>OZ014522.1:41777144-43251644 GCA_963966055.1 Lathyrus aphaca | reverse complement strand
ATATTTTACGAGGGAATATTATGATGGATGTCCATGCAAAAACTTATCCGAAAATTAGATTCTATGAAATTTTCGAAATGCATGTTTCGGTCAAAAATCCTAATATATTATACTCTAGTTTCGGTCAAACAAATATTAATTGGGGACTATTTGAAATGATACGAGACTTCCCATATAATTTATATATGTTAAGAGGGAAGGTTATTAAGAAGTCCATGCAAAAAAAATCATCTAAAAAATAGATTCTAAGAAACTTTTTGAAATGCATGTTTCGGTCAAAAATCATAGTATATTATACACTAGTTTCGTCAAAAAAATCAAATTTAAATGGGAACTATTTGAAAGAATACGAGACTTTTCATATCATTTATATATGTTAAGAGGGGAGGTTATGATGGTATTCCATTTAAAAAAAATCATTTGAAAAATAGATTCTATGAAACTTTTCGAAATGCATGTTTCGTTCAAAAATCATAATATATTATGCATTAGTTTTGGTCAAAAAAATAATTTAATTGGGGTCTATTTGAAATGACACGGGACTTCACATATCATTTATATATGATAAGAGGGAAGGTTATGATGGAAGTCGATGCAAAAAAATCATCTAAAAATTAGATTCTATGAAACTTTTCGAAATGCAAGTTTCGGTTAAAAATCATAGTATATAATACACTAGTTTCGGTCAAAAATCAAATTAATTCTGGGATTGTTCGAAATGGTACGAAACTTCACATATCATTTATATATTTTACGAGGGAATATTATGATGGATGTCCATGAAAAAAATATCCGAAAATTAGATTCTATGAAACTTTTCGAAATGCAAGTTTCTGTCAAAAATCATAGTATATTATACACTAGTTTCGGTCAAAAATATCAAATTTAATTGGGGACTATTTAAAATGATACGAGACTTCACATATCATTTGTATATGTTAAGAGGTAAGGTTATGATGGAAGTCCATGAAAAAAAAATCATCTAAAAATTAGATTCTATGAAACATTTCGAAATGCAAGTTTCGGTCAAAAATCATAGTGTATTACACACTAGTTTCGGTCAATAAATCAAATTTAATTGGGGACTATTTGAAATGATACGAGACTTCACATATCATTTATATATGTTAAGAGGGAAGGACATGATGGAAGTACATGCAAAAAAAATCATCAGAAAACTAGATTCTATGAAAGTTTTCGAAATGCATGTTTCGGTCAAAAAATCATAATATATTATACACTAGTTTATGCTAGTTTCAGTCAAAAATCAAATTAAATCGGGGACTATTTGAAATTGTACGAAACTTCACAGAGCATTTATATATTTTACGAGGGAATATTATGATGGATGTCCATGCAAAAACTTATCCGAAAATTAGATTCTATGAAATTTTCGAAATGCATGTTTCGGTCAAAAATCCTAATATATTATACTCTAGTTTCGGTCAAACAAATATTAATTGGGGACTATTTGAAATGATACGAGACTTCACATATAATTTATATATGTTAAGAGGGAAGGTTATTAAGAAGTCCATGCAAAAAAAATCATCTAAAAAATAGATTCTAAGAAACTTTTTGAAATGCATGTTTCGGTCAAAAATCATAGTATATTATACACTAGTTTCGTCAAAAAAATCAAATTTAAATGGGAACTATTTGAAAGAATACGAGACTTTTCGTATCATTTATATATGTTAAGAGGGGAGGTTATGATGGTATTCCATTTAAAAAAAATCATTTGAAAAATAGATTCTATGAAACTTTTCGAAATGCATGTTTCGTTCAAAAATCATAATATATTATGCATTAGTTTTGGTCAAAAAAATAATTTAATTGGGGTCTATTTGAAATGACACGGGACTTCACATATCATTTATATATGATAAGAGGGAAGGTTATGATGGAAGTCGATGCAAAAAAATCATCTAAAAATTAGATTCTATGAAACTTTTCGAAATGCAAGTTTCGGTTAAAAATCATAGTATATAATACACTAGTTTCGGTCAAAAATCAAATTAATTATGGGATTGTTCGAAATGGTACGAAACTTCACATATCATTTATATATTTTACGAGGGAATATTATGATGGATGTCCATGCAAAAAATATCCGAAAATTAGATTCTATGAAACTTTTCGAAATGCAAGTTTCTGTCAAAAATCATAGTATATTATACACTAGTTTCGGTCAAAAATATCAAATTTAATTGGGGACTATTTAAAATGATACGAGACTTCACATATCATTTGTATATGTTAAGAGGTAAGGTTATGATGGAAGTCCATGAAAAAAAAATCATCTAAAAATTAGATTCTATGAAACATTTCGAAATGCAAGTTTCGGTCAAAAATCATAGTGTATTACACACTAGTTTCGGTCAATAAATCAAATTTAATTGGGGACTATTTGAAATGATACGAGACTTCACATATCATTTATATATGTTAAGAGGGAAGGACATGATGGAAGTACATGCAAAAAAAATCATCAGAAAACTAGATTCTATGAAAGTTTTCGAAATGCATGTTTCGGTTAAAAAATCATAATATATTATACACTAGTTTATGCTAGTTTCAGTCAAAAATCAAATTAAATCGGGGACTATTTGAAATTGTACGAAACTTCACAGAGCATTTATATATTTTACGAGGGAATATTATGATGGATGTCCATGCAAAAACTTATCCGAAAATTAGATTCTATGAAATTTTCGAAATGCATGTTTCGGTCAAAAATCCTAATATATTATACTCTAGTTTCGGTCAAACAAATATTAATTGGGGACTATTTGAAATGATACGAGACTTCACATATAATTTATATATGTTAAGATGGAAGGTTATTAAGAAGTCCATGCAAAAAAAATCATCTAAAAAATAGATTCTAAGAAACTTTTTGAAATGCATGTTTCGGTCAAAAATCATAGTATATTATACACTAGTTTCGTCAAAAAAATCAAATTTAAATGGGAACTATTTGAAAGAATACGAGACTTTTCGTATCATTTATATATGTTAAGAGGGGAGGTTATGATGGTATTCCATTTAAAAAAAATCATTTGAAAAATAGATTCTATGAAACTTTTCGAAATGCATGTTTCGTTCAAAAATCATAATATATTATGCATTAGTTTTGGTCAAAAAAATAATTTAATTGGGGTCTATTTGAAATGACACGGGACTTCACATATCATTTATATATGATAAGAGGGAAGGTTATGATGGAAGTCGATGCAAAAAAATCATCTAAAAATTAGATTCTATGAAACTTTTCGAAATGCAAGTTTCGGTTAAAAATCATAGTATATAATACACTAGTTTCGGTCAAAAATCAAATTAATTATGGGATTGTTCGAAATGGTACGAAACTTCACATATCATTTATATATTTTACGAGGGAATATTATGATGGATGTCCATGCAAAAAATATCCGAAAATTAGATTCTATGAAACTTTTCGAAATGCAAGTTTCTGTCAAAAATCATAGTATATTATACACTAGTTTCGGTCAAAAATATCAAATTTAATTGGGGACTATTTAAAATGATACGAGACTTCACATATCATTTGTATATGTTAAGAGGTAAGGTTATGATGGAAGTCCATGAAAAAAAAATCATCTAAAAATTAGATTCTATGAAACATTTCGAAATGCAAGTTTCGGTCAAAAATCATAGTGTATTACACACTAGTTTCGGTCAATAAATCAAATTTAATTGGGGACTATTTGAAATGATACGAGACTTCACATATCATTTATATATGTTAAGAGGGAAGGACATGATGGAAGTACATGCAAAAAAAATCATCAGAAAACTAGATTCTATGAAAGTTTTCGAAATGCATGTTTCGGTCAAAAAATCATAATATATTATACACTAGTTTATGCTAGTTTCAGTCAAAAATCAAATTAAATCGGGGACTATTTGAAATTGTACGAAACTTCACAGAGCATTTATATATTTTACGAGGGAATATTATGATGGATGTCCATGCAAAAACTTATCCGAAAATTAGATTCTATGAAATTTTCGAAATGCATGTTTCGGTCAAAAATCCTAATATATTATACTCTAGTTTCGGTCAAACAAATATTAATTGGGGACTATTTGAAATGATACGAGACTTCACATATAATTTATATATGTTAAGAGGGAAGGTTATTAAGAAGTCCATGCAAAAAAAATCATCTAAAAAATAGATTCTAAGAAACTTTTTGAAATGCATGTTTCGGTCAAAAATCATAGTATATTATACACTAGTTTCGTCAAAAAAATCAAATTTAAATGGGAACTATTTGAAAGAATACGAGACTTTTCGTATCATTTATATATGTTAAGAGGGGAGGTTATGATGGTATTCCATTTAAAAAAAATCATTTGAAAAATAGATTCTATGAAACTTTTCGAAATGCATGTTTCGTTCAAAAATCATAATATATTATGCATTAGTTCTGGTCAAAAAAATAATTTAATTGGGGTCTATTTGAAATGACACGGGACTTCACATATCATTTATATATGATAAGAGGGAAGGTTATGATGGAAGTCGATGCAAAAAAATCATCTAAAAATTAGATTCTATGAAACTTTTCGAAATGCAAGTTTCGGTTAAAAATCATAGTATATAATACACTAGTTTCGGTCAAAAATCAAATTAATTATGGGATTGTTCGAAATGGTACGAAACTTCACATATCATTTATATATTTTACGAGGGAATATTATGATGGATGTCCATGCAAAAAATATCCGAAAATTAGATTCTATGAAACTTTTCGAAATGCAAGTTTCTGTCAAAAATCATAGTATATTATACACTAGTTTCGGTCAAAAATATCAAATTTAATTGGGGACTATTTAAAATGATACGAGACTTCACATATCATTTGTATATGTTAAGAGGTAAGGTTATGATGGAAGTCCATGAAAAAAAAATCATCTAAAAATTAGATTCTATGAAACATTTCGAAATGCAAGTTTCGGTCAAAAATCATAGTGTATTACACACTAGTTTCGGTCAATAAATCAAATTTAATTGGGGACTATTTGAAATGATACGAGACTTCACATATCATTTATATATGTTAAGAGGGAAGGACATGATGGAAGTACATGCAAAAAAAATCATCAGAAAACTAGATTCTATGAAAGTTTTCGAAATGCATGTTTCGGTCAAAAAATCATAATATATTATACACTAGTTTATGCTAGTTTCAGTCAAAAATCAAATTAAATCGGGGACTATTTGAAATTGTACGAAACTTCACAGAGCATTTATATATTTTACGAGGGAATATTATGATGGATGTCCATGCAAAAACTTATCCGAAAATTAGATTCTATGAAATTTTCGAAATGCATGTTTCGGTCAAAAATCCTAATATATTATACTCTAGTTTCGGTCAAACAAATATTAATTGGGGACTATTTGAAATGATACGAGACTTCACATATAATTTATATATGTTAAGAGGGAAGGTTATTAAGAAGTCCATGCAAAAAAAATCATCTAAAAAATAGATTCTAAGAAACTTTTTGAAATGCATGTTTCGGTCAAAAATCATAGTATATTATACACTAGTTTCGTCAAAAAAATAAAATTTAAATGGGAACTATTTGAAAGAATACGAGACTTTTCATATCATTTATATATGTTAAGAGGGGAGGTTATGATGGTATTCCATTTAAAAAAAATCATTTGAAAAATAGATTCTATGAAACTTTTCGAAATGCATGTTTCGTTCAAAAATCATAATATATTATGCATTAGTTTTGGTCAAAAAAATAATTTAATTGGGGTCTATTTGAAATGACACGGGACTTCACATATCATTTATATATGATAAGAGGGAAGGTTATTATGGAAGTCGATGCAAAAAAATCATCTAAAAATTAGATTCTATGAAACTTTTCGAAATGCAAGTTTCGGTTAAAAATCATAGTATATAATACACTAGTTTCGGTCAAAAATCAAATTAATTATGGGATTGTTCGAAATGGTACGAAACTTCTCATATCATTTATATATTTTACGAGGGAATATTATGATGGATGTCCATGCAAAAAATATCCGAAAATTAGATTCTATGAAACTTTTCGAAATGCAAGTTTCTGTCAAAAATCATAGTATATTATACACTAGTTTCGGTCAAAAATATCAAATTTAATTGGGGACTATTTAAAATGATACGAGACTTCACATATCATTTGTATATGTTAAGAGGTAAGGTTATGATGGAAGTCCATGAAAAAAAAATCATCTAAAAATTAGATTCTATGAAACATTTCGAAATGCAAGTTTCGGTCAAAAATCATAGTGTATTACACACTAGTTTCGGTCAATAAATCAAATTTAATTGGGGACTATTTGAAATGATACGAGACTTCACATATCATTTATATATGTTAAGAGGGAAGGACATGATGGAAGTACATGCAAAAAAAATCATCAGAAAACTAGATTCTATGAAAGTTTTCGAAATGCATGTTTCGGTCAAAAAATCATAATATATTATACACTAGTTTATGCTAGTTTCAGTCAAAAATCAAATTAAATCGGGGACTATTTGAAATTGTACGAAACTTTACAGAGCATTTATATATTTTACGAGGGACTATTATGATGGATGTCCATGCAAAAACTTATCCGAAAATTAGATTCTATGAAATTTTCGAAATGCATGTTTCGGTCAAAAATCCTAATATATTATACTCTAGTTTCGGTCAAACAAATATTAATTGGGGACTATTTGAAATGATACGAGACTTCACATATAATTTATATATGTTAAGAGGGAAGGTTATTAAGAAGTCCATGCAAAAAAAATCATCTAAAAAATAGATTCTAAGAAACTTTTTGAAATGCATGTTTCGGTCAAAAATCATAGTATATTATACACTAGTTTCGTCAAAAAAATCAAATTTAAATGGGAACTATTTGAAAGAATACGAGACTTTTCATATCATTTATATATGTTAAGAGGGGAGGTTATGATGGTATTCCATTTAAAAAAAATCATTTGAAAAATAGATTCTATGAAACTTTTCGAAATGCATGTTTCGTTCAAAAATCATAATATATTATGCATTAGTTTTGGTCAAAAAAATAATTTAATTGGGGTCTATTTGAAATGACACGGGACTTCACATATCATTTATATATGATAAGAGGGAAGGTTATTATGGAAGTCGATGCAAAAAAATCATCTAAAAATTAGATTCTATGAAACTTTTCGAAATGCAAGTTTCGGTTAAAAATCATAGTATATAATACACTAGTTTCGGTCAAAAATCAAATTAATTATGGGATTGTTCGAAATGGTACGAAACTTCACATATCATTTATATATTTTACGAGGGAATATTATGATGGATGTCCATGCAAAAAATATCCGAAAATTAGATTCTATGAAACTTTTCGAAATGCAAGTTTCTGTCAAAAATCATAGTATATTATACACTAGTTTCGGTCAAAAATATCAAATTTAATTGGGGACTATTTAAAATGATACGAGACTTCACATATCATTTGTATATGTTAAGAGGTAAGGTTATGATGGAAGTCCATGAAAAAAAAATCATCTAAAAATTAGATTCTATGAAACATTTCGAAATGCAAGTTTCGGTCAAAAATCATAGTGTATTACACACTAGTTTCGGTCAATAAATCAAATTTAATTGGGGACTATTTGAAATGATACGAGACTTCACATATCATTTATATATGTTAAGAGGGAAGGACATGATGGAAGTACATGCAAAAAAAATCATCAGAAAACTAGATTCTATGAAAGTTTTCGAAATGCATGTTTCGGTCAAAAAATCATAATATATTATACACTAGTTTATGCTAGTTTCAGTCAAAAATCAAATTAAATCGGGGACTATTTGAAATTGTACGAAACTTTACAGAGCATTTATATATTTTACGAGGGAATATTATGATGGATGTCCATGCAAAAACTTATCCGAAAATTAGATTCTATGAAATTTTCGAAATGCATGTTTCGGTCAAAAATCCTAATATATTATACTCTAGTTTCGGTCAAACAAATATTAATTGGGGACTATTTGAAATGATACGAGACTTCACATATAATTTATATATGTTAAGAGGGAAGGTTATTAAGAAGTCCATGCAAAAAAAATCATCTAAAAAATAGATTCTAAGAAACTTTTTGAAATGCATGTTTCGGTCAAAAATCATAGTATATTATACACTAGTTTCGTCAAAAAAATCAAATTTAAATGGGAACTATTTGAAAGAATACGAGACTTTTCATATCATTTATATATGTTAAGAGGGGAGGTTATGATGGTATTCCATTTAAAAAAAATCATTTGAAAAATAGATTCTATGAAACTTTTCGAAATGCATGTTTCGTTCAAAAATCATAATATATTATGCATTAGTTTTGGTCAAAAAAATAATTTAATTGGGGTCTATTTGAAATGACACGGGACTTCACATATCATTTATATATGATAAGAGGGAAGGTTATGATGGAAGTCGATGCAAAAAAATCATCTAAAAATTAGATTCTATGAAACTTTTCGAAATGCATGTTTCGGTTAAAAATCATAGTATATAATACACTAGTTTCGGTCAAAAATCAAATTAATTATGGGATTGTTCGAAATGGTACGAAACTTCACATATCATTTATATATTTTACGAGGGAATATTATGATGGATGTCCATGCAAAAAATATCCGAAAATTAGATTCTATGAAACTTTTCGAAATGCAAGTTTCTGTCAAAAATCATAGTATATTATACACTAGTTTCGGTCAAAAATATCAAATTTAATTGGGGACTATTTAAAATGATACGAGACTTCACATATCATTTGTATATGTTAAGAGGTAAGGTTATGATGGAAGTCCATGAAAAAAAAATCATCTAAAAATTAGATTCTATGAAACATTTCGAAATGCAAGTTTCGGTCAAAAATCATAGTGTATTACACACTAGTTTCGGTCAATAAATCAAATTTAATTGGGGACTATTTGAAATGATACGAGACTTCACATATCATTTATATATGTTAAGAGGGAAGGACATGATGGAAGTACATGCAAAAAAAATCATCAGAAAACTAGATTCTATGAAAGTTTTCGAAATGCATGTTTCGGTCAAAAAATCATAATATATTATACACTAGTTTATGCTAGTTTCAGTCAAAAATCAAATTAAATTGGGGACTATTTGAAATTGTACGAAACTTCACAGAGCATTTATATATTTTGCGAGGGAATATTATGATGGATGTCCATGCAAAAACTTATCCGAAAATTAGATTCTATGAAATTTTCGAAATGCATGTTTCGGTCAAAAATCCTAATATATTATACTCTAGTTTCGGTCAGACAAATATTAATTGGGGACTATTTGAAATGATACGAGACTTCACATATAATTTATATATGTTAAGAGGGAAGGTTATTAAGAAGTCCATGCAAAAAAAATCATCTAAAAAATAGATTCTAAGAAACTTTTTGAAATGCATGTTTCGGTCAAAAATCATAGTATATTATACACTAGTTTCGTCAAAAAAATAAAATTTAAATGGGAACTATTTGAAAGAATACGAGACTTTTCATATCATTTATATATGTTAAGAGGGGAGGTTATGATGGTATTCCATTTAAAAAAAATCATTTGAAAAATAGATTCTATGAAACTTTTCGAAATGCATGTTTCGTTCAAAAATCATAATATATTATGCATTAGTTTTGGTCAAAAAAATAATTTAATTGGGGTCTATTTGAAATGACACGGGACTTCACATATCATTTATATATGATAAGAGGGAAGGTTATTATGGAAGTCGATGCAAAAAAATCATCTAAAAATTAGATTCTATGAAACTTTTCGAAATACAAGTTTCGGTTAAAAATCATAGTATATAATACACTAGTTTCGGTCAAAAATCAAATTAATTATGGGATTGTTCGAAATGGTACGAAACTTCACATATCATTTATATATTTTACGAGGGAATATTATGATGGATGTCCATGCAAAAAATATCCGAAAATTAGATTCTATGAAACTTTTCGAAATGCAAGTTTCTGTCAAAAATCATAGTATATTATACACTAGTTTCGGTCAAAAATATCAAATTTAATTGGGGACTATTTAAAATGATACGAGACTTCACATATCATTTGTATATGTTAAGAGGTAAGGTTATGATGGAAGTCCATGAAAAAAAAATCATCTAAAAATTAGATTCTATGAAACATTTCGAAATGCAAGTTTCGGTCAAAAATCATAGTGTATTACACACTAGTTTCGGTCAATAAATCAAATTTAATTGGGGACTATTTGAAATGATACGAGACTTCACATATCATTTATATATGTTAAGAGGGAAGGACATGATGGAAGTACATGCAAAAAAAATCATCAGAAAACTAGATTCTATGAAAGTTTTCGAAATGCATGTTTCGGTCAAAAAATCATAATATATTATACACTAGTTTATGCTAGTTTCAGTCAAAAATCAAATTAAATCGGGGACTTTTTGAAATTGTACGAAACTTCACAGAGCATTTATATATTTTACGAGGGAATATTATGATGGATGTCCATGCAAAAACTTATCCGAAAATTAGATTCTATGAAATTTTCGAAATGCATGTTTCGGTCAAAAATCCTAATATATTATACTCTAGTTTCGGTCAAACAAATATTAATTGGGGACTATTTGAAATGATACGAGACTTCACATATAATTTATATATGTTAAGAGGGAAGGTTATTAAGAAGTCCATGCAAAAAAAATCATCTAAAAAATAGATTCTAAGAAACTTTTTGAAATGCATGTTTCGGTCAAAAATCATAGTATATTATACACTAGTTTCGTCAAAAAAATCAAATTTAAATGGGAACTATTTGAAAGAATACGAGAATTTTCATATCATTTATATATGTTAAGAGGGGAGGTTATGATGGTATTCCATTTAAAAAAATCATTTGAAAAATAGATTCTATGAAACTTTTCGAAATGCATGTTTCGTTCAAAAAACATAATATATTATGCATTAGTTTTGGTCAAAAAAATAATTTAATTGGGGTCTATTTGAAATGACACGGGACTTCACATATCATTTATATATGATAAGAGGGAAGGTTATGATGGAAGTCGATGCAAAAAAATCATCTAAAAATTAGATTCTATGAAACTTTTCGAAATGCAAGTTTCGGTTAAAAATCATAGTATATAATACACTAGTTTCGGTCAAAAATAAAATTAATTCTGGGATTGTTCGAAATGGTACGAAACTTCACATATCATTTATATATTTTACGAGGGAATATTATGATGGATGTCCATGCAAAAAATATCCGAAAATTAGATTCTATGAAACTTTTCGAAATGCAAGTTTCTGTCAAAAATCATAGTATATTATACACTAGTTTCGGTCAAAAATATCAAATTTAATTGGGGACTATTTAAAATGATACGAGACTTCACATATCATTTGTATATGTTAAGAGGTAAGGTTATGATGGAAGTCCATGAAAAAAAAATCATCTAAAAATTAGATTCTATGAAACATTTCGAAATGCAAGTTTCGGTCAAAAATCATAGTGTATTACACACTAGTTTCGGTCAATAAATCAAATTTAATTGGGGACTATTTGAAATGATACGAGACTTCACATATCATTTATATATGTTAAGAGGGAAGGACATGATGGAAGTACATGCAAAAAAAATCATCAGAAAACTAGATTCTATGAAAGTTTTCGAAATGCATGTTTCGGTCAAAAAATCATAATATATTATACACTAGTTTATGCTAGTTTCAGTCAAAAATCAAATTAAATCGGGGACTTTTTGAAATTGTACGAAACTTCACAGAGCATTTATATATTTTACGAGGGAATATTATGATGGATGTCCATGCAAAAACTTATCCGAAAATTAGATTCTATGAAATTTTCGAAATGCATGTTTCGGTCAAAAATCCTAATATATTATACTCTAGTTTCGGTCAAACAAATATTAATTGGGGACTATTTGAAATGATACGAGACTTCACATATAATTTATATATGTTAAGAGGGAAGGTTATTAAGAAGTCCATGCAAAAAAAATCATCTAAAAAATAGATTCTAAGAAACTTTTTGAAATGCATGTTTCGGTCAAAAATCATAGTATATTATACACTAGTTTCGTCAAAAAAATCAAATTTAAATGGGAACTATTTGAAAGAATACGAGAATTTTCATATCATTTATATATGTTAAGAGGGGAGGTTATGATGGTATTCCATTTAAAAAAATCATTTGAAAAATAGATTCTATGAAACTTTTCGAAATGCATGTTTCGTTCAAAAAACATAATATATTATGCATTAGTTTTGGTCAAAAAAATAATTTAATTGGGGTCTATTTGAAATGACACGGGACTTCACATATCATTTATATATGATAAGAGGGAAGGTTATGATGGAAGTCGATGCAAAAAAATCATCTAAAAATTAGATTCTATGAAACTTTTCGAAATGCAAGTTTCGGTTAAAAATCATAGTATATAATACACTAGTTTCGGTCAAAAATAAAATTAATTCTGGGATTGTTCGAAATGGTACGAAACTTCACATATCATTTATATATTTTACGAGGGAATATTATGATGGATGTCCATGCAAAAAATATCCGAAAATTAGATTCTATGAAACTTTTCGAAATGCAAGTTTCTGTCAAAAATCATAGTATATTATACACTAGTTTCGGTCAAAAATATCAAATTTAATTGGGGACTATTTAAAATGATACGAGACTTCACATATCATTTGTATATGTTAAGAGGTAAGGTTATAATGGAAGTCCATGAAAAAAAAATCATCTAAAAATTAGATTCTATGAAACATTTCGAAATGCAAGTTTCGGTCAAAAATCATAGTGTATTACACACTAGTTTCGGTCAATAAATCAAATTTAATTGGGGACTATTTGAAATGATACGAGACTTCACATATCATTTATATATGTTAAGAGGGAAGGACATGATGGAAGTACATGCAAAAAAAATCATCAGAAAACTAGATTCTATGAAAGTTTTCGAAATGCATGTTTTGGTCAAAAAATCATAATATATTATACACTAGTTTATGTTAGTTTCAGTCAAAAATCAAATTAAATCGGGGACTATTTGAAATTGTACGAAACTTCACAGAGCATTTATATATTTTACGAGGGAATATTATGATGGATGTCCATGCAAAAACTTATCCGAAAATTAGATTCTATGAAATTTTCGAAATGCATGTTTCGGTCAAAAATCCTAATATATTATACTCTAGTTTCGGTCAAACAAATATTAATTGGGGACTATTTGAAATGATACGAGACTTCACATATAATTTATATATGTTAAGAGGGAAGGTTATTAAGAAGTCCATGCAAAAAAAATCATCTAAAAAATAGATTCTAAGAAACTTTTTGAAATGCATGTTTCGGTCAAAAATCATAGTATATTATACACTAGTTTCGTCAAAAAAATCAAATTTAAATGGGAACTATTTGAAAGAATACGAGACTTTTCATATCATTTATATATGTTAAGAGGGGAGGTTATGATGGTATTCCATTTAAAAAAAATCATTTGAAAAATAGATTCTATGAAACTTTTCGAAATGCATGTTTCGTTCAAAAATCATAATATATTATGCATTAGTTTTGGTCAAAAAAATAATTTAATTGGGGTCTATTTGAAATGACACGGGACTTCACATATCATTTATATATGATAAGAGGGAAGGTTATGATCGAAGTCGATGCAAAAAAATCATCTAAAAATTAGATTCTATGAAACTTTTCGAAATGCAAGTTTCGGTTAAAAATCATAGTATATAATACACTAGTTTCGGTCAAAAATCAAATTAATTCTGGGATTGTTCGAAATGGTACGAAACTTCACATATCATTTATATATTTTACGAGGGAATATTATGATGGATGTCCATGCAAAAAATATCCGAAAATTAGATTCTATGAAACTTTTCAAAATGCAAGTTTCTGTCAAAAATCATAGTATATTATACACTAGTTTCGGTCAAAAATATCAAATTTAATTGGGGACTATTTAAAATGATACGAGACTTCACATATCATTTGTATATGTTAAGAGGTAAGGTTATGATGGAAGTCCATGAAAAAAAAATCATCTAAAAATTAGATTCTATGAAACATTTCGAAATGCAAGTTTCGGTCAAAAATCATAGTGTATTACACACTAGTTTCGGTCAATAAATCAAATTTAATTGGGGACTATTTGAAATGATACGAGACTTCACATATCATTTATATATGTTAAGAGGGAAGGACATGATGGAAGTACATGCAAAAAAAATCATCAGAAAACTAGATTCTATGAAAGTTTTCGAAATGCATGTTTCGGTCAAAAAATCATAATATATTATACACTAGTTTATGCTAGTTTCAGTCAAAAATCAAATTAAATCGGGGACTATTTGAAATTGTACGAAACTTCACAGAGCATTTATATATTTTACGAGGGAATATTATGATGGATGTCCATGCAAAAACTTATCCGAAAATTAGATTCTATGAAATTTTCGAAATGCATGTTTCGGTCAAAAATCCTAATATATTATACTCTAGTTTCGGTCAAACAAATATTAATTGGGGACTATTTGAAATGATACGAGACTTCACATATAATTTATATATGTTAAGAGGGAAGGTTATTAAGAAGTCCATGCAAAAAAAATCATCTAAAAAATAGATTCTAAGAAACTTTTTGAAATGCATGTTTCGGTCAAAAATCATAGTATATTATACACTAGTTTCGTCAAAAAAATCAAATTTAAATGGGAACTATTTGAAAGAATACGAGACTTTTCATATCATTTATATATGTTAAGAGGGGAGGTTATGATGGTATTCCATTTAAAAAAAATCATTTGAAAAATAGATTCTATGAAACTTTTCGAAACGCATGTTTCGTTCAAAAAACATAATATATTATGCATTAGTTTTGGTCAAAAAAATAATTTAATTGGGGTCTATTTGAAATGACACGGGACTTCACATATCATTTATATATGATAAGAGGGAAGGTTATGATGGAAGTCGATGCAAAAAAATCATCTAAAAATTAGATTCTATGAAACTTTTCGAAATGCAAGTTTCGGTTAAAAATCATAGTATATAATACACTAGTTTCGGTCAAAAATCAAATTAATTCTGGGATTGTTCGAAATGGTACGAAACTTCACATTTCATTTATATATTTTACGAGGGAATATTATGATGGATGTCCATGCAAAAAATATCCGAAAATTAGATTCTATGAAACTTTTCGAAATGCAAGTTTCTGTCAAAAATCATAGTATATTATACACTAGTTTCGGTCAAAAATATCAAATTTAATTGGGGACTATTTAAAATGATACGAGACTTCACATATCATTTATATATGTTAAGAGGTAAGGTTATGATGGAAGTCCATGGAAAAAAAATCATCTAAAAATTAGATTCTATGAAACATTTCGAAATGCAAGTTTCGGTCAAAAATCATAGTGTATTACACACTAGTTTCGGTCAATAAATCAAATTTAATTGGGGACTATTTGAAATGATACGAGAATTCACATATCATTTATATATGTTAAGAGGGAAGGACATGATGGAAGTACATGCAAAAAAAATCATCAGAAAACTAGATTCTATGAAAGTTTTCGAAATGCATGTTTCGGTCAAAAAATCATAATATATTATACACTAGTTTATGCTAGTTTCAGTCAAAAATCAAATTAAATCGGGGACTATTTGAAATTGTACGAAACTTCACAGAGCATTTATATATTTTACGAGGGAATATTATGATGGATGTCCATGCAAAAACTTATCCGAAAATTAGATTCTATGAAATTTTCGAAATGCATGTTTCGGTCAAAAATCCTAATATATTATACTCTAGTTTCGGTCAAACAAATATTAATTGGGGACTATTTGAAATGATACGAGACTTCACATATAATTTATATATGTTAAGAGGGAAGGTTATTAAGAAGTCCATGCAAAAAAAATCATCTAAAAAATAGATTCTAAGAAACTTTTTGAAATGCATGTTTCGGTCAAAAATCATAGTATATTATACACTAGTTTCGTCAAAAAAATCAAATTTAAATGGGAACTATTTGAAAGAATACGAGACTTTTCATATCATTTATATATGTTAAGAGGGGAGGTTATGATGGTATTCCATTTAAAAAAAATCATTTGAAAAATAGATTCTATGAAACTTTTCGAAACGCATGTTTCGTTCAAAAAACATAATATATTATGCATTAGTTTTGGTCAAAAAAATAATTTAATTGGGGTCTATTTGAAATGACACGGGACTTCACATATCATTTATATATGATAAGAGGGAAGGTTATGATGGAAGTCGATGCAAAAAAATCATCTAAAAATTAGATTCTATGAAACTTTTCGAAATGCAAGTTTCGGTTAAAAATCATAGTATATAATACACTAGTTTCGGTCAAAAATCAAATTAATTCTGGGATTGTTCGAAATGGTACGAAACTTCACATTTCATTTATATATTTTACGAGGGAATATTATGATGGATGTCCATGCAAAAAATATCCGAAAATTAGATTCTATGAAACTTTTCGAAATGCAAGTTTCTGTCAAAAATCATAGTATATTATACACTAGTTTCGGTCAAAAATATCAAATTTAATTGGGGACTATTTAAAATGATACGAGACTTCACATATCATTTATATATGTTAAGAGGTAAGGTTATGATGGAAGTCCATGGAAAAAAAATCATCTAAAAATTAGATTCTATGAAACATTTCGAAATGCAAGTTTCGGTCAAAAATCATAGTGTATTACACACTAGTTTCGGTCAATAAATCAAATTTAATTGGGGACTATTTGAAATGATACGAGAATTCACATATCATTTATATATGTTAAGAGGGAAGGACATGATGGAAGTACATGCAAAAAAAATCATCAGAAAACTAGATTCTATGAAAGTTTTCGAAATGCATGTTTCGGTCAAAAAATCATAATATATTATACACTAGTTTATGCTAGTTTCAGTCAAAAATCAAATTAAATCGGGGACTATTTGAAATTGTACGAAACTTCACAGAGCATTTATATATTTTACGAGGGAATATTATGATGGATGTCCATGCAAAAACTTATCCGAAAATTAGATTCTATGAAATTTTCGAAATGCATGTTTCGGTCAAAAATCCTAATATATTATACTCTAGTTTCGGTCAAACAAATATTAATTGGGGACTATTTGAAATGATACGAGACTTCACATATAATTTATATATGTTAAGAGGGAAGGTTATTAAGAAGTCCATGCAAAAAAAATCATCTAAAAAATAGATTCTAAGAAACTTTTTGAAATGCATGTTTCGGTCAAAAATCATAGTATATTATACACTAGTTTCGTCAAAAAAATCAAATTTAAATGGGAACTATTTGAAAGAATACGAGACTTTTCATATCATTTATATATGTTAAGAGGGGAGGTTATGATGGTATTCCATTTAAAAAAAATCATTTGAAAAATAGATTCTATGAAACTTTTCGAAATGCATGTTTCGTTCAAAAATCATAATATATTATGCATTAGTTTTGGTCAAAAAAATAATTTAAAATGGGGTCTATTTGAAATGACACGGGACTTCACATATCATTTATATATGATAAGAGGGAAGGTTATGATGGAAGTCGATGCAAAAAAATCATCTAAAAATTAGATTCTATGAAACTTTTCGAAATGCAAGTTTCGGTTAAAAATCATAGTATATAATACACTAGTTTCGGTCAAAAATCAAATTAATTCTGGGATTGTTCGAAATGGTACGAAACTTCACATATCATTTATATATTTTACAAGGGAATATTATGATGGATGTCCATGCAAAAAATATCCGAAAATTAGATTCTATGAAACTTTTCGAAATGCAAGTTTCTGTCAAAAATCATAGTATATTATACACTAGTTTCGGTCAAAATATCAAATTTAATTGGGGACTATTTAAAATGATACGAGACTTCACATATCATTTGTATATGTTAAGAGGTAAGGTTATGATGGAAGTCCATGGAAAAAAAATCATCTAAAAATTAGATTCTATGAAACTTTTCGAAATGCAAGTTTCTGTCAAAAATCATAGTGTATTATACACTAGTTTCGGTCAAAAATATCAAATTTAATTGGGGACTATTTAAAATGATACGAGACTTCACATATCATTTATATATGTTAAGAGGTAAGGTTATGAGGGAAGTCCATGCAAAAAAATCATCAGAAAACTAGATTCTATGAATGTTTTCGATATGCATGTTTCGGTCAAAAAATCATAGTATATTATACACTAGTTTATGCTAGTTTCGGTCAAAAATCAAATTAAATCGGGGACTATTTGAAATGGTACGAAACTTCACAGAGCATTTATATATTTTACGAGGGAATATTATGATGGATGTCCATGCAAAAACTTATCCGAAAATTAGATTCTATGAAACTTTTCGAAATGCATGTTTCGGTCAAAAATCATAATATATTATACTCTAGTTTCGGTCAAACAAATATTAATTGGGGACTATTTGAAATGATACGAGACTTCACATATAATTTATATATGTTAAGAGGGAAGGTTATTATGAAGTCCATGCTAAAAAAATCATCTAAAAAATAGATTCTAAGAAACTTTTTGAAATGCATGTTTCGGTCAAAAATCATAGTATATTATACATTAGTTTCGTCAAAAAAATCAAATTTAAATGGGAACTATTTGAAAGAATACGAGACTTTTCATATCATTTATATATGTTAAGAGGGGAGGTTATGATGGTATTCCATTTAAAAAAAATCATTTGAAAAATAGATTCTATGAAACTTTTTGAAATGCATGTTTCGTTCAAAAATCATAATATATTATACATTAGTTTTGGTCAAAAAAAAAATTTAATTGGGGTCTATTTGAAATGACACGGGACTTCACATATCATTTATATATGATAAGAGGGAAGGTTATGATGGAAGTCGATGCAAAAAAATCATCTAAAAATTAGATTCTATGAAACTTTTCGAAATGCAAGTTTCGGTTAAAAATCATAGTATATAATACACTAGTTTCGGTCAAAAATCAAATTAATTCTGGGATTGTTCGAAATGGTACGAAACTTCACATATCATTTATATATTTTACAAGGGAATATTATGATGGATGTCCATGCAAAAAATATCCGAAAATTAGATTCTATGAAACTTTTCGAAATGCAAGTTTCTGTCAAAAATCATAGTATATTATACACTAGTTTCGGTCAAAAATATCAAATTTAATTGGGGACTATTTGAAATGATACGAGACTTCACATATCATTTATATATGTTAAGAGGGAAGGACATGATGGAAGTACATGCAAAAAAAAATCATCAGAAAACTAGATTCTATGAAAGTTTTCGAAATGCATGTTTCGGTCAAAAAATCATAATATATTATACACTAGTTTATGCTAGTTTCGGTCAAAAATCAAATTAAATCGGGGACTATTTGAAATGGTACGAAACTTCACAGAGCGTTTATATATTTTACAAGGGAATATTATGATGGATGTCCATGCAAAAACTTATCCGAAAATTAGATTCTATGAAACTTTTCGAAATGCATGTTTCGGTCAAAAATCCTAATATATTATACTCTAGTTTCGGTCAAACAAATATTAATTGGGGACTATTTGAAATGATACGAGACTTCACATATAATTTATATATGTTAAGAGGGAAGGTTATTATGAAGTCCATGCAAAAAAAATCATCTAAAAAATAGATTCTAAGAAACTTTTTGAAATGCATGTTTCGGTCAAAAATCATAGTATATTATACACTAGTTTCGTCAAAAAAATCAAATTTAAATGGGAACTATTTGAAAGAATACGATACTTTTCATATCATTTATATATGTTAAGAGGGGAGGTTATGATGGTATTCCATTTAAAAAAAATCATTTGAAAAATAGATTCTATGAAACTTTTCGAAATGCATGTTTCGTTCAAAAATCATAATATATTATGCATAAGTTTTGGTCAAAAAAATAATTTAATTGGGGTCTATTTGAAATGACACGGGACTTCACATATCATTTATATATGATAAGAGGGAAGGTTATGATGGAAGTCGATGCAAAAAAATCATCTAAAAATTAGATTCTATGAAACTTTTCGAAATGCAAGTTTCGGTTAAAAATCATAGTATATAATACACTAGTTTCGGTCAAAAATCAAATTAATTCTGGGATTGTTCGAAATGGTACGAAACTTCACATATCATTTATATATTTTACGAGGGAATATTATGATGGATGTCCATGCAAAAAATATCCGAAAATTAGATTCTATGAAACTTTTCGAAATGCAAGTTTCTGTCAAAAATCATAGTATATTATACACTAGTTTCGGTCAAAAATATCAAATTTATTTGGGGACTATTTAAAATGATACGAGACTTCACATATCATTTATATATGTTAAGAGGTAAGGTTATGATGGAAGTCCATGCAAAAAAATCGTCTAAAAATTAGAATCTATGAAACATTTCTAAATGCATGTTTCGGTAAAAAATCATAGTGTATTATACACTAGTTTCGGTCAATAAATCAAATTTAATTGGGCACTATTTGAAATGATACGAGACTTCACATATCATTTATATATGTTAAGAGGGAAGGTCATGATGGAAGTACATGCAAAAAAAATCATCAGAAAACTAGATTCTATGAAAGTTTTCGAAATGCAAGTTTCGGTCAAAAAATCATAATATATTATACACTAGTTTATGCTAGTTTCGGTCAAAAATCAAATTAAATCGGGGACTATTTGAAATGGTACGAAACTTCACAGAGCATTTATATATTTTACGAGGGAATATTATGATTGATGTCCATGCAAAAACTTATCCGAAAATTAGATTCTATGAAACTTTTCGAAATGCATGTTTCGGTCAAAAATCCTAATATATTATACTCTAGTTTCGGTCAAACAAAAATTAATTGGGGACTATTTTAAATGATACGAGACTTCACATATAATTTATATATGTTAAGAGGGAAGGTTATTATGAAGTCCATGCAAAAAAAATCATCTAAAAAATAGATTCTAAGAAACTTTTTGAAATGCATGTTTCGGTCAAAAATCATAGTATATTATACACTAGTTTCGTCAAAAAAATCAAATTTAAATGGGAACTATTTGAAAGAATACGAGACTTTTCATATCATTTATATATGTTAAGAGGGGAGGTTATGATGGTATTCCATTTAAAAAAAATCATTTGAAATATAGATACTATGAAACTTTTCGAAATGCATGTTTCGTTCAAAAATCATAATATACTATGCATTAGTTTTGGTCAAAAAAATAATTTAATTGGGGTCTATTTGAAATGACACGGGACTTCACATGTCATTTATATATGATAAGAGGGAAGGTTATGATGGATGTCGATGCAAAAAAATCATCTAAAAATTAGATTCTATGAAACTTTTCGAAATGCAAGTTTCGGTTAAAAATCATAGTATATAATACACTAGTTTCGGTCAAAAATCAAATTAATTCTGGGATTGTTCGAAATGGTACGAAACTTCACATATCATTTATATATTTTACGAGGGAATATTATGATGGATGTCCATGCAAAAAATATCCGAAAATTAGATTCTATGAAACCTTTCGAAATGCAAGTTTCTGTCAAAAATCATAGTATATTATACACTAGTTTCGGTCAAAAATATCAAATTTAATTGGGGACTATTTAAAATGATACGAGACTTCACATATCATTTATATATGTTAAGAGGTAAGGTTATGATGGAAGTCCATGCAAAAAAATCATCTAAAAATTAGAATCTATGAAACATTTCTAAATGCATGTTTCGGTAAAAAATCATAGTGTATTATACACTAGTTTCGGTCAATAAATCAAATTTAATTGGGCACTATTTGAAATGATACGAGACTTCACATATCATTTATATATGTTAAGAGGGAAGGTCATGATGGAAGTACATGCAAAAAAAATCATCAGAAAACTAGATTCTATGAAAGTTTTCGAAATGCAAGTTTCGGTCAAAAAATCATAATATATTATACACTAGTTTATGCTAGTTTCGGTCAAAAATCAAATTAAATCGGGGACTATTTGAAATGGTACAAAACTTCACAGAGCATTTATATATTTTACGAGGGAATATTATGATGGATGTCCATGCAAAAACTTATCCGAAAATTAGATTCTATGAAACTTTTCGAAATGCATGTTTCGGTCAAAAATCCTAATATATTATACTCTAGTTTCGGTCAAACAAAAATTAATTGGGGACTATTTTAAATGATACGAGACTTCACATATAATTTATATATGTTAAGAGGGAAGGTTATTATGAAGTCCATGCAAAAAAAATCATCTAAAAAATAGATTCTAAGAAACTTTTTGAAATGCATGTTTCGGTCAAAAATCATAGTATATTATACACTAGTTTCGTCAAAAAAATCAAATTTAAATGGGAACTATTTGAAAGAATACGAGACTTTTCATATAATTTATATATGTTAAGAGGGGAGGTTATGATGGTATTCCATTTAAAAAAAATCATTTGAAATATAGATACTATGAAACTTTTCGAAATGCATGTTTCGTTCAAAAATCATAATATACTATGCATTAGTTTTGGTCAAAAAAATAATTTAATTGGGGTCTATTTGAAATGACACGGGACTTCACATGTCATTTATATATGATAAGAGGGAAGGTTATGATGGAAGTCGATGCAAAAAAATCATCTAAAAATTAGATTCTATGAAACTTTTCGAGATGCAAGTTTCGGTTAAAAATCATAGTATATAATACACTAGTTTCGGTCAAAAATCAAATTAATTCTGGGATTGTTCGAAATGGTACGAAACTTCACATATCATTTATATATTTTACGAGGGAATATTATGATGGATGTCCATGCAAAAAATATCCGAAAATTAGATTCTATGAAACCTTTCGAAATGCATGTTTCTGTCAAAAATCATAGTATATTATACACTAGTTTCGGTCAAAAATATCAAATTTAATTGGGGACTATTTAAAATGATACGAGACTTCACATATCATTTATATATGTTAAGAGGTAAGGTTATGATGGAAGTCCATGCAAAAAAATCATCTAAAAATTAGAATCTATGAAACATTTCTAAATGCATGTTTCGGTAAAAAATCATAGTGTATTATACACTAGTTTCGGTCAATAAATCAAATTTAATTGGGCACTATTTGAAATGATACGAGACTTCACATATCATTTATATATGTTAAGAGGGAAGGTCATGATGGAAGTACATGCAAAAAAAATCATCAGAAAACTAGATTCTATGAAAGTTTTCGAAATGCAAGTTTCGGTCAAAAAATCATAATATATTATACACTAGTTTATGCTAGTTTCGGTCAAAAATCAAATTAAATCGGGGACTATTTGAAATGGTACAAAACTTCACAGAGCATTTATATATTTTACGAGGGAATATTATGATGGATGTCCATGCAAAAACTTATCCGAAAATTAGATTCTATGAAACTTTTCGAAATGCATGTTTCGGTCAAAAATCCTAATATATTATACTCTAGTTTCGGTCAAACAAAAATTAATTGGGGACTATTTTAAATGATACGAGACTTCACATATAATTTATATATGTTAAGAGGGAAGGTTATTATGAAGTCCATGCAAAAAAAATCATCTAAAAAATAGATTCTAAGAAACTTTTTGAAATGCATGTTTCGGTCAAAAATCATAGTATATTATACACTAGTTTCGTCAAAAAAATCAAATTTAAATGGGAACTATTTGAAAGAATACGAGACTTTTCATATCATTTATATATGTTAAGAGGGGAGGTTATGATGGTATTCCATTTAAAAAAAATCATTTGAAATATAGATACTATGAAACTTTTCGAAATGCATGTTTCGTTCAAAAATCATAATATACTATGCATTAGTTTTGGTCAAAAAAATAATTTAATTGGGGTCTATTTGAAATGACACGGGACTTCACATATCATTTATATATGATAAGAGGGAAGGTTATGATGGAAGTCGATGCAAAAAAATCATCTAAAAATTAGATTCTATGAAACTTTTCGAAATGCAAGTTTCGGTTAAAAATCATAGTATATAATACACTAGTTTCGGTCAAAAATCAAATTAATTCTGGGATTGTTCGAAATGGTACGAAACTTCACATATCATTTATATATTTTACGAGGGAATATTATGATGGATGTCCATGCAAAAAATATCCGAAAATTAGATTCTATGAAACTTTTCGAAATGCAAGTTTCTGTCAAAAATCATAGTATATTATACACTAGTTTCGGTCAAAAATATCAAATTTAATTGGGGACTATTTAAAATGATACGAGACTTCACATATCATTTATATATGTTAAGAGGTAAGGTTATGATGGAGTCCATGCAAAAAAATCGTCTAAAAATTAGAATCTATGAAACATTTCTAAATGCATGTTTCGGTAAAAAATCATAGTGTATTATACACTAGTTTCGGTCAATAAATCAAATTTAATTGGGCACTATTTGAAATGATACGAGACTTCACATATCATTTATATATGTTAAGAGGGAAGGTCATGATGGAAGTACATGCAAAAAAAATCATCAGAAAACTAGATTCTATGAAAGTTTTCGAAATGCAAGTTTCGGTCAAAAAATCATAATATATTATACACTAGTTTATGCTAGTTTCGGTCAAAAATCAAATTAAATCGGGGACTATTTGAAATGGTACGAAACTTCACAGAGCATTTATATATTTTACGAGGGAATATTATGATGGATGTCCATGCAAAAACTTATCCGAAAATTAGATTCTATGAAACTTTTCGAAATGCATGTTTCGGTCAAAAATCCTAATATATTATACTCTAGTGTCGGTCAAACAAAAATTAATTGGGGACTATTTTAAATGATACGAGACTTCACATATAATTTATATATGTTAAGAGGGAAGGTTATTATGAAGTCCATGCAAAAAAAATCATCTAAAATATAGATTCTAAGAAACTTTTTGAAATGCATGTTTCGGTCAAAAATCATAGAATATTATACACTAGTTTCGTCAAAAAAATCAAATTTAAATGGGAACTATTTGAAAGAATACGAGACTTTTCATATCATTTATATATGTTAAGAGGGGAGGTTATGATGGTATTCCATTTAAAAAAAATCATTTGAAATATAGATACTATGAAACTTTTCGAAATGCATGTTTCGTTCAAAAATCATAATATACTATGCATTAGTTTTGGTCAAAAAAATAATTTAATTGGGGTCTATTTGAAATGACACGGGACTTCACATGTCATTTATATATGATAAGAGGGAAGGTTATGATGGAAGTTGATGCAAAAAAATCATCTAAAAATTAGATTCTATGAAACTTTTCGAAATGCATGTTTCGGTTAAAAATCATAGTATATAATACACTAGTTTCGGTCAAAAATCAAATTAATTCTGGGATTGTTCGAAATGGTACGAAACTTCACATATCATTTATATATTTTACGAGGGAATATTATGATGGATGTCCATGCAAAAAATATCCGAAAATTAGATTCTATGAAACCTTTCGAAATGCAAGTTTCTGTCAAAAATCATAGTATATTATACACTAGTTTCGGTCAAAAATATCAAATTTAATTGGGGACTATTTAAAATGATACGAGACTTCACATATCATTTATATATGTTAAGAGGTAAGGTTATCATGGAAGTCCATGCAAAAAAATCATCTAAAAATTAGAATCTATGAAACATTTCTAAATGCATGTTTCGGTAAAAAATCATAGTGTATTATACACTAGTTTCGGTCAATAAATCAAATTTAATTGGGCACTATTTTAAATGATACGAGACTTCACATATCATTTATATATGTTAAGAGGGAAGGTCATGATGGAAGTACATGCAAAAAAAATCATCAGAAAACTAGATTCTATGAAAGTTTTCGAAATGCAAGTTTCGGTCAAAAAATCATAATATATTATACACTAGTTTATGCTAGTTTCGGTCAAAAATCAAATTAAATCGGGGACTATTTGAAATGGTACAAAACTTCACAGAGCATTTATATATTTTACGAGGGAATATTATGATGGATGTCCATGCAAAAACTTATCCGAAAATTAGATTCTATGAAACTTTTCGAAATGCATGTTTCGGTCAAAAATCCTAATATATTATACTCTAGTTTCGGTCAAACAAAAATTAATTGGGGACTATTTTAAATGATACGAGACTTCACATATAATTTATATATGTTAAGAGGGAAGGTTATTATGAAGTCCATGCAAAAAAAATCATCTAAAAAATAGATTCTAAGAAACTTTTTGAAATGCATGTTTCGGTCAAAAATCATAGTATATTATACACTAGTTTCGTCAAAAAAATCAAATTTAAATGGGAACTATTTGAAAGAATACGAGACTTTTCATATCATTTATATATGTTAAGAGGGGAGGTTATGATGGTATTCCATTTAAAAAAAATCATTTGAAATATAGATACTATGAAACTTTTCGAAATGCATGTTTCGTTCAAAAATCATAATATACTATGCATTAGTTTTGGTCAAAAAAATAATTTAATTGGGGTCTATTTGAAATGACACGGGACTTCACATGTCATTTATATATGATAAGAGGGAAGGTTATGATGGAAGTCGATGCAAAAAAATCATCTAAAAATTAGATTCTATGAAACTTTTCGAAATGCAAGTTTCGGTTAAAAATCATAGTATATAATACACTAGTTTCGGTCAAAAATCAAATTAATTCTGGGATTGTTCGAAATGGTACGAAACTTCACATATCATTTATATATTTTACGAGGGAATATTATGATGGATGTCCATGCAAAAAATATCCGAAAATTAGATTCTATGAAACTTTTCGAAATGCAAGTTTCTGTCAAAAATCATAGTATATTATACACTAGTTTCGGTCAAAAATATCAAATTTAATTGGGGACTATTTAAAATGATACGAGACTTCACATATCATTTGTATATGTTAATAGGTAAGGTTATGATGGAAGTCCATGAAAAAAAAATCATCTAAAAATTAGATTCTATGAAACATCTCGAAATGCAAGTTTCAGTCAAAAATCATAGTGTATTACACACTAGTTTCGGTCAATAAATCAAATTTAATTGGGGACTATTTGAAATGATACGAGACTTCACATATCATTTATATATGTTAAGAGGGAAGGACATGATGGAAGTACATGCAAAAAAAATCATCAGAAAACTAGATTCTATGAAAGTTTTCGAAATGCATGTTTCGGTCAAAAAATCATAATATATTATACACTAGTTTATGCTAGTTTCGGTCAAAAATCAAATTAAATCGGGGACTATTTGAAATGGTAGGAAACTTCATAGAGCATTTATATATTTTACAAGGGAATATTATGATGGATGTCCATGCAAAAACTTATCCGAAAATTAGATTCTATGAAACTTTTCGAAATGCATGTTTCGGTCAAAAATCCTAATATATTATACTCTAGTTTCGGTCCAACAAATATTAATTGGGGACTATTTGAAATGATACGAGACTTCACATATAATTTATATATGTTAAGAGGGAAGGTTATTATGAAGTCCATGCAAAAAAAATCATCTAAAAAATAGATTCTAAGAAACTTTTTGAAATGCATGTTTCGGTCAAAAATCATAGTATATTATACACTAGTTTCGTCAAAAAAATCAAATTTAAATGGGAACTATTTGAAAGAATACGATACTTTTCATATCATTTATATATGTTAAGAGGGGAGGTTATGATGGTATTCCATTTAAAAAAAATCATTTGAAAAATAGATTCTATGAAACTTTTCGAAATGCATGTTTCGTTCAAAAATCATAATATATTATGCATTAGTTTTGGTCAAAAAAATAATTTAATTGGGGTCTATTTGAAATGACACGGGACTTCACATATCATTTATATATGATAAGAGGGAAGGTTATGATGGAAGTCGATGCAAAAAAATCATCTAAAAATTAGATTCTATGAAACTTTTCGAAATGCAAGTTTCGGTTAAAAATCATAGTATATAATACACTAGTTTCGGTCAAAAATCAAATTAATTCTGGGATTGTTCGAAATGGTACGAAACTTCACATATCATTTATATATTTTACGAGGGAATATTATGATGGATGTCCATGCAAAAAATATCCGAAAATTAGATTCTATGAAACTTTTCGAAATGCAAGTTTCTGTCAAAAATCATAGTATATTATACACTAGTTTCGGTCAAAAATATCAAATTTAATTGGGGACTATTTAAAATGATACGAGACTTCACATATCATTTGTATATGTTAAGAGGTAAGGTTATGATGGAAGTCCATGAAAAAAAAATCATCTAAAAATTAGATTCTATGAAACATCTCGAAATGCAAGTTTCAGTCAAAAATCATAGTGTATTACACACAAGTTTCGGTCAATAAATCAAATTTAATTGGGGACTATTTGAAATGATACGAGACTTCACATATCATTTATATATGTTAAGAGGGAAGGACATGATGGAAGTACATGCAAAAAAAATCATCAGAAAACTAGATTCTATGAAAGTTTTCGAAATGCATGTTTCGGTCAAAAAATCATAATATATTATACACTAGTTTATGCTAGTTTTGGTCAAAAATCAAATTAAATCGGGGACTATTTGAAATGGTACGAAACTTCACAGAGCATTTATATATTTTACGAGGGAATATTATGATGGATGTCCATGCAAAAACTTATCCTAAAATTAGATTCTATGAAACTTTTCGAAATGCATGTTTCGGTCAAAAATCATAATATATTATACTCTAGTTTCGGTCAAACAAAAATTAATTGGGGACTATTTTAAATGATACGAGACTTCACATATAATTTATATATGTTAAGAGGGAAGGTTATTATGAAGTCCATGCAAAAAAAATCATCTAAAAAATAGATTCTAAGAAACTTTTTGAAATGCATGTTTCGGTCAAAAATCATAGTATATTATACACTTGTTTCGTCAAAAAAATCAAATTTAAATGGGAACTATTTGAAAGAATACGAGACTTTTCATATCATTTATATATGTTAATCGGGGAGGTTATGATGGTATTCCATTTAAAAAAAATCATTTGAAATATAGATACTATGAAACTTTTCGAAATGCATGTTTCGTTCAAAAATCATAATATACTATGCATTAGTTTTGGTCAAAAAAATAATTTAATTGGGGTCTATTTGAAATGACACGGGACTTCACATATCATTTATATATGATAAGAGGGAAGGTTATGATGGAAGTCGATGCAAAAAAATCATCTAAAAATTAGATTCTATGAAACTTTTCGAAATGCAAGTTTCGGTTAAAAATCATAGTATATAATACACTAGTTTCGGTCAAAAATCAAATTAATTCTGGGATTGTTCGAAATGGTACGAAACTTCACATATCATTTATATATTTTACGAGGGAATATTATGATGGATGTCCATGCAAAAAATATCCGAAAATTAGATTCTATGAAACTTTTCGAAATGCAAGTTTCTGTCAAATATCATAGTATATTATACACTAGTTTCGGTCAAAAATATCAAATTTAATTGGGGACTATTTAAAATGATACGAGACATCACATATCATTTGTATATGTTAAGAGGTACGGTTATGATGGAAGTCCATGAAAAAAAAATCATCTAAAAATTAGACTCTATGAAACATTTCGAAATGCAAGTTTCGGTCAAAAATCATAGTGTATTACACACTAGTTTCGGTCAATAAATCAAATTTAATTGGGGACTATTTGAAATGATACGAGACTTCACATATCATTTATATATGTTAAGAGGGAAGGTCATGATGGAAGTACATGCAAAAAAAATCATCAGAAAACTAGATTCTATGAATGTTTTCGAAATGCAAGTTTCGGTCAAAAAATCATAATATATTATACACTAGTTAATGCTAGTTTCGGTCAAAAATCAAATTTAATCGGGGACTATTTGAAATGGTACGAAACTTCACAGCGCATTTATATATTTTACGAGGGAATATTATGATGGATGTCCATGGAAAAACATATCCGAAAATTAGATTCTATGAAACTTTTCGAAATGCATGTTTCGGTCAAAAATCCTAATATATTATACTCTAGTTTCAGTCAAACAAATATTAATTGGGGACTATTTGAAATGATACGAGACTTCACATGTAATTTATATATGTTAAGAGGGAAGGTTATTATGAAGTCCATGCAAAAAAAATCATCTAAAAATTAGATTCTAAGAAACTTTTTGAAATGCATGTTTCGGTCAAAAATCATAGTATATTATACACTAGTTTCGTCAAAAAAATCAAATTTAAATGGGAACTATTTGAAAGAATACGAGAATTTTCATATCATTTATATATGTTAAGAGGGGAGGTTATGATGGTATTCCATTTAAAACTAATCAAATGAAAAATAGATTCTATGAAACTTTTAAAAATGCATGTTTCGTTCAAAAATCATAATATATTATGCATTAGTTTCGGTCAAAAAAATAATTTAATTGGGGTCTATTTGAAATGACACGGGACTTCACATATCATTTATATATGATAAGAGGGAAGGTTATGATGGAAGTCGATGCAAAAAAATCATCTAAAAATTAGATTCTATGAAACTTTTCGAAATGCAAGTTTCGGTTAAAAATCATAGTATATAATACACTAGTTTCGGTCAAAAATCAAATTAATTCTGGGATTGTTCGAAATGGTACGAAACTTCACATATCATTTATATATTTTACGAGGGAATATTATGATGGATGTCAATGCAAAAAATATCTGAAAATTAGATTCTATGAAACTTTTCGAAATGCAAGTTTCTGTCAAAAATCATAGTATATTATACACTAGTTTCGGTCAAAAATATCAAATTTAATTGGGGACTATTTAAAATGATACGAGACTTCACATATCATTTATATATGTTAAGAGGTAAGGTTATGATGGAAGTCCATGAAAAAAAAATCATCTAAAAATTAGATTCTATGAAACATTTCGAAATGCAAGTTTCGGTCAAAAATCATAGTGTATTACACACTAGTTTCGGTCAATAAATCAAATTTAATTGGGGACTATTTGAAATGATACGAGACTTCACATATCATTTATATATGTTAAGAGGGAAGGACATGATGGAAGTACATGCAAAAAAAATCATCAGAAAACTAGATTCTATGAAAGTTTTCGAAATGCATGTTTCGGTCAAAAAATCATAATATATTATACACTAGTTTATGCTAGTTTCAGTCAAAAATCAAATTAAATCGGGGACTATTTGAAATTGTACGAAACTTCACAGAGCATTTATATATTTTACGAGGGAATATTATGATGGATGTCCATGCAAAAACGTATCCGAAAATTAGATTCTATGAAATTTTCGAAATGCATGTTTCGGTCAAAAATCCTAATATATTATACTCTAGTTTCAGTCAAACAAATATTAATTGGGGACTATTTGAAATGATACGAGACTTCACATGTAATTTATATATGTTAAGAGGGAAGGTTATTATGAAGTCCATGCAAAAAAAATCATCTAAAAATTAGATTCTAAGAAACTTTTTGAAATGCATGTTTCGGTCAAAAATCATAGTATATTATACACAAGTTTCATCAAAAAAATCAAATTTAAATGGGAACTATTTGAAAGAATACGAGAATTTTCATATCATTTATATATGTTAAGAGGGGAGGTTATGATGGTATTCCATTTAAAACTAATCAAATGAAAAATAGATTCTATGAAACTTTTAAAAATGCATGTTTCGTTCAAAAATCATAATATATTATGCATTAGTTTCGGTCAAAAAAATAATTTAATTGGGGTCTATTTGAAATGACACGGGACTTCACATATCATTTATATATGATAAGAGGGAAGGTTATGATGGAAGTCGATGCAAAAAAATCATCTAAAAATTAGATTCTATGAAACTTTTCGAAATGCAAGTTTCGGTTAAAAATCATAGTATATAATACACTAGTTTCGGTCAAAAATCAAATTAATTATGGGATTGTTCGAAATGGTACGAAACTTCACATATCATTTATATATTTTACGAGGGAATATTATGATGGATGTCCATGCAAAAAATATCTGAAAATTAGATTCTATGAAACTTTTCGAAATGCAAGTTTCTGTCAAAAATCATAGTATATTATACACTAGTTTCGGTCAAAAATATCAAATTTAATTGGGGACTATTTAAAATGATACGAGACTTCACATATCATTTATATATGTTAAGAGGTAAGGTTATGATGGAAGTCCATGCAAAAAAAATCATCTAAAAAATTAGAATCTATGAAACATTTCGAAATGCAAGTTTCGGTCAAAAATCATAGTATATTATACACTAGTTTCGGTCAAAAAATCAAATTTAATTGGGGACTATTTGAAATGATACGAGACTTCACATATCATTTATATATGTTAAGAGGGAAGGTCATGATGGAAGTACATGCAAAAAAAATCATCAGAAAACTAGATTCTATGAATGTTTTCGAAATGCATGTTTCGGTCAAAAAATCATAATATATTATACACTAGTTTATGCTAGTTTCGGTCAAAAATCAAATTAAATCGGGGACTATTTGAAATGGTACGAAACTTCACAGAGCAATTATATATTTTATGAGGGAATATTATGATGGATGTCCATGCAAAAACATATCCGAAAATTAGATTCTATGAAAATTTTCGAAATGCATGTTTCGGTCAAAAATCCTAATATATTATACTCTAGTTTCAGTCAAACAAATATTAATTGGGGACTATTTGAAATGATACGAGACTTCACATGTAATTTATATATGTTAAGAGGGAAGGTTATTATGAAGTCCATGCAAAAAAAATCATCTAAAAATTAGATTCTAAGAAACTTTTTGAAATGCATGTTTCGGTCAAAAATCATAGTATATTATACACTAGTTTCGTCAAAAAAATCAAATTTAAATGGGAACTATTTGAAAGAATACGAGACTTTTCATATCATTTATATATGTTAAGAGGGGAGGTTATGATGGTATTCCATTTAAAAATAATCAAATGAAAAATAGATTCTATGAAACTTTTAAAAATGCATGTTTCGTTCAAAAATCATAATATATTATGCATTAGTTTCGGTCAAAAAAATAATTTAATTGGGGTCTATTTGAAATGACACGGGACTTCACATATCATTTATATATGATAAGAGGGAAGGTTATGATGGAAGTCGATGCAAAAAAATCATCTAAAAATTAGATTCTATGAAACTTTTCGAAATGCAAGTTTCGGTTAAAAATCATAGTATATAATACACTAGTTTCGGTCAAAAATCAAATTAATTCTGGGATTGTTCGAAATGGTACGAAACTTCACATATCATTTATATATTTTACGAGGGAATATTATGATGGGTGTCCATGCAAAAAATATCCTAAAATTAGATTCTATGAAACTTTTCGAAATGCAAGTTTCTGTCAAAAATCATAGTATATTATACACTAGTTTCGGTCAAAAATATCAAATTTAATTGGGGACTATTTGAAATGATACGAGACTTCACATGTAATTTATATATGTTAAGAGGGAAGGTTATTATGAAGTCCATGCAAAAAAAATCATCTAAAAATTAGATTCTAAGAAACTTTTTGAAATGCATGTTTCGGTCAAAAATCATAGTATATTATACACTAGTTTCGTCAAAAAAATCAAATTTAAATGGGAACTATTTGAAAGAATATGAGACTTTTCATATCATTTATATATGTTAAGAGGGGAGGTTATGATGGTATTCCATTTAAAAATAATCAAATGAAAAATAGATTCTATGAAACTTTTAAAAATGCATGTTTCGTTCAAAAATCATAATATATTATGCATTAGTTTCGGTCAAAACAATAATTTAATTGGGGTCTATTTGAAATGACACGGGACTTCACATATCATTTATATATGATAAGTGGGAAGGTTATGATGGAAGTCGATGCAAAAAAATCATCTAAAAATTAGATTCTATGAAACTTTTCGAAATGCAAGTTTCGGTTAAAAATCATAGTATATAATACACTAGTTTCGGTCAAAAATCAAATTAATTCTGGGATTGTTCGAAATGGTATGAAACTTCACATATCATTTATATATTTTACGAGGGAATATTATGATGGATGTCCATGCAAAAAATATCCGAAAATTAGATTCTATGAAACTTTCCGAAATGCAAGTTTCTGTCAAAAATCATAGTATATTATACACTAGTTTCGGTCAAAAATATCAAATTTAATTGGGGACTATTTAAAATGATACGAGACTTCACATATCATTTATATATGTTAAGAGGTAAGGTTATGATGGAAGTCCATGCAAAAAAAATCAACTAAAAATTAGAATCTATGAAACATTTCGAAATGCAAGTTTCGGTCAAAAATCATAGTATATTATACACTAGTTTCGGTAAAAAAATCAAATTTAATTGGGGACTATTTGAAATGATACGAGACATCACATATCATTTATATATGTTAAGAGGGAAGGTCATGATGGAAGTACATGCAAAAAAAATCATCAGAAAACTAGATTCTATGAAAGTTTTCGAAATGCAAGTTTCGGTCAAAAAATCATAATATATTATACACTAGTTTATGCTAGTTTCGGTCAAAAATCAAATTAAATCGGGGACTATTTGAAATGGTACGAAACTTCACAGAGCAATTATATATTTTACGAGGGAATATTATGATGGATGTCCATGCAAAAACATATCCGAAAATTAGATTCTATGAAACTTTTCGAAATGCATGTTTCGGTCAAAAATCCTAATATATTATACTCTAGTTTCAGTCAAACAAATATTAATTGGGGACTATTTGAAATGATACGAGACTTCACATGTAATTTATATATGTTAAGAGGGAAGGTTATTATGAAGTCCATGCAAAAAAAATCATCTAAAAATTAGATTCTAAGAAACTTTTTGAAATGCATGTTTCGGTCAAAAATCATAGTATATTATACACTAGTTTCGTAAAAAAGATCAAATTTAAATGGGAACTATTTGAAAGAATACGAGACTTTTCATATCATTTATATATGTTAAGAGGGGAGGTTATGATGGTATTCCATTTAAAAAAAAATCAAATGAAAAATAGATTCTATGAAACTTTTAAAAATGCATGTTTCGTTCAAAAATCATAATATATTATGCATTAGTTTCGGTCAAAAAAATAATTTAGTTGGGGTCTATTTGAAATGACACGGGACTTCACATATCATTTATATATGATAAGAGGGAAGGTTATGATGGAAGTCGATGCAAAAAAATCATCTAAAAATTAGATTTTATGAAACTTTTCGAAATACAAGTTTCGGTTAAAAATCATAGTATATAATACACTAGTTTCGGTCAAAAATCAAATTAATTCTGGGATTGTTCGAAATGGTACGAAACTTCACATATCATTTATATATTTTACGAGGGAATATTATGATGGATGTCCATGCAAAAAATATCCGAAAATTAGATTCTATGAAACTTTTCGAAATGCAAGTTTCTGTCAAAAATCATAGTATATTATACACTAGTTTCGGTCAAAAATATCAAATTTAATTGGGGACTATTTAAAATGATACGAGACTTCACATATCATTTATATATGTTAAGAGGTAAGGTTATGATGGAAGTCCATGCAAAAAAATCATCTAAAAATCAAAATCAATGAAACATTTCGAAATGCAAGTTTCGGTCAAAAATCATAGTATATTATACACTAGTTTCGGTCAAAAAATCAAATTTAATTGGGGTCTATTTGAAATGATACGAGACTTCACATATCATTTATATATGTTAAGAGGGAAGGTCATGATGGAAGTACATGCAAAAAAATTCATCAGAAAACTAGATTCTATGAAAGTTTTCGAAATGCAAGTTTCGGTCAAAAAATCATAATATATTATACACTAGTTTATGCTAGTTTCGGTCAAAAATCAAATTAAATCGGGGACTATTTGAAATGGTACGAAACTTCACAGAGCATTTATATATTTTACGAGGGAATATTATGATGGATGTCCATGCAAAAACATATCCGAAAATTAGATTCTATGAAACTTTTCAAAATGCATGTTTCGGTAAAAAATCCTAATATATTATACTCTAGTTTCAGCCAGATATTGCAATACTTTTAGAAACTAGAATAAAGTCTAAGAATGCTGGAAAAATAAGAAAGAAGTTTGGCAAAAAGTGGAGGTTCATTGACAATTATCTGAAACATGATAATGGTAGAATATGGATTTTGTGGGATGAGGATAAAGTAACAGTTCAAACTCACAAGATTGGAGAACAATTCATCCATTGCAATGTGTCAAGGAGAAATGGTACTAGCCAAACCTAGATCACTATTATCTATGCATCTAATCTGCCGGATCAGAGGAAAAAATTGTGGAAGGAACTGATTCAAATTCATGGTAGTGTGATAGGTCCTTGGTGTGTAATAGGGGACTACAACAATGTGCTGAGAGCTCATGACAGGGTGGGAGGTAACCTTTTGATGGAAAAAGATTACAAAGACCTTGTTGAAATGATGGAGATCACAGGGCTGCTTGAGAAAGACAGTACTGGCAATCACTTCACATGGTTTAATAATCAAAGAGATAACATGATCTATTCTAGAATAGATAGAGTGTTGGGGAATCTGATTTGGCAGCAACATAACATAGATGTTAACCTTCATATCATGAACCAAGGGGTCTCAGATCATGCTTTACTGTGCCTTAAACATAAGGAGGCTAATCATATAAAAAAGGGCATTTTTAAGTTTCAAAATGCTGTAATCCAAAATGGGGACTTTGAAGGAAAAGTTAAAAAAAGTTGGGAGGAGCCACTGGAGGATAGACCTCTATATACTGTCTGGAAAAAATTGCAAAGACTCCAACCAGTTATTAAAGAGCTCAACAGACCTCTCTATGGAATCATATACCAACTCAGTCAGGCTAGATTAGAGTTAGAGAATGTGCAAAATGACTTGATCAGAGACAAAATGAATGTGAATCTGATTGATGCTGTAAAAGAAAAAATGCAGGATGTCATGAGGCTGAGTAACATTGAAGAAAACATCATCAAGCAGAAATCCAAGGTTGATTGGTTAAGGCTAGGGGATGGTAATAATGAATATTTTCATGCCTCCCTAAAAGCTAGACAAAAGCATAATAACATGGATGATCTAGTGAATGAGAATGGAGCTGTAATTCAAAACCAGAAAGAAATGGAAGAGGTGGTTATTAATTTCTACAAAGAGTTGGTTGGTTCATCTAGCAACAATCTGGTTAGCATTGATATTGAGGCCATGAGAAATGGACCTCAAATCAATAATATGCAGGGAGAGTATCTTACTAGTCCTGTAAATGAGATTGAGATTCAGAAAAGTTTACAAGGCATAAGTGATAATTCAGCTCCAGTTCTTGATGGTTTCAATGCGAAATTTTTCAAATCTACATGGAATATTATAAAGGAGGATATCATTAGAGCAGTGAAAGACTTCTTTGATAGGGGTAAGCTTTATAAAGCTATGAACTATACTGTTGTGACCCTTATTCCTAAGATCCAACCTGCTACAAAAGTGAAAGATTTTCGCCCTATTTCCTGCTGTACTGTGATTTATAAGATAATCTCCAGAATCATTACAACTAGGCTTGGAAAAATTATTGGATCTGTGATCAATAACAGTCAAGCAACTTTTGTCCCTGGGAAGAAAATCCATGATCATATCCTTATGGCATTTGAGTTAGTTAGAGGATACAGTGTGAAAAAAGGGGCACCCAGATGCATGTTGCAGATGGACTTGCAAAAAGCGTACGACATGGTGGAGTGGATTGCTTTGGAAAACATCCTGACAGAATTTAGTTTTCCCCATAAGTTCATTCAATGGATAATGGAAACAGTCCGAACAGTCTCGTACAGGTATCAGGTTAATGGGAATCTCACGAATGTGTTGGAGGCGAAGAGAGGGCTTAGGCAAGGGGATCCCCTATCACCCTTGCTGTTTGTTCTGGTTATGGAATACTTGCACAGGGTTCTCCACAAACTCAAAGCCATCCCAAACTTCAATTATCATATTAAGTGTGAGAAGCTGGATATTATCAACCTTAGTTTTGCGGATGACCTGTTGTTGTTCTCGAGAGGAGATGTGAAATCAGTTCAGCTGATGCTTGATGGGTATGAAGTTTTCTCTAATTCTACAGGGCTGAAAATAAACTCGTCGAAATGCAAGGTTTATTTCGGCAGTGTGGTGGATGAGGACAAAGAGGAGATCCTTAGAATAACCAATTTTGAAGAAGGCCTGCTGGCGTTTCGCTACTTGGGAATTCCAGTCACAAGTAAGAAACTTAATGTGGCTCATTACTTGCCTCTGATGGATAAAATTCTGAGTAGAATCCACCATTGGAGTTCGCGACTGCTATCGATGGCAGGCAAAGCTCAACTGATAAACAGTGTTATTTTCGCTCTCACTAATTTCTGGGTGCAGTGCCTTCCCCTGCCAAAGAAACTGATTGTGAGGATAAATGTTGTTTGCAGGACATTCCTTTGGTCAGGAAAGGAAACCATTTCGCGAAAATCCCCAGTAGCATGGGAAAGAGTCTGTACATCAAAGAAGAAGGGTGGGCTTAACATTGTGAATATCAGTACTTGGAATATAGCTTGCTTGGCAAAACTGCTTTGGAACTTATTTGAGAAAACTGACAGCTTATGGATTAAATGGATTCACTGCTATTATGTGAAAAGGCAAGATGTTATGAACATGGAGATGAAGCAGAACTCTTCGTGGATAATGAAGAATATCATCAAAACCCGGGATAGAGTCAGTGGCCTTACGGAGTGGCGGAACAGTTTGCAAAATGGGAAATTCAGTACAAGACGGATATATGAGGAACTAAGTAACAATACTGAGGTTCCTTGGAGGAAACTTTTCATGCATAACCCAGCGAGACCTCGAGCTTTACACACTTTATGGCTAGTGTGTCATGAGAGAATGGCAACAAAGGAGAGACTCATGCGATTTGGAATGATTAGTGAGAGTAGCTGTCTGTTTTGTGATGAGTTGGAAAATCAGGAACACCTTTTTTTTCAATGTCAACCTTTGGTGGAAATATGGAAATCTGTCCTAGATTGGTTGGAGATTGTGCATAGTCCTTGTGGGTGGAAAGAGGAGCTTGCTTGGGTGCTGAAAAAAAGTAATCTAAGGAGTCCCCGCAGTGAGATTGTGAAATGTGCGATAGCGGAAACTATATATGAGATTTGGCATTGTAGAAACAACATTTGTTTCAAAAAAGATAACATTCTAAATGGGACGAAGGAGAGAATCATAGATGTGATTGTTAACAGATGCTGGACTAGGCCTAGATTGCGTAAGGCTATCGGTAGAATGCTAATGGCTTAGCTTCTTTTACTTCTTAGTCTATTTGTCGTAGTGAGTAGCTGGATCTCCGTTGAGATCGCTTGATGTAATCTGTTTTTTTGGTAATAAAGTATTATTTCTCCAAAAAAAAAAAAATTCATTGGGGACTATTAGAAATGATACGAGACTTCACATATAATTTATATATGTTAAGAGGGAAGGTTATTATGAAGTCCATGCAAAAAAAATCATCTAAAAATTAGATTCTAAGAAACTTTTTGAAATGCATGTTTCGGTCAAAAATCATAGTATATTATACACTAGTTTCGTCAAAAAAATCAAATTTAAATGGGAACTATTTGAAAGAATACGAGACTTTTCATATCATTTATATATGTTAAGAGGGGGGGTTATGATGGTATTCCATTTAAAAAAAATCAAATGAAAAATAGATTCTATGAAACTTTTCAAAATGCATGTTTCGTTCAAAAATCATAATATATTATGCATTAGTTTCGGTCAAAAAAATAATTTAATTGGGGTCTATTTGAAATGACACGGGACTTCACATATCATTTATATATGATAAGAGGGAAGGTTATGATGGAAGTCGATGCAAAAAAATCATCTAAAAATTAGATTCTATGATACTTTTCGAAATGCAAGTTTCGGTTAAAAATCATAGTATATAATACACTAGTTTCGGTCAAAAATCAAATTAATTCTGGGATTGTTCGAAATGGTACGACACTTCACATATCATTTATATATTTTACAAGGGAATATTATGATGGATGTCCATGCAAAAAATATCCGAAAATTAGATTCTATGAAACTTTTCGAAATGCAAGTTTCTGTCAAAAATCATAGTATATTATACACTAGTTTCGGTCAAAAATATCAAATTTAATTGGGGACTATTTAAAATGATACGAGACTTCACATATCATTTATATATGTTAAGAGGTAAGGTTATGATGGAAGTCCAAGCAAAAAAATCATCTAAAAATTAGAATCTATGAAACATTTCGAAATGCAAGTTTCGGTCAAAAATCATAGTATATTATACACTAGTTTCGGTCAAAAAATCAAATTTAATTGGGGACTATTTGAAATGATACGAGACTTCACATATCATTTATATATGTTAAGAGGGAAGGTCATGATGGAAGTACATGCAAAAAAAATCATCAGAAAACTAGATTCTATGAAAGTTTTCGAAATGCAAGTTTCGGTCAAAAAATCATAATATATTATACACTAGTTTATGCTAGTTTCGGTCAAAAATCAAACTAAATCGGGGACTATTTGAAATGGTACGAAACTTCACAGAGAATTTATATATTTTACGAGGGAATATTACGATGGATGTCCATGCAAAAACTTATCCGAAAATTAGATTCTATGAAACTTTTCGAAATGCATGTTTCGGTCAAAAATCCTAATATATTATACTCTAGTTTCAGTCAAACAAATATTAATTGGGGACTATTTGAAATGATACGAGACTTCACATATAATTTATATATGTTAATAGGGAAGGTTATTATGAAGTTCATGCAAAAAAAATCATCTAAAAATAAGATTCTAAGAAACCTTTTGAAATGCATGTTTCGGTCAAAAATCATAGTATATTATACACTAGTTTCGTCAAAGAAATCAAATTTAAATGGGAACTATTTGAAAGAATACGAGACTTTTCATATCATTTATATATGTTAACAGAGGAGGTTATGATGGTATTCCATTTAAAAAAAATCATTTGAAAAATAGATTCTATGAAACTTTTCGAAATGCATGTTTCGTTCAAAAATCATAATATATTATGCATTAGTTTTGGTCAAAAAAATAATTTAATTGGGGTCTATTTGAAATGACACGGGACTTCACATATCATTTATATATGATAAGAGGGAAGGTTATGATGGAAGTCGATGCAAAAAAATCATCTAAAAATTAGATTCTATGAAACTTTTCCAAATGCAAGTTTCGGTTAAAAATCATAGTATATAATACACTAGTTTCGGTCAAAAATCAAATTAATTTTGGGATTGTTCGAAATGGTACGAAACTTCACATATCATTTATATATTTTACGAGGGAATATTTTGATGGATGTCCATGCAAAAAATATCCGAAAATTAGATTCTATGAAACTTTTCGAAATGCAAGTTTCTGTCAAAAATCATAGTATATTATACACTAGTTTCAGTCAAAAATATCAAATTTAATTGGGGACTATTTGAAATGATACGAGACTTCACATATCATTTATATATGTTAAGAGGGAAGGTCATGATGGAAGTACATGCAAAAAAAATCATCAGAAAACTAGATTCTATGAAAGTTTTCGAAATGCAAGTTTCGGTCAAAAAATCATAATATATTATACACTAGTTTATGCTAGTTTCGGTCAAAAATCAAACTAAATCGGGGACTATTTGAAATGGTACGAAACTTCACAGAGCATTTATATATTTTACGAGGGAATATTATGATTGATGTCCATGCAAAAACTTATCCGAAAATTAGATTCTATGAAACTTTTCGAAATGCATGTTTCGGTCAAAAATCCTAATATATTATACTCTAGTTTCAGTCAAACAAATATTAATTGGGGACTATTTGAAATGATACGAGACTTCACATATAATTTATATATGTTAAGAGGGAAGGTTATTATGAAGTCCATGCAAAAAAAATCATCTAAAAATTAGATTCTAATAAACTTTTTGAAATGCATGTTTCGGTCAAAAATCATAGTATATTATACACTAGTTTCGTCAAAAAAATCAAATTTAAATGGGAACTATTTGAAAGAATACGAGACTTTTCATATCATTTATATATGTTAAGAGAGGAGGTTATGATGGTATTCCATTTAAAAAAAATCATTTGAAAAATAGATTCTATGAAACTTTTCGAAATGCATGTTTCGTTCAAAAATCATAATATATTATGCATTAGTTTTGGTCAAAAAAATAATTTAATTGGGGTCTATTTGAAATGACACGGGACTTCACATATCATTTATATATGATAAGAGGGAAGGTTATGATGGAAGTCGATGCAAAAAAATCATGTAAAAATTAGATTCTATGAAACTTTTCCAAATGCATGTTTCGGTTAAAAATCATAGTATATAATACACTAGTTTCGGTCAAAAATAAAATTAATTCTGGGATTGTTCGAAATGGTACGAAACTTCACATATCATTTATATATTTTACGAGGGAATATTTTGATGGATGTCCATGCAAAAAATATCCGAAAATTAGATTCTATGAAACTTTTCGAAATGCAAGTTTCTGTCAAAAATCATAGTATATTATACACTAGTTTCAGTCAAAAATATCAAATTTAATTGGGGACTATTTAAAATGATACGAGACTTCACATATCATTTATATATGTTAAGAGGTAAGGTTATGATGGAAGTCCATGCAAAAAAATCATCTAAAAATTAGAATCTATGAAACATTTCGAAATGCAAGTTTCGGTCAAAAATCATAGTATATTATACACTAGTTTTGGTCAAAAAATCAAATTTAATTGGGGACTATTTGAAATGATACGAGACTTCACATATCATTTATATATGTTAAGAGGGAAGGTCATGATGGAAGTACATGCAAAAAAAATCATCAGAAAACTAGATTCTATGAAAGTTTTCGAAATGCATGTTTCGGTAAAAAAATCATAATATATTATACACTAGTTTATGCTAGTTTCGGTCAAAAATCAAACTAAATCGGGGACTATTTGAAATGGTACGAAACTTCACAGAGCATTTATATATTTTACGAGGGAATATTATGATGGATGTCCATGCAAAAACGTATCCGAAAATTAGATTCTATGAAACTTTTCGAAATGCATGTTTCGGTCAAAAATCCTAATATATTATACTCTAGTTTCAGTCAAACAAATATTAATTGGGGACTATTTGAAATGATACGAGACTTCACATATAATTTATATATGTTAAGAGGGAAGGTTATTATGAAGTCCATGCAAAAAAAATCATCTAAAAATTAGATTCTAAGAAACTTTTTGAAATGCATGTTTCGGTCAAAAATCATAGTATATTATACACTAGTTTCGTCAAAAAAATCAAATTTAAATGGGAACTATTTGAAAGAATACGAGACTTTTCATATCATTTATATATGTTAAGAGAGGAGGTTATGATGGTATTCCATTTAAAAAAAATCATTTGAAAAATAGATTCTATGAAACTTTTCGAAATGCATGTTTCGTTCAAAAATCATAATATATTATGCATTAGTTTTGGTCAAAAAAATAATTTAATTGGGGTCTATTTGAAATGACACGGGACTTCACATATCATTTATATATGATAAGAGGGAAGGTTATGATGGAAGTCGATGCAAAAAAATCATCTAAAAATTAGATTCTATGAAACTTTTCCAAATGCATGTTTCGGTTAAAAATCATAGTATATAATACACTAGTTTCGGTCAAAAATCAAATTAATTCTGGGATTGTTCGAAATGGTACGAAACTTCACATATCATTTATATATTTTACGAGGGAATATTTTGATGGATGTCCATGCAAAAAATATCCGAAAATTAGATTCTATGAAACTTTTCGAAATGCAAGTTTCTGTCAAAAATCATAGTATATTATACACTAGTTTCGGTCAAAAATATCAAATTTAATTGGGGACTATTTAAAATGATACGAGACTTCACATATCATTTATATATGTTAAGAGGTAAGGTTATGATGGAAGTCCATGCAAAAAAATCATCTAAAAATTAGAATCTATGAAACATTTCGAAATGCCAGTTTCGGTCAAAAATCATAGTATATTATACACTAGTTTCGGTCAAAAAATCAAATTTAATTGGGGACTATTTGAAATGATACGAGACTTCACATATCATTTATATATGTTAAGAGGGAAGGTCATGATGGAAGTACATGCAAAAAAAATCATCAGAAAACTAGATTCTATGAAAGTTTTTGAAATGCAAGTTTCGGTCAAAAAATCATAATATATTATACACTAGTTTATGCTAGTTTCGGTCAAAAATCAAACTAAATCGGGGACTATTTGAAATGGTACGAAACTTCACAGAGCATTTATATATTTTACGAGGGAATATTATGATGGATGTCCATGCAAAAACTTATCCGAAAATTAGATTCTAGGAAACTTTTCGGAATGCATGTTTCGGTCAAAAATCCTAATATATTATACTCTAGTTTCAGTCAAACAAATATTAATTGGGGACTATTTGAAATGATACGAGACTTCACATATAATTTATATATGTTAAGAGGGAAGGTTATTATGAAGTCCATGCAAAAAAAATCATCTAAAAATTAGATTCTAAGAAACTTTTTGAAATGAATGTTTCGGTCAAAAATCATAGTATATTATACACTAGTTTCGTCAAAAAAATCAAATTTAAATGGGAACTATTTGAAAGAATACGAGACTTTTCATATCATTTATATATGTTAAGAGAGGAGGTTATGATGGTATTCCATTTAAAAAAAATCATTTGAAAAATAGATTCTATGAAACTTTTCGAAATGCATGTTTCGTTCAAAAATCATAATATATTACGCATTAGTTTTGGTCAAAAAAATAATTTAATTGGGGTCTATTTGAAATGACACGGGACTTCACATATCATTTATATATGATAAGAGGGAAGGTTATGATGGAAGTCGATGCAAAAAAATCATCTAAAAATTAGATTCTATGAAACTTTTCAAAATGCATGTTTCGGTTAAAAATCATAGTATATAATACACTAGTTTCGGTCAAAAATCAAATTAATTCTGGGATTGTTCGAAATGGTACGAAACTTCTTATATCATTTATATATTTTACGAGGGAATATTTTGATGGATGTCCATGCAAAAAATATCCGAAAATTAGATTCTATGAAACTTTTCGAAATGCATGTTTCTGTCAAAAATCATAGTATATTATACACTAGTTTCGGTCAAAAATATCAAATTTAATTGGGGACTATTTAAAATGATACGAGACTTCACATATCATTTATATATGTTAAGAGGTAAGGTTATGATGGAAGTCCATGCAAAAAAATCATCTAAAAATTAGAATCTATTAAACATTTCGAAATGCAAGTTTCTGTCAAAAATCATAGTATATTATACACTAGTTTCGGTCAAAAAATCAAATTTAATTGGGGACTATTTGAAATGATACGAGACTTCACATATCATTTATATATGTTAAGAGGGAAGGTCATGATGGAAGTACATGCAAAAAAAATCATCAGAAAACTTGATTCTATGAAACTTTTTGAAATGCATGTTTCGGTCAAAAATCCTAATATATTATACTCTAGTTTCAGTCAAACAAATATTAATTGGGGACTATTTGAAATGATACGAGACTTCACATATAATTTATATATGTTAAGAGGGAAGGTTATTATGAAGTCCATGAAAAAAAAATCATCTAAAAATTAGATTCTAAGAAACTTTTTGAAATGCATGTTTCGGTCAAAAATCATAGTATATTATACACTAGTTTCGTCAAAAAAATCAAATTTAAATGGGAACTATTTGAAAGAATACGAGACTTTTCATATCATTTATATATGTTAAGAGAGGAGGTAATGATGGTATTCCATTTAAAAAAAATCATTTGAAAAATAGATTCTATGAAACTTTTCGAAATGCATGTTTCGTTCAAAAATCATAATATATTACGCATTAGTTTTGGTCAAAAAAATAATTTAATTGGGGTCTATTTGAAATGACACGGGACTTCACATATCATTTATATATGATAAGAGGGAAGGTTATGATGGAAGTCGATGCAAAAAAATCATCTAAAAATTAGATTCTATGAAACTTTTCAAAATGCATGTTTCGGTTAAAAATCATTGTATATAATACACTAGTTTCGGTCAAAAATCAAATTAATTCTGGGATTGTTCGAAATGGTACGAAACTTCTTATATCATTTATATATTTTACGAGGGAATATTTTGATGGATGTCCATGCAAAAAATATCCGAAAATTAGATTCTATGAAACTTTTCGAAATGCAAGTTTCTGTCAAAAATCATAGTATATTATACACTAGTTTCGGTCAAAAATATCAAATTTAATTGGGGACTATTTAAAATGATACGAGACTTCACATATCATTTATATATGTTAAGAGGTAAGGTTATGATGGAAGTCCATGCAAAAAAATCATCTAAAAATTAGAATCTATTAAACATTTCGAAATGCAAGTTTCGGTCAAAAATCATAGTATATTATACACTAGTTTCGGTCAAAAAATCAAATTTAATTGGGGACTATTTGAAATGATACGAATCTTCACATATCATTTATATATGTTAAGAGGGAAGGTCATGATGGAAGTACATGCAAAAAAAATCATCAGAAAACTAGATTCTATGAATGTTTTCGAAATGCAAGTTTCGGTCAAAAAATCATAATATATTATACACTAGTTTATGCTAGTTTCGGTCAAAAATCAAATTAAATCGGGAACTTTTTGAAATGGTACGAAACTTCACAGAGCATTTATATATTTTACGAGGGAATATTATGATGGATGTCCATGCAAAGACTTATCCGAAAATTAGATTCTATGAAACTTTTTGAAATGCATGTTTCGGTCAAAAATCCTAATATATTACGCATTAGTTTCGGTCAAACAAAAATTATTTGGGGACTATTTGAAATGATACGAGACTTCACATATAATTTATATATGTTAAGAGGGAAGGTTATTATGAAGTCCATGCAAAAAAAATCATCTAAAAATTAGATTCTAAGAAACTTTTTGAAATGCATGTTTCGGTCAAAAATCATAGTATATTATACACTAGTTTCGTCAAAAAAATCAAATTTAAATGGGAACTATTTGAAAGAATACGAGACTTTTCATTTCATTTATATATGTTAAGAGGGGAGGTTATGATGGTATTCCACTTAAAAAAATCATTTGAAAAATAGATTCTATGAAACTTTTCGAAATGCATGTTTCGTTCAAAAATCATAATATATTATGCATTAGTTTTGGTCAAAAAAATAATTTAATTGGGGTCTATTTGAAATGACACGGGACTTCACATATCATTTATATATGATAAGAGGGAAGGTTATGATGGAAGTCGATGCAAAAAAATCATCTAAAAATTAGATTCTATGAAACTTTTCGAAATGCAAGTTTCGGTTAAAAATCATAGTATATAATACACTAGTTTCGGTAAAAAAATCAAATTAATTCTTCGATTGTTCGAAATGGTACGAAACTTCACATATCATTTATATATTTTACGAGGGAATATTATGATGGATGTCCATGCAAAAAATATCCGAAAATTAGATTCTATGAAACTTTTCGAAATGCAAGTTTCTGTCAAAAATCATAGTATATTATACACTAGTTTCGGTCAAAAATATCAAATTTAATTGGGGACTATTTAAAATGATACGAGACTTCACATATCATTTATATATGTTAAGAGGTAAGGTTATGATGGAAGTCCATGCAAAAAAATCATCTAAAAATTAGAATCTATTAAACATTTCGAAATGCAAGTTTCTGTCAAAAATCATAGTATATTATACACTAGTTTCGGTCAAAAAATCAAATTTAATTGGGGACTATTTGAAATGATACGAGACTTCACATATCATTTATATATGTTAAGAGGGAAGGTCATGATGGAAGTACATGCAAAAAAAATCATCAGAAAACTAGATTCTATGAAAGTTTTCGAAATGCAAGTTTCGGTCAAAAAATCATAATATATTATACACTAGTTTATGCTAGTTTCGGTCAAAAATCAAATTAAATCGGGAACTTTTTGAAATGGTACGAAACTTCACAGAGCATTTATATATTTTACGAGGGAATATTATGATGGATGTCCATGCAAAAACTTATCCGAAAATTAGATTCTAGGAAACTTTTCGGAATGCATGTTTCGGTCAAAAACCCTAATATATTATACTCTAGTTTCAGTCAAACAAATATTAATTGGGGACTATTTGAAATGATACGAGACTTCACATATAATTTATATATGTTAAGAGGGAAGGTTATTATGAAGTCCATGCAAAAAAAATCATCTAAAAATTAGATTCTAAGAAACTTTTTGAAATGAATGTTTCGGTCAAAAATCATAGTATATTATACACTAGTTTCGTCAAAAAAATCAAATTTAAATGGGAACTATTTGAAAGAATACGAGACTTTTCATATCATTTATATATGTTAAGAGAGGAGGTTATGATGGTATTCCATTTAAAAAAAATCATTTGAAAAATAGATTCTATGAAACTTTTCGAAATGCATGTTTCGTTCAAAAATCATAATATATTACGCATTAGTTTTGGTCAAAAAAATAATTTAATTGGGGTCTATTTGAAATGACACGGGACTTCACATATCATTTATATATGATAAGAGGGAAGGTTATGATGGAAGTCGATGCAAAAAAATCATCTAAAAATTAGATTCTATGAAACTTTTCAAAATGCATGTTTCGGTTAAAAATCATAGTATATAATACACTAGTTTCGGTCAAAAATAAAATTAATTCTGGGATTGTTCGAAATGGTACGAAACTTCTTATATCATTTATATATTTTACGAGGGAATATTTTGATGGATGTCCATGCAAAAAATATCCGAAAATTAGATTCTATGAAACTTTTCGAAATGCAAGTTTCTGTCAAAAATCATAGTATATTATACATTAGTTTCGGTCAAAAATATCAAATTTAATTGGGGACTATTTAAAATGATACGAGACTTCACATATCATTTATATATGTTAAGAGGTAAGGTTATGATGGAAGTCCATGCAAAAAAATCATCTAAAAATTAGAATCTATGAAACATTTCGAAATGCCAGTTTCGGTCAAAAATCATAGTATATTATACACTAGTTTCGGTCAAAAAATCAAATTTAATTGGGGACTATTTGAAATGATACGAGACTTCACATATCATTTATATATGTTAAGAGGGAAGGTCATGATGGAAGTACATGCAAAAAAAATCATCAGAAAACTAGATTCTATGAAAGTTTTTGAAATGCAAGTTTCGGTCAAAAAATCATAATATATTATACACTAGTTTATGCTAGTTTCGGTCAAAAATCAAACTAAATCGGGGACTATTTGAAATGGTACGAAACTTCACAGAGCATTTATATATTTTACGAGGGAATATTATGATGGATGTCCATGCAAAAACTTATCCGAAAATTAGATTCTAGGAAACTTTTCAGAATGCATGTTTCGGTCAAAAATCATAATATATTACGCATTAGTTTTGGTCAAAAAAATAATTTAATTGGGGTCTATTTGAAATGACACGGGACTTCACATATCATTTATATATGATAAGAGGGAAGGTTATGATGGAAGTCGATGCAAAAAAATCATCTAAAAATTAGATTCTATGAAACTTTTCGAAATGCAAGTTTCTGTCAAAAATCATAGTATATTATACACTAGTTTCGGTCAAAAATATCAAATTTAATTGGGGACTATTTAAAATGATACGAGACTTCACATATCATTTATATATGTTAAGAGGTAAGGTTATGATGGAAGTCCATGCAAAAAAATCATCTAAAAATTAGAATCTATTAAACATTTTGAAATGCAAGTTTCTGTCAAAAATCATAGTATATTATACACTAGTTTCGGTCAAAAAATCAAATTTAATTGGGGTCTATTTGAAATGATACGAATCTTCACATATCATTTATATATGTTAAGAGGGAAGGTCATGATGGAAGTACATGCAAAAAAAATCATCAGAAAACTAGATTCTATGAAAGTTTTCGAAATGCAAGTTTCGGTCAAAAAATCATAATATATTATACACTAGTTTATGCTAGTTTCGGTCAAAAATCAAATTAAATCGGGAACTTTTTGAAATGGTACGAAACTTCACAGAGCATTTATATATTTTACGAGGGAATATTATGATGGATGTCCATGCAAAGACTTATCCGAAAATTAGATTCTATGAAACTTTTTGAAATGCATGTTTCGGTCAAAAATCCTAATATATTATACTCTAGTTTCGGTCAAACAAAAATTATTTGGGGACTATTTGAAATGATACGAGACTTCACATATAATTTATATATGTTAAGAGGGAAGGTTATTATGAAGTCCATGCAAAAAAAATCATCTAAAAATTAGATTCTAAGAAACTTTTTGAAATGCATGTTTCGGTCAAAAATCATAGTATATTATACACTAGTTTCGTCAAAAAAATCAAATTTAAATGGGAACTATTTGAAAGAATACGAGACTTTTCATTTCATTTATATATGTTAAGAGGGGAGGTTATGATGGTATTCCACTTAAAAAAAATCATTTGAAAAATAGATTCTATGAAACTTTTCGAAATGCATGTTTCGTTCAAAAATCATAATATATTATGCATTAGTTTTGGTCAAAAAAATAATTTAATTGGGGTCTATTTGAAATGACACGGGACTTCACATATCATTTATATATGATAAGAGGGAAGGTTATGATGGAAGTCGATGCAAAAAAATCATCTAAAAATTAGATTCTATGAAACTTTTCGAAATGCAAGTTTCGGTTAAAAATCATAGTATATAATACACTAGTTTCGATAAAAAAATCAAATTAATTCTTCGATTGTTCGAAATGGTACGAAACTTCACATATCATTTATATATTTTACGAGGGAATATTATGATGGATGTCCATGCAAAAAATATCCGAAAATTAGATTCTATGAAACTTTTCGAAATGCAAGTTTCTGTCAAAAATCATAGTATATTATACACTAGTTTCGGTCAAAAATATCAAATTTAATTGGGGACTGTTTAAAATGATACGAGACTTCACATATCATTTATATATGTTAAGAGGTAAGGTTATGATGGAAGTCCATGCAAAAAAATCATCTAAAAATTAGAATCTATTAAACATTTCGAAATGCAAGTTTCTGTCAAAAATCATAGTATATTATACACTAGTTTCGGTCAAAAAATCAAATTTAATTGGGGACTATTTGAAATGATACGAGACTTCACATATCATTTATATATGTTAAGAGGGAAGGTCATGATGGAAGTACATGCAAAAAAAATCATCAGAAAACTAGATTCTATGAAAGTTTTCGAAATGCAAGTTTCGGTCAAAAAATCATAATATATTATACACTAGTTTATGCTAGTTTCGGTCAAAAATCAAATTAAATCGGGAACTTTTTGAAATGGTACGAAACTTCACAGAGCATTTATATATTTTACGAGGGAATATTATGATGGATGTCCATGCAAAAACTTATCCGAAAATTAGATTCTAGGAAACTTTTCGGAATGCATGTTTCGGTCAAAAACCCTAATATATTATACTCTAGTTTCAGTCAAACAAATATTAATTGGGGACTATTTGAAATGATACGAGACTTCACATATAATTTATATATGTTAAGAGGGAAGGTTATTATGAAGTCCATGCAAAAAAAATCATCTAAAAATTAGATTCTAAGAAACTTTTTGAAATGAATGTTTCGGTCAAAAATCATAGTATATTATACACTAGTTTCGTCAAAAAAATCAAATTTAAATGGGAACTATTTGAAAGAATACGAGACTTTTCATATCATTTATATATGTTAAGAGAGGAGGTTATGATGGTATTCCATTTAAAAAAAATCATTTGAAAAATAGATTCTATGAAACTTTTCGAAATGCATGTTTCGTTCAAAAATCATAATATATTACGCATTAGTTTTGGTCAAAAAAATAATTTAATTGGGGTCTATTTGAAATGACACGGGACTTCACATATCATTTATATATGATAAGAGGGAAGGTTATGATGGAAGTCGATGCAAAAAAATCATCTAAAAATTAGATTCTATGAAACTTTTCAAAATGCATGTTTCGGTTAAAAATCATAGTATATAATACACTAGTTTCGGTCAAAAATCAAATTAATTCTGGGATTGTTCGAAATGGTACGAAACTTCTTATATCATTTATATATTTTACGAGGGAATATTTTGATGGATGTCCATGCAAAAAATATCCGAAAATTAGATTCTATGAAACTTTTCGAAATGCAAGTTTCTGTCAAAAATCATAGTATATTATACACTAGTTTCGGTCAAAAATATCAAATTTAATTGGGGACTATTTAAAATGATACGAGACTTCACATATCATTTATATATGTTAAGAGGTAAGGTTATGATGGAAGTCCATGCAAAAAAATCATCTAAAAATTAGAATCTATGAAACATTTCGAAATGCCAGTTTCGGTCAAAAATCATAGTATATTATACACTAGTTTCGGTCAAAAAATCAAATTTAATTGGGGACTATTTGAAATGATACGAGACTTCACATATCATTTATATATGTTAAGAGGGAAGGTCATGATGGAAGTACATGCAAAAAAAATCATCAGAAAACTAGATTCTATGAAAGTTTTTGAAATGCAAGTTTCGGTCAAAAAATCATAATATATTATACACTAGTTTATGCTAGTTTCGGTCAAAAATCAAACTAAATCGGGGACTATTTGAAATGGTACGAAACTTCACAGAGCATTTATATATTTTACGAGGGAATATTATGATGGATGTCCATGCAAAAACTTATCCGAAAATTAGATTCTAGGAAACTTTTCAGAATGCATGTTTCGGTCAAAAATCATAATATAATATACTCTAGTTTCGGTCAAACAAAAATTAATTGGGGACTATTTGAAATGATACGAGACTTCATATATAATTTATATATGTTAAGAGGGAAGGTTATTATGAATTCCATGCAAAAAAAATCATCTAAAAATTAGATTCTAAGAAACTTTTTGAAATGCATGTTTCGGTCAAAAATCATAGTATATTATACACTAGTTTCGTCAAAAAAATCAAATTTAAATGGGAACTATTTGAAAGAATACGAGACTTTTCATATCATTTATATATGTTAAGAGGGGAGGTTATGATGGTATTCCATTTAAAAAAAATCATTTGAAAAATAGATTCTATGAAACTTTTCGAAATGCATGTTTCGTTCAAAAATCATAATATATTATGCATTAGTTTTGGTCAAAAAAATAATTTAATTGGGGTCTATTTGAAATGACACGGGACTTCACATATCATTTATATATGATAAGAGGGAAGGTTATGATGGAAGTCGATGCAAAAAAATCATCTAAAAATTAGATTCTATGAAACTTTTCGAAATGCAAGTTTCGGTTAAAAATCATAGTATATAATACACTAGTTTCGGTCAAAAATCAAATTAATTCTGGGATTGTTCGAAATGGTACGAAACTTCGCATATCATTTATATATTTTACGAGGGAATATTATGATGGATGTCCATGCAAAAAATATCTGAAAATTAGATTCTATGAAACTTTTCGAAATGCAAGTTTCTGTCAAAAATCATAGTATATTATACACTAGTTTCGGTCAAAAATATCAAATTTAATTGGGGACTATTTAAAATGATACGAGACTTCACATATCATTTATATATGTTAAGAGGTAAGGTTATGATGGAAGTCCATGCAAAAAAATCATCTAAAAATTAGAATCTATGAAACTTTTCGAAATGCAAGTTTCGGTCAAAAATCATAGTATATTATACATTAGTTTCGGTCAAAAAATCAAATTTAATTGGGGACTATTTGAAATGATACTAGACTTCACATATCATTTATATATGTTAAGAGGGAAGGTCATGATGGAAGTACATGCAAAAAAAATCATCAAAAAACTAGATTCTATGAAAGTTTTCGAAATGTAAGTTTCGGTCAAAAAATCATAATATATTATACACTAGTTTATGCTAGTTTCGGTCAAAAATCAAATTAAATCGGGGACTATTTGAAATGGTACGAAACTTCACAGAGCATTTATATATTTTACGAGGGAATATTATGAAGGATGTCCATGCAAAAACTTATCCGAAAATTAGATTCTATGAAACTTTTCGAAATGCATGTTTCGGTCAAAAATCCTAATATATTATACTCTAGTTTCGGTCAAACAAATATTAATTGGGGACTATTTGAAATGATACGAGACTTCACATATAATTTATATATGTTAAGAGGGAAGGTTATTATGAAGTCCATGCAAAAAAAATAATCTAAAAATTAGATTCTAAGAAACTTTTTGAAATGCATGTTTCGATCAAAAATCATAGTATATTATACACTAGTTTCGTCAAAAAAATCAAATTTAAATGGGAACTATTTGAAAGAATACGAGACCTTTCATATCATTTATATATGTTAAGAGGGGAGGTTATGATGGTATTCCATTTAAAAAAAATCAATTGAAAAATAGATTCTATGAAACTTTTCGAAATGCATGTTTCGTTCAAAAATCATAATATATTATGCATTAGTTTCAGTCAAAAAAATAATTTAATTGGGGTCTATTTGAAATGACACGGGACTTCACATATCATTTATATATGATAAGAGGGAAGGTTATGATGGAAGTCAATGCAAAAAAATCATCTAAAAAATAGATTCTATGAAACTTTTCGAAATGCAAGTTTCGGTTAAAAATCATAGTATATAATACACTAGTTTCGGTCAAAAATCAAATTAATTCTGGGATTGTTCGAAATGGTACGAAACTTCACATATCATTTATATATTTTACGAGGGAATATTATGATGGATGTCCATGCAAAAAATATCCGAAAATTAGATTCTATGAAACTTTTCGAAATGCAAGTTTCTGTCAAAAATCATAGTATATTATACACTAGTTTCGGTCAAAAATATCAAATTTAATTGGGGACTATTCAAAATGATACGAGACTTCACATATCATTTATATATGTTAAGAGGTAAGGTTATGATGGAAGTCCATGCAAAAAGATCATCTAAAAATTAGAATCTATGAAATATTTCGAAATGCAAGTTTCGGTCAAAAATCATAGTATATTATACACTAGTTTCGGTCAAAAAATCAAATTTAATTGGGGACTATTTGAAATGATACGAGACTTCACATATCATTTATATATGTTAAGAGGGAAGGTCATGATGGAAGTACATGCAAAAAGAAATCATCAGAAAACTAGATTCTATGAATGTTTTCGAAATGCAAGTTTCGGTCAAAAATCATAATATATTATACACTAGTTTATGCTAGTTTCGGTCAAAAATCAAACTAAATCGGGGACTATTTGAAATGGTACGAAACTTCACAGAGCATTTATGATTTTACGAGGGAATATTATGATGGATGTCCATGCAAAAACTTATCTGAAAATTAGATTCTATGAAACTTTTCGAAATGCATGTTTCGGTCAAAAATCCTAATATATTATACTCTAGTTTCGGTCAAACAAATATTAATTGGGGACTATTTGAAATGATACGATACTTCACATATAATTTATATATGTTAAGAAGGAAGGTTATTATGAAGTCCATGCAAAAAAAATCATCTAAAAATTAGATTCTAAGAAACTTTTTGAAATGCATGTTTCGGTCAAAAATCATAGTATATTATACACTAGTTTCGTCAAAAAAATCAAATTTAAATGGGAACTATTTGAAAGAATACGAGACTTTTCATATCATTTATATATGTTAAGAGGGGAGGTTATGATGGTATTCCATTTAAAAAAAATCAATTGAAAAATAGATTCTATGAAACTTTTCGAAATGCATGTTTCGTTTAAAAATCATAATATATTATGCATTAGTTTCGGTCAAAAAAATAATTTAATTGGGGTCTATTTGAAATGAAACGGGACTTCACATATCATTTATATATGATAAGAGGGAAGGTTATGATGGAAGTCGATGCAAAAAAATCATCTAAAAATTAGATTCTATGAAACTTTTCGAAATGCAAGTTTCGGTTAAAAATCATAGTATATAATACACTAGTTTCAGTCAAAAATCAAATTAATTCTGGGATTGTTCGAAATGGTACGAAACTTCACATATCATTTATATATTTTACGAGGGAATATTATGATGGATGTCCATGCAAAAAATATCCGAAAGTTAGATTCTATGAAACTTTTCGAAATGCAAGTTTCTGTCAAAAATCATAGTATATTATACACTAGTTTCGGTCAAAAATATCAAATTTAATTGGGGACTTTTTAAAATGATACGAGACTTCACATATCATTTATATATGTTAAGAGGTAAGGTTATGATGGAAGTCCATGCAAAAAAATCATCTAAAAATTAGAATCTATGAAACATTTCGAAATGCAAGTTTCGGTCAAAAATCATAGTATATTATACACTAGTTTCGGTCAAAAAATCAAATTTAATTGGGGACTATTTGAAATGATACGAGACTTCACATATCATTTATATATGTTAAGAGGGAAGGTCATGATGGAAGTACATGCAAAAAGAAATCATCAGAAAACTAGATTCTATGAAAGTTTTCGAAATGCAAGTTTCGGTCAAAAATCATAATATATTATACACTAGTTTATGCTAGTTTCGGTCAAAAATCAAACTAAATCGGGGACTATTTGAAATGGTACGAAACTTCACAGAGCATTTATATATTTTACGAGGGAATATTATGATGGATGTCCATGCAAAAACTTATCTGAAAATTAGATTCTATGAAACTTTTCGAAATGCATGTTTCGGTCAAAAATCCTAATATATTATACTCTAGATTCGGTCAAACAAATATTAATTGGGGACTATTTGAAATGATACGAGACTTCACATATAATTTATATATGTTAAGAAGGAAGGTTATTATGAAGTCCATGCAAAAAAAATCATCTAAAAATTAGATTCTAAGAAACTTTATGAAATGCATGTTTCGGTCAAAAATCATATTATATTATACACTAGTTTCGTCAAAAAAATCAAATTTAAATGGGAACTATTTGAAAGAATACGAGACTTTTCATCTCATTTATATATGTTAAGAGGGGAGGTTATGATGGTATTCCATTTAAAAAAAATCAATTGAAAAATAGATTCTATGAAACTTTTCGAAATGCATGTTTCGTTTAAAAATCATAATATATTATGCATTAGTTTCGGTCAAAAAAATAATTTAATTGGGGTCTATTTGAAATGAAACGGGACTTCACATATCATTTATATATGATAAGAGGGAAGGTTATGATGGAAGTCGATGTAAAAAAATCATCTAAAAATTAGATTCTATGAAACTTTTCGAAATGCAAGTTTCGGTTAAAAATCATAGTATATAATACACTAGTTTCAGTCAAAAATCAAATTAATTCTGGGATTGTTCGAAATGGTACGAAACTTCACATATCATTTATATATTTTACGAGGGAATATTATGATGGATGTCCATGCAAAAAATATCCGAAAATTAGATTCTATGAAACTTTTCGAAATGCAAGTTTCTGTCAAAAATTATAGTATATTATACACTAGTTTCGGTCAAAAATATCAAATTTAATTGGGGACTATTTAAAATGATACGAGACTTCACATATCATTTATATATGTTAAGAGGTAAGGTTATGATGGAAGTCCATGCAAAAAAATCATCTAAAAATTAGAATCTATGAAACATTTCGAAATGCCAGTTTCGGTCAAAAATCATAGTATATTATACACTAGTTTCGGTCAAAAAATCAAATTTAATTGGGGACTATTTGAAATGATACGAGACTTCACATATCATTTATATATGTTAAGAGGGAAGGTCATGATGGAAGTACATGCAAAAAAAATCATCAGAAAACTAGATTCTATGAAAGTTTTTGAAATGCAAGTTTCGGTCAAAAAATCATAATATATTATACACTAGTTTATGCTAGTTTCGGTCAAAAATCAAACTAAATCGGGGACTATTTGAAATGGTACGAAACTTCACAGAGCATTTATATATTTTACGAGGGAATATTATGATGGATGTCCATGCAAAAACTTATCCGAAAATTAGATTCTAGGAAACTTTTCAGAATGCATGTTTCGGTCAAAAATCATAATATAATATACTCTAGTTTCGGTCAAACAAAAATTAATTGGGGACTATTTGAAATGATACGAGACTTCATATATAATTTATATATGTTAAGAGGGAAGGTTATTATGAATTCCATGCAAAAAAAATCATCTAAAAATTAGATTCTAAGAAACTTTTTGAAATGCATGTTTCGGTCAAAAATCATAGTATATTATACACTAGTTTCGTCAAAAAAATCAAATTTAAATGGGAACTATTTGAAAGAATACGAGACTTTTCATATCATTTATATATGTTAAGAGGGGAGGTTATGATGGTATTCCATTTAAAAAAAATCATTTGAAAAATAGATTCTATGAAACTTTTCGAAATGCATGTTTCGTTCAAAAATCATAATATATTATGCATTAGTTTTGGTCAAAAAAATAATTTAATTGGGGTCTATTTGAAATGACACGGGACTTCACATATCATTTATATATGATAAGAGGGAAGGTTATGATGGAAGTCGATGCAAAAAAATCATCTAAAAATTAGATTCTATGAAACTTTTCGAAATGCAAGTTTCGGTTAAAAATCATAGTATATAATACACTAGTTTCGGTCAAAAATCAAATTAATTCTGGGATTGTTCGAAATGGTACGAAACTTCGCATATCATTTATATATTTTACGAGGGAATATTATGATGGATGTCCATGCAAAAAATATCTGAAAATTAGATTCTATGAAACTTTTCGAAATGCAAGTTTCTGTCAAAAATCATAGTATATTATACACTAGTTTCGGTCAAAAATATCAAATTTAATTGGGGACTATTTAAAATGATACGAGACTTCACATATCATTTATATATGTTAAGAGGTAAGGTTATGATGGAAGTCCATGCAAAAAAATCATCTAAAAATTAGAATCTATGAAACTTTTCGAAATGCAAGTTTCGGTCAAAAATCATAGTATATTATACATTAGTTTCGGTCAAAAAATCAAATTTAATTGGGGACTATTTGAAATGATACTAGACTTCACATATCATTTATATATGTTAAGAGGGAAGGTCATGATGGAAGTACATGCAAAAAAAATCATCAAAAAACTAGATTCTATGAAAGTTTTCGAAATGTAAGTTTCGGTCAAAAAATCATAATATATTATACACTAGTTTATGCTAGTTTCGGTCAAAAATCAAATTAAATCGGGGACTATTTGAAATGGTACGAAACTTCACAGAGCATTTATATATTTTACGAGGGAATATTATGAAGGATGTCCATGCAAAAACTTATCCGAAAATTAGATTCTATGAAACTTTTCGAAATGCATGTTTCGGTCAAAAATCCTAATATATTATACTCTAGTTTCGGTCAAACAAATATTAATTGGGGACTATTTGAAATGATACGAGACTTCACATATAATTTATATATGTTAAGAGGGAAGGTTATTATGAAGTCCATGCAAAAAAAATAATCTAAAAATTAGATTCTAAGAAACTTTTTGAAATGCATGTTTCGATCAAAAATCATAGTATATTATACACTAGTTTCGTCAAAAAAATCAAATTTAAATGGGAACTATTTGAAAGAATACGAGACCTTTCATATCATTTATATATGTTAAGAGGGGAGGTTATGATGGTATTCCATTTAAAAAAAATCAATTGAAAAATAGATTCTATGAAACTTTTCGAAATGCATGTTTCGTTCAAAAATCATAATATATTATGCATTAGTTTCAGTCAAAAAAATAATTTAATTGGGGTCTATTTGAAATGACACGGGACTTCACATATCATTTATATATGATAAGAGGGAAGGTTATGATGGAAGTCAATGCAAAAAAATCATCTAAAAAATAGATTCTATGAAACTTTTCGAAATGCAAGTTTCGGTTAAAAATCATAGTATATAATACACTAGTTTCGGTCAAAAATCAAATTAATTCTGGGATTGTTCGAAATGGTACGAAACTTCACATATCATTTATATATTTTACGAGGGAATATTATGATGGATGTCCATGCAAAAAATATCCGAAAATTAGATTCTATGAAACTTTTCGAAATGCAAGTTTCTGTCAAAAATCATAGTATATTATACACTAGTTTCGGTCAAAAATATCAAATTTAATTGGGGACTATTCAAAATGATACGAGACTTCACATATCATTTATATATGTTAAGAGGTAAGGTTATGATGGAAGTCCATGCAAAAAGATCATCTAAAAATTAGAATCTATGAAATATTTCGAAATGCAAGTTTCGGTCAAAAATCATAGTATATTATACACTAGTTTCGGTCAAAAAATCAAATTTAATTGGGGACTATTTGAAATGATACGAGACTTCACATATCATTTATATATGTTAAGAGGGAAGGTCATGATGGAAGTACATGCAAAAAGAAATCATCAGAAAACTAGATTCTATGAATGTTTTCGAAATGCAAGTTTCGGTCAAAAATCATAATATATTATACACTAGTTTATGCTAGTTTCGGTCAAAAATCAAACTAAATCGGGGACTATTTGAAATGGTACGAAACTTCACAGAGCATTTATGATTTTACGAGGGAATATTATGATGGATGTCCATGCAAAAACTTATCTGAAAATTAGATTCTATGAAACTTTTCGAAATGCATGTTTCGGTCAAAAATCCTAATATATTATACTCTAGTTTCGGTCAAACAAATATTAATTGGGGACTATTTGAAATGATACGATACTTCACATATAATTTATATATGTTAAGAAGGAAGGTTATTATGAAGTCCATGCAAAAAAAATCATCTAAAAATTAGATTCTAAGAAACTTTTTGAAATGCATGTTTCGGTCAAAAATCATAGTATATTATACACTAGTTTCGTCAAAAAAATCAAATTTAAATGGGAACTATTTGAAAGAATACGAGACTTTTCATATCATTTATATATGTTAAGAGGGGAGGTTATGATGGTATTCCATTTAAAAAAAATCAATTGAAAAATAGATTCTATGAAACTTTTCGAAATGCATGTTTTGTTTAAAAATCATAATATATTATGCATTAGTTTCGGTCAAAAAAATAATTTAATTGGGGTCTATTTGAAATGAAACGGGACTTCACATATCATTTATATATGATAAGAGGGAAGGTTATGATGGAAGTCGATGCAAAAAAATCATCTAAAAATTAGATTCTATGAAACTTTTCGAAATGCAAGTTTCGGTTAAAAATCATAGTATATAATACACTAGTTTCAGTCAAAAATCAAATTAATTCTGGGATTGTTCGAAATGGTACGAAACTTCACATATCATTTATATATTTTACGAGGGAATATTATGATGGATGTCCATGCAAAAAATATCCGAAAGTTAGATTCTATGAAACTTTTCGAAATGCAAGTTTCTGTCAAAAATCATAGTATATTATACACTAGTTTCGGTCAAAAATATCAAATTTAATTGGGGACTTTTTAAAATGATACGAGACTTCACATATCATTTATATATGTTAAGAGGTAAGGTTATGATGGAAGTCCATGCAAAAAAATCATCTAAAAATTAGAATCTATGAAACATTTCGAAATGCAAGTTTCGGTCAAAAATCATAGTATATTATACACTAGTTTCGGTCAAAAAATCAAATTTAATTGGGGACTATTTGAAATGATACGAGACTTCACATATCATTTATATATGTTAAGAGGGAAGGTCATGATGGAAGTACATGCAAAAAAAATCATCAGAAAACTAGATTCTATGAAAGTTTTCGAAATGCAAGTTTCGGTCAAAAAATCATAATATATTATACACTAGTTTATGCTAGTTTCGGTCAAAAATCAAACTAAATCGGGGACTATTTGAAATGGTACGAAACTTCACAGAGCATTTATATATTTTACGAGGGAATATTATGATGGATGTCCATGCAAAAACTTATCTGAAAATTAGATTCTATGAAACTTTTCGAAATGCATGTTTCGGTCAAAAATCCTAATATATTATACTCTAGATTCGGTCAAACAAATATTAATTGGGGACTATTTGAAATGATACGAGACTTCACATATAATTTATATATGTTAAGAAGGAAGGTTATTATGAAGTCCATGAAAAAAAATCATCTAAAAATTAGATTCTAAGAAACTTTATGAAATGCATGTTTCGGTCAAAAATCATATTATATTATACACTAGTTTCGTCAAAAAAATCAAATTTAAATGGGAACTATTTGAAAGAATACGAGACTTTTCATCTCATTTATATATGTTAAGAGGGGAGGTTATGATGGTATTCCATTTAAAAAAAATCAATTGAAAAATAGATTCTATGAAACTTTTCGAAATGCATGTTTCGTTTAAAAATCATAATATATTATGCATTAGTTTCGGTCAAAAAAATAATTTAATTGGGGTCAATTTGAAATGAAACGGGACTTCACATATCATTTATATATGATAAGAGGGATGGTTATGATGGAAGTCGATGTAAAAAAATCATCTAAAAATTAGATTCTATGAAACTTTTCGAAATGCAAGTTTCGGTTAAAAATCATAGTATATAATACACTAGTTTCAGTCAAAAATCAAATTAATTCTGGGATTGTTCGAAATGGTACGAAACTTCACATATCATTTATATATTTTACGAGGGAATATTATGATGGATGTCCATGCAAAAAATATCCGAAAATTAGATTCTATGAAACTTTTCGAAATGCAAGTTTCTGTCAAAAATTATAGTATATTATACACTAGTTTCGGTCAAAAATATCAAATTTAATTGGGGACTATTTAAAATGATACGAGACTTCACATATCATTTATATATGTTAAGAGGTAAGGTTATGATGGAAGTCCATGCAAAAAAATCATCTAAAAATTAGAATCTATGAAACATTTCGAAATGCCAGTTTCGGTCAAAAATCATAGTATATTATACACTAGTTTCGGTCAAAAAATCAAATTTAATTGGGGACTATTTGAAATGATACGAGACTTCACATATCATTTATATATGTTAAGAGGGAAGGTCATGATGGAAGTACATGCCAAAAAAATCATCAGAAAACTAGATTCTATGAAAGTTTTCGAAATGTAAGTTTCGGTCAAAAAATCATAATATATTATACACTAGTTTATGCTAGTTTCGGTCAAAAATAAAATTAAATCGGGGACTATTTGAAATGGTACGAAACTTCACAGAGCATTTATATATTTTACGAGGGAATATTATGATGGATGTCCATGCAAAAACTTATCCGAAAATTAGATTCTATGAAACTTTTCGAAATGCATGTTTCGGTCAAAAATCCTAATATATTATACTCTAGTTTCGGTCAAACAAAAATTAATTGGGGATTATTTGAAATGATAAGAGACTTCATATATAATTTATATATGTTAAGAGGGAAGGTTATTATGAAGTCCATGCAAAAAAAATCATTTAAAAATTAGATTCTAAGAAACTTTTTGAAATGCATGTTTCGGTTAAAAATCATAGTATATTATACACTAGTTTCGTCAAAAAAATCAAATTTAAATGGGAACTATTTGAAAGAATACGAGACTTTTCATATCATTTATATATGTTAAGAGGGGAGGTTATGATGGTATTCCATTTAAAAAAAATCATTTGAAAAATAGATTCTATGAAACTTTTCGAAATGCATGTTTCGTTCAAAAATCATAATATATTATGCATTAGTTTTGGTAAAAAAAATAATTTAATTGGGGTCTATTTGAAATGACACGGGACTTCACATATCAATTATATATGATAAGAGGGAAGGTTATGATGGAAGTCGATGCAAAAAAATCATCTAAAAATTAGATTCTATGAAACTTTTCGAAATGCAAGTTTCGGTTAAAAATCATAGTATATAATACACTAGTTTCAGTCAAAAATCAAATTAATTATGGGATTGTTCGAAATGGTACGAAACTTCACATATCATTTATATATTTTACGAGGGAATATTATGATGGATGTCCATGCAAAAAATATCCGAAAATTAGATTCTATGAAACTTTTCGAAATGCAAGTTTCTGTCAAAAATCATAGTATATTATACACTAGTTTCGGTCAAAAATATCAAATTTAATTGGGGACTATTTAAAATGATACGAGACTTCACATATCATTTATATATGTTTAGAGGTAAGGTTATGATGGAAGTCCATGCAAAAAAATCATCTAAAAATTAGAATCTATGAAACATTTCGAAATGCCAGTTTCGGTCAAAAATCATAGTATATTATACACTAGTTTCGGTCAAAAAATCAAATTTAATTGGGGACTATTTGAAATGATACGAGACTTCACATATCATTTATATATGTTAAGAGGGAAGGTCATGATGGAAGTACATGCCAAAAAAATCATCAGAAAACTAGATTCTATGAAAGTTTTCGAAATGTAAGTTTCGGTCAAAAAATCATAATATATTATACACTAGTTTATGCTAGTTTCGGTCAAAAATAAAATTAAATCGGGGACTATTTGAAATGGTACGAAACTTCACAGAGCATTTATATATTTTACGAGGGAATATTATGATGGATGTCCATGCAAAAACTTATCCGAAAATTAGATTCTATGAAACTTTTCGAAATGCATGTTTCGGTCAAAAATCCTAATATATTATACTCTAGTTTCGGTCAAACAAAAATTAATTGGGGATTATTTGAAATGATAAGAGACTTCATATATAATTTATATATGTTAAGAGGGAAGGTTATTATGAAGTCCATGCAAAAAAAATCATTTAAAAATTAGATTCTAAGAAACTTTTTGAAATGCATGTTTCGGTCAAAAATCATAGTATATTATACACTAGTTTCGTCAAAAAAATCAAATTTAAATGGGAACTATTTGAAAGAATACGAGACTTTTCATATCATTTATATATGTTAAGAGGGGAGGTTATGATGGTATTCCATTTAAAAAAAATCATTTGAAAAATAGATTCTATGAAACTTTTCGAAATGCATGTTTCGTTCAAAAATCATAATATATTATGCATTAGTTTTGGTAAAAAAAATAATTTAATTGGGGTCTATTTGAAATGACACGGGACTTCACATATCAATTATATATGATAAGAGGGAAGGTTATGATGGAAGTCGATGCAAAAAAATCATCTAAAAATTAGATTCTATGAAACTTTTCGAAATGCAAGTTTCGGTTAAAAATCATAGTATATAATACACTAGTTTCGGTCAAAAATCAAATTAATTCTGGGATTGTTCGAAATGGTACGAAACTTCACATATCATTAATATATTTTACGAGGGAATATTATGATGGATGTCCATGCAAAAAATATCCGAAAATTAGATTCTATGAAACTTTTCGAAATGCAAGTTTCTGTCAAAAATCATAGTATATTATACACTAGTTTCGGTCAAAAATATCAAATTTAATTGGGGATTATTTAAAATGATACGAGACTTCACATATCATTTATATATGTTAAGAGGTAAGGTTATGATGGAAGTCCATGCAAAAAAATCATCTAAAAATTAGAATCTATGAAACATTTCGAAATGCCAGTTTCGGTCAAAAATCATAGTATATTATACACTAGTTTCGGTCAAAAAATCAAATTTAATTGGGGACTATTTGAAATGATACGAGACTTCACATATCATTTATATATGTTAAGAGGGAAGGTCATGATGGAAGTACATGCCAAAAAAATCATCAGAAAACTAGATTCTATGAAAGTTTTCGAAATGTAAGTTTCGGTCAAAAAATCATAATATATTATACACTAGTTTATGCTAGTTTCGGTCAAAAATAAAATTAAATCGGGGACTATTTGAAATGGTACGAAACTTCACAGAGCATTTATATATTTTACGAGGGAATATTATGATGGATGTCCATGCAAAAACTTATCCGAAAATTAGATTCTATGAAACTTTTCGAAATGCATGTTTCGGTCAAAAATCCTAATATATTATACTCTAGTTTCGGTCAAACAAAAATTAATTGGGGATTATTTGAAATGATAAGAGACTTCATATATAATTTATATATGTTAAGAGGGAAGGTTATTATGAAGTCCATGCAAAAAAAATCATTTAAAAATTAGATTCTAAGAAACTTTTTGAAATGCATGTTTCGGTCAAAAATCATAGTATATTATACACTAGTTTCGTCAAAAAAATCAAATTTAAATGGGAACTATTTGAAAGAATACGAGACTTTTCATATCATTTATATATGTTAAGAGGGGAGGTTATGATGGTATTCCATTTAAAAAAAATCATTTGAAAAATAGATTCTATGAAACTTTTCGAAATGCATGTTTCGTTCAAAAATCATAATATATTATGCATTAGTTTCAGTCAAAAAAATAATTTAATTGAGGTCTATTTGAAATGACACGGGACTTCACATATCATTTATATATGATAAGAGGGAAGGTTATGATGGAAGTCAATGCAAAAAAATCATCTAAAAAATAGATTCTATGAAACTTTTCGAAATGCAAGTTTCGGTTAAAAATCATAGTATATAATACACTAGTTTCAGTCAAAAATCAAATTAATTCTGGGATTGTTCGAAATGGTACGAAACTTCACATATCATTTATATATTTTACGAGGGAATATTATGATGGATGTCCATGCAAAAAATATCCGAAAATTAGATTCTATGAAACTTTTCGAAATGCAAGTTTCTGTCAAAAATCATAGTATATTATACACTAGTTTCGGTCAAAAATATCAAATTTAATTGGGGACTATTTAAAATGATACGAGACTTCACATATCATTTATATATGTTTAGAGGTAAGGTTATGATGGAAGTCCATGCAAAAAAATCATCTAAAAATTAGAATCTATGAAACATTTCGAAATGCCAGTTTCGGTCAAAAATCATAGTATATTATACACTAGTTTCGGTCAAAAAATCAAATTTAATTGGGGACTATTTGAAATGATACGAGACTTCACATATCATTTATATATGTTAAGAGGGAAGGTCATGATGGAAGTACATGCCAAAAAAATCATCAGAAAACTAGATTCTATGAAAGTTTTCGAAATGTAAGTTTCGGTCAAAAAATCATAATATATTATACACTAGTTTATGCTAGTTTCGGTCAAAAATAAAATTAAATCGGGGACTATTTGAAATGGTACGAAACTTCACAGAGCATTTATATATTTTACGAGGGAATATTATGATGGATGTCCATGCAAAAACTTATCCGAAAATTAGATTCTATGAAACTTTTCGAAATGCATGTTTCGGTCAAAAATCCTAATATATTATACTCTAGTTTCGGTCAAACAAAAATTAATTGGGGATTATTTGAAATGATAAGAGACTTCATATATAATTTATATATGTTAAGAGGGAAGGTTATTATGAAGTCCATGCAAAAAAAATCATTTAAAAATTAGATTCTAAGAAACTTTTTGAAATGCATGTTTCGGTCAAAAATCATAGTATATTATACACTAGTTTCGTCAAAAAAATCAAATTTAAATGGGAACTATTTGAAAGAATACGAGACCTTTCATATCATTTATATATGTTAAGAGGGGAGGTTATGATGGTATTCCATTTAAAAAAAATCATTTGAAAAATAGATTCTATGAAACTTTTCGAAATGCATGTTTCGTTCAAAAATCATAATATATTATGCATTAGTTTTGGTAAAAAAAATAATTTAATTGGGGTCTATTTGAAATGACACGGGACTTCACATATCAATTATATATGATAAGAGGGAAGGTTATGATGGAAGTCGATGCAAAAAAATCATCTAAAAATTAGATTCTATGAAACTTTTCGAAATGCAAGTTTCGGTTAAAAATCATAGTATATAATACACTAGTTTCGGTCAAAAATCAAATTAATTCTGGGATTGTTCGAAATGGTACGAAACTTCACATATCATTAATATATTTTACGAGGGAATATTATGATGGATGTCCATGCAAAAAATATCCGAAAATTAGATTCTATGAAACTTTTCGAAATGCAAGTTTCTGTCAAAAATCATAGTATATTATACACTAGTTTCGGTCAAAAATATCAAATTTAATTGGGGATTATTTAAAATGATACGAGACTTCACATATCATTTATATATGTTAAGAGGTAAGGTTATGATGGAAGTCCATGCAAAAAAATCATCTAAAAATTAGAATCTATGAAACATTTCGAAATGCCAGTTTCGGTCAAAAATCATAGTATATTATACACTAGTTTCGGTCAAAAAATCAAATTTAATTGGGGACTATTTGAAATGATACGAGACTTCACATATCATTTATATATGTTAAGAGGGAAGGTCATGATGGAAGTACATGCCAAAAAAATCATCAGAAAACTAGATTCTATGAAAGTTTTCGAAATGCAAGTTTCGGTCAAAAAATCATAATATATTATACACTAGTTTATGCTAGTTTCGGTCAAAAATAAAATTAAATCGGGGACTATTTGAAATGGTACGAAACTTCACAGAGCATTTATATATTTTACGAGGGAATATTATGATGGATGTCCATGCAAAAACTTATCCGAAAATTAGATTCTATGAAACTTTTCGAAATGCATGTTTCGGTCAAAAATCCTAATATATTATACTCTAGTTTCGGTCAAACAAAAATTAATTGGGGATTATTTGAAATGATACGAGACTTCACATATAATTTATATATGTTAAGAGGGAAGGTTATTATGAAGTCCATGCAAAAAAAATCATCTAAACATTAGATTCTAAGAAACTTTTTGAAATGCATGTCTCGGTCAAAAATCATAGTATATTATACACTAGTTTCGTCAAAAAAATCAAATTTAAATGGGAACTATTTGAAAGAATACGAGACCTTTCATATCATTTATATATGTTAAGAGGGGAGGTTATGATGGTATTCCATTTTAAAAAAATCAATTGAAAAATAGATTCTATGAAACATTTCGAAATGCATGTTTCGTTTAAAAATCATAATATATTATGCATTAGTTTTGGTCAAAAAAATTATTTAATTGGGGTCTATTTGAAATGACACGGGACTTCACATATCATTTATATATGATAAGAGGGAAGGTTATGATGGAAGTCGATGCAAAAAAATCATCTAAAAATTAGATTCTATGAAACTTTTCGAAATGCAAGTTTCGGTTAAAAATCATAGTATATAATACACTAGTTTCGGTCAAAAATCAAATTAATTCTGGGATTGTTCGAAATGGTACGAAACTTCACATATCATTTATATATTTTACGAGGGAATATTATGATGGATGTCCATGCAAAAAATATCCGAAAATTAGATTCTATGAAACTTTTCGAAATGCAAGTTTCTGTCAAAAATCATAGTATATTATACACTAGTTTCGGTCAAAAATATCAAATTTAATTGGGGACTATTTAAAATGATACGAGACTTCACATATCATTTATATACGTTAAGAGGTAAGGTTATGATGGAAGTCCATGCAAAAAAATCATCTAAAAATTAGAATCTATGAAACATTTCGAAATGCAAGTTTCGGTCAAAAATCATAGTATATTATACACTAGTTTCGGTCAAAAAATCAAATTTAATTGGGGACTATTTGAAATGATACGAGACTTCACATATCATTTATATATGTTAAGAGGGAAGGTCATGATGGAAGTACATGCAAAAAAAATCATCATAAAACTAGATTCTATGAAAGTTTTCGAAATGCAAGTTTCGGTCAAAAAATCATAATATATTATACACTAGTTTATGCTAGTTTCGGTCAAAAATCAAATTAAATCGGGGACTATTTGAAATGGTACGAAACTTCACAGAGCATTTATATATTTTACGAGGGAATATTATGATGGATGTCCATGCAAAAACTTATCTGAAAATTAGATTCTATGAAACTTTTCGAAATGCATGTTTCGGTCAAAAATCCTAATATATTATACTCTAGTTTCGGTCAAACAAATATTAATTGGGGACTATTTGAAATGATACGAGACTTCACATATAATTTATATATGTTAAGAAGGAAGGTTATTATGAAGTCCATGCAAAAAAAATCATCTAAAAATTAGATTCTAAGAAACTTTTTGAAATGCATGTTTCGGTCAAAAATCATAGTATATTATACACTAGTTTCGTCAAAAAAATCAAATTTAAATGGGAACTATTTGAAAGAATACGAGACCTTTCATATCATTTATATATGTTAAGAGGGGAGGTTATGATGGTATTCCATTTAAAAAAAACAATTGAAAAATAGATTCTATGAAACCTTTCGAAATGCATGTTTCGTTTAAAAATCATAATATATTATGCATTAGTTTCGGTCAAAAAAATAATTTAATTGGGGTCTATTTGAAATGAAACGGGGCTTCACATATCATTTATATATGATAAGAGGGAAGGTTATGATGGAAGTCGATGCAAAAAAATCATCTAAAAATTAGATTCTATGAAACTTTTCCAAATGCATGTTTCGGTTAAAAATCATAGTATATAATACACTAGTTTCGGTCAAAAATCAAATTAATTCTGGGATTGTTCGAAATGGTACGAAACTTCACATATCATTTATATATTTTACGAGGGAATATTTTGATGGATGTCCATGCAAAAAATATCCGAAAATTAGATTCTATGAAACTTTTCGAAATGCAAGTTTCTGTCAAAAATCATAGTATATTATACACTAGTTTCGGTCAAAAATATCAAATTTAATTGGGGACTATTTAAAATGATACGAGACTTTACATATCATTTATATACGTTAAGAGGTAAGGTTATGATGGAAGTCCATGCAAAAAAATCATCTAAAAATTAGAATCTATGAAACATTTCGAAATGCAAGTTTCGGTCAAAAATCATAGTATATTATACACTAGTTTCGGTCAAAAAATCAAATTTAATTGGGGACTATTTGAAATGATACGAGACTTCACATATCATTTATATATGTTAAGAGGGAAGGTCATGATGGAAGTACATGCAAAAAAAATCATCATAAAACTAGATTCTATGAAAGTTTTCGAAATGCAAGTTTCGGTCAAAAAATCATAATATATTATACACTAGTTTATGCTAGTTTCGGTCAAAAATCAAATTAAATCGGGGACTATTTGAAATGGTACGAAACTTCACAGAGCATTTATATATTTTACGAGGGAATATTATGATGGATGTCCATGCAAAAACTTATCTGAAAATTAGATTCTATGAAACTTTTCGAAATGCATGTTTCGGTCAAAAATCCTAATATATTATACTCTAGTTTCGGTCAAACAAATATTAATTGGGGACTATTTGAAATGATACGAGACTTCACATATAATTTATATATGTTAAGAAGGAAGGTTATTATGAAGTCCATGCAAAAAAAATCATCTAAAAATTAGATTCTAAGAAACTTTTTGAAATGCATGTTTCGGTCAAAAATCATAGTATATTATACACTAGTTTCATCAAAAAAATCAAATTTAAATGGGAACTATTTGAAAGAATACGAGACCTTTCATATCATTTATATATGTTAAGAGGGGAGGTTATGATGGTATTCCATTTAAAAAAAACAATTGAAAAATAGATTCTATGAAACCTTTCGAAATGCATGTTTCGTTTAAAAATCATAATATATTATGCATTAGTTTCGGTCAAAAAAATAATTTAATTGGGGTCTATTTGAAATGAAACGGGGCTTCACATATCATTTATATATGATAAGAGGGAAGGTTATGATGGAAGTCGATGCAAAAAAATCATCTAAAAATTAGATTCTATGAAACTTTTCCAAATGCAAGTTTCGGTTAAAAATCATAGTATATAATACACTAGTTTCGGTCAAAAATCAAATTAATTCTGGGATTGTTCGAAATGGTACGAAACTTCACATATCATTTATATATTTTACGAGGGAATATTTTGATGGATGTCCATGCAAAAAATATCCGAAAATTAGATTCTATGAAACTTTTCGAAATGCAAGTTTCTGTCAAAAATCATAGTATATTACACACTAGTTTCGGTCAAAAATATCAAATTTAATTGGGGACTATTTAAAATGATACGAGACTTCACATATCATTTATATATGTTAAGAGGTAAGGTTATGATGGAAGTCCATGCAAAAAAATCATCTAAAAATTAGAATCTATGAAACATTTCGAAATCCCAGTTTCGGTCAAAAATCATAGTATATTATACACTAGTTTCGGTCAAAAAATCAAATTTAATTGGGGACTATTTGAAATGATACGAGACTTCACATATCATTTATATATGTTAAGAGGGAAGGTCATGATGGAAGTACATGCAAAAAAAATCATCAGAAAACTAGATTCTATGAAAGTTTTTGAAATGCAAGTTTCGGTCAAAAAATCATAATATATTATACACTAGTTTATGCTAGTTTCGGTCAAAAATCAAACTAAATCGGGGACTATTTGAAATGGTACGAAACTTCACAGAGCATTTATATATTTTACGAGGGAATATTATGATGGATGTCCATGCAAAAACTTATCCGAAAATTAGATTCTAGGAAACTTTTCGGAATGCATGTTTCGGTCAAAAATCCTAATATATTATACTCTAGTTTCAGTCAAACAAATATTAATTGGGGACTATTTGAAATGATACGAGACTTCACATATAATTTATATATGTTAAGAGGGAAGGTTATTATGAAGTCCATGCAAAAAAAATCATCTAAAAATTAGATTCTAAGAAACTTTTTGAAATGAATGTTTCGGTCAAAAATCATAGTATATTATACACTAGTTTCGTCAAAAAAATCAAATTTAAATGGGAACTATTTGAAAGAATACGAGACTTTTCATATCATTTATATATGTTAAGAGAGGAGGTTATGATGGTATTCCATTTAAAAAAAATCATTTGAAAAATAGATTCTATGAAACTTTTCGAAATGCATGTTTCGTTCAAAAATCATAATATATTACGCATTAGTTTTGGTCAAAAAAATAATTTAATTGGGGTCTATTTGAAATGACACGGGACTTCACATATCATTTATATATGATAAGAGGGAAGGTTATGATGGAAGTCGATGCAAAAAAATCATCTAAAAATTAGATTCTATGAAACTTTTCAAAATGCATGTTTCGGTTAAAAATCATAGTATATAATACACTAGTTTCGGTCAAAAATCAAATTAATTCTGGGATTGTTCGAAATGGTACGAAACTTCTTATATCATTTATATATTTTACGAGGGAATATTTTGATGGATGTCCATGCAAAAAATATCCGAAAATTAGATTCTATGAAACTTTTCGAAATGCAAGTTTCTGTCAAAAATCATAGTATATTATACACTAGTTTCGGTCAAAATTATCAAATTTAATTGGGGACTATTTAAAATGATACGAGACTTTACATATCATTTATATATGTTAAGAGGTAAGGTTATGATGGAAGTCCATGCAAAAAAATCATCTAAAAATTAGAATCTATGAAACTTTTCGAAATGCAAGTTTCAGTAAAAAATCATAGTATATTATACACTAGTTTCAGTAAAAAAATCAAATTTAATTGGGGACTATATGAAATGATACGAGACTTCACATATCATTTATATATGTTAAGAGGGAAGGTCATGATGGAAGTACATGCAAAAAAAATCATCAGAAAACTAGATTCTATGAAAGTTTTCGAAATGCATGTTTCGGTCAAAAAATCATAATATATTATACACTAGTTTATGCTAGTTTCGGTCAAAAATCAAACTAAATCGGGGACTATTTGAAATGGTACGAAACTTCACAGAGCATTTATATATTTTACGAGGGAATATTATGATGGATGTCCATGCAAAAACTTATCTGAAAATTAGATTCTATGAAACTTTTCGAAATGCATGTTTCGGTCAAAAATCCTAATATATTATACTCTAGTTTCGGTCAAACAAATATTAATTGGGGACTATTTGAAATGATACGAGACTTCACATATAATTTATATATGTTAAGAGGGAAGGTTATTATGAAGTCCATGCAAAAAAAATCATCTAAAAATTAGATTCTAAGAAACTTTTTGAAATGCATGTTTCGGTCAAAAATCATAGTATATTATACACTAGTTTCGTCAAAAAAATCAAATTTAAATGGGAACTATTTGAAAGAATACGAGACTTTTCATATCATTTATATATGTTAAGATGGGAGGATATGATGGTATTCCATTTAAAAAAAAATCAATTGAAAAATAGATTCTATGATACTTTTCGAAATGCATGTTTCGTTTAAAAATCATAATATATTATGCATTAGTTTCAGTCAAAAAAATAATTTAATTGGGGTCTATTTGAAATGACACGGGACTTCACATATCATTTATATATGATAAGAGGGAAGGTTATGATGGAAGTCGATGCAATAAAATCATCTAAAAATTAGATTCTATGAAACTTTTCGAAATGCAAGTTTCGGTTAAAAATCATAGTATATAATACACTAGTTTCGGTCAAAAATCAAATTAATTCTGGGATTGTTCGAAATGGTACGAAACTTCACATATCATTTATATATTTTACGAGGGAATATTAGGATGGATGTCCATGCAAAAAATATCCGAAAATTAGATTCTATGAAACTTTTCGAAATGCAAGTTTCTGTCAAAAATCATAGTATATTATACACTAGTTTCGGTCAAAAATATCAAATTTAATTGGGGACTATTTAAAATGATACGAGACTTTACATATCATTTATATATGTTAAGAGGTAAGGTTATGATGGAAGTCCATGCAAAAAAATCATATAAAAATTAGAATCTATGAATCTTTTCGAAATGCATGTTTCGGTCAAAAATCATAGTATATTATACACTAGTTTCGGTCAAAAAATCAAATTTAATTGGGGACTATATGAAATGATACGAGACTTCACATTTCATTTATATATGTTAAGAGGGAAGGTCATGATGGAAGTACATGCAAAAAAAATCATCAGAAAACTAGATTCTATGAAAGTTTTCGAAATGCAAGTTTCGGTCAAAAAATCATAATATATTATACACTAGTTTATGCTAGTTTCGGTCAAAAATCAAACTAAATCGGGGACTATTTGAAATGGTACGAAACTTCACAGAGCATTTATATATTTTACAAGGGAATATTATGATGGATGTCCATGCAAAAACTTATCCGAAAATTAGATTCTATGAAACTTTTCGAAATGCATGTTTCGGTAAAAAATCCTAATATATTATACTCTAGTTTCGGTCAAACAAATATTAATTCGGGACTATTTGAAATGATACGAGACTTCACATATAATTTATATATGTTAAGAGGGAAGGTTATTATAAAGTCCATGCAAAAAAAATCATCTAAAAATTAGATTCTAAGAAACTTTTTGAAATGCATGTCTCGGTCAAAAATCATAGTATATTATACACTAGTTTCGTCAAAAAAATCAAATTTAAATGGGAACTATTTGAAAGAATACGAGACTTTTCATATCATTTATATATGTTAAGAGGGGAGGTTATGATGGTATTCCATTTTAAAAAAATCAATTGAAAAATAGATTCTATGAAACTTTTCGAAATGCATGTTTCGTTTAAAAATCATAATATATTATGCATTAGTTTCGGTCAAAAAAATAATTTAATTGGGGTCTATTTGAAATGACACGGGACTTCACATATCATTTATATATGATAAGAGGGAAGGTTATGATGGAAGTCGATGCAAAAAAATCATCTAAAAATTAGATTCCATGAAACTTTTCGAAATGCAAGTTTCGGTTATAAATTAATTGGGGTCTATTTGAAATGACACGGGACTTCACATATCATTTATATATGATAAGAGGGAAGGTTATGATGGAAGTCGATGCAATAAAATCATCTAAAAATTAGATTCTATGAAACTTTTCGAAATGCAAGTTTCGGTTAAAAATCATAGTATATAATACACTAGTTTCGGTCAAAAATCAAATTAATTCTGGGATTGTTCGAAATGGTACGAAACTTCATATATCATTTATATATTTTACGAGGGAATATTATGATGGATGTCCATGCAAAAAATATCCGAAAATTAGATTCTATGAAACTTTTCGAAATGCAAGTTTCTGTCAAAAATCATAGTATATTATACACTAGTTTCGGTCAAAAAATCAAATTTAATTGGGGACTATATGAAATGATACGAGACTTCACATATCATTTATATATGTTAAGAGGGAAGGTCATGATGGAAGTACATGCAAAAAAAATCATCAGAAAACTAGATTCTATGAAAGTTTTCGAAATGCAAGTTTCGGTCAAAAAATCATAATATATTATACACTAGTTTATGCTAGTTTCGGTCAAAAATCAAACTAAATCGGGGACTATTTGAAATGGTACGAAACTTCACAGAGCATTTATATATTTTACGAGGGAATATTATGATGGATGTCCATGCAAAAACTTATCCGAAAATTAGATTCTATGAAACTTTTCGAAATGCATGTTTCGGTCAAAAATCCTAATATATTATACTCTAGTTTCGGTCAAACAAATATTAATTGGGGACTATTTGAAATGATACGAGACTTCACATATAATTTATATATGTTAAGAGGGAAGGTTATTATGAAGTCCATGCAAAAAAAATCATCTAAAAATTAGATTCTAAGAAACTTTTTGAAATGCATGTTTCGGTCAAAAATCATAGTATATTATACACTAGTTTCGTCAAAAAAATCAAATTTAAATGGGAACTATTTGAAAGAATACGAGACTTTTCATATCATTTATATATGTTAAGAGGGGAGGTTATGATGGTATTCCATTTAAAAAAAATCAATTGAAAAATAGATTCTATGATACTTTTCGAAATGCATGTTTCGTTTAAAAATCATAATATATTATGCATTAGTTTCAGTCAAAAAAATAATTTAATTGGGGTCTATTTGAAATGACACGGGACTTCACATATCATTTATATATGATAAGAGGGAAGGTTATGATGGAAGTCGATGCAATAAAATCATCTAAAAATTAGATTCTATGAAACTTTTTGAAATGCAAGTTTCGGTTAAAAATCATAGTATATAATACACTAGTTTCGGTCAAAAATCAAATTAATTCTGGGATTGTTCGAAATGGTACGAAACTTCACATATCATTTATATATTTTACGAGGGAATATTATGATGGATGTCCATGCAAAAAATATCCGAAAATTAGATTCTATGAAACTTTTCGAAATGCAAGTTTCTGTCAAAAATCATAGTATATTATACACTAGTTTCGGTCAAAAATATCAAATTTAATTGGGGACTATTTAAAATGATACGAGACTTTACATATCATTTATATATGTTAAGAGGTAAGGTTATGATGGAAGTCCATGCAAAAAAATCATATAAAAATTAGAATCTATGAAACTTTTCGAAATGCATGTTTCGGTCAAAAATCATAGTATATTATACACTAGTTTCGGTCAAAAAATCAAATTTAATTGGGGACTATATGAAATGATACGAGACTTCACATTTCATTTATATATGTTAAGAGGGAAGGTCATGGTGGAAGTACATGCAAAAAAAATCATCAGAAAACTAGATTCTATGAAAGTTTTCGAAATGCAAGTTTCGGTCAAAAAATCATAATATATTATACACTAGTTTATGCTAGTTTCGGTCAAAAATCAAACTAAATCGGGGACTATTTGAAATGGTACGAAACTTCACAGAGCATTTATATATTTTACGAGGGAATATTATGATGGATGTCCATGCAAAAACTTATCCGAAAATTAGATTCTATGAAACTTTTCGAAATGCATGTTTCGGTCAAAAATCCTAATATATTATACTCTAGTTTCGGTCAAACAAATATTAATTCGGGACTATTTGAAATGATACGAGACTTCACATATAATTTATATATGTTAAGAGGGAAGGTTATTATAAAGTCCATGCAAAAAAAATCATCTAAAAATTAGATTCTAAGAAACTTTTTGAAATGCATGTCTCGGTCAAAAATCATAGTATATTATACACTAGTTTCGTCAAAAAAATCAAATTTAAATGGGAACTATTTGAAAGAATACGAGACTTTTCATATCATTTATATATGTTAAGAGGGGAGGTTATGATGGTATTCCATTTTAAAAAAATCAATTGAAAAATAGATTCTATGAAACTTTTTGAAATGCATGTTTCGTTTAAAAATAATAATATATTATGCATTAGTTTCGGTCAAAAAAATAATTTAATTGGGGTCTATTTGAAATGACACGGGACTTCACATATCATTTATATATGATAAGAGGGAAGGTTATGATGGAAGTCGATGCAAAAAAATCATCTAAAAATTAGATTCCATGAAACTTTTCGTAATGCAAGTTTCGGTTAAAAATTAATTGGGGTCTATTTGAAATGACACGGGACTTCACATATCATTTATATATGATAAGAGGGAAGGTTATGATGGAAGTCGATGCAATAAAATCATCTAAAAATTAGATTCTATGAAACTTTTCGAAATGCAAGTTTCGGTTAAAAATCATAGTATATAATACACTAGTTTCGGTCAAAAATCAAATTAATTCTGGGATTGTTCGAAATGGTACGAAACTTCACATATCATTTATATATTTTACGAGGGAATATTATGATGGATGTCCATGCAAAAAATATCCGAAAATTAGATTCTATGAAACTTTTCGAAATGCAAGTTTCTGTCAAAAATCATAGTATATTATACACTAGTTTCGGTCAAAAAATCAAATTTAATTGGGGACTATATGAAATGATACGAGACTTCACATATAATTTATATATGTTAAGAGGGAAGGTCATGATGGAAGTACATGCAAAAAAAATCATCAGAAAACTAGATTCTATGAAAGTTTTCGAAATGCAAGTTTCGGTCAAAAAATCATAATATATTATACACTAGTTTATGCTAGTTTCGGTCAAAAATCAAACTAAATCGGGGACTATTTGAAATGGTACGAAACTTCACAGAGAATTTATATATTTTATGAGGGAATATTATGATGGATGTCCATGCAAAAACTTATCCGAAAATTAGATTCTATGAAACTTTTCGAAATGCATGTTTCTGTCAAAAATCCTAATATATTATACTCTAGTTTCGGTCAAACAAATATTAATTGGGGACTATTTGAAATGATACGAGACTTCACATATAATTTATATATGTTAAGAGGGAAGGTTATTATGAAGTCCATGCAAAAAAAATCATCTAAAAATTAGATTCTAAGAAACTTTTTGAAATGCATGTTTCGGTCAAAAATCATAGTATATTATACACTAGTTTCGTCAAAAAAATCAAATTTAAATGGGAACTATTTGAAAGAATACGAGACTTTTCATATCATTTATATATGTTAAGAGGGGAGGTTATGATGGTATTCCATTTTAAAAAAATCAATTGAAAAATAGATTCTATGATACTTTTCGAAATGCATGTTTCGTTTAAAAATCATAATATATTATGCATTAGTTTCAGTCAAAAAAATAATTTAATATTGGGGTCTATTTGAAATGACACGGGACTTCACATATCATTTATATATGATAAGAGGGAAGGTTATGATGGAAGTCGATGCAATAAAATCATCTAAAAATTAGATTCTATGAAACTTTTTGAAATGCAAGTTTCGGTTAAAAATCATAGTATATAATACACTAGTTTCGGTCAAAAATCAAATTAATTCTGGGATTGTTCGAAATGGTACGAAACTTCACATATCATTTATATATTTTACGAGGGAATATTATGATGGATGTCCATGCAAAAAATATCCGAAAATTAGATTCTATGAAACTTTTCGAAATGCAAGTTTCTGTCAAAAATCATAGTATATTATACACTAGTTTCGGTCAAAAATATCAAATTTAATTGGGGACTATTTAAAATGATACGAGACTTTACATATCATTTATATATGTTAAGAGGTAAGGTTATGATGGAAGTCCATGCAAAAAAATCATATAAAAATTAGAATCTATGAAACTTTTCGAAATGCATGTTTCGGTCAAAAATCATAGTATATTATACACTAGTTTCGGTCAAAAAATCAAATTTAATTGGGGACTATATGAAATGATACGAGACTTCACATTTCATTTATATATGTTAAGAGGGAAGGTCATGGTGGAAGTACATGCAAAAAAAATCATCAGAAAACTAGATTCTATGAAAGTTTTCGAAATGCAAGTTTCGGTCAAAAAATCATAATATATTATACACTAGTTTATGCTAGTTTCGGTCAAAAATCAAACTAAATCGGGGACTATTTGAAATGGTACGAAACTTCACAGAGCATTTATATATTTTACGAGGGAATATTATGATGGATGTCCATGCAAAAACTTATCCGAAAATTAGATTCTATGAAACTTTTCGAAATGCATGTTTCGGTCAAAAATCCTAATATATTATACTCTAGTTTCGGTCAAACAAATATTAATTCGGGACTATTTGAAATGATACGAGACTTCACATATAATTTATATATGTTAAGAGGGAAGGTTATTATAAAGTCCATGCAAAAAAAATCATCTAAAAATTAGATTCTAAGAAACTTTTTGAAATGCATGTCTCGGTCAAAAATCATAGTATATTATACACTAGTTTCGTCAAAAAAATCAAATTTAAATGGGAACTATTTGAAAGAATACGAGACTTTTCATATCATTTATATATGTTAAGAGGGGAGGTTATGATGGTATTCCATTTTAAAAAAATCAATTGAAAAATAGATTCTATGAAACTTTTTGAAATGCATGTTTCGTTTAAAAATAATAATATATTATGCATTAGTTTCGGTCAAAAAAATAATTTAATTGGGGTCTATTTGAAATGACACGGGACTTCACATATCATTTATATATGATAAGAGGGAAGGTTATGATGGAAGTCGATGCAAAAAAATCATCTAAAAATTAGATTCCATGAAACTTTTCGTAATGCAAGTTTCGGTTAAAAATTAATTGGGGTCTATTTGAAATGACACGGGACTTCACATATCATTTATATATGATAAGAGGGAAGGTTATGATGGAAGTCGATGCAATAAAATCATCTAAAAATTAGATTCTATGAAACTTTTCGAAATGCAAGTTTCGGTTAAAAATCATAGTATATAATACACTAGTTTCGGTCAAAAATCAAATTAATTCTGGGATTGTTCGAAATGGTACGAAACTTCACATATCATTTATATATTTTACGAGGGAATATTATGATGGATGTCCATGCAAAAAATATCCGAAAATTAGATTCTATGAAACTTTTCGAAATGCAAGTTTCTGTCAAAAATCATAGTATATTATACACTAGTTTCGGTCAAAAAATCAAATTTAATTGGGGACTATATGAAATGATACGAGACTTCACATATAATTTATATATGTTAAGAGGGAAGGTCATGATGGAAGTACATGCAAAAAAAATCATCAGAAAACTAGATTCTATGAAAGTTTTCGAAATGCAAGTTTCGGTCAAAAAATCATAATATATTATACACTAGTTTATGCTAGTTTCGGTCAAAAATCAAACTAAATCGGGGACTATTTGAAATGGTACGAAACTTCACAGAGAATTTATATATTTTATGAGGGAATATTATGATGGATGTCCATGCAAAAACTTATCCGAAAATTAGATTCTATGAAACTTTTCGAAATGCATGTTTCGGTCAAAAATCCTAATATATTATACTCTAGTTTCGGTCAAACAAATATTAATTGGGGACTATTTGAAATGATACGAGACTTCACATATAATTTATATATGTTAAGAGGGAAGGTTATTATGAAGTCCATGCAAAAAAAATCATCTAAAAATTAGATTCTAAGAAACTTTTTGAAATGCATGTTTCGGTCAAAAATCATAGTATATTATACACTAGTTTCGTCAAAAAAATCAAATTTAAATGGGAACTATTTGAAAGAATACGAGACTTTTCATATCATTTATATATGTTAAGAGGGGAGGTTATGATGGTATTCCATTTTAAAAAAATCAATTGAAAAATAGATTCTATGATACTTTTCGAAATGCATGTTTCGTTTAAAAATCATAATATATTATGCATTAGTTTCAGTCAAAAAAATAATTTAATATTGGGGTCTATTTGAAATGACACGGGACTTCACATATCATTTATATATGATAAGAGGGAAGGTTATGATGGAAGTCGATGCAATAAAATCATCTAAAAATTAGATTCTATGAAACTTTTTGAAATGCAAGTTTCGGTTAAAAATCATAGTATATAATACACTAGTTTCGGTCAAAAATCAAATTAATTCTGGGATTGTTCGAAATGGTACGAAACTTCACATATCATTTATATATTTTACGAGGGAATATTATGATGGATGTCCATGCAAAAAATATCCGAAAATTAGATTCTATGAAACTTTTCGAAATGCAAGTTTCTGTCAAAAATCATAGTATATTATACACTAGTTTCGGTCAAAAATATCAAATTTAATTGGGGACTATTTAAAATGATACGAGACTTTACATATCATTTATATATGTTAAGAGGTAAGGTTATGATGGAAGTCCATGCAAAAAAATCATATAAAAATTAGAATCTATGAAACTTTTCGAAATGCATGTTTCGGTCAAAAATCATAGTATATTATACACTAGTTTCGGTCAAAAAATCAAATTTAATTGGGGACTATATGAAATGATACGAGACTTCACATTTCATTTATATATGTTAAGAGGGAAGGTCATGATGGAAGTACATGCAAAAAAAATCATCAGAAAACTAGATTCTATGAAAGTTTTCGAAATGCAAGTTTCGGTCAAAAAATCATAATATATTATACACTAGTTTATGCTAGTTTCGGTCAAAAATCAAACTAAATCGGGGACTATTTGAAATGGTACGAAACTTCACAGAGCATTTATATATTTTACGAGGGAATATTATGATGGATGTCCATGCAAAAACTTATCCGAAAATTAGATTCTATGAAACTTTTCGAAATGCATGTTTCGGTCAAAAGTCCTAATATATTATACTCTAGTTTCGGTCAAACAAATATTAATTCGGGACTATTTGAAATGATACGAGACTTCACATATAATTTATATATGTTAAGAGGGAAGGTTATTATAAAGTCCATGCAAAAAAAATCATCTAAAAATTAGATTCTAAGAAACTTTTTGAAATGCATGTCTCGGTCAAAAATCATAGTATATTATACACTAGTTTCGTCAAAAAAATCAAATTTAAATGGGAACTATTTGAAAGAATACGAGACTTTTCATATCATTTATATATGTTAAGAGGGGAGGTTATGATGGTATTCCATTTTAAAAAAATCAATTGAAAAATAGATTCTATGAAACTTTTCGAAATGCATGTTTCGTTTAAAAATCATAATATATTATGCATTAGTTTCGGTCAAAAAAATAATTTAATTGGGGTCTATTTGAAATGACACGGGACTTCACATATCATTTATATATGATAAGAGGGAAGGTTATGATGGAAGTCGATGCAAAAAAATCATCTAAAAATTAGATTCCATGAAACTTTTCGAAATGCAAGTTTCGGTTAAAAATTAATTGGGGTCTATTTGAAATGACACGGGACTTCACATATCATTTATATATGATAAGAGGGAAGGTTATGATGGAAGTCGATGCAATAAAATCATCTAAAAATTAGATTCTATGAAACTTTTCGAAATGCAAGTTTCGGTTAAAAATCATAGTATATAATACACTAGTTTCGGTCAAAAATCAAATTAATTCTGGGATTGTTCGAAATGGTACGAAACTTCACATATCATTTATATATTTTACGAGGGAATATTATGATGGATGTCCATGCAAAAAATATCCGAAAATTAGATTCTATGAAACTTTTCGAAATGCAAGTTTCTGTCAAAAATCATAGTATATTATACACTAGTTTCGGTCAAAAAATCAAATTTAATTGGGGACTATATGAAATGATACGAGACTTCACATATAATTTATATATGTTAAGAGGGAAGGTCATGATGGAAGTACATGCAAAAAAAATCATCAGAAAACTAGATTCTATGAAAGTTTTCGAAATGCAAGTTTCGGTCAAAAAATCATAATATATTATACACTAGTTTATGCTAGTTTCGGTCAAAAATCAAACTAAATCGGGGACTATTTGAAATGGTACGAAACTTCACAGAGAATTTATATATTTTACGAGGGAATATTATGATGGATGTCCATGCAAAAACTTATCCGAAAATTAGATTCTATGAAACTTTTCGAAATGCATGTTTCGGTCAAAAATCCTAATATATTATACTCTAGTTTCGGTCAAACAAATATTAATTGGGGACTATTTGAAATGATACGAGACTTCACATATAATTTATATATGTTAAGAGGGAAGGTTATTATGAAGTCCATGCAAAAAAAATCATCTAAAAATTAGATTCTAAGAAACTTTTTGAAATGCATGTTTCGGTCAAAAATCATAGTATATTATACACTAGTTTCGTCAAAAAAATCAAATTTAAATGGGAACTATTTGAAAGAATACGAGACTTTTCATATCATTTATATATGTTAAGAGGGGAGGTTATGATGGTATTCCATTTTAAAAAAATCAATTGAAAAATAGATTCTATGATACTTTTCGAAATGCATGTTTCGTTTAAAAATCATAATATATTATGCATTAGTTTCAGTCAAAAAAATAATTTAATATTGGGGTCTATTTGAAATGACACGGGACTTCACATATCATTTATATATGATAAGAGGGAAGGTTATGATGGAAGTCGATGCAATAAAATCATCTAAAAATTAGATTCTATGAAACTTTTTGAAATGCAAGTTTCGGTTAAAAATCATAGTATATAATACACTAGTTTCGGTCAAAAATCAAATTAATTCTGGGATTGTTCGAAATGGTACGAAACTTCACATATCATTTATATATTTTACGAGGGAATATTATGATGGATGTCCATGCAAAAAATATCCGAAAATTAGATTCTATGAAACTTTTCGAAATGCAAGTTTCTGTCAAAAATCATAGTATATTATACACTAGTTTCGGTCAAAAATATCAAATTTAATTGGGGACTATTTAAAATGATACGAGACTTTACATATCATTTATATATGTTAAGAGGTAAGGTTATGATGGAAGTCCATGCAAAAAAATCATATAAAAATTAGAATCTATGAAACTTTTCGAAATGCATGTTTCGGTCAAAAATCATAGTATATTATACACTAGTTTCGGTCAAAAAATCAAATTTAATTGGGGACTATATGAAATGATACGAGACTTCACATTTCATTTATATATGTTAAGAGGGAAGGTCATGATGGAAGTACATGCAAAAAAAATCATCAGAAAACTAGATTCTATGAAAGTTTTCGAAATGCAAGTTTCGGTCAAAAAATCATTATATATTATACACTAGTTTATGCTAGTTTCGGTCAAAAATCAAACTAAATCGGGGACTATTTGAAATGGTAAGAAACTTCACAGAGCATTTATATATTTTACGAGGGAATATTATGATGGATGTCCATGCAAAAACTTATCCGAAAATTAGATTCTATGAAACTTTTCGAAATGCATGTTTCGGTCAAAAGTCCTAATATATTATACTCTAGTTTCGGTCAAACAAATATTAATTCGGGACTATTTGAAATGATACGAGACTTCACATATAATTTATATATGTTAAGAGGGAAGGTTATTATAAAGTCCATGCAAAAAAAATCATCTAAAAATTAGATTCTAAGAAACTTTTTGAAATGCATGTCTCGGTCAAAAATCATAGTATATTATACACTAGTTTCGTCAAAAAAATCAAATTTAAATGGGAACTATTTGAAAGAATACGAGACTTTTCATATCATTTATATATGTTAAGAGGGGAGGTTATGATGGTATTCCATTTTAAAAAAATCAATTGAAAAATAGATTCTATGAAACTTTTCGAAATGCATGTTTCGTTTAAAAATCATAATATATTATGCATTAGTTTCGGTCAAAAAAATAATTTAATTGGGGTCTATTTGAAATGACACGGGACTTCACATATCATTTATATATGATAAGAGGGAAGGTTATGATGGAAGTCGATGCAAAAAAATCATCTAAAAATTAGATTCCATGAAACTTTTCGAAATGCAAGTTTCGGTTAAAAATTAATTGGGGTCTATTTGAAATGACACGGGACTTCACATATCATTTATATATGATAAGAGGGAAGGTTATGATGGAAGTCGATGCAAAAAAATCATCTAAAAATTAGATTCCATGAAACTTTTCGTAATGCAAGTTTCGGTTAAAAATTAATTGGGGTCTATTTGAAATGACACGGGACTTCACATATCATTTATATATGATAAGAGGGAAGGTTATGATGGAAGTCGATGCAATAAAATCATCTAAAAATTAGATTCTATGAAACTTTTCGAAATGCAAGTTTCGGTTAAAAATCATAGTATATAATACACTAGTTTCGGTCAAAAATCAAATTAATTCTGGGATTGTTCGAAATGGTACGAAACTTCACATATCATTTATATATTTTACGAGGGAATATTATGATGGATGTCCATGCAAAAAATATCCGAAAATTAGATTCTATGAAACTTTTCGAAATGCAAGTTTCTGTCAAAAATCATAGTATATTATACACTAGTTTCGGTCAAAAAATCAAATTTAATTGGGGACTATATGAAATGATACGAGACTTCACATATAATTTATATATGTTAAGAGGGAAGGTCATGATGGAAGTACATGCAAAAAAAATCATCAGAAAACTAGATTCTATGAAAGTTTTCGAAATGCAAGTTTCGGTCAAAAAATCATAATATATTATACACTAGTTTATGCTAGTTTCGGTCAAAAATCAAACTAAATCGGGGACTATTTGAAATGGTACGAAACTTCACAGAGAATTTATATATTTTACGAGGGAATATTATGATGGATGTCCATGCAAAAACTTATCCGAAAATTAGATTCTATGAAACTTTTCGAAATGCATGTTTCGGTCAAAAATCCTAATATATTATACTCTAGTTTCGGTCAAACAAATATTAATTGGGGACTATTTGAAATGATACGAGACTTCACATATAATTTATATATGTTAAGAGGGAAGGTTATTATGAAGTCCATGCAAAAAAAATCATCTAAAAATTAGATTCTAAGAAACTTTTTGAAATGCATGTTTCGGTCAAAAATCATAGTATATTATACACTAGTTTCGTCAAAAAAATCAAATTTAAATGGGAACTATTTGAAAGAATACGAGACTTTTCATATCATTTATATATGTTAAGAGGGGAGGTTATGATGGTATTCCATTTTAAAAAAATCAATTGAAAAATAGATTCTATGATACTTTTCGAAATGCATGTTTCGTTTAAAAATCATAATATATTATGCATTAGTTTCAGTCAAAAAAATAATTTAATTGGGGTCTATTTGAAATGACACGGGACTTCACATATCATTTATATATGATAAGAGGGAAGGTTATGATGGAAGTCGATGCAATAAAATCATCTAAAAATTAGATTCTATGAAACTTTTTGAAATGCAAGTTTCGGTTAAAAATCATAGTATATAATACACTAGTTTCGGTCAAAAATCAAATTAATTCTGGGATTGTTCGAAATGGTACGAAACTTCACATATCATTTATATATTTTACGAGGGAATATTATGATGGATGTCCATGCAAAAAATATCCGAAAATTAGATTCTATGAAACTTTTCGAAATGCAAGTTTCTGTCAAAAATCATAGTATATTATACACTAGTTTCGGTCAAAAATATCAAATTTAATTGGGGACTATTTAAAATGATACGAGACTTTACATATCATTTATATATGTTAAGAGGTAAGGTTATGATGGAAGTCCATGCAAAAAAATCATATAAAAATTAGAATCTATGAAACTTTTCGAAATGCATGTTTCGGTCAAAAATCATAGTATATTATACACTAGTTTCGGTCAAAAAATCAAATTTAATTGGGGACTATATGAAATGATACGAGACTTCACATTTCATTTATATATGTTAAGAGGGAAGGTCATGATGGAAGTACATGCAAAAAAAATCATCAGAAAACTAGATTCTATGAAAGTTTTCGAAATGCAAGTTTCGGTCAAAAAATCATAATATATTATACACTAGTTTATGCTAGTTTCGGTCAAAAATCAAACTAAATCGGGGACTATTTGAAATGGTACGAAACTTCACAGAGCATTTATATATTTTACGAGGGAATATTATGATGGATGTCCATGCAAAAACTTATCCGAAAATTAGATTCTATGAAACTTTTCGAAATGCATGTTTCGGTCAAAAGTCCTAATATATTATACTCTAGTTTCGGTCAAACAAATATTAATTCGGGACTATTTGAAATGATACGAGACTTCACATATAATTTATATATGTTAAGAGGGAAGGTTATTATAAAGTCCATGCAAAAAAAATCATCTAAAAATTAGATTCTAAGAAACTTTTTGAAATGCATGTCTCGGTCAAAAATCATAGTATATTATACACTAGTTTCGTCAAAAAAATCAAATTTAAATGGGAACTATTTGAAAGAATACGAGACTTTTCATATCATTTATATATGTTAAGAGGGGAGGTTATGATGGTATTCCATTTTAAAAAAATCAATTGAAAAATAGATTCTATGAAACTTTTCGAAATGCATGTTTCGTTTAAAAATCATAATATATTATGCATTAGTTTCGGTCAAAAAAATAATTTAATTGGGGTCTATTTGAAATGACACGGGACTTCACATATCATTTATATATGATAAGAGGGAAGGTTATGATGGAAGTCGATGCAAAAAAATCATCTAAAAATTAGATTCCATGAAACTTTTCGAAATGCAAGTTTCGGTTAAAAATTAATTGGGGTCTATTTGAAATGACACGGGACTTCACATATCATTTATATATGATAAGAGGGAAGGTTATGATGGAAGTCGATGCAATAAAATCATCTAAAAATTAGATTCTATGAAACTTTTCGAAATGCAAGTTTCGGTTAAAAATCATAGTATATAATACACTAGTTTCGGTCAAAAATCAAATTAATTCTGGGATTGTTCGAAATGGTACGAAACTTCACATATCATTTATATATTTTACGAGGGAATATTATGATGGATGTCCATGCAAAAAATATCCGAAAATTAGATTCTATGAAACTTTTCGAAATGCAAGTTTCTGTCAAAAATCATAGTATATTATACACTAGTTTCGGTCAAAAAATCAAATTTAATTGGGGACTATATGAAATGATACGAGACTTCACATATCATTTATATATGTTAAGAGGGAAGGTCATGATGGAAGTACATGCAAAAAAAATCATCAGAAAACTAGATTCTATGAATGTTTTCGAAATGCAAGTTTCGGTCAAAAAATCATAATATATTATACACTAGTTTATGCTAGTTACGGTCAAAAATCAAACTAAATCGGGGACTATTTGAAATGGTACGAAACTTCACAGAGAATTTATATATTTTACGAGGGAATATTATGATGGATGTCCATGCAAAAACTTATCCGAAAATTAGATTCTATGAAACTTTTCGAAATGCATGTTTCGGTCAAAAATCCTAATATATTATACTCTAGTTTCGGTCAAACAAATATTAATTCGGGACTATTTGAAATGATACGAGACTTCACATATAATTTATATATGTTAAGAAGGAAGGTTATTATGAAGTCCATGCAAAAAAAATCATCTAAAAATTAGATTCTAAGAAACTTTTTGAAATGCATGTTTCGGTCAAAAATCATAGTATATTATACACTAGTTTCGCCAAAAAAATCAAATTTAAATGGGAACTATTTGAAAGAATACGAGACTTTTCAAATCATTTATATATGTTAAGAGGGGAGGTTATGATGGTATTCCATTTAAAAAAAATCAATTGAAAAATAGATTCTATGAAACTTTTCGAAATGCATGTTTCGTTTAAAAATCATAATATATTATGCATTAGTTTCGGTCAAAAAAATAATTTAATTGGGGTCTATTTGAAATGACACGGGACTTCACATATCATTTATATATGATAAGAGGGAAGGTTATGATGGAAGTCGATGCAAAAAAATCATCTAAAAATTAGATTCTATGAAACTTTTCGAAATGCAAGTTTCGGTTAAAAATCATAGTATATAATACACTAGTTTCGGTCAAAAATCAAATTAATTCTGGGATTGTTCGAAATGGTACGAAACTTCACATATCATTTACATATTTTACGAGGGAATATTATGATGGATGTCCATGCAAAAAATATCCGAAAATTAGATTCTATGAAACTTTTCGAAATGCAAGTTTCTGTCAAAAATCATAGTATATTATACACTAGTTTCGGTCAAAAATATCAAATTTAATTGGGGACTATTTAAAATGATACGAGACTTTACATATCATTTATATATGTTAAGAGGTAAGGTTATGATGGAAGTCCATGCAAAAAAATCATCTAAAAATTAGAATCTATGAAACTTTTCGAAATGCAAGTTTCGGTCAAAAATCATAGTATATTATACACTAGTTTCGGTCAAAAAATCAAATTTAATTGGGGACTATATGAAATGATCCGAGACTTCACATATCATTTATATATGTTAAGAAGGAAGGTCATGATGGAGGTACATGCAAAAAAAATCATCAGAAAACTAGATTCTATGAAAGTTTTCGAAATGCAAGTTTCGGTCAAAAAATCATAATATATTATACACTAGTTTATGCTAGTTTCGGTTAAAAATCAAACTAAATCGGGGACTATTTGAAATGGTATGAAACTTCACAGAGCATTTATATATTTTACGAGGGAATATTATGATGGATGTCCATGCAAAAACTTATCTGAAAATTAGATTCTATGAAACTTTTCGAAATGCATGTTTCGGTCAAAAATCCTAATATATTATACTCTAGTTTCGGTCAAACAAATATTAATTCGGGACTATTTGAAATGATACGAGACTTCACATATAATTTATATATGTTAAGAGGGAAGGTTATTATGAAGTCCATGCAAAAAAATCATCTAAAAATTAGATTCTAAGAAACTTTTTGAAATGCATGTCTCGGTCAAAAATCATAGTATATTATACACTAGTTTCGTCAAAAAAATCAAATTTAAATGGGAACTATTTGAAAGAATACGAGACTTTTCATATCATTTATATATGTTAAGAGGGGAGGTTATGATGGTATTCCATTTAAAAAAAATCAATTGAAAAATAGATTCTATGAAACTTTTCGAAATGCATGTTTCGTTCAAAAATCATAATATATTATGCATTAGTTTCGGTCAAAAAAATAATTTAATTGGGGTCTATTTGAAATGACACGGGACTTCACATATCATTTATATATGATAAGAGGGAAGGTTATGATGGAAGTCGATGCAAAAAAATCATCTAAAAATTAGATTCTATGAAACTTTTCGAAATGCAAGTTTCGGTTAAAAATCATAGTATATAATACACTAGTTTCGGTCAAAAATCAAATTAATTCTGGGATTGTTCGAAATGGTACGAAACTTCACATATCATTTATATATTTTACGAGGGAATATTATGATGGATGTCCATGCAAAAAATATCCGAAAATTAGATTCTATGAAACTTTTCGAAATGCAAGTTTCTGTCAAAAATCATAGTATATTATACACTAGTTTCGGTCAAAAATATCAAATTTAATTGGGGACTATTTAAAATGATACGAGACTTTACATATCATTTATATATGTTAAGAGGTAAGGTTATGATGGAAGTCCATGCAAAAAAATCATCTAAAAATTAGAATCTATGAAACTTTTCGAAATGCAAGTTTCGGTCAAAAATCATAGTATATTATACACTAGTTTCGGTCAAAAAATCAAATTTAATTGGGGACTATATGAAATGATCCGAGACTTCACATATCATTTATATATGTTAAGAAGGAAGGTCATGATGGAGGTACATGCAAAAAAAATCATCAGAAAACTAGATTCTATGAAAGTTTTCGAAATGCAAGTTTCGGTCAAAAAATCATAATATATTATACACTAGTTTATGCTAGTTACGGTCAAAAATCAAACTAAATCGGGGACTATTTGAAATGGTACGAAACTTCACAGAGCATTTATATATTTTACGAGGGAATATTATGATGGATGTCCATGCAAAAACTTATCTGAAAATTAGATTCTATGAAACTTTTCGAAATGCATGTTTCGGTCAAAAATCCTAATATATTATACTCTAGTTTCGGTCAAACAAATATTAATTCGGGACTATTTGAAATGATACGAGACTTCACATATAATTTATATATGTTAAGAGGGAAGGTTATTATGAAGTCCATGCAAAAAAATCATCTAAAAATTAGATTCTAAGAAACTTTTTGAAATGCATGTCTCGGTCAAAAATCATAGTATATTATACACTAGTTTCGTCAAAAAAATCAAATTTAAATGGGAACTATTTGAAAGAATACGAGACTTTTCATATCATTTATATATGTTAAGAGGGGAGGTTATGATGGTATTCCATTTAAAAAAAATCAATTGAAAAATAGATTCTATGAAACTTTTCGAAATGCATGTTTCGTTCAAAAATCATAATATATTATGCATTAGTTTCGTTCAAAAAAATAATTTAATTGGGGTCTATTTGAAATGAAACGGGACTTCACATATCATTTATATATGATAAGAGGGAAGGTTATGATGGAATTCGATGCAAAAATATCATCTAAAAATTAGATTCTATTAAACTTTTCGAAATGCAAGTTTCGGTTAAAAATCATAGTATATAATACACTTGTTTCGGTCAAAAATCAAATTAATTTTGGGATTGTTCGAAATGGTACGAAACTTCACATATCATTTATATATTTTACGAGGTAATATTATGATGGATTTCCATGCAAAAAATATCCGAAAAATAGATTCTATGAAACTTTTCGAAATGCATGTTTCTGTCAAAAATCATAGTATATTATACACTAGTTTCGGTCAAAAATATCAAATTTAATTGGGGACTATTTAAAATGATACGAGACTTCACATATCATTTATATATGTTAAGAGGTAAGGTTATGATGGAAGTCCATGCAAAAAATATCCGAAAAATAGATTCTATGAAACTTTTCGAAATGCAAGTTTCGGTCAAAAATCATAGTATATTATACACTAGTTTCGGTCAAAAAATCAAATTTAATTGGGGACTATTTGAAATGATACGAGACTTCACATATCATTTATATATGTTAAGAGAGAAGGTCATGATGGAAGTACATGAAAAAAAAATCATCAGAAAACTAGATTCTATGAAAGTTTTCGAAATGCAAGTTTCGGTCAAAAAATCATAATATATTATACACTAGTTTATGCTAGTTTCGGTCAAAAATCAAATTAATTCGGGGACTATTTGAAATGGTACGAAGCTTCACAGAGCATTTATATATTTTACGAAGGAATAATATGATGGATGTCCATGCAAAAACATATCCGAAAATTAGATTCTATGAAAATTTTCGAAATGCATGTTTCGGTCAAAAATCCTAATATATTATACTCTAGTTTCGGTCAAACAAATATTAATTAGGGACTATTTGAAATGATACTAGACTTCACATATAATTTATATATGTTAAGAGGGAAGGTTATTATGAAGTCCATGCAAAAAAAATCATCTAAAAATTAGATTCTAAGAAACTTTTTGAAATGCATGTTTCGGTCAAAAATCATAGTATATTATACACTAGTTTCGTCAAAAAAATCAAATTTAAATGGGAACTATTTGAAAGAATACGAGACTTTTCATATCATTTATATATGTTAAGAGGGGAGGTTATGATGGTATTCCATTTAAAAAAAATCAATTGAAAAATAGATTCTATGAAACTTTTCGAAATGCATGTTTCGTTCAAAAATCATAATATATTATGCATTAGTTTCGGTCAAAAAAATAATTTAATTGGGGTCTATTTGAAATGACACGGGACTTCACATATCATTTATATATGATAAGAGGGAAGGTTATGATGGAATTCGATGCAAAAAAATCATCTAAAAATTAGATTCTATTAAACTTTTCGAAATGCAAGTTTCGGTTAAAAATCATAGTATATAATACACTTGTTTCGGTCAAAAATCAAATTAATTCTGGGATTGTTCGAAATGGTACGAAACTTCACATATCATTTATATATTTTACGAGGTAATATTATGATGGATTTCCATGCAAAAAATATCCGAAAAATAGATTCTATGAAACTTTTCGAAATGCAAGTTTCTGTCAAAAATCATAGTATATTATACACTAGTTTCGGTCAAAAATATCAAATTTAATTGAGGACTATTTAAAATGATACGAGACTTAACATATCTTTTATATATGTTAAGAGGTAAGGTTATGATGGAAGTCCATGCAAAAAAATCATCTAAAAATTAGAATCTATGAAACTTTTCGAAATGCAATTTTCGGTCAAAAATCATAGTATATTATACACTAGTTTCGGTCAAAAAATCAAATTTAATTGGGGACTATATGAAATGATACGAGACTTCACATATCATTTATATATGTTAAGAGGGAAGGTCATGATGGAAGTATATGAAAAAAAAATCATCAGAAAACTAGATTCTATGAAAGTTTTCAAAATGCAAGTTTCGGTCAAAAAATCATAATATATTATACACTAGTTTATGCTAGTTTCGGTCAAAAATCAAACTAAATCAGGGATTATTTGAAATGGTACGAAACTTCACAGAGCATTTATATATTTTACGAGGGAATATTATGATGGATGTCCATGCAAAAACATATCCGAAAATTAGATTCTATGAAACTTTTCGAAATGCATGTTTCGGTCAAAAATCCTAATATATTATACTCTAGTTTCGGTCAAACAAATATTAATTGGGGACTATTTGAAATGATACTAGACTTCACATATAATTTATATATGTTAAGAGGGAAGGTTATTATGAAGTCCATGCAAAAAAAATCATCTAAAAATTAGATTCTAAGAAACTTTTTGAAATGCATGTTTCGGTCAAAAATCATAGTATATTATACACTAGTTTCGTCAAAAAAATCAAATTTAAATGGGAACTATTTGAAAGAATACGAGACTTTTCATATCATTTATATATGTTAAGAGGGGAGGTTATGATGGTATTCCATTTAAAAAAAATCAATTGAAAAATAGATTCTATGAAACTTTTCGAAATGCATGTTTCGTTCAATAATCATAATATATTATGCATTAGTTTGGGTCAAAAAAATAATTTAATTGGGGTCTATTTGAAATGACACGGGACTTCACATATCATTTATATATGATAAGAGGGAAGGTTATGATGGAAGTCGATGCAAAAAAATCATCTAAAAATTAGATTCTATGAAACTTTTCGAAATGCAAGTTTCGGTTAAAAATCATAGTATATAATACACTAGTTTCGGTCAAAAATATTATTAAATCTGGGATTGTTCGAAATGGTACGAAACTTCACATATCATTTATATATTTTACGAGGGAATATTATGATAGATGTCCATGCAAAAAATATCCGAAAGATAGATTCTATGAAACTTTTCGAAATGCAAGTTTCTGTCAAAAATCATAGTATATTATACACTAGTTTCGGTCAAAAATATCAAATTTAATTGGGGACTATTTAAAATGATACGAGACTTTACATATCATTTATATATGTTAAGAGGTAAGGTTATGATGGAAGTCCATGCAAAAAAATCATCTAAAAATTAGAATCTATGAAACTTTTCGAAATGCAAGTTTCGGTCAAAAATCATAGTATATTATACACAAGTTTCGGTCAAAAAATCAAATTTAATTGGGGACTATATGAAATGATACGAGACTTCACATATCATTTATATATGTTAAGAGGGAAGGTCATGATGGAAGTACATGCAAAAAAAATCATCAGAAAACTAGATTCTATGAAAGTTTTCGAAATGCAAGTTTCGGTCAAAAAATCATAATATATTATACACTAGTTTATGCTAGTTTCGGTCAAAAATCAAACTAAATCGGGGACTATTTGAAATGGTACGAAACTTCACAGAGCATTTATATATTTTACGAGGGAATATTATGATGGATGTCCATGCAAAAACTTATCCGAAAATTAGATTCTATGAAACTTTTCGAAATGCATGTTTCGGTCAAAAATCCTAATATATTATACTCTAGTTTCGGTCAAACAAATATTAATTCGGATCTATTTGAAATGATACGAGACTTCACATATAATTTATATATGTTAAGAAGGAAGGTTATTATGAAGTCCATGCAAAAAAAATCATCTAAAAATTAGATTCTAAGAAACTTTTTGAAATGCATGTTTCGGTAAAAAATCATAGTATATTATACACTAGTTTCGCCAAAAAAATCAAATTTAAATGGGAACTATTTGAAAGAATACAAAACTTTTCATATCATTTATATATGTTAAGATGGGAGGTTATGATGGTATTCCATTTAAAAAAAATCAATTGAAAAATAGATTCTATGAAACTTTTCGAAATGCATGTTTCGTTTAAAAATCATAATATATTATGCATTAGTTTCGGTCAAAAAAATAATTTAATTGGGGTCTATTTGAAATGAAATGGGACTTCACAATTCATTTATATATGATAAGAGGGAAGGTTATGATGGAAGTCGATGCAAAAAAATCATCTAAAAATTAGATTCTATGAAACTTTTCGAAATACAAGTTTCGGTTAAAAATCATAGTATATAATACACTAGTTTCGGTCAAAAATCAAATTAATTCTGGGATTGTTCGAAATGGTACGAAACATCACATATCATTTATATATTTTACGAGGGAATATTATGATGGATGTCCATACAAAAAATATCCGAAAATTAGATTCTATGAAACTTTTCGAAATGCAAGTTTCTGTCAAAAATCATAGTATATTATACACTAGTTTCGGTCAAAAATATCAAATTTAATTGGGGACTATTTAAAATGATACGAGACTTTACATATCATTTATATATGTTAAGAGGTAAGGTTATGATGGAAGTCCATGCAAAAAAATCATCTAAAAATTAGAATCTATGAAACTTTTCGAAATGCAAGCTTCGGTCAAAAATCATAGTATATTATACACTAGTTTCGGTCAAAAAATCAAATTTAATTGGGGACTATATGAAATGATACGAGACTTCACATATCATTTATATATGTTATGAGGGAAGGTCATGATGGAAGTACATGCAAAAAAAATCATCAGAAAACTAGATTCTATGAAAGTTTTCGAAATGCAAGTTTCGGGCAAAAAATCATAATATATTATACACTAGTTTATGCTAGTTTCGGTTAAAAATCAAACTAAATCGGGAACTATTTGAAATGGTACGAAACTTCACAGAGCATTTATATATTTTACGAGGGAATATTATGATGGATGTCCATGCAAAAACTTATCCGAAAATTAGATTCTATGAAACATTTCGAAATGCATGTTTCGGTCAAAAATCCTAATATATTATACTCTAGTTTCGGTCAAACAAATATTAATTCGGATCTATTTGAAATGATACGAGACTTCACATATAATTTATATATGTTAAGAAGGAAGGTTATTATGATGTCCATGCAAAAAAAATCATCTAAAAATTAGATTCTAAGAAACTTTTTGAAATGCATGTTTCGGTAAAAAATCATAGTATATTATACACTAGTTTCGCCAAAAAAATCAAATTTAAATGGGAACTATTTGAAAGAATACAAAACTTTTCATATCATTTATATATGTTAAGAGGGGAGGTTATGATGGTATTCCATTTAAAAAAAATCAATTGAAAAATAGATTCTATGAAACTTTTCGAAATGCATGTTTCGTTCAATAATCATAATATATTATGCATTAGTTTGGGTCAAAAAAATAATTTAATTGGGGTCTATTTGAAATGACACGGGACTTCACATATCATTTATATATGATAAGAGGGAAGGTTATGATGGAAGTCGATGCAAAAAAATCATCTAAAAATTAGATTCTATGAAACTTTTCGAAATGCAAGTTTCGGTTAAAAATCATAGTATATAATACACTAGTTTCGGTCAAAAATATTATTAAATCTGGGATTGTTCGAAATGGTACGAAACTTCACATATCATTTATATATTTTACGAGGGAATATTATGATAGATGTCCATGCAAAAAATATCCGAAAGATAGATTCTATGAAACTTTTCGAAATGCAAGTTTCTGTCAAAAATCATAGTATATTATACACTAGTTTCGGTCAAAAATATCAAATTTAATTGGGGACTATTTAAAATGATACGAGACTTTACATATCATTTATATATGTTAAGAGGTAAGGTTATGATGGAAGTCCATGCAAAAAAATCATCTAAAAATTAGAATCTATGAAACTTTTCGAAATGCAAGTTTCGGTCAAAAATCATAGTATATTATACACAAGTTTCGGTCAAAAAATCAAATTTAATTGGGGACTATATGAAATGATACGAGACTTCACATATCATTTATATATGTTAAGAGGGAAGGTCATGATGGAAGTACATGCAAAAAAAATCATCAGAAAACTAGATTCTATGAAAGTTTTCGAAATGCAAGTTTCGGTCAAAAAATCATAATATATTATACACTAGTTTATGCTAGTTTCGGTCAAAAATCAAACTAAATCGGGGACTATTTGAAATGGTACGAAACTTCACAGAGCATTTATATATTTTACGAGGGAATATTATGATGGATGTCCATGCAAAAACTTATCCGAAAATTAGATTCTATGAAACTTTTCGAAATGCATGTTTCGGTCAAAAATCCTAATATATTATACTCTAGTTTCGGTCAAACAAATATTAATTCGGATCTATTTGAAATGATACGAGACTTCACATATAATTTATATATGTTAAGAAGGAAGGTTATTATGAAGTCCATGCAAAAAAAATCATCTAAAAATTAGATTCTAAGAAACTTTTTGAAATGCATGTTTCGGTAAAAAATCATAGTATATTATACACTAGTTTCGCCAAAAAAATCAAATTTAAATGGGAACTATTTGAAAGAATACAAAACTTTTCATATCATTTATATATGTTAAGATGGGAGGTTATGATGGTATTCCATTTAAAAAAAATCAATTGAAAAATAGATTCTATGAAACTTTTCGAAATGCATGTTTCGTTTAAAAATCATAATATATTATGCATTAGTTTCGGTCAAAAAAATAATTTAATTGGGGTCTATTTGAAATGAAATGGGACTTCACAATTCATTTATATATGATAAGAGGGAAGGTTATGATGGAAGTCGATGCAAAAAAATCATCTAAAAATTAGATTCTATGAAACTTTTCGAAATACAAGTTTCGGTTAAAAATCATAGTATATAATACACTAGTTTCGGTCAAAAATCAAATTAATTCTGGGATTGTTCGAAATGGTACGAAACATCACATATCATTTATATATTTTACGAGGGAATATTATGATGGATGTCCATACAAAAAATATCCGAAAATTAGATTCTATGAAACTTTTCGAAATGCAAGTTTCTGTCAAAAATCATAGTATATTATACACTAGTTTCGGTCAAAAATATCAAATTTAATTGGGGACTATTTAAAATGATACGAGACTTTACATATCATTTATATATGTTAAGAGGTAAGGTTATGATGGAAGTCCATGCAAAAAAATCATCTAAAAATTAGAATCTATGAAACTTTTCGAAATGCAAGCTTCGGTCAAAAATCATAGTATATTATACACTAGTTTCGGTCAAAAAATCAAATTTAATTGGGGACTATATGAAATGATACGAGACTTCACATATCATTTATATATGTTATGAGGGAAGGTCATGATGGAAGTACATGCAAAAAAAATCATCAGAAAACTAGATTCTATGAAAGTTTTCGAAATGCAAGTTTCGGGCAAAAAATCATAATATATTATACACTAGTTTATGCTAGTTTCGGTTAAAAATCAAACTAAATCGGGAACTATTTGAAATGGTACGAAACTTCACAGAGCATTTATATATTTTACGAGGGAATATTATGATGGATGTCCATGCAAAAACTTATCCGAAAATTAGATTCTATGAAACATTTCGAAATGCATGTTTCGGTCAAAAATCCTAATATATTATACTCTAGTTTCGGTCAAACAAATATTAATTCGGATCTATTTGAAATGATACGAGACTTCACATATAATTTATATATGTTAAGAAGGAAGGTTATTATGATGTCCATGCAAAAAAAATCATCTAAAAATTAGATTCTAAGAAACTTTTTGAAATGCATGTTTCGGTAAAAAATCATAGTATATTATACACTAGTTTCGCCAAAAAAATCAAATTTAAATGGGAACTATTTGAAAGAATACAAAACTTTTCATATCATTTATATATGTTAAGAGGGGAGGTTATGATGGTATTCCATTTAAAAAAAATCAATTGAAAAATAGATTCTATGAAACTTTTCGAAATGCATGTTTCGTTTAAAAATCATAATATATTATGCATTAGTTTCGGTCAAAAAAATAATTTAATTGGGGTCTATTTGAAATGAAATGGGACTTCACAATTCATTTATATATGATAAGAGGGAAGGTTATGATGGAAGTCGATGCAAAAAAATCATCTAAAAATTAGATTCTATGAAACTTTTCGAAATACAAGTTTCGGTTAAAAATCATAGTATATAATACACTAGTTTCGGTCAAAAATCAAATTAATTCTGGGATTGTTCGAAATGGTACGAAACTTCACATATCATTTATATATTTTACGAGGGAATATTATGATGGATGTCCATGCAAAAAATATCCGAAAATTAGATTCTATGAAACTTTTCGAAATGCAAGTTTCTGTCAAAAATCATAGTATATTATACACTAGTTTCGGTCAAAAATATCAAATTTAATTGGGGACTATTTAAAATGATACGAGACTTTACATATCATTTATATATGTTAAGAGGTAAGGTTATGATGGAAGTCCATGCAAAAAAATCATCTAAAAATTAGAATCTATGAAACTTTTCGAAATGCAAGCTTCGGTCAAAAATCATAGTATATTATACACTAGTTTCGGTCAAAAAATCAAATTTAATTGGGGACTATATGAAATGATACGAGACTTCACATATAATTTATATATGTTAAGAGGGAAGGTCATGATGGAAGTATATGAAAAAAAATCATCAGAAAACTAGATTCTATGAAAGTTTTCGAAATGCAAGTTTGGGTAAAAAATCATAATATATTATACACTAGTTTATGCTAGTTTCGGTCAAAAATCAAACTAAATCGGGGACTATTTGAAATGGTATGAAACTTCACAGAGCATTTATATATTTTAAGAGGGAATATTATGATGGATGTCCATGCAAAAACATATCCGAAAATTAGATTCTATGAAACTTTTCGAAATGCATGTTTCGGTCAAAAATCCTAATATATTATACTCTAGTTTCTGTCAAACAAATATTAATTGGGGACTATTTGAAATGATACTAGACTTCACATATAATTTATATATGTTAAGAGGGAAGGTTATTATGAAGTCCATGCAAAAAAAATCATCTAAAAATTAGATTCTAAGAAACTTTTTGAAATGCATGTTTCGGTCAAAAAATCATAGTATATTATACACTAGTTTCGCCAAAAAAATCAAATTTAAATGGGAACTATTTGAAAGAATACAAAACTTTTCATATCATTTATATATGTTAAGATGGGAGGTTATGATGGTATTCCATTTAAAAAAAATCAATTGAAAAATAGATTCTATGAAACTTTTCGAAATGCATGTTTCGTTTAAAAATCATAATATATTATGCATTAGTTTCGGTCAAAAAAATAATTTAATTGGGGTCTATTTGAAATGAAATGGGACTTCACAATTCATTTATATATGATAAGAGGGAAGGTTATGATGGAAGTCGATGCAAAAAAATCATCTAAAAATTAGATTCTATGAAACTTTTCGAAATACAAGTTTCGGTTAAAAATCATAGTATATAATACACTAGTTTCGGTCAAAAATCAAATTAATTCTGGGATTGTTCGAAATGGTACGAAACTTCACATATCATTTATATATTTTACGAGGGAATATTATGATGGATGTCCATGCAAAAAATATCCGAAAATTAGATTCTATGAAACTTTTCGAAATGCAAGTTTCTGTCAAAAATCATAGTATATTATACACTAGTTTCGGTCAAAAATATCAAATTTAATTGGGGACTATTTAAAATGATACGAGACTTTACATATCATTTATATATGTTAAGAGGTAAGGTTATGATGGAAGTCCATGCAAAAAAATCATCTAAAAATTAGAATCTATGAAACTTTTCGAAATGCAAGCTTCGGTCAAAAATCATAGTATATTATACACTAGTTTCGGTCAAAAAATCAAATTTAATTGGGGACTATATGAAATGATACGAGACTTCACATATCATTTATATATGTTATGAGGGAAGGTCATGATGGAAGTACATGCAAAAAAAATCATCAGAAAACTAGATTCTATGAAAGTTTTCGAAATGCAAGTTTCGGGCAAAAAATCATAATATATTATACACTAGTTTATGCTAGTTTCGGTTAAAAATCAAACTAAATCGGGAACTATTTGAAATGGTACGAAACTTCACAGAGCATTTATATATTTTACGAGGGAATATTATGATGGATGTCCATGCAAAAACTTATCCGAAAATTAGATTCTATGAAACATTTCGAAATGCATGTTTCGGTCAAAAATCCTAATATATTATACTCTAGTTTCGGTCAAACAAATATTAATTCGGATCTATTTGAAATGATACGAGACTTCACATATAATTTATATATGTTAAGAAGGAAGGTTATTATGAAGTCCATGCAAAAAAAATCATCTAAAAATTAGATTCTAAGAAACTTTTTGAAATGCATGTTTCGGTAAAAAATCATAGTATATTATACACTAGTTTCGCCAAAAAAATCAAATTTAAATGGGAACTATTTGAAAGAATACAAAACTTTTCATATCATTTATATATGTTAAGAGGGGAGGTTATGATGGTATTCCATTTAAAAAAAATCAATTGAAAAATAGATTCTATGAAACTTTTCGAAATGCATGTTTCGTTTAAAAATCATAATATATTATGCATTAGTTTCGGTCAAAAAAATAATTTAATTGGGGTCTATTTGAAATGAAATGGGACTTCACAATTCATTTATATATGATAAGAGGGAAGGTTATGATGGAAGTCGATGCAAAAAAATCATCTAAAAATTAGATTCTATGAAACTTTTCGAAATACAAGTTTCGGTTAAAAATCATAGTATATAATACACTAGTTTCGGTCAAAAATCAAATTAATTCTGGGATTGTTCGAAATGGTACGAAACTTCACATATCATTTATATATTTTACGAGGGAATATTATGATGGATGTCCATGCAAAAAATATCCGAAAATTAGATTCTATGAAACTTTTCGAAATGCAAGTTTCTGTCAAAAATCATAGTATATTATACACTAGTTTCGGTCAAAAATATCAAATTTAATTGGGGACTATTTAAAATGATACGAGACTTTACATATCATTTATATATGTTAAGAGGTAAGGTTATGATGGAAGTCCATGCAAAAAAATCATCTAAAAATTAGAATCTATGAAACTTTTCGAAATGCAAGCTTCGGTCAAAAATCATAGTATATTATACACTAGTTTCGGTCAAAAAATCAAATTTAATTGGGGACTATATGAAATGATACGAGACTTCACATATCATTTATATATGTTAAGAGGGAAGGTCATGATGGAAGTATATGAAAAAAAATCATCAGAAAACTAGATTCTATGAAAGTTTTCGAAATGCAAGTTTGGGTAAAAAATCATAATATATTATACACTAGTTTATGCTAGTTTCGGTCAAAAATCAAACTAAATCGGGGACTATTTGAAATGGTATGAAACTTCACAGAGCATTTATATATTTTACGAGGGAATATTATGATGGATGTCCATGCAAAAACATATCCGAAAATTAGATTCTATGAAACTTTTCGAAATGCATGTTTCGGTCAAAAATCCTAATATATTATACTCTAGTTTCTGTCAAACAAATATTAATTGGGGACTATTTGAAATGATACTAGACTTCAAATATAATTTATATATGTTAAGAGGGAAGGTTATTATGAAGTCCATGCAAAAAAAATCATCTAAAAATTAGATTCTAAGAAACTTTTTGAAATGCATGTTTCGGTCAAAAATCATAGTATATTATACACTAGTTTCGTCAAAAAAATCAAATTTAAATGGGAACTATTTGAAAGAATACGAGACTTTTCATATCATTTATATATGTTAAGAGGGGAGGTTATGATGGTATTCCATTTAAAAAAAATCAATTGAAAAATAGATTCTATGAAACTTTTCGAAATGCATGTTTCGTTCAAAAATCATAATATATTATGCATTAGTTTCGGTCAAAAAAATAATTTAATTGGGGTCTATTTGAAATGACACGGGACTTCACATATCATTTATATATGATAAGAGGGAAGGTTATGATGGAATTCGATGCAAAAAAATCATCTAAAAATTAGATTCTATTAAACTTTTCGAAATGCAAGTTTCGGTTAAAAATCATAGTATATAATACACTTGTTTCGGTCAAAAATCAAACTAATTCTGGGATTGTTCGAAATGGTACGAAACTTCACATATCATTTATATATTTTACGAGGTAATATTATGATGGATTTCCATGCAAAAAATATCCGAAAAATAGATTCTATGAAACTTTTCGAAATGCAAGTTTCTGTCAAAAATCATAGTATATTATACACTAGTTTCGGTCAAAAATATCAAATTTAATTGGGGACTATTTAAAATGATACGAGACTTAACATATCTTTTATATATGTTAAGAGGTAAGGTTATGATGGAATTCCATGCAAAAAAATCATCTAAAAATTAGAATCTATGAAACTTTTCGAAATGCAATTTTCGGTCAAAAATCATAGTATATTATACACTAGTTTCGGTCAAAAAATCAAATTTAATTGGGGACTATATGAAATGATACGAGACTTCACATATCATTTATATATGTTAAGAGGGAAGGTCATGATGGAAGTATATGCAAAAAAAATCATCAGAAAACTAGATTCTATGAAAGTTTTCGAAATGCAAGTTTCGGTCAAAAAATCATAATATATTATACACTAGTTTATGCTAGTTTCGGTCAAAAATCAAACTAAATCGGGGATTATTTGAAATGGTACGAAACTTCACAGAGCATTTATATATTTTACGAGGGAATATTATGATGGATGTCGATGCAAAAACATATCCGAAAATTAGATTCTATGAAAATTTTTGAAATGCATGTTTCGGTCAAAAATCCTAATATATTATACTCTAGTTTCGGTCAAACAAATATTAATTGGGGACTATTTGAAATGATACTAGACTTCACATATAATTTATATATGTTAAGAGGGAAGGTTATTATGAAGTCCATGCAAAAAAAATCATCTAAAAATTAGATTCTAAGAAACTTTTTGAAATGCATGTTTCGGTCAAAAATCATAGTATATTATACACTAGTTTCGCCAAAAAAATCAAATTTAAATGGGAACTATTTGAAAGAATACAAAACTTTTCATATCATTTATATATGTTAAGAGGGGAGGTTATGATGGTATTCCATTTAAAAAAAATCAATTGAAAAATAGATTCTATGAAACTTTTCGAAATGCATGTTTCGTTTAAAAATCATAATATATTATGCATTAGTTTCGGTCAAAAAAATAATTTAATTGGGGTCTATTTGAAATGAAACGGGACTTCACATATCATTTATATATGATAAGAGGGAAGGTTATGATGGAAGTCGATGCAAAAAAATCATCTAAAAATTAGATTCTATGAAACTTTTCGAAATACAAGTTTCGGTTAAAAATCATAGTATATAATACACTAGTTTCGGTCAAAAATCAAATTAATTCTGGGATTGTTCGAAATGGTACGAAACTTCACATATCATTTATATATTTTACGAGGGAATATTATGATGGATGTCCATGCAAAAAATATCCGAAAATTAGATTCTATGAAACTTTTCGAAATGCAAGTTTCTGTCAAAAATCATAGTATATTATACACTAGTTTCGGTCAAAAATATCAAATTTAATTGGGGACTATTTAAAATGATACGAGACTTTACATATCATTTATATATGTTAAGAGGTAAGGTTATGATGGAAGTCCATGCAAAAAAATCATCTAAAAATTAGAATCTATGAAACTTTTCGAAATGCAAGCTTCGGTCAAAAATCATAGTATATTATACACTAGTTTCGGTCAAAAAATCAAATTTAATTGGGGACTATATGAAATGATACGAGACTTCACATATCATTTATATATGTTAAGAGGGAAGGTCATGATGGAAGTATATGAAAAAAAATCATCAGAAAACTAGATTCTATGAAAGTTTTCGAAATGCAAGTTTGGGTAAAAAATCATAATATATTATACACTAGTTTATGCTAGTTTCGGTCAAAAATCAAACTAAATCGGGGACTATTTGAAATGGTATGAAACTTCACAGAGCATTTATATATTTTACGAGGGAATATTATGATGGATGTCCATGCAAAAACATATCCGAAAATTAGATTCTATGAAACTTTTCGAAATGCATGTTTCGGTCAAAAATCCTAATATATTATACTCTAGTTTCTGTCAAACAAATATTAATTGGGGACTATTTGAAATGATACTAGACTTCAAATATAATTTATATATGTTAAGAGGGAAGGTTATTATGAAGTCCATGCAAAAAAAATCATCTAAAAATTAGATTCTAAGAAACTTTTTGAAATGCATGTTTCGGTCAAAAATCATAGTATATTATACACTAGTTTCGTCAAAAAAATCAAATTTAAATGGGAACTATTTGAAAGAATACGAGACTTTTCATATCATTTATATATGTTAAGAGGGGAGGTTATGATGGTATTCCATTTAAAAAAAATCAATTGAAAAATAGATTCTATGAAACTTTTCGAAATGCATGTTTCGTTCAAAAATCATAATATATTATGCATTAGTTTCGGTCAAAAAAATAATTTAATTGGGGTCTATTTGAAATGACACGGGACTTCACATATCATTTATATATGATAAGAGGGAAGGTTATGATGGAATTCGATGCAAAAAAATCATCTAAAAATTAGATTCTATTAAACTTTTCGAAATGCAAGTTTCGGTTAAAAATCATAGTATATAATACACTTGTTTCGGTCAAAAATCAAACTAATTCTGGGATTGTTCGAAATGGTACGAAACTTCACATATCATTTATATATTTTACGAGGTAATATTATGATGGATTTCCATGCAAAAAATATCCGAAAAATAGATTCTATGAAACTTTTCGAAATGCAAGTTTCTGTCAAAAATCATAGTATATTATACACTAGTTTCGGTCAAAAATATCAAATTTAATTGGGGACTATTTAAAATGATACGAGACTTAACATATCTTTTATATATGTTAAGAGGTAAGGTTATGATGGAAGTCCATGCAAAAAAATCATCTAAAAATTAGAATCTATGAAACTTTTCGAAATGCAATTTTCGGTCAAAAATCATAGTATATTATACACTAGTTTCGGTCAAAAAATCAAATTTAATTGGGGACTATATGAAATGATACGAGACTTCACATATCATTTATATATGTTAAGAGGGAAGGTCATGATGGAAGTATATGCAAAAAAAATCATCAGAAAACTAGATTCTATGAAAGTTTTCGAAATGCAAGTTTCGGTCAAAAAATCATAATATATTATACACTAGTTTATGCTAGTTTCGGTCAAAAATCAAACTAAATCGGGGATTATTTGAAATGGTACGAAACTTCACAGAGCATTTATATATTTTACGAGGGAATATTATGATGGATGTCGATGCAAAAACATATCCGAAAATTAGATTCTATGAAAATTTTTGAAATGCATGTTTCGGTCAAAAATCCTAATATATTATACTCTAGTTTCGGTCAAACAAATATTAATTGGGGACTATTTGAAATGATACTAGACTTCACATATAATTTATATATGTTAAGAGGGAAGGTTATTATGAAGTCCATGCAAAAAAAATCATCTAAAAATTAGATTCTAAGAAACTTTTTGAAATGCATGTTTCGGTCAAAAATCATAGTATATTATACACTAGTTTCGCCAAAAAAATCAAATTTAAATGGGAACTATTTGAAAGAATACAAAACTTTTCATATCATTTATATATGTTAAGAGGGGAGGTTATGATGGTATTCCATTTAAAAAAAATCAATTGAAAAATAGATTCTATGAAACTTTTCGAAATGCATGTTTCGTTTAAAAATCATAATATATTATGCATTAGTTTCGGTCAAAAAAATAATTTAATTGGGGTCTATTTGAAATGAAACGGGACTTCACATATCATTTATATATGATAAGAGGGAAGGTTATGATGGAAGTCGATGCAAAAAAATCATCTAAAAATTAGATTCTATGAAACTTTTCGAAATACAAGTTTCGGTTAAAAATCATAGTATATAATACACTAGTTTCGGTCAAAAATCAAATTAATTCTGGGATTGTTCGAAATGGTACGAAACTTCACATATCATTTATATATTTTACGAGGGAATATTATGATGGATGTCCATGCAAAAAATATCCGAAAATTAGATTCTATGAAACTTTTCGAAATGCAAGTTTCTGTCAAAAATCATAGTATATTATACACTAGTTTCGGTCAAAAATATCAAATTTAATTGGGGACTATTTAAAATGATACGAGACTTTACATATCATTTATATATGTTAAGAGGTAAGGTTATGATGGAAGTCCATGCAAAAAAATCATCTAAAAATTAGAATCTATGAAACTTTTCGAAATGCAAGCTTCGGTCAAAATTCATAGTATATTATACACTAGTTTCTGTCAAAAAATCAAATTTAATTGGGGACTATATGAAATGATACGAGACTTCACATATCATTTATATATGTTATGAGGGAAGGTCATGATGGAAGTACATGCAAAAAAAATCATCAGAAAACTAGATTCTATGAAAGTTTTCGAAATGCAAGTTTCGGGCAAAAAATCATAATATATTATACATTAGTTTATGCTAGTTTCGGTTAAAAATCAAACTAAATCGGGGACTATTTGAAATGGTACGAAACTTCACAGAGCATTTATATATTTTACGAGGGAATATTATGATGGATGTCCATGCAAAAACTTATCCGAAAATTAGATTCTATGAAACTTTTCGAAATGCATGTTTCGGTCAAAAATCCTAATATATTATACTCTAGTTTCGGTCAAACAAATATTAATTGGGGACTATTTGAAATGATACGAGACTTCACATATAATTTATATATGTTAAGAGGGAAGGTTATTATGAAGTCCATGTAAAAAAAATCATCTAAAAATTAGATTCTAAGAAACTTTTTGAAATGCATGTTTCGGTCCAAAATCATAGTATATTATACACTAGTTTCGTCAAAAAAATCAAATTTAAATGGGAACTATTTGAAAGAATAAGAGACTTTTCATATCATTTATATATGTTAAAAGGGAAAGTTATGATGGTATTCGATTTAAAAAAAATCAATTGAAAAATAGATTCTATGAAACTTTTCGAAATGCATGTTTCGTTCAAAAATCATAATATATTATGCATTAGTTTGGGTCAAAAAAATAATTTAATTGGGGTCTATTTGAAATGACACGGGACTTCACATATCATTTATATATGATAAGAGGGAAGGTTATGATGGAAGTCGATGCAAAAAAATCATCTAAAAATTAGATTCTATGAAACTTTTCGAAATGCAAGTTTCGGTTAAAAATCATAGTATATAATACACTTGTTTCGGTCAAAAATCAAATTAATTCTGGGATTGTTCGAAATGGTACGAAACTTCACATATCATTTATATATTTTACGAGGTAATATTATGATGGATTTCCATGCAAAAAATATCCGAAAAATAGATTCTATGAAACTTTTCGAAATGCAAGTTTCTGTCAAAAATCATAGTATATTATACACTAGTTTCGGTCAAAAATATCAAATTTAATTGGGGACTATTTAAAATGATACGAGACTTAACATATCTTTTATATATGTTAAGAGGTAAGGTTATGATGGAAGTCCATGCAAAAAAATCATCTAAAAATTAGAATCTATGAAACTTTTCGAAATGCAATTTTCGGTCAAAAATCATAGTATATTATACACTAGTTTCGGTCAAAAAATCAAATTTAATTGGGGACTATATGAAATGATACGAGACTTCACATATCATTTATAAATGTTAAGAGGGAAGGTCATGATGGAAGTATATGAAAAAAAATCATCAGAAAACTAGATTCTATGAAAGTTTTCGAAATGCAAGTTTCGGTCAAAAAATCATAATATATTATACACTAGTTTATGCTAGTTTCGGTCAAAAATCAAACTAAATCGGGGACTATTTGAAATGGTACGAAACTTCACAGAGCATTTATATATTTTACGAGGGAATATTATGATGGATGTCCATGCAAAAACATATCCGAAAATTAGATTCTATGAAACTTTTCGAAATGCATGTTTCGGTCAAAAATCCTAATATATTATAATCTAGTTTCGGTCAAACAAATATTAATTGGGGACTATTTGAAATGATACTAGACTTCACATATAATTTATATATGTTAAGAGGGAAGGTTATTATGAAGTCCATGCAAAAAAAATCATCTAAAAATTAGATTCTAAGAAACTTTTTGAAATGCATGTTTCGGTCAAAAATCATAGTATATTATACACTAGTTTCGTCAAAAAAATCAAATTTAAATGGGAACTATTTGAAAGAATACGAGACTTTTCATATCATTTATATATGTTAAGAGGGGAGGTTATGATGGTATTCCATTTAAAAAAAATCAATTGAAAAATAGATTCTATGAAACTTTTCGAAATGCATGTTTCGTTCAAAAATCATAATATATTATGCATTAGTTTCGGTCAAAAAAATAATTTAATTGGGGTCTATTTGAAATTACACGGGACTTCACATATCATTTATATATGATAAGAGGGAAGGTTATGATGGAATTCGATGCAAAAAAATCATCTAAAAATTAGATTCTATTAAACTTTTCGAAATGCAAGTTTCGGTTAAAAATCTTAGTATATAATACACTTGTTTCGGTCAAAAATCAAATTAATTCGTGGATTGTTCGAAATGGTACGAAACTTCACATATCATTTATATATTTTACGAGGGAATATTATGATGGATTTCCATGCAAAAAATATCCGAAAAATAGATTCTATGAAACTTTTCGAAATGCAAGTTTTTGTCAAAAATCATAGTATATTATACACTAGTTTCGGTCAAAAATATCAAATTTAATTGGGGACTATTTAAAATGATACGAGACTTAACATATCTTTTATATATGTTAAGAGGTAAGGTTATGATGGAAGTCCATGCAAAAAAATCATCTAAAAATTAGAATCTATGAAACTTTTCGAAATGCAATTTTCGGTCAAAAATCATAGTATAATACACTAGTTTCGGTCAAAAAATCAAATTTAATTGGGGACTATATGAAATGATACGAGACTTCACATATCATTTATATATGTTAAGAGGGAAGGTCATGATGGAAGTATATGAAAAAAAAATCATCAGAAAACTAGATTCTATGAAAGTTTTCGAAATGCAAGTTTCGGTCAAAAAATCATAATATATTATACACTAGTTTATGCTAGTTTCGGTCAAAAATCAAACTAAATCGGGGATTATTTGAAATGGTACGAAACTTCACAGAGCATTTATATATTTTACGAGGGAATATTATGATGGATGTCCATGCAAAAACATATCCGAAAATTAGATTCTATGAAACTTTTCGAAATGCATGTTTCGGTCAAAAATCCTAATATATTATACTCTAGTTTCGGTCAAACAAATATTAATTGGGGACTATTTGAAATGATACTAGACTTCACATATAATTTATATATGTTAAGAGGGAAGGTTATTATGAAGTCCATGCAAAAAAAATCATCTAAAAATTAGATTGTAAGAAACTTTTTGAAATGCATGTTTCGGTCAAAAATCATAGTATATTATACACTAGTTTCGTCAAAAAAATCAAATTTAAATGGAAACTATTTGAAAGAATACGAGACTTTTCATATCATTTATATATGTTAAGAGGGGAGGTTATAATGGTATTCCATTTTAAAAAAATCAATTGAAAAATAGATTCTATGAAACTTTTCGAAATGCATGTTTCGTTCAAAAATCATAATATATTATGCATTAGTTTGGGTCAAAAAAATAATTTAACTGGGGTCTATTTGAAATGACACGGGACTTCACATATCATTTATATATGATAAGAGGGAAGGTTATGATGGAAGTCGATGCAAAAAAATCATCTAAAAATTAGATTCTATGAAACTTTTCGAAATGCAAGTTTCGGTTAAAAATCATAGTATATAATACACTAGTTTCAGTCAAAAATATTATTAAATCTGGGATTGTTCGAAATGGTACGAAACTTCACATATCATTTATATATTTTACGAGGGAATATTATGATAGATGTCCATGCAAAAAATATCCGAAAAATAGATTCTATGAAACTATTCGAAATGCAAGTTTCTGTCAAAAATCATAGTATATTATACAATAGTTTCGGTCAAAAATATCAAATTTAATTGGGGACTATTTAAAATGATACGAGACTTCACATATCATTTATATATGTTAAGAGGTAAGGTTATGATGGAAGTCCATACAAAAAATATCCGAAAAATAGATTCTATGAAACTTTTCGAAATGCAAGTTTCGGTCAAAAATCATAGTATATTATACACTAGTTTCGGTCAAACAATCAAATTTAATTGGGGACTATTTGAAATGATACGAGACTTCACATATCATTTATATATGTTAAGAGGGAAGGTCATGATGGAAGTACATGAAAAAAAAATCATCAGAAAACTAGATTCTATGAAAGTTTTCGAAATGCAAGTTTCGGTCAAAAAATCATAATATATTATACACTAGTTTATGCTAGTTTCAGTCAAAAATCAAATTAATTCGGGGACTATTTGAAATGGTACGAAGCTTCACAGAGCATTTATATATTTTACGAGGGAATAATATGATGGATGTCCATGCAAAAACATATCCGAAAATTAGATTCTATGAAAATTTTCGAAATGCATGTTTCGGTCAAAAATCCTAATATATTATACTCTAGTTTCGGTCAAACAAATATTAATTAGGGACTATTTGAAATGATACTAGACTTCACATATAATTTATATATGTTAAGAGGGAAGGTTATTATGAAGTCCATGCAAAAAAAATCATCTAAAAATTAGATTCTAATAAACTTTTTGAAATGCATGTTTCGGTCAAAAATCATTGTATATTATACACTAGTTTCGTCAAAAAAATCAAATTTAAATGGGAACTATTTGAAAGAATACGAGACTTTTCATATCATTTATATACGTTAAGAGGGGAGGTTATGATGGTATTCCATTTAAAAAAAATCAATTGAAAAATAGATTCTATGAAACTTTTCGAAATGCATGTTTCGTTCAAAAATCATAATATATTATGCATTAGTTTCGGTCAAAAAAATAATTTAATTGGGGTCTATTTGAAATGACACGGGACTTCACATATCATTTATATATGATAAGAGGGAAGGTTATGATGGAATTCGATGCAAAAAAATCATCTAAAAATTAGATTCTATTAAACTTTTCGAAATGCAAGTTTCGGTTAAAAATCATAGTATATAATACACTTGTTTCGTTCAAAAATCAAATTAATTCTGGGATTGTTCGAAATGGTACGAAACTTCACATATCATTTATATATTTTACGAGGTAATATTATGATGGATTTCCATGCAAAAAATATCCGAAAAATAGATTCTATGAAACTTTTCGAAATGCAAGTTTCTGTCAAAAATCATAGTATATTATACACTAGTTTCGGTCAAAAATATCAAATTTAATTTGGGACTATTTAAAATGATACGAGACTTAACATATCTTTTATATATGTTAAGAGGTAAGGTTATGATGGAAGTCCATGGAAAAAAATCATCTAAAAATTAGAATCTATGAAACTTTTCGAAATGCAATTTTCGGTCAAAAATCATAGTATATTATACACTAGTTTCGGTCAAAAAATCAAATTTAATTGGGGACTATATGAAATGATACGAGACTTCACATATCATTTATATATGTTAAGAGGGAAGGTCATGATGGAAGTATATGAAAAAAAATCATCAGAAAACTAGATTCTATGAAAGTTTTCGAAATGCAAGTTTCGTTCAAAAAATCATAAAATATTATACACTAGTTTATGCTAGTTTCGGTCAAAAATCAAACTAAATCGGGGACTATTTGAAATTGTACGAAACTTCACAGAGCATTTATATATTTTACGAGGGAATATTATGATGGATGTCCATGCAAAAACATATCCGAAAATTAGATTCTATGAAACTTTTCGAAATGCATGTTTCGGTCAAAAATCCTAATATATTATACTCTAGTTTCGGTCAAACAAATATTAATTGGGGACTATTTGAAATGATACTAGACTTCACATATAATTTATATATGTTAAGAGGGAAGGTTATTATGAAGTCCATGTTAATAAAAATCATCTAAAAATTAGATTCTAAGAAACATTTTGAAATGCATGTTTCGGTCAAAAATCATAGTATATTATACACTAGTTTCGTCAAAAAAATCAAATTTAAATGGGAACTATTTGAAAGAATACGAGACTTTTCATATCATTTATATATGTTAAGAGGGGAGGTTATGATGGTATTCCATTTAAAAAAAATCAATTGAAAAATAGATTCTATGAAACTTTTCGAAATGCATGTTTCGTTCAAAAATCATAATATATTATGCATTAGTTTCGGTCAAAAAAATAATTTAATTGGGGTCTATTTGAAATGACACGGGACTTCACATATCATTTATATATGATAAGAGGGAAGGTTATGATGGAATTCGATGCAAAAAAATCATCTAAAAATTAGATTCTATTAAACTTTTCGAAATGCAAGTTTCGGTTAAAAATCATAGTATATAATACACTTGTTTCGGTCAAAAATCAAATTAATTATGGGATTGTTCGAAATGGTACGAAACATCACATATCATTTATATATTTTACGAGGTAATATTATGATGGATTTCCATGCAAAAAATATCCGAAAAATAGATTCTATGAAACTTTTCGAAATGAAAGTTTCTGTCAAAAATCATAGTATATTATACACTAGTTTCGGTCAAAAATATCAAATTTAATTGGGGACTATTTAAAATGATACGAGACTTAACATATCTTTTATATATGTTAAGAGGTAAGGTTATGATGGAAGTCCATGCAAAAAAATCATCTAAAAATTAGAATCTATGAAACTTTTCGAAATGCAATTTTCGGTCAAAAATCATAGTATATTATACACTAGTTTCGGTCAAAAAATCAAATTTAATTGGGGACTATATGAAATGATACGAGACTTCACATATCATTTATATATGTTAAGAGGGAAGGTCATGATGGAAGTATATGAAAAAAAATCATCAGAAAACTAGATACTATGAAAGTTTTCGAAATGCAAGTTTCGTTCAAAAAATCATAATATATTATACACTAGTTTATGCTAGTTTCGGTCAAAAATCAAACTAAATCGGGGACTATTTGAAATGGTACGAAACTTCACAGAGCATTTATATATTTTACGAGGGAATATTATGATGGATGTCCATGCAAAAACATATCCGAAAATTAGATTCTATGAAACTTTTCGAAATGCATGTTTCGGTCAAAAATCCTAATATATTATACTCTAGTTTCGGTCAAACAAATATTAATTAGGGACTATTTGAAATGATACTAGACTTCACATATAATTTATATATGTTAAGAGGGAAGGTTATTATGAAGTCCATGCAAAAAAAAATCATCTAAAAATTAGATTCTAAGAAACATTTTGAAATGCATGTTTCGGTCAAAAATCATAGTATATTATACACTAGTTTCGTCAAAAAAATCAAATTTAAATGGGAACTATTTGAAAGAATACGAGACTTTTCATATCATTTATATATGTTAAGAGGGGAGGTTATGATGGTATTCCATTTAAAAAAAATCAATTGAAAAATAGATTCTATGAAACTTTTCGAAATGCATGTTTCGTTCAAAAATCATAATATATTATGCATTAGTTTCGGTCAAAAAAATAATTTAATTGGGGTCTATTTGAAATGACACGGGACTTCACATATCATTTATATATGATAAGAGGGAAGGTTATGATGGAATTCGATGCAAAAAAATCATCTAAAAATTAGATTCTATTAAACTTTTCGAAATGCAAGTTTCGGTTAAAAATCATAGTATATAATACACTTGTTTCGGTCAAAAATCAAATTAATTATGGGATTGTTCGAAATGGTACGAAACTTCACATATCATTTATATATTTTACGAGGTAATATTATGATGGATTTCCATGCAAAAAATATCCGAAAAATAGATTCTTTGAAACTTTTCGAAATGCAAGTTTCTGTCAAAAATCATAGTATATTATACACTAGTTTCGGTCAAAAATATCAAATTTAATTGGGGACTATTTAAAATGATACGAGACTTAACATATCTTTTATATATGTTAAGAGGTAAGGTTATGATGGAATTCCATGCAAAAAAATCATCTAAAAATTAGAATCTATGAAACTTTTCGAAATGCAATTTTCGGTCAAAAATCATAGTATATTATACACTAGTTTCGGTCAAAAAATCAAATTTAATTGGGGACTATATGAAATGATACGAGACTTCACATATCATTTATATATGTTAAGAGGGAAGGTCATGATGGAAGTATATGAAAAAAAATCATCAGAAAACTAGATACTATGAAAGTTTTCGAAATGCAAGTTTCGTTCAAAAAATCATAATATATTATACACTAGTTTATGCTAGTTTCGGTCAAAAATCAAACTAAATCGGGGACTATTTGAAATGGTACGAAACTTCACAGAGCATTTATATATTTTACGAGGGAATATTATGATGGATGTCCATGCAAAAACATATCCGAAAATTAGATTCTATGAAACTTTTCGAAATGCATGTTTCGGTCAAAAATCCTAATATATTATACTCTAGTTTCGGTCAAACAAATATTAATTGGGGACTTTTGAAATGATACTAGACTTCACATATGATTTATATATGTTAAGAGGAAAGGTTATTATGAAGTCCATGCAAAAAAAAATCATCTAAAAATTAGATTCTAAGAAACATTTTGAAATGCATGTTTCGGTCAAAAATCATAGTATATTATACACTAGTTTCGTCAAAAAAATCAAATTTAAATGGGAACTATTTGAAAGAATACGAGACTTTTCATATCATTTATATATGTTAAGAGGGGAGGTTATGATGGTATTCCATTTAAAAAAAATCAATTGAAAAATAGATTCTATGAAACTTTTCGAAATGCATGTTTCGTTCAAAAATCATAATATATTATGCATTAGTTTCGGTCAAAAAAATAATTTAATTGGGGTCTATTTGAAATGACACGGGACTTCACATATCATTTATATATGATAAGAGGGAAGGTTATGATGGAATTCGATGCAAAAATATCATCTAAAAATTAGATTCTATTAAACTTTTCGAAATGCAAGTTTCGGTTAAAAATCATAGTATATAATACACTTGTTTCGGTCAAAAATCAAATTAATTATGGGATTGTTCGAAATGGTACGAAACTTCACATATCATTTATATATTTTACGAGGTAATATTATGATGGATTTCCATGCAAAAAATATCCGAAAAATAGATTCTATGAAACTTTTCGAAATGCAAGTTTCTGTCAAAAATCATAGTATATTATACACTAGTTTCGGTCAAAAATATCAAATTTAATTGGGGACTATTTAAAATGATACGAGACTTAACATATCTTTTATATATGTTAAGAGGTAAGGTTATGATGGAATTCCATGCAAAAAAATCATCTAAAAATTAGAATCTATGAAACTTTTCGAAATGCAATTTTCGGTCAAAAATCATAGTATATTATACACTAGTTTCGGTCAAAAAATCAAATTTAATTGGGGACTATATGAAATGATACGAGACTTCACATATCATTTATATATGTTAAGAGGGAAGGTCATGATGGAAGTATATGAAAAAAAATCATCAGAAAACTAGATACTATGAAAGTTTTCGAAATGCAAGTTTCGTTCAAAAAATCATAATATATTATACACTAGTTTATGCTAGTTTCGGTCAAAAATCAAACTAAATCGGGGACTATTTGAAATGGTACGAAACTTCACAGAGCATTTATATATTTTACGAGGGAATATTATGATGGATGTCCATGCAAAAACATATCCGAAAATTAGATTCTATGAAACTTTTCGAAATGCATGTTTCGGTCAAAAATCCTAATATATTATACTCTAGTTTCGGTCAAACAAATATTAATTGGGGACTATTTGAAATGATACTAGACTTCACATATGATTTATATATGTTAAGAGGGAAGGTTATTATGAAGTCCATGCAAAAAAAAATCATCTAAAAATTAGATTCTAAGAAACATTTTGAAATGCATGTTTCGGTCAAAAATCATAGTATATTATACACTAGTTTCGTCAAAAAAATCAAATTTAAATGGGAACTATTTGAAAGAATACGAGACTTTTCATATCATTTATATATGTTAAGAGGGGAGGTTATGATGGTATTCCATTTAAAAAAAATCAATTGAAAAATAGATTCTATGAAACTTTTCGAAATGCATGTTTCGTTCAAAAATCATAATATATTATGCATTAGTTTCGGTCAAAAAAATAATTTAATTGGGGTCTATTTGAAATGACACGGGACTTCACATATCATTTATATATGATAAGAGGGAAGGTTATGATGGAATTCGATGCAAAAAAATCATCTAAAAATTAGATTCTATTAAACTTTTCGAAATGCAAGTTTCGGTTAAAAATCATAGTATATAATACACTTGTTTCGGTCAAAAATCAAATTAATTATGGGATTGTTCGAAATGGTACGAAACTTCACATATCATTTATATATTTTACGAGGTAATATTATGATGGATTTCCATGCAAAAAATATCCGAAAAATAGATTCTATGAAACTTTTCGAAATGCAAGTTTCTGTCAAAAATCATAGTATATTATACACTAGTTTCGGTCAAAAATATCAAATTTAATTGGGGACTATTTAAAATGATACGAGACTTAACATATCTTTTATATATGTTAAGAGGTAAGGTTATGATGGAATTCCATGCAAAAAAATCATCTAAAAATTAGAATCTATGAAACTTTTCGAAATGCAATTTTCGGTCAAAAATCATAGTATATTATACACTAGTTTCGGTCAAAAAATCAAATTTAATTGGGGACTATATGAAATGATACGAGACTTCACATATCATTTATATATGTTAAGAGGGAAGGTCATGATGGAAGTATATGAAAAAAAATCATCAGAAAACTAGATACTATGAAAGTTTTCGAAATGCAAGTTTCGTTCAAAAAATCATAATATATTATACACTAGTTTATGCTAGTTTCGGTCAAAAATCAAACTAAATCGGGGACTATTTGAAATGGTACGAAACTTCACAGAGCATTTATATATTTTACGAGGGAATATTATGATGGATGTCCATGCAAAAACATATCCGAAAATTAGATTCTATGAAACTTTTCGAAATGCATGTTTCGGTCAAAAATCCTAATATATTATACTCTAGTTTCGGTCAAACAAATATTAATTGGGGACTATTTGAAATGATACTAGACTTCACATATGATTTATATATGTTAAGAGGGAAGGTTATTATGAAGTCCATGCAAAAAAAAATCATCTAAAAATTAGATTCTAAGAAACATTTTGAAATGCATGTTTCGGTCAAAAATCATAGTATATTATACACTAGTTTCGTCAAAAAAATCAAATTTAAATGGGAACTATTTGAAAGAATACGAGACTTTTCATATCATTTATATATGTTAAGAGGGGAGGTTATGATGGTATTCCATTTAAAAAAAATCAATTGAAAAATAGATTCTATGAAACTTTTCGAAATGCATGTTTCGTTCAAAAATCATAATATATTATGCATTAGTTTCGGTCAAAAAAATTATTTAATTGGGGTCTATTTGAAATGACACGGGACTTCACATATCATTTATATATGATAAGAGGGAAGGTTATGATGGAATTCGATGCAAAAAAATCATCTAAAAATTAGATTCTATTAAACTTTTCGAAATGCAAGTTTCGGTTAAAAATCATAGTATATAATACACTTGTTTCGGTCAAAAATCAAATTAATTATGGGATTGTTCGAAATGGTACGAAACTTCACATATCATTTATATATTTTACGAGGTAATATTATGATGGATTTCCATGCAAAAAATATCCGAAAAATAGATTCTATGAAACTTTTCGAAATGCAAGTTTCTGTCAAAAATCATAGTATATTATACACTAGTTTCGGTCAAAAATATCAAATTTAATTGGGGACTATTTAAAATGATACGAGACTTAACATATCTTTTATATATGTTAAGAGGTAAGGTTATGATGGAATTCCATGCAAAAAAATCATCTAAAAATTAGAATCTATGAAACTTTTCGAAATGCAATTTTCTGTCAAAAATCATAGTATATTATACACTAGTTTCGGTCAAAAAATCAAATTTAATTGGGGACTATATGAAATGATACGAGACTTCACATATCATTTATATATGTTAAGAGGGAAGGTCATGATGGAAGTATATGAAAAAAAATCATCAGAAAACTAGATACTATGAAAGTTTTCGAAATGCAAGTTTCGTTCAAAAAATCATAATATATTATACACTAGTTTATGCTAGTTTCGGTCAAAAATCAAACTAAATCGGGGACTATTTGAAATGGTACGAAACTTCACAGAGCATTTATATATTTTACGAGGGAATATTATGATGGATGTCCATGCAAAAACATATCCGAAAATTAGATTCTATGAAACTTTTCGAAATGCATGTTTCGGTCAAAAATCCTAATATATTATACTCTAGTTTCGGTCAAACAAATATTAATTGGGGACTATTTGAAATGATACTAGACTTCACATATGATTTATATATGTTAAGAGGGAAGGTTATTATGAAGTCCATGCAAAAAAAAATCATCTAAAAATTAGATTCTAAGAAACATTTTGAAATGCATGTTTCGGTCAAAAATCATAGTATATTATACACTAGTTTCGTCAAAAAAATCAAATTTAAATGGGAACTATTTGAAAGAATACGAGACTTTTCATATCATTTATATATGTTAAGAGGGGAGGTTATGATGGTATTCCATTTAAAAAAAATCAATTGAAAAATAGATTCTATGAAACTTTTCGAAATGCATGTTTCGTTCAAAAATCATAATATATTATGCATTAGTTTCGGTCAAAAAAATAATTTAATTGGGGTCTATTTGAAATGACACGGGACTTCACATATCATTTATATATGATAAGAGGGAAGGTTATGATGGAATTCGATGCAAAAAAATCATCTAAAAATTAGATTCTATTAAACTTTTCGAAATGCAAGTTTCGGTTAAAAATCATAGTATATAATACACTTGTTTCGGTCAAAAATCAAATTAATTATGGGATTGTTCGAAATGGTACGAAACTTCACATATCATTTATATATTTTACGAGGTAATATTATGATGGATTTCCATGCAAAAAATATCCGAAAAATAGATTCTATGAAACTTTTCGAAATGCAAGTTTTTGTCAAAAATCATAGTATATTATACACTAGTTTCGGTCAAAAATATCAAATTTAATTGGGGACTATTTAAAATGATACGAGACTTAACATATCTTTTATATATGTTAAGAGGTAAGGTTATGATGGAATTCCATGCAAAAAAATCATCTAAAAATTAGAATCTATGAAACTTTTCGAAATGCAATTTTCGGTCAAAAATCATAGTATATTATACACTAGTTTCGGTCAAAAAATCAAATTTAATTGGGGACTATATGAAATGATACGAGACTTCACATATCATTTATATATGTTAAGAGGGAAGGTCATGATGGAAGTATATGAAAAAAAATCATCAGAAAACTAGATTCTATGAAAGTTTTCGAAATGCAAGTTTCGGTCAAAAAATCATAATATATTATACACTAGTTTATGCTAGTTTCGGTCAAAAATCAAACTAAATCGGGGACTATTTGAAATGGTACGAAACTTCACAGAGCATTTATATATTTTACGAGGGAATATTATGATGGATGTCCATGCAAAAACATATCCGAAAATTAGATTCTATGAAACTTTTCGAAATGCATGTTTCGGTCAAAAATCCTAATATATTATACTCTAGTTTCGGTCAAACAAATATTAATTGGGGACTATTTGAAATGATATTAGACTTCACATATGATTTATATATGTTAAGAGGGAAGGTTATTATGAAGTCCATGCAAAAAAAAATCATCTAAAAATTAGATTCTAAGAAACTTTTTGGAATGCATGTTTCGATCAAAAATCATAGTATATTATACACTAGTTTCGTCAAAAAAATCAAATTTAAATGGGAACTATTTGAAAGAATACGAGACTTTTCATATCATTTATATATGTTAAGAGGGGAGGTTATGATGGTATTCCATTTAAAAAAAATCAATTGAAAAATAGATTCTATGAAACTTTTCGAAATGCATGTTTCGTTCAAAAATCATAATATATTATGCATTAGTTTCGGTCAAAAAAATAATTTAATTGGGGTCTATTTGAAATGACACGGGACTTCACATATCATTTATATATGATAAGAGGGAAGGTTATGATGGAATTAGATGCAAAAAAATCATCTAAAAATTAGATTCTATTAAACTTTTCGAAATGCAAGTTTCGGTTAAAAATCATAGTATATAATACACTTGTTTCGGTCAAAAATCAAATTAATTATGGGATTGTTCGAAATGGTACGAAACTTCACATATCATTTATATATTTTACGAGGTAATATTATGATGGATTTCCATGCAAAAAATATCCGAAAAATAGATTCTATGAAACTTTTCGAAATGCAAGTTTCTGTCAAAAATCATAGTATATTATACACTAGTTTCGGTCAAAAATATCAAATTTAATTGGGGACTATTTAAAATGATACGAGACTTAACATATCTTTTATATATGTTAAGAGGTAAGGTTATGATGGAATTCCATGCAAAAAAATCATCTAAAAATTAGAATCTATGAAACTTTTCGAAATGCAATTTTCGGTCAAAAATCATAGTATATTATACACTAGTTTCGGTCAAAAAATCAAATTTAATTGGGGACTATATGAAATGATACGAGACTTCACATATCATTTATATATGTTAAGAGGGAAGGTCATGATGGAAGTATATGAAAAAAAATCATCAGAAAACTAGATACTATGAAAGTTTTCGAAATGCAAGTTTCGTTCAAAAAATCATAATATATTATACACTAGTTTATGCTAGTTTCGGTCAAAAATCAAACTAAATCGGGGACTATTTGAAATGGTACGAAACTTCACAGAGCATTTATATATTTTACGAGGGAATATTATGATGGATGTCCATGCAAAAACATATCCGAAAATTAGATTCTATGAAACTTTTCGAAATGCATGTTTCGGTCAAAAATCCTAATATATTATACTCTAGTTTCGGTCAAACAAATATTAATTGGGGACTATTTGAAATGATACTAGACTTCACATATGATTTATATATGTTAAGAGGGAAGGTTATTATGAAGTCCATGCAAAAAAAAATCATCTAAAAATTAGATTCTAAGAAACATTTTGAAATGCATGTTTCGGTCAAAAATCATAGTATATTATACACTAGTTTCGTCAAAAAAATCAAATTTAAATGGGAACTATTTGAAAGAATACGAGACTTTTCATATCATTTATATATGTTAAGAGGGGAGGTTATGATGGTATTCCATTTAAAAAAAATCAATTGAAAAATAGATTCTATGAAACTTTTCGAAATGCATGTTTCGTTCAAAAATCATAATATATTATGCATTAGTTTCGGTCAAAAAAATTATTTAATTGGGGTCTATTTGAAATGACACGGGACTTCACATATCATTTATATATGATAAGAGGGAAGGTTATGATGGAATTCGATGCAAAAAAATCATCTAAAAATTAGATTCTATTAAACTTTTCGAAATGCAAGTTTCGGTTAAAAATCATAGTATATAATACACTTGTTTCGGTCAAAAATCAAATTAATTATGGGATTGTTCGAAATGGTACGAAACTTCACATATCATTTATATATTTTACGAGGTAATATTATGATGGATTTCCATGCAAAAAATATCCGAAAAATAGATTCTATGAAACTTTTCGAAATGCAAGTTTTTGTCAAAAATCATAGTATATTATACACTAGTTTCGGTCAAAAATATCAAATTTAATTGGGGACTATTTAAAATGATACGAGACTTAACATATCTTTTATATATGTTAAGAGGTAAGGTTATGATGGAATTCCATGCAAAAAAATCATCTAAAAATTAGAATCTATGAAACTTTTCGAAATGCAATTTTCGGTCAAAAATCATAGTATATTATACACTAGTTTCGGTCAAAAAATCAAATTTAATTGGGGACTATATGAAATGATACGAGACTTCACATATCATTTATATATGTTAAGAGGGAAGGTCATGATGGAAGTATATGAAAAAAAATCATCAGAAAACTAGATTCTATGAAAGTTTTCGAAATGCAAGTTTCGGTCAAAAAATCATAATATATTATACACTAGTTTATGCTAGTTTCGGTCAAAAATCAAACTAAATCGGGGACTATTTGAAATGGTACGAAACTTCACAGAGCATTTATATATTTTACGAGGGAATATTATGATGGATGTCCATGCAAAAACATATCCGAAAATTAGATTCTATGAAACTTTTCGAAATGCATGTTTCGGTCAAAAATCCTAATATATTATACTCTAGTTTCGGTCAAACAAATATTAATTGGGGACTATTTGAAATGATATTAGACTTCACATATGATTTATATATGTTAAGAGGGAAGGTTATTATGAAGTCCATGCAAAAAAAAATCATCTAAAAATTAGATTCTAAGAAACTTTTTGGAATGCATGTTTCGATCAAAAATCATAGTATATTATACACTAGTTTCGTCAAAAAAATCAAATTTAAATGGGAACTATTTGAAAGAATACGAGACTTTTCATATCATTTATATATGTTAAGAGGGGAGATTATGATGGTATTCCATTTAAAAAAAATCAATTGAAAAATAGATTCTATGAAACTTTTCGAAATGCATGTTTCGTTCAAAAATCATAATATATTATGCATTAGTTTCGGTCAAAAAAATTATTTAATTGGGGTCTATTTGAAATGACACGGGACTTCACATATCATTTATATATGATAAGAGGGAAGGTTATGATGGAATTCGATGCAAAAAAATCATCTAAAAATTAGATTCTATTAAACTTTTCGAAATGCAAGTTTCGGTTAAAAATCATAGTATATAATACACTTGTTTCGGTCAAAAATCAAATTAATTATGGGATTGTTCGAAATGGTACGAAACTTCACATATCATTTATATATTTTACGAGGTAATATTATGATGGATTTCCATGCAAAAAATATCCGAAAAATAGATTCTATGAAACTTTTCGAAATGCAAGTTTTTGTCAAAAATCATAGTATATTATACACTAGTTTCGGTCAAAAATATCAAATTTAATTGGGGACTATTTAAAATGATACGAGACTTAACATATCTTTTATATATGTTAAGAGGTAAGGTTATGATGGAATTCCATGCAAAAAAATCATCTAAAAATTAGAATCTATGAAACTTTTCGAAATGCAATTTTCGGTCAAAAATCATAGTATATTATACACTAGTTTCGGTCAAAAAATCAAATTTAATTGGGGACTATATGAAATGATACGAGACTTCACATATCATTTATATATGTTAAGAGGGAAGGTCATGATGGAAGTATATGAAAAAAAATCATCAGAAAACTAGATTCTATGAAAGTTTTCGAAATGCAAGTTTCGGTCAAAAAATCATAATATATTATACACTAGTTTATGCTAGTTTCGGTCAAAAATCAAACTAAATCGGGGACTATTTGAAATGGTACGAAACTTCACAGAGCATTTATATATTTTACGAGGGAATATTATGATGGATGTCCATGCAAAAACATATCCGAAAATTAGATTCTATGAAACTTTTCGAAATGCATGTTTCGGTCAAAAATCCTAATATATTATACTCTAGTTTCGGTCAAACAAATATTAATTGGGGACTATTTGAAATGATATTAGACTTCACATATGATTTATATATGTTAAGAGGGAAGGTTATTATGAAGTCCATGCAAAAAAAAATCATCTAAAAATTAGATTCTAAGAAACTTTTTGGAATGCATGTTTCGATCAAAAATCATAGTATATTATACACTAGTTTCGTCAAAAAAATCAAATTTAAATGGGAACTATTTGAAAGAATACGAGACTTTTCATATCATTTATATATGTTAAGAGGGGAGATTATGATGGTATTCCATTTAAAAAAAATCAATTGAAAAATAGATTCTATGAAACTTTTCGAAATGCATGTTTCGTTCAAAAATCATAATATATTATGCATTAGTTTCGGTCAAAAAAATAATTTAATTGGGGTCTATTTGAAATGACACGGGACTTCACATATCATTTATATATGATAAGAGGGAAGGTTATGATGGAATTAGATGCAAAAAAATCATCTAAAAATTAGATTCTATTAAACTTTTCGAAATGCAAGTTTCGGTTAAAAATCATAGTATATAATACACTTGTTTCGGTCAAAAATCAAATTAATTATGGGATTGTTCGAAATGGTACGAAACTTCACATATCATTTATATATTTTACGAGGTAATATTATGATGGATTTCCATGCAAAAAATATCCGAAAAATAGATTCTATGAAACTTTTCGAAATGCAAGTTTTTGTCAAAAATCATAGTATATTATACACTAGTTTCGGTCAAAAATATCAAATTTAATTGGGGACTATTTAAAATGATACGAGACTTAACATATCTTTTATATATGTTAAGAGGTAAGGTTATGATGGAATTCCATGCAAAAAAATCATCTAAAAATTAGAATCTATGAAACTTTTCGAAATGCAATTTTCGGTCAAAAATCATAGTATATTATACACTAGTTTCGGTCAAAAAATCAAATTTAATTGGGGACTATATGAAATGATACGAGACTTCACATATCATTTATATATGTTAAGAGGGAAGGTCATGATGGAAGTATATGAAAAAAAATCATCAGAAAACTAGATTCTATGAAAGTTTTCGAAATGCAAGTTTCGGTCAAAAAATCATAATATATTATACACTAGTTTATGCTAGTTTCGGTCAAAAATCAAACTAAATCGGGGACTATTTGAAATGGTACGAAACTTCACAGAGCATTTATATATTTTACGAGGGAATATTATGATGGATGTCCATGCAAAAACATATCCGAAAATTAGATTCTATGAAACTTTTCGAAATGCATGTTTCGGTCAAAAATCCTAATATATTATACTCTAGTTTCGGTCAAACAAATATTAATTGGGGACTATTTGAAATGATATTAGACTTCACATATGATTTATATATGTTAAGAGGGAAGGTTATTATGAAGTCCATGCAAAAAAAAATCATCTAAAAATTAGATTCTAAGAAACTTTTTGGAATGCATGTTTCGATCAAAAATCATAGTATATTATACACTAGTTTCGTCAAAAAAATCAAATTTAAATGGGAACTATTTGAAAGAATACGAGACTTTTCATATCATTTATATATGTTAAGAGGGGAGATTATGATGGTATTCCATTTAAAAAAAATCAATTGAAAAATAGATTCTATGAAACTTTTCGAAATGCATGTTTCGTTCAAAAATCATAATATATTATGCATTAGTTTCGGTCAAAAAAATAATTTAATTGGGGTCTATTTGAAATGACACGGGACTTCACATATCATTTATATATGATAAGAGGGAAGGTTATGATGGAATTAGATGCAAAAAAATCATCTAAAAATTAGATTCTATTAAACTTTTCGAAATGCAAGTTTCGGTTAAAAATCATAGTATATAATACACTTGTTTCGGTCAAAAATCAAATTAATTATGGGATTGTTCGAAATGGTACGAAACTTCACATATCATTTATATATTTTACGAGGTAATATTATGATGGATTTCCATGCAAAAAATATCCGAAAAATAGATTCTATGAAACTTTTCGAAATGCAAGTTTCTGTCAAAAATCATAGTATATTATACACTAGTTTCGGTCAAAAATATCAAATTTAATTGGGGACTATTTAAAATGATACGAGACTTAACATATCTTTTATATATGTTAAGAGGTAAGGTTATGATGGAATTCCATGCAAAAAAATCATCTAAAAATTAGAATCTATGAAACTTTTCGAAATGCAATTTTCGGTCAAAAATCATAGTATATTATACACTAGTTTCGGTCAAAAAATCAAATTTAATTGGGGACTATATGAAATGATACGAGACTTCACATATCATTTATATATGTTAAGAGGGAAGGTCATGATGGAAGTATATGAAAAAAAATCATCAGAAAACTAGATACTATGAAAGTTTTCGAAATGCAAGTTTCGTTCAAAAAATCATAATATATTATACACTAGTTTATGCTAGTTTCGGTCAAAAATCAAACTAAATCGGGGACTATTTGAAATGGTACGAAACTTCACAGAGCATTTATATATTTTACGAGGGAATATTATGATGGATGTCCATGCAAAAACATATCCGAAAATTAGATTCTATGAAACTTTTCGAAATGCATGTTTCGGTCAAAAATCCTAATATATTATACTCTAGTTTCGGTCAAACAAATATTAATTGGGGACTATTTGAAATGATACTAGACTTCACATATGATTTATATATGTTAAGAGGGAAGGTTATTATGAAGTCCATGCAAAAAAAAATCATCTAAAAATTAGATTCTAAGAAACATTTTGAAATGCATGTTTCGGTCAAAAATCATAGTATATTATACACTAGTTTCGTCAAAAAAATCAAATTTAAATGGGAACTATTTGAAAGAATACGAGACTTTTCATATCATTTATATATGTTAAGAGGGGAGGTTATGATGGTATTCCATTTAAAAAAAATCAATTGAAAAATAGATTCTATGAAACTTTTCGAAATGCATGTTTCGTTCAAAAATCATAATATATTATGCATTAGTTTCGGTCAAAAAAATAATTTAATTGGGGTCTATTTGAAATGACACGGGACTTCACATATCATTTATATATGATAAGAGGGAAGGTTATGATGGAATTCGATGCAAAAAAATCATCTAAAAATTAGATTCTATTAAACTTTTCGAAATGCAAGTTTCGGTTAAAAATCATAGTATATAATACACTTGTTTCGGTCAAAAATCAAATTAATTATGGGATTGTTCGAAATGGTACGAAACTTCACATATCATTTATATATTTTACGAGGTAATATTATGATGGATTTCCATGCAAAAAATATCCGAAAAATAGATTCTATGAAACTTTTCGAAATGCAAGTTTTTGTCAAAAATCATAGTATATTATACACTAGTTTCGGTCAAAAATATCAAATTTAATTGGGGACTATTTAAAATGATACGAGACTTAACATATCTTTTATATATGTTAAGAGGTAAGGTTATGATGGAATTCCATGCAAAAAAATCATCTAAAAATTAGAATCTATGAAACTTTTCGAAATGCAATTTTCGGTCAAAAATCATAGTATATTATACACTAGTTTCGGTCAAAAAATCAAATTTAATTGGGGACTATATGAAATGATACGAGACTTCACATATCATTTATATATGTTAAGAGGGAAGGTCATGATGGAAGTATATGAAAAAAAATCATCAGAAAACTAGATTCTATGAAAGTTTTCGAAATGCAAGTTTCGGTCAAAAAATCATAATATATTATACACTAGTTTATGCTAGTTTCGGTCAAAAATCAAACTAAATCGGGGACTATTTGAAATGGTACGAAACTTCACAGAGCATTTATATATTTTACGAGGGAATATTATGATGGATGTCCATGCAAAAACATATCCGAAAATTAGATTCTATGAAACTTTTCGAAATGCATGTTTCGGTCAAAAATCCTAATATATTATACTCTAGTTTCGGTCAAACAAATATTAATTGGGGACTATTTGAAATGATATTAGACTTCACATATGATTTATATATGTTAAGAGGGAAGGTTATTATGAAGTCCATGCAAAAAAAAATCATCTAAAAATTAGATTCTAAGAAACTTTTTGAAATGCATGTTTCGGTCAAAAATCATAGTATATTATACACTAGTTTCGTCAAAAAAATCAAATTTAAATGGGAACTATTTGAAAGAATACGAGACTTTTCATATCATTTATATATGTTAAGAGGGGAGGTTATGATGGTATTCCATTTAAAAAAAATCAATTGAAAAATAGATTCTATGAAACTTTTCGAAATGCATGTTTCGTTCAAAAATCATAATATATTATGCATTAGTTTCGGTCAAAAAAATAATTTAATTGGGGTCTATTTGAAATGACACGGGACTTCACATATCATTTATATATGATAAGAGGGAAGGTTATGATGGAATTCGATGCAAAAAAATCATCTAAAAATTAGATTCTATTAAACTTTTCGAAATGCAAGTTTCGGTTAAAAATCATAGTATATAATACACTTGTTTCGGTCAAAAATCAAATTAATTCTGGGATTGTTCGAAATGGTACGAAACTTCACATATCATTTATATATTTTACGAGGTAATATTATGATGGATTTCCATGCAAAAAATATCCGAAAAATAGATTCTATGAAACTTTTCGAAATGCAAGTTTCTGTCAAAAATCATAGTATATTATACACTAGTTTCGGTCAAAAATATCAAATTTAATTGGGGACTATTTAAAATGATACGAGACTTAACATATCTTTTATATATGTTAAGAGGTAAGGTTATGATGGAAGTCCATGCAAAATAATCATCTAAAAATTAGAATCTATGAAACGTTTCGAAATGCAATTTTCGGTCAAAAATCATAGTATATTATACACTAGTTTCGGTCAAAAAATCAAATTTAATTGGGGACTATATGAAATGATACGTGACTTCACATATCATTTATATATGTTAAGAGGGAAGGTCATGATGGAAGTATATGAAAAAAAATCATCAGAAAACTAGATTCTATGAAAGTTTTCGAAATGCAAGTTTCTGTCAAAAATCATAGTATATTATACACTAGTTTCGGTCAAAAATATCAAATTTAATTGGGGACTATTTAAAATGATACGAGACTTAACATATCTTTTATATATGTTAAGAGGTAAGGTTATGATGGAATTCCATGCAAAAAAATCATCTAAAAATTAGAATCTATGAAACTTTTCGAAATGCAATTTTCGGTCAAAAATCATAGTATATTATACACTAGTTTCGGTCAAAAAATCAAATTTAATTGGGGACTATATGAAATGATACGAGACTTCACATATCATTTATATATGTTAAGAGGGAAGGTCATGATGGAAGTATATGAAAAAAAATCATCAGAAAACTAGATTCTATGAAAGTTTTCGAAATGCAAGTTTCGGTCAAAAAATCATAATATATTATACACTAGTTTATGCTAGTTTCGGTCAAAAATCAAACTAAATCGGGGACTATTTGAAATGGTACGAAACTTCACAGAGCATTTATATATTTTACGAGGGAATATTATGATGGATGTCCATGCAAAAACATATCCGAAAATTAGATTCTATGAAACTTTTCGAAATGCATGTTTCGGTCAAAAATCCTAATATATTATACTCTAGTTTCGGTCAAACAAATATTAATTGGGGACTATTTGAAATGATACTAGACTTCACATATGATTTATATATGTTAAGAGGGAAGGTTATTATGAAGTCCATGCAAAAAAAAATCATCTAAAAATTAGATTCTAAGAAACTTTTTGAAATGCATGTTTCGGTCAAAAATCATAGTATATTATACACTAGTTTCGTCAAAAAAATCAAATTTAAATGGGAACTATTTGAAAGAATACGAGACTTTTCATATCATTTATATATGTTAAGAGGGGAGGTTATGATGGTATTCCATTTAAAAAAAATCAATTGAAAAATAGATTCTATGAAACTTTTCGAAATGCATGTTTCGTTCAAAAATCATAATATATTATGCATTAGTTTCGGTCAAAAAAATAATTTAATTGGGGTCTATTTGAAATGACACGGGACTTCACATATCATTTATATATGATAAGAGGGAAGGTTATGATGGAATTCGATGCAAAAAAATCATCTAAAAATTAGATTCTATTAAACTTTTCGAAATGCAAGTTTCGGTTAAAAATCATAGTATATAATACACTTGTTTCGGTCAAAAATCAAATTAATTCTGGGATTGTTCGAAATGGTACGAAACTTCACATATCATTTATATATTTTACGAGGTAATATTATGATGGATTTCCATGCAAAAAATATCCGAAAAATAGATTCTATGAAACTTTTCGAAATGCAAGTTTCTGTCAAAAATCATAGTATATTATACACTAGTTTCGGTCAAAAATATCAAATTTAATTGGGGACTATTTAAAATGATACGAGACTTAACATATCTTTTATATATGTTAAGAGGTAAGGTTATGATGGAATTCCATGCAAAAAAATCATCTAAAAATTAGAATCTATGAAACTTTTCGAAATGCAATTTTCGGTCAAAAATCATAGTATATTATACACTAGTTTCGGTCAAAAAATCAAATTTAATTGGGGACTATATGAAATGATACGAGACTTCACATATCATTTATATATGTTAAGAGGGAAGGTCATGATGGAAGTATATGAAAAAAAATCATCAGAAAACTAGATTCTATGAAAGTTTTCGAAATGCAAGTTTCGGTCAAAAAATCATAATATATTATACACTAGTTTATGCTAGTTTCGGTCAAAAATCAAACTAAATCGGGGACTATTTGAAATGGTACGAAACTTCACAGAGCATTTATATATTTTACGAGGGAATATTATGATGGATGTCCATGCAAAAACATATCCGAAAATTAGATTCTATGAAACTTTTCGAAATGCATGTTTCGGTCAAAAATCCTAATATATTATACTCTAGTTTCGGTCAAACAAATATTAATTGGGGACTATTTGAAATGATATTAGACTTCACATATGATTTATATATGTTAAGAGGGAAGGTTATTATGAAGTCCATGCAAAAAAAAATCATCTAAAAATTAGATTCTAAGAAACTTTTTGGAATGCATGTTTCGATCAAAAATCATAGTATATTATACACTAGTTTCGTCAAAAAAATCAAATTTAAATGGGAACTATTTGAAAGAATACGAGACTTTTCATATCATTTATATATGTTAAGAGGGGAGGTTATGATGGTATTCCATTTAAAAAAAATCAATTGAAAAATAGATTCTATGAAACTTTTCGAAATGCATGTTTCGTTCAAAAATCATAATATATTATGCATTAGTTTCGGTCAAAAAAATAATTTAATTGGGGTCTATTTGAAATGACACGGGACTTCACATATCATTTATATATGATAAGAGGGAAGGTTATGATGGAATTAGATGCAAAAAAATCATCTAAAAATTAGATTCTATTAAACTTTTCGAAATGCAAGTTTCGGTTAAAAATCATAGTATATAATACACTTGTTTCGGTCAAAAATCAAATTAATTATGGGATTGTTCGAAATGGTACGAAACTTCACATATCATTTATATATTTTACGAGGTAATATTATGATGGATTTCCATGCAAAAAATATCCGAAAAATAGATTCTATGAAACTTTTCGAAATGCAAGTTTCTGTCAAAAATCATAGTATATTATACACTAGTTTCGGTCAAAAATATCAAATTTAATTGGGGACTATTTAAAATGATACGAGACTTAACATATCTTTTATATATGTTAAGAGGTAAGGTTATGATGGAATTCCATGCAAAAAAATCATCTAAAAATTAGAATCTATGAAACTTTTCGAAATGCAATTTTCGGTCAAAAATCATAGTATATTATACACTAGTTTCGGTCAAAAAATCAAATTTAATTGGGGACTATATGAAATGATACGAGACTTCACATATCATTTATATATGTTAAGAGGGAAGGTCATGATGGAAGTATATGAAAAAAAATCATCAGAAAACTAGATTCTATGAAAGTTTTCGAAATGCAAGTTTCGGTCAAAAAATCATAATATATTATACACTAGTTTATGCTAGTTTCGGTCAAAAATCAAACTAAATCGGGGACTATTTGAAATGGTACGAAACTTCACAGAGCATTTATATATTTTACGAGGGAATATTATGATGGATGTCCATGCAAAAACATATCCGAAAATTAGATTCTATGAAACTTTTCGAAATGCATGTTTCGGTCAAAAATCCTAATATATTATACTCTAGTTTCGGTCAAACAAATATTAATTGGGGACTATTTGAAATGATATTAGACTTCACATATGATTTATATATGTTAAGAGGGAAGGTTATTATGAAGTCCATGCAAAAAAAAATCATCTAAAAATTAGATTCTAAGAAACTTTTTGGAATGCATGTTTCGATCAAAAATCATAGTATATTATACACTAGTTTCGTCAAAAAAATCAAATTTAAATGGGAACTATTTGAAAGAATACGAGACTTTTCATATCATTTATATATGTTAAGAGGGGAGGTTATGATGGTATTCCATTTAAAAAAAATCAATTGAAAAATAGATTCTATGAAACTTTTCGAAATGCATGTTTCGTTCAAAAATCATAATATATTATGCATTAGTTTCGGTCAAAAAAATAATTTAATTGGGGTCTATTTGAAATGACACGGGACTTCACATATCATTTATATATGATAAGAGGGAAGGTTATGATGGAATTAGATGCAAAAAAATCATCTAAAAATTAGATTCTATTAAACTTTTCGAAATGCAAGTTTCGGTTAAAAATCATAGTATATAATACACTTGTTTCGGTCAAAAATCAAATTAATTATGGGATTGTTCGAAATGGTACGAAACTTCACATATCATTTATATATTTTACGAGGTAATATTATGATGGATTTCCATGCAAAAAATATCCGAAAAATAGATTCTATGAAACTTTTCGAAATGCAAGTTTCTGTCAAAAATCATAGTATATTATACACTAGTTTCGGTCAAAAATATCAAATTTAATTGGGGACTATTTAAAATGATACGAGACTTAACATATCTTTTATATATGTTAAGAGGTAAGGTTATGATGGAATTCCATGCAAAAAAATCATCTAAAAATTAGAATCTATGAAACTTTTCGAAATGCAATTTTCGGTCAAAAATCATAGTATATTATACACTAGTTTCGGTCAAAAAATCAAATTTAATTGGGGACTATATGAAATGATACGAGACTTCACATATCATTTATATATGTTAAGAGGGAAGGTCATGATGGAAGTATATGAAAAAAAATCATCAGAAAACTAGATTCTATGAAAGTTTTCGAAATGCAAGTTTCGGTCAAAAAATCATAATATATTATACACTAGTTTATGCTAGTTTCGGTCAAAAATCAAACTAAATCGGGGACTATTTGAAATGGTACGAAACTTCACAGAGCATTTATATATTTTACGAGGGAATATTATGATGGATGTCCATGCAAAAACATATCCGAAAATTAGATTCTATGAAACTTTTCGAAATGCATGTTTCGGTCAAAAATCCTAATATATTATACTCTAGTTTCGGTCAAACAAATATTAATTGGGGACTATTTGAAATGATATTAGACTTCACATATGATTTATATATGTTAAGAGGGAAGGTTATTATGAAGTCCATGCAAAAAAAATCATCTAAAAATTAGATTCTAAGAAACTTTTTGAAATGCATGTTTCGGTCAAAAATCATAGTATATTATACACTAGTTTCGTCAAAAAAATCAAATTTAAATGGGAACTATTTGAAAGAATACGAGACTTTTCATATCATTTATATATGTTAAGAGGGGAGGTTATGATGGTATTCCATTTAAAAAAAATCAATTGAAAAATAGATTCTATGAAACTTTTCGAAATGCATGTTTCGTTCAAAAATCATAATATATTATGCATTAGTTTCGGTCAAAAAAATAATTTAATTGGGGTCTATTTGAAATGACACGGGACTTCACATATCATTTATATATGATAAGAGGGAAGGTTATGATGGAATTCGATGCAAAAAAATCATCTAAAAATTAGATTCTATTAAACTTTTCGAAATGCAAGTTTCGGTTAAAAATCATAGTATATAATACACTTGTTTCGGTCAAAAATCAAATTAATTCTGGGATTGTTCGAAATGGTACGAAACTTCACATATCATTTATATATTTTACGAGGTAATATTATGATGGATTTCCATGCAAAAAATATCCGAAAAATAGATTCTATGAAACTTTTCGAAATGCAAGTTTCTGTCAAAAATCATAGTATATTATACACTAGTTTCGGTCAAAAATATCAAATTTAATTGGGGACTATTTAAAATGATACGAGACTTAACATATCTTTTATATATGTTAAGAGGTAAGGTTATGAGGGAAGTCCATGCAAAATAATCATCTAAAAATTAGAATCTATGAAACGTTTCGAAATGCAATTTTCGGTCAAAAATCATAGTATATTATACACTAGTTTCGGTCAAAAAATCAAATTTAATTGGGGACTATATGAAATGATACGTGACTTCACATATCATTTATATATGTTAAGAGGGAAGGTCATGATGGAAGTATATGAAAAAAAATCATCAGAAAACTAGATTCTATGAAAGTTTTCGAAATGCAAGTTTCTGTCAAAAATCATAGTATATTATACACTAGTTTCGGTCAAAAATATCAAATTTAATTGGGGACTATTTAAAATGATACGAGACTTAACATATCTTTTATATATGTTAAGAGGTAAGGTTATGATGGAATTCCATGCAAAAAAATCATCTAAAAATTAGAATCTATGAAACTTTTCGAAATGCAATTTTCGGTCAAAAATCATAGTATATTATACACTAGTTTCGGTCAAAAAATCAAATTTAATTGGGGACTATATGAAATGATACGAGACTTCACATATCATTTATATATGTTAAGAGGGAAGGTCATGATGGAAGTATATGAAAAAAAATCATCAGAAAACTAGATTCTATGAAAGTTTTCGAAATGCAAGTTTCGGTCAAAAAATCATAATATATTATACACTAGTTTATGCTAGTTTCGGTCAAAAATCAAACTAAATCGGGGACTATTTGAAATGGTACGAAACTTCACAGAGCATTTATATATTTTACGAGGGAATATTATGATGGATGTCCATGCAAAAACATATCCGAAAATTAGATTCTATGAAACTTTTCGAAATGCATGTTTCGGTCAAAAATCCTAATATATTATACTCTAGTTTCGGTCAAACAAATATTAATTGGGGACTATTTGAAATGATATTAGACTTCACATATGATTTATATATGTTAAGAGGGAAGGTTATTATGAAGTCCATGCAAAAAAAATCATCTAAAAATTAGATTCTAAGAAACTTTTTGAAATGCATGTTTCGGTCAAAAATCATAGTATATTATACACTAGTTTCGTCAAAAAAATCAAATTTAAATGGGAACTATTTGAAAGAATACGAGACTTTTCATATCATTTATATATGTTAAGAGGGGAGGTTATGATGGTATTCCATTTAAAAAAAATCAATTGAAAAATAGATTCTATGAAACTTTTCGAAATGCATGTTTCGTTCAAAAATCATAATATATTATGCATTAGTTTCGGTCAAAAAAATAATTTAATTGGGGTCTATTTGAAATGACACGGGACTTCACATATCATTTATATATGATAAGAGGGAAGGTTATGATGGAATTCGATGCAAAAAAATCATCTAAAAATTAGATTCTATTAAACTTTTCGAAATGCAAGTTTCGGTTAAAAATCATAGTATATAATACACTTGTTTCGGTCAAAAATCAAATTAATTCTGGGATTGTTCGAAATGGTACGAAACTTCACATATCATTTATATATTTTACGAGGTAATATTATGATGGATTTCCATGCAAAAAATATCCGAAAAATAGATTCTATGAAACTTTTCGAAATGCAAGTTTCTGTCAAAAATCATAGTATATTATACACTAGTTTCGGTCAAAAATATCAAATTTAATTGGGGACTATTTAAAATGATACGAGACTTAACATATCTTTTATATATGTTAAGAGGTAAGGTTATGATGGAAGTCCATGCAAAATAATCATCTAAAAATTCGAATCTATGAAACGTTTCGAAATGCAATTTTCGGTCAAAAATCATAGTATATTATACACTAGTTTCGGTCAAAAAATCAAATTTAATTGGGGACTATATGAAATGATACGTGACTTCACATATCATTTATATATGTTAAGAGGGAAGGTCATGATGGAAGTATATGATAAAAAATCATCAGAAAACTAGATTCTATGAAAGTTTTCGAAATGCAAGTTTCGGTCAAAAAATCATAATATATTGTACACTAGTTTATGCTAGTTTCGGTCAAAAATCAAAATAAATCGGGGACTATTTGAAATGGTACGAAACTTCACAGAGCATTTATATATTTTACGAGGGAATATTATGATGGATGTCCATGCAAAAACATATCCGAAAATTAGATTCTATGAAACTTTTCGAAATGCATGTTTCGGTCAAAAATCGTAATATATTATACTCTAGTTTCGGTCAAACAAATATTAATTGGGGACTATTTGAAATGATACTAGACTTCACATATAATTTATATATGTTAAGAGGGAAGGTTATTATGAAGTCCATGCAAAAAAAATCATCTAAAAATTAGATTCTAAGAAACTTTTTGAAATGCATGTTTCGGTCAAAAATCATAGTATATTATACACTAGTTTCGTCAAAAAAATCAAATTTAAATGGGAACTATTTGAAAGAATACGAGACTTTTCATATCATTTATATATGTTAAGAGGGGAGGTTATGATGGTATTCCATTTAAAAAAAATCAATTGAAAAATAGATTCTATGAAACTTTTCGAAATGCATGTTTCGTTCAAAAATCATAATATATTATGCATTAGTTTCGGTCAAAAAAATAATTTAATTGGGGTCTATTTGAAATGACACGGGACTTCACATATCATTTATATATGATAAGAGGGAAGGTTATGATGGAATTCGATGCAAAAAAATCATCTAAAAATTAGATTCTATTAAACTTTTCGAAATGCAAGTTTCGGTTAAAAATCATAGTATATAATACACTTGTTTCGGTCAAAAATCAAATTAATTCTGGGATTGTTCGAAATGGTACGAAACTTCACATATCATTTATATATTTTACGAGGTAATATTATGATGGATTTCCATGCAAAAAATATCCGAAAAATAGATTCTATGAAACTTTTCGAAATGCAAGTTTCTGTCAAAAATCATAGTATATTATACACTAGTTTCGGTCAAAAATATCAAATTTAATTGGGGACTATTTAAAATGATACGAGACTTAACATATCTTTTATATATGTTAAGAGGTAAGGTTATGATGGAAGTCCATGCAAAATAATCATCTAAAAATTAGAATCTATGAAACGTTTCGAAATGCAATTTTCGGTCAAAAATCATAGTATATTATACACTAGTTTCGGTCAAAAAATCAAATTTAATTGGGGACTATATGAAATGATACGTGACTTCACATATCATTTATATATGTTAAGAGGGAAGGTCATGATGGAAGTATATGAAAAAAAAATCATCAGAAAACTAGATTCTATGAAAGTTTTCGAAATGCAAGTTTCGGTCAAAAAATCATAATATATTATACACTAGTTTATGCTAGTTTCGGTCAAAAATCAAAATAAATCGGAGACTATTTGAAATGGTACGAAACTTCACAGAGCATTTATATATTTTACGAGGGAATATTATGATGGATGTCCATGCAAAAACATATCCGAAAATTAGATTCTATGAAACTTTTCGAAATGCATGTTTCGGTCAAAAATCCTAATATATTATACTCTAGTTTCGGTCAAACAAATATTAATTGGGGACTATTTGAAATGATACTAGACTTCACATATAATTTATATATGTTAAGAGGGAAGGTTATTATGAAGTCCATGCAAAAAAAATCATCTAAAAATTAGATTCTAAGAAACTTTTTGAAATGCATGTTTCGGTCAAAAATCATAGTATATTATACACTAGTTTCGTCAAAAAAATCAAATTTAAATGGGAACTATTTGAAAGAATACGAGACTTTTCATATCATTTATATATGTTAAGAGGGGAGGTTATGATGGTATTCCATTTAAAAAAAATCAATTGAAAAATAGATTCTATGAAACTTTTCGAAATGCATGTTTCGTTCAAAAATCATAATATATTATGCATTAGTTTCGGTCAAAAAAATAATTTAATTGGGGTCTATTTGAAATGACACGGGACTTCACATATCATTTATATATGATAAGAGGGAAGGTTATGATGGAATTCGATGCAAAAAAATCATCTAAAAATTAGATTCTATTAAACTTTTCGAAATGCAAGTTTCGGTTAAAAATCATAGTATATAATACACTTGTTTCGGTCAAAAATCAAATTAATTCTGGGATTGTTCGAAATGGTACGAAACTTCACATATCATTTATATATTTTACGAGGTAATATTATGATGGATTTCTATGCAAAAAATATCCGAAAAATAGATTCTATGAAACTTTTCGAAATGCAAGTTTCTATCAAAAATCATAGTATATTATACACTAGTTTCGGTCAAAAATATCAAATTTAATTGGGGACTATTTAAAATGATACGAGACTTAATATATCTTTTATATATGTTAAGAGGTAAGGTTATGATGGAAGTCCATGCAAAAAAATCATCTAAAAATTAGAATCTATGAAACTTTTCGAAATTCAATTTTCGGTCAAAAATCATAGTATATTATACACTAGTTTCGGTCAAAAAATCAAATTTAATTGGGGACTATATGAAATGATACGAGACTTCACATATCATTTATATATGTTAAGAGGGAAGGTCATGATGGAAGTATATGAAAAAAAAATCATCAGAAAACTAGATTCTATGAAAGTTTTCGAAATGCAAGTTTCGGTCAAAAAATCATAATATATTATACACTAGTTTATGCTAGTTTCGGTCAAAAATCAAAATAAATCGGAGACTATTTGAAATGGTACGAAACTTCACAGAGCATTTATATATTTTACGAGGGAATATTATGATGGATGTCCATGCAAAAACATATCCGAAAATTAGATTCTATGAAACTTTTCGAAATGCATGTTTCGGTCAAAAATCCTAATATATTATACTCTAGTTTCGGTCAAACAAATATTAATTGGGGACTATTTGAAATGATACTAGACTTCACATATAATTTATATATGTTAAGAGGGAAGGTTATTATGAAGTCCATGCAAAAAAAATCATCTAAAAATTAGATTCTAAGAAACTTTTTGAAATGCATGTTTCGGTCAAAAATCATAGTATATTATACACTAGTTTCGTCAAAAAAATCAAATTTAAATGGGAACTATTTGAAAGAATACGAGACTTTTCATATCATTTATATATGTTAAGAGGGGAGGTTATGATGGTATTCCATTTAAAAAAAATCAATTGAAAAATAGATTCTATGAAACTTTTCGAAATGCATGTTTCGTTCAAAAATCATAATATATTATGCATTAGTTTCGGTCAAAAAAATAATTTAATTGGGGTCTATTTGAAATGACACGGGACTTCACATATCATTTATATATGATAAGAGGGAAGGTTATGATGGAATTCGATGCAAAAAAATCATCTAAAAATTAGATTCTATTAAACTTTTCGAAATGCAAGTTTCGGTTAAAAATCATAGTATATAATACACTTGTTTCGGTCAAAAATCAAATTAATTCTGGGATTGTTCGAAATGGTACGAAACTTCACATATCATTTATATATTTTACGAGGTAATATTATGATGGATTTCCATGCAAAAAATATCCGAAAAATAGATTCTATGAAACTTTTCGAAATGCAAGTTTCTGTCAAAAATCATAGTATATTATACACTAGTTTCGGTCAAAAATATCAAATTTAATTGGGGACTATTTAAAATGATACGATACTTAACATATCTTTTATATATGTTAAGAGGTAAGGTTATGATGGAAGTCCATGCAAAATAATCATCTAAAAATTAGAATCTATGAAACGTTTCGAAATGCAATTTTCGGTCAAAAATCATAGTATATTATACACTAGTTTCGGTCAAAAAATCAAATTTAATTGGGGACTATATGAAATGATACGTGACTTCACATATCATTTATATATGTTAAGAGGGAAGGTCATGATGGAAGTATATGAAAAAAAATCATCAGAAAACTAGATTCTATGAAAGTTTTCGAAATGCAAGTTTCGGTCAAAAAATCATAATATATTATACACTAGTTTATGCTAGTTTCGGTCAAAAATCAAAATAAATCGGGGACTATTTGAAATGGTACGAAACTTCACAGAGCATTTATATATTTTACGAGGGAATATTATGATGGATGTCCATGCAAAAACATATCCGAAAATTAGATTCTATGAAACTTTTCGAAATGCATGTTTCGGTCAAAAATCCTAATATATTATACTCTAGTTTCGGTCAAACAAATACTAATTGGGGACTATTTGAAATGATACTAGACTTCACATATAATTTATATATGTTAAGAGGGAAGGTTATTATGAAGTCCATGCAAAAAAAATCATCTAAAAATTAGATTCTAAGAAACTTTTTGAAATGCATGTTTCGGTCAAAAATCATAGTATATTATACACTAGTTTCGTCAAAAAAATCAAATTTAAATGGGAACTATTTGAAAGAATACGAGACTTTTCATATCATTTATATATGTTAAGAGGGGAGGTTATGATGGTATTCCATTTAAAAAAAATCAATTGAAAAATAGATTCTATGAAACTTTTCGAAATGCATGTTTCGTTCAAAAATCATAATATATTATGCATTAGTTTCGGTCAAAAAAATAATTTAATTGGGGTCTATTTGAAATGACACGGGACTTCACATATCATTTATATATGATAAGAGGGAAGGTTATGATGGAATTCAATGCAAAAAAATCATCTAAAAATTAGATTCTATTAAACTTTTTGAAATGCAAGTTTCGGTTAAAAATCATAGTATATAATACACTTGTTTCGGTCAAAAATCAAATTAATTCTGGGATTGTTCGAAATGGTACGAAACTTCACATATCATTTATATATTTTACGAGGGAATATTATGATGGATGTCCATGCAAAAAATATCCGAAAAATAGATTCTATGAAACTTTTCGAAATTCAAGTTTCTGTCAAAAATCATAGTATATTATACACTAGTTTCGGTCAAAAATATCAAATTTAATTGGGGACTATTTAAAATGATACGAGACTTCACATATCATTTATATATGTTAAGAGGTAAGGTTATGATGGAAGTCCATGCAAAAAAATCATCTAAAAATTAGAATTTATGAAACTTTTCGAAATGCAATTTTCGGTCAAAAATCATAGTATATTATACACTAGTTTCGGTCAAAAAATCAAATTTAATTGGGGACTATATGAAATGATACGAGACTTCACATATCATTTATATATGTTAAGAGGGAAGGTCATGATGGAAGTATATGAAAAAAAAATTATCAGAAAACTAGATTCTATGAAAGTTTTCGAAATGCAAGTTTCGGTCAAAATATCATAATATATTATACACTAGTTTATGCTAGTTTCGTTCAAAAATCAAACTAAATCGGGGACTATTTGAAATGGTACGAAACTTCACAGAGCATTTATATATTTTACGAGGGAATATTATGATGGATGTCCATGCAAAAACATATCCGAAAATTAGATTCTATGAAACTTTTCGAAATGCATGTTTCGGTCAAAAATCCTAATATATTATACTCTAGTTTCGGTCAAACAAATATTAATTGGGGACTATTTGAAATGATACTAGACTTCACATATAATTTATATATGTTAAGAGGGAAGGTTATTATGAAGTCCATGCAAAAAAAATCATCTAAAAATTAGATTCTAAGAAACTTTTTGAAATGCATGTTTCGGTCAAAAATCATAGTATATTATACACTAGTTTCGTCAAAAAAATCAAATTTAAATGGGAACTATTTGAAAGAATACGAGACTTTTCATATCATTTATATATGTTAAGAGGGGAGGTTATGATGGTATTCCATTTAAAAAAAATCAATTGAAAAATAGATTCTATGAAACTTTTCGAAATGCATGTTTCGTTCAAAAATCATAATATATTATGCATTAGTTTGGGTCAAAAAAATAATTTAATTGGGGTCTATTTGAAATGACACGGGACTTCACATATCATTTATATATGATAAGAGGGAAGGTTATGATGGAATTCGATGCAAAAAAATCATCTAAAAATTAGATTCTATTAAACTTTTCGAAATGCAAGTTTCGGTTAAAAATCATAGTATATAATACACTTGTTTCGGTCAAAAATCAAATTAATTCTGGGATTGTTCGAAATGGTACGAAACTTCACATATCATTTATATATTTTACGAGGGAATATTATGATGGATGTCCATGCAAAAAATATCCGAAAAATAGATTCTATGAAACTTTTCGAAATTCAAGTTTCTGTCAAAAATCATAGTATATTATACACTAGTTTCGGTCAAAAATATCAAATTTAATTGGGGACTATTTAAAATGATACGAGACTTCACATATCATTTATATATGTTAAGAGGTAAGGTTATGATGGAAGTCCATGCAAAAAAATCATCTAAAAATTAGAATTTATGAAACTTTTCGAAATGCAATTTTCGGTCAAAAATCATAGTATATTATACACTAGTTTCGGTCAAAAAATCAAATTTAATTGGGGACTATATGAAATGATACGAGACTTCACATATCATTTATATATGTTAAGAGGGAAGGTCATGATGGAAGTACATGCAAAAAAAATCATCAGAAAACTAGATTCTATGAAAGTTTTCGAAATGCAAGTTTCGGTCAAAAAATCATAATATATATACACTAGATTATGCTAGTTTCGGTCAAAAATCAAACTAAATAGGGGACTATTTGAAATGGTACGAAACTTCACAGAGCATTTATATATTTTACGAGGGAATATTATGATGGATGTCGATGCAAAAACATATCCGAAAATTAGATTCTATGAAACTTTTCGAAATGCATGTTTCGGTCAAAAATCCTAATATATTATACTCTAGTTTCGGTCAAACAAATATTAATTGGGGACTATTTGAAATGATACGAAACTTCACATATAATTTATATATGTTAAGAGGGAAGGTTATTATGAAGTCCATGCAAAAAAAAATAATCTAAAAATTAGATTCTAAGAAACTTTTTGAAATGCATGTTTCGGTCAAAAATCAAAGTATATTATACACTAGTTTCGTCAAAAAAATCAAATTTAAATGGGAACTATTTGAAAGAATACGAGACTTTTCATATCATTTATATATGTTAAGAGGGGAGGTTATGATGGTATTCCATTTAAAAAAAATCAATTGAAAAATAGATTCTATGAAACTTTTCGAAATGCATGTTTCGTTCAAAAATCATAATATATTATGCATTAGTTTCGGTCAAAAAAATAATTTAATTGGGGTCTATTTGAAATGACACGGGACTTCACATATCATTTATATATGAAAAGAGGGAAGGTTATGATGGAAGTCGATGCAAAAAAATCATCTAAAAATTAGATTCTATGAAACTTTTCGAAATGCAAGTTTCGGTTAAAAATCATAGTATATAATACACTAGTTTCGGTCAAAAATCAAATTAATTCTAGGATTGATCGAAATGGTACGAAACTTCACAAATCATTTATATATTTTACGAGGGAATATTATGATGGATGTCCATGCAAAAAATATCCGAAAATTAGATTCTATGAAACGTTTCGAAATGCAAGTTTCTGTCAAAAATCATAGTATATTATACACTAGTTTCGGTCAAAAATATCAAATTTAATTGGGGACTATTTAAAATGATACGAGACTTCACGTATCATTTATATATGTTAAGAGGTAAGGTTATGATGGAAGTCCATGCAAAAAAATCATCTAAAAATTAGAATCTATGAAACTTTTCGAAATGCAAGTTTCGGTCAAAAATCATAGTATATTATACACTAGTTTCGGTCAAAAACTCAAATTTAATTGGGGGCTATATGAAATGATACGAGACTTCACATATCATTTATATATGTTAAGAGGGAAGGTCATGATGGAAGTACATGCAAATAAAATCATCGGAAAACTAGATTCTATGAAAGTTTTCGAAATGCAAGTTTCGGTCAAAAAATCATAATATATTATACACTAGTTTATGCTAGTTTCGGTCAAAAATCAAACTAAATCGGGGACTATTTGAAATGGTACGAAACTTCACAGAGCATTTATATATTTTACGAGGGAATATTATGATGGATGTCCATGCAAAAACATATCCGAAAATTAGATTCTATGAAACTTTTCGAAATGCATGTTTCGGTCAAAAATCCTAATATATTATACTCTAGTTTCGGTCAAACAAATATTAATTGGGGACTATTTGAAATGATACGATACTTCACATATAATTTATATATGTTAAGAGGGAAGGTTATTATGAAGTCCATGCAAAAAAAAATAATCTAAAAATTAGATTCTAAGAAACTTTTTGAAATGCATGTTTCGGTCAAAAATCAAAGTATATTATACACTAGTTTCGTCAAAAAAATCAAATTTAAATGGGAACTATTTGAAAGAATACGAGACTTTTCATATCATTTATATATGTTAAGAGGGGAGGTTATGATGGTATTCCATTTAAAAAAAATCAATTGAAAAATAGATTCTATGAAACTTTTCGAAATGCATGTTTCGTTCAAAAATCATAATATATTATGCATTAGTTTCGGTCAAAAAAATAATTTAATTGGGGTCTATTTGAAATGACACGGGACTTCACATATCATTTATATATGATAAGAGGGAAGGTTATGATGGAATTCGATGCAAAAAAATCATCTAAAAATTAGATTCTATTAAACTCTTCGAAATGCAAGTTTCGGTTAAAAATCATAGTATATAATACACTTGTTTCGGTCAAAAATCAAATAAATTCTGGGATTGTTCGAAATGGTACGAAACTTCACATATCCTTTATATATTTTACGAGGGAATATTATGATGGATGTCCATGCAAAAAATATCCGAAAAATAGATTCTATGAAACTTTTCGAAATGCAAGTTTCTGTCAAAAATCATAGTATATTATACACTAGTTTCGGTCAAAAATATCAAATTTAATTGGGGACTATTTAAAATGATACTAGACTTCACATATCATTTATATATGTTAAGAGGTAAGGTTATGATGGAAGTCCATGCAAAAAAATCATCTAAAAATTAGAATCTATGAAACTTTTCGAAATGCAATTTTTCGGTCAAAAATCATAGTATATTATACACTAGTTTGGGTCAAAAAATCAAATTTAATTGGGGGCTATATGAAATGATACGAGACTTCACATATCATTTATATATGTTAAGAGGGAAGGTCATGATGGAAGTACATGCAAATAAAATCATCGGAAAACTACATTCTATGAAAGTTTTCGAAATGCAAGTTTCGGTTAAAAAATCATAATATATTATACACTAGTTTATGCTAGTTTCGGTCAAAAATCAAACTAAATCGGGGACTATTTGAAATGGTACGAAACTTCACAGAGCATTTATATATTTTACGAGGGAATATTATGATGGATGTCCATGCAAAAACATATCCGAAAATTAGATTCTATGAAACTTTTCGAAATGCATGTTTCGGTCAAAAATCCTAATATATTATACTCTAGTTTCGGTCAAACAAATATTAATTGGGGACTATTTGAAATGATACGATACTTCACATATAATTTATATATGTTAAGAGGGAAGGTTATTATGAAGTCCATGCAAAAAAAATCATCTAAAAATTAGATTCTAAGAATCTTTTTGAAATGCATGTTTCGGTCAAAAATCATAGTCTATTATACACTAGTTTCGTCAAAAAAATCAAATTTAAATGGGAACTATTTGAAAGAATACGAGACTTTTCATATCATTTATATATGTTAAGAGGGGAGGTTATGATGGTATTCCATTTAAAAAAAATCAATTGAAAAATAGATTCTATGAAACTTTTCGAAATGCATGTTTCGTTCAAAAATCATAATATATTATGCATTAGTTTCGGTCAAAAAAATAATTTAATTGGGGTCTATTTGAAATGACACGGGACATCACATATCATTTATATATGATAAGAGGGAAGGTTATGATGGAAGTCGATGCAAAAAAATCATCTAAAAATTAGATTCTATTAAACTCTTCGAAATGCAAGTTTCGGTTAAAAATCATAGTATATAATACACTTGTTTCGGTCAAAAATCAAATAAATTCTGGGAATGTTCGAAATGGTACGAAACTTCACATATCATTTATATATTTTACGAGGGAATATTATGATGGATGTCCATGCAAAAAATATCCGAAAAATAGATTCTATGAAACTTTTCGAAATGCAAGTTTCTGTCAAAAATCATAGTATATTATACACTAGTTTCGGTCAAAAATATCAAATTTAATTGGGGACTATTTAAAATGATACTAGACTTCACATATCATTTATATATGTTAAGAGGTAAGGTTATGATGGAAGTCCATGCAAAAAAATCATCTAAAAATTAGAATCTATGAAACTTTTCGAAATGCAATTTTCGGTCAAAAATCATAGTATATTATACACTAGTTTCGGTCAAAAAATCAAATTTAATTGGGGGCTATATGAAATGATACGAGACTTCACATATCATTTATATATGTTAAGAGGGAAGGTCATGATGGAAGTACATGCAAATAAAATCATCGGAAAACTACATTCTATGAAAGTTTTCGAAATGCAAGTTTCGGTTAAAAAATCATAATATATTATACACTAGTTTATGCTAGTTTCGGTCAAAAATCAAACTAAATCGGGGACTATTTGAAATGGTACGAAACTTCACAGAGCATTTATATATTTTACGAGGGAATATTATGATGGATGTCCATGCAAAAACATATCCGAAAATTAGATTCTATGAAACTTTTCGAAATGCATGTTTCGGTCAAAAATCCTAATATATTATACTCTAGTTTCGGTCAAACAAATATTAATTGGGGACTATTTGAAATGATACGATACTTCACATATAATTTATATATGTTAAGAGGGAAGGTTATTATGAAGTCCATGCAAAAAAAATCATCTAAAAATTAGATTCTAAGAATCTTTTTGAAATGCATGTTTCGGTCAAAAATCATAGTCTATTATACACTAGTTTCGTCAAAAAAATCAAATTTAAATGGGAACTATTTGAAAGAATACGAGACTTTTCATATCATTTATATATGTTAAGAGGGGAGGTTATGATGGTATTCCATTTAAAAAAAATCAATTGAAAAATAGATTCTATGAAACTTTTCGAAATGCATGTTTCGTTCAAAAATCATAATATATTATGCATTAGTTTCGGTCAAAAAAATAATTTAATTGGGGTCTATTTGAAATGACACGGGACATCACATATCATTTATATATGATAAGAGGGAAGGTTATGATGGAAGTCGATGCAAAAAAATCATCTAAAAATTAGATTCTATTAAACTCTTCGAAATGCAAGTTTCGGTTAAAAATCATAGTATATAATACACTTGTTTCGGTCAAAAATCAAATAAATTCTGGGAATGTTCGAAATGGTACGAAACTTCACATATCATTTATATATTTTACGAGGGAATATTATGATGGATGTCCATGCAAAAAATATCCGAAAAATAGATTCTATGAAACTTTTCGAAATGCAAGTTTCTGTCAAAAATCATAGTATATTATACACTAGTTTCGGTCAAAAATATCAAATTTAATTGGGGACTATTTAAAATGATACTAGACTTCACATATCATTTATATATGTTAAGAGGTAAGGTTATGATGGAAGTCCATGCAAAAAAATCATCTAAAAATTAGAATCTATGAAACTTTTCGAAATGCAATTTTCGGTCAAAAATCATAGTATATTATACACTAGTTTCGGTCAAAAAATCAAATTTAATTGGGGACTATATGAAATGATACGAGACTTCACATATCATTTATATATGTTAAGAGGGAAGGTCATGATGGAAGTACATGCAAAAAGAATCATCAGAAAACTAGATTCTATGAAAGTTTTCGAAATGCAAGTTTCGGTCAAAAAATCATAATATATATACACTAGATTATGCTAGTTTCGGTCAAAAATCAAACTAAATCGGGGACTATTTGAAATGGTACGAAACTTCACAGAGCATTTATATATTTTACGAGGGAATATTATGATGGATGTCCATGCAAAAACATATCCGAAAATTAGATTCTATGAAACTTTTCGAAATGCATGTTTCGGTCAAAAATCCTAATATATTATACTCTAGTTTCGGTCAAACAAATATTAATTGGGGACTATTTGAAATGATACGAGACTTCACATATAATTTATATATGTTAAGAGGGAAGGTTATTATGAAGTACGTGCAAAAAAAATCATCTAAAAATTAGATTCTAAGAAACTTTTTGAAATGCATGTTTCGGTCAAAAATCATAGTATATTATACACTAGTTTCGTCAAAAAAATCAAATTTAAATGGGAACTATTTGAAAGAATACGAGACTTTTCATATCATTTATATATGTTAAGAGGGGAGGTTATGATGGTATTCCATTTAAAAAAAATCAATTGAAAAATAGATTCTATGAAACTTTTCGAAATGCATGTTTCGTTCAAAAATCATAATATATTATGCATTAGTTTCGGTCAAAAAAATAATTTAATTGGGGTCTATTTGAAATGACACGGGACTTCACATATCATTTATATATGAAAAGAGGGAAGGTTATGATGGAAGTCGATGCAAAAAAATCATCTAAAAATTAGATTCTATGAAACTCTTCGAAATGCAAGTTTCGGTTAAAAATCATAGTATATAATACACTAGTTTCGGTCAAAAATCAAATTAATTCTGGGATTGTTCGAAATGGTACGAAACTTCACAAATCATTTATATATTTTACGAGGGAATATTATGATGGATGTCCATGCAAAAAATATCCGAAAATTAGATTCTATGAAACTTTTCAAAATGCAAGTTTCTGTCAAAAATCATAGTATATTATACACTAGTTTCGGTCAAAAATATCAAATTTAATTGGGGACTATTTAAAATGATACGAGACTTCACGTATCATTTATATATGTTAAGAGGTAAGGTTATGATGGAAGTCCATGCAAAAAAATCATCTAACAATTAGAATCTATGAAACTTTTCGAAATGCAAGTTTCGGTCAAAAATCATAGTATATTATACACTAGTTTCGGTCAAAAAATCAAATTTAATTGGGGACTATATGAAATGATACGAGACTTCACATATCATTTATATATGTTAAGAGGGAAGGTCATGATGGAAGTACATGCAAATAAAATCATCGGAAAACTAGATTCTATGAAAGTTTTCGAAATGCAAGTTTCGGTCAAAAAATCATAATATATTATACACTAGTTTATGCTAGTTTCGGTCAAAAATCAAACTAAATCGGGGACTATTTGAAATGGTACGAAACTTCACAGAGCATTTATATATTTTACGAGGGAATATTATGATGGATGTCCATGCAAAAACTTATCCGAAAATTAGATTCTATGAAACTTTTCGAAATACATGTTTCGGTCAAAAATCCTAATATATTATACTCTAGTTTCAGTCAAACAAATATTAATTGGGGACTATTTAAAATGATAGAATACTTCACATATAATTTATATATGTTAAGAGGGAAGGTTATTATGAAGTCCATGCAAAAAAAATCATCTAAAAATTAGATTCTAAGAAACTTTTTGAAATGCATGTTTCGGTCAAAAATCATAGTATATTATACACTAGTTTAGTCAAAAAAATCAAATTTAAATGGGAACTATTTGAAAGAATACGAGACTTTTCATATCATTTATATATGTTAAGAGGGGAGGTTATGATGGTATTCCATTTAAAAAAAATCAATTGAAAAATAGATTCTATGAAACTTTTCGAAATGCATGTTTCGTTCAAAAATCATAATATATTATGCATTAGTTTCGGTCAATAAAATAATTTAATTGGGGTCTATTTGAAATGACACGGGACTTCACATATCATTTATATATGAAAAGAGGGAAGGTTATGATGGAAGTCGATGCAAAAAAATCATCTAAAAATTAGATTCTATGAAACTTTTCGAAATGCAAGTTTCGGTTAAAAATCATAGTATATAATACACTAGTTTCGGTCAAAAATCAAATTAATTCTGGGATTGTTCGAAATGGTACGAAACTTCACAAATCATTTATATATTTTACGAGGGAATATTATGATGGATGTCCATGCAAAAAATATCCGAAAATTAGATTCTATGAAACTTTTCAAAATGCAAGTTTCTGTCAAAAATCATAGTATATTATACACTAGTTTCGGTCAAAAATATCAAATTTAATTGGGGACTATTTAAAATGATACGAGACTTCACGTATCATTTATATATGTTAAGAGGTAAGGTTATGATGGAAGTCCATGCAAAAAAATCATCTAACAATTAGAATCTATGAAACTTTTCGAAATGCAAGTTTCGGTCAAAAATCATAGTATATTATACACTAGTTTCGGTCAAAAAATCAAATTTAATTGGGGACTATATGAAATGATACGAGACTTCACATATCATTTATATATGTTAAGAGGGAAGGTCATGATGGAAGTACATGCAAATAAAATCATCGGAAAACTAGATTCTATGAAAGTTTTCGAAATGCAAGTTTCGGTCAAAAAATCATAATATATTATACACTAGTTTATGCTAGTTTCGGTCAAAAATCAAACTAAATCGGGGACTATTTGAAATGGTACGAAACTTCACAGAGCATTTATATATTTTACGAGGGAATATTATGATGGATGTCCATGCAAAAACTTATCCGAAAATTAGATTCTATGAAACTTTTCGAAATACATGTTTCGGTCAAAAATCCTAATATATTATACTCTAGTTTCAGTCAAACAAATATTAATTGGGGACTATTTAAAATGATAGAATACTTCACATATAATTTGTATATGTTAAGAGGGAAGGTTATTATGAAGTCCATGCAAAAAAAATCATCTAAAAATTAGATTCTAAGAAACTTTTTGAAATGCATGTTTCGGTCAAAAATCATAGTATATTATACACTAGTTTCGTCAAAAAAATCAAATTTAAATGGGAACTATTTGAAAGAATACGAGACTTTTCATATCATTTATATATGTTAAGAGGGGAGGTTATGATGGTATTCCATTTAAAAAAAATCAATTGAAAAATAGATTCTATGAAACTTTTCGAAATGCATGTTTCGTTCAAAAATCATAATATACTATGCATTAGTTTCGGTCAAAAAATTAATTTAATTGGGGTCTATTTGAAATGACACGGGACTTCACATATCATTTATATATGAAAAGAGGGAAGGTTATGATGGAAGTCGATGCAAAAAAATCATCTAAAAATTAGATTCTATGAAACTTTTCGAAATGCAAGTTTCGGTTAAAAATCATAGTATATAATACACTAGATTCGGTCAAAAATCAAATTAATTCTGGGATTGTTCGAAATGGTACGAAACTTCACAAATCATTTATATATTTTACGAGGGAATATTATGATGGATGTCCATGCAAAAAATATACGAAAATTAGATTCTATGAAACTTTTCAAAATGCAAGTTTCTGTCAAAAATCATAGTATATTATACACTAGTTTCGGTCAAAAATATCAAATTTAATTGGGGACTATTTAAAATGATACGAGACTTCACGTATCATTTATATATGTTAAGAGGTAAGGTTATGATGGAAGTCCATGCAAAAAAATCATCTAACAATTAGAATCTATGAAACTTTTCGAAATGCAAGTTTCGGTCAAAAATCATAGTATATTATACACTAGTTTCGGTCAAAAAATCAAATTTAATTGGGGACTATATGAAATGATACGAGACTTCACATATCATTTATATATGTTAAGAGGGAAGGTCATGATGGAAGTACATGCAAAAAGAATCATCAGAAAACTAGATTCTATGAAAGTTTTCGAAATGCAAGTTTCGGTCAAAAAATCATAATATATATACACTAGATTATGCTAGTTTCGGTCAAAAATCAAACTAAATCGGGGACTATTTGAAATGGTACGAAACTTCACAGAGCATTTATATATTTTACGAGGGAATATTATGATGGATGTCCATGCAAAAACATATCCGAAAATTAGATTCTATGAAACTTTTCGAAATGCATGTTTCGGTCAAAAATCCTAATATATTATACTCTAGTTTCGGTCAAACAAATATTAATTGGGGACTATTTGAAATGATACGAGACTTCACATATAATTTATATATGTTAAGAGGGAAGGTTATTATGAAGTACGTGCAAAAAAAATCATCTAAAAATTAGATTCTAAGAAACTTTTTGAAATGCATGTTTCGGTCAAAAATCATAGTCTATTATACACTAGTTTCGTCAAAAAAATCAAATTTAAATGGGAACTATTTGAAAGAATACGAGACTTTTCATATCATTTATATATGTTAAGAGGGGAGGTTATGATGGTATTCCATTTAAAAAAAATCAATTGAAAAATAGATTCTATGAAACTTTTCGAAATGCATGTTTCGTTCAAAAATCATAATATATTATGCATTAGTTTCGGTCAAAAAAATAATTTAATTGGGGTCTATTTGAAATGACACGGGACATCACATATCATTTATATATGATAAGAGGGAAGGTTATGATGGAAGTCGATGCAAAAAAATCATCTAAAAATTAGATTCTATTAAACTCTTCGAAATGCAAGTTTCGGTTAAAAATCATAGTATATAATACACTTGTTTCGGTCAAAAATCAAATAAATTCTGGGAATGTTCGAAATGGTACGAAACTTCACATATCCTTTATATATTTTACGAGGGAATATTATGATGGATGTCCATGCAAAAAATATCCGAAAAATAGATTCTATGAAACTTTTCGAAATGCAAGTTTCTGTCAAAAATCATAGTATATTATACACTAGTTTCGGTCAAAAATATCAAATTTAATTGGGGACTATTTAAAATGATACTAGACTTCACATATCATTTATATATGTTAAGAGGTAAGGTTATGATGGAAGTCCATGCAAAAAAATCATCTAAAAATTAGAATCTATGAAACTTTTCGAAATGCAATTTTCGGTCAAAAATCATAGTATATTATACACTAGTTTCGGTCAAAAAATCAAATTTAATTGGGGACTATATGAAATGATACGAGACTTCACATATCATTTATATATGTTAAGAGGGAAGGTCATGATGGAAGTACATGCAAATAAAATCATCGGAAAACTACATTCTATGAAAGTTTTCGAAATGCAAGTTTCGGTTAAAAAATCATAATATATTATACACTAGTTTATGCTAGTTTCGGTCAAAAATCAAACTAAATCAGTGACTATTTGAAATGGTACGAAACTTCACAGAGCATTTATATATTTTACGAGGGAATATTATGATGGATGTCCATGCAAAAACATATCCGAAAATTAGATTCTATGAAACTTTTCGAAATGCATGTTTCGGTCAAAAATCCTAATATATTATACTCTAGTTTCGGTCAAACAAATATTAATTGGGGACTATTTGAAATGATACGATACTTCACATATAATTTATATATGTTAAGAGGGAAGGTTATTATGAAGTCCATGCAAAAAAAATCATCTAAAAATTAGATTCTAAGAAACTTTTTGAAATGCATGTTTCGGTCAAAAATCATAGTCTATTATACACTAGTTTCGTCAAAAAAATCAAATTTAAATGGGAACTATTTGAAAGAATACGAGACTTTTCATATCATTTATATATGTTAAGAGGGGAGGTTATGATGGTATTCCATTTAAAAAAAATCAATTGAAAAATAGATTCTATGAAACTTTTCGAAATGCATGTTTCGTTCAAAAATCATAATATATTATGCATTAGTTTCGGTCAAAAAAATAATTTAATTGGGGTCTATTTGAAATGACACGGGACATCACATATCATTTATATATGATAAGAGGGAAGGTTATGATGGAAGTCGATGCAAAAAAATCATCTAAAAATTAGATTCTATTAAACTCTTCGAAATGCAAGTTTCGGTTAAAAATCATAGTATATAATACACTTGTTTCGGTCAAAAATCAAATAAATTCTGGGAATGTTCGAAATGGTACGAAACTTCACATATCCTTTATATATTTTACGAGGGAATATTATGATGGATGTCCATGCAAAAAATATCCGAAAAATAGATTCTATGAAACTTTTCGAAATGCAAGTTTCTGTCAAAAATCATAGTATATTATACACTAGTTTCGGTCAAAAATATCAAATTTAATTGGGGACTATTTAAAATGATACTAGACTTCACATATCATTTATATATGTTAAGAGGTAAGGTTATGATGGAAGTCCATGCAAAAAAATCATCTAAAAATTAGAATCTATGAAACTTTTCGAAATGCAATTTTCGGTCAAAAATCATAGTATATTATACACTAGTTTCGGTCAAAAAATCAAATTTAATTGGGGACTATATGAAATGATACGAGACTTCACATATCATTTATATATGTTAAGAGGGAAGGTCATGATGGAAGTACATGCAAATAAAATCATCGGAAAACTACATTCTATGAAAGTTTTCGAAATGCAAGTTTCGGTTAAAAAATCATAATATATTATACACTAGTTTATGCTAGTTTCGGTCAAAAATCAAACTAAATCGGTGACTATTTGAAATGGTACGAAACTTCACAGAGCATTTATATATTTTACGAGGGAATATTATGATGGATGTCCATGCAAAAACATATCCGAAAATTAGATTCTATGAAACTTTTCGAAATGCATGTTTCGGTCAAAAATCCTAATATATTATACTCTAGTTTCGGTCAAACAAATATTAATTGGGGACTATTTGAAATGATACGATACTTCACATATAATTTATATATGTTAAGAGGGAAGGTTATTATGAAGTCCATGCAAAAAAAATCATCTAAAAATTAGATTCTAAGAAACTTTTTGAAATGCATGTTTCGGTCAAAAATCATAGTCTATTATACACTAGTTTCGTCAAAAAAATCAAATTTAAATGGGAACTATTTGAAAGAATACGAGACTTTTCATATCATTTATATATGTTAAGAGGGGAGGTTATGATGGTATTCCATTTAAAAAAAATCAATTGAAAAATAGATTCTATGAAACTTTTCGAAATGCATGTTTCGTTCAAAAATCATAATATATTATGCATTAGTTTCGGTCAAAAAAATAATTTAATTGGGGTCTATTTGAAATGACACGGGACTTCACATATCATTTATATATGAAAAGAGGGAAGGTTATGATGGAAGTCGATGCAAAAAAATCATCTAAAAATTAGATTCTATTAAACTCTTCGAAATGCAAGTTTCGGTTAAAAATCATAGTATATAATACACTTGTTTCGGTCAAAAATCAAATAAATTCTGGGAATGTTCGAAATGGTACGAAACTTCACATATCCTTTATATATTTTACGAGGGAATATTATGATGGATGTCCATGCAAAAAATATCCGAAAAATAGATTCTATGAAACTTTTCGAAATGCAAGTTTCTGTCAAAAATCATAGTATATTATACACTAGTTTCGGTCAAAAATATCAAATTTAATTGGGGACTATTTAAAATGATACTAGACTTCACATATCATTTATATATGTTAAGAGGTAAGGTTATGATGGAAGTCCATGCAAAAAAATCATCTAAAAATTAGAATCTATGAAACTTTTCGAAATGCAATTTTCGGTCAAAAATCATAGTATATTATACACTAGTTTCGGTCAAAAAATCAAATTTAATTGGGGACTATATGAAATGATACGAGACTTCACATATCATTTATATATGTTAAGAGGGAAGGTCATGATGGAAGTACCGGCAAATAAAATCATCGGAAAACTACATTCTATGAAAGTTTTCGAAATGCAAGTTTCGGTTAAAAAATCATAATATATTATACACTAGTTTATGCTAGTTTCGGTCAAAAATCAAACTAAATCGGGGACTATTTGAAATGGTACGAAACTTCACAGAGCATTTATATATTTTACGAGGGAATATTATGATGGATGTCCATGCAAAAACATATCCGAAAATTAGATTCTATGAAACTTTTCGAAATGCATGTTTCGGTCAAAAATCCTAATATATTATACTCTAGTTTCGGTCAAACAAATATTAATTGGGGACTATTTGAAATGATACGAGACTTCACATATAATTTTTATATGTTAAGAGGGAAGGTTATTATGAAGTACGTGCAAAAAAAATCATCTAAAAATTAGATTCTAAGAAACTTTTTGAAATGCATGTTTCGGTCAAAAATCATAGTCTATTATACACTAGTTTCGTCAAAAAAATCAAATTTAAATGGGAACTATTTGAAAGAATACGAGACTTTTCATATCATTTATATATGTTAAGAGGGGAGGTTATGATGGTATTCCATTTAAAAAAAATCAATTGAAAAATAGATTCTATGAAACTTTTCGAAATGCATGTTTCGTTCAAAAATCATAATATATTATGCATTAGTTTCGGTCAAAAAAATAATTTAATTGGGGTCTATTTGAAATGACACGGGACATCACATATCATTTATATATGATAAGAGGGAAGGTTATGATGGAAGTCGATGCAAAAAAATCATCTAAAAATTAGATTCTATTAAACTCTTCGAAATGCAAGTTTCGGTTAAAAATCATAGTATATAATACACTTGTTTCGGTCAAAAATCAAATAAATTCTGGGAATGTTCGAAATGGTACGAAACTTCACATATCATTTATATATTTTACGAGGGAATATTATGATGGATGTCCATGCAAAAAATATCCGAAAAATAGATTCTATGAAACTTTTCGAAATGCAAGTTTCTGTCAAAAATCATAGTATATTATACACTAGTTTCGGTCAAAAATATCAAATTTAATTGGGGACTATTTAAAATGATACTAGACTTCACATATCATTTATATATGTTAAGAGGTAAGGTTATGATGGAAGTCCATGCAAAAAAATCATCTAAAAATTAGAATCTATGAAACTTTTCGAAATGCAATTTTCGGTCAAAAATCATAGTATATTATACACTAGTTTCGGTCAAAAAATCAAATTTAATTGGGGAATATATGAAATGATACGAGACTTCACATATCATTTATATATGTTAAGAGGGAAGGTCATGATGGAAGTACATGCAAATAAAATCATCGGAAAACTACATTCTATGAAAGTTTTCGAAATGCAAGTTTCGGTTAAAAAATCATAATATATTATACACTAGTTTATGCTAGTTTCGGTCAAAAATCAAACTAAATCGGTGACTATTTGAAATGGTACGAAACTTCACAGAGCATTTATATATTTTACGAGGGAATATTATGATGGATGTCCATGCAAAAACATATCCGAAAATTAGATTCTATGAAACTTTTCGAAATGCATGTTTCGGTCAAAAATCCTAATATATTATACTCTAGTTTCGGTCAAACAAATATTAATTGGGGACTATTTGAAATGATACGATACTTCACATATAATTTATATATGTTAAGAGGGAAGGTTATTATGAAGTCCATGCAAAAAAAATCATCTAAAAATTAGATTCTAAGAAACTTTTTGAAATGCATGTTTCGGTCAAAAATCATAGTCTATTATACACTAGTTTCGTCAAAAAAATCAAATTTAAATGGGAACTATTTGAAAGAATACGAGACTTTTCATATCATTTATATATGTTAAGAGGGGAGGTTATGATGGTATTCCATTTAAAAAAAATCAATTGAAAAATAGATTCTATGAAACTTTTCGAAATGCATGTTTCGTTCAAAAATCATAATATATTATGCATTAGTTTCGGTCAAAAAAATAATTTAATTGGGGTCTATTTGAAATGACACGGGACTTCACATATCATTTATATATGAAAAGAGGGAAGGTTATGATGGAAGTCGATGCAAAAAAATCATCTAAAAATTAGATTCTATGAAACTCTTCGAAATGCAAGTTTCGGTTAAAAATCATAGTATATAATACACTAGTTTCGGTCAAAAATCAAATTAATTCTGGGATTGTTCGAAATGGTACGAAACTTCACAAATCATTTATATATTTTACGAGGGAATATTATGATGGATGTCCATGCAAAAAATATCCGAAAATTAGATTCTATGAAACTTTTCAAAATGCAAGTTTCTGTCAAAAATCATAGTATATTATACACTAGTTTCGGTCAAAAATATCAAATTTAATTGGGGACTATTTAAAATGATACGAGACTTCACGTATCATTTATATATGTTAAGAGGTAAGGTTATGATGGAAGTCCATGCAAAAAAATCATCTAACAATTAGAATCTATGAAACTTTTCGAAATGCAAGTTTCGGTCAAAAATCATAGTATATTATACACTAGTTTCGGTCAAAAAATCAAATTTAATTGGGGACTATATGAAATGATACGAGACTTCACATATCATTTATATATGTTAAGAGGGAAGGTCATGATGGAAGTACATGCAAATAAAATCATCGGAAAACTAGATTCTATGAAAGTTTTGGAAATGCAAGTTTCGGTCAAAAAATCATAATATATTATACACTAGTTTATGCTAGTTTCGGTCAAAAATCAAACTAAATCGGGGACTATTTGAAATGGTACGAAACTTCACAGAGCATTTATATATTTTACGAGGGAATATTATGATGGATGTCCATGCAAAAACTTATCCGAAAATTAGATTCTATGAAACTTTTCGAAATACATGTTTCGGTCAAAAAAAATCCTAATATATTATACTCTAGTTTCAGTCAAACAAATATTAATTGGGGACTATTTAAAATGATAGAATACTTCACATATAATTTATATATGTTAAGAGGGAAGGTTATTATGAAGTCCATGCAAAAAAAATCATCTAAAAATTAGATTCTAAGAAACTTTTTGAAATGCATGTTTCGGTCAAAAATCATAGTATATTATACACTAGTTTAGTCAAAAAAATCAAATTTAAATGGGAACTATTTGAAAGAATACGAGACTTTTCATATCATTTATATATGTTAAGAGGGGAGGTTATGATGGTATTCCATTTAAAAAAAATCAATTGAAAAATAGATTCTATGAAACTTTTCGAAATGCATGTTTCGTTCAAAAATCATAATATATTATGCATTAGTTTCGGTCAATAAAATAATTTAATTGGGGTCTATTTGAAATGACACGGGACTTCACATATCATTTATATATGAAAAGAGGGAAGGTTATGATGGAAGTCGATGCAAAAAAATCATCTAAAAATTAGATTCTATGAAACTTTTCGAAATGCAAGTTTCGGTTAAAAATCATAGTATATAATACACTAGTTTCGGTCAAAAATCAAATTAATTCTGGGATTGTTCGAAATGGTACGAAACTTCACAAATCATTTATATATTTTACGAGGGAATATTATGATGGATGTCCATGCAAAAAATATCCGAAAATTAGATTCTATGAAACTTTTCAAAATGCAAGTTTCTGTCAAAAATCATAGTATATTATACACTAGTTTCGGTCAAAAATATCAAATTTAATTGGGGACTATTTAAAATGATACGAGACTTCACGTATCATTTATATATGTTAAGAGGTAAGGTTATGATGGAAGTCCATGCAAAAAAATCATCTAACAATTAGAATCTATGAAACTTTTCCAAATGCAAGTTTCGGTCAAAAATCATAGTATATTATACACTAGTTTCGGTCAAAAAATCAAATTTAATTGGGGACTATATGAAATGATACGAGACTTCACATATCATTTATATATGTTAAGAGGGAAGGTCATGATGGAAGTACATGCAAATAAAATCATCGGAAAACTAGATTCTATGAAAGTTTTCGAAATGCAAGTTTCGGTCAAAAAATCATAATATATTATACACTAGTTTATGCTAGTTTCGGTCAAAAATCAAACTAAATCGGGGACTATTTGAAATGGTACGAAACTTCACAGAGCATTTATATATTTTACGAGGGAATATTATGATGGATGTCCATGCAAAAACATATCCGAAAATTAGATTCTATGAAACTTTTCGAAATGCATGTTTCGGTCAAAAATCCTAATATATTATACTCTAGTTTCGGTCAAACAAATATTAATTGGGGACTATTTGAAATGATACGAGACTTCACATATAATTTATATATGTTAAGAGGGAAGGTTATTATGAAGTACGTGCAAAAAAAATCATCTAAAAATTAGATTCTAAGAAACTTTTTGAAATGCATGTTTCGGTCAAAAATCATAGTATATTATACACTAGTTTCGTCAAAAAAATCAAATTTAAATGGGAACTATTTGAAAGAATACGAGACTTTTCATATCATTTATATATGTTAAGAGGGGAGGTTATGATGGTATTCCATTTAAAAAAAATCAATTGAAAAATAGATTCTATGAAACTTTTCGAAATGCATGTTTCGTTCAAAAATCATAATATATTATGCATTAGTTTCGGTCAAAAAAATAATTTAATTGGGGTCTATTTGAAATGACACGGGACTTCACATATCATTTATATATGAAAAGAGGGAAGGTTATGATGGAAGTCGATGCAAAAAAATCATCTAAAAATTAGATTCTATGAAACTCTTCGAAATGCAAGTTTCGGTTAAAAATCATAGTATATAATACACTAGTTTCGGTCAAAAATCAAATTAATTCTGGGATTGTTCGAAATGGTACGAAACTTCACAAATCATTTATATATTTTACGAGGGAATATTATGATGGATGTCCATGCAAAAAATATCCGAAAATTAGATTCTATGAAACTTTTCAAAATGCAAGTTTCTGTCAAAAATCATAGTATATTATACACTAGTTTCGGTCAAAAATATCAAATTTAATTGGGGACTATTTAAAATGATACGAGACTTCACGTATCATTTATATATGTTAAGAGGTAAGGTTATGATGGAAGTCCATGCAAAAAAATCATCTAACAATTAGAATCTATGAAACTTTTCGAAATGCAAGTTTCGGTCAAAAATCATAGTATATTATACACTAGTTTCGGTCAAAAAATCAAATTTAATTGGGGACTATATGAAATGATACGAGACTTCACATATCATTTATATATGTTAAGAGGGAAGGTCATGATGGAAGTACATGCAAATAAAATCATCGGAAAACTAGATTCTATGAAAGTTTTGGAAATGCAAGTTTCGGTCAAAAAATCATAATATATTATACACTAGTTTATGCTAGTTTCGGTCAAAAATCAAACTAAATCGGGGACTATTTGAAATGGTACGAAACTTCACAGAGCATTTATATATTTTACGAGGGAATATTATGATGGATGTCCATGCAAAAACTTATCCGAAAATTAGATTCTATGAAACTTTTCGAAATACATGTTTCGGTCAAAAAAAATCCTAATATATTATACTCTAGTTTCAGTCAAACAAATATTAATTGGGGACTATTTAAAATGATAGAATACTTCACATATAATTTATATATGTTAAGAGGGAAGGTTATTATGAAGTCCATGCAAAAAAAATCATCTAAAAATTAGATTCTAAGAAACTTTTTGAAATGCATGTTTCGGTCAAAAATCATAGTATATTATACACTAGTTTAGTCAAAAAAATCAAATTTAAATGGGAACTATTTGAAAGAATACGAGACTTTTCATATCATTTATATATGTTAAGAGGGGAGGTTATGATGGTATTCCATTTAAAAAAAATCAATTGAAAAATAGATTCTATGAAACTTTTCGAAATGCATGTTTCGTTCAAAAATCATAATATATTATGCATTAGTTTCGGTCAATAAAATAATTTAATTGGGGTCTATTTGAAATGACACGGGACTTCACATATCATTTATATATGAAAAGAGGGAAGGTTATGATGGAAGTCGATGCAAAAAAATCATCTAAAAATTAGATTCTATGAAACTTTTCGAAATGCAAGTTTCGGTTAAAAATCATAGTATATAATACACTAGTTTCGGTCAAAAATCAAATTAATTCTGGGATTGTTCGAAATGGTACGAAACTTCACAAATCATTTATATATTTTAAGAGGGAATATTATGATGGATGTCCATGCAAAAAATATCCGAAAATTAGATTCTATGAAACTTTTCAAAATGCAAGTTTCTGTCAAAAATCATAGTATATTATACACTAGTTTCGGTCAAAAATATCAAATTTAATTGGGGACTATTTAAAATGATACGAGACTTCACGTATCATTTATATATGTTAAGAGGTAAGGTTATGATGGAAGTCCACGCAAAAAAATCATCTAACAATTAGAATCTATGAAACTTTTCGAAATGCAAGTTTCGGTCAAAAATCATAGTATATTATACACTAGTTTCGGTCAAAAAATCAAATTTAATTGGGGACTATATGAAATGATACGAGACTTCACATATCATTTATATATGTTAAGAGGGAAGGTCATGATGGAAGTACATGCAAATAAAATCATCGGAAAACTAGATTCTATGAAAGTTTTCGAAATGCAAGTTTCGGTCAAAAAATCATAATATATTATACACTAGTTTATGCTAGTTTCGGTCAAAAATCAAACTAAATCGGGGACTATTTGAAATGGTACGAAACTTCACAGAGCATTTATATATTTTACGAGGGAATATTATGATGGATGTCCATGCAAAAACTTATCCGAAAATTAGATTCTATGAAACTTTTCGAAATACATGTTTCGGTCAAAAATCCTAATATATTATACTCTAGTTTCAGTCAAACAAATATTAATTGGGGACTATTTAAAATGATAGAATACTTCACATATAATTTGTATATGTTAAGAGGGAAGGTTATTATGAAGTCCATGCAAAAAAAATCATCTAAAAATTAGATTCTAAGAAACTTTTTGAAATGCATGTTTCGGTCAAAAATCATAGTATATTATACACTAGTTTCGTCAAAAAAATCAAATTTAAATGGGAACTATTTGAAAGAATACGAGACTTTTCATATCATTTATATATGTTAAGAGGGGAGGTTATGATGGTATTCCATTTAAAAAAAATCAATTGAAAAATAGATTCTATGAAACTTTTCGAAATGCATGTTTCGTTCAAAAATCATAATATATTATGCATTAGTTTCGGTCAAAAAAATAATTTAATTGGGGTCTATTTGAAATGACACGGGACTTCACATATCATTTATATATGAAAAGAGGGAAGGTTATGATGGAAGTCGATGCAAAAAAATCATCTAAAAATTAGATTCTATGAAACTTTTCGAAATGCAAGTTTCGGTTAAAAATCATAGTATATAATACACTAGATTCGGTCAAAAATCAAATTAATTCTGGGATTGTTCGAAATGGTACGAAACTTCACAAATCATTTATATATTTTACGAGGGAATATTATGATGGATGTCCATGCAAAAAATATACGAAAATTAGATTCTATGAAACTTTTCAAAATGCAAGTTTCTGTCAAAAATCATAGTATATTATACACTAGTTTCGGTCAAAAATATCAAATTTAATTGGGGACTATTTAAAATGATACGAGACTTCACGTATCATTTATATATGTTAAGAGGTAAGGTTATGATGGAAGTCCATGCAAAAAAATCATCTAACAATTAGAATCTATGAAACTTTTCGAAATGCAAGTTTCGGTCAAAAATCATAGTATATTATACACTAGTTTCGGTCAAAAAATCAAATTTAATTGGGGACTATATGAAATGATACGAGACTTCACATATCATTTATATATGTTAAGAGGGAAGGTCATGATGGAAGTACATGCAAATAAAATCATCGGAAAACTAGATTCTATGAAAGTTTTCGAAATGCAAGTTTCGGTCAAAAAATCATAATATATTATACAATAGTTTATGCTAGTTTCGGTCAAAAATCAAACTAAATCGGGGACTATTTGAAATGGTACGAAACTTCACAGAGCATTTATATATTTTACGAGGGAATATTATGATGGATGTCCATGCAAAAACTTATCCGAAAATTAGATTCTATGAAACTTTTCGAAATACATGTTTCGGTCAAAAATCCTATTATATTATACTCTAGTTTCAGTCAAACAAATATTAATTGGGGACTATTTAAAATGATAGAATACTTCACATATAATTTATATATGTTAAGAGGGAAGGTTATTATGAAGTCCATGCAAAAAAAATCATCTAAAAATTAGATTCTAAGAAACTTTTTGAAATGCATGTTTCGGTCAAAAATCATAGTATATTATTATACACTAGTTTCGTCAAAAAAATCAAATTTAAATGGGAACTATTTGAAAGAATACGAGACTTTTCATATCATTTATATATGTTAAGAGGGGAGGTTATGATGGTATTCCATTTAAAAAAAATCAATTGAAAAATAGATTCTATGAAACTTTTCGAAATGCATGTTTCGTTCAAAAATCATAATATATTATGCATTAGTTTCGGTCAAAAAAATAATTTAATTGGGGTCTATTTGAAATGACACGGGACTTCACATATCATTTATATATGAAAAGAGGGAAGGTTATGATGGAAGTCGATGCAAAAAAATCATCTAAAAATTAGATTCTATGAAACTTTTCGAAATGCAAGTTTCGGTTAAAAATCATAGTATATAATACACTAGTTTCGGTCAAAAATCAAATTAATTCTGGGATTGTTCGAAATGGTACGAAACTTCACAAATCATTTATATATTTTACGAGGGAATATTATGATGGATGTCCATGCAAAAAATATCCGAAAATTAGATTCTATGAAACTTTTCAAAATGCAAGTTTCTGTCAAAAATCATAGTATATTATACACTAGTTTCGGTCAAAAATATCAAATTTAATTGGGGACTATTTAAAATGATACGAGACTTCACGTATCATTTATATATGTTAAGAGGTAAGGTTATGATGGAAGTCCATGCAAAAAAATCATCTAACAATTAGAATCTATGAAACTTTTCGAAATGCATGTTTCGGTCAAAAATCATAGTATATTATACACTAGTTTCGGTCAAAAAATCAAATTTAATTGGGGACTATATGAAATGATACGAGACTTCACATATCATTTATATATGTTAAGAGGGAAGGTCATGATGGAAGTACATGCAAATAAAATCATCGGAAAACTAGATTCTATGAAAGTTTTCGAAATGCAAGTTTCGGTCAAAAAATCATAATATATTATACACTAGTTTATGCTAGTTTCGGTCAAAAATCAAACTAAATCGGGGACTATTTGAAATTGTACGAAACTTCACAGAGCATTTATATATTTTACGAGGGAATATTATGATGGATGTCCATGCAAAAACTTATCCGAAAATTAGATTCTATGAAACTTTTCGAAATACATGTTTCGGTCAAAAATCCTATTATATTATACTCTAGTTTCAGTCAAACAAATATTAATTGGGGACTATTTAAAATGATAGAATACTTCACATATAATTTATATATGTTAAGAGGGAAGGTTATTATGAAGTCCATGCAAAAAAAATCATATAAAAATTAGATTCTAAGAAACTTTTTGAAATGCATGTTTCGGTCAAAAATCATAGTATATTATACACTAGTTTCGTCAAAAAAATCAAATTTAAATGGGAACTATTTGAAAGAATACGAGACTTTTCATATCATTTATATATGTTAAGAGGGGAGGTTATGATGGTATTCCATTTAAAAAAAATCAATTGAAAAATAGATTCTATGAAACTTTTCGAAATGCATGTTTCGTTCAAAAATCATAATATATTATGCATTAGTTTCGGTCAAAAAAATAATTTAATTGGGGTCTATTTGAAATGACACGGGACTTCACATATCATTTATATATGAAAAGAGGGAAGGTTATGATGGAAGTCGATGCAAAAAAATCATCTAAAAATTAGATTCTATGAAACTTTTCGAAATGCAAGTTTCGGTTAAAAATCATAGTATATAATACACTAGTTTCGGTCAAAAATCAAATTAATTCTGGGATTGTTCGAAATGGTACGAAACTTCACAAATCATTTATATATTTTACGAGGGAATATTATGATGGATGTCCATGCAAAAAATATCCGAAAATTAGATTCTATGAAACTTTTCAAAATGCAAGTTTCTGTCAAAAATCATAGTATATTATACACTAGTTTCGGTCAAAAATATCAAATTTAATTGGGGACTATTTAAAATGATACGAGACTTCACGTATCATTTATATATGTTAAGAGGTAAGGTTATGATGGAAGTCCATGCAAAAAAATCATCTAACAATTAGAATCTATGAAACTTTTCGAAATGCATGTTTCGGTCAAAAGTCATAGTATATTATACACTAGTTTCGGTCAAAAAATCAAATTTAATTGGGGACTATATGAAATGATACGAGACTTCACATATCATTTATATATGTTAAGAGGGAAGGTCATGATGGAAGTACATGCAAATAAAATCATCGGAAAACTAGATTCTATGAAAGTTTTCGAAATGCAAGTTTCGGTCAAAAAATCATAATATATTATACACTAGTTTATGCTAGTTTCGGTCAAAAATCAAACTAAATCGGGGACTATTTGAAATGGTACGAAACTTCACAGAGCATTTATATATTTTACGAGGGAATATTATGATGGATGTCCATGCAAAAACTTATCCGAAAATTAGATTCTATGAAACTTTTCGAAATACATGTTTCGGTCAAAAATCCTATTATATTATACTCTAGTTTCAGTCAAACAAATATTAATTGGGGACTATTTAAAATGATAGAATACTTCACATATAATTTATATATGTTAAGAGGGAAGGTTATTATGAAGTCCATGCAAAAAAAATCATATAAAAATTAGATTCTAAGAAACTTTTTGAAATGCATGTTTCGGTCAAAAATCATAGTATATTATACACTAGTTTCGTCAAAAAAATCAAATTTAAATGGGAACTATTTGAAAGAATACGAGACTTTTCATATCATTTATATATGTTAAGAGGGGAGGTTATGATGGTATTCCATTTAAAAAAAATCAATTGAAAAATAGATTCTATGAAACTTTTCGAAATGCATGTTTCGTTCAAAAATCATAATATATTATGCATTAGTTTCGGTCAAAAAAATAATTTAATTGGGGTCTATTTGAAATGACACGGGACTTCACATATCATTTATATATGAAAAGAGGGAAGGTTATGATGGAAGTCGATGCAAAAAAATCATCTAAAAATTAGATTCTATGAAACTTTTCGAAATGCAAGTTTCGGTTAAAAATCATAGTATATAATACACTAGTTTCGGTCAAAAATCAAATTAATTCTGGGATTGTTCGAAATGGTACGAAACTTCACAAATCATTTATATATTTTACGAGGGAATATTATGATGGATGTCCATGCAAAAAATATCCGAAAATTAGATTCTATGAAACTTTTCAAAATGCAAGTTTCTGTCAAAAATCATAGTATATTATACACTAGTTTCGGTCAAAAATATCAAATTTAATTGGGGACTATTTAAAATGATACGAGACTTCACGTATCATTTATATATGTTAAGAGGTAAGGTTATGATGGAAGTCCATGCAAAAAAATCATCTAACAATTAGAATCTATGAAACTTTTCGAAATGCAAGTTTCGGTCAAAAATCATAGTATATTATACACTAGTTTCGGTCAAAAAATCAAATTTAATTGGGGACTATATGAAATGATACGAGACTTCACATATCATTTATATATGTTAAGAGGGAAGGTCATGATGGAAGTACATGCAAATAAAATCATCGGAAAACTAGATTCTATGAAAGTTTTCGAAATGCAAGTTTCGGTCAAAAAATCATAATAAATTATACACTAGTTTATGCTAGTTTCGGTCAAAAATCAAACTAAATCGGGGACTATTTGAAATGGTACGAAACTTCACAGAGCATTTATATATTTTACGAGGGAATATTATGATGGATGTCCATGCAAAAACTTATCCGAAAATTAGATTCTATGAAACTTTTCGAAATACATGTTTCGGTCAAAAATCCTATTATATTATACTCTAGTTTCAGTCAAACAAATATTAATTGGGGACTATTTAAAATGATAGAATACTTCACATATAATTTATATATGTTAAGAGGGAAGGTTATTATGAAGTCCATGCAAACAAAATCATCTAAAAATTAGATTCTAAGAAACTTTTTGAAATGCATGTTTCGGTCAAAAATCATAGTATATTATACACTAGTTTCGTCAAAAAAATCAAATTTAAATGGGAACTATTTGAAAGAATACGAGACTTTTCATATCATTTATATATGTTAAGAGGGGAGGTTATGATGGTATTCCATTTAAAAAAAATCAATTGAAAAATAGATTCTATGAAACTTTTCGAAATGCATGTTTCGTTCAAAAATCATAATATATTATGCATTAGTTTCGGTCAAAAAAATAATTTAATTGGGGTCTATTTGAAATGACACGGGACTTCACATATCATTTATATATGAAAAGAGGGAAGGTTATGATGGAAGTCGATGCAAAAAAATCATCTAAAAATTAGATTCTATGAAACTTTTCGAAATGCAAGTTTCGGTTAAAAATCATAGTATATAATACACTAGTTTCGGTCAAAAATCAAATTAATTCTGGGATTGTTCGAAATGGTACGAAACTTCACAAATCATTTATATATTTTACGAGGGAATATTATGATGGATGTCCATGCAAAAAATATCCGAAAATTAGATTCTATGAAACTTTTCAAAATGCAAGTTTCTGTCAAAAATCATAGTATATTATACACTAGTTTCGGTCAAAAATATCAAATTTAATTGGGGACTATTTAAAATGATACGAGACTTCACGTATCATTTATATATGTTAAGAGGTAAGGTTATGATGGAAGTCCATGCAAAAAAATCATCTAACAATTAGAATCTATGAAACTTTTCGAAATGCAAGTTTCGGTCAAAAATCATAGTATATTATACACTAGTTTCGGTCAAAAAATCAAATTTAATTGGGGACTATATGAAATGATACGAGACTTCACATATCATTTATATATGTTAAGAGGGAAGGTCATGATGGAAGTACATGCAAATAAAATCATCGGAAAACTAGATTCTATGAAAGTTTTCGAAATGCAAGTTTCGGTCAAAAAATCATAATAAATTATACACTAGTTTATGCTAGTTTCGGTCAAAAATCAAACTAAATCGGGGACTATTTGAAATGGTACGAAACTTCACAGAGCATTTATATATTTTACGAGGGAATATTATGATGGATGTCCATGCAAAAACTTATCCGAAAATTAGATTCTATGAAACTTTTCGAAATACATGTTTCGGTCAAAAATCCTATTATATTATACTCTAGTTTCAGTCAAACAAATATTAATTGGGGACTATTTAAAATGATAGAATACTTCACATATAATTTATATATGTTAAGAGGGAAGGTTATTATGAAGTCCATGCAAACAAAATCATCTAAAAATTAGATTCTAAGAAACTTTTTGAAATGCATGTTTCGGTCAAAAATCATAGTATATTATACACTAGTTTCGTCAAAAAAATCAAATTTAAATGGGAACTATTTGAAAGAATACGAGACTTTTCATATCATTTATATATGTTAAGAGGGGAGGTTATGATGGTATTCCATTTAAAAAAAATCAATTGAAAAATAGATTCTATGAAACTTTTCGAAATGCATGTTTCGTTCAAAAATCATAATATATTATGCATTAGTTTCGGTCAAAAAAATAATTTAATTGGGGTCTATTTGAAATGACACGGGACTTCACATATCATTTATATATGAAAAGAGGGAAGGTTATGATGGAAGTCGATGCAAAAAAATCATCTAAAAATTAGATTCTATGAAACTTTTCGAAATGCAAGTTTCGGTTAAAAATCATAGTATATAATACACTAGTTTCGGTCAAAAATCAAATTAATTCTGGGATTGTTCGAAATGGTACGAAACTTCACAAATCATTTATATATTTTACGAGGGAATATTATGATGGATGTCCATGCAAAAAATATCCGAAAATTAGATTCTATGAAACTTTTCAAAATGCAAGTTTCTGTCAAAAATCATAGTATATTATACACTAGTTTCGGTCAAAAATATCAAATTTAATTGGGGACTATTTAAAATGATACGAGACTTCACGTATCATTTATATATGTTAAGAGGTAAGGTTATGATGGAAGTCCATGCAAAAAAATCATCTAACAATTAGAATCTATGAAACTTTTCGAAATGCAAGTTTCGGTCAAAAATCATAGTATATTATACACTAGTTTCGGTCAAAAAATCAAATTTAATTGGGGACTATATGAAATGATACGAGACTTCACATATCATTTATATATGTTAAGAGGGAAGGTCATGATGGAAGTACATGCAAATAAAATCATCGGAAAACTAGATTCTATGAAAGTTTTCGAAATGCAAGTTTCGGTCAAAAAATCATAATAAATTATACACTAGTTTATGCTAGTTTCGGTCAAAAATCAAACTAAATCGGGGACTATTTGAAATGGTACGAAACTTCACAGAGCATTTATATATTTTACGAGGGAATATTATGATGGATGTCCATGCAAAAACTTATCCGAAAATTAGATTCTATGAAACTTTTCGAAATACATGTTTCGGTCAAAAATCCTATTATATTATACTCTAGTTTCAGTCAAACAAATATTAATTGGGGACTATTTAAAATGATAGAATACTTCACATATAATTTATATATGTTAAGAGGGAAGGTTATTATGAAGTCCATGCAAACAAAATCATCTAAAAATTAGATTCTAAGAAACTTTTTGAAATGCATGTTTCGGTCAAAAATCATAGTATATTATACACTAGTTTCGTCAAAAAAATCAAATTTAAATGGGAACTATTTGAAAGAATACGAGACTTTTCATATCATTTATATATGTTAAGAGGGGAGGTTATGATGGTATTCCATTTAAAAAAAATCAATTGAAAAATAGATTCTATGAAACTTTTCGAAATGCATGTTTCGTTCAAAAATCATAATATATTATGCATTAGTTTCGGTCAAAAAAATAATTTAATTGGGGTCTATTTGAAATGACACGGGACTTCACATATCATTTATATATGAAAAGAGGGAAGGTTATGATGGAAGTCGATGCAAAAAAATCATCTAAAAATTAGATTCTATGAAACTTTTCGAAATGCAAGTTTCGGTTAAAAATCATAGTATATAATACACTAGTTTCGGTCAAAAATCAAATTAATTCTAGGATTGTTCAAAATGGTACGAAACTTCACAAATCATTTATATATTTTACGAGGGAATATTATGATGGATGTCCATGCAAAAAATATCCGAAAATTAGATTCTATGAAACTTTTCAAAATGCAAGTTTCTGTCAAAAATCATAGTATATTATACACTAGTTTCGGTCAAAAATATCAAATTTAATTGGGGACTATTTAAAATGATATGAGACTTCACGTATCATTTATATATGTTAAGAGGTAAGGTTATGATGGAAGTCCATGCAAAAAAATCATCTAAAAATTAGAATCTATGAAACTTTTGGAAATGCATGTTTCGGTCAAAAATCATAGTATATTATACACTAGTTTCGGTCAAAAAATCAAATTTAATTGGGGACTATATGAAATGATACGAGACTTCACATATCATTTATATATGTTAAGAGGGAAGGTCATGATGGAAGTACATGCAAATAAAATCATCGGAAAACTAGATTCTATGAAAGTTTTCGAAATGCAAGTTTCGGTCAAAAAATCATAATATATTATACACTAGTTTATGCTAGTTTCGGTTAAAAATCAAACTAAATCGGGGACTATTTGAAATGGTACGAAACTTCACAGAGCATTTATATATTTTACGAGGGAATATTATGATGGATGTCCATGCAAAAACTTATCCGAAAATTAGATTCTATGAAACTTTTCGAAATACATGTTTCGGTCAAAAATCCTAATATATTATACTCTAGTTTCAGTCAAACAAATATTAATTGGGGACTATTTGAAATGATAGAATACTTCACATATAATTTATATATGTTAAGAGGGAAGGCTATTATGAAGTCCATGCAAAAAAAATCATCTAAAAATTAGATTCTAAGAAACTTTTTGAAATGCATGTTTCGGTCAAAAATCATAGTATATTATACACTAGTTTCGTCAAAAAAATCAAATTTAAATGGGAACTATTTGAAATAATACGAGACTTTTCATATCATTTATATATGTTAAGAGGGGAGGTTATGATGGTATTCCATTTAAAAAAATCAATTGAAAAATAGATTCTATGAAACTTTTCGAAATGCATGTTTCGTTCAAAAATCATAATATATCATGCATTAGTTTCGGTCAAAAAAATAATTTAATTAGGGGCTATTTGAAATGACACGGGACTTCACATATCATTTATATATGAAAAGAGGGAAGGTTATGATGGAAGTCGATGCAAAAAAATCATCTAAAAATTAGATTCTATGAAACTTTTCGAAATGCAAGTTTCGGTTAAAAATCATAGTATATAATACAGTAGATTCGGTCAAAAATCAAATTAATTCTAGGATTGTTCAAAATGGTACGAAACTTCACAAATCATTTATATATTTTACGAGGGAATATTATGATGGATGTCCATGCAAAAAATATACGAAAATTAGATTCTATGAAACTTTTCAAAATGCAAGTTTCTGTCAAAAATCATAGTATATTATACACTAGTTTCGGTCAAAAATATCAAATTTAATTGGGGACTATTTAAAATGATACGAGACTTCACGTATCATTTATATATGTTAAGAGGTAAGGTTATGATGGAAGTCCATGCATAAAAATCATCTAAAAATTTGAATCTATGAATCTTTTCGAAATGCAACTTTCGGTCAAAAATCATAGTATATTATACACTAGTTTCGGTCAAAAAATCAAATTTAATTGGGGACTATTTGAAATGATACGAGACTTCACATATCATTTATATATGTTAAGAGGGAAGGTCATGATGGAAGTACATGCAAATAAAATCATCGGAAAACTAGATTCTATGAAAGTTTTCGAAATGCAAGTTTCGGTCAAAAATCATAGTATATAATACACTAGTTTCGGTCAAAAATCAAATTAATTCTGGGATTGTTCGAAATGGTACGAAACTTCACATATCATTTATATATTTTACGAGGGAATATTATGATGGATGTCCATGCAAAAAATATCCGAAAATTAGATTCAATGAAACTTTTCGAAATGCAAGTTTCTGTCAAAAATCATAGTATAATATACACTAGTTTCGGTCAAAAATATCAAATTTAATTGGGGATTATTTAAAATGATACGAGACTTCACATATCATTTATATATGTTAAGAGGTAAGGTTATGATGGAAGTCCATGCAAAAAAATCATCTAAAAATTTGAATCTATGAATCTTTTCGAAATGCAACTTTCGGTCAAAAATCATAGTATATTATACACTAGTTTCGGTCAAAAAATCAAATTTAATTGGGGACTATTTGAAATGATACGAGACTTCACATATCATTTATATATGATAAGAGGGAAGGTTATGATGGAAGTCGATGCAAAAAAATCATCTAAAAATTAGATTCTATGAAACTTTTCGAAATGCAAGTTTTGGTTAAAAATCATAGTATATAATACACTAGTTTCGGTTAAAAATCAAATTAATTCTGGGATTGTTCGAATTGGTACGAAACTTCACATATCATTTATATATTTTACGAGGGAATATTATGATGGATGTCCATGCAAAAAATATCCGAAAATTAGATTCAATGAAACTTTTCGAAATGCAAGTTTTTGTCAAAAATCATAGTATAATATACACTAGTTTCGGTCAAAAATATCAAATTTAATTGGGGACTATTTAAAATGATACGAGACTTCACATATCATTTATATATGTTAAGAGGTAAGGTTATGATGGAAGTCCATGCAAAAAAATCATCTAAAAATTTGAATCTATGAATCTTTTCGAAATGCAACATTCGGTCAAAAATCATAGTATATTATACACTAGTTTCGGTCAAAAAATCAAATTTAATTGGGGACTATTTGAAATGATACGAGACTTCACATATCATTTATATATGATAAGAGGGAAGGTTATGATGGAAGTACATGCAAAAAAATCATCTAAAAATTAGATTCTATGAAACTTTTCGAAATGCAAGTTTTGGTTAAAAATCATAGTATATAATACACTAGTTTCGGTCAAAATTCAAATTAATTCTGGGATTGTTCGAAATGGTACGAAACATCACATATCATTTATATATTTTACGAGGGAATATTATGATGGATGTCCATGCAAAAAATATCCGAAAATTAGATTCAATGAAACTTTTCGAAATGCAAGTTTCTGTCAAAAATCATAGTATAATATACACTAGTTTCGGTCAAAAATATCAAATTTAATTGGGGACTATTTAAAATGATACGAGACTTCACATATCATTTATATATGTTAAGAGGTAAGGTTATGATGGAAGTCCATGCAAAAAAATCATCTAAAAATTTGAATCTATGAATCTTTTCGAAATGCAACTTTCGGTCAAAAATCATAGTATATTATACACTAGTTTCGGTCAAAAAATCAAATTTAATTGGGGACTATTTGAAATGATACGAGACTTCACATATCATTTATATATGTTAAGAGGGAAGGTCATGATGGAAGTACATGCAAATAAAATCATCGGAAAACTAGATTCTATGAAAGTTTTCGAAATGCAAGTTTCGGTCAAAAATCATAGTATATAATACACTAGTTTCGGTCAAAAATCAAATTAATTCTGGGATTGTTCGAAATGGTACGAAACTTCACATATCATTTATATATTTTACGAGGGAATATTATGATGGATGTCCATGCAAAAAATATCCGAAAATTAGATTCAATGAAACTTTTCGAAATGCAAGTTTCTGTCAAAAATCATAGTATAATATACACTAGTTTCGGTCAAAAATATCAAATTTAATTGGGGACTATTTAAAATGATACGAGACTTCACATATCATTTATATATGTTAAGAGGTAAGGTTATGATGGAAGTCCATGCAAAAAAATCATCTAAAAATTTGAATCTATGAATCTTTTCGAAATGCAACTTTCGGTCAAAAATCATAGTATATTATACACTAGTTTCGGTCAAAAAATCAAATTTAATTGGGGACTATTTGAAATGATACGAGACTTCACATATCATTTATATATGTTAAGAGGGAAGGTCATGATGGAAGTACATGCAAATAAAATCATCGGAAAACTAGATTCTATGAAAGTTTTCGAAATGCAAGTTTCGGTCAAAAATCATAGTATATAATACACTAGTTTCGGTCAAAAATCAAATTAATTCTGGGATTGTTCAAAATGGTACGAAACTTCACATATCATTTATATATTTTACGAGGGAATATTATGATGGATGTCCATGCAAAAAATATCCGAAAATTAGATTCAATGAAACTTTTCGAAATGCAAGTTTCTGTCAAAAATCATAGTATAATATACACTAGTTTCGGTCAAAAATATCAAATTTAATTGGGGACTATTTAAAATGATACGAGACTTCACATATCATTTATATATGTTAAGAGGTAAGGTTATGATGGAAGTCCATGCAAAAAAATCATCTAAAAATTTGAATCTATGAATCTTTTCGAAATGCAACTTTCGGTCAAAAATCATAGTATATTATACACTAGTTTCGGTCAAAAAATCAAATTTAATTGGGGACTATTTGAAATGATACGAGACTTCACATATCATTTATATATGTTAAGAGGGAAGGTCATGATGGAAGTACATGCAAATAAAATCATCGGAAAACTAGATTCTATGAAAGTTTTCGAAATGCAAGTTTCGGTCAAAAATCATAGTATATAATACACTAGTTTCGGTCAAAAATCAAATTAATTCTGGGATTGTTCGAAATGGTACGAAACTTCACATATCATTTATATATTTTACGAGGGAATATTATGATGGATGTCCATGCAAAAAATATCCGAAAATTAGATTCAATGAAACTTTTCGAAATGCAAGTTTCTGTCAAAAATCATAGTATAATATACACTAGTTTCGGTCAAAAATATCAAATTTAATTGGGGACTATTTAAAATGATACGAGACTTCACATATCATTTATATATGTTAAGAGGTAAGGTTATGATGGAAGTCCATGCAAAAAAATCATCTAAAAATTTGAATCTATGAATCTTTTCGAAATGCAACTTTCGGTCAAAAATCATAGTATATTATACACTAGTTTCGGTCAAAAAATCAAATTTAATTGGGGACTATTTGAAATGATACGAGACTTCACATATCATTTATATATGTTAAGAGGGAAGGTCATGATGGAAGTACATGCAAATAAAATCATCGGAAAACTAGATTCTATGAAAGTTTTCGAAATGCAAGTTTCGGTCAAAAATCATAGTATATAATACACTAGTTTCGGTCAAAAATCAAATTAATTCTGGGATTGTTCGAAATGGTACGAAACTTCACATATCATTTATATATTTTACGAGGGAATATTATGATGGATGTCCATGCAAAAAATATCCGAAAATTAGATTCAATGAAACTTTTCGAAATGCAAGTTTCTGTCAAAAATCATAGTATAATATACACTAGTTTCGGTCAAAAATATCAAATTTAATTGGGGACTATTTAAAATGATACGAGACTTCACATATCATTTATATATGTTAAGAGGTAAGGTTATGATGGAAGTCCATGCAAAAAAATCATCTAAAAATTTGAATCTATGAATCTTTTCGAAATGCAACTTTCGGTCAAAAATCATAGTATATTAACACTAGTTTCGGTCAAAAAATCAAATTTAATTGGGGACTATTTGAAATGATACGAGACATCACATATCATTTATATATGATAAGAGGGAAGGTCATGATGGAAGTCGATGCAAAAAAATCATCTAAAAATTAGATTCTATGAAACTTTTCGAAATGCAAGTTTCGGTTAAAAATCATAGTATATAATACAGTAGATTCGGTCAAAAATCAAATTAATTCTAGGATTGTTCAAAATGGTACGAAACTTCACAAATCATTTATATATTTTACGAGGGAATATTATGATGGATGTCCATGCAAAAAATATACGAAAATTAGATTCTATGAAACTTTTCAAAATGCAAGTTTCTGTCAAAAATCATAGTATATTATACACTAGTTTCGGTCAAAAATATCAAATTTAATTGGGGACTATTTAAAATGATACGAGACTTCACGTATCATTTATATATGTTAAGAGGTAAGGTTATGATGGAAGTCCATGCAAAAAAATCATCTAAAAATTTGAATCTATGAATCTTTTCGAAATGCAACTTTCGGTCAAAAATCATAGTATATTATACACTAGTTTCGGTCAAAAAATCAAATTTAATTGGGGACTATTTGAAATGATACGAGACTTCACATATCATTTATATATGTTAAGAGGGAAGGTCATGATGGAAGTACATGCAAATAAAATCATCGGAAAACTAGATTCTATGAAAGTTTTCGAAATGCAAGTTTCGGTCAAAAATCATAGTATATAATACACTAGTTTCGGTCAAAAATCAAATTAATTCTGGGATTGTTCGAAATGGTACGAAACTTCACATATCATTTATATATTTTACGAGGGAATATTATGATGGATGTCCATGCAAAAAATATCCGAAAATTAGATTCAATGAAACTTTTCGAAATGCAAGTTTCTGTCAAAAATCATAGTATAATATACACTAGTTTCGGTCAAAAATATCAAATTTAATTGGGGACTATTTAAAATGATACGAGACTTCACATATCATTTATATATGTTAAGAGGTAAGGTTATGATGGAAGTCCATGCAAAATAATCATCTAAAAATTTGAATCTATGAATCTTTTCGAAATGCAACTTTCGGTCAAAAATCATAGTATATTATACACTAGTTTCGGTCAAAAAATCAAATTTAATTGGGGACTATTTGAAATGATACGAGACTTCACATATCATTTATATATGATAAGAGGGAAGGTCATGATGGAAGTCGATGCAAAAAAATCATCTAAAAATTAGATTCTATGAAACTTTTCGAAATGCAAGTTTCGGTCAAAAATCATAGTATATAATACACTAGTTTCGGTCAAAAATCAAATTAATTCTGGGATTGTTCGAAATGGTACGAAACTTCACATATCATTTATATATTTTACGAGGGAATATTATGATGGATGTCCATGCAAAAAATATCCGAAAATTAGATTCAATGAAACTTTTCGAAATGCAAGTTTCTGTCAAAAATCATAGTATAATATACACTAGTTTCGGTCAAAAATATCAAATTTAATTGGGGACTATTTAAAATGATACGAGACTTCACATATCATTTATATATGTTAAGAGGTAAGGTTATGATGGAAGTCCATGCAAAAAAATCATCTAAAAATTTGAATCTATGAATCTTTTCGAAATGCAACTTTCGGTCAAAAATCATAGTATATTATACACTAGTTTCGGTCAAAAAATCAAATTTAATTGGGGACTATTTGAAATGATACGAGACTTCACATATCATTTATATATGTTAATAGGGAAGGTCATGATGGAAGTACATGCAAATAAAATCATCGGAAAACTAGATTCTATGAAAGTTTTCGAAATGCAAGTTTCGGTCAAAAATCATAGTATATAATACACTAGTTTCGGTCAAAAATCAAATTAATTCTGGGATTGTTCGAAATGGTACGAAACTTCACATATCATTTATATATTTTACGAGGGAATATTATGATGGATGTCCATGCAAAAAATATCCGAAAATTAGATTCAATGAAACTTTTCGAAATGCAAGTTTCTGTCAAAAATCATAGTATAATATACACTAGTTTCGGTCAAAAATATCAAATTTAATTGGGGACTATTTAAAATGATACGAGACTTCACATATCATTTATATATGTTAAGAGGTAAGGTTATGATGGATGTCCATGCAAAAAAATCATCTAAAAATTTGAATCTATGAATCTTTTCGAAATGCAACTTTCGGTCAAAAATCATAGTATATTATACACTAGTTTCGGTCAAAAAATCAAATTTAATTGGGGACTATTTGAAATGATACGAGACTTCACATATCATTTATATATGTTAAGAGGGAAGGTCATGATGGAAGTACATGCAAATAAAATCATCGGAAAACTAGATTCTATGAAAGTTTTCGAAATGCAAGTTTCGGTCAAAAATCATAGTATATAATACACTAGTTTTGGTCAAAAATCAAATTAATTCTGGGATTGTTCGAAATGGTACGAAACTTCACATATCATTTATATATTTTACGAGGGAATATTATGATGGATGTCCATGCAAAAAATATCCGAAAATTAGATTCAATGAAACTTTTCGAAATGCAAGTTTCTGTCAAAAATCATAGTATAATATACACTAGTTTCGGTCAAAAATATCAAATTTAATTGGGGACTATTTAAAATGATACGAGACTTCACATATCATTTATATATGTTAAGAGGTAAGGTTATGATGGAAGTCCATGCAAAAAAATCATCTAAAAATTTGAATCTATGAATCTTTTCGAAATGCAACTTTCGGTCAAAAATCATAGTATATTATACACTAGTTTCGGTCAAAAAATCAAATTTAATTGGGGACTATTTGAAATGATACGAGACTTCACATATCATTTATATATGTTAAGAGGGAAGGTCATGATGGAAGTACATGCAAATAAAATCATCGGAAAACTAGATTCTATGAAAGTTTTCGAAATGCAAGTTTCGGTCAAAAATCATAGTATATAATACACTAGTTTCGGTCAAAAATCAAATTAATTCTGGGATTGTTCGAAATGGTACGAAACTTCACATATCATTTATATATTTTACGAGGGAATATTATGATGGATGTCCATGCAAAAAATATCCGAAAATTAGATTCAATGAAACTTTTCGAAATGCAAGTTTCTGTCAAAAATCATAGTATAATATACACTAGTTTCGGTCAAAAATATCAAATTTAATTGGGGACTATTTCAAATGATACGAGACTTCACATATCATTTATATATGTTAAGAGGTAAGGTTATGATGGAAGTCCATGCAAAAAAATCATCTAAAAATTTGAATCTATGAATCTTTTCGAAATGCAACTTTCGGTCAAAAATCATAGTATATTATACACTAGTTTCGGTCAAAAAATCAAATTTAATTGGGGACTATTTGAAATGATACGAGACTTCACAAATCATTTATATATGATAAGAGGGAAGGTTATGATGGAAGTCGATGCAAAAAAATCATCTAAAAATTAGATTCTATGAAACTTTTCGAAATGCAAGTTTTGGTTAAAAATCATAGTATATAATACACTAGTTTCGGTCAAAAATCAAATTAATTCTGGGATTGTTCGAAATGGTACGAAACTTCACATATCATTTATATATTTTACGAGGGAATATTATGATGGATGTCCATGCAAAAAATATCCGAAAATTAGATTCAATGAAACTTTTCGAAATGCAAGTTTCTGTCAAAAATCATAGTATAATATACACTAGTTTCGGTCAAAAATATCAAATTTAATTGGGGACTATTTAAAATGATACGAGACATCACATATCATTTATATATGTTAAGAGGTAAGGTTATGATGGAAGTCCATGCAAAAAAATCATCTAAAAATTTGAATCTATGAATCTTTTCGAAATGCAACTTTCGGTCAAAAATCATAGTATATTATACACTAGTTTCGGTCAAAAAATCAAATTTAATTGGGGACTATTTGAAATGATACGAGACTTCACATATCATTTATATATGTTAAGAGGGAAGGTCATGATGGAAGTACATGCAAATAAAATCATCGGAAAACTAGATTCTATGAAAGTTTTCGAAATGCAAGTTTCGGTCAAAAATCATAGTATATAATACACTAGTTTCGGTCAAAAATCAAATTAATTCTGGGATTGTTCGAAATGGTACGAAACTTCACATATCATTTATATATTTTACGAGGGAATATTATGATGGATGTCCATGCAAAAAATATCCGAAAATTAGATTCAATGAAACTTTTCGAAATGCAAGTTTCTGTCAAAAATCATAGTATAATATACACTAGTTTCGGTCAAAAATATGAAATTTAATTGGGGACTATTTAAAATGATACGAGACTTCACATATCATTTATATATGTTAAGAGGTAAGGTTATGATGGAAGTCCATGCAAAAAAATCATCTAAAAATTTGAATCTATGAATCTTTTCGAAATGCAACTTTCGGTCAAAAATCATAGTATATTATACACTAGTTTCGGTCAAAAAATCAAATTTAATTGGGGACTATTTGAAATGATACGAGACTTCACATATCATTTATATATGTTAAGAGGGAAGGTCATGATGGAAGTACATGCAAATAAAATCATCGGAAAACTAGATTCTATGAAAGTTTTCGAAATGCAAGTTTCGGTCAAAAATCATAGTATATAATACACTAGTTTCGGTCAAAAATAAAATTAATTTTGGGATTGTTCGAAATGGTACGAAACTTCACATATCATTTATATATTTTACGAGGGAATATTATGATGGATGTCCATGCAAATAATATCCGAAAATTAGATTCAATGAAACTTTTCGAAATGCAAGTTTTTGTCAAAAATCATAGTATAATATACACTAGTTTCGGTCAAAAATATCAAATTTAATTTGGGGACTATTTAAAATGATACGAGACTTCACATATCATTTATATATGTTAAGAGGTAAGGTTATGATGGAAGTCCATGCAAAAAAATCATCTAAAAATTTGAATCTATGAATCTTTTCGAAATGCAACTTTCGGTCAAAAATCATAGTATATTATACACTAGTTTCGGTCAAAAAATCAAATTTAATTGGGGACTATTTGAAATGATACGAGACTTCACATATCATTTATATATGTTAAGAGGGAAGGTGATGATGGAAGTACATGCAAATAAAATCATCGGAAAACTAGATTCTATGAAAGTTTTCGAAATGCAAGTTTCGGTCAAAAATCATAGTATATAATACACTAGTTTCGGTCAAAAATCAAATTAATTTTGGGATTGTTCGAAATGGTACGAAACTTCACATATCATTTATATATTTTACGAGGGAATATTATGATGGATGTCCATGCAAAAAATATCCGAAAATTAGATTAAATGAAACTTTTCGAAATGCAAGTTTCTGTCAAAAATCATAGTATAATATACACTAGTTTCGGTCAAAAATATCAAATTTAATTGGGGACTATTTAAAATGATACGAGACTTCACATATCATTTATATATGTTAAGAGGTAAGGTTATGATGGAAGTCCATGCAAAAAAATCATCTAAAAATTTGAATCTATGAATCTTTTCGAAATGCAACTTTCGGTCAAAAATCATAGTATATTATACACTAGTTTCGGTCAAAAAATCAAATTTAATTGGGGACTATTTGAAATGATACGAGACTTCACATATCATTTATATATGTTAAGAGGGAAGGTCATGATGGAAGTACATGCAAATAAAATCATCGGAAAACTAGATTCTATGAAAGTTTTCGAAATGCAAGTTTCGGTCAAAAATCATAGTATATAATACACTAGTTTCGGTCAAAAATCAAATTAATTCTGGGATTGTTCGAAATGGTACGAAACTTCACATATCATTTATATATTTTACGAGGGAATATTATGATGGATGTCCATGCAAAAAATATCCGAAAATTAGATTCAATGAAACTTTTCGAAATGCAAGTTTCTGTCAAAAATCATAGTATAATATACACTAGTTTCGGTCAAAAATATCAAATTTAATTGGGGACTATTTAAAATGATACGAGACTTCACATATCATTTATATATGTTAAGAGGTAAGGTTATGATGGAAGTCCATGCAAAAAAATCATCTAAAAATTTGAATCTATGAATCTTTTCGAAATGCAACTTTCGGTCAAAAATCATAGTATATTATACACTAGTTTCGGTCAAAAACTCAAATTTAATTGGGGACTATTTGAAATGATACGAGACTTCACATATCATTTATATATGATAAGAGGGAAGGTTATGATGGAAGTCGATGCAAAAAAATCATCTAAAAATTAGATTCTATGAAACTTTTCGAAATGCAAGTTTCGGTTAAAAATCATAGTATATAATACACTAGTTTCGGTCAAAAATCAAATTAATTCTGGGATTGTTCGAAATGGTACGAATCTTCACATATCATTTATATATGTTACGAGGGAATATTATGATGGATGTCCATGCAAAAAATATCCGAAAATTAGACTCTATGAAACTTTTCGAAATGCAAGTTTCTGTAAAAAATCATAGTATATTATACACTAGTTTCGGTCAAAAATATCAAATTATATTGGGGACTATTTAAAATGATACGAGACTTCACATATCATTTATATATGTTAAGAGGTAAAGTTATGATGGAAGTCCATTCAAAAAAATCATCTAAAAATTAGAATCTATGAAACTTTTCGAAATGCAAGTTTCGGTCAAAAATCATAGTATATTATACACTAGTTTCGGTCAAAAAATCAAATTTAATTGGGGACTATTTTAAATGATACGAGACTTCACATATCATTTATATATGTGAAGAGGGAAGGTCATGATGGAAGTACATTAAAAAAATATCATCAGAAAACTAGATTCTATGAAAGTTTTCGAAATGCAAATTTCGGTCAAAAAATCATAATATATTATACACTAGTTTATGCTAGCTTCGGTCAAAAATCAAATTAAATCGGGGACTCTTTGAAATGGTACGATACTTCACATATCATTTATATATTTTACGAGGGAATATTATGATGGATGTCCATGCAAAAACGTATCCGAAAATTAGATTCTATGAAACTTTTCGAAATGCATGTTTCGGTCAAAAATCCTAATATATTATACTCTAGTTTCGGTCAAACAAAAATTAATTGGGGACTATTTGAAATGATACGAGACTTCACATATAATTTATATATGTTAAGAGGGAAGGTTATTATGAAGTCCAAGGAAAAAAAATCATCTAAAAATTAGATTCTAAGAAACTTTTTGAAATGCATGTTTCGGTCAAAAATCATAGTATATTATACACTAGTTTCGTCAAAAAAATCAAATTTAAATGGGAACTATTTGAAATAATACGAGAATTTTCATATCATTTATATATGTTAAGAGGGGATGTTATGATGGTATTCGATTTAAAAAAAATCATTTGAAAAATAGATTATATGAAACTTTTCGAAATGCATGTTTCGTTCAAAATTCATAATATATTATGCATTAGTTTTGGTCAAAAAAATAATTTAATTGGGGTCTATTTGAAATGACACGGGACTTCACATATCATTTATATATGATAAGAGGGAAGGTTATGATGGAAGTCGATGCAAAAAAATCATCTAAAAATTAGATTCTATGAAACTTTTCGAAATGCATGTTTCGGTTAAAAATCATAGTATATAATACACTAGTTTCGGTCAAAAATCAAATTAATTCTGGGATTGTTCAAAATGGTACGAAACTTCACATATCATTTATATATTTTACGAGGGAATATTATGATGGATGTCCATGCAAAAACTATCCGAAAATTTTATTCTATGAAACTTTTCGAAATGCAAGTTTCTGTCAAAAATCATAGTATATTATACACTAGTTTCGGTCAAAAATATCAAATTTAATTGGGGACTATTTAAAATGATACGAGACTTCACATATCATTTACATATGTTAAGAGGTAAAGTTATGATGGAATTCCATGCAAAAAAATCATCTAAAAATTAGAATCTATGAAACTTTTCGAAATGCAATTTTCGGTCAAAAATCATAGTATATTATACACTAGTTTCGGTCAAAAAATCAAATTTAATTGGGGACTATTTGAAATGATACGAGACTTCACATATCATATATATATGTGAAGAGGGAAGGTCATGATGGAAGTACATTCAAAAAAAATCATCAGAAAACTAGATTCTATGAAAGTTTTCGAAATGCAAGTTTCGGTCAAAAAATCATAATATATTATACACTAGTTTATGCTAGCTTCGGTCAAAAATCAAATTAAATCGGGGACTCTTTGAAATGGTACGAAACTTCACATATCAATTATATATTTTACGAGGGAATATTATGATGGATGTCCATGCAAAAACGTATCCGAAAATTAGATTCTATGAAACTTTTCGAAATGCATGTTTCGGTCAAAAATCCTAATATATTATACTCTAGTTTCGGTCAAACAAAAATTAATTGGGGACTATTTGAAATGATACGAGACTTCACATATAATTTATATATGTTAAGAGAGAAGGTTATTATGAAGTCCAAGGAAAAAAAATCATCTAAAAATTAGATTCTAAGAAACTTTTTGAAATGCATGTTTCGGTCAAAAATCATAGTATATTATACACTAGTTTCGTCAAAAAAATCAAATTTAAATGGGAACTATTTAAAATAATACGAGAATTTTCATATCATTTATATATGTTAAGAGGGGATGTTATGATGGTATTCCATTTAAAAAAAATCATTTGAAAAATAGATTATATGAAACTTTTCGAAATGCATGTTTCGTTCAAAATTCATAATATATTATGCATTAGTTTTGGTCAAAAAAATAATTTAATTGGGGTCTATTTGAAATGACACGGGACTTCACATATCATTTATATATGATAAGAGGGAAGGTTATGATGGAAGTCGATGCAAAAAAATCATCTAAAAATTAGATTCTATGAAACTTTTCGAAATGCATGTTTCGGTTAAAAATCATAGTATATAATACACTAGTTTCGGTCAAAAATCAAATTAATTCTGGGATTGTTCAAAATGGTACGAAACTTCACATATCATTTATATATTTTACGAGGGAATATTATGATGGATGTCCATGCAAAAACTATCCGAAAATTATATTCTATGAAACTTTTCGAAATGCGAGTTTCTGTCAAAAATCATAGTATATTATACACTAGTTTCGGTCAAAAATATCAAATTTAATTGGGGACTATTTAAAATGATACGAGACTTCACATATCATTTACATATGTTAAGAGGTAAAGTTATGATGGAATTCCATGCAAAAAAATCATCTAAAAATTAGAATCTATGAAACTTTTCGAAATGCAATTTTCGGTCAAAAATCATAGTATATTATACACTAGTTTCGGTCAAAAAATCAAATTTAATTGGGGACTATTTGAAATGATACGAGACTTCACATATCATATATATATGTGAAGAGGGAAGGTCATGATGGAAGTACATTCAAAAAAAATCATCAGAAAACTAGATTCTATGAAAGTTTTCGAAATGCAAGTTTCGGTCAAAAAATCATAATATATTATACACTAGTTTATGCTAGCTTCGGTCAAAAATCAAATTAAATCGGGGACTCTTTGAAATGGTACGAAACTTCACATATCATTTATATATTTTACGAGGGAATATTATGATGGATGTCCATGCAAAAACGTATCCGAAAATTAGATTCTATGAAACTTTTCGAAATGCATGTTTCGGTCAAAAATCCTAATATATTATACTCTAGTTTCGGTCAAACAAAAATTAATTGGGGACTATTTGAAATGATACGAGACTTCACATATAATTTATATATGTTAAGAGAGAAGGTTATTATGAAGTCCAAGGAAAAAAAATCATCTAAAAATTAGATTCTAAGAAACTTTTTGAAATGCATGTTTCGGTCAAAAATCATAGTATATTATACACTAGTTTCGTCAAAAAAATCAAATTTAAATGGGAACTATTTAAAATAATACGAGAATTTTCATATCATTTATATATGTTAAGAGGGGATGTTATGATGGTATTCCATTTAAAAAAAATCATTTGAAAAATAGATTATATGAAACTTTTCGAAATGCATGTTTCGTTCAAAATTCATAATATATTATGCATTAGTTTTGGTCAAAAAAATAATTTAATTGGGGTCTATTTGAAATGACACGGGACTTCACATATCATTTATATATGATAAGAGGGAAGGTTATGATGGAAGTCGATGCAAAAAAATCATCTAAAAATTAGATTCTATGAAACTTTTCGAAATGCATGTTTCGGTTAAAAATCATAGTATATAATACACTAGTTTCGGTCAAAAATCAAATTAATTCTGGGATTGTTCAAAATGGTACGAAACTTCACATCTCATTTATATATTTTACGAGGGAATATTATGATGGATGTCCATGCAAAAACTATCCGAAAATTAGATTCTATGAAACTTTTCGAAATGCGAGTTTCTGTCAAAAATCATAGTATATTATACACTAGTTTCGGTCAAAAATATCAAATTTAATTGGGGACTATTTAAAATGATACGAGACTTCACATATCATTTACTTATGTTAAGAGGTAAAGTTATGATGGAATTCCATGCAAAAAAATCATCTAAAAATTAGAATCTATGAAACTTTTCGAAATGCTAGTTTCGGTCAAAAATCATAGTATATTATACACTAGTTTCGGTCAAAAAATCAAATTTAATTGGGGACTATTTTAAATGATACGAGACTTCACATATCATTTATATATGTGAAGAGGGAAGGTCATGATGGAAGTACATTCAAAAAAAATCATCAGAAAACTAGATTCTATGAAAGTTTTCTAAATGCAAGTTTCAGTCAAAAAATCATAATATATTATACACTAGTTTATGCTAGCTTCGGTCAAAAATCAAATTAAATCGGGGACTCTTTGAAATGGTACGAAACTTCACATATCATTTATATATTTTACGAGGGAATATTATGATGGATGTCCATGCAAAAACGTATCCCAAAATTAGATTCTATGAAACTTTTCGAAATGCATGTTTCGGTCAAAAATCCTAATATATTATACTCTAGTTTCGGTCAAACAAAAATTAATTGGGGACTATTTGAAATGATACGAGACTTCACATATAATTTATATATGTTAAGAGGGAAGGTTATTATGAAGTCCAAGCAAAAAAAATCATCTAAAAATTAGATTCTAAGAAACTTTTTGAAATGCATGTTTCGGTCAAAAATCATAGTATATTATACACTAGTTTCGTCAAAAAAATCAAATTTAAATGGGAACTATTTGAAATAATACGAGAATTTTCATATCATTTATATATGTTAAGAGGGGATGTTATGATGGTATTCCATTTAAAAAAAATCATTTGAAAAATAGATTATATGAAACTTTTCGAAATGCATGTTTCGTTCAAAATTCATAATATATTATGCATTAGTTTTGGTCAAAAAAATAATTTAATTGGGGTCTATTTGAAATGACACGGGACTTCACATATCATTTATATATGATAAGAGGGAAGGTTATGATGGAAGTCGATGCAAAAAAATCATCTAAAAATTAGATTCAATGAAACTTTTCGAAATGCATGTTTCGGTTAAAAATCAAGTATATAATACACTAGTTTCGGTCAAAAATCAAATTAATTCTGGGATTGTTCAAAATGGTACGAAACTTCACATATCATTTATATATTTTACGAGGGAATATTATGATGGATGTCCATGCAAAAACTATCCGAAAATTAGATTCTATGAAACTTTTCGAAATGCAAGTTTCTGTAAAACATCATAGTATATTATACACTAGTTTCGGTCAAAAATATCAAATTTAATTGGGGACTATTTAAAATGATACGAGACTTCACATATCATTTATATATGTTAAGAGGTAAAGTTATGATGTAAGTCCATGCAAAAATATCATCTAAAAATTAGAATCTATGAAACTTTTCGAAATGCAAGTTTCGGTCAAAAATCATAGTATATTATACACTAGTTTCGGTCAAAAAATCAAATTTAATTGGGGACTATTTTAAATGATACGAGACTTCACATATCATTTATATATGTGAAGAGGGAAGGTCATGATGGAAGTACATTCAAAAAAAATCATCAGAAAACTAGATTCTATGAAAGTTTTCGAAATGCAAGTTTCGGTCAAAAAATCATAATATATTATACACTAGTTTATGCTAGCTTCGGTCAAAAATCAAATTAAATCGGGGACTCTTTGAAATGGTACGAAACTTCACATATCATTTATATATTTTACGAGGGAATATTATGATGGATGTCCATGCAAAAACGTATCCGAAAATTAGATTCTATGAAACTTTTCGAAATGCATGTTTCGGTCAAAAATCCTAATATATTATACTCTAGTTTCGGTCAAACAAAAATTAATTGGGGACTATTTGAAATGATACGAGACTTCACATATAATTTATATATGTTAAGAGAGAAGGTTATTATGAAGTCCAAGGAAAAAAAATCATCTAAAAATTAGATTCTAAGAAACTTTTTGAAATGCATGTTTCGGTCAAAAATCATAGTATATTATACACTAGTTTCGTCAAAAAAATCAAATTTAAATGGGAACTATTTGAAATAATACGAGAATTTTCATATCATTTATATATGTTAAGAGGGGATGTTATGATGGTATTCCATTTAAAAAAAATCATTTGAAAAATAGATTATATGAAACTTTTCGAAATGCATGTTTCGTTCAAAATTCATAATATATTATGCATTAGTTTTGGTCAAAAAAATAATTTAATTGGGGTCTATTTGAAATGACACGGGACTTCACATATCATTTATATATGATAAGAGGGAAGGTTATGATGGAAGTCGATGCAAAAAAATCATCTAAAAATTAGATTCTATGAAACTTTTCGAAATGCATGTTTCGGTTAAAAATCATAGTATATAATACACTAGTTTCGGTCAAAAATCAAATTAATTCTGGGATTGTTCAAAATGGTACGAAACTTCACATATCATTTATATATTTTACGAGGGAATATTATGATGGATGTCCATGCAAAAAATATCCGAAAATTAGATTCTATGAATCTTTTCGAAATGCGAGTTTCTGTCAAAAATCATAGTATATTATACACTAGTTTCTGTAAAAAATATCAAATTTAATTGGGGACTATTTAAAATGATACGAGACTTCACATATCATTTACATATGTTAAGAGGTAATGTTATGATGGAATTCCATGCAAAAAAATCATCTAAAAATTAGAATCTATGAAACCTTTCGAAATGCAATTTTCGGTCAAAAATCATAGTATATTATACACTAGTTTCGGTCAAAAAATCAAATTTAATTGGGGACTATTTGAAATGATACGAGACTTCACATATCATTTATATATGTGAAGAGGGAAGGTCATGATGGAAGTACATTCAAAAAAAATCATCAGAAAACTAGATTCTATGAAAGTTTTCGAAATGCAAGTTTCGGTCAAAAAATCATAATATATTATACACTAGTTTATGCTAGCTTCGGTCAAAAATCAAATTAAATCGGGGACTCTTTGAAATGGTACGAAACTTCACATATCATTTATATATTTTACGAGGGAATATTATGATGGATGTCCATGCAAAAACGTATCCGAAAATTAGATTCTATGAAACTTTTCGAAATGCATGTTTCGGTCAAAAATCCTAATATATTATACTCTAGTTTCGGTCAAACAAAAATTAATTGGGGACTATTTGAAATGATACGAGACTTCACATATAATTTATATATGTTAAGAGAGAAGGTTATTATGAAGTCCAAGGAAAAAAAATCATCTAAAAATTAGATTCTAAGAAACTTTTTGAAATGCATGTTTCGGTCAAAAATCATAGTATATTATACACTAGTTTCGTCAAAAAAATCAAATTTAAATGGGAACTATTTAAAATAATACGAGAATTTTCATATCATTTATATATGTTAAGAGGGGATGTTATGATGGTATTCCATTTATAAAAAATCATTTGAAAAATAGATTATATGAAACTTTTCGAAATGCATGTTTCGTTCAAAATTCATAATATATTATGCATTAGTTTTGGTCAAAAAAATAATTTAATTGGGGTCTATTTGAAATGACACGGGACTTCACATATCATTTATATATGATAAGAGGGAAGGTTATGATGGAAGTCGATGCAAAAAAATCATCTAAAAATTAGATTCTATGAAACTTTTCGAAATGCATGTTTCGGGTAAAAATCATAGTATATAATACACTAGTTTCGGTCAAAAATCAAATTAATTCTGGGATTGTTCAAAATGGTACGAAACTTCACATATCATTTATATATTTTACGAGGGAATATTATGATGGATGTCCATGCAAAAACTATCCGAAAATTAGATTCTATGAAACTTTTCGAAATGCAAGTTTCTGTAAAAAATCATAGTATATTATACACTAGTTTCGGTCAAAAATATCAAATTTAATTGGGGACTATTTAAAATGATACGAGACTTCACATATCATTTATATATGTTAAGAGGTAAAGTTATGATGGAAGTCCATGCAAAAAAATCATCTAAAAATTAGAATCTATGAAACTTTTCGAAATGCAAGTTTCGGTCAAAAATCATAGTATATTATACACTAGTTTCGGTCAAAAAATCAAATTTAATTGGGGACTATTTTAAATGATACGAGACTTCACATATCATTTATATATGTGAAGAGGGAAGGTCATGATGGAAGTACATTCAAAAAAAATCATCAGAAAACTAGATTCTATGAAAGTTTTCGAAATGCATGTTTCGGTCAAAAAATCATAATATATTATACACTAGTTTATGCTAGCTTCGGTCAAAAATCAAATTAAATCGGGGACTCTTTGAAATGGTACGAAACTTCACATATCATTTATATATTTTACGAGGGAATATTATGATGGATGTCCATGCAAAAACGTATCCGAAAATTAGATTCTATGAAACTTTTCGAAATGCATGTTTCGGTCAAAAATCCTAATATATTATACTCTAGTTTCGGTCAAACAAAAATTAATTGGGGACTATTTGAAATGATACGAGACTTCACATATAATTTATATATGTTAAGAGAGAAGGTTATTATGAAGTCCAAGGAAAAAAAATCATCTAAAAATTAGATTCTAAGAAACTTTTTGAAATGCATGTTTCGGTCAAAAATCATAGTATATTATACACTAGTTTCGTCAAAAAAATCAAATTTAAATGGGAACTATTTGAAATAATACGAGAATTTTCATATCATTTATATATGTTAAGAGGGGATGTTATGATGGTATTCCATTTAAAAAAAATCATTTGAAAAATAGATTATATGAAACTTTTCGAAATGCATGTTTCGTTCAAAATTCATAATATATTATGCATTAATTTTGGTCAAAAAAATAATTTAATTGGGGTCTATTTGAAATGACACGGGACTTCACATATCATTTATATATGATAAGAGGGAAGGTTATGATGGAAGTCGATGCAAAAAAATCATCTAAAAATTAGATTCTATGAAACTTTTCGAAATGCATGTTTCGGTTAAAAATCATAGTATATAATACACTAGTTTCGGTCAAAAATCAAATTAATTCTGGGATTGTTCAAAATGGTACGAAACTTCACATATCATTTATATATTTTACGAGGGAATATTATGATGGATGTCCATGCAAAAACTATCCGAAAATTAGATTCTATGAAACTTTTCGAAATGCGAGTTTCTGTCAAAAATCATAGTATATTATACACTAGTTTCGGTCAAAAATATCAAATTTAATTGGGGACTATTTAAAATGATACGAGACTTCACATATCATTTACATATGTTAATAGGTAATGTTATGATGGAATTCCATGCAAAAAAATCATCTAAAAATTAGAATCTATGAAACTTTTCGAAATGCAATTTTCGGTCAAAAATCATAGTATATTATACACTAGTTTCGGTCAAAAAATCAAATTTAATTGGGGACTATTTGAAATGATACGAGACTTCACATATCATTTATATATGTGAAGAGGGAAGGTCATGATGGAAGTACATTTAAAAAAAATCATCAGAAAACTAGATTCTATGAAAGTTTTCGAAATGCAAGTTTCGGTCAAAAAATCATAATATATTATACACTAGTTTATGCTAGCTTCGGTCAAAAATCAAATTAAATCGGGGACTCTTTGAAATGGTACGAAACTTCACATATCATTTATATATTTTACGAGGGAATATTATGATGGATGTCCATGCAAAAACGTATCCGAAAATTAGATTCTATGAAACTTTTCGAAATGCATGTTTCGGTCAAAAATCCTAATATATTATACTCTAGTTTCGGTCAAACAAAAATTAATTGGGGACTATTTGAAATGATACGAGACTTCACATATAATTTATATATGTTAAGAGAGAAGGTTATTATGAAGTCCAAGGAAAAAAAATCATCTAAAAATTAGATTCTAAGAAACTTTTTGAAATGCATGTTTCGGTCAAAAATCATAGTATATTATACACTAGTTTCGTCAAAAAAATCAAATTTAAATGGGAACTATTTAAAATAATACGAGAATTTTCATATCATTTATATATGTTAAGAGGGGATGTTATGATGGTATTCCATTTAAAAAAAATCATTTGAAAAATAGATTATATGAAACTTTTCGAAATGCATGTTTCGTTCAAAATTCATAATATATTATGCATTAGTTTTGGTCAAAAAAATAATTTAATTGGGGTCTATTTGAAATGACACGGGACTTCACATATCATTTATATATGATAAGAGGGAAGGTTATGATGGAAGTCGATGCAAAAAAATCATCTAAAAATTAGATTCTATGAAACTTTTCGAAATGCATGTTTCGGTTAAAAATCATAGTATATAATACACTAGTTTCGGTCAAAAATCAAATTAATTCTGGGATTGTTCAAAATGGTACGAAACTTCACATATCATTTATATATTTTACGAGGGAATATTATGATGGATGTCCATGCAAAAACTATCCGAAAATTAGATTCTATGAAACTTTTCGAAATGCGAGTTTCTGTCAAAAATCATAGTATATTATACACTAGTTTCGGTCAAAAATATCAAATTTAATTGGGGACTATTTAAAATGATACGAGACTTCACATATCATTTACATATGTTAATAGGTAATGTTATGATGGAATTCCATGCAAAAAAATCATCTAAAAATTAGAATCTATGAAACTTTTCGAAATGCAATTTTCGGTCAAAAATCATAGTATATTATACACTAGTTTCGGTCAAAAAATCAAATTTAATTGGGGACTATTTGAAATGATACGAGACTTCACATATCATTTATATATATGAAGAGGGAAGGTCATGATGGAAGTAAATTCAAAAAAAATCATCAGAAAACTAGATTCTATGAAAGTTTTCTAAATGCAAGTTTCGGTCAAAAAATCAGAATATATTATACACTAGTTTATGCTAGCTTCGGTCAAAAATCAAATTAAATCGGGGACTCTTTGAAATGGTACGAAACTTCACATATCATTTATATATTTTACGAGGGAATATTATGATGGATGTCCATGCAAAAACGTATCCGAAAATTAGATTCTATGAAACTTTTCGAAATGCATGTTTCGGTCAAAAATCCTAATATATTATACTCTAGTTTCGGTCAAACAAAAATTAATTGGGGACTATTTGAAATGATACGAGACTTCACATATAATTTATATATGTTAAGAGGGAAGGTTATTATGAAGTCCAAGCAAAAAAAATCATCTAAAAATTAGATTCTAAGAAACTTTTTGAAATGCATGTTTCGCTCAAAAATCATAGTATATTATACACTAGTTTCGTCAAAAAAATCAAATTTAAATGGGAACTATTTGAAATAATACGAGAATTTTCATATCATTTATATATGTTAAGAGGGGATGTTATGATGGTATTCCATTTAAAAAAATTTATTTGAAAAATAGATTCTATGAAACTTTTCGAAATGCATGTTTCGTTCAAAATTCATAATATATTATGCATTAGTTTTGGTCAAAAAAATAATTTAATTGGGGTCTATTTGAAATGAAACGGGACTTCACATATCATTTATATATGATAAGAGGGAAGGTTATGATGGAAGTCGATGAAAAAAAATCATCTAAAAATTAGATTCTATGATACTTTTCGAAATGCAAGTTTCGGTTAAAAATCATAGTATATAATACACTAGTTTCGGTCAAAAATCAAATTAATTCTGGGATTGTTCGAAATGGTACGAAACTTCACATATCATTTATATATGTTACGAGGGAATATTATGATGGATGTTCATGCAAAAAATATCCGAAAATTAGATTCTATGAAACTTTTCGAAATGCAAGTTTCTGTAAAAAATCATAGTATATTATACACTAGTTTCGGTCAAAAATATCAAATTTAATTGGGGACTATTTAAAATGATACGAGACTTCACATATCATTTATATATGTTAAGAGGTAAAGTTATGATGGAAGTCCATGCAAAAAAATCATCTAAAAATTAGAATCTATGAAACTTTTCGAAATGCAAGTTTCGGTCAAAAATCATAGTATATTATACACTAGTTTCGGTCAAAAAATCAAATTTAATTGGGGACTATTTTAAATGATACGAGACTTCACATATCATTTATATATGTGAAGAGGGAAGGTCATGATGGAAGTACATTAAAAAAAAATCATCAGAAAACTAGATTCTATGAAAGTTTTCGAAATGCAAGTTTCGGTCAAAAAATCATAATATATTATACACTAGTTTATGCTAGCTTCGGTCAAAAATCAAATTAAATCGGGGACTCTTTGAAATGGTACGAAACTTCACATATCATTTATATATTTTACGAGGGAATATTATGATGGATGTCCATGCAAAAACGTATCCGAAAATTAGATTATATGAAACTTTTCGAAATGCATGTTTCGGTCAAAAATCCTAATATATTATACTCTAGTTTCGGTCAAACAAAAATTAATTGGGGACTATTTGAAATGATACGAGACTTCACATATAATTTATATATGTTAAGAGAGAAGGTTATTATGAAGTACAAGGAAAAAAAATCATCTAAAAATTAGATTCTAAGAAACTTTTTGAAATGCATGTTTCGGTCAAAAATCATAGTATATTATACACTAGTTTCGTCAAAAAAATCAAATTTAAATGGGAACTATTTGAAATAATACGAGAATTTTCATATCATTTATATATGTTATGAGGGGATGTTATGATGGTATTCGATTTAAAAAAAATCATTTGAAAAATAGATTCTATGAAACTTTTCGAAATGCATGTTTCGTTCAAAATTCATAATATATTATGCATTAGTTTTGGTCAAAAAAATAATTTAATTGGGGTCTATTTGAAATGACACGGGACTTCACATATCATTTATATATGATAAGAGGGAAGGTTATGATGGAAGTCGATGCAAAAAAATCATCTAAAAATTAGATTCTATGAAACTTTTCGAAATGCATGTTTCGTTTAAAAATCATAGTATATAATACACTAGTTTCGGTCAAAAATCAAATTAATTCTGGGATTGTTCAAAATGGTACGAAACTTCACATATCATTTATATATTTTACGAGGGAATATTATGATGGATGTCCATGCAAAAACTATCCGAAAATTAGATTCTATGAAACTTTTCGAAATGCGAGTTTCTGTCAAAAATCATAGTATATTATACACTAGTTTCGGTCAAAAATATCAAATTTAATTGGGGACTATTTAAAATGATACGAGACTTCACATATCATTTACATATGTTAATAGGTAATGTTATGATGGAATTCCATGCAAAAAAATCATCTAAAAATTAGAATCTATGAAACTTTTCGAAATGCAATTTTCGGTCAAAAATCATAGTATATTATACACTAGTTTCGGTCAAAAAATCAAATTTAATTGGGGACTATTTGAAATGATACGAGACTTCACATATCATTTATATATGTGAAGAGGGAAGGTCATGATGGAAGTACATTTAAAAAAAATCATCAGAAAACTAGATTCTATGAAAGTTTTCGAAATGCAAGTTTCGGTCAAAAAATCATAATATATTATACACTAGTTTATGCTAGCTTCGGTCAAAAATAAAATTAAATCGGGGACTCTTTGAAATGGTACGAAACTTCACATATCATTTATATATTTTACGAGGGAATATTATGATGGATGTCCATGCAAAAACGTATCCGAAAATTAGATTCTATGAAACTTTTCGAAATGCATGTTTCGGTCAAAAATCCTAATATATTATACTCTAGTTTCGGTCAAACAAAAATTAATTGGGGACTATTTGAAATGATACGAGACTTCACATATAATTTATATATGTTAAGAGAGAAGGTTATTATGAAGTCCAAGGAAAAAAATCATCTAAAAATTAGATTCTATGAAACTTTTTGAAATGCATGTTTCGGTCAAAAATCATAGTATATTATACACTAGTTTCGTCAAAAAAATCAAATTTAAATGGGAACTATTTGAAATAATACGAGAATTTTCATATCATTTATATATGTTAAGAGGGGATGTTATGATGGTATTCCATTTAAAAAAAATCATTTGAAAAATAGATTATATGAAACTTTTCGAAATGCATGTTTCGTTCAAAATTCATAATATATTATGCATTAGTTTTGGTCAAAAAAATAATTTAATTGGGGTCTATTTGAAATGACACGGGACTTCACATATCATTTATATATGATAAGAGGGAAGGTTATGATGGAAGTCGATGCAAAAAAATCATCTAAAAATTAGATTCTATGAAACTTTTCGAAATGCATGTTTCGTTTAAAAATCATAGTATATAATACACTAGTTTCGGTCAAAAATCAAATTAATTCTGGGATTGTTCAAAATGGTACGAAACTTCACATATCATTTATATATTTTACGAGGGAATATTATGATGGATGTCCATGCAAAAACTATCCGAAAATTAGATTCTATGAAACTTTTCGAAATGCGAGTTTCTGTCAAAAATCATAGTATATTATACACTAGTTTCGGTCAAAAATATCAAATTTAATTGGGGACTATTTAAAAAGATACGAGACTTCACATATCATTTACATATGTTAAGAGGTAAGGTTATGATGGAATTCCATGCAAAAAAATCATCTAAAAATTAGAATCTATGAAACTTTTCGAAATGCAAGTTTCGGTCAAAAATCATAGTATATTATACACTAGTTTCGGTCAAAAAATCAAATTTAATTGGGGACTATTTTAAATGATACGAGACTTCACATATCATTTATATATGTGAAGAGGGAAGGTCATGATGGAAGTACATTCAAAAAAAATCATCAGAAAACTAGATTCTATGAAAGTTTTCAAAATGCAAGTTTCGGTCAAAAAATCATAATATATTATACACTAGTTTATGCTAGCTTCGGTCAAAAATCAAATTAAATCGGGGACTCTTTGAAATGGTACGAAACTTCACATATCATTTATATATTTTACGAGGGAATATTATGATGGATGTCCATGCAAAAACGTATCCGAAAATTAGATTCTATGAAACTTTTCGAAATGCATGTTTCGGTCAAAAATCCTAATATATTATACTCTAGTTTCGGTCAAACAAAAATTAATTGGGGACTATTTGAAATGATACGAGACTTCACATATAATTTATATATGTTAAGAGAGAAGGTTATTATGAAGTCCAAGGAAAAAAATCATCTAAAAATTAGATTCTAAGAAACTTTTTGAAATGCATGTTTCGGTCAAAAATCATAGTATATTATACACTAGTTTCGTCAAAAAAATCAAATTTAAATGGGAACTATTTGAAATAATACGAGAATTTTCATATCATTTATATATGTTAAGAGGGGATGTTATGATGGTATTCCATTTAAAAAAAATCATTTGAAAAATAGATTATATGAAACTTTTCGAAATGCATGTTTCGTTCAAAATTCATAATATATTATGCATTAGTTTTGGTCAAAAAAATAATTTAATTGGGGTCTATTTGAAATGACACGGGACTTCACATATCATTTATATATGATAAGAGGGAAGGTTATGATGGAAGTCGATGCAAAAAAATCATCTAAAAATTAGATTCTATGAAACTTTTCGAAATGCATGTTTCGTTTAAAAATCATAGTATATAATACACTAGTTTCGGTCAAAAATCAAATTAATTCTGGGATTGTTCAAAATGGTACGAAACTTCACATATCATTTATATATTTTACGAGGGAATATTATGATGGATGTCCATGCAAAAACTATCCGAAAATTAGATTCTATGAAACTTTTCGAAATGCGAGTTTCTGTCAAAAATCATAGTATATTATACACTAGTTTCGGTCAAAAATATCAAATTTAATTGGGGACTATTTAAAAAGATACGAGACTTCACATATCATTTACATATGTTAATAGGTAATGTTATGATGGAATTCCATGCAAAAAAATCATCTAAAAATTAGAATCTATGAAACTTTTTGAAATGCAATTTTCGGTCAAAAATCATAGTATATTATACACTAGTTTCGGTCAAAAAATCAAATTTAATTGGGGACTATTTGAAATGATACGAGACTTCACATATCATTTATATATGTGAAGAGGGAAGGTCATGATGGAAGTACATTTAAAAAAAATCATCAGAAAACTAGATTCTATGAAAGTTTTCAAAATGCAAGTTTCGGTCAAAAAATCATAATATATTATACACTAGTTTATGCTAGCTTCGGTCAAAAATCAAATTAAATCGGGGACTCTTTGAAATGGTACGAAACTTCACATATCATTTATATATTTTACGAGGGAATATTATGATGGATGTCCATGCAAAAACGTATCCGAAAATTAGATTCTATGAAACTTTTCGAAATGCATGTTTCGGTCAAAAATCCTAATATATTATACTCTAGTTTCGGTCAAACAAAAATTAATTGGGGACTATTTGAAATGATACGAGACTTCACATATAATTTATATATGTTAAGAGAGAAGGTTATTATGAAGTCCAAGGAAAAAAATCATCTAAAAATTAGATTCAAAGAAACTTTTTGAAATGCATGTTTCGGTCAAAAATCATAGTATATTATACACTAGTTTCGTCAAAAAAATCAAATTTAAATGGGAACTATTTGAAATAATACGAGAATTTTCATATCATTTATATATGTTAAGAGGGGATGTTATGATGGTATTCCATTTAAAAAAAATCATTTGAAAAATAGATTATATGAAACTTTTCGAAATGCATGTTTCGTTCAAAATTCATAATATATTATGCATTAGTTTTGGTCAAAAAAATAATTTAATTGGGGTCTATTTGAAATGACACGGGACTTCACATATCATTTATATATGATAAGAGGGAAGGTTATGATGGAAGTCGATGCAAAAAAATCATCTAAAAATTAGATTCTATGAAACTTTTCGAAATGCATGTTTCGTTTAAAAATCATAGTATATAATACACTAGTTTCGGTCAAAAATCAAATTAATTCTGGGATTGTTCAAAATGGTACGAAACTTCACATATCATTTATATATTTTACGAGGGAATATTATGATGGATGTCCATGCAAAAACTATCCGAAAATTAGATTCTATGAAACTTTTCGAAATGCGAGTTTCTGTCAAAAATCATAGTATATTATACACTAGTTTCGGTCAAAAATATCAAATTTAATTGGGGACTATTTAAAAAGATACGAGACTTCACATATCATTTACATATGTTAATAGGTAATGTTATGATGGAATTCCATGCAAAAAAATCATCTAAAAATTAGAATCTATGAAACTTTTTGAAATGCAATTTTCGGTCAAAAATCATAGTATATTATACACTAGTTTCGGTCAAAAAATCAAATTTAATTGGGGACTATTTGAAATGATACGAGACTTCACATATCATTTATATATGTGAAGAGGGAAGGTCATGATGGAAGTACATTTAAAAAAAATCATCAGAAAACTAGATTCTATGAAAGTTTTCAAAATGCAAGTTTCGGTCAAAAAATCATAATATATTATACACTAGTTTATGCTAGCTTCGGTCAAAAATCAAATTAAATCGGGGACTCTTTGAAATGGTACGAAACTTCACATATCATTTATATATTTTACGAGGGAATATTATGATGGATGTCCATGCAAAAACGTATCCGAAAATTAGATTCTATGAAACTTTTCGAAATGCATGTTTCGGTCAAAAATCCTAATATATTATACTCTAGTTTCGGTCAAACAAAAATTAATTGGGGACTATTTGAAATGATACGAGACTTCACATATAATTTATATATGTTAAGAGAGAAGGTTATTATGAAGTCCAAGGAAAAAAATCATCTAAAAATTAGATTCTAAGAAACTTTTTGAAATGCATGTTTCGGTCAAAAATCATAGTATATTATACACTAGTTTCGTCAAAAAAATCAAATTTAAATGGGAACTATTTGAAATAATACGAGAATTTTCATATCATTTATATATGTTAAGAGGGGATGTTATGATGGTATTCCATTTAAAAAAAATCATTTGAAAAATAGATTATATGAAACTTTTCGAAATGCATGTTTCGTTCAAAATTCATAATATATTATGCATTAGTTTTGGTCAAAAAAATAATTTAATTGGGGTCTATTTGAAATGACACGGGACTTCACATATCATTTATATATGATAAGAGGGAAGGTTATGATGGAAGTCGATGCAAAAAAATCATCTAAAAATTAGATTCTATGAAACTTTTCGAAATGCATGTTTCGTTTAAAAATCATAGTATATAATACACTAGTTTCGGTCAAAAATCAAATTAATTCTGGGATTGTTCAAAATGGTACGAAACTTCACATATCATTTATATATTTTACGAGGGAATATTATGATGGATGTCCATGCAAAAACTATCCGAAAATTAGATTCTATGAAACTTTTCGAAATGCGAGTTTCTGTCAAAAATCATAGTATATTATACACTAGTTTCGGTCAAAAATATCAAATTTAATTGGGGACTATTTAAAAAGATACGAGACTTCACATATCATTTACATATGTTAAGAGGTAAGGTTATGATGGAATTCCATGCAAAAAAATCATCTAAAAATTAGAATCTATGAAACTTTTCGAAATGCAAGTTTCGGTCAAAAATCATAGTATATTATAAACTAGTTTCGGTCAAAAAATCAAATTTAATTGGGGACTATTTTAAATGATACGAGACTTCACATATCATTTATATATGTGAAGAGGGAAGGTCATGATGGAAGTACATTAAAAAAAAATCATCAGAAAACTAGATTCTATGAAAGTTTTCAAAATGCAAGTTTCGGTCAAAAAATCATAATATATTATACACTAGTTTATGCTAGCTTCGGTCAAAAATCAAATTAAATCGGGGACTCTTTGAAATGGTACGAAACTTCACATATCATTTATATATTTTACGAGGGAATATTATGATGGATGTCCATGCAAAAACGTATCCGAAAATTAGATTCTATGAAACTTTTCGAAATGCATGTTTCGGTCAAAAATCCTAATATATTATACTCTAGTTTCTGTCAAACAAAAATAAATTGGGGACTATTTGAAATGATACGAGACTTCACATATAATTTATATATGTTAAGAGGGAAGGTTATTATGAAGTCCAAGGAAAAAAATCATCTAAAAATTAGATTCTAAGAAACTTTTTGAAATGCATGTTTCGGTCAAAAATCATAGTATATTATACACTAGTTTCGTCAAAAAAATCAAATTTAAATGGGAACTATTTGAAATAATACGAGAATTTTCATATCATTTATATATGTTAAGAGGGGATGTTATGATGGTATTCCATTTAAAAAAATTTATTTGAAAAATAGATTATATGAAACTTTTCGAAATGCATGTTTCGTTCAAAATTCATAATATATTATGCATTAGTTTTGGTCAAAAAAATAATTTAATTGGGGTCTATTTGAAATGACACGGGACTTCACATATCATTTATATATGATAAGAGGTAAGGTTATGATGGAAGTCGATGCAAAAAAATCATCTAAAAATTAGAATCTATGAAACTTTTCGAAATGCAAGTTTCGGTCAAAAATCATAGTATATTATAAACTAGTTTCGGTCAAAAAATCAAATTTAATTGGGGACTATTTTAAATGATACGAGACTTCACATATCATTTATATATGTGAAGAGGGAAGGTCATGATGGAAGTACATTCAAAAAAAATCATCAGAAAACTAGATTCTATGAAAGTTTTCAAAATGCAAGTTTCGGTCAAAAAATCATAATATATTATACACTAGTTTATGCTAGCTTCGGTCAAAAATCAAATTAAATCGGGGACTCTTTGAAATGGTACGAAACTTCACATATCATTTATATATTTTACGAGGGAATATTATGATGGATGTCCATGCAAAAACGTATCCGAAAATTAGATTCTATGAAACTTTTCGAAATGCATGTTTCGGTCAAAAATCCTAATATATTATACTCTAGTTTCTGTCAAACAAAAATAAATTGGGGACTATTTGAAATGATACGAGACTTCACATATAATTTATATATGTTAAGAGGGAAGGTTATTATGAAGTCCAAGGAAAAAAATCATCTAAAAATTAGATTCTAAGAAACTTTTTGAAATGCATGTTTCGGTCAAAAATCATAGTATATTATACACTAGTTTCGTCAAAAAAATCAAATTTAAATGGGAACTATTTGAAATAATACGAGAATTTTCATATCATTTATATATGTTAAGAGGGGATGTTATGATGGTATTCCATTTAAAAAAATTTATTTGAAAAATAGATTATATGAAACTTTTCGAAATGCATGTTTCGTTCAAAATTCATAATATATTATGCATTAGTTTTGGTCAAAAAAATAATTTAATTGGGGTCTATTTGAAATGACACGGGACTTCACATATCATTTATATATGATAAGAGGGAAGGTTATGATGGAAGTCGATGCAAAAAAATCATCTAAAAATTAGATTCTATGAAACTTTTCGAAATGCAAGTTTCGGTTAAAAATCATAGTATATAATACACTAGTTTCGGTCAAAAATCAAATTAATTCTGGGATTGTTCGAAATGGTACGAAACATCACATATCATTTATATATTTTACGAGGGAATATTATGATGGATGTCCATGCAAAAAATATCCGAAAATTAGATTCTATGAAACTTTTCGAAATGCAAGTTTCTGTCAAAAATCATAGTATATTATACACTAGTTTCGGTCAAAAATATCAAATTTAATTGGGGACTATTTAAAATGATACGAGACTTCACATATCATTTATATATGTTAAGAGGTAAGGTTATGATTGAAGTCCATGCAAAAAAATCATCTAAAAATTAGAATCTATGAAACTTTTCGAAATGCAAGTTTCGGTCAAAAATCATAGTATATTATACACTAGTTACGGTCAAAAAATCAAATTTAATTGGGGACTATTTTAAATGATACGAGACTTCACATATCATTTATATATGTGAAGAGGGAAGGTCATGATGGAAGTACATTCAAAAAAAATCATCAGAAAACTAGATTCTATGAAAGTTTTCGAAATGCAAGTTTCGGTCAAAAAATCATAATATATTATACACTAGTTTATGCTAGCTTCGGTCAAAAATCAAATTAAATCGGGGACTCTTTGAAATGGTACGAAACTTCACATATCATTTATATATTTTATGAGGGAATATTATGATGGATGTCCATGCAAAAACGTATCCGAAAATTAGATTCTATGAAACTTTTCGAAATGCATGTTTCGGTCAAAAATCCTAATATATTATACTCTAGTTTCTGTCAAACAAAAATTAATTGGGGACTATTTGAAATGATACGAGACTTCACATATAATTTATATATGTTAAGAGGGAAGGTTATTATGAAGTCCAAGCAAAAAAAATCATCTAAAAATTAGATTCTAAGAAACTTTTTGAAATGCATGTTTCGGTCAAAAATCATAGTATATTATACACTAGTTTCGTCAAAAAAATCAAATTTAAATGGGAACTATTTGAAATAATACGATAATTTTCATATCATTTATATATGTTAAGAGGGGATGTTATGATGGTATTCCATTTAAAAAAATTTATTTGAAAAATAGATTCTATGAAACTTTTCGAAATGCATGTTTCGTTCAAAATTCATAATATATTATGCATTAGTTTTGGTCAAAAAAATAATTTAATTGGGGTCTATTTGAAATGAAACGGGACTTCACATATCATTTATATATGATAAGAGGGAAGGTTATGATGGAAGTCGATGAAAAAAAATCATCTAAAAATTAGATTCTATGATACTTTTCGAAATGCAAGTTTCGGTTAAAAATCATAGTATATAATACACTAGTTTCGGTCAAAAATCAAATTAATTCTGGGATTATTCGAAATGGTACGAAACTTCACATATCATTTATATATGTTACGAGGGAATATTATGATGGATGTCCATGCAAAAAATATCCAAAAATTAGATTCTATGAAACTTTTCGAAATGCGAGTTTCTGTAAAAAATCATAGTATATTATACACTAGTTTCGGTCAAAAATATCAAATTTAATTGGGGACTATTTAAAATGATACGAGACTTCACATATCATTTATATATGTTAAGAGGTAAAGTTATGATGGAAGTCCATGCAAAAAAATCATCTAAAAATTAGAATCTATGAAACTTTTCGAAATGCAAGTTTCGGTCAAAAATCATAGTATATTATACACTAGTTTCGGTCAAAAAATCAAATTTAATTGGGGACTATTTTAAATGATACGAGACTTCACATATCATTTATATATGTGAAGAGGGAAGGTCATGATGGAAGTACATTAAAAAAAAATCCTCAGAAAACTAGATTCTATGAAAGTTTTCGAAATGCAAGTTTCGGTAAAAAAATCATAATATATTATACACTAGTTTATGCTAGCTTCGGTCAAAAATCAAATTAAATCGGGGACTCTTTGAAATGGTACGAAACTTCACATATCATTTATATATTTTACGAGGGAATATTATGATGGATGTCCATGCAAAAACGTATCCGAAAATTAGATTCTATGAAACTTTTCGAAATGCATGTTTCGGTCAAAAATCCTAATATATTATACTCTAGTTTCGGTCAAACAAAAATTAATTGGGGACTATTTGAAATGATACGAGACATCACATATAATTTATATATGTTAAGAGAGAAGGTTATTATGAAGTCCAAGGAAAAAAAATCATCTAAAAATTAGATTCTAAGAAACTTTTTGAAATGCATGTTTCGGTCAAAAATCATAGTATATTATACACTAGTTTCGTCAAAAAAATCAAATTTAAATGGGAACTATTTGAAATAATACGAGAATTTTCATATCATTTATATATGTTATGAGGGGATGTTATGATGGTATTCGATTTAAAAAAATTCATTTGAAAAATAGATTATATGAAACTTTTCGAAATGCATGTTTCGTTCAAAATTCATAATATATTATGCATTAGTTTTGGTCAAAAAAATAATTTAATTGGGGTCTATTTGAAATGACACGGGACTTCACATATCATTTATATATGATAAGAGGGAAGGTTATGATGGAAGTCGATGCAAAAAAATCATCTAAAAATTAGATTCTATGAAACTTTTCGAAATGCATGTTTCGTTTAAAAATCATAGTATATAATACACTAGTTTCGGTAAAAAATCAAATTAATTCTGGGATTGTTCAAAATGGTACGAAACTTCACATATCATTTATATATTTTACGAGGGAATATTATGATGGATGTCCATGCAAAAACTATCCAAAAATTAGATTCTATGAAACTTTTCGAAATGCGAGTTTCTGTCAAAAATCATAGTATATTATACACTAGTTTCGGTCAAAAATATCAAATTTAATTGGGGACTATTTAAAATGATACGAGACTTCACATATCATTTACATATGTTAATAGGTAATGTTATGATGGAATTCCATGCAAAAAAATCATCTAAAAATTAGAATCTATGAAACTTTTCGAAATGCAATTTTCGGTCAAAAATCATAGTATATTATACACTAGTTTCGGTCAAAAAATCAAATTTAATTGGGGACTATTTGAAATGATACGAGACTTCACATATCATTTATATATGTGAAGAGGGAAGGTCATGATGGAAGTACATTTAAAAAAAATCATCAGAAAACTAGATTCTATGAAAGTTTTCGAAATGCAAGTTTCGGTCAAAAAATCATAATATATTATACACTAGTTTATGCTAGCTTCGGTCAAAAATCAAATTAAATCGGGGACTCTTTGAAATGGTACGAAACTTCACATATCATTTATATATTTTACGAGGGAATATTATGATGGATGTCCATGCAAAAACGTATCCGAAAATTAGATTCTATGAAACTTTTCGAAATGCATGTTTCGGTCAAAAATCCTAATATATTATACTCTAGTTTCGGTCAAACAAAAATTAATTGGGGACTATTTGAAATGATACGAGACTTCACATATAATTTATATATGTTAAGAGAGAAGGTTATTATGAAGTCCAAGGAAAAAAAATCATCTAAAAATTAGATTCTAAGAAACTTTTTGAAATGCATGTTTCGGTCAAAAATCATAGTATATTATACACTAGTTTCGTCAAAAAAATCAAATTTAAATGGGAACTATTTAAAATAATACGAGAATTTTCATATCATTTATATATGTTAAGAGGGGATGTTATGATGGTATTCCATTTAAAAAAAATCATTTGAAAAATAGATTATATGAAACTTTTCGAAATGCATGTTTCGTTCAAAATTCATAATATATTATGCATTAGTTTTGGTCAAAAAAATAATTTAATTGGGGTCTATTTGAAATGACACGGGACTTCACATATCATTTATATATGATAAGAGGGAAGGTTATGATGGAAGTCGATGCAAAAAAATCATCTAAAAATTAGATTCTATGAAACTTTTCGAAATGCATGTTTCGGTTAAAAATCATAGTATATAATACACTAGTTTCGGTCAAAAATCAAATTAATTCTGGGATTGTTCAAAATGGTACGAAACTTCACATATCATTTATATATTTTACGAGGGAATATTATGATGGATGTCCATGCAAAAACTATCCTAAAATTAGATTCTATGAAACTTTTCGAAATGCGAGTTTCTGTCAAAAATCATAGTATATTATACACTAGTTTCGGTCAAAAATATCAAATTTAATTGGGGACAATTTAAAATGATACGAGACTTCACATATCATTTACATATGTTAAGAGCTAAAGTTATGATGGAATTCCATGCAAAAAAATCATCTAAAAATTAGAATCTATGAAACTTTTCGAAATGCAATTTTCGGTCAAAAATCATAGTATATTATACACTAGTTTCGGTCAAAAAATCAAATTTAATTGGGGACTATTTGAAATGATACGAGACTTCACATATCATTTATATATATGAAGAGGGAAGGTCATGATGGAAGTACATTTAAAAAAATTCATCAGAAAACTAGATTCTATGAAAGTTTTCTAAATGCAAGTTTCGGTCAAAAAATCAGAATATATTATACACTAGTTTATGCTAGCTTCGGTCAAAAATCAAATTAAATCGGGGACTCTTTGAAATGGTACGAAACTTCACATATCATTTATATATTTTACGAGGGAATATTATGATGGATGTCCATGCAAAAACGTATCCGAAAATTAGATTCTATGAAACTTTTCGAAATGCATGTTTCGGTCAAAAATCCTAATATATTATACTCTAGTTTCGGTCAAACAAAAATTAATTGGGGACTATTTGAAATGATACGAGACTTCACATATAATTTATATATGTTAAGAGAGAAGGTTATTATGAAGTCCAAGCAAAAAAAATCATCTAAAAATTAGATTCTAAGAAACTTTTTGAAATGCATGTTTCGGTCAAAAATCATAGTATATTATACACTAGTTTCGTCAAAAAAATCAAATTTAAATGGGAACTATTTGAAATAATACGAGAATTTTCATATCATTTATATATGTTAAGAGGGGATGTTATGATGGTATTCCATTTAAAAAAAATCATTTGAAAAATAGATTATATGAAACTTTTCGAAATGCATGTTTCGTTCAAAATTCATAATATATTATGCATTAGTTTTGGTCAAAAAAATAATTTAATTGGGGTCTATTTGAAATGAAACGGGACTTCACATATCATTTATATATGATAAGAGGGAAGGTTATGATGGAAGTCGATGAAAAAAAATCATCTAAAAATTAGATTCTATGATACTTTTCGAAATGCAAGTTTCGGTTAAAAATCATAGTATATAATACACTAGTTTCGGTCAAAAATCAAATTAATTCTGGGATTGTTCGAAATGGTACGAAACTTCACATATCATTTATATATGTTACGAGGGAATATTATGATGGATGTCCATGCAAAAAATATCCGAAAATTAGATTCTATGAAACTTTTCGAAATGCAAGTTTCTGTAAAAAATCATAGTATATTATACACTAGTTTCGGTCAAAAATATCAAATTTAATTGGGGACTATTTAAAATGATACGAGACTTCACATATCATTTATATATGTTAAGAGGTAAAGTTATGATGGAAGTCCATGCAAAAAAATCATCTAAAAATTAGAATCTATGAAACTTTTCGAAATGCAAGTTTCGGTCAAAAATCATAGTATATTATACACTAGTTTCGGTCAAAAAATCAAATTTAATTGGGGACTATTTTAAATGATACGAGACTTCACATATCATTTATATATGTGAAGAGGGAAGGTCATGATGGAAGTACATTAAAAAAAAATCATCAGAAAACTAGATTCTATGAAAGTTTTCGAAATGCAAGTTTCGGTCAAAAAATCATAATATATTATACACTAGTTTATGCTAGCTTCGGTCAAAAATTAAATTAAATCGGGGACTCTTTGAAATGGTACGAAACTTCACATATCATTTATATATTTTACGAGGGAATATTATGATGGATGTCCATGCAAAAACGTATCCGAAAATTAGATTCTATGAAACTTTTCGAAATGCATGTTTCGGTCAAAAATCCTAATATATTATACTCTAGTTTCGGTCAAACAAAAATTAATTGGGGACTATTTGAAATGATACGAGACTTCACATATAATTTATATATGTTAAGAGAGAAGGTTATTATGAAGTCCAAGGAAAAAAAATCATCTAAAAATTAGATTCTAAGAAACTTTTTGAAATGCATGTTTCGGTCAAAAATCATAGTATATTATACACTAGTTTCGTCAAAAAAATCAAATTTAAATGGGAACTATTTGAAATAATACGAGAATTTTCATATCATTTATATATGTTATGAGGGGATGTTATGATGGTATTCGATTTAAAAAAAATCATTTGAAAAATAGATTATATGAAACTTTTCGAAATGCATGTTTCGTTCAAAATTCATAATATATTATGCATTAGTTTTGGTCAAAAAAATAATTTAATTGGGGTCTATTTGAAATGACACGGGACTTCACATATCATTTATATATGATAAGAGGGAAGGTTATGATGGAAGTCGATGCAAAAAAATCATCTAAAAATTAGATTCTATGAAACTTTTCGAAATGCATGTTTCGTTTAAAAATCATAGTATATAATACACTAGTTTCGGTCAAAAATCAAATTAATTCTGGGATTGTTCAAAATGGTACGAAACTTCACATATCATTTATATATTTTACGAGGGAATATTATGATGGATGTCCATGCAAAAACTATCCGAAAATTAGATTCTATGAAACTTTTCGAAATGCGAGTTTCTGTCAAAAATCATAGTATATTATACACTAGTTTCGGTCAAAAATATCAAATTTAATTGGGGACTATTTAAAATGATACGAGACTTCACATATCATTTACATATGTTAAGAGGTAAAGTTATGATGGAAGTCCATGAAAAAAAATCATCTAAAAATTAGAATCTATGAAACTTTTCGAAATGCAAGTTTCGGTCAAAAATCATAGTATATTATACACTAGTTTCGGTCAAAAAATCAAATTTAATTGGGGACTATTTTAAATGATACGAGACTTCACATATCATTTATATATGTGAAGAGGGAAGGTCATGATGGAAGTACATTAAAAAAAATCATCAGAAAACTAGATTCTATGAAAGTTTTCGAAATGCAAGTTTCGGTCAAAAAATCAGAATATATTATACACTAGTTTATGCTAGCTTCGGTCAAAAATCAAATTAAATCGGGGACTCTTTGAAATGGTACGAAACTTCACATATCATTTATATATTTTACGAGGGAATATTATGATGGATGTCCATGCAAAAACGTATCCGAAAATTAGATTCTATGAAACTTTTCGAAATGCATGTTTCGGTCAAAAATCCTAATATATTATACTCTAGTTTCGGTCAAACAAAAATTAATTGGGGACTATTTGAAATGATACGAGACTTCACATATAATTTATATATGTTAAGAGAGAAGGTTATTATGAAGTCCAAGGAAAAAAAATCATCTAAAAATTAGATTCTAAGAAACTTTTTGAAATGCATGTTTCGGTCAAAAATCATAGTATATTATACACTAGTTTCGTCAAAAAAATCAAATTTAAATGGGAACTATTTGAAATAATACGAGAATTTTCATATCATTTATATATGTTAAGAGGGGATGTTATGATGGTATTCCATTTAAAAAAAATCATTTGAAAAATAGATTATATGAAACTTTTCGAAATGCATGTTTCGTTCAAAATTCATAATATATTATGCATTAGTTCTGGTCAAAAAAATAATTTAATTGGGGTCTATTTGAAATGAAACGGGACTTCACATATCATTTATATATGATAAGAGGGAAGGTTATGATGGAAGTCGATGAAAAAAAATCATCTAAAAATTAGATTCTATGATACTTTTCGAAATGCAAGTTTCGGTTAAAAATCATAGTATATAATACACTAGTTTCGGTCAAAAATCAAATTAATTCTGGGATTGTTCGAAATGGTACGAAACTTCACATATCATTTATATATGTTACGAGGGAATATTATGATGGATGTCCATGCAAAAAATATCCGAAAATTAGATTCTATGAAACTTTTCGAAATGCAAGTTTCTGTAAAAAATCATAGTATATTATACACTAGTTTCGGTCAAAAATATCAAATTTAATTGGGGACTATTTAAAATGATACGAGACTTCACATATCATTTATATATGTTAAGAGGTAAAGTTATGATGGAAGTCCATGCAAAAAAATCATCTAAAAATTAGAATCTATGAAACTTTTCGAAATGCAAGTTTCGGTCAAAAATCATAGTATATTATACACTAGTTTCGGTCAAAAAATCAAATTTAATTGGGGACTATTTTAAATGATACGAGACTTCACATATCATTTATATATGTGAAGAGGGAAGGTCATGATGGAAGTACATTCAAAAAAAATCATCAGAAAACTAGATTCTATGAAAGTTTTCGAAATGCAAGTTTCGGTCAAAAAATCATAATATATTATACACTAGTTTATGCTAGCTTCGGTCAAAAATTAAATTAAATCGGGGACTCTTTGAAATGGTACGAAACTTCGCATATCATTTATATATTTTACGAGGGAATATTATGATGGATGTCCATGCAAAAACGTATCCGAAAATTAGATTCTATGAAACTTTTCGAAATGCATGTTTCGGTCAAAAATCCTAATATATTATACTCTAGTTTCGGTCAAACAAAAATTAATTGGGGACTATTTGAAATGATACGAGACTTCACATATAATTTATATATGTTAAGAGAGAAGGTTATTATGAAGTCCAAGGAAAAAAAATCATCTAAAAATTAGATTCTAAGAAACTTTTTGAAATGCATGTTTCGGTCAAAAATCATAGTATATTATACACTAGTTTCGTCAAAAAAATCAAATTTAAATGGGAACTATTTGAAATAATACGAGAATTTTCATATCATTTATATATGTTATGAGGGGATGTTATGATGGTATTCGATTTAAAAAAAATCATTTGAAAAATAGATTATATGAAACTTTTCGAAATGCATGTTTCGTTCAAAATTCATAATATATTATGCATTAGTTTTGGTCAAAAAAATAATTTAATTGGGGTCTATTTGAAATGACACGGGACTTCACATATCATTTATATATGATAAGAGGGAAGGTTATGATGGAAGTCGATGCAAAAAAATCATCTAAAAATTAGATTCTATGAAACTTTTCGAAATGCATGTTTCGTTTAAAAATCATAGTATATAATACACTAGTTTCGGTCAAAAATCAAATTAATTCTGGGATTGTTCAAAATGGTACGAAACTTCACATATCATTTATATATTTTACGAGGGAATATTATGATGGATGTCCATGCAAAAACTATCCAAAAATTAGATTCTATGAAACTTTTCGAAATGCGAGTTTCTGTCAAAAATCATAGTATATTATACACTAGTTTCGGTCAAAAATATCAAATTTAATTGGGGACTATTTAAAATGATACGAGACTTCACATATCATTTACATATGTTAATAGGTAATGTTATGATGGAATTCCATGCAAAAAAATCATCTAAAAATTAGAATCTATGAAACTTTTCGAAATGCAATTTTCGGTCAAAAATCATAGTATATTATACACTAGTTTCGGTCAAAAAATCAAATTTAATTGGGGACTATTTGAAATGATACGAGACTTCACATATCATTTATATATGTGAAGAGGGAAGGTCATGATGGAAGTACATTTAAAAAAAATCATCAGAAAACTAGATTCTATGAAAGTTTTCGAAATGCAAGTTTCGGTCAAAAAATCATAATATATTATACACTAGTTTATGCTAGCTTCGGTCAAAAATCAAATTAAATCGGGGACTCTTTGAAATGGTACGAAACTTCACATATCATTTATATATTTTACGAGGGAATATTATGATGGATGTCCATGCAAAAACGTATCCGAAAATTAGATTCTATGAAACTTTTCGAAATGCATGTTTCGGTCAAAAATCCTAATATATTATACTCTAGTTTCGGTCAAACAAAAATTAATTGGGGACTATTTGAAATGATACGAGACTTCACATATAATTTATATATGTTAAGAGAGAAGGTTATTATGAAGTCCAAGGAAAAAAAATCATCTAAAAATTAGATTCTAAGAAACTTTTTGAAATGCATGTTTCGGTCAAAAATCATAGTATATTATACACTAGTTTCGTCAAAAAAATCAAATTTAAATGGGAACTATTTAAAATAATACGAGAATTTTCATATCATTTATATATGTTAAGAGGGGATGTTATGATGGTATTCCATTTAAAAAAAATCATTTGAAAAATAGATTATATGAAACTTTTCGAAATGCATGTTTCGTTCAAAATTCATAATATATTATGCATTAGTTTTGGTCAAAAAAATAATTTAATTGGGGTCTATTTGAAATGACACGGGACTTCACATATCATTTATATATGATAAGAGGGAAGGTTATGATGGAAGTCGATGCAAAAAAATCATCTAAAAATTAGATTCTATGAAACTTTTCGAAATGCATGTTTCGGTTAAAAATCATAGTATATAATACACTAGTTTCGGTCAAAAATCAAATTAATTCTGGGATTGTTCAAAATGGTACGAAACTTCACATATCATTTATATATTTTACGAGGGAATATTATGATGGATGTCCATGCAAAAACTATCCTAAAATTAGATTCTATGAAACTTTTCGAAATGCGAGTTTCTGTCAAAAATCATAGTATATTATACACTAGTTTCGGTCAAAAATATCAAATTTAATTGGGGACAATTTAAAATGATACGAGACTTCACATATCATTTACATATGTTAAGAGCTAAAGTTATGATGGAATTCCATGCAAAAAAATCATCTAAAAATTAGAATCTATGAAACTTTTCGAAATGCAATTTTCGGTCAAAAATCATAGTATATTATACACTAGTTTCGGTCAAAAAATCAAATTTAATTGGGGACTATTTGAAATGATACGAGACTTCACATATCATTTATATATATGAAGAGGGAAGGTCATGATGGAAGTACATTTAAAAAAATTCATCAGAAAACTAGATTCTATGAAAGTTTTCTAAATGCAAGTTTCGGTCAAAAAATCAGAATATATTATACACTAGTTTATGCTAGCTTCGGTCAAAAATCAAATTAAATCGGGGACTCTTTGAAATGGTACGAAACTTCACATATCATTTATATATTTTACGAGGGAATATTATGATGGATGTCCATGCAAAAACGTATCCGAAAATTAGATTCTATGAAACTTTTCGAAATGCATGTTTCGGTCAAAAATCCTAATATATTATACTCTAGTTTCGGTCAAACAAAAATTAATTGGGGACTATTTGAAATGATACGAGACTTCACATATAATTTATATATGTTAAGAGAGAAGGTTATTATGAAGTCCAAGCAAAAAAAATCATCTAAAAATTAGATTCTAAGAAACTTTTTGAAATGCATGTTTCGGTCAAAAATCATAGTATATTATACACTAGTTTCGTCAAAAAAATCAAATTTAAATGGGAACTATTTGAAATAATACGAGAATTTTCATATCATTTATATATGTTAAGAGGGGATGTTATGATGGTATTCCATTTAAAAAAAATCATTTGAAAAATAGATTATATGAAACTTTTCGAAATGCATGTTTCGTTCAAAATTCATAATATATTATGCATTAGTTTTGGTCAAAAAAATAATTTAATTGGGGTCTATTTGAAATGAAACGGGACTTCACATATCATTTATATATGATAAGAGGGAAGGTTATGATGGAAGTCGATGAAAAAAAATCATCTAAAAATTAGATTCTATGATACTTTTCGAAATGCAAGTTTCGGTTAAAAATCATAGTATATAATACACTAGTTTCGGTCAAAAATCAAATTAATTCTGGGATTGTTCGAAATGGTACGAAACTTCACATATCATTTATATATGTTACGAGGGAATATTATGATGGATGTCCATGCAAAAAATATCCGAAAATTAGATTCTATGAAACTTTTCGAAATGCAAGTTTCTGTAAAAAATCATAGTATATTATACACTAGTTTCGGTCAAAAATATCAAATTTAATTGGGGACTATTTAAAATGATACGAGACTTCACATATCATTTATATATGTTAAGAGGTAAAGTTATGATGGAAGTCCATGCAAAAAAATCATCTAAAAATTAGAATCTATGAAACTTTTCGAAATGCAAGTTTCGGTCAAAAATCATAGTATATTATACACTAGTTTCGGTCAAAAAATCAAATTTAATTGGGGACTATTTTAAATGATACGAGACTTCACATATCATTTATATATGTGAAGAGGGAAGGTCATGATGGAAGTACATTAAAAAAAAATCATCAGAAAACTAGATTCTATGAAAGTTTTCGAAATGCAAGTTTCGGTCAAAAAATCATAATATATTATACACTAGTTTATGCTAGCTTCGGTCAAAAATTAAATTAAATCGGGGACTCTTTGAAATGGTACGAAACTTCACATATCATTTATATATTTTACGAGGGAATATTATGATGGATGTCCATGCAAAAACGTATCCGAAAATTAGATTCTATGAAACTTTTCGAAATGCATGTTTCGGTCAAAAATCCTAATATATTATACTCTAGTTTCGGTCAAACAAAAATTAATTGGGGACTATTTGAAATGATACGAGACTTCACATATAATTTATATATGTTAAGAGAGAAGGTTATTATGAAGTCCAAGGAAAAAAAATCATCTAAAAATTAGATTCTAAGAAACTTTTTGAAATGCATGTTTCGGTCAAAAATCATAGTATATTATACACTAGTTTCGTCAAAAAAATCAAATTTAAATGGGAACTATTTGAAATAATACGAGAATTTTCATATCATTTATATATGTTATGAGGGGATGTTATGATGGTATTCGATTTAAAAAAAATCATTTGAAAAATAGATTCTATGAAACTTTTCGAAATGCATGTTTCGTTCAAAATTCATAATATATTATGCATTAGTTTTGGTCAAAAAAATAATTTAATTGGGGTCTATTTGAAATGACACGGGACTTCACATATCATTTATATATGATAAGAGGGAAGGTTATGATGGAAGTCGATGCAAAAAAATCATCTAAAAATTAGATTCTATGAAACTTTTCGAAATGCATGTTTCGGTTAAAAATCATAGTATATAATACACTAGTTTCGGTCAAAAATCAAATTAATTCTGGGATTGTTCAAAATGGTACGAAACTTCACATATCATTTATATATTTTACGAGGGAATATTATGATGGATGTCCATGCAAAAACTATCCTAAAATTAGATTCTATGAAACTTTTCGAAATGCGAGTTTCTGTCAAAAATCATAGTATATTATACACTAGTTTCGGTCAAAAATATCAAATTTAATTGGGGACAATTTAAAATGATACGAGACTTCACATATCATTTACATATGTTAAGAGCTAAAGTTATGATGGAATTCCATGCAAAAAAATCATCTAAAAATTAGAATCTATGAAACTTTTCGAAATGCAATTTTCGGTCAAAAATCATAGTATATTATACACTAGTTTCGGTCAAAAAATCAAATTTAATTGGGGACTATTTGAAATGATACGAGACTTCACATATCATTTATATATATGAAGAGGGAAGGTCATGATGGAAGTACATTTAAAAAAATTCATCAGAAAACTAGATTCTATGAAAGTTTTCTAAATGCAAGTTTCGGTCAAAAAATCAGAATATATTATACACTAGTTTATGCTAGCTTCGGTCAAAAATCAAATTAAATCGGGGACTCTTTGAAATGGTACGAAACTTCACATATCATTTATATATTTTACGAGGGAATATTATGATGGATGTCCATGCAAAAACGTATCCGAAAATTAGAATCTATGAAACTTTTCGAAATGCATGTTTCGGTCAAAAATCCTAATATATTATACTCTAGTTTCGGTCAAACAAAAATTAATTGGGGACTATTTGAAATGATACGAGACTTCACATATAATTTATATATGTTAAGAGAGAAGGTTATTATGAAGTCCAAGCAAAAAAAATCATCTAAAAATTAGATTCTAAGAAACTTTTTGAAATGCATGTTTCGGTCAAAAATCATAGTATATTATACACTAGTTTCGTCAAAAAAATCAAATTTAAATGGGAACTATTTGAAATAATACGAGAATTTTCATATCATTTATATATGTTAAGAGGGGATGTTATGATGGTATTCCATTTAAAAAAAATCATTTGAAAAATAGATTATATGAAACTTTTCGAAATGCATGTTTCGTTCAAAATTCATAATATATTATGCATTAGTTTTGGTCAAAAAAATAATTTAATTGGGGTCTATTTGAAATGAAACGGGACTTCACATATCATTTATATATGATAAGAGGGAAGGTTATGATGGAAGTCGATGAAAAAAAATCATCTAAAAATTAGATTCTATGATACTTTTCGAAATGCAAGTTTCGGTTAAAAATCATAGTATATAATACACTAGTTTCGGTCAAAAATCAAATTAATTCTGGGATTGTTCGAAATGGTACGAAACTTCACATATCATTTATATATGTTACGAGGGAATATTATGATGGATGTCCATGCAAAAAATATCCGAAAATTAGATTCTATGAAACTTTTCGAAATGCAAGTTTCTGTAAAAAATCATAGTATATTATACACTAGTTTCGGTCAAAAATATCAAATTTAATTGGGGACTATTTAAAATGATACGAGACTTCACATATCATTTATATATGTTAAGAGGTAAAGTTATGATGGAAGTCCATGCAAAAAAATCATCTAAAAATTAGAATCTATGAAACTTTTCGAAATGCAAGTTTCGGTCAAAAATCATAGTATATTATACACTAGTTTCGGTCAAAAAATCAAATTTAATTGGGGACTATTTTAAATGATACGAGACTTCACATATCATTTATATATGTGAAGAGGGAAGGTCATGATGGAAGTACATTAAAAAAAAATCATCAGAAAACTAGATTCTATGAAAGTTTTCGAAATGCAAGTTTCGGTCAAAAAATCATAATATATTATACACTAGTTTATGCTAGCTTCGGTCAAAAATTAAATTAAATCGGGGACTCTTTGAAATGGTACGAAACTTCACATATCATTTATATATTTTACGAGGGAATATTATGATGGATGTCCATGCAAAAACGTATCCGAAAATTAGATTCTATGAAACTTTTCGAAATGCATGTTTCGGTCAAAAATCCTAATATATTATACTCTAGTTTCGGTCAAACAAAAATTAATTGGGGACTATTTGAAATGATACGAGACTTCACATATAATTTATATATGTTAAGAGAGAAGGTTATTATGAAGTCCAAGGAAAAAAAATCATCTAAAAATTAGATTCTAAGAAACTTTTTGAAATGCATGTTTCGGTCAAAAATCATAGTATATTATACACTAGTTTCGTCAAAAAAATCAAATTTAAATGGGAACTATTTGAAATAATACGAGAATTTTCATATCATTTATATATGTTATGAGGGGATGTTATGATGGTATTCGATTTAAAAAAAATCATTTGAAAAATAGATTATATGAAACTTTTCGAAATGCATGTTTCGTTCAAAATTCATAATATATTATGCATTAGTTTTGGTCAAAAAAATAATTTAATTGGGGTCTATTTGAAATGACACGGGACTTCACATATCATTTATATATGATAAGAGGGAAGGTTATGATGGAAGTCGATGCAAAAAAATCATCTAAAAATTAGATTCTATGAAACTTTTCGAAATGCATGTTTCGTTTAAAAATCATAGTATATAATACACTAGTTTCGGTCAAAAATCAAATTAATTCTGGGATTGTTCAAAATGGTACGAAACTTCACATATCATTTATATATTTTACGAGGGAATATTATGATGGATGTCCATGCAAAAACTATCCGAAAATTAGATTCTATGAAACTTTTCGAAATGCGAGTTTCTGTCAAAAATCATAGTATATTATACACTAGTTTCGGTCAAAAATATCAAATTTAATTGGGGACTATTTAAAATGATACGAGACTTCACATATCATTTACATATGTTAAGAGGTAAAGTTATGATGGAAGTCCATGAAAAAAAATCATCTAAAAATTAGAATCTATGAAACTTTTCGAAATGCAAGTTTCGGTCAAAAATCATAGTATATTATACACTAGTTTCGGTCAAAAAATCAAATTTAATTGGGGACTATTTTAAATGATACGAGACTTCACATATCATTTATATATGTGAAGAGGGAAGGTCATGATGGAAGTACATTAAAAAAAATCATCAGAAAACTAGATTCTATGAAAGTTTTCGAAATGCAAGTTTCGGTCAAAAAATCAGAATATATTATACACTAGTTTATGCTAGCTTCGGTCAAAAATCAAATTAAATCGGGGACTCTTTGAAATGGTACGAAACTTCACATATCATTTATATATTTTACGAGGGAATATTATGATGGATGTCCATGCAAAAACGTATCCGAAAATTAGATTCTATGAAACTTTTCGAAATGCATGTTTCGGTCAAAAATCCTAATATATTATACTCTAGTTTCGGTCAAACAAAAATTAATTGGGGACTATTTGAAATGATACGAGACTTCACATATAATTTATATATGTTAAGAGAGAAGGTTATTATGAAGTCCAAGGAAAAAAAATCATCTAAAAATTAGATTCTAAGAAACTTTTTGAAATGCATGTTTCGGTCAAAAATCATAGTATATTATACACTAGTTTCGTCAAAAAAATCAAATTTAAATGGGAACTATTTGAAATAATACGAGAATTTTCATATCATTTATATATGTTAAGAGGGGATGTTATGATGGTATTCGATTTAAAAAAAATCATTTGAAAAATAGATTATATGAAACTTTTCGAAATGCATGTTTCGTTCAAAATTCATAATATATTATGCATTAGTTCTGGTCAAAAAAATAATTTAATTGGGGTCTATTTGAAATGAAACGGGACTTCACATATCATTTATATATGATAAGAGGGAAGGTTATGATGGAAGTCGATGAAAAAAAATCATCTAAAAATTAGATTCTATGATACTTTTCGAAATGCAAGTTTCGGTTAAAAATCATAGTATATAATACACTAGTTTCGGTCAAAAATCAAATTAATTCTGGGATTGTTCGAAATGGTACGAAACTTCACATATCATTTATATATGTTACGAGGGAATATTATGATGGATGTCCATGCAAAAAATATCCGAAAATTAGATTCTATGAAACTTTTCGAAATGCAAGTTTCTGTAAAAAATCATAGTATATTATACACTAGTTTCGGTCAAAAATATCAAATTTAATTGGGGACTATTTAAAATGATACGAGACTTCACATATCATTTATATATGTTAAGAGGTAAAGTTATGATGGAAGTCCATGCAAAAAAATCATCTAAAAATTAGAATCTATGAAACTTTTCGAAATGCAAGTTTCGGTCAAAAATCATAGTATATTATACACTAGTTTCGGTCAAAAAATCAAATTTAATTGGGGACTATTTTAAATGATACGAGACTTCACATATCATTTATATATGTGAAGAGGGAAGGTCATGATGGAAGTACATTCAAAAAAAATCATCAGAAAACTAGATTCTATGAAAGTTTTCGAAATGCAAGTTTCGGTCAAAAAATCATAATATATTATACACTAGTTTATGCTAGCTTCGGTCAAAAATTAAATTAAATCGGGGACTCTTTGAAATGGTACGAAACTTCGCATATCATTTATATATTTTACGAGGGAATATTATGATGGATGTCCATGCAAAAACGTATCCGAAAATTAGATTCTATGAAACTTTTCGAAATGCATGTTTCGGTCAAAAATCCTAATATATTATACTCTAGTTTCGGTCAAACAAAAATTAATTGGGGACTATTTGAAATGATACGAGACTTCACATATAATTTATATATGTTAAGAGAGAAGGTTATTATGAAGTCCAAGGAAAAAAAATCATCTAAAAATTAGATTCTAAGAAACTTTTTGAAATGCATGTTTCGGTCAAAAATCATAGTATATTATACACTAGTTTCGTCAAAAAAATCAAATTTAAATGGGAACTATTTGAAATAATACGAGAATTTTCATATCATTTATATATGTTATGAGGGGATGTTATGATGGTATTCGATTTAAAAAAAATCATTTGAAAAATAGATTATATGAAACTTTTCGAAATGCATGTTTCGTTCAAAATTCATAATATATTATGCATTAGTTTTGGTCAAAAAAATAATTTAATTGGGGTCTATTTGAAATGACACGGGACTTCACATATCATTTATATATGATAAGAGGGAAGGGTATGATGGAAGTCGATGCAAAAAAATCATCTAAAAATTAGATTCTATGAAACTTTTCGAAATGCATGTTTCGTTTAAAAATCATAGTATATAATACACTAGTTTCGGTCAAAAATCAAATTAATTCTGGGATTGTTCAAAATGGTACGAAACTTCACATATCATTTATATATTTTACGAGGGAATATTATGATGGATGTCCATGCAAAAACTATCCGAAAATTAGATTCTATGAATCTTTTCGAAATGCGAGTTTCTGTCAAAAATCATAGTATATTATACACTAGTTTCGGTCAAAAATATCAAATTTAATTGGGGACTATTTAAAATGATACGAGACTTCACATATCATTTATATATGTTAAGAGGTAAGGTTATGATGGAAGTCCATGCAAAAAAATCATCTAAAAATTAGAATCTATGAAACTTTTCGAAATGCAAGTTTCGGTCAAAAATCATAGTATATTATACACTAGTTACGGTCAAAAAATCAAATTTAATTGGGGACTATTTTAAATGATACGAGACTTCACATATCATTTATATATGTGAAGAGGGAAGGTCATGATGGAAGTACATTAAAAAAAAATCATCAGAAAACTAGATTCTATGAAAGTTTTCGAAATGCAAGTTTCGGTCAAAAAATCATAATATATTATACACTAGTTTATGCTAGCTTCGGTCAAAAATCAAATTAAATCGGGGACTCTTTGAAATGGTACGAAACTTCACATATCATTTATATATTTTACGAGGGAATATTATGATGGATGTCCATGCAAAAACGTATCCGAAAATTAGATTCTATGAAACTTTTCGAAATGCATGTTTCGGTCAAAAATCCTAATATATTATACTCTAGTTTCTGTCAAACAAAAATTAATTGGGGACTATTTGAAATGATACGAGACTTCACATATAATTTATATATGTTAAGAGAGAAGGTTATTATGAAGTCCAAGGAAAAAAAATCATCTAAAAATTAGATTCTAAGAAACTTTTTGAAATGCATGTTTCGGTCAAAAATCATAGTATATTATACACTAGTTTCGTAAAAAAAATCAAATTTAAATGGGAACTATTTGAAATAATACGAGAATTTTCATATCATTTATATATGTTAAGAGGGGATGTTATGATGGTATTCCATTTAAAAAAAATCATTTGAAAAATAGATTATATGAAACTTTTCGAAATGCATGTTTCGTTCAAAATTCATAATATATTATGCATTAGTTTTGGTCAAAAAAATAATTTAATTGGGGTCTATTTGAAATGACACGGGACTTCACATATCATTTATATATGATAAGAGGGAAGGTTATGATGGAAGTCGATGCAAAAAAATCATCTAAAAATTAGATTCTATGAAACTTTTCGAAATGCATGTTTCGGTTAAAAATCATAGTATATAATACACTAGTTTCGGTCAAAAATCAAATTAATTCTGGGATTGTTCAAAATGGTACGAAACTTCACATATCATTTATATATTTTACGAGGGAATATTATGATGGATGTCCATGCAGAAACTATCCGAAAATTAGATTCTATGAAACTTTTCGAAATGCGAGTTTCTGTCAAAAATCATAGTATATTATACACTAGTTTCGGTCAAAAATATCAAATTTAATTGGGGACTATTTAAAATGATACGAGACTTCACATATCATTTACATATGTTAAGAGGTAAAGTTATGATGGAATTCCATGCAAAAAAATCATCTAAAAATTAGAATCTATGAAACTTTTCGAAATGCAATTTTCGGTCAAAAATCATAGTATATTATACACTAGTTTCGGTCAAAAAATCAAATTTAATTGGGGACTATTTGAAATGATACGAGACTTCACATATCATTTATATATGTGAAGAGGGAAGGTCATGATGGAAGTACATTAAAAAAAAATCATCAGAAAACTAGATTCTATGAATGTTTTCTAAATGCAAGTTTCGGTCAAAAAATCAGAATATATTATACACTAGTTTATGCTAGCTTCGGTCAAAAATCAAATTAAATCGGGGACTCTTTGAAATGGTACGAAACTTCACATATCATTTATATATTTTACGAGGGAATATTATGATGGATGTCCATGCAAAAACGTATCCGAAAATTAGATTCTATGAAACTTTTCGAAATGCATGTTTCGGTCAAAAATCCTAATATATTATACTCTAGTTTCGGTCAAACAAAAATTAATTGGGGACTATTTGAAATGATACGAGACTTCACATATAATTTATATATGTTAAGAGAGAAGGTTATTATGAAGTCCAAGGAAAAAAAATCATCTAAAAATTAGATTCTAAGAAACTTTTTGAAATGCATGTTTCGGTCAAAAATCATAGTATATTATACACTAGTTTCGTCAAAAAAATCAAATTTAAATGGGAACTATTTGAAATAATACGAGAATTTTCATATCATTTATATATGTTAAGAGGGGATGTTATGATGGTATTCGATTTAAAAAAAATAATTTGAAAAATAGATTATATGAAACTTTTCGAAATGCATGTTTCGTTCAAAATTCATTATATATTATGCATTAGTTTTGGTCAAAAAAATAATTTAATTGGGGTCTATTTGAAATGACACGGGAGTTCACATATCATTTATATATGATAAGAGGGAAGGTTATGATGGAAGTCGATGCAAAAAAATCATCTAAAAATTAGATTCTATGAAACTTTTCGAAATGCAAGTTTCGTTTAAAAATCATAGTATATAATACACTAGTTTCGGTCAAAAATCAAATTAATTCTGGGATTGTTCGAAATGGTACGAAACTTCACATATCATTTATATATTTTACGAGGGAATATTATGATGGATGTCCATGCAAAAAATATCCGAAAATTAGATTCTATGAAACTTTTCGAAATGCAAGTTTCTGTCAAAAATCATAGTATATTATACACTAGTTTCGGTCAAAAATATCAAATTTAATTGGGGACTATTTAAAATGATACGAGACTTCACATATCATTTATATATGTTAAGAGGTAAGGTTATGATGGAAGTCCATGCAAAAAAATCATCTAAAAATTAGAATCTATGAAACTTTTCGAAATGCAAGTTTCGGTCAAAAATCATAGTATATTATACACTAGTTACGGTCAAAAAATCAAATTTAATTGGGGACTATTTTAAATGATACGAGACTTCACATATCATTTATATATGTGAAGAGGGAAGGTCATGATGGAAGTACATTAAAAAAAAATCATCAGAAAACTAGATTCTATGAAAGTTTTCGAAATGCAAGTTTCGGTCAAAAAATCATAATATATTATACACTAGTTTATGCTAGCTTCGGTCAAAAATCAAATTAAATCGGGGACTCTTTGAAATGGTACGAAACTTCACATATCATTTATATATTTTACGAGGGAATATTATGATGGATGTCCATGCAAAAACGTATCCGAAAATTAGATTCTATGAAACTTTTCGAAATGCATGTTTCGGTCAAAAATCCTAATATATTATACTCTAGTTTCTGTCAAACAAAAATTAATTGGGGACTATTTGAAATGATACGAGACTTCACATATAATTTATATATGTTAAGAGAGAAGGTTATTATGAAGTCCAAGGAAAAAAAATCATCTAAAAATTAGATTCTAAGAAACTTTTTGAAATGCATGTTTCGGTCAAAAATCATAGTATATTATACACTAGTTTCGTCAAAAAAATCAAATTTAAATGGGAACTATTTGAAATAATACGAGAATTTTCATATCATTTATATATGTTAAGAGGGGATGTTATGATGGTATTCCATTTAAAAAAAAATCATTTGAAAAATAGATTATATGAAACTTTTCGAAATGCATGTTTCGTTCAAAATTCATAATATATTATGCATTAGTTTTGGTCAAAAAAATAATTTAATTGGGGTCTATTTGAAATGACACGGGACTTCACATATCATTTATATATGATAAGAGGGAAGGTTATGATGGAAGTCGATGCAAAAAAATCATCTAAAAATTAGATTCTATGAAACTTTTCGAAATGCATGTTTCGGTTAAAAATCATAGTATATAATACACTAGTTTCGGTCAAAAATCAAATTAATTCTGGGATTGTTCAAAATGGTACGAAACTTCACATATCATTTATATATTTTACGAGGGAATATTATGATGGATGTCCATGCAGAAACTATCCGAAAATTAGATTCTATGAAACTTTTCGAAATGCGAGTTTCTGTCAAAAATCATAGTATATTATACACTAGTTTCGGTCAAAAATATCAAATTTAATTGGGGACTATTTAAAATGATACGAGACTTCACATATCATTTACATATGTTAAGAGGTAAAGTTATGATGGAATTCCATGCAAAAAAATCATCTAAAAATTAGAATCTATGAAACTTTTCGAAATGCAATTTTCGGTCAAAAATCATAGTATATTATACACTAGTTTCGGTCAAAAAATCAAATTTAATTGGGGACTATTTGAAATGATACGAGACTTCACATATCATTTATATATGTGAAGAGGGAAGGTCATGATGGAAGTACATTAAAAAAAAATCATCAGAAAACTAGATTCTATGAAAGTTTTCTAAATGCAAGTTTCGGTCAAAAAATTAGAATATATTATACACTAGTTTATGCTAGCTTCGGTCAAAAATCAAATTAAATCGGGGACTCTTTGAAATGGTACGAAACTTCATATATCATTTATATATTTTACGAGGGAATATTATGATGGATGTCCATGCAAAAACGTATCCGAAAATTAGATTCTATGAAACTTTTCGAAATGCATGTTTCGGTCAAAAATCCTAATATATTATACTCTAGTTTCTGTCAAACAAAAATTAATTGGGGACTATTTGAAATGATACGAGACTTCACATATAATTTATATATGTTAAGAGAGAAGGTTATTATGAAGTCCAAGGAAAAAAAATCATCTAAAAATTAGATTCTAAGAAACTTTTTGAAATGCATGTTTCGGTCAAAAATCATAGTATATTATACACTAGTTTCGTAAAAAAAATCAAATTTAAATGGGAACTATTTGAAATAATACGAGAATTTTCATATCATTTATATATGTTAAGAGGGGATGTTATGATGGTATTCCATTTAAAAAAAATCATTTGAAAAATAGATTATATGAAACTTTTCGAAATGCATGTTTCGTTCAAAATTCATAATATATTATGCATTAGTTTTGGTCAAAAAAATAATTTAATTGGGGTCTATTTGAAATGACACGGGACTTCACATATCATTTATATATGATAAGAGGGAAGGTTATGATGGAAGTCGATGCAAAAAAATCATCTAAAAATTAGATTCTATGAAACTTTTCGAAATGCATGTTTCGGTTAAAAATCATAGTATATAATACACTAGTTTCGGTCAAAAATCAAATTAATTCTGGGATTGTTCAAAATGGTACGAAACTTCACATATCATTTATATATTTTACGAGGGAATATTATGATGGATGTCCATGCAAAAACTATCCGAAAATTAGATTCTATGAAACTTTTCGAAATGCGAGTTTCTGTCAAAAATCATAGTATATTATACACTAGTTTCGGTCAAAAATATCAAATTTAATTGGGGACTATTTAAAATGATACGAGACTTCACATATCATTTACATATGTTAAGAGGTAAAGTTATGATGGAATTCCATGCAAAAAAATCATCTAAAAATTAGAATCTATGAAACTTTTCGAAATGCAATTTTCGGTCAAAAATCATAGTATATTATACACTAGTTTCGGTCAAAAAATCAAATTTAATTGGGGACTATTTGAAATGATACGAGACTTCACATATCATTTATATATGTGAAGAGGGAAGGTCATGATGGAAGTACATTAAAAAAAAATCATCAGAAAACTAGATTCTATGAAAGTTTTCTAAATGCAAGTTTCGGTCAAAAAATCAGAATATATTATACACTAGTTTATGCTAGCTTCGGTCAAAAATCAAATTAAATCGGGGACTCTTTGAAATGGTACGAAACTTCACATATCATTTATATATTTTACGAGGGAATATTATGATGGATGTCCATGCAAAAACGTATCCGAAAATTAGATTCTATGAAACTTTTCGAAATGCATGTTTCGGTCAAAAATCCTAATATATTATACTCTAGTTTCGGTCAAACAAAAATTAATTGGGGACTATTTGAAATGATACGAGACTTCACATATAATTTATATATGTTAAGAGGGAAGGTTATTATGAAGTCCAAGCAAAAAAAATCATCTAAAAATTAGATTCTAAGAAACTTTTTGAAATGCATGTTTCGGTCAAAAATCATAGTATATTATACACTAGTTTCGTCAAAAAAATCAAATTTAAATGGGAACTATTTGAAATAATACGAGACTTTTCATATCATTTATATATGTTAAGAGGGGAGGTTATGATGGTATTCCATTTTAAAAAAAATCATTTGAAAAATAGATTCTATGAAACTTTTCGAAATGCTTGTTTCGTTCAAAATTCATAATATATTATGCATTAGTTTTGGTCAAAAAAATAATTTAATTGGGGTCTATTTGAAATGACACGGGACATCACATATCATTTATATATGATAAGAGGGAAGGTTATGATGGAAGTCGATGAAAAAAAATCATCTAAAAATTAGATTCTATGAAACTTTTCGAAATGCAAGTTTCGGTTAAAAATCATAGTATATAATACACTAGTTTCGGTCAAAAATCAAATTAATTCTGGGGTTGTTCGAAATGGTACGAAACTTCACATATCATTTATATATTTTAAGAGGGAATATTATGATGGATGTCCATGCAAAAAATATCCGAAAATTAGATTCTATGAAACTTTTCGAAATGCAAGTTTCTGTCAAAAATCATAGTATATTATACACTAGTTTCGGTCAAAAATATCAAATTTAATTGGGGACTATTTAAAATGATACGAGACTTCACATATCATTTATATATGTTAAGAGGTAAGGTTATGATGGAAGTCCATGCAAAAAAATCATCTAAAAATTAGAATCTATGAAACTTTTCGAAATGCAAGTTTCGGTCAAAATTCAGAATATATTATGCATTAGTTTTGGTCAAAAAAATAATTTAATTGGGGTCTATTTGAAATGACACGGGACATCACATATCATTTATATATGATAAGAGGGAAGGTTATGATGGAAGTCGATGAAAAAAAATCATCTAAAAATTAGATTCTATGAAACGTTTCGAAATGCAAGTTTCGGTTAAAAATCATAGTATATAATACACTAGTTTCGGTCAAAAATCAAATTAATTCTGGGGTTGTTCGAAATGGTACGAAACTTCACATATCATTTATATATTTTAAGAGGGAATATTATGATGGATGTCCATGCAAAAAATATCCGAAAATTAGATTCTATGAAACTTTTCGAAATGCAAGTTTCTGTCAAAAATCATAGTATATTATACACTAGTTTCGGTCAAAAATATCAAATTTAATTGGGGACTATTTAAAATGATACGAGACTTCACATATCATTTATATATGTTAAGAGGTAAGGTTATGATGGAAGTCCATGCAAAAAAATCATCTAAAAATTAGAATCTATGAAACTTTTCGAAATGCAAGTTTCGGTCAAAATTCAGAATATATTATGCATTAGTTTTGGTCAAAAAAATAATTTAATTGGGGTCTATTTGAAATGACACGGGACATCACATATCATTTATATATGATAAGAGGGAAGGTTATGATGGAAGTCGATGAAACAAAATCATCTAAAAATTAGATTCTATGAAACGTTTCGAAATGCAAGTTTCGGTTAAAAATCATAGTATATAATACACTAGTTTCGGTCAAAAATCAAATTAATTCTGGGGTTGTTCGAAATGGTACGAAACTTCACATATCATTTATATATTTTAAGAGGGAATATTATGATGGATGTCCATGCAAAAAATATCCGAAAATTAGATTCTATGAAACTTTTCGAAATGCAAGTTTCTGTCAAAAATCATAGTATATTATACACTAGTTTCGGTCAAAAATATCAAATTTAATTGGGGACTATTTAAAATGATACGAGACTTCACATATCATTTATATATGTTAAGAGGTAAGGTTATGATGGAAGTCCATGCAAAAAAATCATCTAAAAATTAGAATCTATGAAACTTTTCGAAATGCAAGTTTCGGTCAAAATTCAGAATATATTATGCATTAGTTTTGTTCAAAAAAATAATTTAATTGAGGTCTATTTGAAATGACACGGGACTTCCCATATCATTTATATATGATAAGAGGGAAGGTTATGATGGAAGTCGATGAAAAAAAATCATCTAAAAATTAGATTCTATGAAACTTTTCGAAATGCAAGTTTCGGTTAAAAATCATAGTATATAATACACTAGTTTCGGTCAAAAATCAAATTAATTCTGGGATTGTTCGAAATGGTACGAAACTTCACATATCAATTATATATGTTACGAGGGAATATTATGATGGATGTCCATGAAAAAAATATCCGAAAATTAGATTCTATGAAACTTTTCGAAATGCAAGTTTCTGTAAAAAATCATAGTATATTATACACTAGTTTCGGTCAAAAATATCAAATTTAATTGGGGACTATTTAAAATGATACGAGACTTCAAATATCATTTATATATGTTAAGAGGTAAAGTTATGATGAAAGTACATGCAAATAAATCATCTAAAAATTAGAATCTATGAAACTTTTCGAAATGCAAGTTTCGGTCAAAAATCATAGTATATTATACACTAGTTTCGGTCAAAAAATCAAATTTAATTGGGGACTATTTGAAATGATACGAGTCTTTACATATCATTTATATATGTGAAGAGGGAAGGTCATGATGGAAGTACATTCAAAAAAAATCATCAGAAAACTAGATTCTATGAAAGTTTTCTAAATGCAAGTTTCGGTCAAAAAATCAGAATATATTATACACTAGTTTATGCTAGCTTCGGTCAAAAATCAAATTAAATCAGGGACTCTTTGAAATGGTACGAAACTTCATATATCATTTATATATTTTACGAGGGAATATTATGATGGATGTCCATGCAAAAACGTATCCGAAAATTAGATTCTATGAAACCTTTCGAAATGCATGTTTCGGTCAAAAATCCTAATATATTATACTCTAGTTTCGGTCAATCAAAAATTAATTGGGGACTATTTGAAATGATACGAGACTTCACATATAATTTATATATGTTAAGAGGGAAGGTTATTATGAAGTCCAAGCAAAAAAATCGTCTAAAAATTAGATTCTAAGAAACTTTTTGAAATGCATGTTTCGGTCAAAAATCATAGTATATTATACACTAGTTTCGTAAAAAAAATCAAATTTAAATGGGAACTATTTGAAATAATACGAGAATTTTCATATCATTTATATATGTTAAGAGGGGATGTTATGATGGTATTCCATTTTAAAAAAATCATTTGAAAAATAGATTCTATGAAACTTTTCGAAATGCATGTTTCGTTCAAAATTCATAATATATTATGCATTAGTTTTGGTCAAAAAAATAATTTAATTGGGGTCTATTTGAAATGACACGGGACTTCACATATCATTTATATATGATAAGAGGGAAGGTTATGATGGAAGACGATGAAAAAAAATCATCTAAAAATTAGATTCTATGAAACTTTTCGAAATGCAAGTTTCGGTTAAAAATCATAGCATATAATACACTAGTTTCGTTCAAAAATCAAATTAATTCTGGGATTGTTCGAAATGGTACGAAACTTCACATATCATTTATATATTTTAAGAGGGAATATTATGATGGATGTCCATGCAAAAAATATCCGAAAATTAGATTCTATGAAACTTTTCGAAATGCAAGTTTCTGTCAAAAATCATAGTATATTATACACTAGTTTCGGTCAAAAATATCAAATTTAATTGGGGACTATTTAAAATGATACGAGACTTCACATATCATTTATATATGTTAAGAGGTAAGGTTATGATGGAAGTCCATGCAAAAAAATCATCTAAAAATTAGAATCTATGAAACTTTTCGAAATGCATGTTTCGGTCAAAATTCAGAATATATTATGCATTAGTTTTGGTCAAAAAAATAATTTAATTGGGGTCTATTTGAAATGACACGGGACTTCACATATCATTTATATATGATAAGAGGGAAGGTTATGATGGAAGTCGATGAAAAAAAATCATCTAAAAATTAGATTCTATGAATCTTTTCGAAATGCAAGTTTCGGTTAAAAATCATAGTATATAATACACTAGTTTCGGTCAAAAATCAAATTAATTCTGGGATTGTTCGAAATGGTACGAAACTTCACATATCATTTATATATGTTACGAGGGAATATTATGATGGATGTCCATGCAAAAAATATCCGAAAATTAGATTCTATGAAACTTTTCGAACTGCAAGTTTCTGTAAAAAAATCATAGTATATTATACACTAGTTTCGGTCAAAAATATCAAATTTAATTGGGGACTATTTAAAATGATACGAGACTTCAAATATTATTTATATATGTTAAGAGGTAAAGTTATGATGAAAGTCCATGCAAATAAATCATCTAAAAATTAGAATCTATGAAACTTTTCGAAATGCAAGTTTCGGTCAAAAATCATAGTATATTATACACTAGTTTCGGTCAAAAAATCAAATTTAATTGGGGACTATTTGAAATGATACGAGTCTTTACATATCATTTATATATGTGAAGAGGGAAGGTCATGATGGAAGTACATTCAAAAAAAATCATCAGAAAACTAGATTCTATGAAAGTTTTCTAAATGCAAGTTTCGGTCAAAAAATCAGAATATATTATACACTAGTTTATGCTAGCTTCGGTCAAAAATCAAATTAAATCGGGGACTCTTTGAAATGGTACGAAACTTCATATATCATTTATATATTTTACGAGGGAATATTATGATGGATGTCCATGCAAAAACGTATCCGAAAATTAGATTCTATGAAACTTTTCGAAATGCATGTTTCGGTCAAAAATCCTAATATATTATACTCTAGTTTCGGTCAAACAAAAATTAATTGGGGACTATTTGAAATGATACGAGACTTCACATATAATTTATATATGTTAAGAGGGAAGGTTATTATGAAGTCCAAGCAAAAAAATCGTCTAAAAATTAGATTCTAAGAAACTTTTTGAAATGCATGTTTCGGTCAAAAATCATAGTATATTATACACTAGTTTCGTCAAAAAAATCAAATTTAAATGGGAACTATTTGAAATAATACGAGACTTTTCATATCATTTATATATGTTAAGAGGGGAGGTTATGATGGTATTCCATTTTAAAAAAATCATTTGAAAAATAGATTCGATGAAACTTTTCGAAATGCATGTTTCGTTCAAAATTCATAATATATTATGCATTAGTTTTGGTCAAAAAAATAATTTAATTGGGGTCTATTTGAAATGACACGGGACTTCACATATCATTTATATATGATAAGAGGGAAGGTTATGATGGAAGTCGATGAAAAAAAATCATCTAAAAATTAGATTCTATGAAACTTTTCGAAATGCAAGTTTCGGTTAAAAATCATAGTATATAATACACTAGTTTCGGTCAAAAATCAAATTAATTCTGGGATTGTTCGAAATGGTACGAAACATCACATATCATTTATATATTTTAAGAGGGAATATTATGATGGATGTCCATGCAAAAAATATCCGAAAATTAGATTCTATGAAACTTTTCGAAATTCAAGTTTCTGTCAAAAATCATAGTATATTATACACTAGTTTCGGTCAAAAATATCAAATTTAATTGGGGACTATTTAAAATGATACGAGACTTCACATATCATTTATATATGTTAAGAGGTAAGGTTATGATGGAAGTCCATGCAAAAAAATCATCTAAAAATTAGAATCTATGAAACTTTTCGAAATGCAAGTTTCGGTCAAAATTCAGAATATATTATGCATTAGTTTTGGTCAAAAAAATAATTTAATTGGGGTCTATTTGAAATGACACGGGACTTCACATATCATTTATATATGATAAGAGGGAAGGTTATGATGGAAGTCGATGAAAAAAAATCATCTAAAAATTAGATTCTATGAAACTTTTCGAAATGCAAGTTTCGGTTAAAAATCATAGTATATAATACACTAGTTTCGGTCAAAAATCAAATTAATTCTGGGATTGTTCGAAATGGTACGAAACTTCACATATCATTTATATATGTTACGAGGGAATATTATGATGGATGTCCATGCAAAAAATATCCGAAAATTAGATTCTATGAAACTTTTCGAAATGCAAGTTTCTGTAAAAAAATCATAGTATATTATACACTAGTTTCGGTCAAAAATATCAAATTTAATTGGGGACTATTTAAAATGATACGAGACTTCAAATATCATTTATATATGTTAAGAGGTAAAGTTATGATGAAAGTCCTTGCAAATAAATCATCTAAAAATTAGAATCTATGAAACTTTTCGAAATGCAAGTTTCGGTCAAAAATCATAGTATATTATACACTAGTTTCGGTCAAAAAATCAAATTTAATTGGGGACTATTTGAAATGATACGAGACTTCACATATCATTTATATATGTGAAGAGGGAAGGTCATGATGGAAGTACATTCAAAAAAAATCATCAGAAAACTAGATTCTATGAAAGTTTTCTAAATGCAAGTTTCGGTCAAAAAATCATAATATATTATACACTAGTTTATGCTATCTTCGGTCAAAAATCAAATTAAATCGGGGACTCTTTGAAATGGTACGAAACTTCACATATCATTTATATATTTTACGAGGGAATATTATGATGGATGTCCATGCAAAAACGTATCCGAAAATTAGATTCTATGAAACTTTTCGAAATGCATGTTTCGGTCAAAAATCCTAATATATTATACTCTAGTTTCAGTCAAACAAAAATTAATTGGGGACTATTTGAAATGATATGACACGTCACATATAATTTATATATGTTAAGAGGGAAGGTTATTATGAAGTCCAAGCAAAAAAATCATCTAAAAATTAGATTCTAAGAAACTTTTTGAAATGCATGTTTCGGTCAAAAATCATAGTATATTATACACTAGTTTCGTCAAAAAAATCAAATTTAAATGGGAACTATTTGAAATAATACGAGACTTTTCATATCATTTATATATGTTAAGAGGGGAGGTTATGATGGTATTCCATTTTAAAAAAATCATTTGAAAAATATATTCTATGAAACTTTTCGAAATGCATGTTTCGTTCAAAATTCATAATATATTATGCATTAGTTTTGGTCAAAAAAATAATTTAATTGGGGTCTATTTGAAATGACACGGGACTTCACATATCATTTATATATGATAAGAGAGAAGGTTATGATGGAAGTCGATGAAAAAAAATCATCTAAAAATTAGATTCTATGAAACTTTTCGAAATGCAAGTTTCGGTTAAAAATCATAGTATATAATACACTAGTTTCGGTCAAAAATCAAATTAATTCTGGGATTGTTCGAAATGGTACGAAACTTCACATATCATTTATATATTTTAAGAGGGAATATTATGATGGATGTCCATGCAAAAAATATCCAAAAATTAGATTCTATGAAACTTTTCGAAATGCAAGTTTCTGTCAAAAATCATAGTATATTATACACTAGTTTCGGTCAAAAATATCAAATTTAATTGGGGACTATTTAAAATGATATGAGACTTCACATATAATTTATATATGTTAAGAGGTAAGGTTATGATGGAAGTCCATGCAAAAAAGTCATCTAAAAATTAGAATCTATGAAACTTTTCGAAATGCAAGTTTCGGTCAAAATTCATAATATATTATGCATTAGTTTTGGTCAAAAAAATAATTTAATTGGGATCTATTTGAAATGACACGGGACTTCACATATCATTTATATATGATAAGAGGGAAGGTTATGATGGAAGTCGATGAAAAAAAATCATCTAAAAATTAGATTCTATGAAACTTTTCGAAATGCAAGTTTCGGTTAAAAATCATAGTATATAAAACACATACTTTCGGTCAAAAATCAAATTAATTCTGGGATTGTTCGAAATGGTACGAAACTTCACATATCATTTATATATGTTACGAGGGAATATTATGATGGATGTCCATGCAAAAAATATCCGAAAGTTAGATTCTATGAAACTTTTTGAAATGCAAGTTTCTGTAAAAAATCATAGTATATTATACACTAGTTTCGGTCAAAAATATCAAATTTAATTGGGGACTATTTAAAATGATACGAGACTTCAAATATCATTTATATATGTTAAGAGGTAAAGTTATGATGAAAGTCCATGCAAATAAATCATCTAAAAATTAGAATCTATGAAACTTTTCGAAATGCAAGTTTCGGTCAAAAATCATAGTATATTATACACTAGTTTCGGTCAAAAAATCAAATTTAATTGGGGACTATTTGAAATGATACGAGACTTCACATATCATTTATATATGTGAAGAGGGAAGGTCATGATGGAAGTACATTCAAAAAAAATCATCAGAAAACTAGATTCTATGAAAGTTTTCTAAATGCAAGTTTCGGTCAAAAAATCATAATATATTATACACTAGTTTATGCTATCTTCGGTCAAAAATCAAATTAAATCGGGGACTCTTTGAAATGGTACGAAACTTCACATATCATTTATATATTTTACGAGGGAATATTATGATGGATGTCCATGCAAAAACGTATCCGAAAATTAGATTCTATGAAACTTTTCGAAATGCATGTTTCGGTCAAAAATCCTAATATATTATACTCTAGTTTCAGTCAAACAAAAATTAATTGGGGACTATTTGAAATGATATGACACGTCACATATAATTTATATATGTTAAGAGGGAAGGTTATTATGAAGTCCAAGCAAAAAAATCATCTAAAAATTAGATTCTAAGAAACTTTTTGAAATGCATGTTTCGGTCAAAAATCATAGTATATTATACACTAGTTTCGTCAAAAAAATCAAATTTAAATGGGAACTATTTGAAATAATACGAGACTTTTCATATCATTTATATATGTTAAGAGGGGAGGTTATGATGGTATTCCATTTTAAAAAAATCATTTGAAAAATATATTCTATGAAACTTTTCGAAATGCATGTTTCGTTCAAAATTCATAATATATTATGCATTAGTTTTGGTCAAAAAAATAATTTAATTGGGGTCTATTTGAAATGACACGGGACTTCACATATCATTTATATATGATAAGAGAGAAGGTTATGATGGAAGTCGATGAAAAAAAATCATCTAAAAATTAGATTCTATGAAACTTTTCGAAATGCAAGTTTCGGTTAAAAATCATAGTATATAATACACTAGTTTCGGTCAAAAATCAAATTAATTCTGGGATTGTTCGAAATGGTACGAAACTTCACATATCATTTATATATTTTAAGAGGGAATATTATGATGGATGTCCATGCAAAAAATATCCAAAAATTAGATTCTATGAAACTTTTCGAAATGCAAGTTTCTGTCAAAAATCATAGTATATTATACACTAGTTTCGGTCAAAAATATCAAATTTAATTGGGGACTATTTAAAATGATATGAGACTTCACATATAATTTATATATGTTAAGAGGTAAGGTTATGATGGAAGTCCATGCAAAAAAGTCATCTAAAAATTAGAATCTATGAAACTTTTCGAAATGCAAGTTTCGGTCAAAATTCATAATATATTATGCATTAGTTTTGGTCAAAAAAATAATTTAATTGGGATCTATTTGAAATGACACGGGACTTCACATATCATTTATATATGATAAGAGGGAAGGTTATGATGGAAGTCGATGAAAAAAAATCATCTAAAAATTAGATTCTATGAAACTTTTCGAAATGCAAGTTTCGGTTAAAAATCATAGTATATAAAACACATACTTTCGGTCAAAAATCAAATTAATTCTGGGATTGTTCGAAATGGTACGAAACTTCACATATCATTTATATATGTTACGAGGGAATATTATGATGGATGTCCATGCAAAAAATATCTGAAAGTTAGATTCTATGAAACTTTTTGAAATGCAAGTTTCTGTAAAAAATCATAGTATATTATACACTAGTTTCGGTCAAAAATATCAAATTTAATTGGGGACTATTTAAAATGATACGAGACTTCAAATATCATTTATATATGTTAAGAGGTAAAGTTATGATGAAAGTCCATGCAAATAAATCATCTAAAAATTAGAATCTATGAAACTTTTCGAAATGCAAGTTTCGGTCAAAAATCATAGTATATTATACACTAGTTTCGGTCAAAAAATCAAATTTAATTGGGGACTATTTGAAATGATACGAGACTTCACATATCATTTATATATGTGAAGAGGGAAGGTCATGATGGAAGTACATTCAAAAAAAATCATCAGAAAACTAGATTCTATGAAAGTTTTCTAAATGCAAGTTTCGGTCAAAAAATCATAATATATTATACACTAGTTTATGCTAGCTTCGGTCAAAAATCAAATTAAATCGGGGACTCTTTGAAATGGTACGAAACTTCACATATCATTTATATATTTTACGAGGGAATATTATGATGGATGTCCATGCAAAAACGTATCCGAAAATTAGATTCTATGAAACTTTTCGAAATGCATGTTTCGGTCAAAAATCCTAATATATTATACTCTAGTTTCGGTCAAACAAAAATTAATTGGGGACTATTTGAAATGATACGAGACGTCACATATAATTTATATATGTTAAGAGGGAAGGTTATTATGAAGTCCAAGCAAAAAAATCATCTAAAAATTAGATTCTAAGAAACTTTTTGAAATGCATGTTTCGGTCAAAAATCATAGTATATTATACACTAGTTTCGTCAAAAAAATCAAATTTAAATGGGAACTATTTGAAATAATACGAGACTTTTCATATCATTTATATATGTTAAGAGGGGAGGTTATGATGGTATTCCATTTTAAAAAAATCATTTGAAAAATATATTCTATGAAACTTTTCGAAATGCATGTTTCGTTCAAAATTCATAATATATTATGCATTAGTTTTGGTCAAAAAAATAATTTAATTGGGGTCTATTTGAAATGACACGGGACTTCACATATCATTTATATATGATAAGAGAGAAGGTTATGATGGAAGTCGATGAAAAAAAATCATCTAAAAATTAGATTCTATGAAACTTTTCGAAATGCAAGTTTCGGTTAAAAATCATAGTATATAATACACTAGTTTCGGTCAAAAATCAAATTAATTCTGGGATTGTTCGAAATGGTACGAAACTTCACATATCATTTATATATTTAAAGAGGGAATATTATGATGGATGTCCATGAAAACAATATCCAAAAATTAGATTCTATGAAACTTTTCGAAATGCAAGTTTCTGTCAAAAATCATAGTATATTATACACTAGTTTCGGTCAAAAATATCAAATTTAATTGGGGACTATTTAAAATGATATGAGACTTCACATATCATTTATATATGTTAAGAGGTAAGGTTATGATGGAAGTCCATGCAAAAAAATCATCTAAAAATTAGAATCTATGAAACTTTTCGAAATGCAAGTTTCGGTCAAAATTCATAATATATTATGCATTAGTTTTGGTCAAAAAAATAATTTAATTGGGATCTATTTGAAATGACACGGGACTTCACATATCATTTATATATGATAAGAGGGAAGGTTATGATGGAAGTCGATGAAAAAAAATCATCTAAAAATTAGATTCTATGAAACTTTTCGAAATGCAAGTTTCGGTTAAAAATCATAGTATATAATACACTAGTTTCGGTCAAAAATCAAATTAATTCTGGGATTGTTCGAAATGGTACGAAACTTCACATATCATTTATATATGTTACGAGGGAATATTATGATGGATGTCCATGCAAAAAATATCCGAAAGTTAGATTCTATGAAACTTACAGAAATGCAAGTTTCTGTAAAAAATCATAGTATATTATACACTAGTTTCGGTCAAAAATATCAAATTTAATTGGGGACTATTTAAAATGATACGAGACTTCAAATATCATTTATATATGTTAAGAGGTAAAGTTATGATGAAAGTCCATGCAAATAAATCATCTAAAAATTAGAATCTATGAAACTTTTCGAAATGCAAGTTTCGGTCAAAAATCATAGTATATTATACACTAGTTTCGGTCAAAAAATCAAATTTAATTGGGGACTTTTTGAAATGATACGAGACTTCACATATCATTTATATATGTGAAGAGGGAAGGTCATGATGGAAGTACATTAATATATGTTAAGAGGGGAGGTTATGATGGTATTCCATTTAAAAAAAATCATTTGAAAATAGATTCTATGAAACTTTTCGAAATGCATGTTTCGTTCAAAATTCATAATATATTATGCATTAGTTTTGGTCAAAAAAATAATTTAATTGGGGTCTATTTGAAATGACACGGGACTTCACATATCATTTATATATGATAAGAGGGAAGGTTATGATGGAAGTCGATGCAAAAAAATCATCTAAAAATTAGATTCTATGAAACTTTTCGAAATGCATGTTTCGGTTAAAAATCATAGTATATAATACACTAGTTTCGGTCAAAAATCAAATTAATTCTGGGATTGTTCAAAATGGTACGAAACTTCACATATCATTTATATATTTAACGAGGGAATATTATGATGGATGTCCATGCAAAAACTATCCGAAAATTAGATTGTATGAAACTTTTCGAAATGCAAGTTTCTGTCAAAAATCATAGTATATTATACACTAGCTTCGGTCAAAAATATCAAATTTAATTGGGGACTATTTAAAATGATACGATACTTCACATATCATTTATATATGTTAAGAGGTAAGGTTATGATGGAAGTCCATGCAAAAAATTCATCTAAAAATTAGAATCTATGAAACTCTTCGAAATGCAAGTTTCGGTCAAAAATCATAGTATATTATACACTAGTTTCGGTCAAAAAATCAAATTTAATTGGGGACTATTTGAAATGATACGAGACTTCACATATCATTTAAATATGTGAAGAGGAAGGTCATGATGGAAGTACATTAAAAAAAATCATCACAAAACTAGATTCTATGAAAGTTTTCGAAATGCAAGTTTCGGTCAAAAAATCATAATATATTATACACTAGTTTATGCTAGCTTCGGTCAAAAATCAAATTAAATCGGGGACTCTTTGAAATGGTACGAAACTTCACATATCATTTATATATTTTACGAGGGAATATTATGATGGATGTCCATGCAAAAACGTATCCGAAAATTAGATTCTATGAAAATTTTCGAAATGCATGTTTCGGTCAAAAATCCTAATATATTATACTCTAGCTTTGGTCAAACAAAAATTAATTGGGGACTATTTGAAATGATACGAGACTTCACATATAATTTATATATGTTAAGAGGGAAGGTTATTATGAAGTCCAAGCAAAAAAAGTCGTCTAAAAATTAGATTCTAAGAAACTTTTTGAAATGCATGTTTCGGTCAAAAATCATAGTATATTATACACTAGTTTCGTCAAAAAAGTCAAATTTAAATGGGAACTATTTGAAATAATACGAGACTTTTCATATCATTTATATATGTTAAGAGGGGAGGTTATGATGGTATTCCATTTAAAAAAAATCATTTGAAAAATAGATTCTATGAAACTTTTCGAAATGCATGTTTCGTTCAAAATTCATAATATATTATTCATTAGTTTTGGTCAAAAAAATAATTTAATTGGGGTCTATTTGAAATGACACGGGACTTCACATATCATTTATATATGATAAGAGGGAAGGTTATGATGGAAGTCGATGCAAAAAAATCATCTAAAAATTAGATTCTATGAAACTTTTCGAAATGCATGTTTTGGTTAAAAATCATAGTATATAATACACTAGTTTCGGTCAAAAATCAAATTAATTTTGGGATTGTTCAAAATGGTACGAAACTTCACATATCATTTATATATTTTACGAGGGAATATTATGATGGATGTCCATGCAAAAACTATCCGAAAATTAGATTGTATGAAACTTTTCGAAATGCAAGTTTCTGTCAAAAATCATAGTATATTATACACTAGCTTCGGTCAAAAATATCAAATTTAATTGGGGACTATTTAAAATGATACGATACTTCACATATCATTTATATATGTTAAGAGGTAAGGTTATGATGGAAGTCCATGCAAAAAATTCATCTAAAAATTAGAATCTATGAAACTCTTCGAAATGCAAGTTTCGGTCAAAAATCATAGTATATTATACACTAGTTTCGGTCAAAAAATCAAATTTAATTGGGGACTATTTGAAATGATACGAGACTTCACATATCATTTATATATGTGAAGAGGAAGGTCATGATGGAAGTACATTAAAAAAAATCATCACAAAACTAGATTCTATGAAAGTTTTCGAAATGCAAGTTTCGGTCAAAAAATCATAATATATTATACACTAGTTTATGCTAGCTTCGGTCAAAAATAAAATTAAATCGGGGACTCTTTGAAATGGTACGAAACTTCACATATCATTTATATATTTTACGAGGGAATATTATGATGGATGTCCATGCAAAAACGTATCCGAAAATTAGATTCTATGAAAATTTTCGAAATGCATGTTTCGGTCAAAAATCCTAATATATTATACTCTAGCTTCGGTCAAACAAAAATTAATTGGGGACTATTTGAAATGATACGAGACTTCACATATAATTTATATATGTTAAGAGGGAAGGTTATTATGAAGTCCAAGCAAAAAAAGTCGTCTAAAAATTAGATTCTAAGAAACTTTTTGAAATGCATGTTTCGGTCAAAAATCATAGTATATTATACACTAGTTTCGTCAAAAAAGTCAAATTTAAATGGGAACTATTTGAAATAATACGATACTTTTCATATCATTTATATATGTTAAGAGGGGAGGTTATGATGGTATTCCATTTAAAAAAAATCATTTGAAAAATAGATTCTATGAAACTTTTCGAAATGCATGTTTCGTTCAAAATTCATAATATATTATTCATTAGTTTTGGTCAAAAAAATAATTTAATTGGGGTCTATTTGAAATGACACGGGACTTCACATATCATTTATATATGATAAGAGGGAAGGTTATGATGGAAGTCGATGCAAAAAAATCATCTAAAAATTAGATTCTATGAAACTTTTCGAAATGCATGTTTTGGTTAAAAATCATAGTATATAATACACTAGTTTCGGTCAAAAATCAAATTAATTTTGGGATTGTTCAAAATGGTACGAAACTTCACATATCATTTATATATTTTACGAGGGAATATTATGATGGATGTCCATGCAAAAACTATCCGAAAATTAGATTGTATGAAACTTTTCGAAATGCAAGTTTCTGTCAAAAATCATAGTATATTATACACTAGCTTCGGTCAAAAATATCAAATTTAATTGGGGACTATTTAAAATGATACGAGACTTCACATATCATTTATATATGTTAAGAGGTAAAGTTATGATGGAAGTCCATGCAAAAAAATCATCTAAAAATTAGAATCTATGAAACTTTTCGAAAGGCATGTTTCGGTCAAAAATCATAGTATATTATACACTAGTTTCGGTCAAAAAATCAAATTTAATTGGGGACTATTTGAAATGATACGAGACTTCACATATCATTTATATATGTGAAGAGGGAAGGTCATGATGGAAGTACATTCAAAAAAAATCATCAGAAAAGTAGATTCTATGAAAGTTTTCGAAATGCAAGTTTCGGTCAAAAAATCATAATATATTATACACTAGTTTATGCTAGCTTCGGTCAAAAATCAAATTAAATCGGGGACTCTTTGAAATGGTACGAAACTTCACATATCATTTATATATTTTACGAGGGAATATTATGATGGATGTCCATTCAAAAACGTATCCGAAAATTAGATTCTATGAAACTTTTCGAAATGCATGTTTCGGTCAAAAATCCTAATATATTATACTCTAGTTTCGGTCAAACAAAAATTAATTGGGGACTATTTGAAATGATACAAGACTTCACATATAATTTATATATGTTAAGAGGGAAGGTTATTATGAAGTCCAAGCAAAAAAAATCATCTAAAAATTAGATTCTAAGAAACTTTTTGAAATGCATGTTTCGGTCAAAAATCATAGTATATTATACACTAGTTTCGTCAAAAAAATCAAATTTAAATGGGAACTATTTGAAATAATACGAGAATTTTCATATCATTTATATATGTTAAGAGGGGAGGTTATGATGGTATTCCATTTAAAAAAAATCATTTGAAAAATAGATTCTATGAAACTTTTCGAAATGCATGTTTCGTCCAAAATTCATAATATATTATACATTAGTTTTGGTCAAAAAAATAATTTAATTGGGGTCTATTTGAAATGACACGGGACTTCACATATCATTTATATATGATAAGAGGGAAGGTTATGATGGAAGTCGATGCAAAAAAATCATCTAAAAATTAGATTCTATGAAACTTTTCGAAATGCATGTTTCGGGTAAAAATCATAGTATATAATACACTAGTTTCGGTCAAAAATCAAATTAATTCTGGGATTGTTCAAAATGGTACGAAACTTCACATATCATTTATATATTTAACGAGGGAATATTATGATGGATGTCCTTGCAAAAACTATCCGAAAATTAGATTGTATGAAACTTTTCGAAATGCAAGTTTCTGTCAAAAATCATAGTATATTATACACTAGCTTCGGTCAAAAATATCAAATTTAATTGGGGACTATTTAAAATGATACGATACTTCACATATCATTTATATATGTTAAGAGTTAAAGTTATGATGGAAGTCCATGCAAAAAAATCATCTAAAAATTAGAATCTATGAAACTCTTCGAAATGCAAGTTTCGGTCAAAAATCATAGTATATTATACACTAGTTTCGGTCAAAAAATCAAATTTAATTGGGGACTATTTGAAATGATACGAGACTTCACATATCATTTATATATGTGAAGAGGGAAGGTCATGATGGAAGTTCATTCAAAAAAAATCATCACAAAACTAGATTCTATGAATGTTTTCGAAATGCAAGTTTCGGTCAAAAAATCATAATATATTATACACTAGTTTATGCTAGCTTCGGTCAAAAATCAAATTAAATCGGGGACTCTATGAAATGGTACGAAACTTCACATATCATTTATATATTTTACGAGGGAATATTATGATGGATGTCCATGCAAAAACGTATCCGAAAATTAGATTCTATGAAAATTTTCGAAATGCATGTTTCGGTCAAAAATCCTAATATATTATACTCTAGTTTCGGTCAAACAAAAATTAATTGGGGACTATTTGAAATGATACGAGACTTCACATATAATTTATATATGTTAAGAGGGAAGGTTATTATGAAGTCCAAGCAAAAAAAGTCGTCTAAAAATTAGATTCTAAGAAACTTTTTGAAATGCATGTTTCGGTCAAAAATCATAGTATATTATACACTAGTTTCGTCAAAAAAGTCAAATTTAAATGGGAACTATTTGAAATAATACGAGACTTTTCATATCATTTATATATGTTAAGAGGGGAGGTTATGATGGTATTCCATTTAAAAAAAATCATTTGAAAAATAGATTCTATGAAACGTTTCGAAATGCATGTTTCGTTCAAAATTCATAATATATTATGCATTAGTTTTGGTCAAAAAAATAATTTAATTGGGGTCTATTTGAAATGACACGGGACTTCACATATCATTTATATATGATAAGAGGGAAGGTTATGATGGAAGTTGATGCAAAAAAATCATCTAAAAATTAGATTCTATGAAACTTTTCGAAATGCATGTTTCGGTTAAAAATCATAGTATATAATACACTAGTTTCGGTCAAAAATCAAATTAATTCTGGGATTGTTCAAAATGGTACGAAACTTCACATATCATTTATATATTTTACGAGGGAATATTATGATGGATGTCCATGCAAAAACTATCCGAAAATTAGATTGTATGAAACTTTTCGAAATGCAAGTTTCTGTCAAAAATCATAGTATATTATACACTAGCTTCGGTCAAAAATATCAAATTTAATTGGGGACTATTTAAAATGATACGAGACTTCACATATCATTTATATATGTTAAGAGGTAAAGTTATGATGGAAGTCCATGCAAAAAAATCATCTAAAAATTAGAATCTATGAAACTTTTCGAAATGCAAGTTTCGGTCAAAAATCATAGTATATTATACACTAGTTTCGGTCAAAAAATCAAATTTAATTGGGGACTATTTGAAATGATACGAGACTTCACATATCATTTATATATGTGAAGAGGGAAGGTCATGATGGAAGTACATTCATAAAAAATCATCACAAAACTAGATTCTATGAAAGTTTTCGAAATGCAAGTTTCGGTCAAAAAATCATAATATATTATACACTAGTTTATGCTAGCTTCGGTCAAAAATCAAATTAAATCGGGGACTCTTTGAAATGGTACGAAACTTCACATATCATTTATATATTTTACGAGGGAATATTATGATGGATGTCCATGCAAAAACGTATCCGAAAATTAGATTCTATGAAAATTTTCGAAATGCATGTTTCGGTCAAAAATCCTAATATATTATACTCTAGTTTCGGTCAAACAAAAATTAATTGGGGACTATTTGAAATGATACGAGACTTCACATATAATTTATATATGTTAAGAGGGAAGGTTATTATGAAGTCCAAGCAAAAAAAGTCGTCTAAAAATTAGATTCTAAGAAACTTTTTGAAATGCATGTTTCGGTCAAAAATCATAGTATATTATACACTAGTTTCGTCAAAAAAGTCAAATTTAAATGGGAACTATTTGAAATAATACGAGACTTTTCATATCATTTATATATGTTAAGAGGGGAGGTTATGATGGTATTCCATTTAAAAAAAATCATTTGAAAAATAGATTCTATGAAACTTTTCGAAATGCATGTTTCGTTCAAAATTCATAATATATTATGCATTAGTTTTGGTCAAAAAAATAATTTAATTGGGGTCTATTTGAAATGACACGGGACTTCACATATCATTTATATATGATAAGAGGGAAGGTTATGATGGAAGTCGATGCAAAAAAATCATCTAAAAATTAGATTCTATGAAACTTTTCGAAATGCATGTTTCGGTTAAAAATCATAGTATATAATACACTAGTTTCGTTCAAAAATCAAATTAATTCTGGGATTGTTCAAAATGGTACGAAACTTCACATATCATTTATATATTTTACGAGGGAATATTATGATGGATGTCCATGCAAAAACTATCCGAAAATTAGATTCTATGAAACTTTTCGAAATGCAAGTTTCTGTCAAAAATCATAGTATATTATACACTAGTTTCGGTCAAAAATATCAAATTTAATTGGGAACTATTTAAAATGATATGAGACTTCACATATCATTTATATATGTTAATAGGTAAGGTTATGATGGAAGTCCATGCAAAAAAATAATCTAAAAATTAGAATCTATGAAACTTTTCGAAATGCAAGTTTCGGTCAAAAATCCTAGTATATTATAGACTAGTTTCGGTCAAAAAATCAAATTTAATTGGGGACTATTTGAAATGATACGAGACTTCACATATCATTTATATATGTTAAGAGGGAAGGTCATGATGGAAGTACATGCAAAAAAAATCATCAGAAAACTAGATTCTATGAAAGTTTTCGAAATGCAAGTTTCGGTCAATAAATCATAATATATTATACACTAGTTTATGCTACTTTCGGTCAAAAATCAAATTAAATCGGGGACTATTTTAAATGGTACGAAACTTCACAGAGCATTTATATATTTTACAAGGGAATATTATGATGGATGTCCATGCAAAAACTTATCCAAAAATTAGATTCTATGAAACTTTTCGAAATGCATGTTTCGGTCAAAAATCCTAATATATTATACTCTAGTTTCAGTCAAACAAATATTAATTGGGGACTATTTGAAATGATACGAGACTTCACATATAATTTATATATGTTAAGAGGGAAGGTTATTATGAAGTCCAAGCAAAAAAAATCATCTAAAAATTAGATTCTAAGAAACTTTTTGAAATGCATGTTTCGGTCAAAAATCATAGTATATTATACACTAGTTTCGTCAAAAAAATCAAATTTAAATGGGAACTATTTGAAATAATACGAGACTTTTCATATCATTTATATATGTTAAGAGGGGAGGTTATGATGGTATTCCATTTAAAAAAAATCATTTGAAAAATAGATTCTATGAAACCTTTCGAAATGCATGTTTCGTTCAAAATTCATAATATATTATGCATTAGTTTTGGTCAAAAAAATAATTTAATTGGGGTCTATTTGAAATGACACGGGACTTCACATATCATTTATATATGATAAGAGGGAAGGTTATGATGGAAGTCGATGCAAAAAAATCATCTAAAACTTAGATTCTATGAAACTTTTCGAAATGCATGTTTCGGTTAAAAATCATAGTATATAATACACTAGTTTCGGTCAAAAATCAAATTAATTCTGGGATTGTTCAAAATGGTACGAAACTTCACATATCATTTATATATTTTACGAGGGAATATTATGATGGATGTCCATGCAAAAACTATCCGAAAATTAGATTGTATGAAACTTTTCGAAATGCAAGTTTCTGTCAAAAATAATAGTATATTATACACTAGCTTCGGTCAAAAATATCAAATTTAATTGGGGACTATTTAAAATGATACGAGACTTCACATATCATTTATATATGTTAAGAGGTAAAGTTATGATGGAAGTCCATGCAAAAAAATCATCTAAAAATTAGAATCTATGAAACTTTTCGAAATGCAAGTTTCGGTCAAAAATCATAGTATATTATACACTAGTTTCGGTCAAAAAATCAAATTTAATTGGGGACTATTTGAAATGATACGAGACTTCACATATCATTTATATATGTGAAGAGGGAAGGTCATGATGGAAGTACATTAAAAAAAATCATCAGAAAACTAGATTCTATGAAAGTTTTCGAAATGCAAGTTTCGGTCAAAAAATCATAATATATTATACACTAGTTTATGCTAGCTTCGGTCAAAAATCAAATTAAATCGGGGACTCTTTAAAATGGTAAGAAACTTCACATATCATTTATATATTTTACGAGGGAATATTATGATGGATGTCCATGCAAAAACGTATCCGAAAATTAGATTCTATGAAACTTTTCGAAATGCATGTTTCGGTCAAAAATCCTAATATATTATACTCTAGTTTCGGTCAAACAAAAATTAATTGGGGACTATTTGAAATGATACGAGACTTCACATATAATTTATATATGTTAAGAGGGAAGGTTATTATGAAGTCCAAGCAAAAAAAATCATCTAAAAATTAGATTCTAAGAAACTTTTTGAAATGCATGTTTCGGTCAAAAATCATAGTATATTATACACTAGTTTCGTCAAAAAAATCAAATTTAAATGGGAACTATTTGAAATAATACGAGACTTTTCATATCATTTATATATGTTAAGAGGGGAGGTTATGATGGTATTCCATTTAAAAAAAATCATTTGAAAAATAGATTCTATGAAACTTTTCGAAATGCATGTTTCGTTCAAAATTCATAATATATTATGCATTAGTTTTGGTCAAAAAAATAATTTAATTGGGGTCTATTTGAAATGACACGGGACTTCACATATCATTTATATATGATAAGAAGGAAGGTTATGATGGAAGTCGATGCAAAAAAATCATCTAAAAATTAGATTCTATGAAACTTTTCGAAATGCATGTTTCGGTTAAAAATCATAGTATATAATACACTAGTTTCGTTCAAAAATCAAATTAATTCTGGGATTGTTCAAAATGGTACGAAACTTCACACATCATTTATATATTTTACGAGGGAATATTATGATGGATGTCCATGCAAAAACTATCCGAAAATTAGATTCTATGAAACTTTTCGAAATGCAAGTTTCTGTCAAAAATCATAGTATATTATACACTAGTTTCGGTCAAAAATATCAAATTTAATAGGGAACTATTTAAAATGATATGAGACTTCACATATCATTTATATATGTTAATAGGTAAGGTTATGATGGAAGTCCATGCAAAAAAATAATCTAAAAATTAGAATCTATGAAACATTTCGAAATGCAAGTTTCGGTCAAAAATCCTAGTATATTATAGACTAGTTTCGGTCAAAAAATCAAATTTAATTGGGGACTATTTGAAATGATACGAGACTTCACATATCATTTATATATGTTAAGAGGGAAGGTCATGATGGAAGTACATGCAAAAAAAATCATCAGAAAACTAGATTCTATGAAAGTTTTCGAAATGCAAGTTTCGGTCAAAAAATCATAATATATTATACACTAGTTTATGCTAGTTTCGGTCAAAAATCAAATTAAATCGGGGACTATTTGAAATGGTACGAAACTTCACAGAGCATTTATATATTTTACAAGGGAATATTATGATGGATGTCCATGCAAAAACTTATCCAAAAATTAGATTCTATGAAACTTTTCGAAATGCATGTTTCGGTCAAAAATCCTAATATATTATACTCTAGTTTCAGTCAAACAAATATTAATTGGGGACTATTTGAAATGATACGAGACTTCACATATAATTTATATATGTTAAGAGGGAAGGTTATTATGAAGTCCGTGCAAAAAAAATCATCTAAAAATTAGATTCTAAGAAACTTTTTGAAATGCATGTTTCGGTCAAAAATCATAGTATATTATACACTAGTTTCATCAAAAAAATCAAATTTAAATGGGAACTATTTGAAATAATACGAGACTTTTCATATCATTTATGAATGTTAAGAGGGGAGGTTATGATGGTATTCCATTTAAAAAAAATCATTTGAAAATAGATTCTATGAAACTTTTCGAAATGCATGTTTCGTTCAAAAATCATAATATATTATGCATTAGTTTCGGTCAAAAAAATAATTTAATTGTGGTCTATTTGAAATGACACGGGACTTCACATATCATTTATATATGATAAGAGGGAAGGCTATGATGGAAGTCGATGCGAAAAAATCATCTAAAAATTAGATTCTATGAAACTTTTCGAAATGCAAGTTTCGTTTAAAAATCATAGTATATAATACACTAGTTTCGGTCAAAAATCAAATTAATTCTGGGATTGTTCGAAATGGTACGAAACTTCACATATCATTTATATATTTTACGAGGGAATATTATGATGGATTTCCATGCAAAAAATATCTGAAAATTAGATTCTATGAAACTTTTCGAAATGCAAGTTTCTGTCAAAAATCATAGTATATTATACACTAGTTTCGGTCAAAAATATCAAATTTAATTGGGGACTATTTAAAATGATACGAGACTTCACATATCATTTATATATGTTAAGAGGTAAAGTTATGATGGAAGTCCATGCAAAAAAATCATCTAAAAATTAGAATCTATGAAACTTTTCGAAATGCAAGTTTCGGTCAAAAATCATTGTATATTATACACTAGTTTCGGTCAAAAAATCAAATTTAATTGGGGACTATTTGAAATGATACGAGACTTCACATATCATTTATATATGTGAAGAGGGAAGGTCATGATGGAAGTACATTCAAAAAAAATCATCAGAAAACTAGATTCTATGAATGTTTTCGAAATGCATGTTTCGGTCAAAAAATCATAATATATTATACACTAGTTTATGCTAGCTTCGGTCAAAAATCAAATTAAATCGGGGACTCTTTGAAATGGTATGAAACTTCACATATCATTTATATATTTTACGACGGAATATTATGATGGATGTCCATGCAAAAACGTATCCGAAATTTAGATTCTATGAAACTTTTCGAAATGCATGTTTCGGTCAAAAATCCTAATATATTATACTCTAGTTTCGGTCAAACAAAAATTAATTGGGGACTATTTGAAATGATACGAGACTTCACATATAATTTAAATATATTAAGAGGGAAGGTTATTATGAAGTCCAAGCAAAAAAAATCATCTAAAAATTAGATTCTAAGAAACTCTTTGAAATGCATGTTTCGTTTAAAAATCATAGTATATTATACACTAATTTCGTCAAAAAAATCAAATTTAAATGGGAACTATTTGAAATAATACGAGACTTTTCATATCATTTATATATGTTAAGAGGGGAGGTTATGATGGTATTTTATTTAAAAAAAATCATTTGAAAAATAGATTCTATGAAACTTTTCGAAATGCATGTTTCGTTCAAATTTCATAATATATTATGCATTAGTTTCGGTCAAAAAAATAATTTAATTGTGGTCTATTTGAAATGACACGGGACTTCACATATCATTTATATATGATAAGAGGGAAGGTTATGATGGAAGTCGATGCGAAAAAATCATCTAAAAATTAGATTCTATGAAACTTTTCGAAATGCAAGTTTCGTTTAAAAATCATAGTATATAATACACTAGTTTCGGTCAAAAATCAAATTAATTCTGGGATTGTTCGAAATGGTACGAAACTTCACATATCATTTATATATTTTACGAGGGAATATTATGATGGATGTCCATGCAAAAAATATCCGAAAGTTAGATTCGATGAAACTTTTCGAAATGCAAGTTTCTGTCAAAAATCATAGTATATTATACACTAGTTTCGGTCAAAAATATCAAATTTAATTGGGGACTATTTAAAATGATACGAGACTTCACATATCATTTATATATGTTAAGAGGTAATGTTATGATGGAAGTCCATGCAAAAAAATCATCTAAAAATTAGAATCTATGAAACTTTTCGAAATGCAAGTTTCGGTCAAAAATCATAGTATATTATACACTAGTTTCGGTCAAAAAATCAAATTTAATTGGGGACTATTTGAAATGATACGAGACTTCACATATCATTTATATATGTGAAGAGGGAAGGTCATGATGGAAGTACATTAAAAAAAAATCATCAGAAAACTAGATTCTATGAAAGTTTTCGAAATGTAAGTTTCGGTCAAAAAATCATAATATATTATACACTAGTTTATGCTAGCTTCGGTCAAAAATCAAATTAAATCGGGGACTCTTTGAAATGGTACGAAACTTCACATATCATTTATATATTTTACGACGGAATATTATGATGGATGTCCATGCAAAAACGTATCCGAAAATTAGATTCTATGAAACTTTTCGAAATGCATGTTTCGGTCAAAAATCCTAATATATTATACTCTAGTTTCGGTCAAACAAAAATTAATTGGGGACTATTTGAAATGATACGAGACTTCACATATAATTTACATATGTTAAGAGGGAAGGTTATTATGAAGTCCAAGCAAAAAAAATCATCTAAAAATTAGATTCTAAGAAACTTTTTGAAATGCATGTTTCGTTTAAAAATCATAGTATATTATACACTAATTTCGTCAAAAAAATCAAATTTAAATGGGAACTATTTGAAATAATACGAGACTTTTCATATCATTTATATATGTTAAGAGGGGAGGTTATGATGGTATTTCATTTAAAAAAAATCATTTGAAAAATAGATTCTATGAAACTTTTCGAAATGCATGTTTCGTTCAAAATTCATAATATATTATGCATTAGTTTTGGTCAAAAAAATAATTTAATTGGGGTCTATTTGAAATGACACGGGACTTCACATATCATTTATATATGATAAGAGGGAAGGTTATGATGGAAGTCGATGAAAAAAAATCATCTAAAAATTAGATTCTATGAAACTTTTCGAAATGCAAGTTTCGTTTAAAAATCATAGTATATAATACACTAGTTTCGGTCAAAAATCAAATTAATTCTGGGATTGTTCGAAATGGTACGAAACTTCACATATCATTTATATATTTTACGAGGGAATATTATGATGGATGTCCATGCAAAAAATATCCGAAAATTAGATTCTATGAAACTTTTCGAAATGCAAGTTTCTGTCAAAAATCATAGTATATTATACACTAGTTTCGGTCAAAAATATCAAATTTAATTGGGTACTATTTTAAATGATACGATACTTCACATATCATTTATATATGTTAAGAGGTAAGGTTATGATGGAAGTCTATGCAAAAAAATCATCTAAAAATTAGAATCTATGAAACTTTTCGAAATGCAAGTTTCAGTCAAAAATCATAGTATATTATACACTAGTTTCGGTCAAAAAATCAAATTGAATTGGGGACTATTTGAAATGATACGAGACTTCACATATCATTTATATATGTGAAGAGGGAAGGTCATGATGGAAGTACATTAAAAAAAAATCATCAGAAAACTAGATTCTATGAAAGTTTTCGAAATGCCAGTTTCGGTCAAAAAATCATAATATATTATACACTAGTTTATGCTAGCTTCGGTCAAAAATCAAATTAAATCGGTGACTCTTTGAAATGGTACGAAACTTCACATATCATTTATTTATTTTACGACGGAATATTATGATGGATGTCCATGCAAAAACGTATCCGAAAATTAGATTCTATGAAACTTTTCGAAATGCATGTTTCGGTCAAAAATCCTAATATATTATACTCTAGTTTCGGTCAAACAAAAATTAATTGGGGACTATTTGAAATGATACGAGACTTCACATATAATTTACATATGTTAAGAGGGAAGGTTATTATGAAGTCCAAGTAAAAAAAATCATCTAAAAATTAGATTCTAAGAAACTTTTTTAAATGCATGTTTCGTTTAAAAATCATAGTATATTATACACTAATTTCGTCAAAAAAATCAAATTTAAATGGGAACTATTTGAAATAATACGAGACTTTTCATATCATTTATATATGTTAAGAGGGGAGGTTATGATGGTATTTCATTTAAAAAAAATCATTTGAAAAATAGATTCTATGAAACTTTTCGAAATGCATGTTTCGTTCAAAATTCATAATATATTATGCATTAGTTTTGGTCAAAAAAATAATTTAATTGGGGTCTATTTGAAATGACACGGGACTTCACATATCATTTATATATGATAAGAGGAAAGGTTATGATGGAAGTCGATGAAAAAAAATCATCTAAAAATTAGATTCTATGAAACTTTTCGAAATGCAAGTTTCGTTTAAAAATCATAGTATATAATACACTAGTTTCGGTCAAAAATCAAATTAATTCTGGGATTGTTCGAAATGGTACGAAACTTCACATATCATTTATATATTTTACGAGGGAATATTATGATGGATGTCCATGCAAAAAATATCCGAAAATTAGATTCTATGAAACTTTTCGAAATGCAAGTTTCTGTCAAAAATCATAGTATATTATACACTAGTTTCGGTCAAAAATATCAAATTTAATTGGGTACTATTTTAAATGATACGAGACTTCACATATCATTTATATATGTTAAGAGTTAAGGTTATGATGGAAGTATATGCAAAAAAATCATCTAAAAATTAGAATCTATGAAACTTTTCGAAATGCAAGTTTCAGTCAAAAATCATAGTATATTATACACTAGTTTCGGTTAAAAAATCAAATTTAATTGGGGACTATTTGAAATGATACGAGACTTCACATATCATTTATATATGTGAAGAGGGAAGGTCATGATGGAAGTACATTAAAAAAAAATCATCAGAAAACTAGATTCTATGAAAGTTTTCGAAATGTAAGTTTCGGTCAAAAAATCATAATATATTATACACTAGTTTATGCTAGCTTCGGTCAAAAATCAAATTAAATCGGGGACTCTTTGAAATGGTACGAAACTTCACATATCATTTATATATTTTACGACGGAATATTATGATGGATGTCCATGCAAAAACGTATCCGAAAATTAGATTCTATGAAACTTTTCGAAATGCATGTTTCGGTCAAAAATCCTAATATATTATACTCTAGTTTCGGTCAAACAAAAATTAATTGGGGACTATTTGAAATGATACGAGACTTCACATATAATTTACATATGTTAAGAGGGAAGGTTATTATGAAGTCCAAGCAAAAAAAATCATCTAAAAATTAGATTCTAAGAAACTTTTTGAAATGCATGTTTCGTTTAAAAATCATAGTATATTATACACTAATTTCGTCAAAAAAATCAAATTTAAATGGGAACTATTTGAAATAATACGAGACTTTTCATATCATTTATATATGTTAAGAGGGGAGGTTATGATGGTATTTCATTTAAAAAAAATCATTTGAAAAATAGATTCTATGAAACTTTTCGAAATGCATGTTTCGTTCAAAATTCATAATATATTATGCATTAGTTTTGGTCAAAAAAATAATTTAATTGGGGTCTATTTGAAATGACACGGGACTTCACATATCATTTATATATGATAAGAGGGAAGGTTATGATGGAAGTCGATGAAAAAAAATCATCTAAAAATTAGATTCTATGAAACTTTTCGAAATGCAAGTTTCGTTTAAAAATCATAGTATATAATACACTAGTTTCGGTCAAAAATCAAATTAATTCTGGGATTGTTCGAAATGGTACGAAACTTCACATATCATTTATATATTTTACGAGGGAATATTATGATGGATGTCCATGCAAAAAATATCCGAAAATTAGATTCTATGAAACTTTTCAAAATGCAAGTTTCTGTCAAAAATCATAGTATATTATACACTAGTTTCGGTCAAAAATATCAAATTTAATTGGGGACTTTTTAAAATGATACGAGACTTCACATATCATTTATATATGTTAAGAGTTAAGGTTATGATGGAAGTATATGCAAAAAAGTCATCTAAAAATTAGAATCTATGAAACTTTTCGAAATGCAAGTCTCAGTCAAAAATCATAGTATATTATACACTAGTTTCGGTCAAAAAATCAAATTTAATTGGGGACTATTTGAAATGATACGAGACTTCACATATCATTTATATATGTGAAGAGGGAAGGTCATGATGGAAGTACATTAAAAAAAATCATCAGAAAACTAGATTCTATGAAAGTTTTCGAAATGCAAGTTTCGGTCAAAAAATCATAATATATTATACACTAGTTTATGCTAGCTTCGGTCAAAAATCAAATTAAATCGGTGACTCTTTGAAATGGTACGAAACTTCACATATCATTTATATATTTTACGACGGAATATTATGATGGATGTCCATGCAAAAACGTATCCGAAAATTAGATTCTATGAAACTTTTCGAAATGCATGTTTCGGTCAAAAATCCTAATATATTATACTCTAGTTTCGGTCAAACAAAAATTAATTGGGGACTATTTGAAATGATACGAGACTTCACATATAATTTACATATGTTAAGAGGGAAGGTTATTATGAAGTCCAAGCAAAAAAAATCATCTAAAAATTAGATTCTAAGAAACTTTTTGAAATGCATGTTTCGTTTAAAAATCATAGTATATTATACACTAATTTCGTCAAAAAAATCAAATTTAAATGGGAACTATTTGAAATAATACGAGACTTTTCATATCATTTATATATGTTAAGAGGGGAGGTTATGATGGTATTCCATTTAAAAAAAAATCATTTGAAAAATAGATTCTATGAAACTTTTCGAAATGCATGTTTCATTCAAAAATCATAATATATTATGCATTAGTTTCGGTCAAAAAAATAATTTAATTGTGGTCTATTTGAAATGACGGGACTTCACATATCATTTATATATGATAAGAGGGAAGGTTATGATGGAAGTCGATGCGAAAAAATCATCTAAAAATTAGATTCTATGAAACTTTTCGAAATGCAAGTTTCGTTTAAAAATCATAGTATATAATACACTAGTTTCGGTCAAAAATCAAATTAATTCTGGGATTGTTCGAAATGGTACGAAACTTCACATATCATTTATATATTTTACGAGGGAATATTATGATGGATGTCCATGCAAAAAATATCCGAAAATTAGATTCTATGAAACTTTTCGAAATGCAAGTTTCTGTCAAAAATCATAGTATATTATACACTAGTTTCGGTCAAAAATATCAAATTTAATTGGGGACTATTTTAAATGATACGAGACTTCACATATCATTTATATATGTTAAGAGTTAAGGTTATGATGGAAGTATATGCAAAAAAATCATCTAAAAATTAGAATCTATGAAACTTTTCGAAATGCAAGTTTCAGTCAAAAATCATAGTATATTATACACTAGTTTCGGTTAAAAAATCAAATTTAATTGGGGACTATTTGAAATGATACGAGACTTCACATATCATTTATATATGTGAAGAGGGAAGGTCATGATGGAAGTACATTAAAAAAAAATCATCAGAAAACTAGATTCTATGAAAGTTTTCGAAATGTAAGTTTCGGTCAAAAAATCATAATATATTATACACTAGTTTATGCTAGCTTCGGTCAAAAATCAAATTAAATCGGGGACTCTTTGAAATGGTACGAAACTTCACATATCATTTATATATTTTACGACGGAATATTATGATGGATGTCCATGCAAAAACGTATCCGAAAATTAGATTCTATGAAACTTTTCGAAATGCATGTTTCGGTCAAAAATCCTAATATATTATACTCTAGTTTCGGTCAAACAAAAATTAATTGGGGACTATTTGAAATGATACGAGACTTCACATATAATTTACATATGTTAAGAGGGAAGGTTATTATGAAGTCCAAGCAAAAAAAATCATCTAAAAATTAGATTCTAAGAAACTTTTTGAAATGCATGTTTCGTTTAAAAATCATAGTATATTATACACTAATTTCGTCAAAAAAATCAAATTTAAATGGGAACTATTTGAAATAATACGAGACTTTTCATATCATTTATATATGTTAAGAGGGGAGGTTATGATGGTATTTCATTTAAAAAAAATCATTTGAAAAATAGATTCTATGAAACTTTTCGAAATGCATGTTTCGTTCAAAATTCATAATATATTATGCATTAGTTTTGGTCAAAAAAATAATTTAATTGGGGTCTATTTGAAATGACACGGGACTTCACATATCATTTATATATGATAAGAGGGAAGGTTATGATGGAAGTCGATGAAAAAAAATCATCTAAAAATTAGATTCTATGAAACTTTTCGAAATGCAAGTTTCGTTTAAAAATCATAGTATATAATACACTAGTTTCGGTCAAAAATCAAATTAATTCTGGGATTGTTCGAAATGGTACGAAACTTCACATATCATTTATATATTTTACGAGGGAATATTATGATGGATGTCCATGCAAAAAATATCCGAAAATTAGATTCTATGAAACTTTTCAAAATGCAAGTTTCTGTCAAAAATCATAGTATATTATACACTAGTTTCGGTCAAAAATATCAAATTTAATTGGGGACTTTTTAAAATGATACGAGACTTCACATATCATTTATATATGTTAAGAGTTAAGGTTATGATGGAAGTATATGCAAAAAAGTCATCTAAAAATTAGAATCTATGAAACTTTTCGAAATGCAAGTCTCAGTCAAAAATCATAGTATATTATACACTAGTTTCGGTCAAAAAATCAAATTTAATTGGGGACTATTTGAAATGATACGAGACTTCACATATCATTTATATATGTGAAGAGGGAAGGTCATGATGGAAGTACATTAAAAAAAATCATCAGAAAACTAGATTCTATGAAAGTTTTCGAAATGCAAGTTTCGGTCAAAAAATCATAATATATTATACACTAGTTTATGCTAGCTTCGGTCAAAAATCAAATTAAATCGGTGACTCTTTGAAATGGTACGAAACTTCACATATCATTTATATATTTTACGACGGAATATTATGATGGATGTCCATGCAAAAACGTATCCGAAAATTAGATTCTATGAAACTTTTCGAAATGCATGTTTCGGTCAAAAATCCTAATATATTATACTCTAGTTTCGGTCAAACAAAAATTAATTGGGGACTATTTGAAATGATACGAGACTTCACATATAATTTACATATGTTAAGAGGGAAGGTTATTATGAAGTCCAAGCAAAAAAAATCATCTAAAAATTAGATTCTAAGAAACTTTTTGAAATGCATGTTTCGTTTAAAAATCATAGTATATTATACACTAATTTCGTCAAAAAAATCAAATTTAAATGGGAACTATTTGAAATAATACGAGACTTTTCATATCATTTATATATGTTAAGAGGGGAGGTTATGATGGTATTCCATTTAAAAAAAAATCATTTGAAAAATAGATTCTATGAAACTTTTCGAAATGCATGTTTCATTCAAAAATCATAATATATTATGCATTAGTTTCGGTCAAAAAAATAATTTAATTGTGGTCTATTTGAAATGACGGGACTTCACATATCATTTATATATGATAAGAGGGAAGGTTATGATGGAAGTCGATGCGAAAAAATCATCTAAAAATTAGATTCTATGAAACTTTTCGAAATGCAAGTTTCGTTTAAAAATCATAGTATATAATACACTAGTTTCGGTCAAAAATCAAATTAATTCTGGGATTGTTCGAAATGGTATGAAACTTCACATATAATTTATATATTTTACGAGGGAATATTATGATGGATGTCCATGCAAAAAATATCCGAAATTTAGATTCTATGAAACTTTTCGAAATGCAAGTTTCTGTCAAAAATCATAGTATATTATACACTAGTTTCGGTCAAAAATATCAAATTTAATTGGGGACTATTTAAAATGATACGAGACTTCACATATCATTTATATATGTTAAGAGGTAAAGTTATGATGGAAGTCCATGCAAAAAAATCATCTAAAAATTAGAATCTATGAAACTTTTCGAAATGCAAGTTTCGGTTAAAAATCATAGTATATTATACACTAGTTTCGGTCAAAAAATCAAATTTAATTGGGGACTATTTGAAATGATACGAGACTTCACATATCATTTATATATGTGAAGAGGGAAGGTCATGATGGAAGTACATTAAAAAAAATCATCAGAAAACTAGATTCTATGAAAGTTTTCGAAATGCAAGTTTCGGTCAAAAAATCATAATATATTATACACTAGTTTATGCTAGCTTCGGTCAAAAATCAAATTAAATCGGTGACTCTTTGAAATGGTACGAAACTTCACATATCATTTATATATTTTACGACGGAATATTATGATGGATGTCCATGCAAAAACGTATCCGAAAATTAGATTCTATGAAACTTTTCGAAATGCATGTTTCGGTCAAAAATCCTAATATATTATACTCTAGTTTCGGTCAAACAAAAATTAATTGGGGACTATTTGAAATGATACGAGACTTCACATATAATTTACATATGTTAAGAGGGAAGGTTATTATGAAGTCCAAGCAAAAAAAATCATCTAAAAATTAGATTCTAAGAAACTTTTTGAAATGCATGTTTCGTTTAAAAATCATAGTATATTATACACTAATTTCGTCAAAAAAATCAAATTTAAATGGGAACTATATGAAATAATACGAGACTTTTCATATCATTTATATATGTTAAGAGGGGAGGTTATGATGGTATTTCATTTAAAAAAAATCATTTGAAAAATAGATTCTATGAAACTTTTCGAAATGCATGTTTCGTTCAAAATTCATAATATATTATGCATTAGTTTCGGTCAAAAAAATAATTTAATTGTGGTCTATTTGAAATGACACGGGACTTCACATATCATTTATATATGATAAGAGGGAAGGTTATGATGGAAGTCGATGCGAAAAAATCATCTAAAAATTAGATTCTATGAAACTTTTCGAAATGCAAGTTTCGTTTAAAAATCATAGTATATAATACACTAGTTTCGGACAAAAATCAAATTAATTCTGGGATTGTTCGAAATGGTACGAAACTTCACATATCATTTATATATTTTACGAGGGAATATTATGATGGATGTCCATGCAAAAAATATCCGAAAGTTAGATTCTATGAAACTTTTCGAAATGCAAGTTTCTGTCAAAAATCATAGTATATTATACACTAGTTTCGGTCAAAAATATCAAATTTAATTGGGGACTATTTAAAATGATACGAGACTTCACATATCATTTATATATGTTAAGAGGTAAAGTTATGATGGAAGTCCATGCAAAAAAATCATCTAAAAATTAGAATCTATGAAACTTTTCGAAATGCAAGTTTCGGTCAAAAATCATAGTATATTATACACTAGTTTCGGTCAAAAAATCAAATTTAATTGGGGACTATTTGAAATGATACGAGACTTCACATATCATTTATATATGTGAAGAGGGAAGGTCATGATGGAAGTACATTCAGAAAAAATCATCAGAAAACTAGATTCTATGAAAGTTTTCAAAATGCAAGTTTCGGTCAAAAAATCATAATATATTATACACTAGTTTATGCTAGCTTCGGTCAAAAATCAAATTAAATCGGGGACTCTTTGAAATGGTACGAAACTTCACATATCATTTATATATTTTACGACGGAATATTATGATGGATGTCCATGCAAAAACGTATCCGAAAATTAGATTCTATGAAACTTTTCGAAATGCATGTTTCGGTCAAAAATCCTAATATATTATACTCTAGTTTCGGTCAAACAAAAATTAATTGGGGACTATTTGAAATGATACGAGACTTCACATATAATTTACATATGTTAAGAGGGAAGGTTATTATGAAGTCCAAGCAAAAAAAATCATCTAAAAATTAGATTCTAAGAAACTTTTTGAAATGCATGTTTCGTTTAAAAATCATAGTATATAATACACTAGTTTCGGTCAAAAATCAAATTAATTATGGGATTGTTCGAAATGGTACGAAACTTCACATATCATTTATATATTTTACGAGGGAATATTATGATGGATGTCCATGCAAAAAATATCCGAAAATTAGATTCTATGAAACTTTTCGAAATGCAAGTTTCTGTCAAAAATCATAGTATATTATACACTAGTTTCGGTCAAAAAATCAAATTTAATTGGGGACTATTTAAAATGATACGAGACTTCACATATCATTTATATATGTGAAGAGGGAAGGTCATGATGGAAGTACATTCAGAAAAAATCATCAGAAAACTAGATTCAATGAAAGTTTTCGAAATGCAAGTTTCGGTCAAAAAATCATAATATATTATACACTAGTTTATGCTAGCTTCGGTCAAAAATCAAATTAAATCGGGGACTCTTTGAAATGGTACGAAACTTCACATATCATTTATATATTTTACGACGGAATATTATGATGGATGTCCATGCAAAAACGTATCCGAAAATTAGATTCTATGAAACTTTTCGAAATGCATGTTTCGGTCAAAAATCCTAATATATTATACTCTAGTTTCGGTCAAACAAAAATTAATTGGGGACTATTTGAAATGATACGAGACTTCACATATAATTTACATATGTTAAGAGGGAAGGTTATTATGAAGTCCAAGCAAAAAAAATCATCTAAAAATTAGATTCTAAGAAACTTTTTGAAATGCATGTTTCGTTTAAAAATCATAGTATATAATACACTAGTTTCGGTCAAAAATCAAATTAATTATGGGATTGTTCGAAATGGTACGAAACTTCACATATCATTTATATATTTTACGAGGGAATATTATGATGGATGTCCATGCAAAAAATATCCGAAAATTAGATTCTATGAAACTTTTCGAAATGCAAGTTTCTGTCAAAAATCATAGTATATTATACACTAGTTTCGGTCAAAAATATCAAATTTAATTGGGGACTATTTAAAATGATACGAGACTTCACATATCATTTATATATGTTAAGAGGTAAAGTTATGATGGAAGTCCATGCAAAAAAATCATCTAAAAATTAGAATCTATGAAACTTTTCGAAATGCAAGTTTCGGTCAAAAAATCAAATTTAATTGGGGACTATTTGAAATGATACGAGACTTCACATATCATTTATATATGTGAAGAGGGAAGGTCATGATGGAAGTACATTAAAAAAAAATCATCAGAAAACTAGATTCTATGAAAGTTTTCGAAATGCAAGTTTCGGTCAAAAAATCATAATATATTATACACTAGTTTATGCTAGCTTCGGTCAAAAATCAAATTAAATCGGGGACTCTTTGAAATGGTACGAAACTTCATATATCATTTATATATTTTACGACGGAATATTATGATGGATGTCCATGCAAAAACGTATCCGAAAATTAGATTCTATGAAACTTTTCGAAATGCATGTTTCGGTCAAAAATCCTAATATATTATACTCTAGTTTCGGTCAAACAAAAATTAATTGGGAACTATTTGAAATGATACGAGACTTCACATATAATTTACATATGTTAAGAGGGAAGGTTATTATGAAGTCCAAGCAAAAAAAATCATCTAAAAATTAGATTCTAAGAAACTTTTTGAAATGCATGTTTCGTTTAAAAATCATAGTATATTATACACTAATTTCGTCAAAAAAATCAAATTTAAATGGGAACTATTTGAAATAATACGAGACTTTTCATATCATTTATATATGTTAAGAGGGGAGGTTATGATGGTATTTCATTTAAAAAAAATCATTTGAAAAATAGATTCTATGAAACTTTTCGAAATGCATGTTTCGTTCAAAATTCATAATATATTATGCATTAGTTTCGGTCAAAAAAATAATTTAATTGTGGTCTATTTGAAATGACACGGGACTTCACATATCATTTATATATGATAAGAGGGAAGGTTATGATGGAAGTCGATGCGAAAAAATCATCTAAAAATTAGATTCTATGAAACTTTTCGAAATGCAAGTTTCGTTTAAAAATCATAGTATATAATACACTAGTTTCGGTCAAAAATCAAATTAATTATGGGATTGTTCGAAATGGTACGAAACTTCACATATCATTTATATATTTTACGAGGGAATATTATGATGGATGTCCATGCAAAAAATATCCGAAAGTTAGATTCTATGAAACTTTTCGAAATGCAAGTTTCTGTCAAAAATCATAGTATATTATACACTAGTTTCGGTCAAAAATATCAAATTTAATTGGGGACTATTTAAAATGATACGAGACTTCACATATCATTTATATATGTTAAGAGGTAAAGTTATGATGGAAGTCCATGCAAAAAAATCATCTAAAAATTAGAATCTATGAAACTTTTCGAAATGCAAGTTTCGGTCAAAAATCATAGTATATTATACACTAGTTTCGGTCAAAAAATCAAATTTAATTGGGGACTATTTGAAATGATACGAGACTTCACATATCATTTATATATGTGAAGAGGGAAGGTCATGATGGAAGTACATTCAGAAAAAATCATCAGAAAACTAGATTCAATGAAAGTTTTCGAAATGCAAGTTTCGGTCAAAAAATCATAATATATTATACACTAGTTTATGCTAGCTTCGGTCAAAAATCAAATTAAATCGGGGACTCTTTGAAATGGTACGAAACTTCACATATCATTTATATATTTTACGACGGAATATTATGATGGATGTCCATGCAAAAACGTATCCGAAAATTAGATTCTATGAAACTTTTCGAAATGCATGTTTCGGTCAAAAATCCTAATATATTATACTCTAGTTTCGGTCAAACAAAAATTAATTGGGGACTATTTGAAATGATACGAGACTTCACATATAATTTACATATGTTAAGAGGGAAGGTTATTATGAAGTCCAAGCAAAAAAAATCATCTAAAAATTAGATTCTAAGAAACTTTTTGAAATGCATGTTTCGTTTAAAAATCATAGTATATTATACACTAATTTCGTCAAAAAAATCAAATTTAAATGGGAACTATTTGAAATAATACGAGACTTTTCATATCATTTATATATGTTAAGAGGGGAGGTTATGATGGTATTTCATTTAAAAAAAATCATTTGAAAAATAGATTCTATGAAACTTTTCGAAATGCATGTTTCGTTCAAAATTCATAATATATTATGCATTAGTTTCGGTCAAAAAAATAATTTAATTGTGGTCTATTTGAAATGACACGGGACTTCACATATCATTTATATATGATAAGAGGGAAGGTTATGATGGAAGTCGATGCGAAAAAATCATCTAAAAATTAGATTCTATGAAACTTTTCGAAATGCAAGTTTCGTTTAAAAATCATAGTATATAATACACTAGTTTCGGACAAAAATCAAATTAATTCTGGGATTGTTCGAAATGGTACGAAACTTCACATATCATTTATATATTTTACGAGGGAATATTATGATGGATGTCCATGCAAAAAATATCCGAAAGTTAGATTCTATGAAACTTTTCGAAATGCAAGTTTCTGTCAAAAATCATAGTATATTATACACTAGTTTCGGTCAAAAATATCAAATTTAATTGGGGACTATTTAACATGATACGAGACTTCACATATCATTTATATATGTTAAGAAGTAAAGTTATGATGGAAGTCCATGCAAAAAAATCATCTAAAAATTAGAATCTATGAAACTTTTCGAAATGCAAGTTTCGGTCAAAAATCATAGTATATTATACACTAGTTTCGGTCAAAAAATCAAATTTAATTGGGGACTATTTGAAATGATACGAGACTTCACATATCATTTATATATGTGAAGAGGGAAGGTCATGATGGAAGTACATTCAGAAAAAATCATCAGAAAACTAGATTCTATGAAAGTTTTCGAAATGCAAGTTTCGGTCAAAAAATCATAATATATTATACACTAGTTTATGCTAGCTTCGGTCAAAAATCAAATTAAATCGGGGACTCTTTGAAATGGTACGAAACTTCACATATCATTTATATATTTTACGACGGAATATTATGATGGATGTCCATGCAAAAACGTATCCGAAAATTAGATTCTATGAAACTTTTCGAAATGCATGTTTCGGTCAAAAATCCTAATATATTATACTCTAGTTTCGGTCAAACAAAAATTAATTGGGGACTATTTGAAATGATACGAGACTTCACATATAATTTACATATGTTAAGAGGGAAGGTTATTATGAAGTCCAAGCAAAAAAAATCATCTAAAAATTAGATTCTAAGAAACTTTTTGAAATGCATGTTTCGTTTAAAAATCATAGTATATTATACACTAATTTCGTCAACAAAATCAAATTTAAATGGGAACTATTTGAAATAATACGAGACTTTTCATATCATTTATATATGTTAAGAGGGGAGGTTATGATGGTATTTCATTTAAAAAAAATCATTTGAAAAATAGATTCTATGAAACTTTTCGAAATGCATGTTTCGTTCAAAATTCATAATATATTATGCATTAGTTTCGGTCAAAAAAATAATTTAATTGTGGTCTATTTGAAATGACACGGGACTTCACATATCATTTATATATGATAAGAGGGAAGGTTATGATGGAAGTCGATGCGAAAAAATCATCTAAAAATTAGATTCTATGAAACTTTTCGAAATGCAAGTTTCGTTTAAAAATCATAGTATATAATACACTAGTTTCGGACAAAAATCAAATTAATTCTGGGATTGTTCGAAATGGTACGAAACTTCACATATCATTTATATATTTTACGAGGGAATATTATGATGGATGTCCATGCAAAAAATATCCGAAAGTTAGATTCTATGAAACTTTTCGAAATGCAAGTTTCTGTCAAAAATCATAGTATATTATACACTAGTTTCGGTCAAAAATATCAAATTTAATTGGGGACTATTTAAAATGATACGAGACTTCACATATCATTTATATATGTTAAGAGGTAAAGTTATGATGGAAGTCCATGCAAAAAAATCATCTAAAAATTAGAATCTATGAAACTTTTCGAAATGCAAGTTTCGGTCAAAAATCATAGTATATTATACACTAGTTTCGGTCAAAAAATCAAATTTAATTGGGGACTATTTGAAATGATACGAGACTTCACATATCATTTATATATGTGAAGAGGGAAGGTCATGATGGAAGTACATTCAGAAAAAATCATCAGAAAACTAGATTCTATGAAAGTTTTCGAAATGCAAGTTTCGGTCAAAAAATCATAATATATTATACACTAGTTTATGCTAGCTTCGGTCAAAAATCAAATTAAATCGGGGACTCTTTGAAATGGTACGAAACTTCACATATCATTTATATATTTTACGACGGAATATTATGATGGATGTCCATGCAAAAACGTATCCGAAAATTAGATTCTATGAAACTTTTCGAAATGCATGTTTCGGTCAAAAATCCTAATATATTATACTCTAGTTTCGGTCAAACAAAAATTAATTGGGGACTATTTGAAATGATACGAGACTTCACATATAATTTACATATGTTAAGAGGGAAGGTTATTATGAAGTCCAAGCAAAAAAAATCATCTAAAAATTAGATTCTAAGAAACTTTTTGAAATGCATGTTTCGTTTAAAAATCATAGTATATTATACACTAATTTCGTCAAAAAAATCAAATTTAAATGGGAACTATTTGAAATAATACGAGACTTTTCATATCATTTATATATGTTAAGAGGGGAGGTTATGATGGTATTTCATTTAAAAAAAATCATTTGAAAAATAGATTCTATGAAACTTTTCGAAATGCATGTTTCGTTCAAAATTCATAATATATTATGCATTAGTTTCGGTCAAAAAAATAATTTAATTGTGGTCTATTTGAAATGACACGGGACTTCACATATCATTTATATATGATAAGAGGGAAGGTTATGATGGAAGTCGATGCGAAAAAATCATCTAAAAATTAGATTCTATGAAACTTTTCGAAATGCAAGTTTCGTTTAAAAATCATAGTATATAATACACTAGTTTCGGTCAAAAATCAAATTAATTATGGGATTGTTCGAAATGGTACGAAACTTCACATATCATTTATATATTTTACGAGGGAATATTATGATGGATGTCCATGCAAAAAATATCCGAAAATTAGATTCTATGAAACTTTTCGAAATGCAAGTTTCTGTCAAAAATCATAGTATATTATACACTAGTTTCGGTCAAAAATATCAAATTTAATTGGGGACTATTTAAAATGATACGAGACTTCACATATCATTTATATATGTTAAGAGGTAAAGTTATGATGGAAGTCCATGCAAAAAAAATCATCTAAAAATTAGAATCTATGAAACTTTTCGAAATGCAAGTTTCGGTCAAAAAATCAAAATTTAATTGGGGACTATTTGAAATGATACGAGACTTCACATATCATTTATATATGTGAAGAGGGAAGGTCATGATGGAAGTACATTAAAAAAAAATCATCAGAAAACTAGATTCTATGAAAGTTTTCGAAATGCAAGTTTCGGTCAAAAAATCATAATATATTATACACTAGTTTATGCTAGCTTCGGTCAAAAATCAAATTAAATCGGGGACTCTTTGAAATGGTACGAAACTTCACATATCATTTATATATTTTACGACGGAATATTATGATGGATGTCCATGCAAAAACGTATCCGAAAATTAGATTCTATGAAACTTTTCGAAATGCATGTTTCGGTCAAAAATCCTAATATATTATACTCTAGTTTCGGTCAAACAAAAATTAATTGGGGACTATTTGAAATGATACGAGACTTCACATATAATTTACATATGTTAAGAGGGAAGGTTATTATGAAGTCCAAGCAAAAAAAATCATCTAAAAATTAGATTCTAAGAAACTTTTTGAAATGCATGTTTCGTTTAAAAATCATAGTATATTATACACTAATTTCGTCAAAAAAATCAAATTTAAATGGGAACTATTTGAAATAATACGAGACTTTTCATATCATTTATATATGTTAAGAGGGGAGGTTATGATGGTATTTCATTTAAAAAAAATCATTTGAAAAATAGATTCTATGAAACTTTTCGAAATGCATGTTTCGTTCAAAATTCATAATATATTATGCATTAGTTTCGGTCAAAAAAATAATTTAATTGTGGTCTATTTGAAATGACACGGGACTTCACATATCATTTATATATGATAAGAGGGAAGGTTATGATGGAAGTCGATGCGAAAAAATCATCTAAAAATTAGATTCTATGAAACTTTTCGAAATGCAAGTTTCGTTTAAAAATCATAGTATATAATACACTAGTTTCGGACAAAAATCAAATTAATTCTGGGATTGTTCGAAATGGTACGAAACTTCACATATCATTTATATATTTTACGAGGGAATATTATGATGGATGTCCATGCAAAAAATATCCGAAAGTTAGATTCTATGAAACTTTTCCAAATGCAAGTTTCTGTCAAAAATCATAGTATATTATACACTAGTTTCGGTCAAAAATATCAAATTTAATTGGGGACTATTTAAAATGATACGAGACTTCACATATCATTTATATATGTTAAGAGGTAAAGTTATGATGGAAGTCCATGCAAAAAAATCATCTAAAAATTAGAATCTATGAAACTTTTCGAAATGCAAGTTTCGGTCAAAAATCATAGTATATTATACACTAGTTTCGGTCAAAAAATCAAATTTAATTGGGGACTATTTGAAATGATACGAGACTTCACATATCATTTATATATGTGAAGAGGGAAGGTCATGATGGAAGTACATTCAGAAAAAATCATCAGAAAACTAGATTCTATGAAAGTTTTCGAAATGCAAGTTTCGGTCAAAAAATCATAATATATTATACACTAGTTTATGCTAGCTTCGGTCAAAAATCAAATTAAATCGGGGACTCTTTGAAATGGTACGAAACTTCACATATCATTTATATATTTTACGACGGAATATTATGATGGATGTCCATGCAAAAACGTATCCGAAAATTAGATTCTATGAAACTTTTCGAAATGCATGTTTCGGTCAAAAATCCTAATATATTATACTCTAGTTTCGGTCAAACAAAAATTAATTGGGGACTATTTGAAATGATACGAGACTTCACATATAATTTACATATGTTAAGAGGGAAGGTTATTATGAAGTCCAAGCAAAAAAAATCATCTAAAAATTAGATTCTAAGAAACTTTTTGAAATGCATGTTTCGTTTAAAAATCATAGTATATTATACACTAATTTCGTCAAAAAAATCAAATTTAAATGGGAACTATTTGAAATAATACGAGACTTTTCATATCATTTATATATGTTAAGAGGGGAGGTTATGATGGTATTTCATTTAAAAAAAATCATTTGAAAAATAGATTCTATGAAACTTTTCGAAATGCATGTTTCGTTCAAAATTCATAATATATTATGCATTAGTTTCGGTCAAAAAAATAATTTAATTGTGGTCTATTTGAAATGACACGGGACTTCACATATCATTTATATATGATAAGAGGGAAGGTTATGATGGAAGTCGATGCGAAAAAATCATCTAAAAATTAGATTCTATGAAACTTTTCGAAATGCAAGTTTCGTTTAAAAATCATAGTATATAATACACTAGTTTCGGACAAAAATCAAATTAATTCTGGGATTGTTCGAAATGGTACGAAACTTCACATATCATTTATATATTTTACGAGGGAATATTATGATGGATGTCCATGCAAAAAATATCCGAAAGTTAGATTCTATGAATCTTTTCGAAATGCAAGTTTCTGTCAAAAATCATAGTATATTATACACTAGTTTCGGTCAAAAATATCAAATTTAATTGGGGACTATTTAAAATGATACGAGACTTCACATATCATTTATATATGTTAAGAGGTAAAGTTATGATGGAAGTCCATGCAAAAAAATCATCTAAAAATTAGAATCTATGAAACTTTTCGAAATGCAAGTTTCGGTCAAAAATCATAGTATATTATACACTAGTTTCGGTCAAAAAATCAAATTTAATTGGGGACTATTTGAAATGATACGAGACTTCACATATCATTTATATATGTGAAGAGGGAAGGTCATGATGGAAGTACATTCAGAAAAAATCATCAGAAAACTAGATTCTATGAAAGTTTTCGAAATGCAAGTTTCGGTCAAAAAATCATAATATATTATACACTAGTTTATGCTAGCTTCGGTCAAAAATCAAATTAAATCGGGGACTCTTTGAAATGGTACGAAACTTCACATATCATTTATATATTTTACGACAGAATATTATGATGGATGTCCATGCAAAAACGTATCCGAAAATTAGATTCTATGAAACTTTTCGAAATGCATGTTTCGGTCAAAAATCCTAATATATTATACTCTAGTTTCGGTCAAACAAAAATTAATTGGAGACTATTTGAAATGATACGAGACTTCACATATAATTTACATATGTTAAGAGGGAAGGTTATTATGAAGTCCAAGCAAAAAAAATCATCTAAAAATTAGATTCTAAGAAACTTTTTGAAATGCATGTTTCGTTTAAAAATCATAGTATATTATACACTAATTTCGTCAAAAAAATCAAATTTAAATGGGAACTATTTGAAATAATACGAGACTTTTCATATCATTTATATATGTTAAGAGGGGAGGTTATGATGGTATTTCATTTAAAAAAAATCATTTGAAAAATAGATTCTATGAAACTTTTCGAAATGCATGTTTCGTTCAAAATTCATAATATATTATGCATTAGTTTCGGTCAAAAAAATAATTTAATTGTGGTCTATTTGAAATGACACGGGACTTCACATATCATTTATATATGATAAGAGGGAAGGTTATGATGGAAGTCGATGCGAAAAAATCATCTAAAAATTAGATTCTATGAAACTTTTCGAAATGCAAGTTTCGTTTAAAAATCATAGTATATAATACACTAGTTTCGGTCAAAAATCAAATTAATTATGGGATTGTTCGAAATGGTACGAAACTTCACATATCATTTATATATTTTACGAGGGAATATTATGATGGATGTCCATGCAAAAAATATCCGAAAATTAGATTCTATGAAACTTTTCGAAATGCAAGTTTCTGTCAAAAATCATAGTATATTATACACTAGTTTCGGTCAAAAATATCAAATTTAATTGGGGACTATTTAAAATGATACAAGACTTCACATATCATTTATATATGTTAAGAGGTAAAGTTATGATGGAAGTCCATGCAAAAAAATCATCTAAAAATTAGAATCTATGAAACTTTTCGAAATGCAAGTTTCGGTCAAAAAATCAAATTTAATTGGGGACTATTTGAAATGATACGAGACTTCACATATCATTTATATATGTGAAGAGGGAAGGTCATGATGGAAGTACATTAAAAAAAAATCATCAGAAAACTAGATTCTATGAAAGTTTTCGAAATGCAAGTTTCGGTCAAAAAATTATAATATATTATACACTAGTTTATGCTAGCTTCGGTCAAAAATCAAATTAAATCGGGGACTCTTTGAAATGGTACGAAACTTCACATATCATTTATATATTTTACGACGGAATATTATGATGGATGTCCATGCAAAAACTTATCCGAAAATTAGATTCTATGAAACTTTTCGAAATGCATGTTTCGGTCAAAAATCCTAATATATTATACTCTAGTTTCGGTCAAACAAAAATTAATTGGGGACTATTTGAAATGATACGAGACTTCACATATAATTTACATATGTTAAGAGGGAAGGTTATTATGAAGTCCAAGCAAAAAAAATCATCTAAAAATTAGATTCTAAGAAACTTTTTGAAATGCATGTTTCGTTTAAAAATCATAGTATATTATACACTAATTTCGTCAAAAAAATCAAATTTAAATGGGAACTATTTGAAATAATACGAGACTTTTCATATCATTTATATATGTTAAGAGGGGAGGTTATGATGGTATTTCATTTTAAAAAAATCATTTGAAAAATAGATTCTATGAAACTTTTCGAAATGCATGTTTCGTTCAAAATTCATAATATATTATGCATTAGTTTCGGTCAAAAAAATAATTTAATTGTGGTCTATTTGAAATGACACGGGACTTCACATATCATTTATATATGATAAGAGGGATGGTTATGATGGAAGTCGATGCGAAAAAATCATCTAAAAATTAGATTCTATGAAACTTTTCGAAATGCAAGTTTCGTTTAAAAATCATAGTATATAATACACTAGTTTCGGTCAAAAATCAAATTAATTCTGGGATTGTTCGAAATGGTACGAAACTTCACATATCATTTATATATTTTACGAGGGAATATTATGATGGATGTCCATGCAAAAAATATCCGAAAATTAGATTCTATGAAACTTTTCGAAATGCAAGTTTCTGTCAAAAATCATAGTATATTATACACTAGTTTCGGTCAAAAATATCAAATTTAATTGGGGACTATTTAAAATGATACGAGACTTCACATATCATTTATATATGTTAAGAGGTAAGGTTATGATGGAAGTCCATGCAAAAAAATCATCTAAAAATTAGAATCTATGAAACTTTTCGAAATGCAAGTTTCAGTCAAAAATCATAGTATATTAAACACTAGTTTCGGTCAAAAAATCAAATTTAATTGGGGACTATTTGAAATGATACGAGACTTCACATATCATTTATATATGTGAAGAGGGAAGGTCATGATGGAAGTACATTCAAAAAAAATCATCAGAAAACTAGATTCTATGAAAGTTTTCGAAATGCAAGTTTCGGTCAAAAAATCATAATATATTATACACTAGTTTATGCTAGCTTCGGTCAAAAATCAAATTAAATCGGGGACTCTTTGAAATGGTACGAAACTTCACATATCATTTATATATTTTACGACGGAATATTATGATGGATGTCCATGCAAAAACGTATCCGAAAATTAGATTCTATGAAACTTTTCGAAATGCATGTTTCGGTCAAAAATCCTAATATATTATACTCTAGTTTCGGTCAAACAAAAATTAATTGGGGACTATTTGAAATGATACGAGACTTCACATATAATTTACATATGTTAAGAGGGAAGGTTATTATGAAGTCCAAGCAAAAAAAATCATCTAAAAATTAGATTCTAAGAAACTTTTTGAAATGCATGTTTCGTTTAAAAATCATAGTATATTATACACTAATTTCGTAAAAAAAAATCAAATTTAAATGGGAACTATTTGAAATAATACGAGACTTTTCATATCATTTATATATGTTAAGAGGGGAGGTTATGATGGTATTTCATTTAAAAAAAATCATTTGAAAAATAGATTCTATGAAACTTTTCGAAATGCATGTTTCGTTCAAAATTCATAATATATTATGCATTAGTTTTGGTCAAAAAAATAATTTAATTGGGGTCTATTTGAATTGACACGGGACTTCACATATCATTTATATATGATAAGAGGGAAGGTTATGATGGAAGTCGATGAAAAAAAATCATAGTATATTATACACTAGTTTCGGTCAAAAATATCAAATTTAATTGGGGACTATTTAAAATGATACGAGACTTCACATATCATTTATATATGTTAAGAGGTAAGGTTATGATGGAAGTCTATGCAAAAAAATCATCTAAAAATTAGAATCTATGAAACTTTTCGAAATGCAAGTTTCGGTCAAAAATCATAGTATATTATACACTAGTTTCGGTCAAAAAATCAAATTTAATTGGGGACTATTTGAAATGATACGAGACTTCACATATCATTTATATATGTGAAGAGGGAAGGTCATGATGGAAGTACATTAAAAAAAAATCATCAGAAAACTAGATTCTATGAAAGTTTTCGAAATGCAAGTTTCGGTCAAAAAATCATAATATATTATACACTAGTTTATGCTAGCTTCGGTCAAAAATCAAATTAAATCGGTGACTCTTTGAAATGGTACGAAACTTCACATATCATTTATATATTTTACGACGAAATATTATGATGGATGTCCATGCAAAAACGTATCCGAAAATTAGATTCTATGAAACTTTTCGAAATGCATGTTTCGGTCAAAAATCCTAATATATTATACTCTAGTTTCGGTCAAACAAAAATTAATTGGGGACTATTTGAAATGATACGAGACTTCACACATAATTTACATATGTTAAGAGGGAAGGTTATTATGAAGTCCAAGCAAAAAAAATCATCTAAAAATTAGATTCTAAGAAACTTTTTGAAATGCATGTTTCGTTTAAAAATCATAGTATATTATACACTAATTTCGTCAAAAAAATCAAATTTAAATGGGAACTATTTGAAATAATACGAGACTTTTCATATCATTTATATATGTTAAGAGGGGAGGTTATGATGGTATTCCATTTAAAAAAAAATCATTTGAAAAATAGATTCTATGAAACTTTTCGAAATGCATGTTTCATTCAAAAATCATAATATATTATGCATTAGTTTCGGTCAAAAAAATAATTTAATTGTGGTCTATTTGAAATGACACGGGACTTCACTTATCATTTATATATGATAAGAAGGAAGGTTATGATGGAAGTCGATGCGAAAAAATCATCTAAAAATTAGATTCTATGAAACTTTTCGAAATGCAAGTTTCGTTTAAAAATCATAGTATATAATACACTAGTTTCGGTCAAAAATCAAATTAATTCTGGGATTGTTCGAAATGGTACGAAACTTCACATATCATTTATATATTTTACGAGGGAATATTATGATGGATGTCCATGCAAAAAATATCCGAAAGTTAGATTCTATGAAACTTTTTCGAAATGCAAGTTTCTGTCAAAAATCATAGTATATTATACACTAGTTTCGGTCAAAAATATCAAATTTAATTGGGGACTATTTAAAATGATACGAGACTTCACATATCATTTATATATGTTAAGAGGTAAGGTTATGATGGAAGTCCATGCAAAAAAATCATCTAAAAATTCGAATCTATGAATCTTTTCGAAATGCAACTTTTGGTCAAAAATCATAGTATATTATACACTAGTTTCGGTCAAAAAATCAAATTTAATTGGGGACTATTTGAAATGATACGAGACTTCACATATCATTTATATATGATAATAGGGAAGGTTATGATGGAAGTCGATGCGAAAAAATCATCTAAAAATTAGATTCTATGAAACTTTTCGAAATGCAAGTTTTGGTTAAAAATCATAGTATATAATACACTAGTTTCGGTCAAAAATCAAATTAATTCTGGGATTGTTCGAAATGGTACGAAACTTCACATATCATTTATATTTTTTACGAGGGAATATTATGATGGATGTCCATGCAAAAAATATCCGAAAATTAGATTCTATGAAACTTTTCGAAATGCAAGTTTCTGTCAGAAATCATAGTATATTATACACTAGTTTCAGTCAAAAATATCAAATTTAATTGGAGACTATTTAAAATGATACGAGACTTCACATATCATTTATATATGCTAAGAGGTAAGGTTATGATGGAAGTCCATGCAAAAAAATCATCTAAAAATTAGAATCTATGAAACTTTTCGAAATGCAAGTTTCGGTCAAAAATCATAGTATATTATACACTAGTTTCGGTCAAAAAATCAAATTTAATTGGGGACTATTTGAAATGATACGAGACTTCACATATCATTTATATATGTGAAGAGGGAAGGTCATGATGGAAGTACATTCAAAAAAAAATCATCAGAAAACTAGATTCTATGAAAGTTTTCGAAATGCAAGTTTCGGTCAAAAAATCATAATATATTATACACTAGTTTATGCTAGGTTCGGTCTAAAATCAAATTAAATCGGGGAATCTTTGAAATGGTACGTAACTTCACATATCATTTATATATTTTACGACGGAATATTATGATGGATGTCCATGCAAAAACGTATCCGAAAATTAGATTCTATGAAACTTTTCGAAATGCATGTTTCGGTCAAAAATCCTAATATATTATACTCTAGTTTCGGTCAAACAAAAATTAATTGGGGACTATTTGAAATGATACGAGACTTCACATATAATTTACATATGTTAAGAGGGAAGGTTATTATGAAGTCCAAGCAAAAAAAATCATCTAAAAATTAGATTCTAAGAAACTTTTTGAAATGCATGTTTCGTTTAAAAATCATAGTATATTATACACTAATTTCGTCAAAAAAATCAAATTTAAATGGGAACTATTTGAAATAATACGAGACTTTTCATATCATTTATATATGTTAAGAGGGGAGGTTATGATGGTAATTCATTTAAAAAAAATCATTTGAAAAATAGATTCTATGAAACTTTTCGAAATGCATGTTTCGTTCAAAATTCATAATATATTATGCATTAGTTTTGGTCAAAAAAAAATTTCATTGGGGTCTATTTGAAATGACACGGGACTTCACATATCATTTATATATGATAAGAGGGAAGGTTATGATGGAAGTCGATGAAAAAAAATCATCTAAAAATTAGATTCTATGAAACTTTTCGAAATGCAAGTTTCGTTTAAAAATCATAGTATATAATACACTAGTTTCGGTCAAAAATCAAATTAATTCTGGGTTTGTTCGAAATGGTACGAAACTTCACATATCGTTTATATATTTTACGAGGGAATATTATGATGGATGTCCATGCAAAAAATATCCGAAAATTAGATTCTATGAAACTTTTCGAAATGCAAGTTTCTGTCAAAAATCATAGTATATTATACACTAGTTTCGGTCAAAAATATCAAATTTAATTGGGGACTATTTAAAATGATACGAGACTTCACATATCATTTATATATGTTAAGAGGTAAGGTTATGATGGAAGGCCATGCAAAATAATCATCTAAAAATTCGGATCTATGAATCTTTTCGAAATGCAAGTTTCGGTCAAAAATCATAGTATATTATACACTAGTTTCGGTCAAAAAATCAAATTTAATTGGGGACTATTTGAAATGATACGAGACTTCACATATCATTTATATATGTGAAGAGGTAAGGTCATGATGGAAGTCGATGCAAAAAAATCATCTAAAAATTAGATTCTATGAAACTTTTTGAAATGCAAGTTTCGTTTAAAAATCATAGTATATAATACACTAGTTTCGGTCAAAAAACAAATTAATTCTGGGATTGTTCGAAATGGTACGAAACTTCACATATCATTTATATATTTTACGAGGGAATATTATGATGGATGTCCATGCAAAAAATATCCGAAAATTAGATTCTATGAAACTTTTCGAAATGCAAGTTTCTGTCAAAAATCATAGTATATTATACACTAGTTTCGGTCAAAAAATCAAATTTAATTGGGGACTATTTGAAATGATACGAGACTTCACATATCATTTATATATGTGAAGAGGGAAGGTCATGATGGAAGTACATTAAAAAAAATCATCAGAAAACTAGATTCTATGAAAGTTTTCGAAATGCAAGTTTCGGTCAAAAAATCATAATATATTATACACTAGTTTATGCTAGCTTCGGTCAAAAATCAAATTAAATCGGGGACTCTTTGAAATGGTACGAAACTTCACATATCATTTATATATTTTACGACGGAATATTATGATGGATGTCCATGCAAAAACGTATCCGAAAATTAGATTCTATGAAACTTTTCGAAATGCATGTTTCGGTCAAAAATCCTAATATATTATACTCTAGTTTCGGTCAAACAAAAATTAATTGGGGACTATTTGAAATGATACGAGACTTCACATATAATTTACATATGTTAAGAGGGAAGGTTATTATGAAGTCCAAGCAAAAAAAATCATCTAAAAATTAGATTCTAAGAAACTTTTTGAAATGCATGTTTCGTTTAAAAATCATAGTATATTATACACTAATTTCGTCAAAAAAATCAAATTTAAATGGGAACTATTTGAAATAATACGAGACTTTTCATATCATTTATATATGTTAATAGGGGAGGTTATGATGGTATTTCATTTAAAAAAAATCATTTGAAAAATAGATTCTATGAAACTTTTCGAAATGCATGTTTCGTTCAAAATTCATAATATATTATGCATTAGTTTTGGTCAAAAAAATTATTTTAATTGGGGTCTATTTGAAATGACACGGGACTTCACATATCATTTATATATGATAAGAGGGAAGGTTATGATGGAAGTCGATGAAAAAAAATCATCTAAAAATTAGATTCTATGAAACTTTTCGAAATGCAAGTTTCGTTTAAAAATCATAGTATATAATACACTAGTTTCGGTCAAAAATCAAATTAATTCTGGGATTGTTCGAAATGGTACGAAACTTCACATATCATTTATATATTTTACGAGGGAATATTATGATGGATGTCCATGCAAAAATTATCCGAAAATTAGATTCTATGAAACTTTTCGAAATGCAAGTTTCTGTCAAAAATCATAGTATATTATACACTAGTTTCGGTCAAAAATATCAAATTTAATTGGGGACTATTTAAAATGATACGAGACTTCACATATCATTTATATATGCTAAGAGGTAAGGTTATTATGGAAGTCCATGCAAAAAAATCATCTAAAAATTAGAATCTATGAAACTTTTCGAAATGCAAGTTTCGGTCAAAAATCATAGTATATTATACACTAGTTTCGGTCAAAAAATCAAATTTAATTGGGGACTATTTGAAATGATACGAGACTTCACATATCATTTATATATGTGAAGAGGGAAGGTCATGATGGAAGTACATTCAAAAAAAATCATCAGAAAACTAGATTCTATGAAAGTTTTCGAAATGCAAGTTTCGATCAAAAAATCATAATATATTATACACTAGTTTATGCTAGGTTCGGTCAAAAATCAAATTAAATCGGTGACTCTTTGAAATGGTACGAAACTTCACATATCATTTATATATTTTACGACGGAATATTATGATGGATGTCCATGCAAAAACGTATCCGAAAATTAGATTCTACGAAACTTTTCGAAATGCATGTTTCGGTCAAAAATCCTAATATATTATACTCTAGTTTCGGTCAAACAAAAATTAATTGGGGACTATTTGAAATGATACGAGACTTCACATATAATTTACATATGTTAAGAGGGAAGGTTATTATGAAGTCCAAGCAAAAAAAATCATCTAAAAATTAGATTCTAAGAAACTTTTTGAAATGCATGTTTCGTTTAAAAATCATAGTATATTATACACTAGTTTCGGTCAAAAATATCAAATTTAATTGGGGACTATTTAAAATGATACGAGACTTCACATATCATTTATATATGTTAAGAGGTAAGGTTATGATGGAAGTCCATGCAAAAAAATCATTTAAAAATTTGAATCTATGTATCTTTTCGAAATGCAACTTTCGGTCAAAAATCATAGTATATTATACACTAGTTTCGGTCAAAAAATCAAATTTAATTGGGGACTATTTGAAATGATACGAGACTTCACATATCATTTATATATGATAATAGGGAAGGTTATGATGGAAGTCGATGCGATAAAATCATCTAAAAATTAGATTCTATGAAACTTTTCGAAATGCAAGTTTTGGTTAAAAATCATAGTATATAATACACTAGTTTCGGTCAAAAATCAAATTAATTCTGGGATTGTTCGAAATGGTACGAAACTTCACATATCATTTATATTTTTTACGAGGGAATATTATGATGGATGTCCATGCAAAAAATATCCGAAAATTAGATTCTATGAAACTTTTCGAAATGCAAGTTTCTGTCAAAAATCATAGTATATTATACACTAGTTTCGGTCAAAAATATCAAATTTAATTGAAGACTATTTAAAATGATACGAGACTTCACATATCATTTATATATGCTAAGAGGTAAGGTTATGATGGAAGTCCATGCAAAAAAAATCATCTAAAAATTAGAATCTATGAAACTTTTCGAAATGCAAGTTTCGGTCAAAAATCATAGTATATTATACACTAGTTTCGGTCAAAAAATCAAATTTAATTGGGGACTATTTGAAATGATACGAGACTTCACATATCATTTATATATGTGAAGAGGGAAGGTCATGATGGAAGTACATTCAAAAAAAATCATCAGAAAACTAGATTCTATGAAAGTTTTCGAAATGCAAGTTTCGGTCAAAAAATCATAATATATTATACACTAGTTTATGCTAGGTTCGGTCAAAAATCAAATTAAATCGGGGACTCTTTGAAATGGTACGAAACTTCACATATCATTTATATATTTTACGACGGAATATTATGATGGATGTCCATGCAAAAACGTATCCGAAAATTAGATTCTATGAAACTTTTCGAAATGCATGTTTCGGTCAAAAATCCTAATATATTATACTCTAGTTTCGGTCAAACAAAAATTAATTGGGGACTATTTGAAATGATACGAGACTTCACATATAATTTACATATGTTAAGAGGGAAGGTTATTATGAAGTCCAAGCAAAAAAAATCATCTAAAAATTAGATTCTAAGAAACTTTTTGAAATGCATGTTTCGTTTAAAAATCATAGTATATTATACACTAATTTCGTCAAAAAAATCAAATTTAAATGGGAACTATTTGAAATAATACGAGACTTTTCATATCATTTATATATGTTAAGAGGGGAGGTTATGATGGTATTCCATTTAAAAAAAAATCATTTGAAAAATAGATTCTATGAAACTTTTCCAAATGCATGTTTCATTCAAAAATCATAATATATTATGCATTAGTTTCGGTCAAAAAAATAATTTAATTGTGGTCTATTTGAAATGACACGGGACTTCACGTATCATTTATATATGATAAGAGGGAAGGTTATGATGGAAGTCGATGCGAAAAAATCATCTAAAAATTAGATTCAATGAAACTTTTCGAAATGCAAGTTTCGTTTAAAAATCATAGTATATAATACACTAGTTTCGGTCAAAAATCAAATTAATTATGGGATTGTTCGAAATGGTACGAAACTTCACATATCGTTTATATATTTTACGAGGGAATATTATGATGGATGTCCATGCAAAAAATATCCGAAAGTTAGATTCTATGAAACTTTTCGAAATGCAAGTTTCTGTCAAAAATCATAGTATATTATACACTAGTTTCGGTCAAAAATATCAAATTTAATTGGGGACTATTTAAAATGATACGAGACTTCACATATTATTTATATATGTTAAGAGGTAAGGTTATGATGGAAGTCCATGCAAAAAAATCATCTAAAAATTTGAATCTATGAATCTTTTCGAAATGCAACTTTCGGTCAAAAATCATAGTATATTATACACTAGTTTCGGTCAAAAAATCAAATTTAATAGGGGACTATTTGAAATGATACGAGACTTCACATATCATTTATATATGATAATAGGGAAGGTTATGATGGAAGTCGATGCAAAAAAATCATCTAAAAATTAGATTCTATGAAACTTTTCGAAATGCAAGTTTTGGTTAAAAATCATAGTATATAATACACTAGTTTCGGTCAAAAATCAAATTAATTCTGGGATTGTTCGAAATTGTACGAAACTTCACATATCATTTATATATTTTACGAGGGAATATTATGATGGATGTCCATGCAAAAAATATCCGAAAATTAGATTCTATGAAACTTTTCGAAATGCAAGTTTCTGTCAAAAATCATAGTATATTATACACTAGTTTCGGTCAAAAATATCAAATTTAATTGGAGACTATTTAAAATGATACGAGACTTCACATATCATTTACATATGCTAAGAGGTAAGGTTATGATGGAAGTCCATGCAAAAAAATCATCTAAAAATTAGAATCTATGAAACTTTTCGAAATGCAAGTTTCGGTCAAAAATCATAGTATATTATACACTAGTTTCGGTCAAAAAATCAAATTTAATTGGGGATTATTTGAAATGATACGAGACTTCACATATCATTTATATATGTGAAGAGGGAAGGTCATGATGGAAGTATATTAAAAAAAAATCATCAGAAAACTAGATTCTATGAAAGTTTTCGAAATGCAAGTTTCGGTCAAAAAATCATAATATATTATACACTAGTTTATGCTAGCTTCAGTCAAAAATCAAATTAAATCGGGGACTCTTTGAAATGGTACGAAACTTCACATATCATTTATATATTCTACGACGGAATATTATGATGGATGTCCATGCAAAAACGTATCCGAAAATTAGATTCTATGAAACTTTTCGAAATGCATGTTTCGGTCAAAAATCCTAATATATTATACTCTAGTTTCGGTCAAACAAAAATTAATTGGGGACTATTTGAAATGATACGAGACTTCACATATAATTTACATATGTTAAGAGGGAAGGTTATTATGAAGTCCAAGCAAAAAAAATCATCTAAAAATTAGATTCTAAGAAACTTTTTGAAATGCATGTTTCGTTTAAAAATCATAGTATATTATACACTAATTTCGTCAAAAAAATCAAATTTAAATGGGAACTATTTGAAATAATACAAGACTTTTCATATCATTTATATATGTTAAGAGGGGAGGTTATGATGGTATTTCATTTAAAAAAAATCATTTGAAAAATAGATTCTATGAAACTTTTCGAAATGCATGTTTCGTTCAAAATTCATAATATATTATGCATTAGTTTTGGTCAAAAAAATAATTTAATTGGGGTCTATTTGAAATGACACGGGACTTCACATATCATTTATATATGATAAGAGGGAAGGTTATGATGGAAGTCGATGAAAAAAAAATCATCTAAAAATTAGATTCTATGAAACTTTTCGAAATGCAAGTTTCGTTTAAAAATCATAGTATATAATACACTAGTTTCGGTCAAAAATCAAATTAATTCTGGGATTGTTCGAAATGGTACGAAACTTCACATATCGTTTATATATTTTACGAGGGAATATTATGATGGATGTCCATGCAAAAAATATCCGAAAATTAGATTCTATGAAACTTTTCGAAATGCAAGTTTCTGTCAAAAATCATAGTATATTATACACTAGTTTGGGTCAAAAATATCAAATTTAATTGGGGACTATTTAAAATGATACGAGACTTCACATATAATTTATATATGTTAAGAGGTAAGGTTATGATGGAAGTCCATGCAAAATAATCATCTAAAAATTCGGATCTATGAATCTTTTCGAAATGCAAGTTTCGGTCAAAAATCATAGTATATTATACACTAGTTTCGGTCAAAAAATCAAATTTAATTGGGGACTATTTGAAATGATACGAGACTTCACATATCATTTATATATGTGAAGAGGGAAGGTCATGATGGAAGTACATTCAAAAAAAATCATCTAAAAATTAGATTCTATGAAACTTTTCGAAATGCAAGTTTCGGTCAAAAAATCATAATATATTATACACTAGTTTATGCTAGCTTCGGTCAAAAATCAAATTAAATCGGGGACTCTTTGAAATGGTACGAAACTTCACATATCATTTATATATTCTACGATGGAATATTATGATGGATGTCCATGCAAAAACGTATCCGAAAATTAGATTCTATGAAACTTTTCGAAATGCATGTTTCGGTCAAAAATCCTAATATATTATACTCTAGTTTCGGTCAAACAAAAATTAATTGGGGACTATTTGAAATGATACGAGACTTCACATATAATTTACATATGTTAAGAGGGAAGGTTATTATGAAGTCCAAGCAAAAAAAATCATCTAAAAATTAGATTCTAAGAAACTTTTTGAAATGCATGTTTCGTTTAAAAATCATAGTATATTATACACTAATTTCGTCAAAAAAATCAAATTTAAATGGGAACTATTTGAAATAATACGAGACTTTTCATATCATTTATATATGTTAAGAGGGGAGGTTTTGATGGTATTTCATTTAAAAAAATCATTTGAAAAATAGATTCTATGAAACTTTTCGAAATGCATGTTTCGTTCAAAATTCATAATATATTATGCATTAGTTTTGGTCAAAAAAATAATTTAATTGGGGTCTATTTGAAATGACACGGGACATCACATATCATTTATATATGATTAGAGGGAAGGTTATGATGGAAGTCGATGCGAAAAAATCATCTAAAAATTAGATTCTATGAAACTTTTCGAAATGCAAGTTTCGTTTAAAAATCATAGTATATAAAACACTAGTTTCGGTCAAAAATAAAATTAATTCTGGGATTGTTCGAAATGGTACGAAACTTCACATATCGTTTATATATTTTACGAGGGAATATTATGATGGATGTCCATGCAAAAAATATCCGAAAATTAGATTCTATGAAACTTTTCGAAATGCAAGTTTCTGTCAAAAATCATAGTATATTATACACTAGTTTTGGTCAAAAATATCAAATTTAATTGGGGACTATTTAAAATGATACGAGACTTCACATATAATTTATATATGTTAAGAGGTAAGGTTATGATGGAAGTCCATGCAAAATAATCATCTAAAAATTCGGATCTATGAATCTTTTCGAAATGCAAGTTTCGGTCAAAAATCATAGTATATTATACACTAGTTTCGGTCAAAAAATCAAATTTAATTGGGGACTATTTGAAATGATACGAGACTTCACATATCATTTATATATGTGAAGAGGGAAGGTCATGATGGAAGTACATTAAAAAAAAATCATCTAAAAATTAGATTCTATGAAACTTTTCGAAATGCAAGTTTCGGTCAAAAAATCATAATATATTATACACTAGTTTATGCTAGCTTCGGTCAAAAATCAAATTAAATCGGGGACTCTTTGAAATGGTACGAAACTTCACATAACATTTATATATTCTACGACGGAATATTATGATGGATGTCCATGCAAAAACGTATCCGAAAATTAGATTCTATGAAACTTTTCGAAATGCATGTTTCGGTCAAAAATCCTAATATATTATACTCTAGTTTCGGTCAAACAAAAATTAATTGGGGACTATTTGAAATGATACGAGACTTCACATATAATTTACATATGTTAAGAGGGAAGGTTATTATGAAGTCCAAGCAAAAAAAATCATCTAAAAATTAGATTCGAAGAAACTTTTTGAAATGCATGTTTCGTTTAAAAATCATAGTATATTATACACTAATTTCGTCAAAAAAATCAAATTTAAATGGGAACTATTTGAAATAATATGAGACTTTTCATATCATTTATATATGTTAAGAGGGGAGGTTTTGATGGTATTTCATTTAAAAAAAATCATTTGAAAAATAGATTCTATGAAACTTTTCGAAATGCATGTTTCGTTCAAAATTCATAATATATTATGCATTAGTTTTGGTCAAAAAAATAATTTAATTGGGGTCTATTTGAAATGACACGGGACTTCACATATCATTTATATATGATAAGAGGGAAGGTTATGATGGAAGTCGATGCGAAAAAATCATCTAAAAATTAGATTCTATGAAACTTTTCGAAATGCAAGTTTCGTTTAAAAATCATAGTATATAAAACACTATTTTCGGTCAAAAATAAAATTAATTCTGGGATTGTTCGAAATGGTACGAAACTTCACATATCATTTATATATTTTACGAGGGAATATTATGATGGATGTCCATGCAAAAAATATCCGAAAATTAGATTCTATAAAACTTTTCGAAATGCAAGTTTCTGTCAAAAATCATAGTATATTATACACTAGTTTCGGTCAAAAATATCAAATTTAATTGGGGACTATTTAAAATGATACGAGACTTCACATATCATTTATATATGTTAAGAGGTAAAGTTATGATGGAAGTCCATGCAAAAAAATCATCTAAAAATTAGAATCTATGAAACTTTTCGAAATGCAAGTTTCGGTCAAAAATCATAGTATATTATACACTAGTTTCGGTCAAAAAATCAAATTTAATTGGGGACTATTTGAAATGATACGAGACTTCACATATCATTTATATATGTGAAGAGGGAAGGTCATGATGGAAGTACATTCAAAAAAAATCATCAGAAAACTAGATTCTATGAAAGTTTTCGAAATGCAAGTTTCGGTCAAAAAATCATAATATATTATACACTAGTTTATGCTAGCTTCGGTCAAAAATCAAATTAAATCGGGGACTCTTTGAAATGGTACGAAACTTCACATATCATTTATATATTCTACGACGGAATATTATGATGGATTTCCATGCAAAAACGTATCCGAAAATTAGATTCTATGAAACTTTTCGAAATGCATGTTTCGGTCAAAAATCCTAATATATTATACTCTAGTTTCGGTCAAACAAAAATTAATTGGGGACTATTTGAAATGATACGAGACTTCACATATAATTTACATATGTTAAGAGGGAAGGTTATTATGAAGTCCAAGCAAAAAAAATCATCTAAAAATTAGATTCTAAGAAACTTTTTGAAATGCATGTTTCGTTTAAAAATCATAGTATATTATACACTAATTTCGTCAAAAAAATCAAATTTAAATGGGAACTATTTGAAATAATACGAGACTTTTCATATCATTTATATATGTTAAGAGGGGAGGTTATGATGGTAATTCATTTAAAAAAAATCATTTGAAAAATAGATTCTATGAAACTTTTCGAAATGCATGTTTCGTTCAAAATTCATAATATATTATGCATTAGTTTTGGTCAAAAAAATAATTTAATTGGGGTCTATTTGAAATGACACGGGACTTCACATATCATTTATATATGATAAGAGGGAAGGTTATGATGGAAGTCGATGAAAAAAAATCATCTAAAAATTAGATTCTATGAAACTTTTCGAAATGCAAGTTTCGTTTAAAAATCATAGTATATAATACACTAGTTTCGGTCAAAAATCAAATTAATTCTGGGATTGTTCGAAATGGTACGAAACTTCACATATCGTTTATATATTTTACGAGGGAATATTATGATGGATGTCCATGCAAAAAATATCCGAAAATTAGATTCTATGAAACTTTTCGAAATGCAAGTTTCTGTCAAAAATCATAGTATATTATACACTAGTTTGGGTCAAAAATATCAAATTTAATTGGGGACTATTTAAAATGATACGAGACTTCACATATCATTTATATATGTTAAGAGGTAAGGTTATGATGGAAGTCCATGCAAAATAATCATCTAAAAATTCGGATCTATGAATCTTTTCGAAATGCAAGTTTCGGTCAAAAATCATAGTATATTATACACTAGTTTCGGTCAAAAAATCAAATTTAATTGGGGACTATTTGAAATGATACGAGACTTCACATATCATTTATATATGTGAAGAGGGAAGGTCATGATGGAAGTACATTCAAAAAAAATCATCTAAAAATTAGATTCTATGAAACTTTTCGAAATGCAAGTTTCGGTCAAAAAATCATAATATATTATACACTAGTTTATGCTAGCTTCGGTCAAAAATCAAATTAAATCGGGGACTCTTTGAAATGGTACGAAACTTCACATATCATTTATATATTCTACGATGGAATATTATGATGGATGTCCATGCAAAAACGTATCCGAAAATTAGATTCTATGAAACTTTTCGAAATGCATGTTTCGGTCAAAAATCCTAATATATTATACTCTAGTTTCGGTCAAACAAAAATTAATTGGGGACTATTTGAAATGATACGAGACTTCACATATAATTTACATATGTTAAGAGGGAAGGTTATTATGAAGTCCAAGCAAAAAAAATCATCTAAAAATTAGATTCGAAGAAACTTTTTGAAATGCATGTTTCGTTTAAAAATCATAGTATATTATACACTAATTTCGTCAAAAAAATCAAATTTAAATGGGAACTATTTGAAATAATATGAGACTTTTCATATCATTTATATATGTTAAGAGGGGAGGTTTTGATGGTATTTCATTTAAAAAAAATCATTTGAAAAATAGATTCTATGAAACTTTTCGAAATGCATGTTTCGTTCAAAATTCATAATATATTATGCATTAGTTTTGGTCAAAAAAATAATTTAATTGGGGTCTATTTGAAATGACACGGGACTTCACATATCATTTATATATGATAAGAGGGAAGGTTATGATGGAAGTCGATGCGAAAAAATCATCTAAAAATTAGATTCTATGAAACTTTTCGAAATGCAAGTTTCGTTTAAAAATCATAGTATATAAAACACTATTTTCGGTCAAAAATAAAATTAATTCTGGGATTGTTCGAAATGGTACGAAACTTCACATATCATTTATATATTTTACGAGGGAATATTATGATGGATGTCCATGCAAAAAATATCCGAAAATTAGATTCTATAAAACTTTTCGAAATGCAAGTTTCTGTCAAAAATCATAGTATATTATACACTAGTTTCGGTCAAAAATATCAAATTTAATTGGGGACTATTTAAAATGATACGAGACTTCACATATCATTTATATATGTTAAGAGGTAAAGTTATGATGGAAGTCCATGCAAAAAAATCATCTAAAAATTAGAATCTATGAAACTTTTCGAAATGCAAGTTTCGGTCAAAAATCATAGTATATTATACACTAGTTTCGGTCAAAAAATCAAATTTAATTGGGGACTATTTGAAATGATACGAGACTTCACATATCATTTATATATGTGAAGAGGGAAGGTCATGATGGAAGTACATTCAAAAAAAATCATCAGAAAACTAGATTCTATGAAAGTTTTCGAAATGCAAGTTTCGGTCAAAAAATCATAATATATTATACACTAGTTTATGCTAGCTTCGGTCAAAAATCAAATTAAATCGGGGACTCTTTGAAATGGTACGAAACTTCACATATCATTTATATATTCTACGACGGAATATTATGATGGATTTCCATGCAAAAACGTATCCGAAAATTAGATTCTATGAAACTTTTCGAAATGCATGTTTCGGTCAAAAATCCTAATATATTATACTCTAGTTTCGGTCAAACAAAAATTAATTGGGGACTATTTGAAATGATACGAGACTTCACATATAATTTACATATGTTAAGAGGGAAGGTTATTATGAAGTCCAAGCAAAAAAAATCATCTAAAAATTAGATTCTAAGAAACTTTTTGAAATGCATGTTTCGTTTAAAAATCATAGTATATTATACACTAATTTCGTCAAAAAAATCAAATTTAAATGGGAACTATTTGAAATAATACGAGACTTTTCATATCATTTATATATGTTAAGAGGGGAGGTTATGATGGTAATTCATTTAAAAAAAATCATTTGAAAAATAGATTCTATGAAACTTTTCGAAATGCATGTTTCGTTCAAAATTCATAATATATTATGCATTAGTTTTGGTCAAAAAAATAATTTAATTGGGGTCTATTTGAAATGACACGGGACTTCACATATCATTTATATATGATAAGAGGGAAGGTTATGATGGAAGTCGATGAAAAAAAATCATCTAAAAATTAGATTCTATGAAACTTTTCGAAATGCAAGTTTCGTTTAAAAATCATAGTATATAATACACTAGTTTCGGTCAAAAATCAAATTAATTCTGGGATTGTTCGAAATGGTACGAAACTTCACATATCGTTTATATATTTTACGAGGGAATATTATGATGGATGTCCATGCAAAAAATATCCGAAAATTAGATTCTATGAAACTTTTCGAAATGCAAGTTTCTGTCAAAAATCATAGTATATTATACACTAGTTTGGGTCAAAAATATCAAATTTAATTGGGGACTATTTAAAATGATACGAGACTTCACATATCATTTATATATGTTAAGAGGTAAGGTTATGATGGAAGTCCATGCAAAATAATCATCTAAAAATTCGGATCTATGAATCTTTTCGAAATGCAAGTTTCGGTCAAAAATCATAGTATATTATACACTAGTTTCGGTCAAAAAATCAAATTTAATTGGGGACTATTTGAAATGATACGAGACTTCACATATCATTTATATATGTGAAGAGGGAAGGTCATGATGGAAGTACATTCAAAAAAAATCATCTAAAAATTAGATTCTATGAAACTTTTCGAAATGCAAGTTTCGGTCAAAAAATCATAATATATTATACACTAGTTTATGCTAGCTTCGGTCAAAAATCAAATTAAATCGGGGACTCTTTGAAATGGTACGAAACTTCACATATCATTTATATATTCTACGATGGAATATTATGATGGATGTCCATGCAAAAACGTATCCGAAAATTAGATTCTATGAAACTTTTCGAAATGCATGTTTCGGTCAAAAATCCTAATATATTATACTCTAGTTTCGGTCAAACAAAAATTAATTGGGGACTATTTGAAATGATACGAGACTTCACATATAATTTACATATGTTAAGAGGGAAGGTTATTATGAAGTCCAAGCAAAAAAAATCATCTAAAAATTAGATTCTAAGAAACTTTTTGAAATGCTTGTTTCGTTTAAAAATCATAGTATATTATACACTAATTTCGTCAAAAAAATCAAATTTAAATGGGAACTATTTGAAATAATACGAGACTTTTCATATCATTTATATATGTTAAGAGGGGAGGTTTTGATGGTATTTCATTTAAAAAAAATCATTTGAAAAATAGATTCTATGAAACTTTTCGAAATGCATGTTTCGTTCAAAATTCATAATATATTATGCATTAGTTTTGGTCAAAAAAATAATTTAATTGGGGTCTATTTGAAATGACACGGGACATCACATATCATTTATATATGATTAGAGGGAAGGTTATGATGGAAGTCGATGCGAAAAAATCATCTAAAAATTAGATTCTATGAAACTTTTCGAAATGCAAGTTTCGTTTAAAAATCATAGTATATAAAACACTAGTTTCGGTCAAAAATAAAATTAATTCTGGGATTGTTCGAAATGGTACGAAACTTCACATATCGTTTATATATTTTACGAGGGAATATTATGATGGATGTCCATGCAAAAAATATCCGAAAATTAGATTCTATGAAACTTTTCGAAATGCAAGTTTCTGTCAAAAATCATAGTATATTATACACTAGTTTTGGTCAAAAATATCAAATTTAATTGGGGACTATTTAAAATGATACGAGACTTCACATATAATTTATATATGTTAAGAGGTAAGGTTATGATGGAAGTCCATGCAAAATAATCATCTAAAAATTCGGATCTATGAATCTTTTCGAAATGCAAGTTTCGGTCAAAAATCATAGTATATTATACACTAGTTTCGGTCAAAAAATCAAATTTAATTGGGGACTATTTGAAATGATACGAGACTTCACATATCATTTATATATGTGAAGAGGGAAGGTCATGATGGAAGTACATTAAAAAAAAATCATCTAAAAATTAGATTCTATGAAACTTTTCGAAATGCAAGTTTCGGTCAAAAAATCATAATATATTATACACTAGTTTATGCTAGCTTCGGTCAAAAATCAAATTAAATCGGGGACTCTTTGAAATGGTACGAAACTTCACATAACATTTATATATTCTACGACGGAATATTATGATGGATGTCCATGCAAAAACGTATTCGAAAATTAGATTCTATGAAACTTTTCGAAATGCATGTTTCGGTCAAAAATCCTAATATATTATACTCTAGTTTCGGTCAAACAAAAATTAATTGGGGACTATTTGAAATGATACGAGACTTCACATATAATTTACATATGTTAAGAGGGAAGGTTATTATGAAGTCCAAGCAAAAAAAATCATCTAAAAATTAGATTCGAAGAAACTTTTTGAAATGCATGTTTCGTTTAAAAATCATAGTATATTATACACTAATTTCGTCAAAAAAATCAAATTTAAATGGGAACTATTTGAAATAATACGAGACTTTTCATATCATTTATATATGTTAAGAGGGGAGGTTTTGATGGTATTTCATTTAAAAAAAATCATTTGAAAAATAGATTCTATGAAACTTTTCGAAATGCATGTTTCGTTCAAAATTCATAATATATTATGCATTAGTTTTGGTCAAAAAAATAATTTAATTGGGGTCTATTTGAAATGACACGGGACATCACATATCATTTATATATGATTAGAGGGAAGGTTATGATGGAAGTCGATGCGAAAAAATCATCTAAAAATTAGATTCTATGAAACTTTTCGAAATGCAAGTTTCGTTTAAAAATCATAGTATATAAAACACTAGTTTCGGTCAAAAATAAAATTAATTCTGGGATTGTTCGAAATGGTACGAAACTTCACATATCGTTTATATATTTTACGAGGGAATATTATGATGGATGTCCATGCAAAAAATATCCGAAAATTAGATTCTATGAAACTTTTCGAAATGCAAGTTTCTGTCAAAAATCATAGTATATTATACACTAGTTTTGGTCAAAAATATCAAATTTAATTGGGGACTATTTAAAATGATACGAGACTTCACATATAATTTATATATGTTAAGAGGTAAGGTTATGATGGAAGTCCATGCAAAATAATCATCTAAAAATTCGGATCTATGAATCTTTTCGAAATGCAAGTTTCGGTCAAAAATCATAGTATATTATACACTAGTTTCGGTCAAAAAATCAAATTTAATTGGGGACTATTTGAAATGATACGAGACTTCACATATCATTTATATATGTGAAGAGGGAAGGTCATGATGGAAGTACATTAAAAAAAAATCATCTAAAAATTAGATTCTATGAAACTTTTCGAAATGCAAGTTTCGGTCAAAAAATCATAATATATTATACACTAGTTTATGCTAGCTTCGGTCAAAAATCAAATTAAATCGGGGACTCTTTGAAATGGTACGAAACTTCACATAACATTTATATATTCTACGACGGAATATTATGATGGATGTCCATGCAAAAACGTATTCGAAAATTAGATTCTATGAAACTTTTCGAAATGCATGTTTCGGTCAAAAATCCTAATATATTATACTCTAGTTTCGGTCAAACAAAAATTAATTGGGGACTATTTGAAATGATACGAGACTTCACATATAATTTACATATGTTAAGAGGGAAGGTTATTATGAAGTCCAAGCAAAAAAAATCATCTAAAAATTAGATTCGAAGAAACTTTTTGAAATGCATGTTTCGTTTAAAAATCATAGTATATTATACACTAATTTCGTCAAAAAAATCAAATTTAAATGGGAACTATTTGAAATAATATGAGACTTTTCATATCATTTATATATGTTAAGAGGGGAGGTTTTGATGGTATTTCATTTAAAAAAAATCATTTGAAAAATAGATTCTATGAAACTTTTCGAAATGCATGTTTCGTTCAAAATTCATAATATATTATGCATTAGTTTTGGTCAAAAAAATAATTTAATTGGGGTCTATTTGAAATGACACGGGACTTCACATATCATTTATATATGATAAGAGGGAAGGTTATGATGGAAGTCGATGCGAAAAAATCATCTAAAAATTAGATTCTATGAAACTTTTCGAAATGCAAGTTTCGTTTAAAAATCATAGTATATAAAACACTATTTTCGGTCAAAAATAAAATTAATTATGGGATTGTTCGAAATGGTACGAAACTTCACATATCATTTATATATTTTACGAGGGAATATTATGATGGATGTCCATGCAAAAAATATCCGAAAATTAGATTCTATAAAACTTTTCGAAATGCAAGTTTCTGTCAAAAATCATAGTATATTATACACTAGTTTCGGTCAAAAATATCAAATTTAATTGGGGACTATTTAAAATGATACGAGACTTCACATATCATTTATATATGTTAAGAGGTAAAGTTATGATGGAAGTCCATGCAAAAAAATCATCTAAAAATTAGAATCTATGAAACTTTTCGAAATGCAAGTTTCGGTCAAAAATCATAGTATATTATACACTAGTTTCGGTCAAAAAATCAAATTTAATTGGGGACTATTTGAAATGATACGAGACTTCACATATCATTTATATATGTGAAGAGGGAAGGTCATGATGGAAGTACATTCAAAAAAAATCATCAGAAAACTAGATTCTATGAAAGTTTTCGAAATGCAAGTTTCGGTCAAAAAATCATAATATATTATACACTAGTTTATGCTAGCTTCGGTCAAAAATCAAATTAAATCGGGGACTCTTTGAAATGGTACGAAACTTCACATATCATTTATATATTCTACGACGGAATATTATGATGGATGTCCATGCAAAAACGTATCCGAAAATTAGATTCTATGAAACTTTTCGAAATGCATGTTTCGGTCAAAAATCCTAATATATTATACTCTAGTTTCGGTCAAACAAAAATTAATTGGGGACTATTTGAAATGATACGAGACTTCACATATAATTTACATATGTTAAGAGGGAAGGTTATTATGAAGTCCAAGCAAAAAAAATCATCTAAAAATTAGATTCTAAGAAACTTTTTGAAATGCATGTTTCGTTTAAAAATCATAGTATATTATACACTAATTTCGTCAAAAAAATCAAATTTAAATGGGAACTATTTGAAATAATACAAGACTTTTCATATCATTTATATATGTTAAGAGGGGAGGTTATGATGGTATTTCATTTAAAAAAAATCATTTGAAAAATAGATTCTATGAAACTTTTCGAAATGCATGTTTCGTTCAAAATTCATAATATATTATGCATTAGTTTTGGTCAAAAAAATAATTTAATTGGGGTCTATTTGAAATGACACGGGACTTCACATATCATTTATATATGATAAGAGGGAAGGTTATGATGGAAGTCGATGAAAAAAAAATCATCTAAAAATTAGATTCTATGAAACTTTTCGAAATGCAAGTTTCGTTTAAAAATCATAGTATATAATACACTAGTTTCGGTCAAAAATCAAATTAATTCTGGGATTGTTCGAAATGGTACGAAACTTCACATATCGTTTATATATTTTACGAGGGAATATTATGATGGATGTCCATGCAAAAAATATCCGAAAATTAGATTCTATGAAACTTTTCGAAATGCAAGTTTCTGTCAAAAATCATAGTATATTATACACTAGTTTGGGTCAAAAATATCAAATTTAATTGGGGACTATTTAAAATGATACGAGACTTCACATATCATTTTTATATGTTAAGAGGTAAGGTTATGATGGAAGTCCATGCAAAATAATCATCTAAAAATTCGGATCTATGAATCTTTTCGAAATGCAAGTTTCGGTCAAAAATCATAGTATATTATACACTAGTTTCGGTCAAAAAATCAAATTTAATTGGGGACTATTTGAAATGATACGAGACTTCACATATCATTTATATATGTGAAGAGGGAAGGTCATGATGGAAGTACATTAAAAAAAAATCATCTAAAAATTAGATTCTATGAAACTTTTCGAAATGCAAGTTTCGGTCAAAAAATCATAATATATTATACACTAGTTTATGCTAGCTTCGGTCAAAAATCAAATTAAATCGGGGACTCTTTGAAATGGTACGAAACTTCACATATCATTTATATATTCTACGATGGAATATTATGATGGATGTCCATGCAAAAACGTATCCGAAAATTAGATTCTATGAAACTTTTCGAAATGCATGTTTCGGTCAAAAATCCTAATATATTATACTCTAGTTTCGGTCAAACAAAAATTAATTGGGGACTATTTGAAATGATACGAGACTTCACATATAATTTACATATGTTAAGAGGGAAGGTTATTATGAAGTCCAAGCAAAAAAAATCATCTAAAAATTAGATTCTAAGAAACTTTTTGAAATGCATGTTTCGTTTAAAAATCATAGTATATTATACACTAATTTCGTCAAAAAAATCAAATTTAAATGGGAACTATTTGAAATAATACGAGACTTTTCATATCATTTATATATGTTAAGAGGGGAGGTTTTGATGGTATTTCATTTAAAAAAATCATTTGAAAAATAGATTCTATGAAACTTTTCGAAATGCATGTTTCGTTCAAAATTCATAATATATTATGCATTAGTTTTGGTCAAAAAAATAATTTAATTGGGGTCTATTTGAAATGACACGGGACATCACATATCATTTATATATGATTAGAGGGAAGGTTATGATGGAAGTCGATGCGAAAAAATCATCTAAAAATTAGATTCTATGAAACTTTTCGAAATGCAAGTTTCGTTTAAAAATCATAGTATATAAAACACTAGTTTCGGTCAAAAATAAAATTAATTCTGGGATTGTTCGAAATGGTACGAAACTTCACATATCGTTTATATATTTTACGAGGGAATATTATGATGGATGTCCATGCAAAAAATATCCGAAAATTAGATTCTATGAAACTTTTCGAAATGCAAGTTTCTGTCAAAAATCATAGTATATTATACACTAGTTTTGGTCAAAAATATCAAATTTAATTAGGGACTATTTAAAATGATACGAGACTTCACATATAATTTATATATGTTAAGAGGTAAGGTTATGATGGAAGTCCATGCAAAATAATCATCTAAAAATTCGGATCTATGAATCTTTTCGAAATGCAAGTTTCGGTCAAAAATCATAGTATATTATACACTAGTTTCGGTCAAAAAATCAAATTTAATTGGGGACTATTTGAAATGATACGAGACTTCACATATCATTTATATATGTGAAGAGGGAAGGTCATGATGGAAGTACATTAAAAAAAAATCATCTAAAAATTAGATTCTATGAAACTTTTCGAAATGCAAGTTTCGGTCAAAAAATCATAATATATTATACACTAGTTTATGCTAGCTTCGGTCAAAAATCAAATTAAATCGGGGACTCTTTGAAATGGTACGAAACTTCACATAACATTTATATATTCTACGACGGAATATTATGATGGATGTCCATGCAAAAACGTATCCGAAAATTAGATTCTATGAAACTTTTCGAAATGCATGTTTCGGTCAAAAATCCTAATATATTATACTCTAGTTTCGGTCAAACAAAAATTAATTGGGGACTATTTGAAATGATACGAGACTTCACATATAATTTACATATGTTAAGAGGGAAGGTTATTATGAAGTCCAAGCAAAAAAAATCATCTAAAAATTAGATTCTAAGAAACTTTTTGAAATGCATGTTTCGTTTAAAAATCATAGTATATTATACACTAATTTCGTCAAAAAAATCAAATTTAAATGGGAACTATTTGAAATAATACGAGACTTTTCATATCATTTATATATGTTAAGAGGGGAGGTTTTGATGGTATTTCATTTAAAAAAATCATTTGAAAAATAGATTCTATGAAACTTTTCGAAATGCATGTTTCGTTCAAAATTCATAATATATTATGCATTAGTTTTGGTCAAAAAAATAATTTAATTGGGGTCTATTTGAAATGACACGGGACATCACATATCATTTATATATGATTAGAGGGAAGGTTATGATGGAAGTCGATGCGAAAAAATCATCTAAAAATTAGATTCTATGAAACTTTTCGAAATGCAAGTTTCGTTTAAAAATCATAGTATATAAAACACTAGTTTCGGTCAAAAATAAAATTAATTCTGGGATTGTTCGAAATGGTACGAAACTTCACATATCGTTTATATATTTTACGAGGGAATATTATGATGGATGTCCATGCAAAAAATATCCGAAAATTAGATTCTATGAAACTTTTCGAAATGCAAGTTTCTGTCAAAAATCATAGTATATTATACACTAGTTTTGGTCAAAAATATCAAATTTAATTAGGGACTATTTAAAATGATACGAGACTTCACATATAATTTATATATGTTAAGAGGTAAGGTTATGATGGAAGTCCATGCAAAATAATCATCTAAAAATTCGGATCTATGAATCTTTTCGAAATGCAAGTTTCGGTCAAAAATCATAGTATATTATACACTAGTTTCGGTCAAAAAATCAAATTTAATTGGGGACTATTTGAAATGATACGAGACTTCACATATCATTTATATATGTGAAGAGGGAAGGTCATGATGGAAGTACATTAAAAAAAAATCATCTAAAAATTAGATTCTATGAAACTTTTCGAAATGCAAGTTTCGGTCAAAAAATCATAATATATTATACACTAGTTTATGCTAGCTTCGGTCAAAAATCAAATTAAATCGGGGACTCTTTGAAATGGTACGAAACTTCACATAACATTTATATATTCTACGACGGAATATTATGATGGATGTCCATGCAAAAACGTATCCGAAAATTAGATTCTATGAAACTTTTCGAAATGCATGTTTCGGTCAAAAATCCTAATATATTATACTCTAGTTTCGGTCAAACAAAAATTAATTGGGGACTATTTGAAATGATACGAGACTTCACATATAATTTACATATGTTAAGAGGGAAGGTTATTATGAAGTCCAAGCAAAAAAAATCATCTAAAAATTAGATTCTAAGAAACTTTTTGAAATGCATGTTTCGTTTAAAAATCATAGTATATTATACACTAATTTCGTCAAAAAAATCAAATTTAAATGGGAACTATTTGAAATAATACGAGACTTTTCATATCATTTATATATGTTAAGAGGGGAGGTTTTGATGGTATTTCATTTAAAAAAAATCATTTGAAAAATAGATTCTATGAAACTTTTCGAAATGCATGTTTCGTTCAAAATTCATAATATATTATGCATTAGTTTTGGTCAAAAAAATAATTTAATTGGGGTCTATTTGAAATGACACGGGACTTCACATATCATTTATATATGATAAGAGGGAAGGTTATGATGGAAGTCGATGCGAAAAAATCATCTAAAAATTAGATTCTATGAAACTTTTTGAAATGCAAGTTTCGTTTAAAAATCATAGTATATAAAACACTAGTTTCGGTTAAAAATAAAATTAATTCTGGGATTGTTCGAAATGGTACGAAACTTCACATATCATTTATATATTTTACGAGGGAATATTATGATGGATGTCCATGCAAAAAATATCCGAAAATTAGATTCTATAAAACTTTTCGAAATGTAAGTTTCTGTCAAAAATCATAGTATATTATACACTAGTTTCGGTCAAAAATATCAAATTTAATTGGGGACTATTTAAAATGATACGAGACTTCACATATCATTTATATATGTTAAGAGGTAAAGTTATGATGGAAGTCCATGCAAAAAAATCATCTAAAAATTAGAATCTATGAAACTTTTCGAAATGCAAGTTTCGGTCAAAAATCATAGTATATTATACACTAGTTTCGGTCAAAAAATCAAATTTAATTGGGGACTATTTGAAATGATACGAGACTTCACATATCATTTATATATGTGAAGAGGGAAGGTCATGATGGAAGTACATTCAAAAAAAATCATCAGAAAACTAGATTCTATGAAAGTTTTCGAAATGCAAGTTTCGGTCAAAAAATCATAATATATTATACACTAGTTTATGCTAGCTTCGGTCAAAAATCAAATTAAATCGGGGACTCTTTGAAATGGTACGAAACTTCACATATCATTTATATATTCTACGACGGAATATTATGATGGATGTCCATGCAAAAACGTATCCGAAAATTAGATTCTATGAAACTTTTCGAAATGCATGTTTCGGTCAAAAATCCTAATATATTATACTCTAGTTTCGGTCAAACAAAAATTAATTGGGGACTATTTGAAATGATACGAGACTTCACATATAATTTACATATGTTAAGAGGGAAGGTTATTATGAAGTCCAAGCAAAAAAAATCATCTAAAAATTAGATTCTAAGAAACTTTTTGAAATGCATGTTTCGTTTAAAAATCATAGTATATTATACACTAATTTCGTCAAAAAAATCAAATTTAAATGGGAACTATTTGAAATAATACGAGACTTTTCATATCATTTATATATGTTAAGAGGGGAGGTTTTGATGGTATTTCATTTAAAAAAATCATTTGAAAAATAGATTCTATGAAACTTTTCGAAATGCATGTTTCGTTCAAAATTCATAATATATTATGCATTAGTTTTGGTCAAAAAAATAATTTAATTGGGGTCTATTTGAAATGACACGGGACATCACATATCATTTATATATGATTAGAGGGAAGGTTATGATGGAAGTCGATGCGAAAAAATCATCTAAAAATTAGATTCTATGAAACTTTTCGAAATGCAAGTTTCGTTTAAAAATCATAGTATATAAAACACTAGTTTCGGTCAAAAATAAAATTAATTCTGGGATTGTTCGAAATGGTACGAAACTTCACATATCGTTTATATATTTTACGAGGGAATATTATGATGGATGTCCATGCAAAAAATATCCGAAAATTAGATTCTATGAAACTTTTCGAAATGCAAGTTTCTGTCAAAAATCATAGTATATTATACACTAGTTTTGGTCAAAAATATCAAATTTAATTAGGGACTATTTAAAATGATACGAGACTTCACATATAATTTATATATGTTAAGAGGTAAGGTTATGATGGAAGTCCATGCAAAATAATCATCTAAAAATTCGGATCTATGAATCTTTTCGAAATGCAAGTTTCGGTCAAAAATCATAGTATATTATACACTAGTTTCGGTCAAAAAATCAAATTTAATTGGGGACTATTTGAAATGATACGAGACTTCACATATCATTTATATATGTGAAGAGGGAAGGTCATGATGGAAGTACATTAAAAAAAAATCATCTAAAAATTAGATTCTATGAAACTTTTCGAAATGCAAGTTTCGGTCAAAAAATCATAATATATTATACACTAGTTTATGCTAGCTTCGGTCAAAAATCAAATTAAATCGGGGACTCTTTGAAATGGTACGAAACTTCACATAACATTTATATATTCTACGACGGAATATTATGATGGATGTCCATGCAAAAACGTATCCGAAAATTAGATTCTATGAAACTTTTCGAAATGCATGTTTCGGTCAAAAATCCTAATATATTATACTCTAGTTTCGGTCAAACAAAAATTAATTGGGGACTATTTGAAATGATACGAGACTTCACATATAATTTACATATGTTAAGAGGGAAGGTTATTATGAAGTCCAAGCAAAAAAAATCATCTAAAAATTAGATTCTAAGAAACTTTTTGAAATGCATGTTTCGTTTAAAAATCATAGTATATTATACACTAATTTCGTCAAAAAAATCAAATTTAAATGGGAACTATTTGAAATAATACGAGACTTTTCATATCATTTATATATGTTAAGAGGGGAGGTTTTGATGGTATTTCATTTAAAAAAAATCATTTGAAAAATAGATTCTATGAAACTTTTCGAAATGCATGTTTCGTTCAAAATTCATAATATATTATGCATTAGTTTTGGTCAAAAAAATAATTTAATTGGGGTCTATTTGAAATGACACGGGACTTCACATATCATTTATATATGATAAGAGGGAAGGTTATGATGGAAGTCGATGCGAAAAAATCATCTAAAAATTAGATTCTATGAAACTTTTTGAAATGCAAGTTTCGTTTAAAAATCATAGTATATAAAACACTAGTTTCGGTGAAAAATAAAATTAATTCTGGGATTGTTCGAAATGGTACGAAACTTCACATATCATTTATATATTTTACGAGGGAATATTATGATGGATGTCCATGCAAAAAATATCCGAAAATTAGATTCTATAAAACTTTTCGAAATGTAAGTTTCTGTCAAAAATCATAGTATATTATACACTAGTTTCGGTCAAAAATATCAAATTTAATTGGGGACTATTTAAAATGATACGAGACTTCACATATCATTTATATATGTTAAGAGGTAAAGTTATGATGGAAGTCCATGCAAAAAAATCATCTAAAAATTAGAATCTATGAAACTTTTCGAAATGCAAGTTTCGGTCAAAAATCATAGTATATTATACACTAGTTTCGGTCAAAAAATCAAATTTAATTGGGGACTATTTGAAATGATACGAGACTTCACATATCATTTATATATGTGAAGAGGGAAGGTCATGATGGAAGTACATTCAAAAAAAATCATCAGAAAACTAGATTCTATGAAAGTTTTCGAAATGCAAGTTTCGGTCAAAAAATCATAATATATTATACACTAGTTTATGCTAGCTTCGGTCAAAAATCAAATTAAATCGGGGACTCTTTGAAATGGTACGAAACTTCACATATCATTTATATATTCTACGACGGAATATTATGATGGATGTCCATGCAAAAACGTATCCGAAAATTAGATTCTATGAAACTTTTCGAAATGCATGTTTCGGTCAAAAATCCTAATATATTATACTCTAGTTTCGGTCAAACAAAAATTAATTGGGGACTATTTGAAATGATACGAGACTTCACATATAATTTACATATGTTAAGAGGGAAGGTTATTATGAAGTCCAAGCAAAAAAAATCATCTAAAAATTAGATTCTAAGAAACTTTTTGAAATGCATGTTTCGTTTAAAAATCATAGTATATTATACACTAATTTCGTCAAAAAAATCAAATTTAAATGGGAACTATTTGAAATAATACGAGACTTTTCATATCATTTATATATGTTAAGAGGGGAGGTTTTGATGGTATTTCATTTAAAAAAAATCATTTGAAAAATAGATTCTATGAAACTTTTCGAAATGCATGTTTCGTTCAAAATTCATAATATATTATGCATTAGTTTTGGTCAAAAAAATAATTTAATTGGGGTCTATTTGAAATGACACGGGACATCACATATCATTTATATATGATTAGAGGGAAGGTTATGATGGAAGTCGATGCGAAAAAATCATCTAAAAATTAGATTCTATGAAACTTTTCGAAATGCAAGTTTCGTTTAAAAATCATAGTATATAAAACACTAGTTTCGGTCAAAAATAAAATTAATTCTGGGATTGTTCGAAATGGTACGAAACTTCACATATCGTTTATATATTTTACGAGGGAATATTATGATGGATGTCCATGCAAAAAATATCCGAAAATTAGATTCTATGAAACTTTTCGAAATGCAAGTTTCTGTCAAAAATCATAGTATATTATACACTAGTTTTGGTCAAAAATATCAAATTTAATTGGGGACTATTTAAAATGATACGAGACTTCACATATAATTTATATATGTTAAGAGGTAAGGTTATGATGGAAGTCCATGCAAAATAATCATCTAAAAATTCGGATCTATGAATCTTTTCGAAATGCAAGTTTCGGTCAAAAATCATAGTATATTATACACTAGTTTCGGTCAAAAAATCAAATTTAATTGGGGACTATTTGAAATGATACGAGACTTCACATATCATTTATATATGTGAAGAGGGAAGGTCATGATGGAAGTACATTAAAAAAAAATCATCTAAAAATTAGATTCTATGAAACTTTTCGAAATGCAAGTTTCGGTCAAAAAATCATAATATATTATACACTAGTTTATGCTAGCTTCGGTCAAAAATCAAATTAAATCGGGGACTCTTTGAAATGGTACGAAACTTCACATAACATTTATATATTCTACGACGGAATATTATGATGGATGTCCATGCAAAAACGTATCCGAAAATTAGATTCTATGAAACTTTTCGAAATGCATGTTTCGGTCAAAAATCCTAATATATTATACTCTAGTTTCGGTCAAACAAAAATTAATTGGGGACTATTTGAAATGATACGAGACTTCACATATAATTTACATATGTTAAGAGGGAAGGTTATTATGAAGTCCAAGCAAAAAAAATCATCTAAAAATTAGATTCTAAGAAACTTTTTGAAATGCATGTTTCGTTTAAAAATCATAGTATATTATACACTAATTTCGTCAAAAAAATCAAATTTAAATGGGAACTATTTGAAATAATACGAGACTTTTCATATCATTTATATATGTTAAGAGGGGAGGTTTTGATGGTATTTCATTTAAAAAAAATCATTTGAAAAATAGATTCTATGAAACTTTTCGAAATGCATGTTTCGTTCAAAATTCATAATATATTATGCATTAGTTTTGGTCAAAAAAATAATTTAATTGGGGTCTATTTGAAATGACACGGGACTTCACATATCATTTATATATGATAAGAGGGAAGGTTATGATGGAAGTCGATGCGAAAAAATCATCTAAAAATTAGATTCTATGAAACTTTTCGAAATGCAAGTTTCGTTTAAAAATCATAGTATATAAAACACTAGTTTCGGTCAAAAATAAAATTAATTCTGGGATTGTTCGAAATGGTACGAAACTTCACATATCATTTATATATTTTACGAGGGAATATTATGATGGATGTCCATGCAAAAAATATCCGAAAATTAGATTCTATAAAACTTTTCGAAATGTAAGTTTCTGTCAAAAATCATAGTATATTATACACTAGTTTCGGTCAAAAATATCAAATTTAATTGGGGACTATTTAAAATGATACGAGACTTCACATATCATTTATATATGTTAAGAGGTAAAGTTATGATGGAAGTCCATGCAAAAAAATCATCTAAAAATTAGAATCTATGAAACTTTTCGAAATGCAAGTTTCGGTCAAAAATCATAGTATATTATACACTAGTTTCGGTCAAAAAATCAAATTTAATTGGGGACTATTTGAAATGATACGAGACTTCACATATCATTTATATATGTGAAGAGGGAAGGTCATGATGGAAGTACATTCAAAAAAAATCATCAGAAAACTAGATTCTATGAAAGTTTTCGAAATGCAAGTTTCGGTCAAAAAATCATAATATATTATACACTAGTTTATGCTAGCTTCGGTCAAAAATCAAATTAAATCGGGGACTCTTTGAAATGGTACGAAACTTCACATATCATTTATATATTCTACGACGGAATATTATGATGGATGTCCATGCAAAAACGTATCCGAAAATTAGATTCTATGAAACTTTTCGAAATGCATGTTTAGGTCAAAAATCCTAATATATTATACTCTAGTTTCGGTCAAACAAAAATTAATTGGGGACTATTTGAAATGATACGAGACTTCACATATAATTCACATATGTTAAGAGGGAAGGTTATTATGAAGTCCAAGCAAAAAAAATCATCTAAAAATTAGATTCTAAGAAACTTTTTGAAATGCATGTTTCGTTTAAAAATCATAGTATTTTATACACTAATTTCGTCAAAAAAATCAAATTTAAATGGGAACTATTTGAAATAATACGAGACTTTTCATATCATTTATATATGTTAAGAGGGGAGGTTATGATGGTATTCCATTTAAAAAAAATCATTTGAAAAATAGATTCTATGAAACTTTTCGAAATGCATGTTTCGTTCAAAATTCATAATATATTATGCATTAGTTTCGGTCAAAAAAATAATTTAATTGGGGACTATTTGAAATGAACGGGACTTCACATATCATTTATATATGATAAGAGGGAAGGTTATGATGGAAGTCGATGCGAAAAAATCATCTAAAAATTTGATTCTATGAAACTTTTCGAAATGCAAGTTTCGTTTAAAAATCATAGTATATAATACACTAGTTTCGGTCAAAAATAAAATTAATTCTGGGATTGTTCGAAATGGTACGAAACTTCACATATCATTTATATATTTTACGAGGGAATATTATGATGGATGTCCATGCAAAAAATATCCGAAAATTAGATTCTATGAAACTTTTCGAAATGCAAGTTTCTGTCAAAAATCATAGTATATTATACACTAGTTTCGGTCAAAAATATCAAATTTAATTGGGGACTATTTAAAATGATACGAGACTTCACATATCATTTATATATGTTAAGAGGTAAAGTTATGATGGAAGTCCATGCAAAAAAATCATCTAAAAATTAGCATCTATGAAACTTTTCGAAATGCAAGTTTCGGTCAAAAATCATAGTATATTATACACTAGTTTCGGTCAAAAAATCAAATTTAATTGGGGACTATTTGAAATGATACGAGACTTCACATATCATTTATATATGTGAAGAGGGAAGGTCATGATGGAAGTACATTAAAAAAAAATCATCAGAAAACTAGATTCTATGAATGTTTTCGAAATGCAAGTTTCGGTCAAAAAATCATAATATATTATACACTAGTTTATGCTAGCTTCGTTCAAAAATCAAATTAAATCGGGGACTCTTTGAAATGGTACAAAACTTCACATATCATTTATATATTCTACGACGGAATATTATGATGGATGTCCATGCAAAAACGTATCCGAAAATTAGATTCTATGAAACTTTTCGAAATGCATGTTTCGGTCAAAAATCCTAATATATTATACTCTAGTTTCGGTCAAACAAAAATTAATTGGGGACTATTTGAAATGATACGAGACTTCACATATAATTTACATATGTTAAGAGGGAAGGTTATTATGAAGTCCAAGCAAAAAAAATCATCTAAAAATTAGATTCTAAGAAACTTTTTGAAATGCATGTTTCGTTTAAAAATCATAGTATATTATACACTAATTTCGTCAAAAAAATCAAATTTAAATGGGAACTATTTGAAATAATACGAGACTTTTCATATAATTTATATATGTTAAGAGGGGAGGTTTTGATGGTATTTCATTTAAAAAAAATCATTTGAAAAATAGATTCTATGAAACTTTTCGAAATGCATGTTTCGTTCAAAATTCATAATATATTATGCATTAGTTTTGGTCAAAAAAATAATTTAATTGGGGTCTATTTGAAATGACACGGGACTTCACATATCATTTATATATGATAAGAGGGAAGGTTATGATGGAAGTCGATGCGAAAAAATCATCTAAAAATTAGATTCTATGAAACTTTTCGAAATGCAAGTTTCGTTTAAAAATCATAGTATATAAAACACTAGTTTCGGTCAAAAATAAAATTAATTCTGGGATTGTTCGAAATGGTACGAAACTTCACATATCATTTATATATTTTACGAGGGAATAGTATGATGGATGTCCATGCAAAAAATATCCGAAAATTAGATTCTATAAAACTTTTCGAAATGCAAGTTTCTGTCAAAAATCATAGTATATTATACACTAGTTTCGGTCAAAAATATCAAATTTAATTGGGGACTATTTAAAATGATACGAGACTTCACATATCATTTATATATGTTAAGAGGTAAAGTTATGATGGAAGTCCATGCAAAAAAATCATCTAAAAATTAGAATCTATGAAACTTTTCGAAATGCAAGTTTCGGTCAAAAATCATAGTATATTATACACTAGTTTCGGTCAAAAAATCAAATTTAATTGGGGACTATTTGAAATGATACGAGACTTCACATATCATTTATATATGTGAAGAGGGAAGGTCATGATGGAAGTACATTCAAAAAAAATCATCAGAAAACTAGATTCTATGAAAGTTTTCGAAATGCAAGTTTCGGTCAAAAAATCATAATATATTATACACTAGTTTATGCTAGCTTCGTTCAAAAATCAAATTAAATCGGGGACTCTTTGAAATGGTACGAAACTTCACATATCATTTATATATTCTACGACGGAATATTATGATGGATGTCCATGCAAAAACGTATCCGAAAATTAGATTCTATGAAACTTTTCGAAATGCATGTTTCGGTCAAAAATCCTAATATATTATACTCTAGTTTCGGTCAAACAAAAATTAATAGGGGACTATTTGAAATGATACGAGACTTCACATATAATTTACATATGTTAAGAGGGAAGGTTATTATGAAGTCCAAGCAAAAAAAATCATCTAAAAATTAGATTCTAAGAAACTTTTTGAAATGCATGTTTCGTTTAAAAATCATAGTATATTATACACTAATTTCGTCAAAAAAATCAAATTTAAATGGGAACTATTTGAAATAATACGAGACTTTTCATATCATTTATATATGTTAAGAGGGGAGGTTATGATGGTATTCCATTTAAAAAAAAATCATTTGAAAAATAGATTCTATGAAACTTTTCGAAATGCATGTTTCGTTCAAAAATCATAATATATTATGCATTAGTTTCGGTCAAAAAAATAATTTAATTGTGGTCTATTTGAAATGACACGGGACTTCACATATCATTTATATATGATAAGAGGGAAGGTTATGATGGAAGTCGATGCGAAAAAATCATCTAAAAATTAGATTCTATGAAACTTTTCGAAATGCAAGTTTCGTTTAAAAATCATAGTATATAATACACTAGTTTCGGTCAAAAATCAAATTAATTCTGGGATTGTTCGAAATGGTACGAAACTTCACATATCGTTTATATATTTTACGAGGGAATATTATGATGGATGTCCATGCAAAAAATATCCGAAAGTTAGATTCTATGAAACTTTTCGAAATGCAAGTTTCTGTCAAAAATCATAGTATATTATACACTAGTTTCGGTCAAAAATATCAAATTTAATTGGGGACTATTTAAAATGATACGAGACTTCACATATCATTTATATATGTTAAGAGGTAAGGTTATGATGGAAGTCCATGCAAAAAAATCATCTAAAAATTTGAATCTATGAATCTTTTCGAAATGCAACTTTCGGTCAAAAATCATTGTATATTATACACTAGTTTCGGTCAAAAAATCAAATTTAATTGGGGACTATTTGAAATGATACGAGACTTCACATATCATTTATATATGATAATAGGGAAGGTTATGATGGAAGTCGATGCAAAAAAATCATCTAAAAATTAGATTCTATGAAACTTTTCGAAATGCAAGTTTTGGTTAAAAATCATAGTATATAATACACTAGTTTCGGTCAAAAATCAAATTAATTCTGGGATTATTCGAAATGGTACGAAACTTCACATATCATTTATATTTTTTACGAGGGAATATTATGATGGATGTCCATGCAAAAAATATCCGAAAATTAGATTCTATGAAACTTTTCGAAATGCAAGTTTCTGTCAAAAATCATAGTATATTATACACTAGTTTCGGTCAAAAATATCAAATTTAATTGAAGACTATTTAAAATGATACGAGACTTCACATATCATTTATATATGCTAAGAGGTAAGGTTATGATGGAAGTCCATGCAAAAAAATCATCTAAAAATTAGAATCTATGAAACTTTTCGAAATGCAAGTTTCGGTCAAAAATCATAGTATATTATACACTAGTTTCGGTCAAAAAATCAAATTTAATTGGGGACTATTTGAAATGATACGAGACTTCACATATCATTTATATATGTGAAGAGGGAAGGTCATGATGGAAGTACATTCAAAAAAAATCATCAAAAAACTAGATTCTATGAAAGTTTTCGAAATGCAAGTTTCGGTCAAAAAATCATAATATATTATACACTAGTTTATGCTAGGTTCGGTCAAAAATCAAATTAAATCGGGGACTCTTTGAAATGGTACGAAACTTCACATATCATTTATATATTTTACGACGGAATATTATGATGGATGTCCATGCAAAAACGTATCCGAAAATTAGATTCTATGAAACTTTTCGAAAGCATGTTTCGGTCAAAAATCCTAATATATTATACTCTAGTTTCGGTCAAACAAAAATTAATTGGGGACTATTTGAAATGATACGAGACTTCACATATAATTTACATATGTTAAGAGGGAAGGTTATTATGAAGTCCAAGCATAAAAAATAATCTAAAAATTAGATTCTAAGAAACTTTTTGAAATGCATGTTTCGTTTAAAAATCATAGTATATTATACACTAATTTCGTCAAAAAAATCAAATTTAAATGGGAACTATTTGAAATAATACGAGACTTTTCATATCATTTATATATGTTAAGAGGGGAGGTTATGATGGTATTCCATTTAAAAAAAAATCATTTGAAAAATAGATTCTATGAAACTTTTCGAAATGCATGTTTCATTCAAAAATCATAATATATTATGCATTAGTTTCGGTCAAAAAAATAATTTAATTGTGGTCTATTTGAAATGACACGGGACTTCACGTATCATTTATATATGATAAGAGGGAAGGTTATGATGGAAGTCGATGCGAAAAAATCATCTAAAAATTAGATTCAATGAAACTTTTCGAAATGCAAGTTACGTTTAAAAATCATAGTATATAATACACTAGTTTCGGTCAAAAATCAAATTATTTCTGGGATTGTTCGAAATGGTACGAAACTTCACATATCGTTTATATATTTTACGAGGGAATATTATGATGGATGTCCATGCAAAAAATATCCGAAAGTTAGATTCTATGAAACTTTTCGAAATGCAAGTTTCTGTCAAAAATCATAGTATATTATACACTAGTTTCGGTCAAAAATATCAAATTTAATTGGGGACTATTTAAAATGATACGAGACTTCACATATCATTTATATATGTTAAGAGGTAAGGTTATGATGAAAGTCCATGCAAAAAAATCATCTAAAAATTTGAATCTATGAATCTTTTCGAAATGCAACTTTCGGTCAAAAATCATAGTATATTATACACTAGTTTCGGTCAAAAAATCAAATTTAATTGGGGACTATTTGAAATGATACGAGACTTCACATATCATTTATATATGATAATAGGGAAGGTTATGATGGAAGTCGATGCAAAAAAATCATCTAAAAATTAGATTCTATGAAACTTTTCGAAATGCAAGTTTTGGTTAAAAATCATAGTATATAATACACTAGTTTCGGTCAAAAATCAAATTAATTCAGGGATTGTTCGAAATGGTACGAAACTTCACATATCATTTATATTTTTTACGAGGGAATATTATGATGGATGTCCATGCAAAAAATATCCGAAAATTAGATTCTATGAAACTTTTCGAAATGCAAGTTTCTGTCAAAAATCATAGTATATTATACACTAGTTTCGGTCAAAAATATCAAATTTAATTGGAGACTATTTAAAATGATACGACACTTCACATATCATTTATATATGCTAAGAGGTAAGGTTATGATGGAAGTCCATGCAAAAAAATCATCTAAAAATTAGAATCTATGAAACTTTTCGAAATGCAAGTTTCGGTCAAAAATCATAGTATATTATACACTAGTTTCGGTCAAAAAATCAAATTTAATTGGGGACTATTTGAAATGATACGAGACTTCACATATCATTTATATATGTGAAGAGGGAAGGTCATGATGGAAGTACATTAAAAAAAAATCATCAAAAAACTAGATTCTATGAAAGTTTTCGAAATGCAAGTTTCGGTCAAAAAATCATAATATATTATACACTAGTTTATGCTAGGTTCGGTCAAAAATCAAATTAAATCGGGGACTCTTTGAAATGGTACGAAACTTCACATATCATTTATATATTTTACGACGGAATATTATGATGGATGTCCATGCAAAAACGTATCCGAAAATTAGATTCTATGAAACTTTTCGAAATGCATGTTTCGGTCAAAAATCCTAATATATTATACTCTAGTTTCGGTCAAACAAAAATTAATTGGGGACTATTTGAAATGATACGAGACTTCACATATAATTTACATATGTTAAGAGGGAAGGTTATTATGAAGTCCAAGCAAAAAAAATCATCTAAAAATTAGATTCTAAGAAACTTTTTGAAATGCATGTTTCGTTTAAAAATCATAGTATATTATACACTAATTTCGTCAAAAAAATCAAATTTAAATGGGAACTATTTGAAATAATACGAGACTTTTCATATCATTTATATATGTTAAGAGGGGAGGTTATGATGGTAATTCATTTAAAAAAAATCATTTGAAAAATAGATTCTATGAAACTTTTCGAAATGCATGTTTCGTTCAAAATTCATAATATATTATGCATTAGTTTTGGTCAAAAAAATAATTTAATTGGGGTCTATTTGAAATGACACGGGACTTCACATATCATTTATATATGATAAGAGGGAAGGTTATGATGGAAGTCGATGCGAAAAAATCATCTAAAAATTAGATTCTATGAAACTTTTCGAAATGCAAGTTTCGTTTAAAAATCATAGTATATAATACACTAGTTTCGGTAAAAAATCAAATTAATTCTGGGATTGTTCGAAATGGTACGAAACTTCACATATCGTTTATATATTTTACGAGGGAATACTATGATGGATGTCCATGCAAAAAATATCCGAAAATTAGATTCTATGAAACTTTTCGAAATGCAAGTTTCTACCAAAAATCATAGTATATTATACACTAGTTTCGGTCAAAAATATCAAATTTAATTGGGGACTATTTAAAATGATACGAGACTTCACATATCATTTATATATGTTAAGAGGTAAAGTTATGATGGAAGTCCATGCAAAAAAATCATCTAAAAATTAGAATCTATGAAACTTTTCGAAATGCAATTTTCGGTCAAAAATCATAGTATATTATACACTAGTTTCGGTCAAAAAATCAAATTTAATTGGGGACTATTTGAAATGATACGAGACTTCACATATCATTTATATATGTGAAGAGGGAAGGTCATGATGGAAGTACATTAAAAAAAAATCATCAGAAAACTAGATTCTATGAAAGTTTTCGAAATGCAAGTTTCGGTCAAAAAATCATAATATATTATACACTAGTTTATGCTAGCTTCGGTCAAAAATCAAATTAAATCGGGGACTCTTTGAAATGGTACGAAACTTCACATATCATTTATATATTCTACGACGGAATATTATGATGGATGTCCATGCAAAAACGTATCCGAAAATTAGATTCTATGAAACTTTTCGAAATGCATGTTTCGGTCAAAAATCCTAATATATTATACTCTAGTTTCGGTCAAACAAAAATTAATTGGGGACTATTTGAAATGATACGAGACTTCACATATAATTTACATATGTTAAGAGGGAAGGTTATTATGAAGTCCAAGCAAAAAAAATCATCTAAAAATTAGATTCTAAGAAACTTTTTGAAATGCATGTTTCGTTTAAAAATCATAGTATTTTATACACTAATTTCGTCAAAAAAATCAAATTTAAATGGGAACTATTTGAAATAATACGAGACTTTTCATATCATTTATATATGTTAAGAGGGGAGGTTATGATGGTATTCCATTTAAAAAAAATCATTTGAAAAATAGATTCTATGAAACTTTTCGAAATGCATGTTTCGTTCAAAATTCATAATATATTATGCATTAGTTTCGGTCAAAAAAATAATTTAATTGGGGACTATTTGAAATGAACGGGACTTCACATATCATTTATATATGATAAGAGGGAAGGTTATGATGGAAGTCGATGCGAAAAAATCATCTAAAAATTAGATTCTATGAAACTTTTCGAAATGCAAGTTTCGTTTAAAAATCATAGTATATAATACACTAGTTTCGGTCAAAAATCAAATTAATTCTGGGATTGTTCGAAATGGTACGAAACTTCACATATCATTTATATATTTTACGAGGGAATATTATGATGGATGTCCATGCAAAAAATATCCGAAAATTAGATTCTATGAAACTTTTCGAAATGCAAGTTTCTGTCAAAAATCATAGTATATTATACACTAGTTTCGGTCAAAAATATCAAATTTAATTGGGGACTATTTAAAATGATACGAGACTTCACATATCATTTATATATGTTAAGAGGTAAAGTTATGATGGAAGTCCATGCAAAAAAATCATCTAAAAATTAGAATCTATGAAACTTTTCGAAATGCAAGTTTCGGTCAAAAATCATAGTATATTATACACTAGTTTCGGTCAAAAAATCAAATTTAATTGGGGACTATTTGAAATGATACGAGACTTCACATATCATTTATATATGTGAAGAGGGAAGGTCATGATGGAAGTACATTAAAAAAAAATCATCAGAAAACTAGATTCTATGAAAGTTTTCGAAATGCAAGTTTCGGTCAAAAAATCATAATATATTATACACTAGTTTATGCTAGCTTCGTTCAAAAATCAAATTAAATCGGGGACTCTTTGAAATGGTACGAAACTTCACATATCATTTATATATTCTACGACGGAATATTATGATGGATGTCCATGCAAAAACGTATCCGAAAATTAGATTCTATGAAACTTTTCGAAATGCATGTTTCGGTCAAAAATCCTAATATATTATACTCTAGTTTCGGTCAAACAAAAATTAATTGGGGACTATTTGAAATGATACGAGACTTCACATATAATTTACATATGTTAAGAGGGAAGGTTATTATGAAGTCCAAGCAAAAAAAATCATCTAAAAATTAGATTCTAAGAAACTTTTTGAAATGCATGTTTCGTTTAAAAATCATAGTATATTATACACTAATTTCGTCAAAAAAATCAAATTTAATTGGGAACTATTTGAAATAATACGAGACTTTTCATATCATTTATATATGTTAAGAGGGGAGGTTATGATGGTATTTCATTTAAAAAAAATCATTTGAAAAATAGATTCTATGAAACTTTTCGAAATGCATGTTTCGTTCAAAATTCATAATATATTATGCATTAGTTTTGGTCAAAAAAATAATTTAATTGGGGTCTATTTGAAATGACACGGGACTTCACATATCATTTATATATGATAAGAGGGAAGGTTATGATGGAAGTCGATGCGAAAAAATCATCTAAAAATTAGATTCTATGAAACTTTTCGAAATGCAAGTTTCGTTTAAAAATCATAGTATATAATACACTAGTTTCGGTCAAAAATCAAATTAATTCTGGGATTGTTCGAAATGGTACGAAACTTCACATATCATTTATATATTTTACGAGGGAATATTATGATGGATGTCCATGCAAAAAATATCCGAAAATTAGATTCTATGAAACTTTTCGAAATGCAAGTTTCTGTCAAAAATCATAGTATATTATACACTAGTTTCGGTCAAAAATATCAAATTTAATTGGGGACTATTTAAAATGATACGAGACTTCACATATCATTTATATATGTTAAGAGGTAAAGTTATGATGGAAGTCCATGCAAAAAAATCATCTAAAAATTAGAATCTATGAAACTTTTCGAAATGCAAGTTTCGGTCAAAAATCATAGTATATTATACACTAGTTTCGGTCAAAAAATCAAATTTAATTGGGGACTATTTGAAATGATACGAGACTTCACATATCATTTATATATGTGAAGAGGGAAGGTCATGATGGAAGTACATTAAAAAAAAATCATCAGAAAACTAGATTCTATGAAAGTTTTCGAAATGCAAGTTTCGGTCAAAAAATCATAATATATTATACACTAGTTTATGCTAGCTTCGTTCAAAAATCAAATTAAATCGGGGACTCTTTGAAATGGTACGAAACTTCACATATCATTTATATATTCTACGACGGAATATTATGATGGATGTCCATGCAAAAACGTATCCGAAAATTAGATTCTATGAAACTTTTCGAAATGCATGTTTCGGTCAAAAATCCTAATATATTATACTCTAGTTTCGGTCAAACAAAAATTAATTGGGGACTATTTGAAATGATACGAGACTTCACATATAATTTACATATGTTAAGAGGGAAGGTTATTATGAAGTCCAAGCAAAAAAAATCATCTAAAAATTAGATTCTAAGAAACTTTTTGAAATGCATGTTTCGTTTAAAAATCATAGTATATTATACACTAATTTCGTCAAAAAAATCAAATTTAAATGGGAACTATTTGAAATAATACGAGACTTTTCATATCATTTATATATGTTAAGAGGGGAGGTTATGATGGTATTTCATTTAAAAAAAATCATTTGAAAAATAGATTCTATGAAACTTTTCGAAATGCATGTTTCGTTCAAAATTCATAATATATTATGCATTAGTTTTGGTCAAAAAAATAATTTAATTGGGGTCTATTTGAAATGACACGGGACTTCACATATCATTTATATATGATAAGAGGGAAGGTTATGATGGAAGTCGATGCGAAAAAATCATCTAAAAATTAGATTCTATGAAACTTTTCGAAATGCAAGTTTCGTTTAAAAATCATAGTATATAATACACTAGTTTCGGTCAAAAATCAAATTAATTCTGGGATTGTTCGAAATGGTACGAAACTTCACATATCATTTATATATTTTACGAGGGAATAATATGATGGATGTCCATGCAAAAAATATCCGAAAATTAGATTCTATGAAACTTTTCGAAATGCAAGTTTCTGTCAAAAATCATAGTATATTATACACTAGTTTCGGTCAAAAATATCAAATTTAATTGGGGACTATTTAAAATGATACGAGACTTCACATATCATTTATATATGTTAAGAGGTAAAGTTATGATAGAAGTCCATGCAAAAAAATCATCTAAAAATTAGAATCTATGAAACTTTTCGAAATGCAAGTTTCGGTCAAAAATCATAGTATATTATACACTAGTTTCGGTCAAAAAATCAAATTTAATTGGGGACTATTTGAAATGATACGAGACTTCACATATCATTTATATATGTGAAGAGGGAAGGTCATGATGGAAGTACATTCAAAAAAAATCATCAGAAAACTAGATTCTATGAAAGTTTTCGAAATGCAAGTTTCGGTCAAAAAATCATAATATATTATACACTAGTTTATGCTAGCTTCGGTCAAAAATCAAATTAAATCGGGGACTCTTTGAAATGGTACGAAACTTCACATATCATTTATATATTTTACGACGGAATATTATGATGGATGTCCATGCAAAAACGTATCCGAAAATTAGATTCTATGAAACTTTTCGAAATGCATGTTTCGGTCAAAAATCCTAATATATTATACTCTAGTTTCGGTCAAACAAAAATTAATTGGGGACTATTTGAAATGATACGAGACTTCACATATAATTTACATATGTTAAGAGGGAAGGTTATTATGAAGTCCAAGCAAAAAAAATCATCTAAAAATTAGATTCTAAGAAACTTTTTGAAATGCATGTTTCGTTTAAAAATCATAGTATATTATACACTAATTTCGTCAAAAAAATCAAATTTAAATGGGAACTATTTGAAATAATACGAGACTTTTCATATCATTTATATATGTTAAGAGGGGAGGTTATGATGGTATTCCATTTAAAAAAAAATCATTTGAAAAATAGATTCTATGAATCTTTTCGAAATGCATGTTTTGTTCAAAATTCATAATATATTATGCATTAGTTTCGGTCAAAAAAATAATTTAATTGGGGACTATTTGAAATGAACGGGACTTCACATATCATTTATATATGATAAGAGGGAAGGTTATGATGGAAGTCGATGCGAAAAAATCATCTAAAAATTAGATTCTATGAAACTTTTCGAAATGCAAGTTTCGTTTAAAAATCATAGTATATAATACACTAGTTTCGGTCAAAAATCAAATTAATTCTGGGATTGTTCGAAATGGTACGAAACTTCACATATCATTTATATATTTTACGAGGGAATATTATGATGGATGTCCATGCAAAAAATATCCGAAAATTAGATTCTATGAAACTTTTCGAAATGCAAGTTTCTGTCAAAAATCATAGTATATTATACACTAGTTTCGGTCAAAAATATCAAATTTAATTGGGGACTATTTAAAATGATACGAGACTTCACATATCATTTATATATGTTAAGAGGTAAAGTTATGATGGAAGTCCATGCAAAAAAATCATCTAAAAATTAGAATCTATGAAACTTTTCGAAATGCAAGTTTCGGTCAAAAATCATAGTATATTATACACTAGTTTCGGTCAAAAAATCAAATTTAATTGGGGACTATTTGAAATGATACGAGACTTCACATATCATTTATATATGTGAAGAGGGAAGGTCATGATGGAAGTACATTAAAAAAAAATCATCAGAAAACTAGATTCTATGAAAGTTTTCGAAATGCAAGTTTCGGTCAAAAAATCATAATATATTATACACTAGTTTATGCTAGCTTCGTTCAAAAATCAAATTAAATCGGGGACTCTTTGAAATGGTACGAAACTTCACATATAATTTATATATTCTACGACGGAATATTATGATGGATGTCCATGCAAAAACGTATCCGAAAATTAGATTCTATGAAACTTTTCGAAATGCATGTTTCGGTCAAAAATCCTAATATATTATACTCTAGTTTCGGTCAAACAAAAATTAATTGGGGACTATTTGAAATGATACGAGACTTCACATATAATTTACATATGTTAAGAGGGAAGGTTATTATGAAGTCCAAGCAAAAAAAATCATCTAAAAATTAGATTCTAAGAAACTTTTTGAAATGCATGTTTCGTTTAAAAATCATAGTATATTATACACTAATTTCGTCAAAAAAATCAAATTTAAATGGGAACTATTTGAAATAATATGAGACTTTTCATATCATTTATATATGTTAAGAGGGGAGGTTATGATGGTATTTCATTTAAAAAAAATCATTTGAAAAATAGATTCTATGAAACTTTTCGAAATGCATGTTTCGTTCAAAATTCATAATATATTATGCATTAGTTTTGGTCAAAAAAATAATTTAATTGGGGTCTATTTGAAATGACACGGGACTTCACATATCATTTATATATGATAAGAGGGAAGGTTATGATGGAAGTCGATGCGAAAAAATCATCTAAAAATTAGATTCTATGAAACTTTTCGAAATGCAAGTTTTGTTTAAAAATCATAGTATATAATACACTAGTTTCGGTCAAAAATAAAATTAATTCTGGGATTGTTCGAAATGGTACGAAACTTCACATATCATTTATATATTTTACGAGGGAATATTATGATGGATGTCCATGCAAAAAATATCCGAAAATTAGATTCTATGAAACTTTTCGAAATGCAAGTTTCTGTCAAAAATCATAGTATATTATACACTAGTTTCGGTCAAAAATATCAAATTTAATTGGGGACTATTTAAAATGATACGAGACTTCACATATCATTTATATATGTTAAGAGGTAAAGTTATGATAGAAGTCCATGCAAAAAAATCATCTAAAAATTAGAATCTATGAAACTTTTCGAAATGCAAGTTTCGGTCAAAAATCATAGTATATTATACACTAGTTTCGGTCAAAAAATCAAATTTAATTGGGGACTATTTGAAATGATACGAGACTTCACATATCATTTATATATGTGAAGAGGGAAGGTCATGATGGAAGTACATTCAAAAAAAATCATCAGAAAACTAGATTCTATGAAAGTTTTCGAAATGCAAGTTTCGGTCAAAAAATCATAATATATTATACACTAGTTTATGCTAGCTTCGGTCAAAAATCAAATTAAATCGGGGACTCTTTGAAATGGTACGAAACTTCACATATCATTTATATATTTTACGACGGAATATTATGATGGATGTCCATGCAAAAACGTATCCGAAAATTAGATTCTATGAAACTTTTCGAAATGCATGTTTCGGTCAAAAATCCTAATATATTATACTCTAGTTTCGGTCAAACAAAAATTAATTGGGGACTATTTGAAATGATACGAGACTTCACATATAATTTACATATGTTAAGAGGGAAGGTTATTATGAAGTCCAAGCAAAAAAAATCATCTAAAAATTAGATTCTAAGAAACTTTTTGAAATGCATGTTTCGTTTAAAAATCATAGTATATTATACACTAATTTCGTCAAAAAAATCAAATTTAAATGGGAACTATTTGAAATAATACGAGACTTTTCATATCATTTATATATGTTAAGAGGGGAGGTTATGATGGTATTCCATTTAAAAAAAAATCATTTGAAAAATAGATTCTATGAATCTTTTCGAAATGCATGTTTTGTTCAAAATTCATAATATATTATGCATTAGTTTCGGTCAAAAAAATAATTTAATTGGGGACTATTTGAAATGAACGGGACTTCACATATCATTTATATATGATAAGAGGGAAGGTTATGATGGAAGTCGATGCGAAAAAATCATCTAAAAATTAGATTCTATGAAACTTTTCGAAATGCAAGTTTCGTTTAAAAATCATAGTATATAATACACTAGTTTCGGTCAAAAATCAAATTAATTCTGGGATTGTTCGAAATGGTACGAAACTTCACATATCATTTATATATTTTACGAGGGAATATTATGATGGATGTCCATGCAAAAAATATCCGAAAATTATATTCTATGAAACTTTTCGAAATGCAAGTTTCTGTCAAAAATCATAGTATATTATACACTAGTTTCGGTCAAAAATATCAAATTTAATTGGGGACTATTTAAAATGATACGAGACTTCACATATCATTTATATATGTTAAGAGGTAAAGTTATGATGGAAGTCCATGCAAAAAAATCATCTAAAAATTAGAATCTATGAAACTTTTCGAAATGCAAGTTTCGGTCAAAAATCATAGTATATTATACACTAGTTTCGGTCAAAAAATCAAATTTAATTGGGGACTATTTGAAATGATACGAGACTTCACATATCATTTATATATGTGAAGAGGGAAGGTCATGATGGAAGTACATTAAAAAAAAATCATCAGAAAACTAGATTCTATGAAAGTTTTCGAAATGCAAGTTTCGGTCAAAAAATCATAATATATTATACACTAGTTTATGCTAGCTTCGTTCAAAAATCAAATTAAATCGGGGACTCTTTGAAATGGTACGAAACTTCACATATCATTTATATATTCTACGACGGAATATTATGATGGATGTCCATGCAAAAACGTATCCGAAAATTAGATTCTATGAAACTTTTCGAAATGCATGTTTCGGTCAAAAATCCTAATATATTATACTCTAGTTTCGGTCAAACAAAAATTAATTGGGGACTATTTGAAATGATACGAGACTTCACATATAATTTACATATGTTAAGAGGGAAGGTTATTATGAAGTCCAAGCAAAAAAAATCATCTAAAAATTAGATTCTAAGAAACTTTTTGAAATGCATGTTTCGTTTAAAAATCATAGTATATTATACACTAATTTCGTCAAAAAAATCAAATTTAAATGGGAACTATTTGAAATAATACGAGACTTTTCATATCATTTATATATGTTAAGAGGGGAGGTTATGATGGTATTTCATTTAAAAAAAATCATTTGAAAAATAGATTCTATGAAACTTTTCGAAATGCATGTTTCGTTCAAAATTCATAATATATTATGCATTAGTTTTGGTCAAAAAAATAATTTAATTGGGGTCTATTTGAAATGACACGGGACTTCACATATCATTTATATATGATAAGAGGGAAGGTTATGATGGAAGTCGATGCGAAAAAATCATCTAAAAATTAGATTCTATGAAACTTTTCGAAATGCAAGTTTCGTTTAAAAATCATAGTATATAATACACTAGTTTCGGTCAAAAATCAAATTAATTCTGGGATTGTTCGAAATGGTACGAAACTTCACATATCATTTATATATTTTACGAGGGAATAATATGATGGATGTCCATGCAAAAAATATCCGAAAATTAGATTCTATGAAACTTTTCGAAATGCAAGTTTCTGTCAAAAATCATAGTATATTATACACTAGTTTCGGTCAAAAATATCAAATTTAATTGGGGACTATTTAAAATGATACGAGACTTCACATATCATTTATATATGTTAAGAGGTAAAGTTATGATAGAAGTCCATGCAAAAAAATCATCTAAAAATTAGAATCTATGAAACTTTTCGAAATGCAAGTTTCGGTCAAAAATCATAGTATATTATACACTAGTTTCGGTCAAAAAATCAAATTTAATTGGGGACTATTTGAAATGATACGAGACTTCACATATCATTTATATATGTGAAGAGGGAAGGTCATGATGGAAGTACATTCAAAAAAAATCATCAGAAAACTAGATTCTATGAAAGTTTTCGAAATGCAAGTTTCGGTCAAAAAATCATAATATATTATACACTAGTTTATGCTAGCTTCGGTCAAAAATCAAATTAAATCGGGGACTCTTTGAAATGGTACGAAACTTCACATATCATTTATATATTTTACGACGGAATATTATGATGGATGTCCATGCAAAAACGTATCCGAAAATTAGATTCTATGAAACTTTTCGAAATGCATGTTTCGGTCAAAAATCCTAATATATTATACTCTAGTTTCGGTCAAACAAAAATTAATTGGGGACTATTTGAAATGATACGAGACTTCACATATAATTTACATATGTTAAGAGGGAAGGTTATTATGAAGTCCAAGCAAAAAAAATCATCTAAAAATTAGATTCTAAGAAACTTTTTGAAATGCATGTTTCGTTTAAAAATCATAGTATATTATACACTAATTTCGTCAAAAAAATCAAATTTAAATGGGAACTATTTGAAATAATACGAGACTTTTCATATCATTTATATATGTTAAGAGGGGAGGTTATGATGGTATTCCATTTAAAAAAAAATCATTTGAAAAATAGATTCTATGAAACTTTTCGAAATGCATGTTTTGTTCAAAATTCATAATATATTATGCATTAGTTTCGGTCAAAAAAATAATTTAATTGGGGACTATTTGAAATGAACGGGACTTCACATATCATTTATATATGATAAGAGGGAAGGTTATGATGGAAGTCGATGCGAAAAAATCATCTAAAAATTTGATTCTATGAAACTTTTCGAAATGCAAGTTTTGTTTAAAAATCATAGTATATAATACACTAGTTTCGGTCAAAAATAAAATTAATTCTGGGATTGTTCGAAATGGTACGAAACTTCACATATCATTTATATATTTTACGAGGGAATATTATGATGGATGTCCATGCAAAAAATATCCGAAAATTAGATTCTATGAAACTTTTCGAAATGCAAGTTTCTGTCAAAAATCATAGTATATTATACACTAGTTTCGGTCAAAAATATCAAATTTAATTGGGGACTATTTAAAATGATACGAGACTTCACATATCATTTATATATGTTAAGAGGTAAAGTTATGATGGAAGTCCATGCAAAAAAATCATCTAAAAATTAGAATCTATGAAACTTTTCGAAATGCAAGTTTCGGTCAAAAATCATAGTATATTATACACTAGTTTCGGTCAAAAAATCAAATTTAATTGGGGACTATTTGAAATGATACGAGACTTCACATATCATTTATATATGTGAAGAGGGAAGGTCATGATGGAAGTACATTAAAAAAAAATCATCAGAAAACTAGATTCTATGAAAGTTTTCGAAATGCAAGTTTCGGTCAAAAAATCATAATATATTATACACTAGTTTATGCTAGCTTCGTTCAAAAATCAAATTAAATCGGGGACTCTTTGAAATGGTACGAAACTTCACATATCATTTATATATTCTACGATGGAATATTATGATGGATGTCCATGCAAAAACGTATCCGAAAATTAGATTCTATGAAACTTTTCGAAATGCATGTTTCGGTCAAAAATCCTAATATATTATACTCTAGTTTCGGTCAAACAAAAATTAATTGGGGACTATTTGAAATGATACGAGACTTCACATATAATTTACATATGTTAAGAGGGAAGGTTATTATGAAGTCCAAGCAAAAAAAATCATCTAAAAATTAGATTCTAAGAAACTTTTTGAAATGCATGTTTCGTTTAAAAATCATAGTATATTATACACTAATTTCGTCAAAAAAATCAAATTTAAATGGGAACTATTTGAAATAATACGAGACTTTTCATATCATTTATATATGTTAAGAGGGGAGGTTATGATGGTATTTCATTTAAAAAAAATCATTTGAAAAATAGATTCTATGAAACTTTTCGAAATGCATGTTTTGTTCAAAATTCATAATATATTATGCACTAGTTTCGGTCAAAAAAATAATTTAATTGGGGACTATTTGAAATGAACGGGACTTCACATATCATTTATATATGATAAGAGGGAAGGTTATGATGGAAGTCGATGCGAAAAAATCATCTAAAAATTTGATTCTATGAAACTTTTCGAAATGCAAGTTTCGTTTAAAAATCATAGTATATAATACACTAGTTTCGGTCAAAAATAAAATTAATTCTGGGATTGTTCGAAATGGTACGAAACTTCACATATCATTTATATATTTTACGAGGGAATATTATGATGGATGTCCATGCAAAAAATATCCGAAAATTAGATTCTATGAAACTTTTCGAAATGCAAGTTTCTGTCAAAAATCATAGTATATTATACACTAGTTTCGGTCAAAAATATCAAATTTAATTGGGGACTATTTAAAATGATACGAGACTTCACATATCATTTATATATGTTAAGAGGTAAAGTTATGATGGAAGTCCATGCAAAAAAATCATCTAAAAATTAGAATCTATGAAACTTTTCGAAATGCAAGTTTCGGTCAAAAATCATAGTATATTATACACTAGTTTCGGTCAAAAAATCAAATTTAATTGGGGACTATTTGAAATGATACGAGACTTCACATATCATTTATATATGTGAAGAGGGAAGGTCATGATGGAAGTACATTAAAAAAAAATCATCAGAAAACTAGATTCTATGAAAGTTTTCGAAATGCAAGTTTCGGTCAAAAAATCATAATATATTATACACTAGTTTATGCTAGCTTCGGTCAAAAATCAAATTAAATCGGGGACTCTTTGAAATGGTACGAAACTTCACATATCATTTATATATTCTACGACGGAATATTATGATGGATGTCCATGCAAAAACGTATCCGAAAATTAGATTCTATGAAACTTTTCGAAATGCATGTTTCGGTCAAAAATCCTAATATATTATACTCTAGTTTCGGTCAAACAAAAATTAATTGGGGACTATTTGAAATGATACGAGACTTCACATATAATTTACATATGTTAAGAGGGAAGGTTATTATGAAGTCCAAGCAAAAAAAATCATCTAAAAATTAGATTCTAAGAAACTTTTTGAAATGCATGTTTCGTTTAAAAATCATAGTATTTTATACACTAATTTCGTCAAAAAAATCAAATTTAAATGGGAAATATTTGAAATAATACGAGACTTTTCATATCATTTATATATGTTAAGAGGGGAGGTTATGATGGTATTCCATTTAAAAAAAATCATTTGAAAAATAGATTCTATGAAACTTTTCGAAATGCATGTTTCGTTCAAAATTCATAATATATTATGCATTAGTTTCGGTCAAAAAAATAATTTAATTGGGGACTATTTGAAATGAACGGGACTTCACATATCATTTATATATGATAAGAGGGAAGGTTATGATGGAAGTCGATGCGAAAATATCATCTAAAAATTAGATTCTATGAAACTTTTCGAAATGCAAGTTTCGTTTAAAAATCATAGTATATAATACACTAGTTTCGGTCAAAAATAAAATTAATTCTGGGATTGTTCGAAATGGTACGAAACTTCACATATCATTTATATATTTTACGAGGGAATATTATGATGGATGTCCATGCAAAAAATATCCGAAAATTAGATTCTATGAAACTTTTCGAAATGCAAGTTTCTGTCAAAAATCATAGTATATTATACACTAGTTTCGGTCAAAAATATCAAATTTAATTGGGGACTATTTAAAATGATACGAGACTTCACATATCATTTATATATGTTAAGAGGTAAAGTTATGATGGAAGTACATGCAAAAAAAGCATCTAAAAATTAGAATCTATGAAACTTTTCGAAATGCAAGTTTCGGTCAAAAATCATAGTATATTATACACTAGTTTCGGTCAAAAAATCAAATTTAATTGGGGACTATTTGAAATGATACGAGACTTCACATATCATTTATATATGTGAAGAGGGAAGGTCATGATGGAAGTACATTAAAAAAAAATCATCAGAAAACTAGATTCTATGAAAGTTTTCGAAATGCAAGTTTCGGTCAAAAAATCATAATATATTATACACTAGTTTATGCTAGCTTCGTTCAAAAATCAAATTAAATCGGGGACTCTTTGAAATGGTACGAAACTTCACATATCATTTATATATTCTACGATGGAATATTATGATGGATGTCCATGCAAAAACGTATCCGAAAATTAGATTCTATGAAACTTTTCGAAATGCATGTTTCGGTCAAAAATCCTAATATATTATACTCTAGTTTCGGTCAAACAAAAATTAATTGGGGACTATTTGAAATGATACGAGACTTCACATATAATTTACATATGTTAAGAGGGAAGGTTATTATGAAGTCCAAGCAAAAAAAATCATCTAAAAATTAGATTCTAAGAAACTTTTTGAAATGCATGTTTCGTTTAAAAATCATAGTATATTATACACTAATTTCGTCAAAAAAATCAAATTTAAATGGGAACTATTTGAAATAATACGAGACTTTTCATATCATTTATATATGTTAAGAGGGGAGGTTATGATGGTATTCCATTTAAAAAAAATCATTTGAAAAATAGATTCTATGAAACTTTTCGAAATGCATGTTTCGTTCAAAATTCATAATATATTATGCATTAGTTTTGGTCAAAAAAATAAATTAATTGGGGTCTATTTGAAATGACACTGGACTTCACATATCATTTATATATGATAAGAGGGAAGGTTATGATGGAAGTCGATGCGAAAAAATCATCTAAAAATTAGATTCTATGAAACTTTTCGAAATGCATGTTTCGTTTAAAAATCATAGTATATAATACACTAGTTTCGGTCAAAAATCAAATTAATTCTGGGATTGTTCGAAATGGTACGAAACATCACATATCATTTATATATTTTACGAGGGAATATTATGATGGATGTCCATGCAAAAAATATCCGAAAATTAGATTCTATGAAACTTTTCGAAATGCAAGTTTCTGTCAAAAATCATAGTATATTATACACTAGTTTCGGTCAAAAATATCAAATTTAATTGGGGACTTTTTAAAATGATACGAGACTTCACATATCATTTATATATGTTAAGAGGTAAAGTTATGATGGAAGTCCATGCAAAAAAATCATCTAAAAATTAGAATCTATGAAACTTTTCGAAATGCAAGTTTCGGTCAAAAATCATAGTATATTATACACTAGTTTCGGTCAAAAAATCAAATTTAATTGGGGACTATTTGAAATGATACGAGACTTCACATATCATTTATATATGTGAAGAGGGAAGGTCATGATGGAAGTACATTAAAAAAAAATCATCAGAAAACTAGATTCTATGAAAGTTTTCGAAATGCAAGTTTCGGTCAAAAAATCATAATATATTATACACTAGTTTATGCTAGCTTCGTTCAAAAATCAAATTAAATCGGGGACTCTTTGAAATGGTACGAAACTTCACATATCATTTATATATTCTACGATGGAATATTATGATGGATGTCCATGCAAAAACGTATCCGAAAATTAGATTCTATGAAACTTTTCGAAATGCATGTTTCGGTCAAAAATCCTAATATATTATACTCTAGTTTCGGTCAAACAAAAATTAATTGGGGACTATTTGAAATGATACGAGACTTCACATATAATTTACATATGTTAAGAGGGAAGGTTATTATGAAGTCCAAGCAAAAAAAATCATCTAAAAATTAGATTCTAAGAAACTTTTTGAAATGCATGTTTCGTTTAAAAATCATAGTATATTATACACTAATTTCGTCAAAAAAATCAAATTTAAATGGGAACTATTTGAAATAATACGAGACTTTTCATATCATTTATATATGTTAAGAGGGGAGGTTATGATGGTATTCCATTTAAAAAAAATCATTTGAAAAATAGATTCTATGAAACTTTTCGAAATGCATGTTTCGTTCAAAATTCATAATATATTATGCATTAGTTTTGGTCAAAAAAATAAATTAATTGGGGTCTATTTGAAATGACACTGGACTTCACATATCATTTATATATGATAAGAGGGAAGGTTATGATGGAAGTCGATGCGAAAAAATCATCTAAAAATTAGATTCTATGAAACTTTTCGAAATGCATGTTTCGTTTAAAAATTATAGTATATAATACACTAGTTTCGGTCAAAAATCAAATTAATTCTGGGATTGTTCGAAATGGTACGAAACATCACATATCATTTATATATTTTACGAGGGAATATTATGATGGATGTCCATGCAAAAAATATCCGAAAATTAGATTCTATGAAACTTTTCGAAATGCAAGTTTCTGTCAAAAATCATAGTATATTATACACTAGTTTCGGTCAAAAATATCAAATTTAATTGGGGACTTTTTAAAATGATACGAGACTTCACATATCATTTATATATGTTAAGAGGTAAAGTTATGATGGAAGTCCATGCAAAAAAATCATCTAAAAATTAGAATCTATGAAACTTTTCGAAATGCAAGTTTCGGTCAAAAATCATAGTATATTATACACTAGTTTCGGTCAAAAAATCAAATTTAATTGGGGACTATTTGAAATGATACGAGACTTCACATATCATTTATATATGTGAAGAGGGAAGGTCATGATGGAAGTACATTAAAAAAAAATCATCAGAAAACTAGATTCTATGAAAGTTTTCGAAATGCAAGTTTCGGTCAAAAAATCATAATATATTATACACTAGTTTATGCTAGCTTCGTTCAAAAATCAAATTAAATCGGGGACTCTTTGAAATGGTACGAAACTTCACATATCATTTATATATTCTACGACGGAATATTATGATGGATGTCCATGCAAAAACGTATCCGAAAATTAGATTCTATGAAACTTTTCGAAATGCATGTTTCGGTCAAAAATCCTAATATATTATACTCTAGTTTCGGTCAAACAAAAATTAATTGGGGACTATTTGAAATGATACGAGACTTCACATATAATTTACATATGTTAAGAGGGAAGGTTATTATGAAGTCCAAGCAAAAAAAATCATCTAAAAATTAGATTCTAAGAAACTTTTTGAAATGCATGTTTCGTTTAAAAATCATAGTATATTATACACTAATTTCGTCAAAAAAATCAAATTTAAATGGGAACTATTTGAAATAATACGAGACTTTTCATATCATTTATATATGTTAAGAGGGGAGGTTATGATGGTATTTCATTTAAAAAAAATCATTTGAAAAATAGATTCTATGAAACTTTTCGAAATGCATGTTTTGTTCAAAATTCATAATATATTATGCACTAGTTTCGGTCAAAAAAATAATTTAATTGGGGACTATTTGAAATGAACGGGACTTCACATATCATTTATATATGATAAGAGGGAAGGTTATGATGGAAGTCGATGCGAAAAAATCATCTAAAAATTTGATTCTATGAAACTTTTCGAAATGCAAGTTTCGTTTAAAAATCATAGTATATAATACACTAGTTTCGGTCAAAAATAAAATTAATTCTGGGATTGTTCGAAATGGTACGAAACTTCACATATCATTTATATATTTTACGAGGGAATATTATGATGGATGTCCATGCAAAAAATATCCGAAAATTAGATTCTATGAAACTTTTCGAAATGCAAGTTTCTGTCAAAAATCATAGTATATTATACACTAGTTTCGGTCAAAAATATCAAATTTAATTGGGGACTATTTAAAATGATACGAGACTTCACATATCATTTATATATGTTAAGAGGTAAAGTTATGATGGAAGTCCATGCAAAAAAATCATCTAAAAATTAGAATCTATGAAACTTTTCGAAATGCAAGTTTCGGTCAAAAATCATAGTATATTATACACTAGTTTCGGTCAAAAAATCAAATTTAATTGGGGACTATTTGAAATGATACGAGACTTCACATATCATTTATATATGTGAAGAGGGAAGGTCATGATGGAAGTACATTAAAAAAAAATCATCAGAAAACTAGATTCTATGAAAGTTTTCGAAATGCAAGTTTCGGTCAAAAAATCATAATATATTATACACTAGTTTATGCTAGCTTCGTTCAAAAATCAAATTAAATCGGGGACTCTTTGAAATGGTACGAAACTTCACATATCATTTATATATTCTACGATGGAATATTATGATGGATGTCCATGCAAAAACGTATCCGAAAATTAGATTCTATGAAACTTTTCGAAATGCATGTTTCGGTCAAAAATCCTAATATATTATACTCTAGTTTCGGTCAAACAAAAATTAATTGGGGACTATTTGAAATGATACGAGACTTCACATATAATTTACATATGTTAAGAGGGAAGGTTATTATGAAGTCCAAGCAAAAAAAATCATCTAAAAATTAGATTCTAAGAAACTTTTTGAAATGCATGTTTCGTTTAAAAATCATAGTATATTATACACTAATTTCGTCAAAAAAATCAAATTTAAATGGGAACTATTTGAAATAATACGAGACTTTTCATATCATTTATATATGTTAAGAGGGGAGGTTATGATGGTATTCCATTTAAAAAAAATCATTTGAAAAATAGATTCTATGAAACTTTTCGAAATGCATGTTTCGTTCAAAATTCATAATATATTATGCATTAGTTTTGGTCAAAAAAATAAATTAATTGGGGTCTATTTGAAATGACACTGGACTTCACATATCATTTATATATGATAAGAGGGAAGGTTATGATGGAAGTCGATGCGAAAAAATCATCTAAAAATTAGATTCTATGAAACTTTTCGAAATGCATGTTTCGTTTAAAAATCATAGTATATAATACACTAGTTTCGGTCAAAAATCAAATTAATTCTGGGATTGTTCGAAATGGTACGAAACATCACATATCATTTATATATTTTACGAGGGAATATTATGATGGATGTCCATGCAAAAAATATCCGAAAATTAGATTCTATGAAACTTTTCGAAATGCAAGTTTCTGTCAAAAATCATAGTATATTATACACTAGTTTCGGTCAAAAATATCAAATTTAATTGGGGACTTTTTAAAATGATACGAGACTTCACATATCATTTATATATGTTAAGAGGTAAAGTTATGATGGAAGTCCATGCAAAAAAATCATCTAAAAATTAGAATCTATGAAACTTTTCGAAATGCAAGTTTCGGTCAAAAATCATAGTATATTATACACTAGTTTCGGTCAAAAAATCAAATTTAATTGGGGACTATTTGAAATGATACGAGACTTCACATATCATTTATATATGTGAAGAGGGAAGGTCATGATGGAAGTACATTAAAAAAAAATCATCAGAAAACTAGATTCTATGAAAGTTTTCGAAATGCAAGTTTCGGTCAAAAAATCATAATATATTATACACTAGTTTATGCTAGCTTCGTTCAAAAATCAAATTAAATCGGGGACTCTTTGAAATGGTACGAAACTTCACATATCATTTATATATTCTACGATGGAATATTATGATGGATGTCCATGCAAAAACGTATCCGAAAATTAGATTCTATGAAACTTTTCGAAATGCATGTTTCGGTCAAAAATCCTAATATATTATACTCTAGTTTCGGTCAAACAAAAATTAATTGGGGACTATTTGAAATGATACGAGACTTCACATATAATTTACATATGTTAAGAGGGAAGGTTATTATGAAGTCCAAGCAAAAAAAATCATCTAAAAATTAGATTCTAAGAAACTTTTTGAAATGCATGTTTCGTTTAAAAATCATAGTATATTATACACTAATTTCGTCAAAAAAATCAAATTTAAATGGGAACTATTTGAAATAATACGAGACTTTTCATATCATTTATATATGTTAAGAGGGGAGGTTATGATGGTATTCCATTTAAAAAAAATCATTTGAAAAATAGATTCTATGAAACTTTTCGAAATGCATGTTTCGTTCAAAATTCATAATATATTATGCATTAGTTTTGGTCAAAAAAATAAATTAATTGGGGTCTATTTGAAATGACACTGGACTTCACATATCATTTATATATGATAAGAGGGAAGGTTATGATGGAAGTCGATGCGAAAAAATCATCTAAAAATTAGATTCTATGAAACTTTTCGAAATGCATGTTTCGTTTAAAAATTATAGTATATAATACACTAGTTTCGGTCAAAAATCAAATTAATTCTGGGATTGTTCGAAATGGTACGAAACATCACATATCATTTATATATTTTACGAGGGAATATTATGATGGATGTCCATGCAAAAAATATCCGAAAATTAGATTCTATGAAACTTTTCGAAATGCAAGTTTCTGTCAAAAATCATAGTATATTATACACTAGTTTCGGTCAAAAATATCAAATTTAATTGGGGACTTTTTAAAATGATACGAGACTTCACATATCATTTATATATGTTAAGAGGTAAAGTTATGATGGAAGTCCATGCAAAAAAATCATCTAAAAATTAGAATCTATGAAACTTTTCGAAATGCAAGTTTCGGTCAAAAATCATAGTATATTATACACTAGTTTCGGTCAAAAAATCAAATTTAATTGGGGACTATTTGAAATGATACGAGACTTCACATATCATTTATATATGTGAAGAGGGAAGGTCATGATGGAAGTACATTAAAAAAAAATCATCAGAAAACTAGATTCTATGAAAGTTTTCGAAATGCAAGTTTCGGTCAAAAAATCATAATATATTATACACTAGTTTATGCTAGCTTCGTTCAAAAATCAAATTAAATCGGGGACTCTTTGAAATGGTACGAAACTTCACATATCATTTATATATTCTACGACGGAATATTATGATGGATGTCCATGCAAAAACGTATCCGAAAATTAGATTCTATGAAACTTTTCGAAATGCATGTTTCGGTCAAAAATCCTAATATATTATACTCTAGTTTCGGTCAAACAAAAATTAATTGGGGACTATTTGAAATGATACGAGACTTCACATATAATTTACATATGTTAAGAGGGAAGGTTATTATGAAGTCCAAGCAAAAAAAATCATCTAAAAATTAGATTCTAAGAAACTTTTTGAAATGCATGTTTCGTTTAAAAATCATAGTATATTATACACTAATTTCGTCAAAAAAATCAAATTTAAATGGGAACTATTTGAAATAATACGAGACTTTTCATATCATTTATATATGTTAAGAGGGGAGGTTATGATGGTATTCCATTTAAAAAAAAATCATTTGAAAAATAGATTCTATGAAACTTTTCGAAATGCATGTTTTGTTCAAAATTCATAATATATTATGCATTAGTTTCGGTCAAAAAAATAATTTAATTGGGGACTATTTGAAATGAACGGGACTTCACATATCATTTATATATGATAAGAGGGAAGGTTATGATGGAAGTCGATGCGAAAAAATCATCTAAAAATTTGATTCTATGAAACTTTTCGAAATGCAAGTTTTGTTTAAAAATCATAGTATATAATACACTAGTTTCGGTCAAAAATAAAATTAATTCTGGGATTGTTCGAAATGGTACGAAACTTCACATATCATTTATATATTTTACGAGGGAATATTATGATGGATGTCCATGCAAAAAATATCCGAAAATTAGATTCTATGAAACTTTTCGAAATGCAAGTTTCTGTCAAAAATCATAGTATATTATACACTAGTTTCGGTCAAAAATATCAAATTTAATTGGGGACTATTTAAAATGATACGAGACTTCACATATCATTTATATATGTTAAGAGGTAAAGTTATGATGGAAGTCCATGCAAAAAAATCATCTAAAAATTAGAATCTATGAAACTTTTCGAAATGCAAGTTTCGGTCAAAAATCATAGTATATTATACACTAGTTTCGGTCAAAAAATCAAATTTAATTGGGGACTATTTGAAATGATACGAGACTTCACATATCATTTATATATGTGAAGAGGGAAGGTCATGATGGAAGTACATTAAAAAAAAATCATCAGAAAACTAGATTCTATGAAAGTTTTCGAAATGCAAGTTTCGGTCAAAAAATCATAATATATTATACACTAGTTTATGCTAGCTTCGTTCAAAAATCAAATTAAATCGGGGACTCTTTGAAATGGTACGAAACTTCACATATCATTTATATATTCTACGATGGAATATTATGATGGATGTCCATGCAAAAACGTATCCGAAAATTAGATTCTATGAAACTTTTCGAAATGCATGTTTCGGTCAAAAATCCTAATATATTATACTCTAGTTTCGGTCAAACAAAAATTAATTGGGGACTATTTGAAATGATACGAGACTTCACATATAATTTACATATGTTAAGAGGGAAGGTTATTATGAAGTCCAAGCAAAAAAAATCATCTAAAAATTAGATTCTAAGAAACTTTTTGAAATGCATGTTTCGTTTAAAAATCATAGTATATTATACACTAATTTCGTCAAAAAAATCAAATTTAAATGGGAACTATTTGAAATAATACGAGACTTTTCATATCATTTATATATGTTAAGAGGGGAGGTTATGATGGTATTTCATTTAAAAAAAACTCATTTGAAAAATAGATTCTATGAAACTTTTCGAAATGCATGTTTTGTTCAAAATTCATAATATATTATGCATTAGTTTCGGTCAAAAAAATAATTTAATTGGGGACTATTTGAAATGAACGGGACTTCACATATCATTTATATATGATAAGAGGGAAGGTTATGATGGAAGTCGATGCGAAAAAATCATCTAAAAATTTGATTCTATGAAACTTTTCGAAATGCAAGTTTCGTTTAAAAATCATAGTATATAATACACTAGTTTCGGTCAAAAATAAAATTAATTCTGGGATTGTTCGAAATGGTACGAAACTTCACATATCATTTATATATTTTACGAGGGAATATTATGATGGATGTCCATGCAAAAAATATCCGAAAATTAGATTCTATGAAACTTTTCGAAATGCAAGTTTCTGTCAAAAATCATAGTATATTATACACTAGTTTCGGTCAAAAATATCAAATTTAATTGGGGACTATTTAAAATGATACGAGACTTCACATATCATTTATATATGTTAAGAGGTAAAGTTATGATGGAAGTCCATGCAAAAAAATCATCTAAAAATTAGAATCTATGAAACTTTTCGAAATGCAAGTTTCGGTCAAAAATCATAGTATATTATACACTAGTTTCGGTCAAAAAATCAAATTTAATTGGGGACTATTTGAAATGATACGAGACTTCACATATCATTTATATATGTGAAGAGGGAAGGTCATGATGGAAGTACATTAAAAAAAAATCATCAGAAAACTAGATTCTATGAAAGTTTTCGAAATGCAAGTTTCGGTCAAAAAATCATAATATATTATACACTAGTTTATGCTAGCTTCGTTCAAAAATCAAATTAAATCGGGGACTCTTTGAAATGGTACGAAACTTCACATATCATTTATATATTCTACGATGGAATATTATGATGGATGTCCATGCAAAAACGTATCCGAAAATTAGATTCTATGAAACTTTTCGAAATGCATGTTTCGGTCAAAAATCCTAATATATTATACTCTAGTTTCGGTCAAACAAAAATTAATTGGGGACTATTTGAAATGATACGAGACTTCACATATAATTTACATATGTTAAGAGGGAAGGTTATTATGAAGTCCAAGCAAAAAAAATCATCTAAAAATTAGATTCTAAGAAACTTTTTGAAATGCATGTTTCGTTTAAAAATCATAGTATATTATACACTAATTTCGTCAAAAAAATCAAATTTAAATGGGAACTATTTGAAATAATACGAGACTTTTCATATCATTTATATATGTTAAGAGGGGAGGTTATGATGGTATTTCATTTAAAAAAAACTCATTTGAAAAATAGATTCTATGAAACTTTTCGAAATGCATGTTTTGTTCAAAATTCATAATATATTATGCATTAGTTTCGGTCAAAAAAATAATTTAATTGGGGACTATTTGAAATGAACGGGACTTCACATATCATTTATATATGATAAGAGGGAAGGTTATGATGGAAGTCGATGCGAAAAAATCATCTAAAAATTTGATTCTATGAAACTTTTCGAAATGCAAGTTTCGTTTAAAAATCATAATATATAATACACTAGTTTCGGTCAAAAATAAAATTAATTCTGGGATTGTTCGAAATGGTACGAAACTTCACATATCATTTATATATTTTACGAGGGAATATTATGATGGATGTCCATGCAAAAAATATCCGAAAATTAGATTCTATGAAACTTTTCGAAATGCAAGTTTCTGTCAAAAATCATAGTATATTATACACTAGTTTCGGTCAAAAATATCAAATTTAATTGGGGACTATTTAAAATGATACGAGACTTCACATATCATTTATATATGTTAAGAGGTAAAGTTATGATGGAAGTCCATGCAAAAAAATCATCTAAAAATTAGAATCTATGAAACTTTTCGAAATGCAAGTTTCGGTCAAAAATCATAGTATATTATACACTAGTTTCGGTCAAAAAATCAAATTTAATTGGGGACTATTTGAAATGATACGAGACTTCACATATCATTTATATATGTGAAGAGGGAAGGTCATGATGGAAGTACATTAAAAAAAAATCATCAGAAAACTAGATTCTATGAAAGTTTTCGAAATGCAAGTTTCGGTCAAAAAATCATAATATATTATACACTAGTTTATGCTAGCTTCGTTCAAAAATCAAATTAAATCGGGGACTCTTTGAAATGGTACGAAACTTCACATATCATTTATATATTCTACGATGGAATATTATGATGGATGTCCATGCAAAAACGTATCCGAAAATTAGATTCTATGAAACTTTTCGAAATGCATGTTTCGGTCAAAAATCCTAATATATTATACTCTAGTTTCGGTCAAACAAAAATTAATTGGGGACTATTTGAAATGATACGAGACTTCACATATAATTTACATATGTTAAGAGGGAAGGTTATTATGAAGTCCAAGCAAAAAAAATCATCTAAAAATTAGATTCTAAGAAACTTTTTGAAATGCATGTTTCGTTTAAAAATCATAGTATATTATACACTAATTTCGTCAAAAAAATCAAATTTAAATGGGAACTATTTGAAATAATACGAGACTTTTCATATCATTTATATATGTTAAGAGGGGAGGTTATGATGGTATTTCATTTAAAAAAAACTCATTTGAAAAATAGATTCTATGAAACTTTTCGAAATGCATGTTTTGTTCAAAATTCATAATATATTATGCATTAGTTTCGGTCAAAAAAATAATTTAATTGGGGACTATTTGAAATGAACGGGACTTCACATATCATTTATATATGATAAGAGGGAAGGTTATGATGGAAGTCGATGCGAAAAAATCATCTAAAAATTTGATTCTATGAAACTTTTCGAAATGCAAGTTTCGTTTAAAAATCATAGTATATAATACACTAGTTTCGGTCAAAAATAAAATTAATTCTGGGATTGTTCGAAATGGTACGAAACTTCACATATCATTTATATATTTTACGAGGGAATATTATGATGGATGTCCATGCAAAAAATATCCGAAAATTAGATTCTATGAAACTTTTCGAAATGCAAGTTTCTGTCAAAAATCATAGTATATTATACACTAGTTTCGGTCAAAAATATCAAATTTAATTGGGGACTATTTAAAATGATACGAGACTTCACATATCATTTATATATGTTAAGAGGTAAAGTTATGATGGAAGTCCATGCAAAAAAATCATCTAAAAATTAGAATCTATGAAACTTTTCGAAATGCAAGTTTCGGTCAAAAATCATAGTATATACACTAGTTTCGGTCAAAAAATCAAATTTAATTGGGGACTATTTGAAATGATACGAGACTTCACATATCATTTATATATGTGAAGAGGGAAGGTCATGATGGAAGTACATTAAAAAAAAATCATCAGAAAACTAGATTCTATGAAAGTTTTCGAAATGCAAGTTTCGGTCAAAAAATCATAATATATTATACACTAGTTTATGCTAGCTTCGGTCAAAAATCAAATTAAATCGGGGACTCTTTGAAATGGTACGAAACTTCACATATCATTTATATATTCTACGACGGAATATTATGATGGATGTCCATGCAAAAACGTATCCGAAAATTAGATTCTATGAAACTTTTCGAAATGCATGTTTCGGTCAAAAATCCTAATATATTATACTCTAGTTTCGGTCAAACAAAAATTAATTGGGGACTATTTGAAATGATACGAGACTTCACATATAATTTACATATGTTAAGAGGGAAGGTTATTATGAAGTCCAAGCAAAAAAAATCATCTAAAAATTAGATTCTAAGAAACTTTTTGAAATGCATGTTTCGTTTAAAAATCATAGTATTTTATACACTAATTTCGTCAAAAAAATCAAATTTAAATGGGAAATATTTGAAATAATACGAGACTTTTCATATCATTTATATATGTTAAGAGGGGAGGTTATGATGGTATTCCATTTAAAAAAAATCATTTGAAAAATAGATTCTATGAAACTTTTCGAAATGCATGTTTCGTTCAAAATTCATAATATATTATGCATTAGTTTCGGTCAAAAAAATAATTTAATTGGGGACTATTTGAAATGAACGGGACTTCACATATCATTTATATATGATAAGAGGGAAGGTTATGATGGAAGTCGATGCGAAAAAATCATCTAAAAATTAGATTCTATGAAACTTTTCGAAATGCAAGTTTCGTTTAAAAATCATAGTATATAATACACTAGTTTCGGTCAAAAATAAAATTAATTCTGGGATTGTTCGAAATGGTACGAAACTTCACATATCATTTATATATTTTACGAGGGAATATTATGATGGATGTCCATGCAAAAAATATCCGAAAATTAGATTCTATGAAACTTTTCGAAATGCAAGTTTCTGTCAAAAATCATAGTATATTATACACTAGTTTCGGTCAAAAATATCAAATTTAATTGGGGACTATTTAAAATGATACGAAACTTCACATATCATTTATATATGTTAAGAGGTAAAGTTATGATGGAAGTACATGCAAAAAAATCATCTAAAAATTAGAATCTATGAAACTTTTCGAAATGCAAGTTTCGGTCAAAAATCATAGTATATTATACACTAGTTTCGGTCAAAAAATCAAATTTAATTGGGGACTATTTGAAATGATACGAGACTTCACATATCATTTATATATGTGAAGAGGGAAGGTCATGATGGAAGTACATTAAAAAAAATCATCAGAAAACTAGATTCTATGAAAGTTTTCGAAATGCAAGTTTCGGTCAAAAAATCATAATATATTATACACTAGTTTATGCTAGCTTCGTTCAAAAATCAAATTAAATCGGGGACTCTTTGAAATGGTACGAAACTTCACATATCATTTATATATTCTACGATGGAATATTATGATGGATGTCCATGCAAAAACGTATCCGAAAATTAGATTCTATGAAACTTTTCGAAATGCATGTTTCGGTCAAAAATCCTAATATATTATACTCTAGTTTCGGTCAAACAAAAATTAATTGGGGACTATTTGAAATGATACGAGACTTCACATATAATTTACATATGTTAAGAGGGAAGGTTATTATGAAGTCCAAGCAAAAAAAATCATCTAAAAATTAGATTCTAAGAAACTTTTTGAAATGCATGTTTCGTTTAAAAATCATAGTATATTATACACTAATTTCGTCAAAAAAATCAAATTTAAATGGGAACTATTTGAAATAATACGAGACTTTTCATATCATTTATATATGTTAAGAGGGGAGGTTATGATGGTATTCCATTTAAAAAAAATCATTTGAAAAATAGATTCTATGAAACTTTTCGAAATGCATGTTTCGTTCAAAATTCATAATATATTATGCATTAGTTTTGGTCAAAAAAATAAATTAATTGGGGTCTATTTGAAATGACACTGGACTTCACATATCATTTATATATGATAAGAGGGAAGGTTATGATGGAAGTCGATGCGAAAAAATCATCTAAAAATTTGATTCTATGAAACTTTTCGAAATGCAAGTTTCGTTTAAAAATCATAGTATATAATACACTAGTTTCGGTCAAAAATAAAATTAATTCTGGGATTGTTCGAAATGGTACGAAACTTCACATATCATTTATATATTTTACGAGGGAATATTATGATGGATGTCCATGCAAAAAATATCCGAAAATTAGATTCTATGAAACTTTTCGAAATGCAAGTTTCTGTCAAAAATCATAGTATATTATACACTAGTTTCGGTCAAAAATATCAAATTTAATTGGGGACTATTTAAAATGATACGAGACTTCACATATCATTTATATATGTTAAGAGGTAAAGTTATGATGGAAGTCCATGCAAAAAAATCATCTAAAAATTAGAATCTATGAAACTTTTCGAAATGCAAGTTTCGGTCAAAAATCATAGTATATTATACACTAGTTTCGGTCAAAAAATCAAATTTAATTGGGGACTATTTGAAATGATACGAGACTTCACATATCATTTATATATGTGAAGAGGGAAGGTCATGATGGAAGTACATTAAAAAAAAATCATCAGAAAACTAGATTCTATGAAAGTTTTCGAAATGCAAGTTTCGGTCAAAAAATCATAATATATTATACACTAGTTTATGCTAGCTTCGTTCAAAAATCAAATTAAATCGGGGACGCTTTGAAATGGTACGAAACTTCACATATCATTTATATATTCTACGATGGAATATTATGATGGATGTCCATGCAAAAACGTATCCGAAAATTAGATTCTATGAAACTTTTCGAAATGCATGTTTCGGTCAAAAATCCTAATATATTATACTCTAGTTTCGGTCAAACAAAAATTAATTGGGGACTATTTGAAATGATACGAGACTTCACATATAATTTACATATGTTAAGAGGGAAGGTTATTATGAAGTCCAAGCAAAAAAAATCATCTAAAAATTAGATTCTAAGAAACTTTTTGAAATGCATGTTTCGTTTAAAAATCATAGTATATTATACACTAATTTCGTCAAAAAAATCAAATTTAAATGGGAACTATTTGAAATAATACGAGACTTTTCATATCATTTATATATGTTAAGAGGGGAGGTTATGATGGTATTTCATTTAAAAAAAATCATTTGAAAAATAGATTCTATGAAACTTTTCGAAATGCATGTTTCGTTCAAAATTCATAATATATTATGCATTAGTTTTGGTCAAAAAAATAAATTAATTGGGGTCTATTTGAAATGACACGGGACTTCACATATAATTTATATATGATAAGAGGGAAGGTTATGATGGAAGTCGATGCGAAAAAATCATCTAAAAATTAGATTCTATGAAACTTTTCGAAATGCAAGTTTCGTTTAAAAATCATAATATATAATACACTAGTTTCGGTCAAAAATCAAATTAATTCTGGGATTGTTCGAAATGGTACGAAACTTCACATATCATTTATATATTTTACGAGGGAATATTATGATGGATGTCCATGCAAAAAATATCCGAAAATTAGATTCTATGAAACTTTTCGAAATGCAAGTTTCTGTCAAAAATCATAGTATATTATACACTAGTTTCGGTCAAAAATATCAAATTAAATTGGGGACTATTTAAAATGATACGAGACTTCACATATCATTTATATATGTTAAGAGGTAAAGTTATGATGTAAGTCTATGCAAAAAAATCATCTAAAAATTAGAATCTATGAAACTTTTCGAAATGCAAGTTTCGTTCAAAAATCATAGTATATTATACACTAGTTTCGGTCAAAAAATCAAATTTAATTGGGGACTATTTGAAATGATACGAGACATCACATATCATTTATATATGTGAAGAGGGAAGGTCATGATGGAAGTACATTCAAAAAAAATCATCAGAAAACTAGATTCTATGAAAGTTTTCGAAATGCAAGTTTCGGTCAAAAAATCATAATATATTATACACTAGTTTATGCTAGCTTCGGTCAAAAATCAAATTAAATCGGGGACTCTTTGAAATGGTACGAAACTTCACATATCATTTATATATTTTACGACGGAATATTATGATGGATGTCCATGCAAAAACGTATCCGAAAATTAGATTCTATGAAACTTTTCGAAATGCATGTTTCGGTCAAAAATCCTAATATATTATACTCTAGTTTCGGTCAAACAAAAATTAATTGGGGACTATTTGAAATGATACGAGACTTCACATATAATTTACATATGTTAAGAGGGAAGGTTATTATGAAGTCCAAGCAAAAAAAATCATCTAAAAATTAGATTCTAAGAAACTTTTTGAAATGCATGTTTCGTTTAAAAATCATAGTATATTATACACTAATTTCGTCAAAAAAATCAAATTTAAATGGGAACTATTTGAAATAATACGAGACTTTTCATATCATTTATATATGTTAAGAGGGGAGGTTATGATGGTATTTCATTTAAAAAAAATCATTTGAAAAATAGATTCTATGAAACTTTTCGAAATGCATGTTTCGTTCAAAATTCATAATATATTATGCATTAGTTTTGGTCAAAAAAATAAATTAATTGGGGTCTATTTGAAATGACACGGGACTTCACATATAATTTATATATGATAAGAGGGAAGGTTATGATGGAAGTCGATGCGAAAAAATCATCTAAAAATTAGATTCTATGAAACTTTTCGAAATGCAAGTTTCGTTTAAAAATCATAATATATAATACACTAGTTTCGGTCAAAAATCAAATTAATTCTGGGATTGTTCGAAATGGTACGAAACTTCACATATCATTTATATATTTTACGAGGGAATATTATGATGGATGTCCATGCAAAAAATATCCGAAAATTAGATTCTATGAAACTTTTCGAAATGCAAGTTTCTGTCAAAAATCATAGTATATTATACACTAGTTTCGGTCAAAAATATCAAATTAAATTGGGGACTATTTAAAATGATACGAGACTTCACATATCATTTATATATGTTAAGAGGTAAAGTTATGATGTAAGTCTATGCAAAAAAATCATCTAAAAATTAGAATCTATGAAACTTTTCGAAATGCAAGTTTCGTTCAAAAATCATAGTATATTATACACTAGTTTCGGTCAAAAAATCAAATTTAATTGGGGACTATTTGAAATGATACGAGACATCACATATCATTTATATATGTGAAGAGGGAAGGTCATGATGGAAGTACATTCAAAAAAAATCATCAGAAAACTAGATTCTATGAAAGTTTTCGAAATGCAAGTTTCGGTCAAAAAATCATAATATATTATACACTAGTTTATGCTAGCTTCGGTCAAAAATCAAATTAAATCGGGGACTCTTTGAAATGGTACGAAACTTCACATATCATTTATATATTTTACGACGGAATATTATGATGGATGTCCATGCAAAAACGTATCCGAAAATTAGATTCTATGAAACTTTTCGAAATGCATGTTTCGGTCAAAAATCCTAATATATTATACTCTAGTTTCGGTCAAACAAAAATTAATTGGGGACTATTTGAAATGATACGAGACTTCACATATAATTTACATATGTTAAGAGGGAAGGTTATTATGAAGTCCAAGCAAAAAAAATCATCTAAAAATTAGATTCTAAGAAACTTTTTGAAATGCATGTTTCGTTTAAAAATCATAGTATATTATACACTAATTTCGTCAAAAAAATCAAATTTAAATGGGAACTATTTGAAATAATACGAGACTTTTCATATCATTTATATATTTTAAGAGGGGAGGTTATGATGGTATTCCATTTAAAAAAAAATCATTTGAAAAATAGATTCTTTGAAACTTTTCGAAATGCATGTTTTGTTCAAAATTCATAATATATTATGCATTAGTTTCGGTCAAAAAAATAATTTAATTGGGGACTATTTGAAATGAACGGGACTTCACATATCATTTATATATGATAAGAGGGAAGGTTATGATGGAAGTCGATGCGAAAAAATCATCTAAAAATTTGATTCTATGAAACTTTTCGAAATGCAAGTTTCGTTTAAAAATCATAGTATATAATACACTAGTTTCGGTCAAAAATAAAATTAATTCTGGGATTGTTCGAAATGGTACGAAACTTCACATATCATTTATATATTTTACGAGGGAATATTATGATGGATGTCCATGCAAAAAATATCCGAAAATTAGATTCTATGAAACTTTTCGAAATGCAAGTTTCTGTCAAAAATCATAGTATATTATACACTAGTTTCGGTCAAAAATATCAAATTTAATTGGGGACTATTTAAAATGATACGAGACTTCACATATCATTTATATATGTTAAGAGGTAAAGTTATGATGGAAGTCCATGCAAAAAAATCATCTAAAAATTAGAATCTATGAAACTTTTCAAAATGCAAGTTTCGGTCAAAAATCATAGTATATTATACACTAGTTTCGGTCAAAAAATCAAATTTAATTGGGGACTATTTGAAATGATACGAGACTTCACATATCATTTATATATGTGAAGAGGGAAGGTCATGATGGAAGTACATTAAAAAAAAATCATCAGAAAACTAGATTCTATGAAAGTTTTCGAAATGCAAGTTTCGGTCAAAAAATCATAATATATTATACACTAGTTTATGCTAGCTTCGTTCAAAAATCAAATTAAATCGGGGACTCTTTGAAATGGTACGAAACTTCACATATCATTTATATATTCTACGATGGAATATTATGATGGATGTCCATGCAAAAACGTATCCGAAAATTAGATTCTATGAAACTTTTCGAAATGCATGTTTCGGTCAAAAATCCTAATATATTATACTCTAGTTTCGGTCAAACAAAAATTAATTGGGGACTATTTGAAATGATACGAGACTTCACATATAATTTACATATGTTAAGAGGGAAGGTTATTATGAAGTCCAAGCAAAAAAAATCATCTAAAAATTAGATTCTAAGAAACTTTTTGAAATGCATGTTTCGTTTAAAAATCATAGTATATTATACACTAATTTCGTCAAAAAAATCAAATTTAAATGGGAACTATTTGAAATAATACGAGACTTTTCATATCATTTATATATGTTAAGAGGGGAGGTTATGATGGTATTTCATTTAAAAAAAATCATTTGAAAAATAGATTCTATGAAACTTTTCGAAATGCATGTTTCGTTCAATATTCATAATATATTATGCATTAGTTTTGGTCAAAAAAATAATTTAATTGGGGTCTATTTGAAATGACACGGGACTTCACATATCATTTATATATGATAAGAGGGAAGGTTATGATGGAAGTCGATGCGAAAAAATCATCTAAAAATTAGATTCTATGAAACTTTTCGAAATGCAAGTTTCGTTTAAAAATCATAGTATATAATACACTAGTTTCGGTCAAAATTAAAATTAATTCTGGGATTGTTCGAAATGGTACGAAACTTCACATATCATTTATATATTTTACGAGGGAATATTATGATGGATGTCCATGCAAAAAATATCCGAAAATTAGATTCTATGAAACTTTTCGAAATGCAAGTTTCTGTCAAAAATCATAGTATATTATACACTAGTTTCGGTCAAAAATATCAAATTTAATTGGGGACTATTTAAAATGATACGAGACTTCACATATCATTTATATATGTTAAGAGGTAAAGTTATGATGGAAGTCCATGCAAAAAAATCATCTAAAAATTAGAATCTATGAAACTTTTCGAAATGCAAGTTTCGGTCAAAAATCATAGTATATTATACACTAGTTTCGGTCAAAAAATCAAATTTAATTGGGGACTATTTGAAATGATACGAGACTTCACATATCATTTATATATGTGAAGAGGGAAGGTCATGATGGAAGTACATTAAAAAAAAATCATCAGAAAACTAGATTCTATGAAAGTTTTCGAAATGCAAGTTTCGGTCAAAAAATCATAATATATTATACACTAGTTTATGCTAGCTTCGTTCAAAAATCAAATTAAATCGGGGACTCTTTGAAATGGTACGAAACTTCACATATCATTTATATATTCTACGATGGAATATTATGATGGATGTCCATGCAAAAACGTATCCGAAAATTAGATTCTATGAAACTTTTCGAAATGCATGTTTCGGTCAAAAATCCTAATATATTATACTCTAGTTTCGGTCAAACAAAAATTAATTGGGGACTATTTGAAATGATACGAGACTTCACATATAATTTACATATGTTAAGAGGGAAGGTTATTATGAAGTCCAAGCAAAAAAAATCATCTAAAAATTAGATTCTAAGAAACTTTTTGAAATGCATGTTTCGTTTAAAAATCATAGTATATTATACACTAATTTCGTCAAAAAAATCAAATTTAAATGGGAACTATTTGAAATAATACGAGACTTTTCATATCATTTATATATGTTAAGAGGGGAGGTTATGATGGTATTTCATTTAAAAAAAATCATTTGAAAAATAGATTCTATGAAACTTTTCGAAATGCATGTTTCGTTCAATATTCATAATATATTATGCATTAGTTTTGGTCAAAAAAATAATTTAATTGGGGTCTATTTGAAATGACACGGGACTTCACATATCATTTATATATGATAAGAGGGAAGGTTATGATGGAAGTCGATGCGAAAAAATCATCTAAAAATTAGATTCTATGAAACTTTTCGAAATGCAAGTTTCGTTTAAAAATCATAGTATATAATACACTAGTTTCGGTCAAAATTAAAATTAATTCTGGGATTGTTCGAAATGGTACGAAACTTCACATATCATTTATATATTTTACGAGGGAATATTATGATGGATGTCCATGCAAAAAATATCCGAAAATTAGATTCTATGAAACTTTTCGAAATGCAAGTTTCTGTCAAAAATCATAGTATATTATACACTAGTTTCGGTCAAAAATATCAAATTTAATTGGGGACTATTTAAAATGATACGAGACTTCACATATCATTTATATATGTTAAGAGGTAAAGTTATGATGGAAGTCCATGCAAAAAAATCATCTAAAAATTAGAATCTATGAAACTTTTCGAAATGCAAGTTTCGGTCAAAAATCATAGTATATTATACACTAGTTTCGGTCAAAAAATCAAATTTAATTGGGGACTATTTGAAATGATACGAGACTTCACATATCATTTATATATGTGAAGAGGGAAGGTCATGATGGAAGTACATTAAAAAAAAATCATCAGAAAACTAGATTCTATGAATGTTTTCGAAATGCAAGTTTCGGTCAAAAAATCATAATATATTATACACTAGTTTATGCTAGCTTCGTTCAAAAATCAAATTAAATCGGGGACTCTTTGAAATGGTACGAAACTTCACATATCATTTATATATTCTACGATGGAATATTATGATGGATGTCCATGCAAAAACGTATCCGAAAATTAGATTCTATGAAACTTTTCGAAATGCATGTTTCGGTCAAAAATCCTAATATATTATACTCTAGTTTCGGTCAAACAAAAATTAATTGGGGACTATTTGAAATGATACGAGACTTCACATATAATTTACATATGTTAAGAGGGAAGGTTATTATGAAGTCCAAGCAAAAAAAATCATCTAAAAATTAGATTCTAAGAAACTTTTTGAAATGCATGTTTCGTTTAAAAATCATAGTATATTATACACTAATTTCGTCAAAAAAATCAAATTTAAATGAAAACTATTTGAAATAATACGAGACTTTTCATATCATTTATATATGTTAAGAGGGGAGGTTATGATGGTATTTCATTTAAAAAAAATCATTTGAAAAATAGATTCTATGAAACTTTTCGAAATGCATGTTTCGTTCAAAATTCATAATATATTATGCATTAGTTTTGGTCAAAAAAATAATTTAATTGGGGTCTATTTGAAATGACACGGGACTTCACATATCATTTATATATGATAAGAGGGAAGGTTATGATGGAAGTCGATGCGAAAAAATCATCTAAAAATTAGATTCTATGAAACTTTTCGAAATGCAAGTTTCGTTTAAAAATCATAGTATATAATACACTAGTTTCGGTCAAAAATCAAATTAATTATGGGATTGTTCGAAATGGTACGAAACTTCACATATCATTTATATATTTTACGAGGGAATATTATGATGGATGTCCATGCAAAAAATATCCGAAAATTAGATTCTATGAAACTTTTCGAAATGCAAGTTTCTGTCAAAAATCATAGTATATTATACACTAGTTTCGGTCAAAAATATCAAATTTAATTGGGGACTATTTAAAATGATACGAGACTTCACATATCATTTATATATGTTAAGAGGTAAAGTTATGATGTAAGTCCATGCAAAAAAATCATCTAAAAATTAGAATCTATGAAACTTTTCGAAATGCAAGTTTCGGTCAAAAATCATAGTATATTATACACTAGTTTCGGTCAAAAAATCAAATTTAATTGGGGACTATTTGAAATGATACGAGACTTCACATATCATTTATATATGTGAAGAGGGAAGGTCATGATGGAAGTACATTCAAAAAAAATCATCAGAAAACTAGATTCTATGAAAGTTTTCGAAATGCAAGTTTCGGTCAAAAAATCATAATATATTATACACTAGTTTATGCTAGCTTCGGTCAAAAATCAAATTAAATCGGGGACTCTTTGAAATGGTACGAAACTTCACATATCATTTATATATTTTACGACGGAATATTATGATGGATGTCCATGCAAAAACGTATCCGAAAATTAGATTCTATGAAACTTTTCGAAATGCATGTTTCGGTCAAAAATCCTAATATATTATACTCTAGTTTCGGTCAAACAAAAATTAATTGGGGACTATTTGAAATGATACGAGACTTCACATATAATTTACATATGTTAAGAGGGAAGGTTATTATGAAGTCCAAGCAAAAAAAATCATCTAAAAATTAGATTCTAAGAAACTTTTTGAAATGCATGTTTCGTTTAAAAATCATAGTATATTATACACTAATTTCGTCAAAAAAATCAAATTTAAATGGGAACTATTTGAAATAATACGAGACTTTTCATATCATTTATATATGTTAAGAGGGGAGGTTATGATGGTATTCCATTTAAAAAAAATCATTTGAAAAATAGATTCTATGAAACTTTTCGAAATGCATGTTTTGTTCAAAATTCATAATATATTATGCATTAGTTTCGGTCAAAAAAATAATTTAATTGGGGACTATTTGAAATGAACGGGACTTCACATATCATTTATATATGATAAGAGGGAAGGTTATGATGGAAGTCGATGCGAAAAAATCATCTAAAAATTTGATTCTATGAAACTTTTCGAAATGCAAGTTTTGTTTAAAAATCATAGTATATAATACACTAGTTTCGGTCAAAAATAAAATTAATTCTGGGATTGTTCGAAATGGTACGAAACTTCACATATCATTTATATATTTTACGAGGGAATATTATGATGGATGTCCATGCAAAAAATATCCGAAAATTAGATTCTATGAAACTTTTCGAAATGCAAGTTTCTGTCAAAAATCATAGTATATTATACACTAGTTTCGGTCAAAAATATCAAATTTAATTGGGGACTATTTAAAATGATACGAGACTTCACATATCATTTATATATGTTAAGAGGTAAAGTTATGATGGATGTCCATGCAAAAAAATCATCTAAAAATTAGAATCTATGAAACTTTTCGAAATGCAAGTTTCGGTCAAAAATCATAGTATATTATACACTAGTTTCGGTCAAAAAATCAAATTTAATTGGGGACTATTTGAAATGATACGAGACTTCACATATCATTTATATATGTGAAGAGGGAAGGTCATGATGGAAGTACATTAAAAAAAAATCATCAGAAAACTAGATTCTATGAAAGTTTTCGAAATGCAAGTTTCGGTCAAAAAATCATAATATATTATACACTAGTTTATGCTAGCTTCGTTCAAAAATCAAATTAAATCGGGGACTCTTTGAAATGGTACGAAACTTCACATATCATTTATATATTCTACGATGGAATATTATGATGGATGTCCATGCAAAAACGTATCCGAAAATTAGATTCTATGAAACTTTTCGAAATGCATGTTTCGGTCAAAAATCCTAATATATTATACTCTAGTTTCGGTCAAACAAAAATTAATTGGGGACTATTTGAAATGATACGAGACTTCACATATAATTTACATATGTTAAGAGGGAAGGTTATTATGAAGTCCAAGCAAAAAAAATCATCTAAAAATTAGATTCTAAGAAACTTTTTGAAATGCATGTTTCGTTTAAAAATCATAGTATATTATACACTAATTTCGTCAAAAAAATCAAATTTAAATGGGAACTATTTGAAATAATACGAGACTTTTCATATCATTTATATATGTTAAGAGGGGAGGTTATGATGGTATTCCATTTAAAAAAAATCATTTGAAAAATAGATTCTATGAAACTTTTCGAAATGCATGTTTCGTTCAAAATTCATAATATATTATGCATTAGTTTTGGTCAAAAAAATAATTTAATTGGGGTCTATTTGAAATGACACGGGACTTCACATATCATTTATATATGATAAGAGGGAAGGTTATGATGGAAGTCGATGCGAAAAAATCATCTAAAAATTAGATTCTATGAAACTTTTCGAAATGCAAGTTTCGTTTAAAAATCATAGTATATAATACACTAGTTTCGGTCAAAAATCAAATTAATTATGGGATTGTTCGAAATGGTACGAAACTTCACATATCATTTATATATTTTACGAGGGAATATTATGATGGATGTCCATGCAAAAAATATCCGAAAATTAGATTCTATGAAACTTTTCGAAATGCAAGTTTCTGTCAAAAATCATAGTATATTATACACTAGTTTCGGTCAAAAATATCAAATTTAATTGGGGACTATTTAAAATGATACGAGACTTCACATATCATTTATATATGTTAAGAGGTAAGGTTATGATGGAAGTCCATGCAAAAAAATCATCTAAAAATTCGAATCTATGAATCTTTTCGAAATGCAACTTTCGGTCAAAAATCATAGTATATTATACACTAGTTTCGGTCAAAAAATCAAATTTAATTGGGGACTATTTGAAATGATACGAGACTTCACATATCATTTATATATGATAATAGGGAAGGTTATGATGGAAGTCGATGCAAAAAAATCATCTAAAAATTAGATTCTATGAAACTTTTTGAAATGCAAGTTTTGGTTAAAAATCATAGTATATAATACACTAGTTTCGGTCAAAAATCAAATTAATTCTGAGATTGTTCGAAATGGTACGAAACTTCACAGATCATTTATATATTTTACGAGGGAATATTATGATGGATGTCCATGCAAAAAATATCCGAAAATTAGATTCTATGAAACTTTTCGAAATGCAAGTTTCTGTCAAAAATCATAGTATATTATACACTAGTTTCGGTCAAAAATATCAAATTTAATTGGGGACTATTTAAAATGATACGAGACTTCACATATCATTTATATATGTTAAGAGGTAAAGTTATGATGGAAGTCCATGCAAAAAAATCATCTAAAAATTAGAATCTATGAAACTTTTCGAAATGCAAGTTTCGGTCAAAAATCATAGTATATTATACACTAGTTTCGGTCAAAAAATCAAATTTAATTGGGGACTATTTGATATGATACGAGACTTCACATATCATTTATATATGTGAAGAGGGAAGGTCATGATGGAAGTACATTCAAAAAAAATCATCAGAAAACTAGATTCTATGAAAGTTTTCGAAATGCAAGTTTCGGTCAAAAAATCATAATATATTATACACTAGTTTATGCTAGCTTCGTTCAAAAATCAAATTAAATCGGGGACTCTTTGAAATGGTACGAAACTTCACATATCATTTATATATTCTACGACGGAATATTATGATGGATGTCCATGCAAAAACGTATCCGAAAATTAGATTCTACGAAACTTTTCGAAATGCATGTTTCGGTCAAAAATCCTAATATATTATACTCTAGTTTCGGTCAAACAAAAATTAATTGGGGACTATTTGAAATGATACGAGACTTCACATATAATTTACATATGTTAAGAGGGAAGGTTATTATGAAGTCCAAGCAAAAAAAATCATCTAAAAATTAGATTCTAAGAAACTTTTTGAAATGCATGTTTCGTTTAAAAATCATAGTATATTATACACTAATTTCGTCAAAAAAATCAAATTTAAATGGGAACTATTTGAAATAATACGAGACTTTTCATATCATTTATATATGTTAAGAGGGGAGGTTATGATGGTATTTCATTTAAAAAAATCATTTGAAAAATAGATTCTATGAAACTTTTCGAAATGCATGTTTCGTTCAAAATTCATAATATATTATGCATTAGTTTTGGTCAAAAAAATAATTTAATTGGGGTCTATTTGAAATGACACGGGACTTCACATATCATTTATATATGATAAGAGGGAAGGTTATGATGGAAGTCGATGAAAAAAAATCATATAAAAATTAGATTCTATGAAACTTTTCGAAATGCAAGTTTCGTTTAAAAATCATAGTATATAATACACTAGTTTCGGTCAAAAATCAAATTAATTCTGGGATTGTTCGAAATGGTACGAAACTTCACATATCATTTATATATTTTACGAGGGAATATTATGATGGATGTCCATGCAAAAAATATCCGAAAATTAGATTCTATGAAACTTTTCGAAATGCAAGTTTCTGTCAAAAATCATAGTATATTATACACTAGTTTCGGTCAAAAATATCAAATTTAATTGGGGACTATTTAAAATCATACGAGACTTCACATATCATTTATATATGTTAAGAGGTAAGGTTATGATGGAAGTCCATGCAAAAAAATCATCTAAAAATTCGAATCTATGAATCTTTTCGAAATGCAACTTTCGGTCAAAAATCATAGTATATTATACACTAGTTTCGGTCAAAAAATAAAATTTAATTGGGGACTATTTGAAATGATACGAGACTTCACATATCATTTATATATGATAATAGGGAAGGTTATGATGGAAGTCGATGCAAAAAAATCATCTAAAAATTAGATTCTATGAAACTTTTCGAAATGCAAGTTTTGGTTAAAAATCATAGTATATAATACACTAGTTTCGGTCAAAAATCAAATTAATTCTGGGATTGTTCGAAATGGTACGAAACTTCACATATCATTTATATATTTTACGAGGGAATATTATGATGGATGTCCATGCAAAAAATATCCGAAAATTAGATTCTATGAAACTTTTCAAAATGCAAGTTTCTGTTAAAAATCATAGTATATTATACACTAGTTTCGGTCAAAAATATCAAATTTAATTGGGGACTATTTAAAATGATACGAGACTTCACATATCATTTATATATGTTAAGAGGTAAAGTTATGATGGAAGTCCATGCAAAAAAATCATCTAAAAATTAGAATCTATGAAACTTTTCGAAATGCAAGTTTCGGTCAAAAATCATAGTATATTATACACTAGTTTCGGTCAAAAAATCAAATTTAATTGGGGACTATTTGATATGATACGAGACTTCACATATCATTTATATATGTGAAGAGGGAAGGTCATGATGGAAGTACATTCAAAAAAAATCATCAGAAAACTAGATTCTATGAAAGTTTTCGAAATGCAAGTTTCGGTCAAAAAATCATAATATATTATACACTAGTTTATGCTAGCTTCGTTCAAAAATCAAATTAAATCGGGGACTCTTTGAAATGGTACGAAACTTCACATATCATTTATATATTCTACGACGGAATATTATGATGGATGTCCATGCAAAAACGTATCCGAAAATTAGATTCTATGAAACTTTTCGAAATGCATGTTTCGGTCAAAAATCCTAATATATTATACTCTAGTTTCGGTCAAACAAAAATTAATTGGGGACTATTTGAAATGATACGAGACTTCACATATAATTTACATATGTTAAGAGGGAAGGTTATTATGAAGTCCAAGCAAAAAAAATCATCTAAAAATTAGATTCTAAGAAACTTTTTGAAATGCATGTTTCGTTTAAAAATCATAGTATATTATACACTAATTTCGTCAAAAAAATCAAATTTAAATGGGAACTATTTGAAATAATACGAGACTTTTCATATCATTTATATATGTTAAGAGGGGAGGTTATGATGGTATTTCATTTAAAAAAAATCATTTGAAAAATAGATTCTATGAAACTTTTCGAAATGCATGTTTCGTTCAAAATTCATAATATATTATGCATTAGTTTTGGTCAAAAAAATAATTTAATTGGGGTCTATTTGAAATGACACGGGACTTCACATATCATTTATATATGATAAGAGGGAAGGTTATGATGGAAGTCGATGAAAAAAAATCATATAAAAATTAGATTCTATGAAACTTTTCGAAATGCAAGTTTCGTTTAAAAATCATAGTATATAATACACTAGTTTCGGTCAAAAATCAAATTAATTCTGGGATTGTTCGAAATGGTACGAAACTTCACATATCATTTATATATTTTACGAGGGAATATTATGATGGATGTCCATGCAAAAAATATCCGAAAATTAGATTCTATGAAACTTTTCGAAATGCAAGTTTCTGTCAAAAATCATAGTATATTATACACTAGTTTCGGTCAAAAATATCAAATTTAATTGGGGACTATTTAAAATCATACGAGACTTCACATATCATTTATATATGTTAAGAGGTAAGGTTATGATGGAAGTCCATGCAAAAAAATCATCTAAAAATTCGAATCTATGAATCTTTTCGAAATGCAACTTTCGGTCAAAAATCATAGTATATTATACACTAGTTTCGGTCAAAAAATAAAATTTAATTGGGGACTATTTGAAATGATACGAGACTTCACATATCATTTATATATGATAATAGGGAAGGTTATGATGGAAGTCGATGCAAAAAAATCATCTAAAAATTAGATTCTATGAAACTTTTCGAAATGCAAGTTTTGGTTAAAAATCATAGTATATAATACACTAGTTTCGGTCAAAAATCAAATTAATTCTGGGATTGTTCGAAATGGTACGAAACTTCACATATCATTTATATATTTTACGAGGGAATATTATGATGGATGTCCATGCAAAAAATATCCGAAAATTAGATTCTATGAAACTTTTCAAAATGCAAGTTTCTGTTAAAAATCATAGTATATTATACACTAGTTTCGGTCAAAAATATCAAATTTAATTGGGGACTATTTAAAATGATACGAGACTTCACATATCATTTATATATGTTAAGAGGTAAAGTTATGATGGAAGTCCATGCAAAAAAATCATCTAAAAATTAGAATCTATGAAACTTTTCGAAATGCAAGTTTCGGTCAAAAATCATAGTATATTATACACTAGTTTCGGTCAAAAAATCAAATTTAATTGGGGACTATTTGAAATGATACGAGACTTCACATATCATTTATATATGTGAAGAGGGAAGGTCATGATGGAAGTACATTAAAAAAAAATCATCAGAAAACTATATTCTATGAAAGTTTTCGAAATGCAAGTTTCGGTCAAAAAATCATAATATATTATACACTAGTTTATGCTAGCTTCGTTCAAAAATCAAATTAAATCGGGGACTCTTTGAAATGGTACGAAACTTCACATATCATTTATATATTCTACGACGGAATATTATGATGGATGTCCATGCAAAAACGTATCCGAAAATTAGATTCTATGAAACTTTTCGAAATGCATGTTTCGGTCAAAAATCCTAATATATTATACTCTAGTTTCGGTCAAACAAAAATTAATTGGGGACTATTTGAAATGATACGAGACTTCACATATAATTTACATATGTTAAGAGGGAAGGTTATTATGAAGTCCAAGCAAAAAAAATCATCTAAAAATTAGATTCTAAGAAACTTTTTGAAATGCATGTTTCGTTTAAAAATCATAGTATATTATACACTAATTTCGTCAAAAAAATCAAATTTAAATGGGAACTATTTGAAATAATACGAGACTTTTCTTATCATTTATATATGTTAAGAGGGGAGGTTATGATGGTATTCCATTTAAAAAATATCATTTGAAAAATAGATTCTATGAAACTTTTCGAAATGCATGTTTCGTTCAAAATTCATAATATATTATGCATTAATTTTGGTCAAAAAAATAATTTAATTGGGGTCTATTTGAAATGACACGGGACTTCACATATCATTTATATATGATAATAGGGAAGGTTATGATGGAAGTCGATGCAAAAAAATCATCTAAAAATTAGATTCTATGAAACTTTTCGAAATGCATGTTTTGGTTAAAAATCATAGTATATAATACACTAGTTTCGGTCAAAAATCAAATTAATTCTGGGATTGTTCGAAATGGTACGAAACTTCACATATCATTTATATATTTTAAGAGGGAATATTATGATGGATGTCCATGCAAAAAATATCCGAAAATTAGATTCTATGAAACTTTTCAAAATGCAAGTTTCTGTCAAAAATCATAGTATATTATACACTAGTTTCGGTCAAAAATATCAAATTTAATTGGGGACTATTTAAAATGATACGAGACTTCACATATCATTTATATATGTTAAGAGGTAAAGTTATGATGGAAGTCCATGCAAAAAAATCATCTAAAAATTAGAATCTATGAAACTTTTCGAAATGCAAGTTTCGGTCAAAAATCATAGTATATTATACACTAGTTTCGGTCAAAAAATCAAATTTAATTGGGGACTATTTGAAATGATACGAGACTTCACATATCATTTATATATGTGAAGAGGGAAGGTCATGATGGAAGTACATTAAAAAAAAATCATCAGAAAACTAGATTCTATGAAAGTTTTCGAAATGCAAGTTTCGGTCAAAAAATCATAATATATTATACACTAGTTTATGCTAGCTTCGTTCAAAAATCAAATTAAATCGGGGACTCTTTGAAATGGTTCGAAACTTCACATATCATTTATATATTCTACGACGGAATATTATGATGGATGTCCATGCAAAAACGTATCAGAAAATTAGATTCTATGAAACTTTTCGAAATGCATGTTCGGTAAAAAATCCTAATATATTATACTCTAGTTTCGGTCAAACAAAAATTAATTGGGGACTATTTGAAATGATACGAGACTTCACATATAATTTACATATGTTAAGAGGGAAGGTTATTATGAAGTCCAAGCAAAAAAAATCATCTAAAAATTAGATTCTAAGAAACTTTTTGAAATGCATGTTTCGTTTAAAAATCATAGTATATTATACACTAATTTCGTCAAAAAAATCAAATTTAAATGGGAACTATTTGAAATAATACGAGACTTTTCATATCATTTATATATGTTAAGAGGGGAGGTTATGATGGTATTCCATTTAAAAAATATCATTTGAAAAATAGATTCTATGAAACTTTTCGAAATGCATGTTTCGTTCAAAATTCATAATATATTATGCATTAATTTTGGTCAAAAAAATAATTTAATTGGGGTCTATTTGAAATGACACGGGACTTCACATATCATTTATATATGATAATAGGGAAGGTTATGATGGAAGTCGATGCAAAAAAATCATCTAAAAATTAGATTCTATGAAACTTTTCGAAATGCATGTTTTGGTTAAAAATCATAGTATATAATACACTAGTTTCGGTCAAAAATCAAATTAATTCTGGGATTGTTCGAAATGGTACGAAACTTCACATATCATTTATATATTTTAAGAGGGAATATTATGATGGATGTCCATGCAAAAAATATCCGAAAATTAGATTCTATGAAACTTTTCAAAATGCAAGTTTCTGTCAAAAATCATAGTATATTATACACTAGTTTCGGTCAAAAATATCAAATTTAATTGGGGACTATTTAAAATGATACGAGACTTCACATATCATTTATATATGTTAAGAGGTAAAGTTATGATGGAAGTCCATGCAAAAAAATCATCTAAAAATTAGAATCTATGAAACTTTTCGAAATGCAAGTTTCGGTCAAAAATCATAGTATATTATACACTAGTTTCGGTCAAAAAATCAAATTTAATTGGGGACTATTTGAAATGATACGAGACTTCACATATCATTTATATATGTGAAGAGGGAAGGTCATGATGGAAGTACATTAAAAAAAATCATCAGAAAACTAGATTCTATGAAAGTTTTCGAAATGCAAGTTTCGGTCAAAAAATCATAATATATTATACACTAGTTTATGCTAGCTTCGTTCAAAAATCAAATTAAATCGGGGACTCTTTGAAATGGTACGAAACTTCACATATCATTTATATATTCTACGACGGAATATTATGATGGATGTCCATGCAAAAACGTATCCGAAAATTAGATTCTATGAAACTTTTCGAAATGCATGTTTCGGTAAAAAATCCTAATATATTATACTCTAGTTTCGGTCAAACAAAAATTAATTGGGGACTATTTGAAATGATACGAGACTTCACATATAATTTACATATGTTAAGAGGGAAGGTTATTATGAAGTCCAAGCAAAAAAAATCATCTAAAAATTAGATTCTAAGAAACTTTTTGAAATGCATGTTTCGTTTAAAAATCATAGTATATTATACACTAATTTCGTCAAAAAAATCAAATTTAAATGGGAACTATTTGAAATAATACGAGACTTTTCATATCATTTATATATGTTAAGAGGGGAGGTTATGATGGTATTCCATTTAAAAAATATCATTTGAAAAATAGATTCTATGAAACTTTTCGAAATGCATGTTTCGTTCAAAATTCATAATATATTATGCATTAATTTTGGTCAAAAAAATAATTTAATTGGGGTCTATTTGAAATGACACGGGACTTCACATATCATTTATATATGATAATAGGGAAGGTTATGATGGAAGTCGATGCAAAAAAATCATCTAAAAATTAGATTCTATGAAACTTTTCGAAATGCATGTTTTGGTTAAAAATCATAGTATATAATACACTAGTTTCGGTCAAAAATCAAATTAATTCTGGGATTGTTCGAAATGGTACGAAACTTCACATATCATTTATATATTTTAAGAGGGAATATTATGATGGATGTCCATGCAAAAAATATCCGAAAATTAGATTCTATGAAACTTTTCAAAATGCAAGTTTCTGTCAAAAATCATAGTATATTATACACTAGTTTCGGTCAAAAATATCAAATTTAATTGGGGACTATTTAAAATGATACGAGACTTCACATATCATTTATATATGTTAAGAGGTAAAGTTATGATGGAAGTCCATGCAAAAAAATCATCTAAAAATTAGAATCTATGAAACTTTTCGAAATGCAAGTTTCGGTCAAAAATCATAGTATATTATACACTAGTTTCGGTCAAAAAATCAAATTTAATTGGGGACTATTTGAAATGATACGAGACTTCACATATCATTTATATATGTGAAGAGGGAAGGTCATGATGGAAGTACATTCAAAAAAAATCATCAGAAAACTAGATTCTATGAATGTTTTCGAAATGCAAGTTTCGGTCAAAAAATCATAATATATTATACACTAGTTTATGCTAGCTTCGTTCAAAAATCAAATTAAATCGGGGACTCTTTTAAATGGTACGAAACTTCACATATCATTTATATATTCTACGACGGAATATTATGATGGATGTCCATGCAAAAACGTATCCGAAAATTAGATTCTATGAAACTTTTCGAAATGCATGTTTCGGTCAAAAATCCTAATATATTATACTCTAGTTTCGGTCAAACAAAAATTAATTGGGGACTATTTGAAATGATACGAGACTTCACATATAATTTACATATGTTAAGAGGGAAGGTTATTATGAAGTCCAAGCAAAAAAAATCATCTAAAAATTAGATTCTAAGAAACTTTTTGAAATGCATGTTTCGTTTAAAAATCATAGTATATTATACACTAATTTCGTCAAAAAAATCAAATTTAAATGGGAACTATTTGAAATAATACGAGACTTTTCATATCATTTATATATGTTAAGAGGGGAGGTTATGATGGTATTTCATTTAAAAAAAATCATTTGAAAAACAGATTCTTTGAAACTTTTCGAAATGCATGTTTCGTTCAAAATTCATAATATATTATGCATTAGTTTTGGTCAAAAAAATAATTTAATTGGGGTCTATTTGAAATGACACGGGACTTCACATATCATTTATATATGATAAGAGGGAAGGTTATGATGGAAGTCGATGAAAAAAAATCATATAAAAATTAGATTCTATGAAACTTTTCGAAATGCAAGTTTCGTTTAAAAATCATAGTATATAATACACTAGTTTCGGTCAAAAATCAAATTAATTCTGGGATTGTTCGAAATGGTACGAAACTTCACATATCATTTATATATTTTACGAGGGAATATTATGATGGATGTCCATGCAAAAAATATCCGAAAATTAGATTCTATGAAACTTTTCGAAATGCAAGTTTCTGTCAAAAATCATAGTATATTATACACTAGTTTCGGTCAAAAATATCAAATTTAATTGGGGACTATTTAAAATCATACGAGACTTCACATATCATTTATATATGTTAAGAGGTAAGGTTATGATGGAAGTCCATGCAAAAAAATCATCTAAAAATTCGAATCTATGAATCTTTTCGAAATGCAACTTTCGGTCAAAAATCATAGTATATTATACACTAGTTTCGGTCAAAAAATAAAATTTAATTGGGGACTATTTGAAATGATACGAGACTTCACATATCATTTATATATGATAATAGGGAAGGTTATGATGGAAGTCGATGCAAAAAAATCATCTAAAAATTAGATTCTATGAAACTTTTCGAAATGCAAGTTTTGGTTAAAAATCATAGTATATAATACACTAGTTTCGGTCAAAAATCAAATTAATTCTGGGATTGTTCGAAATGGTACGAAACTTCACATATCATTTATATATTTTACGAGGGAATATTATGATGGATGTCCATGCAAAAAATATCCGAAAATTAGATTCTATGAAACTTTTCAAAATGCAAGTTTCTGTTAAAAATCATAGTATATTATACACTAGTTTCGGTCAAAAATATCAAATTTAATTGGGGACTATTTAAAATGATACGAGACTTCACATATCATTTATATATGTTAAGAGGTAAAGTTATGATGGAAGTCCATGCAAAAAAATCATCTAAAAATTAGAATCTATGAAACTTTTCGAAATGCAAGTTTCGGTCAAAAATCATAGTATATTATACACTAGTTTCGGTCAAAAAATAAAATTTAATTGGGGACTATTTGAAATGATACGAGACTTCACATATCATTTATATATGTGAAGAGGGAAGGTCATGATGGAAGTACATTCAAAAAAAATCATCAGAAAACTATATTCTATGAAAGTTTTCGAAATGCAAGTTTCGGTCAAAAAATCATAATATATTATACACTAGTTTATGCTAGCTTCGTTCAAAAATCAAATTAAATCGGGGACTCTTTGAAATGGTACGAAACTTCACATATCATTTATATATTCTACGACGGAATATTATGATGGATGTCCATGCAAAAACGTATCCGAAAATTAGATTCTATGAAACTTTTCGAAATGCATGTTTCGGTAAAAAATCCTAATATATTATACTCTAGTTTCGGTCAAACAAAAATTAATTGGGGACTATTTGAAATGATACGAGACTTCACATATAATTTACATATGTTAAGAGGGAAGGTTATTATGAAGTCCAAGCAAAAAAAATCATCTAAAAATTAGATTCTAAGAAACTTTTTGAAATGCATGTTTCGTTTAAAAATCATAGTTTATTATACACTAATTTCGTCAAAAAAATCAAATTTAAATGGGAACTATTTGAAATAATACGAGACTTTTCATATCATTTATATATGTTAAGAGGGGAGGTTATGATGGTATTCCATTTAAAAAATATCATTTGAAAAATAGATTCTATGAAACTTTTCGAAATGCATGTTTCGTTCAAAATTCATAATATATTATGCATTAATTTTGGTCAAAAAAATAATTTAATTGGGGTCTATTTGAAATGACACGGGACTTCACATATCATTTATATATGATAATAGGGAAGGTTATGATGGAAGTCGATGCAAAAAAATCATCTAAAAATTAGATTCTATGAAACTTTTCGAAATGCATGTTTTGGTTAAAAATCATAGTATATAATACACTAGTTTCGGTCAAAAATCAAATTAATTCTGGGATTGTTCGAAATGGTACGAAACTTCACATATCATTTATATATTTTAAGAGGGAATATTATGATGGATGTCCATGCAAAAAATATCCGAAAATTAGATTCTATGAAACTTTTCAAAATGCAAGTTTCTGTCAAAAATCATAGTATATTATACACTAGTTTCGGTCAAAAATATCAAATTTAATTGGGGACTATTTAAAATGATACAAGACTTCACATATCATTTATATATGTTAAGAGGTAAAGTTATGATGGAAGTCCATGCAAAAAAATCATCTAAAAATTAGAATCTATGAAACTTTTCGAAATGCAAGTTTCGGTCAAAAATCATAGTATATTATACACTATTTTCGGTCAAAAAATAAAATTTAATTGGGGACTATTTGAAATGATACGAGACTTCACATATCATTTATATATGTGAAGAGGGAAGGTCATGATGGAAGTACATTCAAAAAAAATCATCAGAAAACTATATTCTATGAAAGTTTTCGAAATGCAAGTTTCGGTCAAAAAATCATAATATATTATACACTAGTTTATGCTAGCTTCGTTCAAAAATCAAATTAAATCGGGGACTCTTTGAAATGGTACGAAACTTCACATATCATTTATATATTCTACGACGGAATATTATGATGGATGTCCATGCAAAAACGTATCCGAAAATTAGATTCTATGAAACTTTTCGAAATGCATGTTTCGGTAAAAAATCCTAATATATTATACTCTAGTTTCGGTCAAACAAAAATTAATTGGGGACTATTTGAAATGATACGAGACTTCACATATAATTTACATATGTTAAGAGGGAAGGTTATTATGAAGTCCAAGCAAAAAAAATCATCTAAAAATTAGATTCTAAGAAACTTTTTGAAATGCATGTTTCGTTTAAAAATCATAGTTTATTATACACTAATTTCGTCAAAAAAATCAAATTTAAATGGGAACTATTTGAAATAATACGAGACTTTTCATATCATTTATATATGTTAAGAGGGGAGGTTATGATGGTATTCCATTTAAAAAATATCATTTGAAAAATAGATTCTATGAAACTTTTCGAAATGCATGTTTCGTTCAAAATTCATAATATATTATGCATTAATTTTGGTCAAAAAAATAATTTAATTGGGGTCTATTTGAAATGACACGGGACTTCACATATCATTTATATATGATAATAGGGAAGGTTATGATGGAAGTCGATGCAAAAAAATCATCTAAAAATTAGATTCTATGAAACTTTTCGAAATGCATGTTTTGGTTAAAAATCATAGTATATAATACACTAGTTTCGGTCAAAAATCAAATTAATTCTGGGATTGTTCGAAATGGTACGAAACTTCACATATCATTTATATATTTTAAGAGGGAATATTATGATGGATGTCCATGCAAAAAATATCCGAAAATTAGATTCTATGAAACTTTTCAAAATGCAAGTTTCTGTCAAAAATCATAGTATATTATACACTAGTTTCGGTCAAAAATATTAAATTTAATTGGGGACTATTTAAAATGATACGAGACTTCACATATCATTTATATATGTTAAGAGGTAAAGTTATGATGGAAGTCCATGCAAAAAAATCATCTAAAAATTAGAATCTATGAAACTTTTCGAAATGCAAGTTTCGGTCAAAAATCATAGTATATTATACACTAGTTTCGGTCAAAAAATCAAATTTAATTGGGGACTATTTGAAATGATACGAGACTTCACATATCATTTATATATGTGAAGAGGGAAGGTCATGATGGAAGTACATTAAAAAAAAATCATCAGAAAACTAGATTCTATGAAAGTTTTCGAAATGCAAGTTTCGGTCAAAAAATCATAATATATTATACACTAGTTTATGCTAGCTTCGTTCAAAAATCAAATTAAATCGGGGACTCTTTGAAATGGTACGAAACTTCACATATCATTTATATATTCTACGACGGAATATTATGATGGATGTCCATGCAAAAACGTATCCGAAAATTAGATTCTATGAAACTTTTCGAAATGCATGTTTCGGTAAAAAATCCTAATATATTATACTCTAGTTTCGGTCAAACAAAAATTAATTGGGGACTATTTGAAATGATACGAGACTTCACATATAATTTACATATGTTAAGAGGGAAGGTTATTATGAAGTCCAAGCAAAAAAAATCATCTAAAAATTAGATTCTAAGAAACTTTTTGAAATGCATGTTTCGTTTAAAAATCATAGTATATTATACACTAATTTCGTCAAAAAAATCAAATTTAAATGGGAACTATTTGAAATAATACGAGACTTTTCATATCATTTATATATGTTAAGAGGGGAGGTTATGATGGTATTCCATTTAAAAAATATCATTTGAAAAATAGATTCTATGAAACTTTTCGAAATGCATGTTTCGTTCAAAATTCATAATATATTATGCATTAATTTTGGTCAAAAAAATAATTTAATTGGGGTCTATTTGAAATGACACGGGACTTCACATATCATTTATATATGATAATAGGGAAGGTTATGATGGAAGTCGATGCAAAAAAATCATCTAAAAATTAGATTCTATGAAACTTTTCGAAATGCATGTTTTGGTTAAAAATCATAGTATATAATACACTAGTTTCGGTCAAAAATCAAATTAATTCTGGGATTGTTCAAAATGGTACGAAACTTCACATATCATTTATATATTTTAAGAGGGAATATTATGATGGATGTCCATGCAAAAAATATCCGAAAATTAGATTCTATGAAACTTTTCAAAATGCAAGTTTCTGTCAAAAATCATAGTATATTATACACTAGTTTCGGTCAAAAATATCAAATTTAATTGGGGACTATTTAAAATGATACGAGACTTCACATATCATTTATATATGTTAAGAGGTAAAGTTATGATGGAAGTCCATGCAAAAAAATCATCTAAAAATTAGAATCTATGAAACTTTTCGAAATGCAAGTTTCGGTCAAAAATCATAGTATATTATACACTAGTTTCGGTCAAAAAATCAAATTTAATTGGGGACTATTTGAAATGATACGAGACTTCACATATCATTTATATATGTGAAGAGGGAAGGTCATGATGGAAGTACATTAAAAAAAAATCATCAGAAAACTAGATTCTATGAAAGTTTTCGAAATGCAAGTTTCGGTCAAAAAATCATAATATATTATACACTAGTTTATGCTAGCTTCGTTCAAAAATCAAATTAAATAGGGGACTCTTTTAAATGGTACGAAACTTCACATATCATTTATATATTCTACGACGGAATATTATGATGGATGTCCATGCAAAAACGTATCCGAAAATTAGATTCTATGAAACTTTTCGAAATGCATGTTTCGGTCAAAAATCCTAATATATTATACTCTAGTTTCGGTCAAACAAAAATTAATTGGGGACTATTTGAAATGATACGAGACTTCACATATAATTTACATATGTTAAGAGGGAAGGTTATTATGAAGTCCAAGCAAAAAAAATCATCTAAAAATTAGATTCTAAGAAACTTTTTGAAATGCATGTTTCGTTTAAAAATCATAGTATATTATACACTAATTTCGTCAAAAAAATCAAATTTAAATGGGAACTATTTGAAATAATACGAGACTTTTCATATCATTTATATATGTTAAGAGGGGAGGTTATGATGGTATTTCATTTAAAAAAAATCATTTGAAAAATAGATTCTATGAAACTTTTCGAAATGCATGTTTCGTTCAAAATTCATAATATATTATGCATTAGTTTTGGTCAAAAAAATAATTTAATTGGGGTCTATTTGAAATGACACGGGACTTCACATATCATTTATATATGATAAGAGGGAAGGTTATGATGGAAGTCGATGTAAAAAAATCATATAAAAATTAGATTCTATGAAACTTTTCGAAATGCAAGTTTCGTTTAAAAATCATAGTATATAATACACTAGTTTCGGTCAAAAATCAAATTAATTCTTGGATTGTTCGAAATGGTACGAAACTTCACATATCATTTATATATTTTATGAGGGAATATTATGATGGATGTCCATGCAAAAAATATCCGAAAATTAGATTCTATGAAACTTTTCGAAATGCAAGTTTCTGTCAAAAATCATAGTATATTATACACTAGTTTCGGTCAAAAATATCAAATTTAATTGGGGACTATTTAAAATCATACGAGACTTCACATATCATTTATATATGTTAAGAGGTAAGGTTATGATGGAAGTCCATGCAAAAAAATCATCTAAAAATTCGAATCTATGAATCTTTTCGAAATGCAACTTTCGGTCAAAAATCATAGTATATTATACACTAGATTCGGTCAAAAAATAAAATTTAATTGGGGACTATTTGAAATGATACGAGACTTCACATATCATTTATATATGATAATAGGTAAGGTTATGATGGAAGTCGATGCAAAAAAATCATCTAAAAATTAGATTCTATGAAACTTTTCGAAATGCAAGTTTTGGTTAAAAATCATAGTATATAATACACTAGTTTCGGTCAAAAATCAAATTAATTCTGGGATTGTTCGAAATGGTACGAAACATCACATATCATTTATATATTTTACGAGGGAATATTATGATGGATGTCCATGCAAAAAATATCCGAAAATTAGATTCTATGAAACTTTTCAAAATGCAAGTTTCTGTCAAAAATCATAGTATATTATACACTAGTTTCGGTCAAAAATATCAAATTTAATTGGGGACTATTTAAAATGATACGATACTTCACATATCATTTATATATGTTAAGAGGTAAAGTTATGATGGAAGTCCATGCAAAAAAATCATCTAAAAATTAGAATCTATGAAACTTTTCGAAATGCAAGTTTCGGTCAAAAATCATAGTATATTATACACTAGTTTCGGTCAAAAAATCAAATTTAATTGGGGACTATTTGAAATGATAAGAGACTTCACATATCATTTATATATGTGAAGAGGGAAGGTCATGATGGAAGTACATTAAAAAAAATCATCAGAAAACTAGATTCTATGAAAGTTTTCAAAATGCAAGTTTCGGTCAAAAAATCATAATATATTATACACTAGTTTATGCTAGCTTCGTTCAAAAATCAAATTAGATCGGGGACTCTTTGAAATGGTACGAAACTTCACATATCATTTATATATTCTACGACGGAATATTATGATGGATGTCCATGCAAAAACGTATCCGAAAATTAGATTCTATGAAACTTTTCGAAATGCATGTTTCGGTAAAAAATCCTAATATATTATACTCTAGTTTCGGTCAAACAAAAATTAATTGGGGACTATTTGAAATGATACGAGACTTCACATATAATTTACATATGTTAAGAGGGAAGGTTATTATGAAGTCCAAGCAAAAAAAATCATCTAAAAATTAGATTCTAAGAAACTTTTTGAAATGCATGTTTCGTTTAAAAATCATAGTATATTATACACTAATTTCGTCAAAAAAATCAAATTTAAATGGGAACTATTTGAAATAATACAAGACTTTTCATATCATTTATATATGTTAAGAGGGGAGGTTATGATGGTATTCCATTTAAAAAAAATCATTTGAAAAATAGATTCTATGAAACGTTTCGAAATGCATGTTTCGTTCAAAATTCATAATATATTGTGCATTAATTTTGGTCAAAAAAATAATTTAATTGGGGTCTATTTGAAATGACACGGGACTTCACATATCATTTATATATGATAATAGGGAAGGTTATGATGGAAGTCGATGCAAAAAAATCATCTAAAAATTAGATTCTATGAAACTTTTCGAAATGCATGTTTTGGTTAAAAATCATAGTATATAATACACTAGTTTCGGTCAAAAATCAAATTAATTCTGGGATTGTTCGAAATGGTACGAAACTTCACATATCATTTATATATTTTACGAGGGAATATTATGATGGATGTCCATGCAAAAAATATCCGAAAATTAGATTCTATGAAACTTTTCAAAATGCAAGTTTCTGTCAAAAATCATAGTATATTATACACTAGTTTCGGTCAAAAATATCAAATTTAATTGGGGACTATTTAAAATGATACGAGACTTCACATATCATTTATATATGTTAAGAGGTAAAGTTATGATGGAAGTCCATGCAAAAAAATCATCTAAAAATTAGAATCTATGAAACTTTTCGAAATGCAAGTTTCGGTCAAAAATCATAGTATATTATACACTAGTTTCGGTCAAAAAATCAAATTTAATTGGGGACTATTTGAAATGATACGAGAATTCACATATCATTTATATATGTGAAGAGGGAAGGTCATGATGGAAGTACATTCAAAAAAAATCATCAGAAAACTAGATTCTATGAAAGTTTTCGAAATGCAAGTTTCGGTCAAAAAATCATAATATATTATACACTAGTTTATGCTAGCTTCGTTCAAAAATCAAATTAAATCGGGGACTCTTTGAAATGGTACGAAACTTCACATATCATTTATATATTCTACGACGGAATATTATGATGGATGTCCATGCAAAAACGTATCCGAAAATTAGATTCTATGAAACTTTTCGAAATGCATGTTTCGGTAAAAAATCCTAATATATTATACTCTAGTTTCGGTCAAACAAAAATTAATTGGGGACTATTTGAAATGATACGAGACTTCACATATAATTTACATATGTTAAGAGGGAAGGTTATTATGAAGTCCAAGCAAAAAAAATCATCTAAAAATTAGATTCTAAGAAACTTTTTGAAATGCATGTTTCGTTTAAAAATCATAGTATATTATACACTAATTTCGTCAAAAAAATCAAATTTAAATGGGAACTATTTGAAATAATACGAGACTTTTCATATCATTTATATATGTTAAGAGGGGAGGTTATGATGGTATTCCATTTAAAAAATATCATTTGAAAAATAGATTCTATGAAACTTTTCGAAATGCATGTTTCGTTCAAAATTCATAATATATTATGCATTAATTTTGGTCAAAAAAATAATTTAATTAGGGTCTATTTGAAATGACACGGGACTTCACATATCATTTATATATGATAATAGGGAAGGTTATGATGGAAGTCGATGCAAAAAAATCATCTAAAAATTAGATTCTATGAAACTTTTCGAAATGCATGTTTTGGTTAAAAATCATAGTATATAATACACTAGTTTCGGTCAAAAATCAAATTAATTCTGGGATTGTTCGAAATGGTACGAAACTTCACATATCATTTATATATTTTAAGAGGGAATATTATGATGGATGTCCATGCAAAAAATATCCGAAAATTAGATTCTATGAAACTTTTCAAAATGCAAGTTTCTGTCAAAAATCATAGTATATTATACACTAGTTTCGGTCAAAAATATCAAATTTAATTGGGGACTATTTAAAATGATACGAGACTTCACATATCATTTATATATGTTAAGAGGTAAAGTTATGATGGAAGTCCATGCAAAAAAATCATCTAAAAATTAGAATCTATGAAACTTTTCGAAATGCAAGTTTCGGTCAAAAATCATAGTATATTATACACTAGTTTCGGTCAAAAAATCAAATTTAATTGGGGACTATTTGAAATGATACGAGACTTCACATATCATTTATATATGTGAAGAGGGAAGGTCATGATGGAAGTACATTAAAAAAAAATCATCAGAAAACTAGATTCTATGAAAGTTTTCGAAATGCAAGTTTCGGTCAAAAAATCATAATATATTATACACTAGTTTATGCTAGCTTCGTTCAAAAATCAAATTAAATAGGGGACTCTTTTAAATGGTACGAAACTTCACATATCATTTATATATTCTACGACGGAATATTATGATGGATGTCCATGCAAAAACGTATCCGAAAATTAGATTCTATGAAACTTTTCGAAATGCATGTTTCGGTCAAAAATCCTAATATATTATACTCTAGTTTCGGTCAAACAAAAATTAATTGGGGACTATTTGAAATGATACGAGACTTCACATATAATTTACATATGTTAAGAGGGAAGGTTATTATGAAGTCCAAGCAAAAAAAATCATCTAAAAATTAGATTCTAAGAAACTTTTTGAAATGCATGTTTCGTTTAAAAATCATAGTATATTATACACTAATTTCGTCAAAAAAATCAAATTTAAATGGGAACTATTTGAAATAATACGAGACTTTTCATATCATTTATATATGTTAAGAGGGGAGGTTATGATGGTATTTCATTTAAAAAAAATCATTTGAAAAATAGATTCTATGAAACTTTTCGAAATGCATGTTTCGTTCAAAATTCATAATATATTATGCATTAGTTTTGGTCAAAAAAATAATTTAATTGGGGTCTATTTGAAATGACACGGGACTTCACATATCATTTATATATGATAAGAGGGAAGGTTATGATGGAAGTCGATGAAAAAAAATCATATAAAAATTAGATTCTATGAAACTTTTCGAAATGCAAGTTTCGTTTAAAAATCATAGTATATAATACACTAGTTTCGGTCAAAAATCAAATTAATTCTTGGATTGTTCGAAATGGTACGAAACTTCACATATCATTTATATATTTTACGAGGGAATATTATGATGGATGTCCATGCAAAAAATATCCGAAAATTAGATTCTATGAAACTTTTCGAAATGCAAGTTTCTGTCAAAAATCATAGTATATTATACACTAGTTTCGGTCAAAAATATCAAATTTAATTGGGGACTATTTAAAATCATACGAGACTTCACATATCATTTATATATGTTAAGAGGTAAGGTTATGATGGAAGTCCATGCAAAAAAATCATCTAAAAATTCGAATCTATGAATCTTTTCGAAATGCAAGTTTCGGTCAAAAATCATAGTATATTATACACTAGTTTCGGTCAAAAAATAAAATTTAATTGGGGACTATTTGAAATGATACGAGACTTCACATATCATTTATATATGATAATAGGTAAGGTTATGATGGAAGTCGATGCAAAAAAATCATCTAAAAATTAGATTCTATGAAACTTTTCGAAATGCAAGTTTTGGTTAAAAATCATAGTATATAATACACTAGTTTCGGTCAAAAATCAAATTAATTCTGGGATTGTTCGAAATGGTACGAAACATCACATATCATTTATATATTTTACGAGGGAATATTATGATGGATGTCCATGCAAAAAATATCCGAAAATTAGATTCTATGAAACTTTTCAAAATGCAAGTTTCTGTCAAAAATCATAGTATATTATACACTAGTTTCGGTCAAAAATATCAAATTTAATTGGGGACTATTTAAAATGATACGATACTTCACATATCATTTATATATGTTAAGAGGTAAAGTTATGATGGAAGTCCATGCAAAAAAATCATCTAAAAATTAGAATCTATGAAACTTTTCGAAATGCAAGTTTCGGTCAAAAATCATAGTATATTATACACTAGTTTCGGTCAAAAAATCAAATTTAATTGGGGACTATTTGAAATGATAAGAGACTTCACATATCATTTATATATGTGAAGAGGGAAGGTCATGATGGAAGTACATTAAAAAAAATCATCAGAAAACTAGATTCTATGAAAGTTTTCGAAATGCAAGTTTCGGTCAAAAAATCATAATATATTATACACTAGTTTATGCTAGCTTCGTTCAAAAATCAAATTAGATCGGGGACTCTTTGAAATGGTACGAAACTTCACATATCATTTATATATTCTACGACGGAATATTATGATGGATGTCCATGCAAAAACGTATCCGAAAATTAGATTCTATGAAACTTTTCGAAATGCATGTTTCGGTAAAAAATCCTAATATATTATACTCTAGTTTCGGTCAAACAAAAATTAATTGGGGACTATTTGAAATGATACGAGACTTCACATATAATTTACATATGTTAAGAGGGAAGGTTATTATGAAGTCCAAGCAAAAAAAATCATCTAAAAATTAGATTCTAAGAAACTTTTTGAAATGCATGTTTCGTTTAAAAATCATAGTATATTATACACTAATTTCGTCAAAAAAATCAAATTTAAATGGGAACTATTTGAAATAATACAAGACTTTTCATATCATTTATATATGTTAAGAGGGGAGGTTATGATGGTATTCCATTTAAAAAAAATCATTTGAAAAATAGATTCTATGAAACGTTTCGAAATGCATGTTTCGTTCAAAATTCATAATATATTGTGCATTAATTTTGGTCAAAAAAATAATTTAATTGGGGTCTATTTGAAATGACACGGGACTTCACATATCATTTATATATGATAATAGGGAAGGTTATGATGGAAGTCGATGCAAAAAAATCATCTAAAAATTAGATTCTATGAAACTTTTCGAAATGCATGTTTTGGTTAAAAATCATAGTATATAATACACTAGTTTCGGTCAAAAATCAAATTAATTCTGGGATTCTTCGAAATGGTACGAAACTTCACATATCATTTATATATTTTACGAGGGAATATTATGATGGATGTCCATGCAAAAAATATCCGAAAATTAGATTCTATGAAACTTTTCAAAATGCAAGTTTCTGTCAAAAATCATAGTATATTATACACTAGTTTCGGTCAAAAATATCAAATTTAATTGGGGACTATTTAAAATGATACGAGACTTCACATATCATTTATATATGTTAAGAGGTAAAGTTATGATGGAAGTCCATGCAAAAAAATCATCTAAAAATTAGAATCTATGAAACTTTTCGAAATGCAAGTTTCGGTCAAAAATCATAGTATATTATACACTAGTTTCGGTCAAAAAATCAAATTTAATTGGGGACTATTTGAAATGATACGAGACTTCACATATCATTTATATATGTGAAGAGGGAAGGTCATGATGGAAGTACATTCAAAAAAAATCATCAGAAAACTAGATTCTATGAAAGTTTTCGAAATGCAAGTTTCGGTCAAAAAATCATAATATATTATACACTAGTTTATGCTAGCTTCGTTCAAAAATCAAATTAAATCGGGGACTCTTTGAAATGGTACGAAACTTCACATATCATTTATATATTCTACGACGGAATATTATGATGGATGTCCATGCAAAAACGTATCCGAAAATTAGATTCTATGAAACTTTTCGAAATGCATGTTTCGGTAAAAAATCCTAATATATTATACTCTAGTTTCGGTCAAACAAAAATTAATTGGGGACTATTTGAAATGATACGAGACTTCACATATAATTTACATATGTTAAGAGGGAAGGTTATTATGAAGTCCAAGCAAAAAAAATCATCAAAAAATTAGATTCTAAGAAACTTTTTGAAATGCATGTTTCGTTTAAAAATCATAGTATATTATACACTAATTTCGTCAAAAAAATCAAATTTAAATGGGAACTATTTGAAATAATACGAGACTTTTCATATCATTTATATATGTTAAGAGGGGAGGTTATGATGGTATTCCATTTAAAAAAAATCATTTGAAAAATAGATTCTATGAAACGTTTCGAAATGCATGTTTCGTTCAAAATTCATAATATATTGTGCATTAATTTTGGTCAAAAAAATAATTTAATTGGGGTCTATTTGAAATGACACGGGACATCACATATCATTTATATATGATAATAGGGAAGGTTATGATGGAAGTCGATGCAAAAAAATCATCTAAAAATTAGATTCTATGAAACTTTTCGAAATGCATGTTTTGGTTAAAAATCATAGTATATAATACACTAGTTTCGGTCAAAAATCAAATTAATTCTGGGATTGTTCGAAATGGTACGAAACTTCACATATCATTTATATATTTTACGAGGGAATATTATGATGGATGTCCATGCAAAAAATATCCAAAAATTAGATTCTATGAAACTTTTCAAAATGCAAGTTTCTGTCAAAAATCATAGTATATTATACACTAGTTTCGGTCAAAAATATCAAATTTAATTGGGGACTATTTAAAATGATACGAGACTTCACATATCATTTATATATGTTAAGAGGTAAAGTTATGATGGAAGTCCATGCAAAAAAATCATCTAAAAATTAGAATCTATGAAACTTTTCGAAATGCAAGTTTCGGTCAAAAATCATAGTATATTATACACTAGTTTCGGTCAAAAAATCAAATTTAATTGGGGACTATTTGAAATGATACGAGACTTCACATATCATTTATATATGTGAAGAGGGAAGGTCATGATGGAGTACATTCAAAAAAAATCATCAGAAAACTAGATTCTATGAAAGTTTTCGAAATGCAAGTTTCGGTCAAAAAATCATAATATATTATACACTAGTTTATGCTAGCTTCGTTCAAAAATGAAATTAAATCGGGGACTCTTTGAAATGGTACGAAACTTCACATATCATTTATATATTCTACGACGGAATATTATGATGGATGTCCATGCAAAAACGTATCCGAAAATTAGATTCTATGAAACTTTTCGAAATGGATGTTTCGGTAAAAAATCCTAATATATTATACTCTAGTTTCGGTCAAACAAAAATTAATTGGGGACTATTTGAAATGATACGAGACTTCACATATAATTTACATATGTTAAGAGGGAAGGTTATTATGAAGTCCAAGCAAAAAAAATCATCTAAAAATTAGATTCTAAGAAACTTTTTGAAATGCATGTTTCGTTTAAAAATCATAGTATATTATACACTAATTTCGTCAAAAAAATCAAATTTAAATGGGAACTATTTGAAATAATACGAGACTTTTCATATCATTTATATATGTTAAGAGGGGAGGTTATGATGGTATTCCATTTAAAAAAAATCATTTGAAAAATAGATTCTATGAAACGTTTCGAAATGCATGTTTCGTTCAAAATTCATAATATATTGTGCATTAATTTTGGTCAAAAAAATAATTTAATTGGGGTCTATTTGAAATGACACGGGACTTCACATATCATTTATATATGATAATAGGGAAGGTTATGATGGAAGTCGATGCAAAAAAATCATCTAAAAATTAGATTCTATGAAACTTTTCGAAATGCATGTTTTGGTTAAAAATCATAGTATATAATACACTAGTTTCGGTCAAAAATCAAATTAATTCTGGGATTGTTCGAAATGGTACGAAACTTCACATATCATTTATATATTTTACGAGGGAATATTATGATGGATGTCCATGCAAAAAATATCCAAAAATTAGATTCTATGAAACTTTTCAAAATGCAAGTTTCTGTCAAAAATCATAGTATATTATACACTAGTTTCGGTCAAAAATATCAAATTTAATTGGGGACTATTTAAAATGATACGAGACTTCACATATCATTTATATATGTTAAGAGGTAAAGTTATGATGGAAGTCCATGCAAAAAAATCATCTAAAAATTAGAATCTATGAAACTTTTCGAAATGCAAGTTTCGGTCAAAAATCATAGTATATTATACACTAGTTTCGGTCAAAAAATCAAATTTAATTGGGGACTATTTGAAATGATACGAGACTTCACATATCATTTATATATGTGAAGAGGGAAGGTCATGATGGAAGTACATTCAAAAAAAATCATCAGAAAACTAGATTCTATGAAAGTTTTCGAAATGCAAGTTTCGGTCAAAAAATCATAATATATTATACACTAGTTTATGCTAGCTTCGTTCAAAAATGAAATTAAATCGGGGACTCTTTGAAATGGTACGAAACTTCACATATCATTTATATATTCTACGACGGAATATTATGATGGATGTCCATGCAAAAACGTATCCGAAAATTAGATTCTATGAAACTTTTCGAAATGGATGTTTCGGTAAAAAATCCTAATATATTATACTCTAGTTTCGGTCAAACAAAAATTAATTGGGGACTATTTGAAATGATACGAGACTTCACATATAATTTACATATGTTAAGAGGGAAGGTTATTATGAAGTCCAAGCAAAAAAAATCATCTAAAAATTAGATTCTAAGAAACTTTTTGAAATGCATGTTTCGTTTAAAAATCATAGTATATTATACACTAATTTCGTCAAAAAAATCAAATTTAAATGGGAACTATTTGAAATAATACGAGACTTTTCATATCATTTATATATGTTAAGAGGGGAGGTTATGATGGTATTCCATTTAAAAAAAATCATTTGAAAAATAGATTCTATGAAACGTTTCGAAATGCATGTTTCGTTCAAAATTCATAATATATTGTGCATTAATTTTGGTCAAAAAAATAATTTAATTGGGGTCTATTTGAAATGACACGGGACTTCACATATCATTTATATATGATAATAGGGAAGGTTATGATGGAAGTCGATGCAAAAAAATCATCTAAAAATTAGATTCTATGAAACTTTTCGAAATGCATGTTTTGGTTAAAAATCATAGTATATAATACACTAGTTTCGGTCAAAAATCAAATTAATTCTGGGATTGTTCGAAATGGTACGAAACTTCACATATCATTTATATATTTTACGAGGGAATATTATGATGGATGTCCATGCAAAAAATATCCAAAAATTAGATTCTATGAAACTTTTCAAAATGCAAGTTTCTGTCAAAAATCATAGTATATTATACACTAGTTTCGGTCAAAAATATCAAATTTAATTGGGGACTATTTAAAATGATACGAGACTTCACATATCATTTATATATGTTAAGAGGTAAAGTTATGATGGAAGTCCATGCAAAAAAATCATCTAAAAATTAGAATCTATGAAACTTTTCGAAATGCAAGTTTCGGTCAAAAATCATAGTATATTATACACTAGTTTCGGTCAAAAAATCAAATTTAATTGGGGACTATTTGAAATGATACGAGACTTCACATATCATTTATATATGTGAAGAGGGAAGGTCATGATGGAAGTACATTCAAAAAAAATCATCAGAAAACTAGATTCTATGAAAGTTTTCGAAATGCAAGTTTCGGTCAAAAAATCATAATATATTATACACTAGTTTATGCTAGCTTCGTTCAAAAATCAAATTAAATCGGGGACTCTTTGAAATGGTACGAAACTTCACATATCATTTATATATTCTACGACGGAATATTATGATGGATGTCCATGCAAAAACGTATCCGAAAATTAGATTCTATGAAACTTTTCGAAATGCATGTTTCGGTCAAAAATCCTAATATATTATACTCTAGTTTCGGTCAAACAAAAATTAATTGGGGACTATTTGAAATGATACGAGACTTCACATATAATTTACATATGTTAAGAGGGAAGGTTATTATGAAGTCCAAGCAAAAAAAATCATCTAAAAATTAGATTCTAAGAAACTTTTTGAAATGCATGTTTCGTTTAAAAATCATAGTATATTATACACTAATTTCGTCAAAAAAATCAAATTTAAATGGGAACTATTTGAAATAATACGAGACTTTTCATATCATTTATATATGTTAAGAGGGGAGGTTATGATGGTATTCCATTTAAAAAAAATCATTTGAAAAATAGATTCTATGAAACGTTTCGAAATGCATGTTTCGTTCAAAATTCATAATATATTGTGCATTAATTTTGGTCAAAAAAATAATTTAATTGGGGTCTATTTGAAATGACACGGGACTTCACATATCATTTATATATGATAATAGGGAAGGTTATGATGGAAGTCGATGCAAAAAAATCATCTAAAAATTAGATTCTATGAAACTTTTCGAAATGCATGTTTTGGTTAAAAATCATAGTATATAATACACTAGTTTCGGTCAAAAATCAAATTAATTCTGGGATTGTTCGAAATGGTACGAAACTTCACATATCATTTATATATTTTACGAGGGAATATTATGATGGATGTCCATGCAAAAAATATCCAAAAATTAGATTCTATGAAACTTTTCAAAATGCAAGTTTCTGTCAAAAATCATAGTATATTATACACTAGTTTCGGTCAAAAATATCAAATTTAATTGGGGACTATTTAAAATGATACGAGACTTCACATATCATTTATATATGTTAAGAGGTAAAGTTATGATGGAAGTCCATGCAAAAAAATCATCTAAAAATTAGAATCTATGAAACTTTTCGAAATGCAAGTTTCGGTCAAAAATCATAGTATATTATACACTAGTTTCGGTCAAAAAATCAAATTTAATTGGGGACTATTTGAAATGATACGAGACTTCACATATCATTTATATATGTGAAGAGGGAAGGTCATGATGGAAGTACATTCAAAAAAAATCATCAGAAAACTAGATTCTATGAAAGTTTTCGAAATGCAAGTTTCGGTCAAAAAATCATAATATATTATACACTAGTTTATGCTAGCTTCGGTCAAAAATCAAATTAAATCGGGGACTCTTTGAAATGGTACGAAACTTCACATATCATTTATATATTTTACGAGGGAATATTATGATGGATGTCCATGCAAAAATGTATCCGAAAATTAGATTCTATGAAACTTTTCGAAATGCATGTTTCGGTCAAAAATCCTAATATATTATACTTTAGTTTCGGTCAAACAAAATTTAATTGGGGACTATTTGAAATGATACGAGACTTCACATATAATTTATATATGTTAAGAGGGAAGGTTATTATGAAGTCCAAGCAAAAAACATCATCTAAAAATTAGATTCTAAGAAACTTTTTGAAATGCATGTTTCAGTCAAAAATCATAGTATATTATACACTAGTTTCGTCAAAAAAATCAAATTTAAATGGGAACTATTTGAAATAATACGAGACTTTTCATATCATTTATATATGTTAAGAGGGGAGGTTATGATGGTATTCCATTTAAAAAAATCATTTGAAAAATAGATTCTATGAAAGTTTTCGAAATGCATGTTTCGTTCAAAATTCATAATATATTATGCATTAGTTTTGGTCAATAAATATTATTTAATTGGGGTCTATTTGAAATGACACGGGACTTCACATATCATTTATATATGATAAGAGGGAAGGTTATGATGGAAGTCGATGAAAAAAAATCATCTAAAAATTAGATTCTATGAAACTTTTCGAAATGCAAGTTTCGGTTAAAAATCATAGTATATAATACACTAGTTTCGGTCAAAAATCAAATTAATTCTGGGATTGTTCAAAATGGTACGAAACTTCACATATCATTTATATATTTTACGAGGGAATATTATGATGGATGTTCATGCAAAAAATATCCGAAAATTAGATTCTATGAAACTTTTCGAAATTCAAGTTTCTGTCAAAAATCATAGTTTATTATACACTAGTTTCGGTCAAAAATATCAAATTTAATTGGGGACTATTTGAAATGATACGAGACTTCACATGTCATTTATATATGTGAAGAGGGAAGGTCATGATGGAAGTACATTAAAAAAAATCATCAGAAAACTAGATTCTATGAAAGTTTTCGAAATGCAAGTTTCGGTCAAAAAATCATAATATATTATACACTAGTTTATGCTAGCTTCGGTCAAAAATCAAATTAAATCGGGGACTCTTTGAAATGGTACGAAACTTCACATATCTTTTATATATTTTACGAGGGAATATTATGATGGATGTCCATGCAAAAACGTATCCGAAAATTAGATTCTATGAAACTTTTCGAAATGCATGTTTCGGTCAAAAATCCTAATATATTATACTCTAGTTCGGTCAAACAAAAATTAATTCTGGGATTGTTCGAAATGGTACGAGACTTCACATATAATTTACATATGTTAAGAGGGAAGATTATTATGAAGTCCAAGCAAAATAAATCATCTAAAAATTAGATTCTAAGAAACTTTTTGAAATGCATGTTTCGGTCAAAAATCATAGTATATTATACACTAATTTCGTCAAAAAAATCAAATTTAAATGGGAACTATTTGAAATAATACGAGACTTTTCATATCATTTATATATGTTAAGAGGGGAGGTTATGATGGTATTCCATTTAAAAAAAAATAATTTGAAAAATAGATTCTATGAAACTTTTCGAAATGCAAGTTTCGTTAAAAATTCATAATATATTATGCATTAGTTTTGGTCAAAAAAATAATTTAATTGGGGTCTATTTGAAATGACACGGGACTTCACATATCATTTATATATGATAAGAGGGAAGGTTATGATGGAAGTCGATGAAAAAAAATCATCTAAAAATTAGATTCTATGAAACTTTTCGAAATGCAAGTTTCGGTTAAAAATCATATTATATAATACACTAGTTTCGGTCAAAAATCAAATTAATTCTGGGATTGTTCGAAATGGTACGAAACTTCACATATCATTTATATATGTTACGAGGGAATATTATGATGGATGTCCATGCAAAAAATATCCGAAAATTAGATTCTATGAAACTTTTCGAAATGCAAGTTTCTGTCAAAAATCATAGTATATTATACACTAGTTTCGAACAAAAATATCAAATTTAAATGGGGACTATTTAAAATGATACGAGACTTCACATATAATTTATATATGTTAAGAGGTAAAGTTATGATGGAAGTCCATGCAAAAAAATCATCTAAAAATTAGAATCTATGAAACTTTTCGAAATGCAAGTTTCGGTCAAAAATCATAGTATATTATACACTAGTTTCGGTCAAAAAATCAAATTTAATTGGGGACTATTTGAAATGATACGAGACTTCACATATCATTTATATATGTGAAGCGGGAAGGTCATGATGGAAGTACATTAAAAAAAATCATCAGAAAACTAGATTCTATGAAAGTTTTTGAAATGCAAGTTTCGGTCAAAAAATCATAATATATTATACACTAGTTTATGCTAACTTCGGTCAAAAATCAAATTAAATCGGGGACTCTTTGAAATGGTACGAAACTTCACATATCATTTATATATTTTACGAGGGAATATTATGATGGATGTCCATGCAAAAACGTTTCCGAAAATTAGATTCTATGAAACTTTTCGAAATGCATGTTTCGGTCAAAAATCCTAATATATTATACTCTAGTTTCGGTCAAACAAAAATTAATTGGGGACTATTTGAAATGATACGAGACTTCACATATAATTTATATATGTTAAGAGGGAAGTATATTATGAAGTCCAAGCAAAAAAAATCATCTAAAAATTAGATTCTAAGAAACTTTTTGAAATGCATGTTTCGGTCAAAAATCATAGTATATTATACACTAGTTTCGTCAAAAAAATCAAATTTAAATGGGAACTATTTGAAATAATACGAGAATTTTCATATCATTTATATATGTTAAGAGGGGAGGTTATGATGGTATTCCATTTAAAAAAAATCATTTGAAAAATAGATTCTATGAAACTTTTCGAAATGCATGTTTCGTTCAAAATTCATAATATATTATGCATTAGTTTTGGTCAAAAAAATAATTTAATTGGGGTCTATTTGAAATGACACGGGACTTCACATATCATTTATATATGATAAGAGGGAAGGTTATGATGGATGTAGATGCAAAAAAATCATCTAAAAATTAGATTTTATGAAACTTTTCGAAATGCATGTTTCGGTTAAAAATCATAGTATATAATACACAAGTTTCGGTCAAAAATCAAATTAATTCTGGGATTGTTCAAAATGGTATGAAACTTCACATATCATTTATATATTCTACGAGAGAATATTATGATGGATGTCCATGCAAAAACTATCCGAAAATTAGATTCTATGAAACTTTTCAAAATGCAAGTTTCTGTCAAAAATCATAGTATATTATACACTAGTTTCGGTCAAAAATATCAAATTTAATTTGGGACTATTTAAAATGATACGAGACTTCACATATCATTTATATATGTTAAGAGGTAAAGTTATGATGGAAGTCCATGCAAAAAAATCATCTAAAAATTAGAATCTATGAAACTTTTCGAAATGCAAGTTTCGGTCAAAAATCATAGTATATTATACACTAGTTTCTGTCAAAAAATCAAATTTAATTGGGGACTATTTGAAATGATACGAGACTTCACATATCATTTATATATGTGAAGAGGGAAGGTCATGATGGAAGTACATTAAAAAAAATCATCAGAAAACTAGATTCTATGAAAGTTTTCGAAATGCAAGTTTCGGTCAAAAAATCATAATATATTATACACTAGTTTATGCTAGCTTCGGTCAAAAATCAAATTAAATCGGGGACTCTTTGAAATGGTACGAAACTTCACATATCATTTATATATTTTACGAGGGAATATTATGATGGATGTCCATGCAAAAACGTATCCGAAAATTAGATTCTATGAAAATTTTCGAAATGCATGTTTCGGTCAAAAATCCTAATATATTATACTCTAGTTTCGGTCAAACAAAAATTAATTGGGGACTATTTGAAATGATACGAGACTTCACATATAATTTATATATGTTAAGAGGGAAGTATATTATGAAGTCCAAGCAAAAAAAATCATCTAAAAATTAGATTCTAAGAAACTTTTTGAAATGCATGTTTCGGTCAAAAATCATAGTATATTATACACTAGTTTCGTCAAAAAAATCAAATTTAAATGGGAACTATTTGAAATAATACGAGAATTTTCATATCATTTATATATGTTAAGAGGGGAGGTTATGATGGTATTCCATTTAAAAAAAATCATTTGAAAAATAGATTCTATGAAACTTTTCGAAATGCATGTTTCGTTCAAAATTCATAATATATTATGCATTAGTTTTGGTCAAAAAAATAATTTAATTGGGGTCTATTTGAAATGACACGGGACTTCACATATCATTTATATATGATAAGAGGGAAGGTTATGATGGAAGTCGATGCAAAAAAATCATCTAAAAATTAGATTTTATGAAACTTTTCGAAATGCATGTTTCGGTTAAAAATCATAGTATATAATACACTAGTTTCGGTCAAAAATCAAATTAATTCTGGGATTGTTCAAAATGGTATGAAACTTCACATATCATTTATATATTCTACGAGAGAATATTATGATGGATGTCCATGCAAAAACTATCCGAAAATTAGATTCTATGAAACTTTTCAAAATGCAAGTTTCTGTCAAAAATCATAGTATATTATACACTAGTTTCGGTCAAAAATATCAAATTTAATTTGGGACTATTTAAAATGATACGAGACTTCACATATCATTTATATATGTTAAGAGGTAAAGTTATGATGGAAGTCCATGCAAAAAAATCATCTAAAAATTAGAATCTATGAAACTTTTCGAAATGCAAGTTTCGGTCAAAAATCATAGTATATTATACACTAGTTTCTGTCAAAAAATCAAATTTAATTGGGGACTATTTGAAATGATACGAGACTTCACATATCATTTATATATGTGAAGAGGGAAGGTCATGATGGAAGTACATTAAAAAAAATCATCAGAAAACTAGATTCTATGAAAGTTTTCGAAATGCAAGTTTCGGTCAAAAAATCATAATATATTATACACTAGTTTATGCTAGCTTCGGTCAAAAATCAAATTAAATCGGGGACTCTTTGAAATGGTACGAAACTTCACATATCATTTATATATTTTACGAGGGAATATTATGATGGATGTCCATGCAAAAACGTATCCGAAAATTAGATTCTATGAAAATTTTCGAAATGCATGTTTCGGTCAAAAATCCTAATATATTATACTCTAGTTTCGGTCAAACAAAAATTAATTGGGGACTATTTGAAATGATACGAGACTTCACATATAATTTATATATGTTAAGAGGGAAGTATATTATGAAGTCCAAGCAAAAAAAATCATCTAAAAATTAGATTCTAAGAAACTTTTTGAAATGCATGTTTCGGTCAAAAATCATAGTATATTATACACTAGTTTCGTCAAAAAAATCAAATTTAAATGGGAACTATTTGAAATAATACGAGACTTTTCATATCATTTATATATGTTAAGAGGGGAGGTTATGATGGTATTCCATTTAAAAAAATCATTTGAAAAATAGATTCTATGAAACTTTTCGAAATGCATGTTTCGTTCAAAATTCATAATATATTATGCATTAGTTTTGGTCAAAAAAATAATTTAATTGGGGTCTATTTGAAATGACACGGGACTTCACATATCATTTATATATGATAAGAGGGAAGGTTATGATGGAAGTCGATGCAAAAAAATCATCTAAAAATTAGGTTCTATGAAACTTTTCGAAATGCAAGTTTCGGTTAAAAATCATAGTATATAATACACTAGTTTCGGTCAAAAATCAAATTAATTCTGGGATTGTTCGAAATGGTACGAAACTTCACATATGATTTATATATTTTACGAGGGAATATTATGATGGATGTCCATGCAAAAAATATCTGAAAATTAGATTCTATGAAACTTTTCGATATGCAAGTTTCTGTCAAAAATCATAGTATATTATACACTAGTTTCGGTCAAAAATATCAAATTTAATTGGGGACTATTTAAAATGATACGAGACTTCACATATCATTTATATATGTTAAGAGATAAGGTTATGATGGAAGTCCATGCAAAAAAATCATCTAAAAATTAGAATCTATGAAACTTTTCGAAATGCAAGTTTCGGTTAAAATTCATAATATATTATGCATTAGTTTTGGTCAAAAAAATAATTTATTTGGGGTCTATTTGAAATGACACGGGACTTCACATATCATTTATATATGATAAGAGGGAAGGTTATGATGGAAGTCGATGAAAAAAAATCATCTAAAAATTAGATTCTATGAAACTTTTCGAAATGCAAGTTTCGGTTAAAAATCATAGTATATAATACACTAGTTTCGGTCAAAAATCAAATTAATTCTGGGATTGTTCGAAATGGTACGAAACTTCACATATCATTTATATATGTTACGAGGGAATATTATGATGGATGTCCATGCAAAAAATATCCGAAAATTAGATTCTATGAAACTTTTCGAAATGCAAGTTTCTGTCAAAAATCATAGTATATTATACACTAGTTTCGAACAAAAATATCAAATTTAATTGGGGACTATTTAAAATGATACGAGACTTCACATATCATTTATATATGTTAAGAGGTAAAGTTATGATGGAAGTTCTTGCAAAAAAATCATCTAAAAATTAGAATCTATGAAACTTTTCGAAATGAAAGTTCCGGTCAAAAATCATAGTATATTATACACTAGTTTCGGTCAAAAAATCAAATTTAATAGGGGACTATTTGAAATGATACGAGGCTTCACATATCATTTATATATGTGAAGAGGGATGGTCATGATGGAAGTACATTAAAAAAAATCATCAGAAAACTAGATTCTATGAAAGTTTTCGAAATGCAAGTTTCGGTCAAAAAATCATAATATATTATACACTAGTTTATGCTAGCTTCGGTCAAAAATCAAATTAAATCGGGGACTCTTTGAAATGGTACGAAACTTCACATATCATTTATATATTTTACGAGGGAATATTATGATGGATGTCCATGCAAAAACGTATCCGAAAATTAGATTCTATGAAAATTTTCGAAATGCATGTTTCGGTCAAAAATCCTAATATATTATACTCTAGTTTCGGTCAAACAAAAATTAATTGGGGACTATTTGAAATGATACGAGACTTCACATATAATTTATATATGTTAAGAGGGAAGTATATTATGAAGTCCAAGCAAAAAAAATCATCTAAAAATTAGATTCTAAGAAACTTTTTGAAATGCATGTTTCGGTCAAAAATCATAGTATATTATACACTAGTTTCGTCAAAAAAATCAAATTTAAATGGGAACTATTTGAAATAATACGAGACTTTTCATATCATTTATATATGTTAAGAGGGGAGGTTATGATGGTATTCCATTTAAAAAAATCATTTGAAAAATAGATTCTATGAAACTTTTCGAAATGCATGTTTCGTTCAAAATTCATAATATATTATGCATTAGTTTTGGTCAAAAAAATAATTTAATTGGGGTCTATTTGAAATGACACGGGACTTCACATATCATTTATATATGATAAGAGGGAAGGTTATGATGGAAGTCGATGCAAAAAAATCATCTAAAAATTAGGTTCTATGAAACTTTTCGAAATGCAAGTTTCGGTTAAAAATCATAGTATATAATACACTAGTTTCGGTCAAAAATCAAATTAATTCTGGGATTGTTCGAAATGGTACGAAACTTCACATATCATTTATATATTTTACGAGGGAATATTATGATGGATGTCCATGCAAAAAATATCTGAAAATTAGATTCTATGAAACTTTTCGAAATGCAAGTTTCTGTCAAAAATCATAGTATATTATACACTAGTTTCGGTCAAAAATATCAAATTTAATCGGGGACTATTTAAAATGATACGAGACTTCACATATCATTTATATATGTTAAGAGATAAGGTTATGATGGAAGTCCATGCAAAAAAATCATCTAAAAATTAGAATCTATGAAACTTTTCGAAATGCAAGTTTCGGTCAAAATTCATAATATATTATGCATTAGTTTTGGTCAAAAAAATAATTTAATTGGGGTCTATTTGAAATGACACGGGACTTCACATATCATTTATATATGATAAGAGGGAAGGTTATGATGGAAGTCGATGAAAAAAAATCATCTAAAAATTAGATTCTATGAAACTTTTCGAAATGCAAGTTTCGGTTAAAAATTATAGTATATAATACACTAGTTTCGGTCAAAAATCAAATTAATTCTGGGATTGTTCGAAATGGTACGAAACTTCACATATCATTTATATATGTTACGAGGGAATATTATGATGGATGTCCATGCAAAAAATATCCGAAAATTAGATTCTATGAAACTTTTCGAAATGCAAGTTTCTGTCAAAAATCATAGTATATTATACACTAGTTTCGAACAAAAATATCAAATTTAATTGGGGACTATTTAAAATGATACGAGACTTCACATATCATTTATATATGTTAAGAGGTAAAGTTATGATGGAAGTTCATGCAAAAAAATCATCTAAAAATTAGAATCTATGAAACTTTTCGAAATGAAAGTTCCGGTCAAAAATCATAGTATATTATACACTAGTTTCGGTCAAAAAATCAAATTTAATAGGGGACTATTTGAAATGATACGAGGCTTCACATATCATTTATATATGTGAAGAGGGATGGTCATGATGGAAGTACATTAAAAAAAATCATCAGAAAACTAGATTCTATGAAAGTTTTCGAAATGCAAGTTTCGGTCAAAAAATCATAATATATTATACACTAGTTTATGCTAGCTTCGGTCAAAAATCAAATTAAATCGGGGACTCTTTGAAATGGTACGAAACTTCACATATCATTTATATATTTTACGAGGGAATATTATGATGGATGTCCATGCAAAAACGTATCCGAAAATTAGATTCTATGAAAATTTTCGAAATGCATGTTTCGGTCAAAAATCCTAATATATTATACTCTAGTTTCGGTCAAACAAAAATTAATTGGGGACTATTTGAAATGATACGAGACTTCACATATAATTTATATATGTTAAGAGGGAAGTATATTATGAAGTCCAAGCAAAAAAAATCATCTAAAAATTAGATTCTAAGAAACTTTTTGAAATGCATGTTTCGGTCAAAAATCATAGTATATTATACACTAGTTTCGTCAAAAAAATCAAATTTAAATGGGAACTATTTGAAATAATACGATACTTTTCATATCATTTATATATGTTAAGAGGGGAGGTTATGATGGTATTCCATTTAAAAAAATCATTTGAAAAATAGATTCTATGAAACTTTTCGAAATGCATGTTTCGTTCAAAATTCATAATATATTATGCATTAGTTTTGGTCAAAAAAATAATTTAATTGGGGTCTATTTGAAATGACACGGGACTTCACATATCATTTATATATGATAAGAGGGAAGGTTATGATGGAAGTCGATGCAAAAAAATCATCTAAAAATTAGGTTCTATGAAACTTTTCGAAATGCAAGTTTCGGTTAAAAATCATAGTATATAATACACTAGTTTCGGTCAAAAATCAAATTAATTCTGGGATTGTTCGAAATGGTACGAAACTTCACATATCATTTATATATTTTACGAGGGAATATTATGATGGATGTCCATGCAAGAAATATCTGAAAATTAGATTCTATGAAACTTTTCGATATGCAAGTTTCTGTCAAAAATCATAGTATATTATACACTAGTTTCGGTCAAAAATATCAAATTTAATTGGGGACTATTTAAAATGATACGAGACTTCACATATCATTTATATATGTTAAGAGATAAGGTTATGATGGAAGTCCATGCAAAAAAATCATCTAAAAATTAGAATCTATGAAACTTTTCGAAATGCAAGTTTCGGTTAAAATTCATAATATATTATGCATTAGTTTTGGTCAAAAAAATAATTTATTTGGGGTCTATTTGAAATGACACGGGACTTCACATATCATTTATATATGATAAGAGGGAAGGTTATGATGGAAGTCGATGAAAAAAAATCATCTAAAAATTAGATTCTATGAAACTTTTCGAAATGCAAGTTTCGGTTAAAAATCATAGTATATAATACACTAGTTTCGGTCAAAAATCAAATTAATTCTGGGATTGATCGAAATGGTACGAAACTTCACATATCATTTATATATGTTACGAGGGAATATTATGATGGATGTCCATGCAAAAAATATCCGAAAATTAGATTCTATGAAACTTTTCGAAATGCAAGTTTCTGTCAAAAATCATAGTATATTATACACTAGTTTCGAACAAAAATATCAAATTTAATTGGGGACTATTTAAAATGATACGAGACTTCACATATCATTTATATATGTTAAGAGGTAAAGTTATGATGGAAGTCCATGCAAAAAAAATCATCTAAAAATTAGAATCTCTGAAACTTTTCGAAATGAAAGTTCCGGTCAAAAATCATAGTATATTATACACTAGTTTCGGTCAAAAAATCAAATTTAATTGGGGACTATTTGAAATGATACGAGGCTTCACATATCATTTATATATGTGAAAAGGGAAGGTCATGATGGAAGTACATTAAAAAAAATCATCAGAAAATTAGATTCTATGAAAGTTTTCGAAATGCAAGTTTCGGTCAAAAAATCATAATATATTATACACTAGTTTATGCTAGCTTCGGTCAAAAATCAAATTAAATCGGGGACTCTTTGAAATGGTACGAAACTTCACATATCATTTATATATTTTACGAGGGAATATTATGATGGATGTCCATGCAAAAACGTATCCGAAAATTAGATTCTATGAAAATTTTCGAAATGCATGTTTCGGTCAAAAATCCTAATATATTATACTCTAGTTTCGGTCAAACAAAAATTAATTGGGGACTATTTGAAATGATACGAGACTTCACATATAATTTATATATGTTAAGAGGGAAGTATATTATGAAGTCCAAGCAAAAAAAATCATCTAAAAATTAGATTCTAAGAAACTTTTTGAAATGCATGTTTCGGTCAAAAATCATAGTATATTATACACTAGTTTCGTCAAAAAAATCAAATTTAAATGGGAACTATTTGAAATAATACGAGACTTTTCATATCATTTATATATGTTAAGAGGGGAGGTTATGATGGTATTCCATTTAAAAAATCATTTGAAAAATAGATTCTATGAAAGTTTTCGAAATGCATGTTTCGTTCAAAATTCATAATATATTATGCATTAGTTTTGGTCAAAAAAATAATTTAATTGGGGTCTATTTGAAATGACACGGGACTTCACATATCATTTATATATGATAAGAGGGAAGGTTATGATGGAAGTCGATGAAAAAAAATCATCTAAAAATTAGATTCTATGAAACTTTTCGAAATGCAAGTTTCGGTTAAAAATCATAGTATATAATACACTAGTTTCGGTCAAAAATCAAATTAATTCTGGGATTGTTCGAAATGGTACGAAACTTCACATATCATTTATATATTTTACGAGGGAATATTATGATGGATGTCCATGCAAAAAATATCTGAAAATTAGATTCTATGAAACTTTTCGAAATGCAAGTTTCTGTCAAAAATCATAGTATATTATACACTAGTTTCGGTCAAAAATATCAAATTTAATCGGGGACTATTTAAAATGATACGAGACTTCACATATCATTTATATATGTTAAGAGATAAGGTTATGATGGAAGTCCATGCAAAAAAATCATCTAAAAATTAGAATCTATGAAACTTTTCGAAATGCAAGTTTCGGTCAAAATTCATAATATATTATGCATTAGTTTTGGTCAAAAAAATAATTTAATTGGGGTCTATTTCAAATGACACGGGACTTCACATATCATTTATATATGATAAGAGGGAAGGTTATGATGGAAGTCGATGAAAAAAAATCATCTAAAAATTAGATTCTATGAAACTTTTCGAAATGCAAGTTTCGGTTAAAAATTATAGTATATAATACACTAGTTTCGGTCAAAAATCAAATTAATTCTGGGATTGTTCGAAATGGTACGAAACTTCACATATCATTTATATATGTTACGAGGGAATATTATGATGGATGTCCATGCAAAAAATATCCGAAAATTAGATTCTATGAAACTTTTCGAAATGCAAGTTTCTGTCAAAAATCATAGTATATTATACACTAGTTTCGAACAAAAATATCAAATTTAATTGGGGACTATTTAAAATGATACGAGACTTCACATATCATTTATATATGTTAAGAGGTAAAGTTATGATGGAAGTTCTTGCAAAAAAATCATCTAAAAATTAGAATCTATGAAACTTTTCGAAATGAAAGTTCCGGTCAAAAATCATAGTATATTATACACTAGTTTCGGTCAAAAAATCAAATTTAATAGGGGACTATTTGAAATGATACGAGGCTTCACATATCATTTATATATGTGAAGAGGGATGGTCATGATGGAAGTACATTAAAAAAAATCATCAGAAAACTAGATTCTATGAAAGTTTTCGAAATGCAAGTTTCGGTCAAAAAATCATAATATATTATACACTAGTTTATGCTAGCTTCGGTCAAAAATCAAATTAAATCGGGGACTCTTTGAAATGGTACGAAACTTCACATATCATTTATATATTTTACGAGGGAATATTATGATGGATGTCCATGCAAAAACGTATCCGAAAATTAGATTCTATGAAAATTTTCGAAATGCATGTTTCGGTCAAAAATCCTAATATATTATACTCTAGTTTCGGTCAAACAAAAATTAATTGGGGACTATTTGAAATGATACGAGACTTCACATATAATTTATATATGTTAAGAGGGAAGTATATTATGAAGTCCAAGCAAAAAAAATCATCTAAAAATTAGATTCTAAGAAACTTTTTGAAATGCATGTTTCGGTCAAAAATCATAGTATATTATACACTAGTTTCGTCAAAAAAATCAAATTTAAATGGGAACTATTTGAAATAATACGAGACTTTTCATATCATTTATATATGTTAAGAGGGGAGGTTATGATGGTATTCCATTTAAAAAAATCATTTGAAAAATAGATTCTATGAAACTTTTCGAAATGCATGTTTCGTTCAAAATTCATAATATATTATGCATTAGTTTTGGTCAAAAAAATAATTTAATTGGGGTCTATTTGAAATGACACGGGACTTCACATATCATTTATATATGATAAGAGGGAAGGTTATGATGGAAGTCGATGCAAAAAAATCATCTAAAAATTAGGTTCTATGAAACTTTTCGAAATGCAAGTTTCGGTTAAAAATCATAGTATATAATACACTAGTTTCGGTCAAAAATCAAATTAATTCTGGGATTGTTCGAAATGGTACGAAACTTCACATATCATTTATATATTTTACGAGGGAATATTATGATGGATGTCCATGCAAAAAATATCTGAAAATTAGATTCTATGAAACTTTTCGAAATGCAAGTTTCTGTCAAAAATCATAGTATATTATACACTAGTTTCGGTCAAAAATATCAAATTTAATCGGGGACTATTTAAAATGATACGAGACTTCACATATCATTTATATATGTTAAGAGATAAGGTTATGATGGAAGTCCATGCAAAAAAATCATCTAAAAATTAGAATCTATGAAACTTTTCGAAATGCAAGTTTCGGTCAAAATTCATAATATATTATGCATTAGTTTTGGTCAAAAAAATAATTTAATTGGGGTCTATTTGAAATGACACGGGACTTCACATATCATTTATATATGATAAGAGGGAAGGTTATGATGGAAGTCGATGAAAAAAAATCATCTAAAAATTAGATTCTATGAAACTTTTCGAAATGCAAGTTTCGGTTAAAAATTATAGTATATAATACACTAGTTTCGGTCAAAAATCAAATTAATTCTGGGATTGTTCGAAATGGTACGAAACTTCACATATCATTTATATATGTTACGAGGGAATATTATGATGGATGTCCATGCAAAAAATATCCGAAAATTAGATTCTATGAAACTTTTCGAAATGCAAGTTTCTGTCAAAAATCATAGTATATTATACACTAGTTTCGAACAAAAATATCAAATTTAATTGGGGACTATTTAAAATGATACGAGACTTCACATATCATTTATATATGTTAAGAGGTAAAGTTATGATGGAAGTTCATGCAAAAAAATCATCTAAAAATTAGAATCTATGAAACTTTTCGAAATGAAAGTTCCGGTCAAAAATCATAGTATATTATACACTAGTTTCGGTCAAAAAATCAAATTTAATAGGGGACTATTTGAAATGATACGAGGCTTCACATATCATTTATATATGTGAAGAGGGATGGTCATGATGGAAGTACATTAAAAAAAATCATCAGAAAACTAGATTCTATGAAAGTTTTCGAAATGCAAGTTTCGGTCAAAAAATCATAATATATTATACACTAGTTTATGCTAGCTTCGGTCAAAAATCAAATTAAATCGGGGACTCTTTGAAATGGTACGAAACTTCACATATCATTTATATATTTTACGAGGGAATATTATGATGGATGTCCATGCAAAAACGTATCCGAAAATTAGATTCTATGAAAATTTTCGAAATGCATGTTTCGGTCAAAAATCCTAATATATTATACTCTAGTTTCGGTCAAACAAAAATTAATTGGGGACTATTTGAAATGATACGAGACTTCACATATAATTTATATATGTTAAGAGGGAAGTATATTATGAAGTCCAAGCAAAAAAAATCATCTAAAAATTAGATTCTAAGAAACTTTTTGAAATGCATGTTTCGGTCAAAAATCATAGTATATTATACACTAGTTTCGTCAAAAAAATCAAATTTAAATGGGAACTATTTGAAATAATACGAGACTTTTCATATCATTTATATATGTTAAGAGGGGAGGTTATGATGGTATTCCATTTAAAAAAATCATTTGAAAAATAGATTCTATGAAACTTTTCGAAATGCATGTTTCGTTCAAAATTCATAATATATTATGCATTAGTTTTGGTCAAAAAAATAATTTAATTGGGGTCTATTTGAAATGACACGGGACTTCACATATCATTTATATATGATAAGAGGGAAGGTTATGATGGAAGTCGATGCAAAAAAATCATCTAAAAATTAGGTTCTATGAAACTTTTCGAAATGCAAGTTTCGGTTAAAAATCATAGTATATAATACACTAGTTTCGGTCAAAAATCAAATTAATTCTGGGATTGTTCGAAATGGTACGAAACTTCACATATCATTTATATATTTTACGAGGGAATATTATGATGGATGTCCATGCAAAAAATATATGAAAATTAGATTCTATGAAACTTTTCGAAATGCAAGTTTCTGTCAAAAATCATAGTATATTATACACTAGTTTCGGTCAAAAATATCAAATTTAATCGGGGACTATTTAAAATGATACGAGACTTCACATATCATTTATATATGTTAAGAGATAAGGTTATGATGGAAGTCCATGCAAAAAAATCATCTAAAAATTAGAATCTATGAAACTTTTCGAAATGCAAGTTTCGGTCAAAATTCATAATATATTATGCATTAGTTTTGGTCAAAAAAATAATTTAATTGGGGTCTATTTGAAATGACACGGGACTTCACATATCATTTATATATGATAAGAGGGAAGGTTATGATGGAAGTCGATGAAAAAAAATCATGAAAAAATTAGATTCTATGAAACATTTCGAAATGCAAGTTTCGGTTAAAAATCATAGTATATAATACACTAGTTTCGGTCAAAAATCAAATTAATTCTGGGATTGTTCGAAATGGTACGAAACTTCACATATCATTTATATATGTTACGAGGGAATATTATGATGGATGTCCATGCAAAAAATATCCGAAAATTAGATTCTATGAAACTTTTCGAAATGCAAGTTTCTGTCAAAAATCATAGTATATTATACACTAGTTTCGAACAAAAATATCAAATTTAATTGGGGACTATTTAAAATGATACGAGACTTCACATATCATTTATATATGTTAAGAGGTAAAGTTATGATGGAAGTTCATGCAAAAAAATCATCTAAAAATTAGAATCTATGAAACTTTTCGAAATGAAAGTTCCGGTCAAAAATCATAGTATATTATACACTAGTTTCGGTCAAAAAATTAAATTTAATTGGGGACTATTTGAAATGATACGAGGCTTCACATATCATTTATATATGTGAAGAGGGAAGGTCATGATGGAAGTACATTAAAAAAAATCATCAGAAAACTAGATTCTATGAAAGTTTTCGAAATGCAAGTTTCGGTTAAAAAATCATAATATATTATACACTAGTTTATGCTAGCTTCGGTCAAAAATCAAATTAAATCGGGGACTCTTTGAAATGGTACGAAACTTCACATATCATTTATATATTTTACGAGGGAATATTATGATGGATGTCCATGCAAAAACGTATCCGAAAAATAGATTCTATGAAAATTTTCGAAATGCATGTTTCGGTCAAAAATCCTAATATATTATACTCTAGTTTCGGTCAAACAAAAATTAATTGGGGACTATTTGAAATGATACGAGACTTCACATATAATTTATATATGTTAAGAGGGAAGTATATTATGAAGTCCAAGCAAAAAAAATCATCTAAAAATTAGATTCTAAGAAACTTTTTGAAATGCATGTTTCGGTCAAAAATCATAGTATATTATACACTAGTTTCGTCAAAAAAATCAAATTTAAATGGGAACTATTTGAAATAATACGAGACTTTTCATATCATTTATATATGTTAAGAGGGGAGGTTATGATGGTATTCCATTTAATTGATCATTTGAAAAATAGATTCTATGAAAGTTTTCGAAATGCATGTTTCGTTCAAAATTCATAATATATTATGCATTAGTTTTGGTCAAAAAAATAATTTAATTGGGGTCTATTTGAAATGACACGGGACTTCACATATCATTTATATATGATAAGAGGGAAGGTTATGATGGAAGTCGATGAAAAAAAATCATCTAAAAATTAGATTCTATGAAACTTTTCGAAATGCAAGTTTCGGTTAAAAATCATAGTATATAATACACTAGTTTCGGTCAAAAATCAAATTAATTCTGGGATTGTTCGAAATGGTACGAAACTTCACATATCATTTATATATTTTACGAGGGAATATTATGATGGATGTCCATGCAAAAAATATCTGAAAATTAGATTCTATGAAACTTTTCGAAATGCAAGTTTCTGTCAAAAATCATAGTATATTATACACTAGTTTCGGTCAAAAATATCAAATTTAATCGGGGACTATTTAAAATGATACGAGACTTCACATATCATTTATATATGTTAAGAGATAAGGTTATGATGGAAGTCCATGCAAAAAAATCATCTAAAAATTAGAATCTATGAAACTTTTCGAAATGCAAGTTTCGGTCAAAATTCATAATATATTATGCATTAGTTTTGGTCAAAAAAATAATTTAATTGGGGTCTATTTGAAATGACACGGGACTTCACATATCATTTATATATGATAAGAGGGAAGGTTATGATGGAAGTCGATGAAAAAAAATCATCTAAAAATTAGATTCTATGAAACTTTTCGAAATGCAAGTTTCGGTTAAAAATCATATTATATAATACACTAGTTTCGGTCAAAAATCAAATTAATTCTGGGATTGTTCGAAATGGTACGAAACTTCACATATCATTTATATATGTTACGAGGGAATATTATGATGGATTTCCATGCAAAAAATATCCGAAAATTAGATTCTATGAAACTTTTCGAAATGCAAGTTTCTGTCAAAAATCATAGTATATTATACACTAGTTTCGAACAAAAATATCAAATTTAAATGGGGACTATTTAAAATGATACGAGACTTCACATATAATTTATATATGTTAAGAGGTAAAGTTATGATAGAAGTCCATGCAAAAAAATCATCTAAAAATTAGAATCTATGAAACTTTTCGAAATGCAAGTTTCGGTCAAAAATCATAGTATATTATACACTAGTTTCGGTCAAAAAATCAAATTTAATTGGGGACTATTTGAAATGATACGAGACTTCACATATCATTTATATATGTGAAGCGGGAAGGTCATGATGGAAGTACATTAAAAAAAATCAAAGTATCATTTATATATGATGAAACTTTTCGAAATGCATTAGTTTTGGTCAAAAAAATAATTTAATTGGGGTCTATTTGAAATGACACGGGACTTCACATATCATTTATATATGATAAGAGGGAAGGTTATGATGGAAGTCGATGAAAATAAATCATCTAAAAATTAGATTCTATGAAAATTTTCGAAATGCATGTTTCGGTCAAAAATCCTAATATATTATACTCTAGTTTCGGTCAAACAAAAATTAATTGGGGACTATTTGAAATGATACGAGACTTCACATATAATTTATATATGTTAAGAGGGAAGTATATTATGAAGTCCAAGCAAAAAAAATCATCTAAAAATTAGATTCTAAGAAACTTTTTGAAATGCATGTTTCGGTCAAAAATCATAGTATATTATACACTAGTTTCGTCAAAAAAATCAAATTTAAATGGGAACTATTTGAAATAATACGAGACTTTTCATATCATTTATATATGTTAAGAGGGGAGGTTATGATGGTATTCCATTTAAAAAATCATTTGAAAAATAGATTCTATGAAACTTTTCGAAATGCATGTTTCGTTCAAAATTCATAATATATTATGCATTAGTTTTGGTCAAAAAAATAATTTAATTGGGGTCTATTTGAAATGACACGGGACTTCACATATCATTTATATATGATAAGAGGGAAGGTTATGATGGAAGTCGATGCAAAAAAATCATCTAAAAATTAGATTCTATGAAACTTTTCGAAATGCAAGTTTCGGTTAAAAATCATAGTATATAATACACTAGTTTCGGTCAAAAATCAAATTAATTCTGGGATTGTTCGAAATGGTACGAAACTTCACATATCATTTATATATTTTACGAGGGAATATTATGATGGATGTCGATGCAAAAAATATCTGAAAATTAGATTCTATGAAACTTTTCGAAATGCAAGTTTCTGTCAAAAATCATAGTATATTATACACTAGTTTCGGTCAAAAATATCAAATTTAATTGGGGACTATTTAAAATGATACGAGACTTCACATATCATTTATATATGTTAAGAGATAAGGTTATGATGGAAGTCCATGCAAAAAAATCATCTAAAAATTAGAATCTATGAAACTTTTCGAAATGCAAGTTTCGGTCAAAATTCATAATATATTATGCATTAGTTTTGGTCAAAAAAATAATTTAATTGGGGTCTATTTGAAATGACACGGGACTTCACATATCATATATATATGATAAGAGGGAAGGTTATGATGGAAGTCGATGAAAAAAAATCATCTAAAAATTAGATTCTATGAAACTTTTCGAAATGCAAGTTTCGGTTAAAAATCATAGTATATAATACACTAGTTTCGGTCAAAAATCAAATTAATTCTGGGATTGTTCGAAATGGTACGAAACTTCACATATCATTTATATATGTTACGAGGGAATATTATGATGGATGTCCATGCAAAAAATATCCGAAAATTAGATTCTATGAAACTTTTCGAAATGCAAGTTTCTGTCAAAAATCATAGTATATTATACACTAGTTTCGAACAAAAATATCAAATTTAATTGGGGACTATTTAAAATGATACGAGACTTCACATATCATTTATATATGTTAAGAGGTAAAGTTATGATGGAAGTCCATGCAAAAAAATCATCTAAAAATTAGAATCTATGAAACTTTTCGAAATGAAAGTTCCGGTCAAAAATCATAGTATATTATACACTAGTTTCGGTCAAAAAATCAAATTTAATTGGGGACTATTTGAAATGATACGAGGCTTCACATATCATTTATATATGTGAAGAGGGAAGGTCATGATGGAAGTACATTAAAAAAAATCATCAGAAAACTAGATTCTATGAAAGTTTTCGAAATGCAAGTTTCGGTCAAAAAATCATAATATATTATACACTAGTTTATGCTAGCTTCGGTCAAAAATCAAATTAAATCGGGGACTCTTTGAAATGGTACGAAACTTCACATATCATTTATATATTTTACGAGGGAATATTATGATGGATGTCCATGCAAAAACGTATCCGAAAATTAGATTCTATGAAAATTTTCGAAATGCATGTTTCGGTCAAAAATCCTAATATATTATACTCTAGTTTCGGTCAAACAAAAATTAATTGGGGACTATTTGAAATGATACGAGACTTCACATATAATTTATATATGTTAAGAGGGAAGTATATTATGAAGTCCAAGCAAAAAAAATCATCTAAAAATTAGATTCTAAGAAACTTTTTGAAATGCATGTTTCGGTCAAAAATCATAGTATATTATACACTAGTTTCGTCAAAAAAATCAAATTTAAATGGGAACTATTTGAAATAATACGAGACTTTTCATATCATTTATATATGTTAAGAGGGGAGGTTATGATGGTATTCCATTTAAAAAATCATTTGAAAAATAGATTCTATGAAAGTTTTCGAAATGCATGTTTCGTTCAAAATTCATAATATATTATGCATTAGTTTTGGTCAAAAAAATAATTTAATTGGGGTCTATTTGAAATGACACGGGACTTCACATATCATTTATATATGATAAGAGGGAAGGTTATGATGGAAGTCGATGAAAAAAAATCATCTAAAAATTAGATTCTATGAAACTTTTCGAAATGCAAGTTTCGGTTAAAAATCATAGTATATAATACACTAGTTTCGGTCAAAAATCAAATTAATTCTGGGATTGTTCGAAATGGTACGAAACTTCACATATCATTTATATATTTTACGAGGGAATATTATGATGGATGTCCATGCAAAAAATATCTGAAAATTAGATTCTATGAAACTTTTCGAAATGCAAGTTTCTGTCAAAAATCATAGTATATTATACACTAGTTTCGGTCAAAAATATCAAATTTAATCGGGGACTATTTAAAATGATACGAGACTTCACATATCATTTATATATGTTAATAGATAAGGTTATGATGGAAGTCCATGCAAAAAAATCATCTAAAAATTAGAATCTATGAAACTTTTCGAAATGCAAGTTTCGGTCAAAATTCATAATATATTATGCATTAGTTTTGGTCAAAAAAATAATTTAATTGGGGTCTATTTGAAATGACACGGGACTTCACATATCATTTATATATGATAAGAGGGAAGGTTATGATGGAAGTCGATGAAAAAAAATCATCTAAAAATTAGATTCTATGAAACTTTTCGAAATGCAAGTTTCGGTTAAAAATCATAGTATATAATACACTAGTTTCGGTCAAAAATCAAATTAATTCTGGGATTGTTCGAAATGGTACGAAACTTCACATATCATTTATATATTTTACGAGGGAATATTATGATGGATGTCCATGCAAAAACTATCCGAAAATTAGATTCTATGAAACTTTTCGAAATGCAAGTTTCGGTTAAAAATCATAGTATATTATACACTAGTTTCGGTCAAATATCAAATTAATTCTGGGATTGTTCGAAATGGTACGAAACTTCACATATCATTTATATATGTTACGAGGGAATATTATGATGGATGTCCATGCAAAAAATATCCGAAAATTAGATTCTATGAAACTTTTCGAAATGCAAGTTTCTGTCAAAAATCATAGTATATTATACACTAGTTTCGAACAAAAATATCAAATTTAATTGGGGACTATTTAAAATGATACGAGACTTCACATATCATTTATATATGTTAAGAGGTAAAGTTATGATGGAAGTCCATGCAAAAAAATTATCTAAAAATTAGAATCTATGAAACTTTTCGAAATGAATGTTCCGGTCAAAAATCATAGTATATTATACACTAGTTTCGGTCAAAAAAATCAAATTTAATTGGGGACTATTTGAAATGATACGAGGCTTCACATATCATTTATATATGTGAAGAGGGAAGGTCATGATGGATGTACATTAAAAAAAAATCATCAGAAAACTAGATTCTATGAATGTTTTCGAAATGCAAGTTTCGGTCAAAAAATCATAATATATTATACACTAGTTTATGCTAGCTTCGGTCAAAAATCAAATTAAATCGGGGACTCTTTGAAATGGTACGAAACTTCACATATCATTTATATATTTTACGAGGGAATATTATGATGGATGTCCATGCAAAAACGTATCCGAAAATTAGATTCTATGAAAATTTTCGAAATGCATGTTTCGGTCAAAAATCCTAATATATTATACTCTAGTTTCGGTCAAACAAAAATTAATTGGGGACTATTTGAAATGATACGAGACTTCACATATAATTTATATATGTTAAGAGGGAAGTATATTATGAAGTCCAAGCAAAAAAAATCATCTAAAAATTAGATTCTAAGAAACTTTTTGAAATGCATGTTTCGGTCAAAAATCATAGTATATTATACACTAGTTTCGTCAAAAAAATCAAATTTAAATGGGAACTATTTGAAATAATACGAGACTTTTCATATCATTTATATATGTTAAGAGGGGAGGTTATGATGGTATTCCATTTAAAAAAATCATTTGAAAAATAGATTCTATGAAAGTTTTCGAAATGCATGTTTCGTTCAAAATTCATAATATATTATGCATTAGTTTTGGTCAAAAAAATAATTTAATTGGGGTCTATTTGAAATGACACGGGACTTCACATATCATTTATATATGATAAGAGGGAAGGTTATGATGGAAGTCGATGAAAAAAAATCATCTAAAAATTAGATTCTATGAAACTTTTCGAAATGCAAGTTTCGGTTAAAAATCATAGTATATAATACACTAGTTTCGGTCAAAAATCAAATTAATTCTGGGATTGTTCGAAATGGTACGAAACTTCACATATCATTTATATATGTTACGAGGGAATATTATGATGGATGTCCATGCAAAAAATATCCGAAAATTAGATTCTATGAAACTTTTCGAAATGCAAGTTTCTGTCAAAAATCATAGTATATTATACACTAGTTTCGAACAAAAATATCAAATTTAATTGGGGACTATTTAAAATGATACGAGACTTCACATATCATTTATATATGTTAAGAGGTAAAGTTATGATGGAAGTCCATGCAAAAAAATCATCTAAAAATTAGAATCTATGAAACTTTTCGAAATGAAAGTTCCGGTCAAAAATCATAGTATATTATACACTAGTTTCGGTCAAAAAATCAAATTTAATTGGGGACTATTTGAAATGATACGAGGCTTCACATATCATTTATATATGTGAAGAGGGAAGGTCATGATGGAAGTACATTAAAAAAAATCATCAGAAAACTAGATTCTATGAAAGTTTTCGAAATGCAAGTTTCGGTCAAAAAATCATAATATATTATACACTAGTTTATGCTAGCTTCGGTCAAAAATCAAATTAAATCGGGGACTCTTTGAAATGGTACGAAACTTCACATATCATTTATATATTTTACGAGGGAATATTATGATGGATGTCCATGCAAAAACGTATCCGAAAATTAGATTCTATGAAAATTTTCGAAATGCATGTTTCGGTCAAAAATCCTAATATATTATACTCTAGTTTCGGTCAAACAAAAATTAATTGGGGACTATTTGAAATGATACGAGACTTCACATATAATTTATATATGTTAAGAGGGAAGTATATTATGAAGTCCAAGCAAAAAAAATCATCTAAAAATTAGATTCTAAGAAACTTTTTGAAATGCATGTTTCGGTCAAAAATCATAGTATATTATACACTAGTTTCGTCAAAAAAATCAAATTTAAATGGGAACTATTTGAAATAATACGAGACTTTTCATATCATTTATATATGTTAAGAGGGGAGGTTATGATGGTATTCCATTTAAAAAATCATTTGAAAAATAGATTCTATGAAAGTTTTCGAAATGCATGTTTCGTTCAAAATTCATAATATATTATGCATTAGTTTTGGTCAAAAAAATAATTTAATTGGGGTCTATTTGAAATGACACGGGACTTCACATATCATTTATATATGATAAGAGGGAAGGTTATGATGGAAGTCGATGAAAAAAAATCATCTAAAAATTAGATTCTATGAAACTTTTCGAAATGCAAGTTTCGGTTAAAAATCATAGTATATAATACACTAGTTTCGGTCAAAAATCAAATTAATTCTGGGATTGTTCGAAATGGTACGAAACTTCACATATCATTTATATATTTTACGAGGGAATATTATGATGGATGTCCATGCAAAAAATATCTGAAAATTAGATTCTATGAAACTTTTCGAAATGCAAGTTTCTGTCAAAAATCATAGTATATTATACACTAGTTTCGGTCAAAAATATCAAATTTAATCGGGGACTATTTAAAATGATACGAGACTTCACATATCATTTATATATGTTAATAGATAAGGTTATGATGGAAGTCCATGCAAAAAAATCATCTAAAAATTAGAATCTATGAAACTTTTCGAAATGCAAGTTTCGGTCAAAATTCATAATATATTATGCATTAGTTTTGGTCAAAAAAATAATTTAATTGGGGTCTATTTGAAATGACACGGGACTTCACATATCATTTATATATGATAAGAGGGAAGGTTATGATGGAAGTCGATGAAAAAAAATCATCTAAAAATTAGATTCTATGAAACTTTTCGAAATGCAAGTTTCGGTTAAAAATCATAGTATATAATACACTAGTTTCGGTCAAAAATCAAATTAATTCTGGGATTGTTCGAAATGGTACGAAACTTCACATATCATTTATATATGTTACGAGGGAATATTATGATGGATGTCCATGCAAAAAATATCCGAAAATTAGATTCTATGAAACTTTTCGAAATGCAAGTTTCTGTCAAAAATCATAGTATATTATACACTAGTTTCGAACAAAAATATCAAATTTAATTGGGGACTATTTAAAATGATACGAGACTTCACATATCATTTATATATGTTAAGAGGTAAAGTTATGATGGAAGTCCATGCAAAAAAATTATCTAAAAATTAGAATCTATGAAACTTTTCGAAATGAATGTTCCGGTCAAAAATCATAGTATATTATACACTAGTTTCGGTCAAAAAAATCAAATTTAATTGGGGACTATTTGAAATGATACGAGGCTTCACATATCATTTATATATGTGAAGAGGGAAGGTCATGATGGAAGTACATTAAAAAAAAATCATCAGAAAACTAGATTCTATGAATGTTTTCGAAATGCAAGTTTCGGTCAAAAAATCATAATATATTATACACTAGTTTATGCTAGCTTCGGTCAAAAATCAAATTAAATCGGGGACTCTTTGAAATGGTACGAAACTTCACATATCATTTATATATTTTACGAGGGAATATTATGATGGATGTCCATGCAAAAACGTATCCGAAAATTAGATTCTATGAAAATTTTCGAAATGCATGTTTCGGTCAAAAATCCTAATATATTATACTCTAGTTTCGGTCAAACAAAAATTAATTGGGGACTATTTGAAATGATACGAGACTTCACATATAATTTATATATGTTAAGAGGGAAGTATATTATGAAGTCCAAGCAAAAAAAATCATCTAAAAATTAGATTCTAAGAAACTTTTTGAAATGCATGTTTCGGTCAAAAATCATAGTATATTATACACTAGTTTTGTCAAAAAAATCAAATTTAAATGGGAACTATTTGAAATAATACGAGACTTTTCATATCATTTATATATGTTAAGAGGGGAGGTTATGATCGTATTCCATTTAAAAAAATCATTTGAAAAATAGATTCTATGAAAGTTTTCGAAATGCATGTTTCGTTCAAAATTCATAATATATTATGCATTAGTTTTGGTCAAAAAAATAATTTAATTGGGGTCTATTTGAAATGACACGGGACTTCACATATCATTTATATATGATAAGAGGGAAGGTTATGATGGAAGTCGATGAAAAAAAATCATCTAAAAATTAGATTCTATGAAACTTTTCGAAATGCAAGTTTCGGTTAAAAATCATAGTATATAATACACTAGTTTCGGTCAAAAATCAAATTAATTCTGGGATTGTTCGAAATGGTACGAAACTTCACATATCATTTATATATGTTACGAGGGAATATTATGATGGATTTCCATGCAAAAAATATCCGAAAATTAGATTCTATGAAAGTTTTCGAAATGCAAGTTTCTGTCAAAAATCATAGTATATTATACACTAGTTTCGAACAAAAATATCAAATTTAATTGGGGACTATTTAAAATGATACGAGACTTCACATATCATTTATATATGTTAAGAGGTAAAGTTATGATGGAAGTCCATGCAAAAAAATCATCTAAAAATTAGAATCTATGAAACTTTTCGAAATGAAAGTTCCGGTCAAAAATCATAGTATATTATACACTAGTTTCGGTCAAAAAATCAAATTTAATTGGGGACTATTTGAAATGATACGAGGCTTCACATATCATTTATATATGTGAAGAGGGAAGGTCATGATGGAAGTACATTAAAAAAAAATCATCAGAAAACTAGATTCTATGAAAGTTTTCGAAATGCAAGTTTCGGTCAAAAAATCATAATATATTATACACTAGTTTATGCTAGCTTCGGTCAAAAATCAAATTAAATCGGGGACTCTTTGAAATGGTACGAAACTTCACATATCATTTATATATTTTACGAGGGAATATTATGATGGATGTCCATGCAAAAACGTATCCGAAAATTAGATTCTATGAAAATTTTCGAAATGCATGTTTCGGTCAAAAATCCTAATATATTATACTCTAGTTTCGGTCAAAAAAAATTAATTGGGGACTATTTAAAATGATACGAGACTTCACATATAATTTATATATGTTAAGAGGGAAGTATATTATGAAGTCCAAGCAAATAAAATCATCTAAATATTAGATTCTAAGAAACTTTTTGAAATGCATGTTTCGGTCAAAAATCATAGTATATTATACACTAGTTTCGTCAAAAAAATCAAATTTAAATGGGAAATATATGAAATAATACGAGACTTTTCATATCATTTATATATGTTAAGAGGGGAGGTTATGATGGTATTCCATTTAAAAAAATCATTTGAAAAATAGATTCTATGAAAGTTTTCGAAATGCATGTTTCGTTCAAAATTCATAATATATTATGCATTAGTTTTGGTCAAAAAAATAATTTAATTGGGGTCTATTTGAAATGACACGGGACTTCACATATCATTTATATATGATAAGAGGGAAGGTTATGATGGAAGTCGATGAAAAAAAATCATCTAAAAATTAGATTCTATGAAACTTTTCGAAATGCAAGTTTCGGTTAAAAATCATAGTATATAATACACTAGTTTCGGTCAAAAATCAAATTAATTCTGGGATTGTTCGAAATGGTACGAAACTTCACATTTCATTTATATATTTTACGAGGGAATATTATGATGGATGTCCATGCAAAAAATATCTGAAAATTAGATTCTATGAAACTTTTCGAAATGCAAGTTTCTGTCAAAAATCATAGTATATTATACACTAGTTTCGGTCAAAAATATCAAATTTAATTGGGGACTATTTAAAATGCTACGAGACTTCACATATCATTTATATATGTTAAGAGATAAGGTTATGATGGAAGTCCATGCAAAAAAATCATCTAAAAATTAGAATCTATGAAACTTTTCGAAATGCAAGTTTCGGTCAAAATTCATAATATATTATGCATTAGTTTTGGTTAAAAAAATAATTTAATTGGGGTCTATTTGAAATGACACGGGACTTCACATATCATTTATATATGATAAGAGGGAAGGTTATGATGGAAGTCGATGAAAAAAAATCATCTAAAAATTAGATTCTATGAAACTTTTCGAAATGCAAGTTTCGGTTAAAAATCATAGTATATAATACACTAGTTTCGGTCAAAAATCAAATTAATTCTGGGATTGTTCGAAATGGTACGAAACTTCACATATCATTTATATATGTTACGAGGGAATATTATGATGGATGTCCATGCAAAAAATATCCGAAAATTAGATTCTATGAAACTTTTCGAAATGCAAGTTTCTGTCAAAAATAATAGTATATTATACACTAGTTTCGAACAAAAATATCAAATTTAATTGGGGATTATTTAAAATGATATGAGACTTCACATATCATTTATATATGTTAAGAGGTAAAGTTATGATGGAAGTCCATGCAAAAAAATCATCTAAAAATTAGAATCTATGAAACTTTTCGAAATGCAAGTTTCGGTCAAAAATCATAGTATATTATACACTAGTTTCGGTCAAAAAATCAAATTTAATTGGGGACTATTTGAAATGATACGAGACTTCACATATCATTTATATATGTGAAGAGGGAAGGTCATGATGGAAGTATATTAAAAAAAATCATCAGAAAACTAGATTCTATGAAAGTTTTTTAAATGCAAGTTTCGGTCAAAAAATCATAATATATTATACACTAGTTTATGCTAGCTTCGATCAAAAATCAAATTAAATCGGGGACTCTTTGAAATGGTACGAAACTTCACATATCATTTATATATTTTACGAGGGAATATTATGATGGATGTCCATGCAAAAACGTATCCGAAAATTAGATTCTATGAAACTTTTCGAAATGCATGTTTCGGTCAAAAATCCTAATATATTATACTCTAGTTTCGGTTAAACAAAAATTAATTGGGGACTATTTGAAATGATACGAGACTTCACATATAATTTATATACGTTAAGAGGGAAGGTTATTATGAAGTCCAAGCAAAAAAAATCATCTAAAAATTAGATTCTAAGAAACTTTTTGAAATGCATGTTTCGGTCAAAAATCATAGTATATTATACACTAGTTTCGTCAAAAAAATCAAATTTAAATGGGAACTATTTGAAATAATACGAGAATTTTCATATCATTTATATATGTTAAGAGGGGAGGTTATGATGGTATTCCATTTAAAAAAAATCATTTGAAAAATAGATTCTATGAAACTTTTCGAAATGCATGTTTCGTTCAAAATTCATAATATATTATGCATTAGTTTTGGTCAAAAAAATAATTTAATTGGGGTCTATTTGAAATGACACGGGACTTCACATATCATTTATATATGATAAGAGGGAAGGTTATGATGGAAGTCGATGAAAAAAAATCATCTAAAAATTAGATTCTATGAAACTTTTCGAAATGCAAGTTTCGGTTAAAAATCATAGTATATAATACACTAGTTTCGGTCAAAAATCAAATTAATTCTGGGATTGTTCGAAATGGTACGAAACTTCACATATCATTTATATATGTTACGAGGGAATATTATGATGGATTTCCATGCAAAAAATATCTGAAAATTAGATTCTATGAAAGTTTTCGAAATGCAAGTTTCTGTCAAAAATCATAGTATATTATACACTAGTTTCGAACAAAAATATCAAATTTAATTGGGGACTATTTAAAATGATACGAGACTTCACATATCATTTATATATGTTAAGAGGTAAAGTTATGATGGAAGTCCATGCAAAAAAATCATCTAAAAATTAGAATCTATGAAACTTTTCGAAATGAAAGTTCCGGTCAAAAATCATAGTATATTATACACTAGTTTCGGTCAAAAAATCAAATTTAATTGGGGACTATTTGAAATGATACGAGGCTTCACATATCATTTATATATGTGAAGAGGGAAGGTCATGATGGAAGTACATTAAAAAAAAATCATCAGAAAACTAGATTCTATGAAAGTTTTCGAAATGCAAGTTTCGGTCAAAAAATCATAATATATTATACACTAGTTTATGCTAGCTTCGGTCAAAAATCAAATTAAATCGGGGACTCTTTGAAATGGTACGAAACTTCACATATCATTTATATATTTTACGAGGGAATATTATGATGGATGTCCATGCAAAAACGTATCCGAAAATTAGATTCTATGAAAATTTTCGAAATGCATGTTTCGGTCAAAAATCCTAATATATTATACTCTAGTTTCGGTCAAAAAAAATTAATTGGGGACTATTTAAAATGATACGAGACTTCACATATAATTTATATATGTTAAGAGGGAAGTATATTATGAAGTCCAAGCAAATAAAATCATCTAAATATTAGATTCTAAGAAACTTTTTGAAATGCATGTTTCGGTCAAAAATCATAGTATATTATACACTAGTTTCGTCAAAAAAATCAAATTTAAATGGGAAATATATGAAATAATACGAGACTTTTCATATCATTTATATATGTTAAGAGGGGAGGTTATGATGGTATTCCATTTAAAAAAATCATTTGAAAAATAGATTCTATGAAAGTTTTCGAAATGCATGTTTCGTTCAAAATTCATAATATATTATGCATTAGTTTTGGTCAAAAAAATAATTTAATTGGGGTCTATTTGAAATGACACGGGACTTCACATATCATTTATATATGATAAGAGGGAAGGTTATGATGGAAGTCGATGAAAAAAAATCATCTAAAAATTAGATTCTATGAAACTTTTCGAAATGCAAGTTTCGGTTAAAAATCATAGTATATAATACACTAGTTTCGGTCAAAAATCAAATTAATTCTGGGATTGTTCGAAATGGTACGAAACTTCACATTTCATTTATATATTTTACGAGGGAATATTATGATGGATGTCCATGCAAAAAATATCTGAAAATTAGATTCTATGAAACTTTTCGAAATGCAAGTTTCTGTCAAAAATCATAGTATATTATACACTAGTTTCGGTCAAAAATATCAAATTTAATTGGGGACTATTTAAAATGCTACGAGACTTCACATATCATTTATATATGTTAAGAGATAAGGTTATGATGGAAGTCCATGCAAAAAAATCATCTAAAAATTAGAATCTATGAAACTTTTCGAAATGCAAGTTTCGGTCAAAATTCATAATATATTATGCATTAGTTTTGGTTAAAAAAATAATTTAATTGGGGTCTATTTGAAATGACACGGGACTTCACATATCATTTATATATGATAAGAGGGAAGGTTATGATGGAAGTCGATGAAAAAAAATCATCTAAAAATTAGATTCTATGAAACTTTTCGAAATGCAAGTTTCGGTTAAAAATCATAGTATATAATACACTAGTTTCGGTCAAAAATCAAATTAATTCTGGGATTGTTCGAAATGGTACGAAACTTCACATATCATTTATATATGTTACGAGGGAATATTATGATGGATGTCCATGCAAAAAATATCCGAAAATTAGATTCTATGAAACTTTTCGAAATGCAAGTTTCTGTCAAAAATCATAGTATATTATACACTAGTTTCGAACAAAAATATCAAATTTAATTGGGGATTATTTAAAATGATACGAGACTTCACATATCATTTATATATGTTAAGAGGTAAAGTTATGATGGAAGTCCATGCAAAAAAATCATCTAAAAATTAGAATCTATGAAACTTTTCGAAATGCAAGTTTCGGTCAAAAATCATAGTATATTATACACTAGTTTCGGTCAAAAAATCAAATTTAATTGGGGACTATTTGAAATGATACGAGACTTCACATATCATTTATATATGTGAAGAGGGAAGGTCATGATGGAAGTATATTAAAAAAAATCATCAGAAAACTAGATTCTATGAAAGTTTTTTAAATGCAAGTTTCGGTCAAAAAATCATAATATATTATACACTAGTTTATGCTAGCTTCGATCAAAAATCAAATTAAATCGGGGACTCTTTGAAATGGTACGAAACTTCACATATCATTTATATATTTTACGAGGGAATATTATGATGGATGTCCATGCAAAAACGTATCCGAAAATTAGATTCTATGAAACTTTTCGAAATGCATGTTTCGGTCAAAAATCCTAATATATTATACTCTAGTTTCGGTCAAACAAAAATTAATTGGGGACTATTTGAAATGATACGAGACTTCACATATAATTTATATACGTTAAGAGGGAAGGTTATTATGAAGTCCAAGCAAAAAAAATCATCTAAAAATTAGATTCTAAGAAACTTTTTGAAATGCATGTTTCGGTCAAAAATCATAGTATATTATACACTAGTTTCGTCAAAAAAATCAAATTTAAATGGGAACTATTTGAAATAATACGAGAATTTTCATATCATTTATATATGTTAAGAGGGGAGGTTATGATGGTATTCCATTTAAAAAAAATCATTTGAAAAATAGATTCTATTAAACTTTTCGAAATGCATGTTTCGTTCAAAATTCATAATATATTATGCATTAGTTTTGGTCAAAAAAATAATTTAATTGGGGTCTATTTGAAATGACACGGGACTTCACATATCATTTATATATGATAAAAGGGAAGGTTATGATGGAAGTCGATGCAAAAAAATCATCTAAAAATTAGATTTTATGAAACTTTTCGAAATGCATGTTTCGGTTAAAAATCATAGTATATAATACACTAGTTTCGGTCAAAAATCAAATTAATTCTGGGATTGTTCAAAATGGTATGAAACTTCACATATCATTTATATATTCTACGAGAGAATATTATGATGGATGTCCATGCAAAAACTATCCGAAAATTAGATTCTATGAAACTTTTCAAAATGCAAGTTTCTGTCAAAAATCATAGTATATTATACACTAGTTTCGGTCAAAAATATCAAATTTAATTTGGGACTATTTAAAATGATACGAGACTTCACATATCATTTATATATGTTAAGAGGTAAAGTTATGATGGAAGTCCATGCAAAAAAATCATCTAAAAATTAGAATCTATGAAACTTTTCGAAATGCAAGTTTCGGTCAAAAATCATAGTATATTATACACTAGTTTCTGTCAAAAAATCAAATTTAATTGGGGACTATTTGAAATGATACGAGACTTCACATATCATTTATATATGTGAAGAGGGAAGGTCATGATGGAAGTACATTAAAAAAAAATCATCAGAAAACTAGATTCTATGAAAGTTTTCGAAATGCATGTTTCGGTCAAAAAATCATAATATATTATACACAAGTTTATGCTAGCTTCGGTCAAAAATCAAATTAAATCGGGGACTCTTTGAAATGGTACGAAACTTCACATATCATTTATATATTTTACGAGGGAGTATTATAATGGATGTCCATGCAAAAACGTATCCGAAAATTAGATTCTATGAAACTTTTCGAAATGCATGTTTCGGTCAAAAATCCTAATATATTATACTCTAGTTTCGGTCAAACAAAAATTAATTGGGGACTATTTGAAATGATACGAGACTTCACATATAATTTATATACGTTAAGAGGGAAGGTTATTATGAAGTCCAAGCAAAAAAAATCATCTAAAAATTAGATTCTAAGAAACTTTTTGAAATGCATGTTTCGGTCAAAAATCATAGTATATTATACACTAGTTTCGTCAAAAAAATCAAATTTAAATGGGAACTATTTGAAATAATACGAGAATTTTCATATCATTTATATATGTTAAGAGGGGAGGTTATGATGGTATTCCATTTAAAAAAAATCATTTGAAAAATAGATTCTATGAAACTTTTCGAAATGCATGTTTCGTTCAAAATTCATAATATATTATGCATTAGTTTTGGTCAAAAAAATAATTTAATTGGGGTCTATTTGAAATGACACGGGACTTCACATATCATTTATATATGATAAGAGGGAAGGTTATGATGGAAGTCGATGCAAAAAAATCATCTAAAAATTAGATTTTATGAAACTTTTCGAAATGCATGTTTCGGTTAAAAATCATAGTATATAATACACTAGTTTCGGTCAAAAATCAAATTAATTCTGGGATTGTTCAAAATGGTATGAAACTTCACATATCATTTATATATTCTACGAGAGAATATTATGATGGATGTCCATGCAAAAACTATCCGAAAATTAGATTCTATGAAACTTTTCAAAATGCAAGTTTCTGTCAAAAATCATAGTATATTATACACTAGTTTCGGTCAAAAATATCAAATTTAATTTGGGACTATTTAAAATGATACGAGACTTCACATATCATTTATATATGTTAAGAGGTAAAGTTATGATGGAAGTCCATGCAAAAAAAGCATCTAAAAATTAGAATCTATGAAACTTTTCGAAATGCAAGTTTCGGTCAAAAATCATAGTATATTATACACTAGTTTCTGTCAAAAAATCAAATTTAATTGGGGACTATTTGAAATGATACGAGACTTCACATATCATTTATATATGTGAAGAGGGAAGGTCATGATGGAAGTACATTAAAAAAAAATCATCAGAAAACTAGATTCTATGAAAGTTTTCGAAATGCATGTTTCGGTCAAAAAATCATAATATATTATACACAAGTTTATGCTAGCTTCGGTCAAAAATCAAATTAAATCGGGGACTCTTTGAAATGGTACGAAACTTCACATATCATTTATATATTTTACGAGGGAGTATTATAATGGATGTCCATGCAAAAACGTATCCGAAAATTAGATTCTATGAAACTTTTCGAAATGCATGTTTCGGTCAAAAATCCTAATATATTATACTCTAGTTTCGGTCAAACAAAAATTAATTGGGGACTATTTGAAATGATACGAGACTTCACATATAATTTATATACGTTAAGAGGGAAGGTTATTATGAAGTCCAAGCAAAAAAAATCATCTAAAAATTAGATTCTAAGAAACTTTTTGAAATGCATGTTTCGGTCAAAAATCATAGTATATTATACACTAGTTTCGTCAAAAAAATCAAATTTAAATGGGAACTATTTGAAATAATACGAGAATTTTCATATCATTTATATATGTTAAGAGGGGAGGTTATGATGGTATTCCATTTAAAAAAAATCATTTGAAAAATAGATTCTATGAAACTTTTCGAAATGCATGTTTCGTTCAAAATTCATAATATATTATGCATTAGTTTTGGTCAAAAAAATAATTTAATTGGGGTCTATTTGAAATGACACGGGACTTCACATATCATTTATATATGATAAGAGGGAAGGTTATGATGGAAGTCGATGCAAAAAAATCATCTAAAAATTAGATTTTATGAAACTTTTCGAAATGCATGTTTCGGTTAAAAATCATAGTATATAATACACTAGTTTCGGTCAAAAATCAAATTAATTCTGGGATTGTTCAAAATGGTATGAAACTTCACATATCATTTATATATTCTACGAGAGAATATTATGATGGATGTCCATGCAAAAACTATCCGAAAATTAGATTCTATGAAACTTTTCAAAATGCAAGTTTCTGTCAAAAATCATAGTATATTATACACTAGTTTCGGTCAAAAATATCAAATTTAATTTGGGACTATTTAAAATGATACGAGACTTCACATATCATTTATATATGTTAAGAGGTAAAGTTATGATGGAAGTCCATGCAAAAAAATCATCTAAAAATTAGAATCTATGAAACTTTTCAAAATGCAAGTTTCGGTCAAAAATCATAGTATATTATACACTAGTTTCTGTCAAAAAATCAAATTTAATTGGGGACTATTTGAAATGATACGAGACTTCACATATCATTTATATATGTGAAGAGGGAAGGTCATGATGGAAGTACATTAAAAAAAAATCATCAGAAAACTAGATTCTATGAAAGTTTTCGAAATGCAAGTTTCGGTCAAAAAATCATAATATATTATACACTAGTTTATGCTAGCTTCGGTCAAAAATCAAATTAAATCGGGGACTCTTTGAAATGGTACGAAACTTCACATATCATTTATATATTTTACGAGGGAATATTATGATGGATGTCCATGCAAAAACGTATCCGAAAATTAGATTCTATGAAAATTTTCGAAATGCATGTTTCGGTCAAAAATCCTAATATATTATACTCTAGTTTCGGTCAAAAAAAATTAATTGGGGACTATTTAAAATGATACGAGACTTCACATATAATTTATATATGTTAAGAGGGAAGTATATTATGAAGTCCAAGCAAATAAAATCATCTAAATATTAGATTCTAAGAAACTTTTTGAAATGCATGTTTCGGTCAAAAATCATAGTATATTATACACTAGTTTCGTCAAAAAAATCAAATTTAAATGGGAAATATATGAAATAATACGAGACTTTTCATATCATTTATATATGTTAAGAGGGGAGGTTATGATGGTATTCCATTTAAAAAAATCATTTGAAAAATAGATTCTATGAAAGTTTTCGAAATGCATGTTTCGTTCAAAATTCATAATATATTATGCATTAGTTTTGGTCAAAAAAATAATTTAATTGGGGTCTATTTGAAATGACACGGGACTTCACATATCATTTATATATGATAAGAGGGAAGGTTATGATGGAAGTCGATGAAAAAAAATCATCTAAAAATTAGATTCTATGAAACTTTTCGAAATGCAAGTTTCGGTTAAAAATCATAGTATATAATACACTAGTTTCGGTCAAAAATCAAATTAATTCTGGGATTGTTCGAAATGGTACGAAACTTCACATTTCATTTATATATTTTACGAGGGAATATTATGATGGATGTCCATGCAAAAAATATCTGAAAATTAGATTCTATGAAACTTTTCGAAATGCAAGTTTCTGTCAAAAATCATAGTATATTATACACTAGTTTCGGTCAAAAATATCAAATTTAATTGGGGACTATTTAAAATGCTACGAGACTTCACATATCATTTATATATGTTAAGAGATAAGGTTATGATGGAAGTCCATGCAAAAAAATCATCTAAAAATTAGAATCTATGAAACTTTTCGAAATGCAAGTTTCGGTCAAAATTCATAATATATTATGCATTAGTTTTGGTTAAAAAAATAATTTAATTGGGGTCTATTTGAAATGACACGGGACTTCACATATCATTTATATATGATAAGAGGGAAGGTTATGATGGAAGTCGATGAAAAAAAATCATCTAAAAATTAGATTCTATGAAACTTTTCGAAATGCAAGTTTCGGTTAAAAATCATAGTATATAATACACTAGTTTCGGTCAAAAATCAAATTAATTCTGGGATTGTTCGAAATGGTACGAAACTTCACATATCATTTATATATGTTACGAGGGAATATTATGATGGATGTCCATGCAAAAAATATCCGAAAATTAGATTCTATGAAACTTTTCGAAATGCAAGTTTCTGTCAAAAATCATAGTATATTATACACTAGTTTCGAACAAAAATATCAAATTTAATTGGGGATTATTTAAAATGATACGAGACTTCACATATCATTTATATATGTTAAGAGGTAAAGTTATGATGGAAGTCCATGCAAAAAAATCATCTAAAAATTAGAATCTATGAAACTTTTCGAAATGCAAGTTTCGGTCAAAAATCATAGTATATTATACACTAGTTTCGGTCAAAAAATCAAATTTAATTGGGGACTATTTGAAATGATACGAGACTTCACATATCATTTATATATGTGAAGAGGGAAGGTCATGATGGAAGTATATTAAAAAAAATCATCAGAAAACTAGATTCTATGAAAGTTTTTTAAATGCAAGTTTCGGTCAAAAAATCATAATATATTATACACTAGTTTATGCTAGCTTCGATCAAAAATCAAATTAAATCGGGGACTCTTTGAAATGGTACGAAACTTCACATATCATTTATATATTTTACGAGGGAATATTATGATGGATGTCCATGCAAAAACGTATCCGAAAATTAGATTCTATGAAACTTTTCGAAATGCATGTTTCGGTCAAAAATCCTAATATATTATACTCTAGTTTCGGTCAAACAAAAATTAATTGGGGACTATTTGAAATGATACGAGACTTCACATATAATTTATATACGTTAAGAGGGAAGGTTATTATGAAGTCCAAGCAAAAAAAATCATCTAAAAATTAGATTCTAAGAAACTTTTTGAAATGCATGTTTCGGTCAAAAATCATAGTATATTATACACTAGTTTCGTCAAAAAAATCAAATTTAAATGGGAACTATTTGAAATAATACGAGAATTTTCATATCATTTATATATGTTAAGAGGGGAGGTTATGATGGTATTCCATTTAAAAAAAATCATTTGAAAAATAGATTCTATGAAACTTTTCGAAATGCATGTTTCGTTCAAAATTCATAATATATTATGCATTAGTTTTGGTCAAAAAAATAATTTAATTGGGGTCTATTTGAAATGACACGGGACTTCACATATCATTTATATATGATAAGAGGGAAGGTTATGATGGAAGTCGATGCAAAAAAATCATCTAAAAATTAGATTTTATGAAACTTTTCGAAATGCATGTTTCGGTTAAAAATCATAGTATATAATACACTAGTTTCGGTCAAAAATCAAATTAATTATGGGATTGTTCAAAATGGTATGAAACTTCACATATCATTTATATATTCTACGAGAGAATATTATGATGGATGTCCATGCAAAAACTATCCGAAAATTAGATTCTATGAAACTTTTCAAAATGCAAGTTTCTGTCAAAAATCATAGTATATTATACACTAGTTTCGGTCAAAAATATCAAATTTAATTTGGGACTATTTAAAATGATACGAGACTTCACATATCATTTATATATGTTAAGAGGTAAAGTTATGATGGAAGTCCATGCAAAAAAATCATCTAAAAATTAGAATCTATGAAACTTTTCGAAATGCAAGTTTCGGTCAAAAATCATAGTATATTATACACTAGTTTCTGTCAAAAAATCAAATTTAATTGGGGACTATTTGAAATGATACGAGACTTCACATATCATTTATATATGTGAAGAGGGAAGGTCATGATGGAAGTACATTAAAAAAAAATCATCAGAAAACTAGATTCTATGAAAGTTTTCGAAATGCATGTTTCGGTCAAAAAATCATAATATATTATACACAAGTTTATGCTAGCTTCGGTCAAAAATCAAATTAAATCGGGGACTCTTTGAAATGGTACGAAACTTCACATATCATTTATATATTTTACGAGGGAGTATTATAATGGATGTCCATGCAAAAACGTATCCGAAAATTAGATTCTATGAAACTTTTCGAAATGCATGTTTCGGTCAAAAATCCTAATATATTATACTCTAGTTTCGGTCAAACAAAAATTAATTGGGGACTATTTGAAATGATACGAGACTTCACATATAATTTATATACGTTAAGAGGGAAGGTTATTATGAAGTCCAAGCAAAAAAAATCATCTAAAAATTAGATTCTAAGAAACTTTTTGAAATGCATGTTTCGGTCAAAAATCATAGTATATTATACACTAGTTTCGTCAAAAAAATCAAATTTAAATGGGAACTATTTGAAATAATACGAGAATTTTCATATCATTTATATATGTTAAGAGGGGAGGTTATGATGGTATTCCATTTAAAAAAAATCATTTGAAAAATAGATTCTATGAAACTTTTCGAAATGCATGTTTCGTTCAAAATTCATAATATATTATGCATTAGTTTTGGTCAAAAAAATAATTTAATTGGGGTCTATTTGAAATGACACGGGACTTCACATATCATTTATATATGATAAGAGGGAAGGTTATGATGGAAGTCGATGCAAAAAAATCATCTAAAAATTAGATTTTATGAAACTTTTCGAAATGCATGTTTCGGTTAAAAATCATAGTATATAATACACTAGTTTCGGTCAAAAATCAAATTAATTCTGGGATTGTTCAAAATGGTATGAAACTTCACATATCATTTATATATTCTACGAGAGAATATTATGATGGATGTCCATGCAAAAACTATCCGAAAATTAGATTCTATGAAACTTTTCAAAATGCAAGTTTCTGTCAAAAATCATAGTATATTATACACTAGTTTCGGTCAAAAATATCAAATTTAATTTGGGACTATTTAAAATGATACGAGACTTCACATATCATTTATATATGTTAAGAGGTAAAGTTATGATGGAAGTCCATGCAAAAAAAGCATCTAAAAATTAGAATCTATGAAACTTTTCGAAATGCAAGTTTCGGTCAAAAATCATAGTATATTATACACTAGTTTCTGTCAAAAAATCAAATTTAATTGGGGACTATTTGAAATGATACGAGACTTCACATATCATTTATATATGTGAAGAGGGAAGGTCATGATGGAAGTACATTAAAAAAAAATCATCAGAAAACTAGATTCTATGAAAGTTTTCGAAATGCATGTTTCGGTCAAAAAATCATAATATATTATACACAAGTTTATGCTAGCTTCGGTCAAAAATCAAATTAAATCGGGGACTCTTTGAAATGGTACGAAACTTCACATATCATTTATATATTTTACGAGGGAATATTATGATGGATGTCCATGCAAAAACGTATCCGAAAATTAGATTCTATGAAACTTTTCGAAATGCATGTTTCGGTCAAAAATCCTAATATATTATACTCTAGTTTCGGTCAAACAAAAATTAATTGGGGACTATTTGAAATGATACGAGACTTCACATATAATTTATATACGTTAAGAGGGAAGGTTATTATGAAGTCCAAGCAAAAAAAATCATCTAAAAATTAGATTCTAAGAAACTTTTTGAAATGCATGTTTCGGTCAAAAATCATAGTATATTATACACTAGTTTCGTCAAAAAAATCAAATTTAAATGGGAACTATTTGAAATAATACGAGAATTTTCATATCATTTATATATGTTAAGAGGGGAGGTTATGATGGTATTCCATTTAAAAAAAATCATTTGAAAAATAGATTCTATGAAACTTTTCGAAATGCATGTTTCGTTCAAAATTCATAATATATTATGCATTAGTTTTGGTCAAAAAAATAATTTAATTGGGGTCTATTTGAAATGACACGGGACTTCACATATCATTTATATATGATAAGAGGGAAGGTTATGATGGAAGTCGATGCAAAAAAATCATCTAAAAATTAGATTTTATGAAACTTTTCGAAATGCATGTTTCGGTTAAAAATCATAGTATATAATACACTAGTTTCGGTCAAAAATCAAATTAATTCTGGGATTGTTCAAAATGGTATGAAACTTCACATATCATTTATATATTCTACGAGAGAATATTATGATGGATGTCCATGCAAAAACTATCCGAAAATTAGATTCTATGAAACTTTTCAAAATGCAAGTTTCTGTCAAAAATCATAGTATATTATACACTAGTTTCGGTCAAAAATATCAAATTTAATTTGGGACTATTTAAAATGATACGAGACTTCACATATCATTTATATATGTTAAGAGGTAAAGTTATGATGGAAGTCCATGCAAAAAAATCATCTAAAAATTAGAATCTATGAAACTTTTCGAAATGCAAGTTTCGGTCAAAAATCATAGTATATTATACACTAGTTTCTGTCAAAAAATCAAATTTAATTGGGGACTATTTGAAATGATACGAGACTTCACATATCATTTATATATGTGAAGAGGGAAGGTCATGATGGAAGTACATTAAAAAAAAATCATCAGAAAACTAGATTCTATGAAAGTTTTCGAAATGCATGTTTCGGTCAAAAAATCATAATATATTATACACAAGTTTATGCTAGCTTCGGTCAAAAATCAAATTAAATCGGGGACTCTTTGAAATGGTACGAAACTTCACATATCATTTATATATTTTACGAGGGAATATTATGATGGATGTCCATGCAAAAACGTATCCGAAAATTAGATTCTATGAAACTTTTCGAAATGCATGTTTCGGTCAAAAATCCTAATATATTATACTCTAGTTTCGGTCAAACAAAAATTAATTGGGGACTATTTGAAATGATACGATACTTCACATATAATTTATATATGTTAAGAGGGAATGTTATTATGAAGTCCAAGCAAAAAAAATCATCTAAAAATTAGATTCTAAGAAACTTTTTGAAATGCATGTTTCGGTCAAAAATCATAGTATATTATACACTAGTTTCGTCAAAAAAATCAAATTTAAATGGGAACTATTTGAAATAATACGAGAATTTTCATATCATTTATATATGTTAAGAGGGGAGGTTATGATGGTATTCCATTTAAAAAAAATCATTTGAAAAATAGATTCTATGAAACTTTTCGAAATGCATGTTTCGTTCAAAATTCATAATATATTATGCATTAGTTTTGGTCAAAAAAATAATTTAATTGGGGTCTATTTGAAATGACACGGGACTTCACATATCATTTATATATGATAAGAGGGAATGTTATGATGGAAGTCGATGCAAAAAAATCATCTAAAAATTAGATTTTATGAAACTTTTCGAAATGCATGTTTCGGTTAAAAATCATAGTAAATAATACACTAGTTTCGGTCAAAAATCAAATTAATTCTGGGATTGTTCAAAATGGTATGAAACTTCACATATCATTTATATATTCTACGAGAGAATATTATGATGGATGTCCATGCAAAAACTATCCGAAAATTAGATTCTATGAAACTTTTCAAAATGCAAGTTTCTGTCAAAAATCATAGTATATTATACACTAGTTTCGGTCAAAAATATCAAATTTAATTTGGGACTATTTAAAATGATACGAGACTTCACATATCATTTATATATGTTAAGAGGTAAAGTTATGATGGAAGTCCATGCAAAAAAATCATCTAAAAATTAGAATCTATGAAACTTTTCGAAATGCAAGTTTCGGTCAAAAATCATAGTATATTATACACTAGTTTCTGTCAAAAAATCAAATTTAATTGGGGACTATTTGAAATGATACGAGACTTCACATATCATTTATATATGTGAAGAGGGAAGGTCATGATGGAAGTACATTAAAAAAAAATCATCAAAAAACTAGATTCTATGAAAGTTTTCGAAATGCATGTTTCGGTCAAAAAATCATAATATATTATACACAAGTTTATGCTAGCTTCGGTCAAAAATCAAATTAAATCGGGGACTCTTTGAAATGGTACGAAACTTCACATATCATTTATATATTTTACGAGGGAATATTATGATGGATGTCCATGAAAAAACGTATCCGAAAATTAGATTCTATGAAACTTTTCGAAATGCATGTTTCGGTCAAAAATCCTAATATATTATACTCTAGTTTCGGTCAAACAAAAATTAATTGGGGACTATTTGAAATGATACGAGACTTCACATATAATTTATATACGTTAAGAGGGAAGGTTATTATGAAGTCCAAGCAAAAAAAATCATCTAAAAATTAGATTCTAAGAAACTTTTTGAAATGCATGTTTCGGTCAAAAATCATAGTATATTATACACTAGTTTCGTCAAAAAAATCAAATTTAAATGGGAACTATTTGAAATAATACGAGAATTTTCATATCATTTATATATGTTAAGAGGGGAGGTTATGATGGTATTCCATTTAAAAAAAATCATTTGAAAAATAGATTCTATGAAACTTTTCGAAATGCATGTTTCGTTCAAAATTCATAATATATTATGCATTAGTTTTGGTCAAAAAAATAATTTAATTGGGGTCTATTTGAAATGACACGGGACTTCACATATCATTTATATATGATAAGAGGGAAGGTTATGATGGAAGTCGATGCAAAAAAATCATCTAAAAATTAGATTTTATGAAACTTTTCGAAATGCATGTTTCGGTTAAAAATCATAGTATATAATACACTAGTTTCGGTCAAAAATCAAATTAATTCTGGGATTGTTCAAAATGGTATGAAACTTCACATATCATTTATATATTCTACGAGAGAATATTATGATGGATGTCCATGCAAAAACTATCCGAAAATTAGATTCTATGAAACTTTTCAAAATGCAAGTTTCTGTCAAAAATCATAGTATATTATACACTAGTTTCGGTCAAAAATATCAAATTTAATTTGGGACTATTTAAAATGATACGAGACTTCACATATCATTTATATATGTTAAGAGGTAAAGTTATGATGGAAGTCCATGCAAAAAAATCATCTAAAAATTAGAATCTATGAAACTTTTCGAAATGCAAGTTTCGGTCAAAAATCATAGTATATTATACACTAGTTTCTGTCAAAAAATCAAATTTAATTGGGGACTATTTGAAATGATACGAGACTTCACATATCATTTATATATGTGAAGAGGGAAGGTCATGATGGAAGTACATTAAAAAAAAATCATCAGAAAACTAGATTCTATGAAAGTTTTCGAAATGCATGTTTCGGTCAAAAAATCATAATATATTATACACAAGTTTATGCTAGCTTCGGTCAAAAATCAAATTAAATCGGGGACTCTTTGAAATGGTACGAAACTTCACATATCATTTATATATTTTACGAGGGAATATTATGATGGATGTCCATGCAAAAACGTATCCGAAAATTAGATTCTATGAAACTTTTCGAAATGCATGTTTCGGTCAAAAATCCTAATATATTATACTCTAGTTTCGGTCAAACAAAAATTAATTGGGGACTATTTGAAATGATACGAGACTTCACATATAATTTATATACGTTAAGAGGGAAGGTTATTATGAAGTCCAAGCAAAAAAAATCATCTAAAAATTAGATTCTAAGAAACTTTTTGAAATGCATGTTTCGGTCAAAAATCATAGTATATTATACACTAGTTTCGTCAAAAAAATCAAATTTAAATGGGAACTATTTGAAATAATACGAGAATTTTCATATCATTTATATATGTTAAGAGGGGAGGTTATGATGGTATTCCATTTAAAAAAAATCATTTGAAAAATAGATTCTATGAAACTTTTCGAAATGCTTGTTTCGTTCAAAATTCATAATATATTATGCATTAGTTTTGGTCAAAAAAATAATTTAATTGGGGTCTATTTGAAATGACACGGGACTTCACATATCATTTATATATGATAAGAGGGAAGGTTATGATGGAAGTCGATGCAAAAAAATCATCTAAAAATTAGATTTTATGAAACTTTTCGAAATGCATGTTTCGGTTAAAAATCATAGTATATAATACACTAGTTTCGGTCAAAAATCAAATTAATTCTGGGATTGTTCAAAATGGTATGAAACTTCACATATCATTTATATATTCTACGAGAGAATATTATGATGGATGTCCATGCAAAAACTATCCGAAAATTAGATTCTATGAAACTTTTCAAAATGCAAGTTTCTGTCAAAAATCATAGTATATTATACACTAGTTTCGGTCAAAAATATCAAATTTAATTTGGGACTATTTAAAATGATACGAGACTTCACATATCATTTATATATGTTAAGAGGTAAAGTTATGATGGAAGTCCATGCAAAAAAATCATCTAAAAATTAGAATCTATGAAACTTTTCGAAATGCAAGTTTCGGTCAAAAATCATAGTATATTATACACTAGTTTCTGTCAAAAAATCAAATTTAATTGGGGACTATTTGAAATGATACGAGACTTCACATATCATTTATATATGTGAAGAGGGAAGGTCATGATGGAAGTACATTAAAAAAAAATCATCAGAAAACTAGATTCTATGAAAGTTTTCGAAATGCATGTTTCGGTCAAAAAATCATAATATATTATACACAAGTTTATGCTAGCTTCGGTCAAAAATCAAATTAAATCGGGGACTCTTTGAAATGGTACGAAACTTCACATATCATTTATATATTTTACGAGGGAATATTATGATGGATGTCCATGCAAAAACGTATCCGAAAATTAGATTCTATGAAACTTTTCGAAATGCATGTTTCGGTCAAAAATCCTAATATATTATACTCTAGTTTCGGTCAAACAAAAATTAATTGGGGACTATTTGAAATGATACGAGACTTCACATATAATTTATATACGTTAAGAGGGAAGGTTATTATGAAGTCCAAGCAAAAAAAATCATCTAAAAATTAGATTCTAAGAAACTTTTTGAAATGCATGTTTCGGTCAAAAATCATAGTATATTATACACTAGTTTCGTCAAAAAAATCAAATTTAAATGGGAACTATTTGAAATAATACGAGAATTTTCATATCATTTATATATGTTAAGAGGGGAGGTTATGATGGTATTCCATTTAAAAAAAATCATTTGAAAAATAGATTCTATGAAACTTTTCGAAATGCTTGTTTCGTTCAAAATTCATAATATATTATGCATTAGTTTTGGTCAAAAAAATAATTTAATTGGGGTCTATTTGAAATGACACGGGACTTCACATATCATTTATATATGATAAGAGGGAAGGTTATGATGGAAGTCGATGCAAAAAAATCATCTAAAAATTAGATTTTATGAAACTTTTCGAAATGCATGTTTCGGTTAAAAATCATAGTATATAATACACTAGTTTCGGTCAAAAATCAAATTAATTCTGGGATTGTTCAAAATGGTATGAAACTTCACATATCATTTATATATTCTACGAGAGAATATTATGATGGATGTCCATGCAAAAACTATCCGAAAATTAGATTCTATGAAACTTTTCAAAATGCAAGTTTCTGTCAAAAATCATAGTATATTATACACTAGTTTCGGTCAAAAATATCAAATTTAATTTGGGACTATTTAAAATGATACGAGACTTCACATATCATTTATATATGTTAAGAGGTAAAGTTATGATGGAAGTCCATGCAAAAAAATCATCTAAAAATTAGAATCTATGAAACTTTTCGAAATGCAAGTTTCGGTCAAAAATCATAGTATATTATACACTAGTTTCTGTCAAAAAATCAAATTTAATTGGGGACTATTTGAAATGATACGAGACTTCACATATCATTTATATATGTGAAGAGGGAAGGTCATGATGGAAGTACATTAAAAAAAAATCATCAGAAAACTAGATTCTATGAAAGTTTTCGAAATGCATGTTTCGGTCAAAAAATCATAATATATTATACACAAGTTTATGCTAGCTTCGGTCAAAAATCAAATTAAATCGGGGACTCTTTGAAATGGTACGAAACTTCACATATCATTTATATATTTTACGAGGGAATATTATGATGGATGTCCATGCAAAAACGTATCCGAAAATTAGATTCTATGAAACTTTTCGAAATGCATGTTTCGGTCAAAAATCCTAATATATTATACTCTAGTTTCGGTCAAACAAAAATTAATTGGGGACTATTTGAAATGATACGAGACTTCACATATAATTTATATACGTTAAGAGGGAAGGTTATTATGAAGTCCAAGCAAAAAAAATCATCTAAAAATTAGATTCTAAGAAACTTTTTGAAATGCATGTTTCGGTCAAAAATCATAGTATATTATACACTAGTTTCGTCAAAAAAATCAAATTTAAATGGGAACTATTTGAAATAATACGAGAATTTTCATATCATTTATATATGTTAAGAGGGGAGGTTATGATGGTATTCCATTTAAAAAAAATCATTTGAAAAATAGATTCTATGAAACTTTTCGAAATGCATGTTTCGTTCAAAATTCATAATATATTATGCATTAGTTTTGGTCAAAAAAATAATTTAATTGGGGTCTATTTGAAATGACACGGGACTTCACATATCATTTATATATGATAAGAGGGAAGGTTATGATGGAAGTCGATGAAAAAAAATCATCTAAAAATTAGATTCTATGAAACTTTTCAAAATGCAAGTTTCGGTTAAAAATCATAGTATATAATACACTAGTTTCGTTCAAAAATCAAATTAATTCTGGGATTGTTCGAAATGGTACGAAACTTCACATATCATTTATATATTTTACGAGGGAATATTATGATGGATGTCCATGCAAAAACTATCCGAAAATTAGATTCTATGAAACTTTTCGAAATGCAAGTTTCTGTCAAAAATCATAGTATATTATACACTAGTTTCGGTCAAAAATATCAAATTTAATTGGGGACTATTTAAAATGATACGAGACTTCACATATCATTTATATATGTTAAGAGGTAAAGTTATGATGGAAGTCCATGCAAAAAAATCATCTAAAAATTAGAATCTATGTAACTTTTCGAAATTCAAGTTTTTGTCAAAAATCAGAGTATATTATACACTAGTTTCGGTCAAAAAATCAAATTTAATTGGGGACTATTTGAAATGATACGCGGCTTCACATATCATTTATATATGTGAAGAGGGAAGGTCATGATGGAAGTACATTAAAAAAAAATCATCAGAAAACTAGATTCTATGAAAGTTTTCGAAATGCAAGTTTCGGTCAAAAAATCATAATATATTATACACTAGTTTATGCTAGCTTCAGTCAAAAATCAAATTAAATCGGGGACTCTTTGAAATGGTACGAAACATCACATATCATTTATATATTTTAAGAGGGAATATTATGATGGATGTCCATGCAAAAACGTATCCGAAAATTATATTCTATGAAAATTTTCGAAATGCATGTTTCGGTCAAAAATCCTAATATATTATACTCTAGTTTCGGTCAAACAAAAATTAATTGGGGACTATTTGAAATGATACGAGACTTCACATATAATTTATATATGTTAAGAGGGAAGGTTATTATGAAGTCCAAGCAAAAAAAAATCATCTAAAAATTAGATTCTAAGAAACTTTTTGAAATGCAGGTTTCGGTCAAAAATCATAGTATATTATACACTAGTTTCGTCAAAAAAAACAAATTTAAATGGGAACTATTTGAAATAATACGAGACTTTTCATATCATTTATATATGTTAAAAGGGGAGGTTATGATGGTATTCCATTTAAAAAAATCATTTGAAAAATAGATTCTATGAAACTTTTCGAAATGCATGTTTCGTTCAAAATTCATAATATATTATGCATTAGTTTTGGTCAAAAAAATAATTTAATTGGGGTCTATTTGAAATGACACGGGACTTCACATATCATTTATATATGATAAGAGGGAAGGTTATGATGGAAGTCGATGAAAAAAAATCATCTAAAAATTAGATTCTATGAAACTTTTCAAAATGCAAGTTTCGGTTAAAAATCATAGTATATAATACACTAGTTTCGTTCAAAAATCAAATTAATTCTGGGATTGTTCAAAATGGTACGAAACTTCACATATCATTTATATATTTTACGAGGGAATATTATGATGGATGTCCATGCAAAAACTATCCGAAAATTAGATTCTATGAAACTTTTCGAAATGCAAGTTTCTGTCAAAAATCATAGTATATTATACACTAGTTTCGGTCAAAAATATCAAATTTAATTGGGGACTATTTAAAATGATACGAGACTTCACATATCATTTATATATGTTAAGAGGTAAAGTTATGATGGAAGTCCATGCAAAAAAATCATCTAAAAATTAGAATCTATGTAACTTTTCGAAATTCAAGTTTTTGTCAAAAATCAGAGTATATTATACAGTAGTTTCGGTCAAAAAATCAAATTTAATTGGGGACTATTTGAAATGATACGAGGCTTCACATATCATTTATATATGTGAAGAGGGAAGTTCATGATGGAAGTACATTAAAAAAAAATCATCAGAAAACTAGATTCTATGAAAGTTTTCGAAATGCAAGTTTCGGTCAAAAAATCATAATATATTATACACTAGTTTATGCTAGCTACAGTCAAAAATCAAATTAAATCGGGGACTCTTTGAAATGGTACGAAACATCACATATCATTTATATATTTTAAGAGGGAATATTATGATGGATGTCCATGCAAAAACGTATCCGAAAATTATATTCTATGAAAATTTTCGAAATGCATGTTTCGGTCAAAAATCCTAATATATTATACTCTAGTTTCGGTCAAACAAAAATTAATTGGGGACTATTTGAAATGATACGAGACTTCACATATAATTTATATATGTTAAGAGGGAAGGTTATTATGAAGTCCAAGCAAAAAAAAATCATCTAAAAATTAGATTCTAAGAAACTTTTTGAAATGCAGGTTTCGGTCAAAAATCATAGTATATTATACACTAGTTTCGTCAAAAAAAACAAATTTAAATGGGAACTATTTGAAATAATACGAGACTTTTCATATCATTTATATATGTTAAGAGGGGAGGTTATGATGGTATTCCATTTAAAAAAATCATTTGAAAAATAGATTCTATGAAACTTTTCGAAATGCATGTTTCGTTCAAAATTCATAATATATTATGCATTAGTTTTGGTCAAAAAAATAATTTAATTGGGGTCTATTTGAAATGACACGGGACTTCACGTATCATTTATATATGATAAGAGGGAAGGTTATGATGGAAGTCTATGAAAAAAAATCATCTAAAAATTAGATTCTATGAAACTTTTCAAAATGCAAGTTTCGGTTAAAAATCATAGTATATAATACACTAGTTTCGTTCAAAAATCAAATTAATTCTGGGATTGTTCAAAATGGTACGAAACTTCACATATCATTTATATATTTTACGAGGGAATATTATGATGGATGTCCATGCAAAAACTATCCGAAAATTAGATTCTATGAAACTTTTCGAAATGCAAGTTTCTGTCAAAAATCATAGTATATTATACACTAGTTTCGGTCAAAAATATCAAATTTAATTGGGGACTATTTAAAATGATACGAGACTTCACATATCATTTATATATGTTAAGAGGTAAAGTTATGATGGAAGTCCATGCAAAAAAATCATCTAAAAATTAGAATCTATGTAACTTTTCGAAATTCAAGTTTTTGTCAAAAATCAGAGTATATTATACACTAGTTTCGGTCAAAAAATCAAATTTAATTGGGGACTATTTGAAATGATACGAGGCTTCACATATCATTTATATATGTGAAGAGGGAAGGTCATGATGGAAGTACATTCAAAAAAAATCATCAGAAAACTAGATTCTATGAAAGTTTTCGAAATGCAAGTTTCGGTCAAAAAATCATAATATATTATACACTAGTTTATGCTAGCTTCAGTCAAAAATCAAATTAAATCGGGGACTCTTTGAAATGGTACGAAACATCACATATCATTTATATATTTTAAGAGGGAATATTATGATGGATGTCCATGCAAAAACGTATCCGAAAATTATATTCTATGAAAATTTTCGAAATGCATGTTTCGGTCAAAAATCCTAATATATTATACTCTAGTTTCGGTCAAACAAAAATTAATTGGGGACTATTTGAAATGATACGAGACTTCACATATAATTTATATATGTTAAGAGGGAAGGTTATTATGAAGTCCAAGCAAAAAAAAATCATCTAAAAATTAGATTCTAAGAAACTTTTTGAAATGCAGGTTTCGGTCAAAAATCATAGTATATTATACACTAGTTTCGTCAAAAAAAACAAATTTAAATGGGAACTATTTGAAATAATACGAGACTTTTCATATCATTTATATATGTTAAGAGGGGAGGTTATGATGGTATTCCATTTAAAAAAAATCATTTGAAAAATAGATTCTATGAAACTTTTCGAAATGCATGTTTCGTTCAAAATTCATAATATATTATGCATTAGTTTTGGTCAAAAAAATAATTTAATTGGGGTCTATTTGAAATGACACGGGACTTCACATATCATTTATATATGATAAGAGGGAAGGTTATGATGGAAGTCGATGAAAAAAAATCATCTAAAAATTAGATTCTATGAAACTTTTCGAAATGCAAGTTTCGGTTAAAAATCATATTATATAATACACTAGTTTCGGTCAAAAATCAAATTAATTCTGGGATTGTTCGAAATGGTACGAAACTTCACATATCATTTATATATTTTACGAGGGAATATTATGATGGATGTCCATGCAAAAACTATCCGAAAATTAGATTCTATGAAACTTTTCGAAATGCAAGTTTCTGTCAAAAATCATAGTATATTATACACTAGTTTCGGTCAAAAATATCAAATTTAATTGGGGACTATTTAAAATGATACGAGACTTCACATATCATTTATATATGTTAAGAGGTAAAGTTATGATGGAAGTCCATGCAAAAAAATCATCTAAAAATTAGAATCTATGAAACTTTTCGAAATGCAAGTTTCGGTCAAAAATCATAGTATATTATACACTAGTTTCGGTCAAAAAATCAAATTTAATTGGGGACTATTTGAAATGATACGAGGCTTCACATATCATTTATATATGTGAAGAGGGAAGGTCATGATGGAAGTACATTCAAAAAAAATCATCAGAAAACTAGATTCTATGAAAGTTTTCGAAATGCAAGTTTCGGTCAAAAAATCATAATATATTATACACTAGTTTATGCTAGCTTTAGTCAAAAATCAAATTAAATCGGGGACTCTTTGAAATGGTACGAAACTTCACATATCATTTATATATTTTACGAGGGAATATTATGATGGATGTCCATGCAAAAACGTATCCGAAAATTAGATTCTATGAAAATTTTCGAAATGCATGTTTCGGTCAAAAATCCTAATATATTATACTCTAGTTTCGGTCAAAGAAAAATTAATTGGGGACTATTTGAAATGATACGAGACTTCACATATAATTTACATATGTTAAGAGGGAAGGTTATTATGAAGTCCAAGCAAAAAAAATCATCTAAAAATTAGATTCTAAGAAACTTTTTGAAATGCAGGTTTCGGTCAAAAATCATAGTATATTATACACTAGTTTCGTCAAAAAAAACAAATTTAAATGGGAACTATTTGAAATAATACGAGACTTTTCATATCATTTATATATGTTAAGAGGGGAGGTTATGATGGTATTCCATTTAAAAAAAATCATTTGAAAAATAGATTCTATGAAACTTTTCGAAATGCATGTTTCGTTCAAAATTCATAATATATTATGCATTAGTTTTGGTCAAAAAAATAATTTAATTAGGGTCTATTTGAAATGACACGGGACTTCACATATCATTTATATATGATAAGAGGGAAGGTTATGATGGAAGTCGAAGAAAAAAAATCATATAAAAATTAGATTCTATGAAACTTTTCGAAATGCAAGTTTCGGTTAAAAATCATATTATATAATACACTAGTTTCGGTCAAAAATCAAATTAATTCTGGGATTGTTCGAAATGGTACGAAACTTCACATATCATTTATATATTTTACGAGGGAATATTATGATGGATGTCCATGCAAAAACTATCCGAAAATTAGATTCTATGAAACTTTTCGAAATGCAAGTTTCTGTCAAAAATCATAGTATATTATACACTAGTTTCGGTCAAAAATATCAAATTTAATTGGGGACTATTTAAAATGATACGAGACTTCACATATCATTTATATATGTTAAGAGGTAAAGTTATGATGGAAGTCCATGCAAAAAAATCATCTAAAAATTAGAATCTATGAAACTTTTCGAAATGCAAGTTTCGGTCAAAAATCATAGTATATTATACACTAGTTTCGGTCAAAAAATCAAATTTAATTGGGGACTATTTGAAATGATACGAGGCTTCACATATCATTTATATATGTGAAGAGGGAAGGTCATGATGGAAGTACATTCAAAAAAAATCATCAGAAAACTAGATTCTATGAAAGTTTTCGAAATGCAAGTTTCGGTCAAAAAATCATAATATATTATACACTAGTTTATGCTAGCTTTAGTCAAAAATCAAATTAAATCGGGGACTCTTTGAAATGGTACGAAACTTCACATATCATTTATATATTTTACGAGGGAATATTATGATGGATGTCCATGCAAAAACGTATCCGAAAATTAGATTCTATGAAAATTTTCGAAATGCATGTTTCGGTCAAAAATCCTAATATATTATACTCTAGTTTCGGTCAAAGAAAAATTAATTGGGGACTATTTGAAATGATACGAGACTTCACATATAATTTACATATGTTAAGAGGGAAGGTTATTATGAAGTCCAAGCAAAAAAAATCATCTAAAAATTAGATTCTAAGAAACTTTTTGAAATTCAGGTTTCGGTCAAAAATCATAGTATATTATACACTAGTTTCGTCAAAAAAAACAAATTTAAATGGGAACTATTTGAAATAATACGAGACTTTTCATATCATTTATATATGTTAAGAGGGGAGGTTATGATGGTATTCCATTTAAAAAAAATCATTTGAAAAATAGATTCTATGAAACTTTTCGAAATGCATGTTTCGTTCAAAATTCATAATATATTATGCATTAGTTTTGGTCAAAAAAATAATTTAATTGGGGTCTATTTGAAATGACACGGGACTTCACATATCATTTATATATGATAAGAGGGAGGGTTATGATGGAAGTCGAAGAAAAAAAATCATATAAAAATTAGATTCTATGAAACTTTTCGAAATGCAAGTTTCGGTTAAAAATCATATTATATAATACACTAGTTTCGGTCAAAAATCAAATTAATTCTGGGATTGTTCGAAATGGTACGAAACTTCACATATCATTTATATATTTTACGAGGGAATATTATGATGGATGTCCATGCAAAAACTATCCGAAAATTAGATTCTATGAAACTTTTCGAAATGCAAGTTTCTGTCAAAAATCATAGTATATTATACACTAGTTTCGGTCAAAAATATCAAATTTAATTGGGGACTATTTAAAATGATACGAGACTTCACATATCATTTATATATGTTAAGAGGTAAAGTTATGATGGAAGTCCATGCAAAAAAATCATCTAAAAATTAGAATCTATGAAACTTTTCGAAATGCAAGTTTCGGTCAAAAATCATAGTATATTATACACTAGTTTCGGTCAAAAAATCAAATTTAATTGGGGACTATTTGAAATGATACGAGGCTTCACATATCATTTATATATGTGAAGAGGGAAGGTCATGATGGAAGTACATTCAAAAAAAATCATCAGAAAACTAGATTCTATGAAAGTTTTCGAAATGCAAGTTTCGGTCAAAAAATCATAATATATTATACACTAGTTTATGCTAGCTTTAGTCAAAAATCAAATTAAATCGGGGACTCTTTGAAATGGTACGAAACTTCACATATCATTTATATATTTTACGAGGGAATATTATGATGGATGTCCATGCAAAAACGTATCCGAAAATTAGATTCTATGAAAATTTTCGAAATGCATGTTTCGGTCAAAAATCCTAATATATTATACTCTAGTTTCGGTCAAAGAAAAATTAATTGGGGACTATTTGAAATGATACGAGACTTCACATATAATTTACATATGTTAAGAGGGAAGGTTATTATGAAGTCCAAGCAAAAAAAATCATCTAAAAATTAGATTCTAAGAAACTTTTTGAAATGCAGGTTTCGGTCAAAAATCATAGTATATTATACACTAGTTTCGTCAAAAAAAACAAATTTAAATGGGAACTATTTGAAATAATACGAGACTTTTCATATCATTTATATATGTTAAGAGGGGAGGTTATGATGGTATTCCATTTAAAAAAAATCATTTGAAAAATAGATTCTATGAAACTTTTCGAAATGCATGTTTCGTTCAAAATTCATAATATATTATGCATTAGTTTTGGTCAAAAAAATAATTTAATTGGGGTCTATTTGAAATGACACGGGACTTCACATATCATTTATATATGATAAGAGGGAAGGTTATGATGGAAGTCGATGAAAAAAAATCATATAAAAATTAGATTCTATGAAACTTTTCGAAATGCAAGTTTCGGTTAAAAATCATATTATATAATACACTAGTTTCGGTCAAAAATCAAATTAATTCTGGGATTGTTCGAAATGGTACGAAACTTCACATATCATTTATATATTTTACGAGGGAATATTATGATGGATGTCCATGCAAAAACTATCCGAAAATTAGATTCTATGAAACTTTTCGAAATGCATGTTTCTGTCAAAAATCATAGTATATTATACACTAGTTTCGGTCAAAAATATCAAATTTAATTGGGGACTATTTAAAATGATACGAGACTTCACATATCATTTATATATGTTAAGAGGTAAAGTTATGATGGAAGTCCATGCAAAAAAATCATCTAAAAATTAGAATCTATGAAACTTTTCGAAATGCAAGTTTCGGTCAAAAATCATAGTATATTATACACTAGTTTCGGTCAAAAAATCAAATTTAATTGGGGACTATTTGAAATGATACGAGGCTTCACATATCATTTATATATGTGAAGAGGGAAGGTCATGATGGAAGTACATTAAAAAAAAATCATCAGAAAACTAGATTCTATGAAAGTTTTCGAAATGCAAGTTTCGGTCAAAAAATCATAATATATTATACACTAGTTTATGCTAGCTTTAGTCAAAAATCAAATTAAATCGGGGACTCTTTGAAATGGTACGAAACTTCACATATCATTTATATATTTTACGAGGGAATATTATGATGGATGTCCATGCAAAAACGTATCCGAAAATTAGATTCTATGAAAATTTTCGAAATGCATGTTTCGGTCAAAAATCCTAATATATTATACTCTAGTTTCGGTCAAAGAAAAATTAATTGGGGACTATTTGAAATGATACGAGACTTCACATATAATTTACATATGTTAAGAGGGAAGGTTATTATGAAGTCCAAGCAAAAAAAATCATCTAAAAATTAGATTCTAAGAAACTTTTTGAAATGCATGTTTCGGTCAAAAATCATAGTATATTATACAATAATTTCGTCAAAAAAAATAAAATTTAAATGGGAACTATTTGAAATAATACGAGACTTTTCATATCATTTATATATGTTAAGAGGGGAGGTTATGATGGTATTCCATTTAAAAAAAATCATTTGAAAAATAGATTCTATGAAACTTTTCGAAATGCATGTTTCGTTCAAAATTCATAATATATTATGCATTAGTTTTGGTCAAAAAAATAATTTAATTGGGGTCTATTTGAAATGACACGGGACTTCACATACCATTTATATATGATAAGAGGGAAGGTTATGATGGAAGTCGATGAAAAAAAATCATCTAAAAATTAGATTCTACGAAACTTTTCGAAATGCAAGTTTCGGTTAAAAATCATATTATATAATACACTAGTTTCGGTCAAAAATCAAATTAATTCTGGGATTGTTCGAAATGGTACGAAACTTCACATATCATTTATATATTTTACGAGGGAATATTATGATGGATGTACATGCAAAAAATATCTGAAAATTAGATTCTATGAAACTTTTCGAAATGCAAGTTTCTGTCAAAAATCATAGTATATTATACACTAGTTTCGGTCAAAAATATCAAATTTAATTGGGGACTATTTAAAATGATACGAGACTTCACATATCATTTATATATGTTAAGAGATAAGGTTATGATGGAAGTCCATGCAAAAAAATCATCTAAAAATTAGAATCTATGAAACTTTTCGAAATGCAAGTTTCGGTCAAAATTCATAATATATTATGCATTAGTTTTGGTCAAAAAAATAATTTAATTGGGGTCTATTTGAAATGACACGGGACTTCACTTATCATTTATATATGATAAGAGGGAAGGTTATGATGGAAGTCGATGAAAAAAAATCATCTAAAAATTAGATTCTATGAAACTTTTCGAAATGCAAGTTTCGGTTAAAAATCATAGTATATAATACACTGGTTTCGGTCAAAAATCAAATTAATTCTGGGATTGTTCGAAATGGTACGAAACATCACATATCATTTATATATTTTACGAGGGAATATTATGATGGATGTACATGCAAAAAATATCTGAAAATTAGATTCTATGAAACTTTTCGAAATGCAAGTTTCTGTCAAAAATCATAGTATATTATACACTAGTTTCGGTCAAAAATATCAAATTTAATTGGGGACTATTTAAAATGATACGAGACTTCACATATCATTTATATATGTTAAGAGATAAGGTTATGATGGAAGTCCATGCAAAAAAATCATCTAAAAATTAGATTCTATGAAAGTTTTCGAAATGCAAGTTTCGGTCAAAATTCATAATATATTATGCATTAGTTTTGGTCAAAAAAATAATTTAATTGGGGTCTATTTGAAATGACACGGGACTTCACATATCATTTATATATGATAAGAGGGAAGGTTATGATGGAAGTCGATGAAAAAAAATCATCTAAAAATTAGATTCTTTGAAACTTTTCGAAATGCAAGTTTCGGTTAAAAATCATAGTATATAATACACTAGTTTCGGTCAAAAATCAAATTAATTCTGGGATTGTTCGAAATGGTACGAAACTTCACATATCATTTATATATTTTACGAGGGAATATTATGATGGATGTCCATGCAAAAAATATCCGAAAATTAGATTCTATGAAACTTTTCGAAATTCAAGTTTTTGTAAAAAATCATAGTATATTATACACTAGTTTCGGTCAAAAATATCAAATTTAATTGGGGACTATTTGAAATGATACGAGACTTCACATATCATTTATATATGTTAAGAGGTAAAGTTATTATGGAAGTCCATGCAAAAAAATCATCTAAAAATTAGAATCTATGAAACTTTTCGAAATGCAAGTTTCGGTTAAAAATCATAGTATATTATACACTAGTTTCGGTCAAAAAATCAAATTTAATTGGGGACTATTTGAAATGATACGAGGCTTCACATATCATTTATACATATGAAGAGGGAAGGTCATGATGGAAGTACATTAAAAAAAATCATCAGAAAACTAGATTCTATGAAAGTTTTCGAAATGCAAGTTTCGGTCAAAAAATCATAATATATTATACACTAGTTTATGCTAGCTTCGGTCAAAAATCAAATTAAATCGGGGACTCTTTGAAATGGTACGAAACTTCACATATCATTTATATATTTTACGAGGGAATATTATGATGGATGTCCATGCAAAAACGTATCCGAAAATTAGATTCTATGAAACTTTTCGAAATGCATGTTTCGGTCAAAAATCCTAATATATTATACTCTAGTTTCGGTCAAACAAAAATTAATTGGGGACTATTTGAAATGATACGAGACTTCACATATAATTTACATATGTTAAGAGGGAAGGTTATTATGAAGTCCAAGCAAAAAAAATCATCTAAAAATTAGATTCTAAGAAACTTTTTGAAATGCATGTTTCGGTTAAAAATCATAGTATATTATACACTAGTTTCGTCAAAAAAATCAAATTTAAATGAGAACTATTTGAAATAATACGAGACTTTTCATATCATTTATATATGTTAAGAGGGGAGGTTATGATGGTATTCCATTTAAAAAAAATCATTTGAAAAATAGATTCTATGAAACTTTTCGAAATGCATGTTTCGTTCAAAATTCATAATATATTATGCATTAGTTTTGGTCAAAAAAATAATTTAATTGGGGTCTATTTGAAATGACACGGGACTTCACATATCATTTATATATGATAAGAGGGAAGGTTATGATGGAAGTCGATGAAAAAAAATCATCTAAAAATTAGATTCTATGAAACTTTTCGAAATGCAAGTTTCGGTTAAAAATCATAGTATATAATACACTAGTTTCGGTCAAAAATCAAATTAATTCTGGGATTGTTCGAAATGGTACTAAACTTCACATATCATTTATATATGTTACGAGGGAATATTATGATGGATGTCCATGCAAAAAATATCCGAAAATTAGATTCTATGAAACTTTTCGAAATGCAAGTTTCTGTCAAAAATCAGTATATTATACACTAGTTTCGGTCAAAAATATCAAATTTAATTGGGGACTATTTAAAATGATACGAGACTTCACATATCATTTATATATGTTAAGAGGTAAGGTTATGATGGAAGTCCATGCAAAAAAAAATCATCTAAAAATAGAATCTATGAAACCTTTCGAAATGCATGTTTCTGTCAAAATTCATAATATATTATGCATTACTTTTGGTCAAAATAATAATTTAATTGGGGTCTATTTGAAATGACACGGGACTTCACATATCATTTATATATGATAAGAGGGAAGGTTATGATGGAAGTCGATGAAAAAAAATTATCTAAAAATTAGATTCTATGAAACTTTTCGAAATGCAAGTTTCGGTTAAAAATCATAGTATATAATACACTAGTTTCGGTCAAAAATCAAATTAATTCTGGGATTGTTCGAAATGGTACGAAACTTCACATATCATTTATATATGTTACGAGGGAATATTATGATGGATGTCCATGCAAAAAATATCCGAAAATTAGATTCTATGAAACTTTTCGAAATGCAAGTTTCTGTCAAAAATCATAGTATATTATACACTAGTTTCGGTCAAAAATATCAAATTTAATTGGGGACTATTTAAAATGATACGAGACTTCACATATCATTTATATATGTTAAGAGGTAAAGTTATGATGGAAGTCCATGCAAAAAAATCATCTAAAAATTAGAATCTATGAAACATTTCGAAATGCAAGTTTCGGTCAAAAATCATAGTATATTATACACTAGTTTCGGTCAAAAAATCAAATTTAATTGGGGACTATTTGAAATGATACGAGACTTCACATATCATTTATATATGTGAAGAGGGAAGGTCATGATGGAAGTATATTCAAAAAAAATCATCAGAAAACTAGATTCTATGAAAGTTTTCGAAATGCAAGTTTTGGTCAAAAAATCATAATATATTATACACTAGTTTATGCTAGCTTCGGTCAAAAATCAAATTAAATCGGGGACTCTTTGAAATGGTACGAATCTTCACATATCATTTATATATTTTACGAGGGAATATTATGATGGATGTCCATGCAAAAACGTATCCGAAAATTAGATTCTATGAAACTTTTCGAAATGCATGTTTCGGTCAAAAATCCTAATATATTATACTCTAGTTTCGGTCAAACAAAAATTAATTGGGGACTATTTGAAATGATACGAGACTTCACATATAATTTATATATGTTAAGAGGGAAGGTTATTATGAAGTCCAAGCAAAAAAAGTCATCTAAAAATTAGATTCTAAGAAACTTTTTGAAATGCATGTTTCGGTCAAAAATCATAGTATATTATACACTAGTTTCGTCAAAAAAATCAAATTTAAATGGGAACTATTTGAAATAATACGAGACTTTTCATATCATTTATATATGTTAAGAGGGGAGGTTATGATGGTATTCCATTTAAAAAAAATCATTTGAAAAATAGATTCTATGAAACTTTTCGAAATGCATGTTTCGTTCAAAATTCATAATATATTATGCATTAGTTTTGGTCAAAAAAATAATTTAATTGGGGTCTATTTGAAATGACACGGGACTTCACATATCATTTATATATGATAAGAGGGAAGGTTATGATGGAAGTCGATGAAAAAAAATCATCTAAAAATTAGATTCTATGAAACTTTTCGAAATGCAAGTTTCGGTTAAAAATCATAGTATATAATACACAAGTTTCGGTCAAAAATCAAATTAATTCTGGGATTATTCGAAATGGTACGAAACTTCACATATCATTTATATATTTTACGAGGGAATATTATGATGGATGTCCATGCAAAAAATATCCGAAAATTAGATTCTATGAAACTTTTCGAAATGCAAGTTTCTGTCAAAAATCATAGTATATTATACACTAGTTTCGGTCAAAAATATCAAATTTAATTGGGGACTATTTAAAATGATACGAGACTTCACATATCATTTATATATGTTAAGAGGTAAAGTTATGATGGAAGTCCATGCAAAAAAATCATCTAAAAATTAGAATCTATGAAACTTTTCGAAATGCAAGTTTCGGTCAAAAATCATAGTATATTATACACTAGTTTCGTTCAAAAAATCAAATTTAATTGGGGACTATTTGAAATGATACGAGACTTCACATATCATTTATATATGTGAAGAGGGAAGGTCATGATGGAAGTATATTAAAAAAAAATCATCAGAAAACTAGATTCTATGAAAGTTTTCGAAATGCAAGTTTTGGTCAAAAAATCATAATATATTATACACTAGTTTATGCTAGCTTCGGTCAAAAATCAAATTAAATCGGGGACTCTTTGAAATGGTACGAAACTTCACATATCATTTATATATTTTACGAGGGAATATTATGATGGATGTCCATGCAAAAACGTATCCGAAAATTAGATTCTATGAAACTTTTCGAAATGCATGTTTCGGTCAAAAATCCTAATATATTATACTCTAGTTTCGGTCAAACAAAAATTAATTGGGGACTATTTGAAATGATACGAGACTTCACATATAATTTATATATGTTAAGAGGGAAGGTTATTATGAAGTCCAAGCAAAAAAAGTCATCTAAAAATTTGATTCTAAGAAACTTTTTGAAATGCATGTTTCGGTCAAAAATCATAGTATATTATACACTAGTTTCGTCAAAAAAATCAAATTTAAATGGGAACTATTTGAAATAATACGAGACTTTTCATATCATTTATATATGTTAAGAGGGGAGGTTATGATGGTATTCCATTTAAAAAAAATCATTTGAAAAATAGATTCTATGAAACTTTTCGAAATGCATGTTTCGTTCAAAATTCATAATATATTATGCATTAGTTTTGGTCAAAAAAATAATTTAATTGGGGTCTATTTGAAATGACACGGGACTTCACATATCATTTATATATGATAAGAGGGAAGGTTATGATGGAAGTCGATGAAAAAAAATCATCTAAAAATTAGATTCTATGAAACTTTTCGAAATGCAAGTTTCGGTTAAAAATCATAGTATATAATACACTAGTTTCGGTCAAAAATCAAATAATTCTGGGATTATTCGAAATGGTACGAAACTTCACATATCATTTATATATTTTACGAGGGAATATTATGATGGATGTCCATGCAAAAAATATCCGAAAATTAGATTCTATGAAACTTTTCGAAATGCAAGTTTCTGTCAAAATCATAGTATATTATACACTAGTTTCGGTCAAAAATATCAAATTTAATTGGGGACTATTTAAAATGATACGAGACTTCACATATCATTTATATATGTTAAGAGGTAAAGTTATGATGGAAGTCCATGCAAAAAAATCATCTAAAAATTAGAATCTATGAAACTTTTCGAAATGCAAGTTTCGGTCAAAAATCATAGTATATTATACACTAGTTTCGGTCAAAAAATCAAATTTAATTGGGGACTATTTGAAATGATACGAGACTTCACATATCATTTATATATGTGAAGAGGGAAGGTCATGATGGAAGTATATTAAAAAAAATCATCAGAAAACTAGATTCTATGAAAGTTTTCGAAATGCAAGTTTTGGTCAAAAAATCATAATATATTATACACTAGTTTATGCTAGCTTCGGTCAAAAATCAAATTAAATCGGGGACTCTTTGAAATGGTACGAAACTTCACATATCATTTATATATTTTACGAGGGAATATTATGATGGATGTCCATGCAAAAACGTATCCGAAAATTAGATTCTATGAAACTTTTCGAAATGCATGTTTCGGTCAAAAATCCTAATATATTATACTCTAGTTTCGGTCAAACAAAAATTAATTGGGGACTATTTGAAATGATACGAGACTTCACATATAATTTATATATGTTAAGAGGGAAGGTTATTATGAAGTCCAAGCAAAAAAAGTCATCTAAAAATTAGATTCTAAGAAACTTTTTGAAATGCATGTTTCGGTCAAAAATCATAGTATATTATACACTAGTTTCGTCAAAAAAATCAAATTTAAATGGGAACTATTTGAAATAATACGAGACTTTTCATATCATTTATATATGTTAAGAGGGGAGGTTATGATGGTATTCCATTTAAAAAAAATCATTTGAAAAATAGATTCTATGAAACTTTTCGAAATGCATGTTTCGTTCAAAATTCATAATATATTATGCATTAGTTTTGGTCAAAAAAATAATTTAATTGGGGTCTATTTGAAATGACACGGGACTTCACATATCATTTATATATGATAAGAGGGAAGGTTATGATGGAAGTCGATGAAAAAAAATCATCTAAAAATTAGATTCTATGAAACTTTTCGAAATGCAAGTTTCGGTTAAAAATCATAGTATATAATACACTAGTTTCGGTCAAAAATCAAATTAATTCTGGGATTATTCGAAATGGTACGAAACTTCACATATCATTTATATATTTTACGAGGGAATATTATGATGGATGTCCATGCAAAAAATATCCGAAAATTAGATTCTATGAATCTTTTCGAAATGCAAGTTTATGTCAAAAATCATAGTATATTATACACTAGTTTCGGTCAAAAATATCAAATTTAATTGGGGACTATTTAAAATGATACGAGACTTCACATATCATTTATATATGTTAAGAGGTAAAGTTATGATGGAAGTCCATGCAAAAAAATCATCTAAAAATTAGAATCTATGAAACTTTTCGAAATGCAAGTTTCGGTCAAAAATCATAGTATATTATACACTAGTTTCGGTCAAAAAATCAAATTTAATTGGGGACTATTTGAAATGATACGAGACTTCACATATCATTTATATATGTGAAGAGGGAAGGTCATGATGGAAGTATATTAAAAAAAAATTATCAGAAAACTAGATTCTATGAAAGTTTTCGAAATGCAAGTTTTGGTCAAAAAATCATAATATATTATACACTAGTTTATGCTAGCTTCGGTCAAAAATCAAATTAAATCGGGGACTCTTTGAAATGGTACGAAACTTCACATATCATTTATATATTTTACGAGGGAATATTATGATGGATGTCCATGCAAAAACGTATCCGAAAATTAGATTCTATGATACTTTTCGAAATGCATGTTTCGGTCAAAAATCCTAATATATTATACTCTAGTTTCGGTCAAACAAAAATTAATTGGGGACTATTTGAAATGATACGAGACTTCACATATAATTTATATATGTTAAGAGGGAAGGTTATTATGAAGTCCAAGCAAAAAAAGTCATCTAAAAATTAGATTCTAAGAAACTTTTTGAAATGCATGTTTCGGTCAAAAATCATAGTATATTATACACTAGTTTCGTCAAAAAAATCAAATTTAAATGGGAACTATTTGAAATAATACGAGACTTTTCATATCATTTATATATGTTAAGAGGGGAGGTTATGATGGTATTCCATTTAAAAAAAATCATTTGAAAAATAGATTCTATGAAACTTTTCGAAATGCATGTTTCGTTCAAAATTCATAATATATTATGCATTAGTTTTGGTCAAAAAAATAATTTAATTGGGGTCTATTTGAAATGACACGGGACTTCACATATCATTTATATATGATAAGAGGGAAGGTTATGATGGAAGTCGATGAAAAAAAATCATCTAAAAATTAGATTCTATGAAACTTTTCGAAATGCAAGTTTCGGTTAAAAATCATAGTATATAATACCCTAGTTTCGGTCAAAAATCAAATTAATTCTGGGATTATTCGAAATGGTACGAAACTTCACATATCATTTATATATTTTACGAGGGAATATTATGATGGATGTCCATGCAAAAAATATCCGAAAATTAGATTCTATGAAACTTTTCGAAATGCAAGTTTCTGTCAAAAATCATAGTATATTATACACTAGTTTCGGTCAAAAATATCAAATTTAATTGGGGACTATTTAAAATGATACGAGACTTCACATATCATTTATATATGTTAAGAGGTAAAGTTATGATGGAAGTCCATGCAAAAAAATCATCTAAAAATTAGAATCTATGAAACTTTTCGAAATGCAAGTTTCGGTCAAAAATCATAGTATATTATACACTAGTTTCGGTCAAAAAATCAAATTTAATTGGGGACTATTTGAAATGATACGAGACTTCACATATCATTTATATATGTGAAGACGGAAGGTCATGATGGAAGTATATTAAAAAAAATCATCAGAAAACTAGATTCTATGAAAGTTTTCGAAATGCAAGTTTTGGTCAAAAAATCATAATATATTATACACTAGTTTATGCTAGCTTCGGTCAAAAATCAAATTAAATCGGGGACTCTTTGAAATGGTACGAAACTTCACATATCATTTATATATTTTATGAGGGAATATTATGATGGATGTCCATGCAAAAACGTATCCGAAAATTAGATTCTATGAAACTTTTCGAAATGCATGTTTCGGTCAAAAATCCTAATATATTATACTCTAGTTTCGGTCAAACAAAAATTAATTGGGGACTATTTGAAATGATACGAGACTTCACATATAATTTATATATGTTAAGAGGGAAGGTTATTATGAAGTCCAAGCAAAAAAAGTCATCTAAAAATTAGATTCTAAGAAACTTTTTGAAATGCATGTTTCGGTAAAAAATCATAGTATATTATACACTAGTTTCGTCAAAAAAATCAAATTTAAATGGGAACTATTTGAAATAATACGAGACTTTTCATATCATTTATATATGTTAAGAGGGGAGGTTATGATGGTATTCCATTTAAAAAAAATCATTTGAAAAATAGATTCTATGAAACTTTTCGAAATGCATGTTTCGTTCAAAATTCATAATATATTATGCATTAGTTTTGGTCAAAAAAATAATTTAATTGGGGTCTATTTGAAATGACACAGGACTTCACATATCATTTATATATGATAAGAGGGAAGGTTATGATGGAAGTCGATGAAAAAAAATCATCTAAAAATTAAATTCTATGAAACTTTTCGAAATGCAAGTTTCGGTTAAAAATCATAGTATATAATACACTAGTTTCGGTCAAAAATCAAATTAATTCTGGGATTGTTCGAAATGGTACGAAACTTCACATATCATTTATATATGTTACGAGGGAATATTATGATGGATGTCCATGCAAAAAATATCCGAAAATTAGATTCTATGAAACTTTTCGAAATGCAAGTTTCTGTCAAAAATCATAGTATATTATACACTAGTTTCGGTCAAAAATATCAAATTTAATTGGGGACTATTTAAAATGATACGAGACTTCACATATCATTTATATATGTTAAGAGGTAAAGTTATGATGGAAGTCCATGCAAAAAAATCATCTAAAAATTAGAATCTATGAAACTTTTCGAAATGCAAGTTTCGGTCAAAAATCATAGTATATTATACACTAGTTTCGGTCAAAAAATCAAATTTAATTGGGGACTATTTGAAATGATACGAGACTTCACATATCATTTATATATGTGAAGACGGAAGGTCATGATGGAAGTACATTCAAAAAAAATCATCAGAAAACTAGATTCTATGAAAGTTTTCGAAATGCAAGTTTTGGTCAAAAAATCATAATATATTATACACTAGTTTATGCTAGCTTCGGTCAAAAATCAAATTAAATCGGGGACTCTTTGAAATGGTACGAAACTTCACATATCATTTATATATTTTATGAGGGAATATTATGATGGATGTCCATGCAAAAACGTATCCGAAAATTAGATTCTATGAAACTTTTCGAAATGCATGTTTCGGTCAAAAATCCTAATATATTATACTCTAGTTTCGGTCAAACAAAAATTAATTGGGGACTATTTGAAATGATACGAGACTTCACATATAATTTATATATGTTAAGAGGGAAGGTTATTATGAAGTCCAAGCAAAAAAAGTCATCTAAAAATTAGATTCTAAGAAACTTTTTGAAATGCATGTTTCGGTAAAAAATCATAGTATATTATACACTAGTTTCGGTAAAAAAATCAAATTTAATTGGGGACTATTTAAAATGATACGAGACTTCACATATCATTTATATATGTTAAGAGGTAAGGTTATGATGGAAGTCCATGCAAAAAAAAATCATCTAAAAATTAGAATCTATGAAACTTTTCGACATGCAAGTTTCGGTCAAAATTCATAATATATTATGCATTAGTTTTGGTCAAAATAATAATTTAATTGGGGTCTATTTGAAATGACACGGGACTTCACATATCATTTATATATGATAAGAGGGAAGGTTATGATGGAAGTCGATGAAAAAAAATCATCTAAAAATTAGATTCTATGAAACTTTTCGAAATGCATGTTTCGGTTAAAAATCATAGTATATAATACACTAGTTTCGGTCAAAAATCAAATTAATTCTGGGATTGTTCGAAATGGTACGAAACTTCACATATCATTTATATATGTTACGAGGGAATATTATGATGGATGTCCATGCAAAAAATATCCGAAAATTAGATTCTATGAAACTTTTCGAAATGCAAGTTTCTGTCAAAAATCATAGTATATTATACACTAGTTTCGGTCAAAAATATCAAATTTAATTGGGGACTATTTAAAATGATACGAGACTTCACATATCATTTATATATGTTAAGAGGTAAAGTTATGATGGAAGTCCATGCAAAAAAATCATCTAAAAATTAGAATCTATGAAACTTTTCGAAATGCAAGTTTCGGTCAAAAATCATAGTATATTATACACTAGTTTCGGTCAAAAAATCAAATTTAATTGGGGACTATTTGAAATGATACGAGACTTCACATATCATTTATATATGTGAAGACGGAAGGTCATGATGGAAGTACATTCAAAAAAAATCATCAGAAAACTAGATTCTATGAAAGTTTTCGAAATGCAAGTTCCGGTCAAAAAATCATAATATATTATATACTAGTTTATGCTAGCTTCGGTCAAAAATCAAATTAAATCGGGGACTCTTTGAAATGGTACGAAACTTCACATATCATTTATATATTTTACGAGGGAATATTATGATGGATGTCCATGCAAAAACGTATCCAAAAATTAGATTCTATGAAACTTTTCGAAATGCATGTTTCGGTCAAAAATCCTAATATATTATACTCTAGTTTATGTCAAACAAAAATTAATTGGGGACTATTTGAAATGATACGAGACTTCACATATAATTTACATATGTTAAGACGGAAGGTTATTATGAAGTCCAAGCAAAAAAAATCATCTAAAAATTAGATTCTAAGAAACTTTTTGAAATGCATGTTTCGGTCAAAAATCATAGTATATTATACACTAATTTCGTCAAAAAAATCAAATTTAAATGGGAACTATTTGAAATAATACGAGACTTTTCATATCATTTATATATGTTAAGAGGGGAGGTTATGATGGTATTCCATTTAAAAAAATCATTTGAAAAATAGATTCTATGAAACTTTTCGAAATGCATGTTTCGTTCAAAATTCATAATATATTATGCATTAGTTTTGGTCAAAAAAATAATTTAATTGGGGTCTATTTGAAATGACACGGGACTTCACATATCATTTATATATGATAAGAGGGAAGGTTATGATGGAAGTCGATGAAAAAAAATCATCTAAAAATTAGATTCTATGAAACTTTTCGAAATGCAAGTTTCGGTTAAAAATCATAGTATATAATACACTAGTTTCGGTCAAAAATCATATTAATTCTGGGATTGTTCGAAATGGTACGAAACTTCACATATCATTTATATATGTTACGAGGGAATATTATGATGGATGTCCATGCAAAAAATATCCGAAAATTAGATTCTATGAAACTTTTCGAAATGCAAGTTTCTTTCAAAAATCATAGTATATTATACACTAGTTTCGGTCAAAAATATCAAATTTAATTGGGGACTATTTAAAATGATACGAGACTTCACATATCATTTATATATGTTAAGAGGTAAGGTTATGATGGAAGTCCATGCAAAAAAAAATCATCTAAAAATTAGAATCTATGAAACTTTTCGAAATGCATGTTTCGGTCAAAATTCATAATATATTATGCATTAGTTTTGGTCAAAATAATAATTTAATTGGGGTCTATTTGAAATGACACGGGACTTCACATATCATTTATATATGATAAGAGGGAAGGTTATGATGGAAGTCGATGAAAAAAAATCATCTAAAAATTAGATTCTATGAAACTTTTCGAAATGCAAGTTTCGGTTAAAAATCATAGTATATTATACACTAGTTTCGGTCAAAAATCAAATTAATTCTGGGATTGTTCGAAATGGTACGAAACTTCACATATCATTTATATATGTTACGAGGGAATATTATGATGGATGTCCATGCAAAAACTATCCGAAAATTAGATTCTATGAAACTTTTCGAAATGCAAGTTTTTGTCAAAAATCATAGTATATTATACACTAGTTTCAGTCAAAAATATCAAATTTAATTGGGGACTATTTAAAATGATACGAGACTTCACATATCATTTATATATGTTAAGAGGTAAAGTTATGATGGAAGTCCATGCAAAAAAATCATCTAAAAATTAGAATCTATGAAACTTTTCGAAATGCAAGTTTCGGTCAAAAATCATAGTATATTATACACTAGTTTCGGTCAAAAAATCAAATTTAATTGGGGACTATTTGAAATGATACGAGACTTCACATATCATTTATATATGTGAAGAGGGAAGGTCATGATGGAAGTATATTCAAAAAAAATCATCAGAAAACTAGATTCTATGAAAGTTTTCGAAATGCAAGTTTCGGTCAAAAAATCATAATATATTATACACTAGTTTATGCTAGCTTCGGTCAAAAATCAAATTAAATCGGGGACTCTTTGAAATGGTACGAAACTTCACATATCATTTATATATTTTACGAGGGAATATTATGATGGATGTCCATGCAAAAACGTATCCGAAAATTAGATTCTATGAAACTTTTCGAAATGCATGTTTCGGTCAAAAATCCTAATATAATATACTCTAGTTTCGGTCAAACAAAAATTAATTGGGGACTATTTGAAATGATACGAGACTTCACATATAATTTATATATGTTAAGAGGGAAGGTTATTATGAAGTCCAAGCAAAAAAAGTCATCTAAAAATTAGATTCTAAGAAACTTTTTGAAAAGCATGTTTCGGTCAAAAATCATAGTATATTATACACTAGTTTCGTCAAAAAAATCAAATTTAAATGGGAACTATTTGAAATAATACGAGACTTTTCATATCATTTATATATGTTAAGAGGGGAGGTTATGATGGTATTCCATTTAAAAAAAATCATTTGAAAAATAGATTCTATGAAACTTTTCGAAATGCAAGTTTCGTTCAAAATTCATAATATATTATGCATTAGTTTTGGTCAAAAAAATAATTTAATTGGGGTCTATTTGAAATGACACGGGACTTCACATATCATTTATATATGATAAGAGGGAAGGTTATGATGGAAGTCGATGAAAAAAAATCATCTAAAAATTAGATTCTATGAAACTTTTCGAAATGCAAGTTTCGGTTAAAAATCATAGTATATAATACACTAGTTTCGGTCAAAAATCATATTAATTCTGGGATTGTTCGAAATGGTACGAAACTTCACATATCATTTATATATGTTACGAGGGAATATTATGATGGATGTCCATGCAAAAAATATCCGAAAATTAGATTCTATGAAACTTTTCGAAATGCAAGTTTCTGTCAAAAATCATAGTATATTATACACTAGTTTCGGTCAAAAATATCAAATTTAATTGGGGACTATTTAAAATGATACGAGACTTCACATATCATTTATATATGTTAAGAGGTAAGGTTATGATGGAAGTCCATGCAAAAAAAAATCATCTAAAAATTAGAATCTATGAAAATTTTCGAAATGCATGTTTCGGTCAAAATTCATAATATATTATGCATTAGTTTTGGTCAAAATAATAATTTAATTGGGGTCTATTTGAAATGACACGGGACTTCACATATCATTTATATATGATAAGAGGGAAGGTTATGATGGAAGTCGATGAAAAAAAATCATCTAAAAATTAGATTCTATGAAACTTTTCGAAATGCATGTTTCGGTTAAAAATCATAGTATATAATACACTAGTTTCGGTCAAAAATCAAATTAATTCTGGGATTGTTCGAAATGGTACGAAACTTCACATATCATTTATATATGTTACGAGGGAATATTATGATGGATGTCCATGCAAAAACTATTCGAAAATTAGATTCTATGAAACTTTTCGAAATGCAAGTTTCTGTCAAAAATCATAGTATATTATACACTAGTTTCGGTCAAAAATATCAAATTTAATTGGGGACTATTTAAAATGATACGAGACTTCACATATCATTTATATATGTTAAGAGGTAAAGTTATGATGGAAGTCCATGCAAAAAAATCATCTAAAAATTAGAATCTATGAAACTTTTCGAAATGCAAGTTTCGGTCAAAAATCATAGTATATTATACACTAGTTTCGGTCAAAAAATCAAATTTAATTGGGGACTATTTGAAATGATACGAGACTTCACATATCATTTATATATGTGAAGACGGAAGGTCATGATGGAAGTACATTCAAAAAAAATCATCAGAAAACTAGATTCTATGAATGTTTTCGAAATGCAAGTTTTGGTCAAAAAATCATAATATATTATACACTAGTTTATGCTAGCTTCGGTCAAAAATCAAATTAAATCGGGGACTCTTTGAAATGGTACGAAACTTCACATATCATTTATATATTTTATGAGGGAATATTATGATGGATGTCCATGCAAAAACGTATCCGAAAATTAGATTCTATGAAACTTTTCGAAATGCATGTTTCGGTCAAAAATCCTAATATATTATACTCTAGTTTCGGTCAAACAAAAATTAATTGGGGACTATTTGAAATGATACGAGACTTCACATATAATTTATATATGTTAAGAGGGAAGGTTATTATGAAGTCCAAGCAAAAAAAGTCATCTAAAAATTAGATTCTAAGAAACTTTTTGAAATGCATGTTTCGGTAAAAAATCATAGTATATTATACACTAGTTTCGTCAAAAAAATCAAATTTAAATGGGAACTATTTGAAATAATACGAGACTTTTCATATCATTTATATATGTTAAGAGGGGAGGTTATGATGGTATTCCATTTAAAAAAAATCATTTGAAAAATAGATTCTATGAAACTTTTCGAAATGCATGTTTCGTTCAAAATTCATAATATATTATGCATTAGTTTTGGTCAAAAAAATAATTTAATTGGGGTCTATTTGAAATGACACAGGACTTCACATATCATTTATATATGATAAGAGGGAAGGTTATGATGGAAGTCGATGAAAAAAAATCATCTAAAAATTAAATTCTATGAAACTTTTCGAAATGCAAGTTTCGGTTAAAAATCATAGTATATAATACACTAGTTTCGGTCAAAAATCAAATTAATTCTGGGATTGTTCGAAATGGTACGAAACTTCACATATCATTTATATATGTTACGAGGGAATATTATGATGGATGTCCATGCAAAAAATATCCGAAAATTAGATTCTATGAAACTTTTCGAAATGCAAGTTTCTGTCAAAAATCATAGTATATTATACACTAGTTTCGGTCAAAAATATCAAATTTAATTGGGGACTATTTAAAATGATACGAGACTTCACATATCATTTATATATGTTAAGAGGTAAAGTTATGATGGAAGTCCATGCAAAAAAATCATCTAAAAATTAGAATCTATGAAACTTTTCGAAATGCAAGTTTCGGTCAAAAATCATAGTATATTATACACTAGTTTCGGTCAAAAAATCAAATTTAATTGGGGACTATTTGAAATGATACGAGACTTCACATATCATTTATATATGTGAAGACGGAAGGTCATGATGGAAGTACATTAAAAAAAAATCATCAGAAAACTAGATTCTATGAAAGTTTTCGAAATGCAAGTTTCGGTCAAAAAATCATAATATATTATATACTAGTTTATGCTAGCTTCAGTCAAAAATCAAATTAAATCGGGGACTCTTTGAAATGGTACGAAACTTCACATATCATTTATATATTTTACGAGGGAATATTATGATGGATGTCCATGCAAAAACGTATCCGAAAATTAGATTCTATGAAACTTTTCGAAATGCATGTTTCGGTCAAAAATCCTAATATATTATACTCTAGTTTCGGTCAAACAAAAATTAATTGGGGACTATTTGAAATGATACGAGACTTCACATATAATTTACATATGTTAAGAGGGAAGGTTATTATGAAGTCCAAGCAAAAAAAATCATCTAAAAATTAGATTCTAAGAAACTTTTTGAAATGCATGTTTCGGTCAAAAATCATAGTATATTATACACTAATTTCGTAAAAAAAATCAAATTTAAATGGGAACTATTTGAAATAATACGAGACTTTTCATATCATTTATATATGTTAAGAGGGGAGGTTATGATGGTATTCCATTTAAAAAAAATCATTTGAAAAATAGATTCTATGAAACTTTTCGAAATGCATGTTTCGTTCAAAATTCATAATATATTATGCATTAGTTTTAGTCAAAAAAATAATTTAATTGGGGTCCATTTGAAATGACACGGGACTTCACATATCATTTATATATGATAAGAGGGAAGGTTATGATGGAAGTCGATGAAAAAAAATCATCTAAAAAATAGATTCTATGAAACTTTTCGAAATGCAAGTTTCGGTTAAAAATCATAGTATATAATACACTAGTTTCGGTCAAAAATCAAATTAATTCTGGGATTGTTCGAAATGGTACGAAACATCACATATCATTTATATATTTTACGAGGGAATATTATGATGGATGTACATACAAAAAATATCCGAAAATTAGATTCTATGAAACTTTTCGAAATGCAAGTTTCTGTCAAAAATCATAGTATATTATACACTAGTTTCGGTAAAAAATATCAAATTTAATTGGGGACTATTTAAAATGATACGAGACTTCACATATCATTTATATATGTTAAGAGGTAAGGTTATGATGGAAGTCCATGCAAAAAAAAATCATCTAAAAATTAGAATCTATGAAACTTTTCGACATGCAAGTTTCGGTCAAAATTCATAATATATTATGCATTAGTTTTGGTCAAAATAATAATTTAATTGGGGTCTATTTGAAATGACACGGGACTTCACATATCATTTATATATGATAAGAGGGAAGGTTATGATGGAAGTCGATGAAAAAAAATCATCTAAAAATTAGATTCTATGAAACTTTTCGAAATGCATGTTTCGGTTAAAAATCATAGTATATAATACACTAGTTTCGGTCAAAAATCAAATTAATTCTGGGATTGTTCGAAATGGTACGAAACTTCACATATCATTTATATATGTTACGAGGGAATATTATGATGGATGTCCATGCAAAAAATATCCGAAAATTAGATTCTATGAAACTTTTCGAAATGCAAGTTTCTGTCAAAAATCATAGTATATTATACACTAGTTTCGGTCAAAAATATCAAATTTAATTGGGGACTATTTAAAATGATACGAGACTTCACATATCATTTATATATGTTAAGAGGTAAAGTTATGATGGAAGTCCATGCAAAAAAATCATCTAAAAATTAGAATCTATGAAACTTTTCGAAATGCAAGTTTCGGTCAAAAATCATAGTATATTATACACTAGTTTCGGTCAAAAAATCAAATTTAATTGGGGACTATTTGAAATGATACGAGACTTCACATATCATTTATATATGTGAAGACGGAAGGTCATGATGGAAGTACATTAAAAAAAAATCATCAGAAAACTAGATTCTATGAATGTTTTCGAAATGCAAGTTCCGGTCAAAAAATCATAATATATTATATACTAGTTTATGCTAGCTTCGGTCAAAAATCAAATTAAATCGGGGACTCTTTGAAATGGTACGAAACTTCACATATCATTTATATATTTTACGAGGGAATATTATGATGGATGTCCATGCAAAAACGTATCCAAAAATTAGATTCTATGAAACTTTTCGAAATGCATGTTTCGGTCAAAAATCCTAATATATTATACTCTAGTTTATGTCAAACAAAAATTAATTGGGGACTATTTGAAATGATACGAGACTTCACATATAATTTACATATGTTAAGACGGAAGGTTATTATGAAGTCCAAGCAAAAAAAATCATCTAAAAATTAGATTCTAAGAAACTTTTTGAAATGCATGTTTCGGTCAAAAATCATAGTATATTATACACTAATTTCGTCAAAAAAATCAAATTTAAATGGGAACTATTTGAAATAATACGAGACTTTTCATATCATTTATATATGTTAAGAGGGGAGGTTATGATGGTATTCCATTTAAAAAAATCATTTGAAAAATAGATTCTATGAAACTTTTCGAAATGCATGTTTCGTTCAAAATTCATAATATATTATGCATTAGTTTTGGTCAAAAAAATAATTTAATTGGGGTCTATTTGAAATGACACGGGACTTCACATATCATTTATATATGATAAGAGGGAAGGTTATGATGGAAGTCGATGAAAAAAAATCATCTAAAAATTAGATTCTATGAAACTTTTCGAAATGCAAGTTTCGGTTAAAAATCATAGTATATAATACACTAGTTTCGGTCAAAAATCATATTAATTCTGGGATTGTTCGAAATGGTACGAAACTTCACATATCATTTATATATGTTACGAGGGAATATTATGATGGATGTCCATGCAAAAAATATCCGAAAATTAGATTCTATGAAACTTTTCGAAATGCAAGTTTCTTTCAAAAATCATAGTATATTATACACTAGTTTCGGTCAAAAATATCAAATTTAATTGGGGACTATTTAAAATGATACGAGACTTCACATATCATTTATATATGTTAAGAGGTAAGGTTATGATGGAAGTCCATGCAAAAAAAAATCATCTAAAAATTAGAATCTATGAAACTTTTCGAAATGCATGTTTCGGTCAAAATTCATAATATATTATGCATTAGTTTTGGTCAAAATAATAATTTAATTGGGGTCTATTTGAAATGACACGGGACTTCACATATCATTTATATATGATAAGAGGGAAGGTTATGATGGAAGTCGATGAAAAAAAATCATCTAAAAATTAGATTCTATGAAACTTTTCGAAATGCATGTTTCGGTTAAAAATCATAGTATATAATACACTAGTTTCGGTCAAAAATCAAATTAATTCTGGGATTGTTCGAAATGGTACGAAACTTCACATATCATTTATATATGTTACGAGGGAATATTATGATGGATGTCCATGCAAAAACTATTCGAAAATTAGACTCTATGAAACTTTTCGAAATGCAAGTTTCTGTCAAAAATCATAGTATATTATACACTAGTTTCGGTCAAAAATATCAAATTTAATTGGGGACTATTTAAAATGATACGAGACTTCACATATCATTTATATATGTTAAGAGGTAAAGTTATGATGGAAGTCCATGCAAAAAAATCATCTAAAAATTAGAATCTATGAAACTTTTCGAAATGCAAGTTTCGGTCAAAAATCATAGTATATTATACACTAGTTTCGGTCAAAAAATCAAATTTAATTGGGGACTATTTGAAATGATACGAGACTTCACATATCATTTATATATGTGAAGAGGGAAGGTCATGATGGAAGTATATTCAAAAAAAATCATCAGAAAACTAGATTCTATGAAAGTTTTCGAAATGCAAGTTTCGGTCAAAAAATCATAATATATTATACACTAGTTTATGCTAGCTTCGGTCAAAAATCAAATTAAATCGGGGACTCTTTGAAATGGTACGAAACTTCACATATCATTTATATATTTTACGAGGGAATATTATGATGGATGTCCATGCAAAAACGTATCCGAAAATTAGATTCTATGAAACTTTTCGAAATGCATGTTTCGGTCAAAAATCCTAATATAATATACTATAGTTTCGGTCAAACAAAAATTAATTGGGGACTATTTGAAATGATACGAGACTTCACATATAATTTATATATGTTAAGAGGGAAGGTTATTATGAAGTCCAAGCAAAAAAAGTCATCTAAAAATTAGATTCTAAGAAACTTTTTGAAAAGCATGTTTCGGTCAAAAATCATAGTATATTATACACTAGTTTCGTCAAAAAAATCAAATTTAAATGGGAACTATTTGAAATAATACGAGACTTTTCATATCATTTATATATGTTAAGAGGGGAGGTTATGATGGTATTCCATTTAAAAAAAATCATTTGAAAAATAGATTCTCTGAAACTTTTCGAAATGCAAGTTTCGTTCAAAATTCATAATATATTATGCATTAGTTTTGGTCAAAAAAATAATTTAATTGGGGTCTATTTGAAATGACACGGGACTTCACATATCATTTATATATGATAAGAGGGAAGGTTATGATGGAAGTTGATGAAAAAAAATCATCTAAAAATTAGATTCTATGAAACTTTTCGAAATGCAAGTTTCGGTTAAAAATCATAGTATATAATACACTAGTTTCGGTCAAAAATCAAATTAATTCTGGGATTGTTCGAAATGGTACGAAACTTCACATATCATTTATATATTTTACGAGGGAATATTATGATGGATGTCCATGCAAAAAATATCCGAAAATTAGATTCTAAGAAACTTTTCGAAATGCAAGTTTCTGTCAAAAATCATAGTATATTATACACTAGTTTCGGTCAAAAATATCAAATTTAATTGGGGACTATTTAAAATGATACGAGACTTCACATATCATTTATATATGTTAAGAGATAAGGTTATGATGGAAGTCCATGCAAAAAAATCATCTAAAAATTAGAATCTATGAAACTTTTCGAAATGCAAGTTTCGGTCAAAATTCATAATATATTATGCATTAGTTTTGGTCAAAAAAATAATTTAATTGGGGTCTATTTGAAATGACACGGGACTTCACATATCATTTATATATGATAAGAGGGAAGGTTATGATGGAAGTCGATGAAAAAAAATCATCTAAAAATTAGATTCAATGAAACTTTTCGAAATGCACGTTTCGGTTAAAAATCATAGTATATAATACACTAGTTTCGGTCAAAAATCAAATTAATTCTGGGATTGTTCGAAATGGTACGAAACTTCACATATCATTTATATATTTTACGAGGGAATATTATGATGGATGTCCATGCAAAAAATATCCGAAAATTAGATTCTAAGAAACTTTTCGAAATGCAAGTTTCTGTCAAAAATCATAGTATATTATACACTAGTTTCGGTCAAAAATATCAAATTTAATTGGGGACTATTTAAAATGATACGAGACTTCACATATCATTTATATATGTTAAGAGATAAGGTTATGATGGAAGTCCATGCAAAAAAATCATCTAAAAATTAGAATCTATGAAACTTTTCGAAATGCAAGTTTCGGTCAAAATTCATAATATATTATGCATTAGTTTTGGTCAAAAAAATAATTTAATTGGGGTCTATTTGAAATGACACGGGACTTCACATATCATTTATATATGATAAGAGGGAAGGTTATGATGGAAGTCGATGAAAAAAAATCATCTAAAAATTAGATTCAATGAAACTTTTCGAAATGCACGTTTCGGTTAAAAATCATAGTATATAATACACTAGTTTCGGTCAAAAATCAAATTAATTCTGGGATTGTTCGAAATGGTACGAAACTTCACATATCATTTATATATTTTACGAGGGAATATTATGATGGATGTCCATGCAAAAAATATCCGAAAATTAGATTCTATGAAACTTTTCGAAATTCAAGTTTCTGTCAAAAATCATAGTATAGTATACACTAGTTTCGGTCAAAAATATCAAATTTAATTGGGGACTATTTGAAATGATACGAGACTTCACATATCATTTATATATGTGAAGAGGGAAGGTCATGATGGAAGTACATTAAAAAAAATCATCAGAAAACTAGATTCTATGAAAGTTTTCGAAATGCAAGTTTCGGTCAAAAAATCATAATATATTATACACTAGTTTATGCTAGCTTCGGTCAAAAATCAAATTAAATCGGGGACTCTTTGAAATGGTACGAAACTTCACATATCATTTATATATTTTACGAGGGAATATTATGATGGATGTCCATGCAAAAACGTATCCGAAAATTAGATTCTATGAAACTTTTCGAAATGCATGTTTCGGTCAAAAATCCTAATATATTATACTCTAGTTTCGGTCAAACAAAAATAAATTGGGGACTATTTGAAATGATACGAGACTTCACATATAATTTATATATGTTAAGAGGGAAGGTTATTATGAAGTCCAAGCAAAAAAAGTCATCTAAAAATTAGATTCTAAGAAACTTTTTGAAAAGCATGTTTCGGTCAAAAATCATAGTATATTATACACTAGTTTCGTCAAAAAAATCAAATTTAAATGGGAACTATTTGAAATAATACGAGACTTTTCATATCATTTATATATGTTAAGAGGGGAGGTTATGATGGTATTCCATTTAAAAAAAATCATTTGAAAAATAGATTCTCTGAAACTTTTCGAAATGCAAGTTTCGTTCAAAATTCATAATATATTATGCATTAGTTTTGGTCAAAAAAATAATTTAATTGGGGTCTATTTGAAATGCAACGGGACTTCACATATCATTTATATATGATAAGAGGGAAGGTTATGATGGAAGTTGATGAAAAAAAATCATCTAAAAATTAGATTCTATGAAACTTTTCGAAATGCAAGTTTCGGTTAAAAATCATAGTATATAATAGACTAGTTTCGGTCAAAAATCAAATTAATTCTGGGATTGTTCGAAATGGTACGAAACTTCACATATCATTTATATATTTTACGAGGGAATATTATGATGGATGTCCATGCAAAAAATATCCGAAAATTAGATTCTAAGAAACTTTTCGAAATGCAAGTTTCTGTCAAAAATCATAGTATATTATACACTAGTTTCGGTCAAAAATATCAAATTTAATTGGGGACTATTTAAAATGATACGAGACTTCACATATCATTTATATATGTTAAGAGATAAGGTTATGATGGAAGTCCATGCAAAAAAATCATCTAAAAATTAGAATCTATGAAACTTTTCGAAATGCAAGTTTCGGTCAAAATTCATAATATATTATGCATTAGTTTTGGTCAAAAAAATAATTTAATTGGGGTCTATTTGAAATGACACGGGACTTCACATATCATTTATATATGATAAGAGGGAAGGTTATGATGGAAGTCGATGAAAAAAAATCATCTAAAAATTAGATTCAATGAAACTTTTCGAAATGCACGTTTCGGTTAAAAATCATAGTATATAATACACTAGTTTCGGTCAAAAATCAAATTAATTCTGGGATTGTTCGAAATGGTACGAAACTTCACATATCATTTATATATTTTACGAGGGAATATTATGATGGATGTCCATGCAAAAAATATCCGAAAATTAGATTCTAAGAAACTTTTCGAAATGCAAGTTTCTGTCAAAAATCATAGTATATTATACACTAGTTTCGGTCAAAAATATCAAATTTAATTGGGGACTATTTAAAATGATACGAGACTTCACATATCATTTATATATGTTAAGAGATAAGGTTATGATGGAAGTCCATGCAAAAAAATCATCTAAAAATTAGAATCTATGAAACTTTTCGAAATGCAAGTTTCGGTCAAAATTCATAATATATTATGCATTAGTTTTGGTCAAAAAAATAATTTAATTGGGGTCTATTTGAAATGACACGGGACTTCACATATCATTTATATATGATAAGAGGGAAGGTTATGATGGAAGTCGATGAAAAAAAATCATCTAAAAATTAGATTCAATGAAACTTTTCGAAATGCACGTTTCGGTTAAAAATCATAGTATATAATACACTAGTTTCGGTCAAAAATCAAATTAATTCTGGGATTGTTCGAAATGGTACGAAACTTCACATATCATTTATATATTTTACGAGGGAATATTATGATGGATGTCCATGCAAAAAATATCCGAAAATTAGATTCTATGAAACTTTTCGAAATTCAAGTTTCTGTCAAAAATCATAGTATAGTATACACTAGTTTCGGTCAAAAATATCAAATTTAATTGGGGACTATTTGAAATGATACGAGACTTCACATATCATTTATATATGTGAAGAGGGAAGGTCATGATGGAAGTACATTAAAAAAAATCATCAGAAAACTAGATTCTATGAAAGTTTTCGAAATGCAAGTTTCGGTCAAAAAATCATAATATATTATACACTAGTTTATGCTAGCTTCGGTCAAAAATCAAATTAAATCGGGGACTCTTTGAAATGGTACGAAACTTCACATATCATTTATATATTTTACGAGGGAATATTATGATGGATGTCCATGCAAAAACGTATCCGAAAATTAGATTCTATGAAACTTTTCGAAATGCATGTTTCGGTCAAAAATCCTAATATATTATACTCTAGTTTCGGTCAAACAAAAATTAATTGGGGACTATTTGAAATGATACGAGACTTCACATATAATTTATATATGTTAAGAGGGAAGGTTATTATGAAGTCCAAGCAAAAAAAATCATCAAAAAATTAGATTCTAAGAAACTTTTTGAAATGCATGTTTCGGTCAAAAATCATACTATATTATACACTAGTTTCGTCAAAAAAATCAAATTTAAATGGGAACTATTTGAAATAATACGAGACTTTTCATATCATTTATATATGTTAAGAGGGGAGGTTATGATGGTATTCCATTTAAAAAAATCATTTGAAAATAGATTCTATGAAACTTTTCGAAATGCATGTTTCGTTCAAAATTCATAATATATTATTCATTAGTTTTGGTCAAAAAAATAATTTAATTGGGGTCTATTTGAAATGACACGGGACTTCACATATCATTTATATATGATAAGAGGGAAGGTTATCATGGAAGTCGATGAAAAAAAATCATCTAATAATTAGATTCTATGAAACTTTTCGAAATGCATGTTTCGGTTAAAAATCATAGTATATAATACACTAGTTTCGGTCAAAAATCAAATTAATTCTAGGATTGTTCGAAATGGTACGAAACTTCACATATCATTTATATATGTTACGAGGGAATATTATGATGGATGTCCATGCAAAAAATATCCGAAAATTAGATTCTATGAAACTTTTCGAAATGCAAGTTTCTATCAAAAATCATAGTATATTATACACTAGTTTCGGTCAAAAATATCAAATTTAATTGGGGACTATTTAAAATGATATGAGACTTCACATATCATTTATATATGTTAAGAGGGGAGGTTATGATGGTATTCCATTTAAAAAAATCATTTGAAAAATAGATTCTATGAAACTTTTCGAAATGCATGTTTCGGTCAAAATTCATAATATATTATGCATTAGTTTTGGTTAAAAAAATAATTTAATTGGGGTCTATTTGAAATGACACGGGACTTCACATATCATTTATATATGATAAGAGGGAAGGTTATGATGGAAGTCGATGAAAAAAAATCATCTAATAATTAGATTCTATGAAACTTTTCGAAATGCAAGTTTCGGTTAAAAATCATAGTATATAATACACTAGTTTCGGTCAAAAATCAAATTAATTCTGGGATTGTTCGAAATGGTACGAAACTTCACATATCATTTATATATTTTACGAGGGAATATTATGATGGATGTCCATGCAAAAACTATCCGAAAATTAGATTCTATGAAACTTTTCGAAATGCAAGTTTCAGTCAAAAATCATAGTATATTATACACTAGTTTCGGTCAAAAATATCAAATTTAATTGGGGACTATATAAAATGATACGAGACTTCATATATCATTTATATATGTTAAAAGGTAAAGTTATGATGGAAGTCCATGCAAAAAAATCATCTAAAAATTAGAATCTATGAAACTTTTCGAAATGCAAGTTTCGGTCAAAAATCATAGTATATTATACACTAGTTTCGGTCAAAAAATCAAATTTAATTGGGGACTATTTGAAATTATACGAGACTTCACATATCATTTATATATGTGAAGAGGGAAGGTCATGATGGAAGTACATTAAAAAAAATCATTAGAAAACTAGATTCTATGAAAGTTTTCTAAATGCAAGTTTCGGTCAAAAAATCATAATATATTATACACTAGTTTATGCTAGCTTCGGTCAAAAATCAAATTAAATCGGGGACTCTTTGAAATGGTACGAAACTTCACATATCATTTATATATTTTACGAGGGAATATTATGATGGATGTCCATGCAAAAACGTATCCGAAAATTAGATTCTATGAAACTTTTCGAAATGCATGTTTCGGTCAAAAATCCTAATATATTATACTCTAGTTTCGGTCAAACAAAAATTAATTGGGGACTATTTGAAATGATACGAGACTTCACATATAATTTATATATGTTAAGAGGGAAGGTTATTATGAAGTCCAAGCAAAAAAAATCATCAAAAAATTAGATTCTAAGAAACTTTTTGAAATGCATGTTTCGGTCAAAAATCATACTATATTATACACTAGTTTCGTCAAAAAAATCAAATTTAAATGGGAACTATTTGAAATAATACGAGACTTTTCATATCATTTATATATGTTAAGAGGGGAGGTTATGATGGTATTCCATTTAAAAAAATCATTTGAAAAATAGATTCTATGAAACTTTTCGAAATGCATGTTTCGTTCAAAATTCATAATATATTATGCATTAGTTTTGGTCAAAAAAATAATTTAATTGGGGTCTATTTGAAATGACACGGGACTTCACATATCATTTATATATGATAAGAGGGAAGGTTATGATGGAAGCCGATGAAAAAAAATCATCTAATAATTAGATTCTATGAAACTTTTCGAAATGCAAGTTTCGGTTAAAAATCATAGTATATAATACACTAGTTTCGGTCAAAAATCAAATTAATTCTGGGATTGTTCGAAATGGTACGAAACTTCACATATCATTTATATATTTTACGAGGGAATATTATGATGGATGTCCATGCAAAAAATATCCGAAAATTAGATTCTATGAAACTTTTCGAAATGCAAGTTTCTGTCAAAAATCATAGTATATTATACACTAGTTTCGGTCAAAAATATCAAATTTAATTGGGGACTATTTAAAATGATACGAGACTTCACATATCATTTATATATGTTAAGAGGTAAGGTTATGATGGAAGTCCATGCAAAAAAATCATCTAAAAATTAGAATCTATGAAACTTTTCGAAATGCAAGTTTCGGTCAAAATTCATAATATATTATGCATTAGTTTTGGTCAAAAAAATAATTTAATTGGGGTCTTTTGAAATGACACGGGACTTCACATATCATTTATATATGATAAGAGGGAAGGTTATGATGGAAGTCGATGAAAAAAAATCATCTAAAAATTAGATTCTATGAAACTTTTCGAAATGCAAGTTTCGGTTAAAAATCATAGTATATAATACACTAGTTTCGGTCAAAAATCAAATTAATTCTGGGATTGTTCGAAATGGTACGAAACTTCACATATCATTTATATATTTTACGAGGGAATATTATGATGGATGTCCATGCAAAAAATATACGAAAATTAGATTCTATGAAACTTTTCGAAATTCAAGTTTCTGTCAAAAATCATAGTATATTATACACTAGTTTCGGTCAAAAATATCAAATTTAATTGGGGACTATTTAAAATGATACGAGACTTCACATATCATTTATATATGTTAAGTGGTAAAGTTATGATGGAAGTCCATGCAAAAAAATCATCTAAAAATTAGAATCTATGAAACTTTTCGAAATGCAAGTTTCGTCAAAAATCATAGTATATTATACACTAGTTTCGGTCAAAAAATCAAATTTAATTGGGGACTATTTGAAATGATACGAGACTTCACATATTATTTATATATGTGAAGAGGGAAGGTCATGATAGAAGTGCATTAAAAAAAAAATCATCAAAAAACTAGATTCTATGAAAGTTTTCGAAATGCATGTTTCGGTCAAAAAATCATAATATATTATACACTAGTTTATGCTAGCTTCGGTCAAAAATCAAATTAAATCGGGGACTCTTTGAAATGGTACGAAACTTCACATATCATTTATATATTTTACGAGGGAATATTATGATGGATGTCCATGCAAAAACATATCCGAAAATTAGATTCTATGAAACTTTTCGAAATGCATGTTTCGGTCAAAAATCCTAATATATTATACTCTAGTTTCGGTCAAACAAAAATTAATTGGGGACTATTTGAAATGATACGAGACTTCACATATAATTTATATATGTTAAGAGGGAAGGTTATTATGAAGTCCAAGCAAAAAAAATCATCTAAAAATTAGATTCTAAGAAACTTTTTGAAATGCATGTTTCGGTCAAAAATCATAGTATATTATACACTAGTTTCGTCAAAAAAATCAAATTTAAATGGGAACTATTTGAAATAATACGAGACTTTTCATATCATTTATATATGTTAAGAGGGGAGGTTATGATGGTATTCCATTTAAAAAAAATCATTTGAAAAATAGATTCTATGAAACTTTTCGAAATGCATGTTTCGTTCAAAATTCATAATATATTATGCATTAGTTTTGGTCAAAAAAATAATTTAATTGGGGTCTATTTGAAATGACACGGGACTTCACATATCATTTATATATGATAAGAGGGAAGGTTATGATGGAAGTCGATTCAAAAAAATCATCTAAAAATTAGATTCTATGAAACTTTTCGAAATGCATGTTTCGGTTAAAAATCATAGTATATAATACACTAGTTTCGGTCAAAAATCAAATTAATTCTGGGATTGTTCAAAATGGTACGAAACTTCACATATCATTTATATATTTTACGAGGGAATATTATGATGGATGTCCATGCAAAAACTATCCAAAAATTAGATTCTATGAAACTTTTCGAAATGCAAGTTTCAGTCAAAAATCATAGTATATTATACACTAGTTTCGGTCAAAAATATCAAATTTAATTGGGGACTATTTAAAATGATACGAGACTTCATATATCATTTATATATGTTAAAAGGTAAAGTTATGATGGAAGTCCATGCAAAAAAATCATCTAAAAATTAGAATCTATGAAACTTTTCGAAATGCAAGTTTCGGTCAAAAATCATAGTATATTATACACTAGTTTCGGTCAAAAAATCAAATTTAATTGGGGACTATTTGAAATTATACGAGACTTCACATATCATTTATATATGTGAATAGGGAAGGTCATGATGGAAATACATTAAAAAAAATCATCAGAAAACTAGATTCTATGAAAGTTTTCTAAATGCAAGTTTCGGTCAAAAAATCATAATATATTATACACTAGTTTATGCTAGCTTCGGTCAAAAATCAAATTAAATCGGGGACTCTTTGAAATGGTACGAAACTTCACATATCATTTATATATTTTACGAGGGAATATTATGATGGATGTCCATGCAAAAACGTATCCGAAAATTAGATTCTATGAAAATTTTCGAAATGCATGTTTCGGTCTAAAATCCTAATATATTATACTCTAGTTTCGGTCAAACAAAAATTAATTGGAGAATATTTGAAATGATACGAGACATCACATATAATTTATATATGTTAAGAGGGAAGGTTATTATGAAGTCCAAGCAAAAAAAATCATCTAAAAATTAGATTCTAAGAAACTTTTTGAAATGCATGTTTCGGTCAAAAATCATAGTATATTATACACTAGTTTCGTCAAAAAAAATCAAATTTAAATGGGAACTATTTGAAATAATACAAGACTTTTCATATCATTTATATATGTTAAGAGGGGAGGTTATGATGGTATTCCATTTAAAAAAATCATTTGAAAAATAGATTCTATGAAACTTTTCGAAATGCATGTTTCGTTCAAAATTCATAATATATTATGCATTAGTTTTGTTTAAAAAAATAATTTAATTGGGGTCTATTTGAAATGACACGGGACTTCACATATCATTTATATATGATAAGAGGGAAGGTTATGATGGAAGTAGATGAAAAAAAATCATCTAAAAATTAGATTCTATGAAACTTTTCGAAATGCAAGTTTCGGTTAAAAATCATAGTATATAATACACTAGTTTCGGTCAAAAATCAAATTAATTCTGGGATTGTTCGAAATGGTACGAAACTTCACATATCATTTATATATTTTACGAGGGAATATTATGATGGATGTCCATGCAAAAAATATCCGAAAATTAGATTCTATGAAACTTTTCGAAATTCAAGTTTCTGTCAAAAATCATAGTATATTATACACTAGTTTCGGTCAAAAATATCAAATTTAATTGGGGACTATTTAAAATGATACGAGACTTCACATATCATTTATATATGTTAAGTGGTAAAGTTATGATGGAAGTCCATGCAAAAAAATCATCTAAAAATTAGAATCTATGAAACTTTTCGAAATGCAAGTTTCGGTCAAAATTCATAATATATTATGCATTAGTTTTGGTCAAAAAAATAATTTAATTGGGGTCTTTTGAAATGACACGGGACTTCACATATCATTTATATATGATAAGAGGGAAGGTTATGATGGAAGTCGATGAAAAAAAATCATCTAAAAATTAGATTCTATGAAACTTTTCGAAATGCAAGTTTCGGTTAAAAATCATAGTATATAATACACTAGTTTCGGTCAAAAATCAAATTAATTCTGGGATTGTTCGAAATGGTACGAAACTTCACATATCATTTATATATTTTACGAGGGAATATTATGATGGATGTCCATGCAAAAAATATACGAAAATTAGATTCTATGAAACTTTTCGAAATTCAAGTTTCTGTCAAAAATCATAGTATATTATACACTAGTTTCGGTCAAAAATATCAAATTTAATTGGGGACTATTTAAAATGATACGAGACTTCACATATCATTTATATATGTTAAGTGGTAAAGTTATGATGGAAGTCCATGCAAAAAAATCATCTAAAAATTAGAATCTATGAAACTTTTCGAAATGCAAGTTTCGTCAAAAATCATAGTATATTATACACTAGTTTCGGTCAAAAAATCAAATTTAATTGGGGACTATTTGAAATGATACGAGACTTCACATATCATTTATATATGTGAAGAGGGAAGGTCATGATGGAAGTGCATTAAAAAAAAATCATTAAAAAACTTGATTCTATGAAAGTTTTCGAAATGCATGTTTCGGTCAAAAAATCATAATATATTATACACTAGTTTATGCTAGCTTCGGTCAAAAATCAAATTAAATCGGGGACTCTTTGAAATGGTACGAAACTTCACATATCATTTATATATTTTACGAGGGAATATTATGATGGATGTCCATGCAAAAACATATCCGAAAATTAGATTCTATGAAACTTTTCGAAATGCATGTTTCGGTCAAAAATCCTAATATATTATACTCTAGTTTCGGTCAAACAAAAATTAATTGGGGACTATTTGAAATGATACGAGACTTCACATATAATTTATATATGTTAAGAGGGAAGGTTATTATGAAGTCCAAGCAAAAAAAATCATCTAAAAATTAGATTCTAAGAAACTTTTTGAAATGCATGTTTCGGTCAAAAATCATAGTATATTATACACTAGTTTCGTCAAAAAAATCAAATTTAAATGGGAACTATTTGAAATAATACGAGACTTTTCATATCATTTATATATGTTAAGAGGGGAGGTTATGATGGTATTCCATTTAAAAAAAATCATTTGAAAAATAGATTCTATGAAACTTTTCGAAATGCATGTTTCGTTCAAAATTCATAATATATTATGCATTAGTTTTGGTCAAAAAAATAATTTAATTGGGGTCTATTTGAAATGACACGGGACTTCACATATCATTTATATATGATAAGAGGGAAGGTTATGATCGAAGTCGATTCAAAAAAATCATCTAAAAATTAGATTCTATGAAACTTTTCGAAATGCATGTTTCGGTTAAAAATCATAGTATATAATACACTAGTTTCGGTCAAAAATCAAATTAATTCTGGGATTGTTCAAAATGGTACGAAACTTCACATATCATTTATATATTTTACGAGGGAATATTATGATGGATGTCCATGCAAAAACTATCCAAAAATTAGATTCTATGAAACTTTTCGAAATGCAAGTTTCAGTCAAAAATCATAGTATATTATACACTAGTTTCGGTCAAAAATATCAAATTTAATTGGGGACTATTTAAAATGATACGAGACTTCATATATCATTTATATATGTTAAAAGGTAAAGTTATGATGGAAGTCCATGCAAAAAAATCATCTAAAAATTAGAATCTATGAAACTTTTCGAAATGCAAGTTTCGGTCAAAAATCATAGTATATTATACACTAGTTTCGGTCAAAAAATCAAATTTAATTGGGGACTATTTGAAATTATACGAGACTTCACATATCATTTATATATGTGAAGAGGGAAGGTCATGATGGAAATACATTAAAAAAAATCATCAGAAAACTAGATTCTATGAAAGTTTTCTAAATGCAAGTTTCGGTCAAAAAATCATAATATATTATACACTAGTTTATGCTAGCTTCGGTCAAAAATCAAATTAAATCGGGGACTCTTTGAAATGGTACGAAACTTCACATATCATTTATATATTTTACGAGGGAATATTATGATGGATGTCCATGCAAAAACGTATCCGAAAATTAGATTCTATGAAAATTTTCGAAATGCATGTTTCGGTCAAAAATCCTAATATATTATACTCTAGTTTCGGTCAAACAAAAATTAATTGGAGAATATTTGAAATGATACGAGACATCACATATAATTTATATATGTTAAGAGGGAAGGTTATTATGAAGTCCAAGCAAAAAAAATCATCTAAAAATTAGATTCTAAGAAACTTTTTGAAATGCATGTTTCGGTCAAAAATCATAGTATATTATACACTAGTTTCGTCAAAAAAAATCAAATTTAAATGGGAACTATTTGAAATAATACAAGACTTTTCATATCATTTATATATGTTAAGAGGGGAGGTTATGATGGTATTCCATTTAAAAAAATCATTTGAAAAATAGATTCTATGAAACTTTTCGAAATGCATGTTTCGTTCAAAATTCATAATATATTATGCATTAGTTTTGTTTAAAAAAATAATTTAATTGGGGTCTATTTGAAATGACACGGGACTTCACATATCATTTATATATGATAAGAGGGAAGGTTATGATGGAAGTCGATTCAAAAAAATCATCTAAAAATTAGATTCTATGAAACTTTTCGAAATGCAAGTTTCGGTTAAAAATCATAGTATATAATACACTAGTTTCGGTCAAAAATCAAATTAATTCTGGGATTGTTCGAAATGGTACGAAACTTCACATATCATTTATATATTTTACGAGGGAATATTATGATGGATGTCCATGCAAAAAATATCCGAAAATTAGATTCTATGAAACTTTTCGAAATTCAAGTTTCTGTCAAAAATCATAGTATATTATACACTAGTTTCGGTCAAAAATATCAAATTTAATTGGGGACTATTTAAAATGATACGAGACTTCACATATCATTTATATATGTTAAGTGGTAAAGTTATGATGGAAGTCCATGCAAAAAAATCATCTAAAAATTAGAATCTATGAAACTTTTCGAAATGCAAGTTTCGGTCAAAATTCATAATATATTATGCATTAGTTTTGGTCAAAAAAATAATTTAATTGGGGTCTTTTGAAATGACACGGGACTTCACATATCATTTATATATGATAAGAGGGAAGGTTATGATGGAAGTCGATGAAAAAAAATCATCTAAAAATTAGATTCTATGAAACTTTTCGAAATGCAAGTTTCGGTTAAAAATCATAGTATATAATACACTAGTTTCGGTCAAAAATCAAATTAATTCTGGGATTGTTCGAAATGGTACGAAACTTCACATATCATTTATATATTTTACGAGGGAATATTATGATGGATGTCCATGCAAAAAATATACGAAAATTAGATTCTATGAAACTTTTCGAAATTCAAGTTTCTGTCAAAAATCATAGTATATTATACACTAGTTTCGGTCAAAAATATCAAATTTAATTGGGGACTATTTAAAATGATACGAGACTTCACATATCATTTATATATGTTAAGTGGTAAAGTTATGATGGAAGTCCATGCAAAAAAATCATCTAAAAATTAGAATCTATGAAACTTTTCGAAATGCAAGTTTCGTCAAAAATCATAGTATATTATACACTAGTTTCGGTCAAAAAATCAAATTTAATTGGGGACTATTTGAAATGATACGAGACTTCACATATAATTTATATATGTGAAGAGGGAAGGTCATGATGGAAGTGCATTAAAAAAAAATCATCAAAAAACTTGATTCTATGAAAGTTTTCGAAATGCATGTTTCAGTCAAAAAATCATAATATATTATACACTAGTTTATGCTAGCTTCGGTCAAAAATCAAATTAAATCGGGGACTCTTTGAAATGGTACGAAACTTCACATATCATTTATATATTTTACGAGGGAATATTATGATGGATGTCCATGCAAAAACATATCCGAAAATTAGATTCTATGAAACTTTTCGAAATGCATGTTTCGGTCAAAAATCCTAATATATTATACTCTAGTTTCGGTCAAACAAAAATTAATTGGGGACTATTTGAAATGATACGAGACTTCACATATAATTTATATATGTTAAGAGGGAAGGTTATTATGAAGTCCAAGCAAAAAAAATCATCTAAAAATTAGATTCTAAGAAACTTTTTGAAATGCATGTTTCGGTCAAAAATCATAGTATATTATACACTAGTTTCGTCAAAAAAATCAAATTTAAATGGGAACTATTTGAAATAATACGAGACTTTTCATATCATTTATATATGTTAAGAGGGGAGGTTATGATGGTATTCCATTTAAAAAAAATCATTTGAAAAATAGATTCTATGAAACTTTTCGAAATGCATGTTTCGTTCAAAATTCATAATATATTATGCATTAGTTTTGGTCAAAAAAATAATTTAATTGGGGTCTATTTGAAATGACACGGGACTTCACATATCATTTATATATGATAAGAGGGAAGGTTATGATGGAAGTCGATTCAAAAAAATCATCTAAAAATTAGATTCTATGAAACTTTTCGAAATGCATGTTTCGGTTAAAAATCATAGTATATAATACACTAGTTTCGGTCAAAAATCAAATTAATTCTGGGATTGTTCAAAATGGTACGAAACTTCACATATCATTTATATATTTTACGAGGGAATATTATGATGGATGTCCATGCAAAAACTATCCAAAAATTAGATTCTATGAAACTTTTCGAAATGCAAGTTTCAGTCAAAAATCATAGTATATTATACACTAGTTTCGGTCAAAAATATCAAATTTAATTGGGGACTATTTAAAATGATACGAGACTTCATATATCATTTATATATGTTAAAAGGTAAAGTTATGATGGAAGTCCATGCAAAAAAATCATCTAAAAATTAGAATCTATGAAACTTTTCGAAATGCAAGTTTCGGTCAAAAATCATAGTATATTATACACTAGTTTCGGTCAAAAAATCAAATTTAATTGGGGACTATTTGAAATTATACGAGACTTCACATATCATTTATATATGTGAAGAGGGAAGGTCATGATGGAAATACATTAAAAAAAATCATCAGAAAACTAGATTCTATGAAAGTTTTCTAAATGCAAGTTTCGGTCAAAAAATCATAATATATTATACACTAGTTTATGCTAGCTTCGGTCAAAAATCAAATTAAATCGGGGACTCTTTGAAATGGTACGAAACTTCACATATCATTTATATATTTTACGAGGGAATATTATGATGGATGTCCATGCAAAAACGTATCCGAAAATTAGATTCTATGAAAATTTTCGAAATGCATGTTTCGGTCAAAAATCCTAATATATTATACTCTAGTTTCGGTCAAACAAAAATTAATTGGAGAATATTTGAAATGATACGAGACATCACATATAATTTATATATGTTAAGAGGGAAGGTTATTATGAAGTCCAAGCAAAAAAAATCATCTAAAAATTAGATTCTAAGAAACTTTTTGAAATGCATGTTTCGGTCAAAAATCATAGTATATTATACACTAGTTTCGTCAAAAAAAATCAAATTTAAATGGGAACTATTTGAAATAATACAAGACTTTTCATATCATTTATATATGTTAAGAGGGGAGGTTATGATGGTATTCCATTTAAAAAAATCATTTGAAAAATAGATTCTATGAAACTTTTCGAAATGCATGTTTCGTTCAAAATTCATAATATATTATGCATTAGTTTTGTTTAAAAAAATAATTTAATTGGGGTCTATTTGAAATGACACGGGACTTCACATATCATTTATATATGATAAGAGGGAAGGTTATGATGGAAGTAGATGAAAAAAAATCATCTAAAAATTAGATTCTATGAAACTTTTCGAAATGCAAGTTTCGGTTAAAAATCATAGTATATAATACACTAGTTTCGGTCAAAAATCAAATTAATTCTGGGATTGTTCGAAATGGTACTAAACTTCACATATCATTTATATATTTTACGAGGGAATATTATGATGGATGTCCATGCAAAAAATATCCGAAAATTAGATTCTATGAAACTTTTCGAAATGCAAGTTTCTGTCAAAAATCATAGTATATTATACACTAGTTTCAGTCAAAAATATCAAATTTAATTGGGGACTATTTAAAATGATACGAGACTTCACATATCATTTATATATGTTAAGAGGTAAGGTTATGATGGAAGTCCATGCAAAAAAATCATCTAAAAATTAGAATCTATGAAACATTTCGAAATGCAAGTTTCGGTCAAAAATCATAGTATATTATACACTAGTTTCGGTCAAAAAAACAAATTTAATTGGGGACTATTTGAAATGATACGAGACTTCACATATCATTTATATATAATAAGAGGGAAGGTTATGATGGAAGTCGATGCAAAAAAATCATCTAAAAATTAGATTCTATGAAACTTTTCGTAATTGCAAGTTTCGGTTAAAAATCATAGTATATAATACACTAGTTTCGGTCAAAAATAAAATTAATTCTGGGATTGTTCGAAATGGTACGAAACTTCACATATCATTTATATATTTTACGAGGGAATATTATGATGGATGTCCATGCAAAAAATATCCGAAAATTAGATTCTATGATACTTTTCGAAATGCAAGTTTCTGTCAAAAATCATAGTATATTATACACTAGTTTCGGTCAAAAATATCAAATTTAATTGGGGACTATTTAAAATGATACGAGACTTCACATATCATTTATATATGTTAAGAGGTAAGGTTATGATGGAAGTCCATGCAAAAAAATCATCTAAAAATTAGAATCTATGAAACATTTCGAAATGCAAGTTTCGGTCAAAAATCGTAGTATATTATACACTAGTTTCGGTCAAAAAAACAAATTTAATTGGGGACTATTTGAAATGATACGAGACTTCACATATCATTTATATATAATAAGAGGGAAGGTTATGATGGAAGTCGATGCAAAAAAATCATCTAAAAATTAGATTCTATGAAACTTTTCGTAAATGCAAGTTTCGGTTAAAAATCATTGTATATAATACACTAGTTTCGGTCAAATATCAAATTAATTCTGGGATTGTACGAAATGGTACGAAACATCACATATCATTTATATATTTTACGAGGGAATATTATGATGGATGTCCATGCCAAAATTATCCGAAAATTAGATTCTATGAAACTTTTCGAAATGCAAGTTTCTGTCAAAAATCATAGTATATTATACACTAGTTTCGATCAAAAATATCAAATTTAATTGGGGACTATTTAAAATGATATGAGACTTCACATATCATTTATATATGTTAAGAGGTAAAGTTATGATGGAAGTCCATGCAAAAAAATCATCTAAAAATAAGAATCTATGAAACTTTTCGAAATGCAAGTTTCGGTCAAAAATCATAGTATATTATACACTAGTTTCGGTCAAAAAATCAAATTTAATTGGGGACTATTTGAAATGATACGAGACTTCACATATAATTTATATATGTGAAGAGGGAAGGTCATGATGGAAGTACATTAAAAAAAATCATCAGAAAACTAGATTCTATGAAAGTTTTCGAAATGCATGTTTCGGTCAAAAAATCATAATATATTATACACTAGTTTATGCTAGCTTCGGTCAAAAATCAAATTAAATTGGGGACTCTTTGAAATGGTACGAAACTTCACATATCATTTATATATTTTACGAGGGAATATTATGATGGATGTCCATGCAAAAACGTATCCGAAAATTAGATTCTATGAAACTTTTCGAAATGCATGTTTCGGTCAAAAATCCTAATATTTTATACTCTAGTTTCGGTCTAACAAAAATTAATTAGGGACTATTTGAAATGATACGAGACTTCACATATAATTTATATATGTTTAGAGGGTAGATTATTATGAAGTCCATGCAAAAAAAATCATCTAAAAATTAGATTCTAAGAAACTTTTTGAAATGCGTGTTTCGGTCAAAAATCATAGTATATTATACACTAGTTTCGTCAAAAAAATAAGATTTAAATGGGAACTATTTGAAATAATACGAGACTTTTAATATCATTTATATATGTTAAGAGGGGAGGTTATGATGGTATTCCATTTAAAAAAATCATTTGAAAAATAGATTCTATGAAAATTTTTGAAATGCATGTTTCGTTCAAAAATCATAATATATTATGCATTAGTTTTGGTCAAAAAAATAATTTAATTGGGGTCTATTTGAAATGACACGAGACTTCACATATCATTTATATATGATAAGAGGGAAGGTTATGATGGAAGTCGATGCAAAAAAATCATCTAAAAATTAGATTCTATGAAACTTTTCGAAATGCAAGTTTCGGTTAAAAATCATAGTATATAATACACTAGTTTCGGTCAAAAATCAAATTAATTCTGGGATTGTTCGAAATGGTACAAAACTTCACATATCATTTATATATTTTAAGAGGGAATATTATGATGGATGTCCATGCAAAAAATATCCGAAAATTAGATTCTATGAAACTTTTCGAAATGCAAGTTTCTGTCAAAAATCATAGTATATTATACACTAGTTTCGGTCAAAAATATCAAATTTAATTGGGGACTATTTAAAATGATACGAGACTTCACATATCATTTATATATTTTAAGAGGTAAAGTTATGATGGAAATCCATGCAAATAAATCATCTAAAAATTAGAATCTATTTAACTTTTCGAAATACAAGTTTCGGTCAAAAATCATAGTATATTATACACTAGTTTCTGTCAAAAAATCAAATTTAAATGGGGACTATTTGAAATGATACGAGACTTTTCAGATCATTTATATATGTTAAGATGGAAGGTCATGATGGAAGTCTATGCAAAAAAATCATCTGAAAAATAGATTCTGTGAAACTTTTCGAAAAGCAAGTTTCGGTCAAAAAATCATAATATATTATACACTAGTTTATGCTAGCTTCGGTCAAAAATCAAATTAAATCGGGGACTATTTGAAATGGTACGAAACTTCACAGAGCATTTATATATTTTACGAGGGAATATTATGATGGATGTCCATGCAAAAACTTATCCGAAAATTAGATTCTATGATACTTTTCGAAATGCATGTTTCGGTCAAATATCATAATATATTATACTCTAGTTTCGGTCAAACAAAAATTAATTGGGGACTATTTGAAATGATACGAGACTTCACATATAATTTATATATTTTAAGAGGGAAGGTTATTATGAAGTCCATGCAAAAAAAATCATCTAAAAATTAGATTCTAAGAAACTTTTCGAAATGCATGTTTCGGTCAAAAATCATAGTATATTATACACTAGTTTCGTCAAAAAAATCAAATTTAAATGGGAACTATTTGAAATAATACGAGACTTTTCATATCATTTATATATGTTAAGAGGGGAGGTTATGATGGTATTCCATTTAAAAAAAAAATTTGAAAAATATATTCTATGAAACTTTTCGATATGCAAGTTTCATTCAAAAATCATAATATATTATGCATTAGTTTCGGTCAAAAAAATAATTTAATTGGGGTCTATTTGAAATGACACGGGACTTCACATATCATTTATATATGATAAGAGGGAAGGTTATGATGGAAGTCGATGCAAAAAAATCATCTAAAAATTAGATTCTATGAAACTTTTCGAAATGCAAGTTTCGGTTAAAAATCATAGTATATAATACACTAGTTTCGGTCAAAAATCAAATTAATTCTGGGATTGTTCGAAATGGTACAAAACTTCACATATCATTTATATATTTTAAGAGGGAATATTATGATGGATGTCCATGCAAAAAATATCCGGAAATTAGATTCTATGAAACTTTTTGAAATGCAAGTTTCTGTCAAAAATCATAGTATATTATACACTAGTTTCGGTCAAAAAATCAAATTTAATTGGGGACTATTTGAAATGATACGAGACTTCACATATCATTTATATATGATAAGAGGGAAGGTTATGATGGAAGTCGATGCAAAAAAATCATTTAAAAATTAGATTCTATGAAACTTTTCGAAATGCAAGTTTCAGTTAAAAATCATAGTATATAATACACTAGTTTCGGTCAAAAATCAAATTAATTCTGGGATTGTTCAAAATGGTACGAACCTTCACATATCATTTATATATTTTAAGAGGGAATATTATGATGGATGTCCATGCAAAAAATATCCGAAAATTAGATTCTATGAAACTTTTCGAAATGCAAGTTTCTGTCAAAAATCATAGTATATTATACACTAGTTTCGGTCAAAAATATCAAATTTAATTGGGGACTATTTAAAATGATACGAGACTTCACATATCATTTATATATTTTAAGAGGTAATGTTATGATGGAAATCCATGCAAATAAATCATCTAAAAATTAGAATCTATTTAACTTTTCGAAATGCAAGTTTCGGTCAAAAATCATAGTATATTATACACTAGTTTCTGTCAAAAAATCAAATTTAAATGGGGACTATTTGAAATGATACGAGACTTTTCAGATCATTTATATATGTTAAGATGGAAGATCATGATGGAAGTCTATGCAAAAAAATCATCTGAAAAATAGATTCTGTGAAACTTTTCGAAAAGCAAGTTTCGGTCAAAAAATCATAATATATTATACACTAGTTTATGCTAGCTTCAGTCAAAAATCAAATTAAATCGGGGACTATTTGAAATGGTACGAAACTTCACAGAACATTTATATATTTTACGAGGGAATATTATGATGGATGTCCATGCCAATACTTATCCGAAAATTAGATTCTATGATACTTTTCGAAATGCATGTTTCGGTCAAATATCATAATATATTATACTCTAGTTTCGGTCAAACAAAAATTATTTGGGGACTATTTGAAATGATACGAGACTTCACATATAATTTATATATTTTAAGAGGGAAGGTTATTATGAAGTCCATGCAAAAAAAATCATCTAAAAATTAGATTCTAAGAAACTTTTCGAAATGCATGTTTCGGTCAAAAATCATAGTATATTATACACTAGTTTCGTCAAAAAAATCAAATTTAAATGGGAACTATTTGAAATAATACGAGACTTTTCATATCATTTATATATGTTAAGAGGGGAGGTTATGATGGTATTCCATTTAAAAAAAAAAAATCATTTGAAAAATATATTCTATGAAACTTTTCGATATGCAAGTTTCGTTCAAAAATCATAATATATTATGCATTAGTTTCGGTCAAAAAAATAATTTAATTGGGGTCTATTTGAAATGACACGGGACTTCACATATCATTTATATATGATAAGAGGGAAGGTTATGATGGAAGTCGATGCAAAAAAATCATCTAAAAATTAGATTCTATGAAACTTTTAGAAATGCAAGTTTCGGTTAAAAATCATAGTATATAATACACTAGTTTCGGTCAAAAATCAAATTAAATCTGGGATTGTTCGAAATGGTAAGAAACTTCACATATCATTTATATATTTTACGAGAGAATATTATGATGGATGTCCATGCAAAAAATATCCGAAAATTAGATTCTATGAAACTTTTCGAAATGCAAGTTTCTGTCAAAATCATAGTATATTATACACTAGTTTCGGTCAAAAATATCAAATTTAATTGGGGACTATTTAAAATGATACGAGACTTCACATATCATTTATATATGTTAAGAGGTAAGGTTATGATGGAAGTCCATGCAAAAAAATTATCTAAAAATTAGAATCTATGAATCTTTTCGAAATGCAACTTTCGGTCAAAAATCATATTATATTATACACTAGTTTCGGTCAAAAAATCAAATTTAATTGGGGACTATTTGAAATGATACGAGACTTCACATATCATTTATATATGTTAAGTGGGAAGGTCATGATGAAAGTACATGCAACAAAAATCATCAGAAAACTTGATTCTATGAAAGTTTTCGAAATGCAAGTTTCGGTCAAAAAATCATAATATATTATACACTAGTTTATGCTAGTTTCGGCCAAAAATCAAATTAAATCTGGGATTGTTCGAAATGGTACGAAACTTCACATATCATTTATATATTTTACGAGGGAATATTATGATGGATGTCCATGCAAAAAATATCCGTAAATTAGATTCTATGAAACTTTTCGAAATGCAAGTTTCTGTCAAAAATCATAGTATATTATACACTAGTTTCGGTCAAAAAAATCAAATTTAATTGGGGACTATTTAAAATGATAAGAGACTTCACCTATAATTTTTATATGTTATGAGTGAAGGTTATGATGGAATTCCATGCAAAAAATCATCTAAAAATTAGAATCTATGAATCTTTTCGAAATGCAACTTTCCTTCAAATATCATAGTATTTTATACACTAGTTTCGGTCAAAAAAATAAAATTTAATTGGGGACTATTTGAAATGATACGAGACTTCACATATCATTTATATAAGTTAAGAGCGAAGGTCATGATTGAAATACATGCAAAAAAAGTCATCTGAAAACTAGATTCTATGAAAATTTTCGAAATGCAAGTTTCAGTCAAAAATCATAGTATATTATGCACTAGTTTCGGTCAAAAAAATAATTTAATTGGGGTCTATTTGAAATGATACGAAACTTCACATATCATTTATATATGTTAAGAAGGAAGGTTATGATGGTAGTCGATGCAAAAAAAAATCATCTAAAAATTAGATTCTATGAAAATTTTCGAAATGCAAGTTTCGGTCAAAAATCATTGTATATAATACACTAGTTTCGGTCAAATAAATCAAATTTAATTGGGGACTATTTGAAATGATACGAGAGTTCACATATCATTTATATATGTTAAGAGGGAAGTTTGTGATTGAAGTCCATGCAAAAAATTAACTGAAAATTAGAATCTATGAAACGTTTCGAAATGCATGTTTCGGTCAAAAATCCTAGTATATTATACACTACTTTCGGTCAAAAAAATCAAATTTAAATGGGGACGATTTGAAATGATACGAGACTTCACATATCATTTATATGATAAGAGGGAAGGTCATGATGGAAGTACATGCAAAAAATCATATGAAAACTAGATTCTATGAAACTTTTCAAAATACAAGTTTCAATCAAAAATCATAGTATATTATGCACTAGTTTCGGTCAAAGAAATAATTTAATTGGGGACTATTTGAAATGATACCAGACTTCACATATCATTTATATATGTTAAGATGGAATTTTATGATGGAAGTCCATCCAAAAAAAATCATCTAAAAATTAGATTCTATGATACTTTTTGAAACGCAAGTTTTGGTCAAAAAGCATAGTATATTATACACTAGTTTCGGTCAAAAAATCAAATTTAAATGGGGTCTATTTGAAATGATACGAGACTTTTCAGATCATTTATATATGTTAAGATGGATAGTTATGATGGAAGTCCATGCAAAAAAAAATCATCTGAAAACTAGATTCTGTGAAACTTTTCGAAAAGCAAGTTTCGGTCAAAAAATCATAATATATTATACACTAGTTTATACTAGTTTCGGCCAAAAATCAAATTAAATCGAGGACTATTTGAAATGGTACGAAACTTCACAGAGCATTTATATATTTTACGAGGGAATATTATGATGGATGTCCATGCAAAAACTTATCCGAAAATTAGATTCTATGATACTTTTCGAAATGCATGTTTCGGTCAAATATCATAATATATTATACTCTAGTTTCGGTCAAACAAAAATTAATTGGGGACTATTTGAAATGATACGAGACTTCACATATAATTTATATATGTTAAGAGGGAAGGTTATTATGAAGTCCATGCAAAAAAAATCATCTAAAAATTAGATTCTAAGAAACTTTTCGAAATGCATGTTTCGGTCAAAAATCATAGTATATTATACACTAGTTTCGTCAAAAAAATCAAATTTTAATGGGAACTATTTGAAATAATACGAGACTTTTCATATCATTTGTATATGTTAAGAGGGGAGGTTATGATGGTATTCCATTTAAAAAAAATCATTTGAAAAATATATTCTATGAAACTTTTCGATATGCAAGTTTCGTTTAAAAATCATAATATATTATGCATTAGTTTCTGTCAAAAAAATAATTTAATTGGGGTCTATTTGAAATGACACGGGACTTCACATATCATTTATATATGATAAGAGGGAAGGTTATGATGGAAGTCGATGCAAAAAAATCATCTAAAAATTAGATTCTATGAAACTTTTAGAAATGCAAGTTTCGGTTAAAAATCATAGTATATAATACACTAGTTTCGGTCAAAAATCAAATTAAATCTGGGATTGTTCGAAATGGTAAGAAACTTCACATATCATTTATATATTTTACGAGAGAATATTATGATGGATGTCCATGCAAAAAATATCCGAAAATTAGATTCTATGAAACTTTTCGAAATGCAAGTTTCTGTCAAAATCATAGTATATTATACACTAGTTTCGGTCAAAAATATCAAATTTAATTGGGGACTATTTAAAATGATACGAGACTTCACATATCATTTATATATGTTAAGAGGTAAGGTTATGATGGAAGTCCATGCAAAAAAATTATCTAAAAATTAGAATCTATGAATCTTTTCGAAATGCAACTTTGGGTCAAAAATCATAGTATATTATACACTAGTTTCAGTCAAAAAATCAAATTTAATTGAGGACTATTTGAAATGATACGAGACTTCACATATCATTTATATATGTTAAGTGGGAAGGTCATGATGAAAGTACATGCAACAAAAATCATCAGAAAACTAGATTCTATGAAAGTTTTCGAAATGCAAGTTTCGGTCAAAAAATCATAATATATTATACACTAGTTTATGCTAGTTTCGGCCAAAAATCAAATTAAATCTGGGATTGTTCGAAATGGTACGAAACTTCACATATCATTTATATATTTTACGAGGGAATATTATGATGGATGTCCATGCAAAAAATATCCGTAAATTAGATTCTATGAAACTTTTCGAAATGCAAGTTTCTGTCAAAAATCATAGTATATTATAAACTAGTTTCGGTCAAAAAAATCAAATTTAATTGGGGACTATTTAAAATGATAAGAGACTTCACCTATAATTTTTATATGTTATGAGTGAAGGTTATGATGGAATTCCATGCAAAAAATCATCTAAAAATTAGAATCTATGAATCTTTTCGAAATGCAACTTTCCTTCAAATATCATAGTATTTTATACACTAGTTTCGGTCAAAAAAATAAAATTTAATTGGGGACTATTTGAAATGATACGAGACTTCACATATCATTTATATAAGTTAAGAGCGAAGGTCATGATGGAAATACATGCAAAAAAAGTCATCTGAAAACTAGATTCTATGAAAATTTTCGAAATGCAAGTTTCAGTCAAAAATCATAGTATATTATGCACTAGTTTCGGTCAAAAAAATAATTTAATTGGGGTCTATTTGAAATGATACGAAACTTCACATATCATTTATATATGTTAAGAAGGAAGGTTATGATGGTAGTCGATGCAAAAAAAAATCATCTAAAAATTAGATTCTATGAAAATTTTCGAAATGCAAGTTTCGGTCAAAAATCATTGTATATAATACACTAGTTTCGGTCAAATAAATCAAATTTAATTGGGGACTATTTGAAATGATACGAGAGTTCACATATCATTTATATATGTTAAGAGGGAAGTTTGTGATTGAAGTCCATGCAAAAAATTAACTGAAAATTAGAATCTATGAAACGTTTCGAAATGCATGTTTCGGTCAAAAATCCTAGTATATTATACACTACTTTCGGTCAAAAAAATCAAATTTAAATGGGGACGATTTGAAATGATACGAGACTTCACATATCATTTATATGATAAGAGGGAAGGTCATGATGGAAGTACATGCAAAAAATCATATGAAAACTAGATTCTATGAAACTTTTCAAAATACAAGTTTCAATCAAAAATCATAGTATATTATGCACTAGTTTCGGTCAAAGAAATAATTTAATTGGGGACTATTTGAAATGATACCAGACTTCACATATCATTTATATATGTTAAGATGGAATTTTATGATGGAAGTCCATCCAAAAAAAATCATCTAAAAATTAGATTCTATGATACTTTTTGAAACGCAAGTTTTGGTCAAAAAGCATAGTATATTATACACTAGTTTCGGTCAAAAAATCAAATTTAAATGGGGTCTATTTGAAATGATACGAGACTTTTCAGATCATTTATATATGTTAAGCTGGATAGTTATGATGGAAGTCCATGCAAAAAAAAATCATCTGAAAACTAGATTCTGTGAAACTTTTCGAAAAGCAAGTTTCGGTCAAAAAATCATAATATATTTTACACTAGTTTATACTAGTTTCGGCCAAAAATCAAATTAAATCGGGGACTATTTTAAATGGTACGAAACTTCACAGAGCATTTATATATTTTACGAGGGAATATTATGATGGATGTCCATGCAAAAACTTATCCGAAAATAAGATTCTATGATACTTTTCGAAATGCATGTTTCGGTCAAATATCATAATATATTATACTCTAGTTTCGGTCAAACAAAAATTAATTGGGGACTATTTGAAATGATACGAGACTTCACATATAATTTATATATGTTAAGAGGGAAGGTTATTATGAAGTCCATGCAAAAAAAAATCATCTAAAAATTAGATTCTAAGAAACTTTTCGAAATGCATGTTTCGGTCAAAAATCATAGTATATTATACACTAGTTTCGTCAAAAAAATCAAATTTTAATGGGAACTATTTGAAATAATACGAGACTTTTCATATCATTTGTATATGTTAAGAGGGGAGGTTATGATGGTATTCCATTTAAAAAAAATCATTTGAAAAATATATTCTATGAAACTTTTCGATATGCAAGTTTCGTTTAAAAATCATAATATATTATGCATTAGTTTCTGTCAAAAAAATAATTTAATTGGGGTCTATTTGAAATGACACGGGACTTCACATATCATTTATATATGATAAGAGGGAAGGTTATGATGGAAGTCGATGCAAAAAAATCATCTAAAAATTAGATTCTATGAAACTTTTAGAAATGCAAGTTTCGGTTAAAAATCATAGTATATAATACACTAGTTTCGGTCAAAAATCAAATTAAATCTGGGATTGTTCGAAATGGTAAGAAACTTCACATATCATTTATATATTTTACGAGAGAATATTATGATGGATGTCCATGCAAAAAATATCCGAAAATTAGATTCTATGAAACTTTTCGAAATGCAAGTTTCTGTCAAAATCATAGTATATTATACACTAGTTTCGGTCAAAAATATCAAATTTAATTGGGGACTATTTAAAATGATACGAGACTTCACATATCATTTATATATGTTAAGAGGTAAGGTTATGATGGAAGTCCATGCAAAAAAATTATCTAAAAATTAGAATCTATGAATCTTTTCGAAATGCAACTTTCGGTCAAAAATCATAGTATATTATACACTAGTTTCGGTCAAAAAATCAAATTTAATTGGGGACTATTTGAAATGATACGAGACTTCACATATCATTTATATATGTTAAGTGGGAAGGTCATGATGAAAGTACATGCAACAAAAATCATCAGAAAACTAGATTCTATGAAAGTTTTCGAAATGCAAGTTTCGGTCAAAAAATCATAATATATTATACACTAGTTTATGCTAGTTTCAGCCAAAAATCAAATTAAATCTGGGATTGTTCGAAATGGTACGAAACTTCACATATCATTTATATATTTTACGAGGGAATATTATGATGGATGTCCATGCAAAAAATATCCGTAAATTATATTCTATGAAACTTTTCGAAATGCAAGTTTCTGTCAAAAATCATAGTATATTATAAACTAGTTTCGGTCAAAAAAATCAAATTTAATTGGGGACTATTTAAAATGATAAGAGACTTCACCTATAATTTTTATATGTTATGAGTGAAGGTTATGATGGAATTCCATGCAAAAAATCATCTAATAATTAGAATCTATGAATCTTTTCGAAATGCAACTTTCCTTCAAATATCATAGTATTTTATACACTAGTTTCGGTCAAAAAAATAAAATTTAATTGGGGACTATTTGAAATGATACGAGACTTCACATATCATTTATATAAGTTAAGAGCGAAGGTCATGATGGAAATACATGCAAAAAAAGTCATCTGAAAACTAGATTCTATGAAAATTTTCGAAATGCAAGTTTCAGTCAAAAATCATAGTATATTATGCACTAGTTTCGGTCAAAAAAATAATTTAATTGGGGTCTATTTGAAATGATACGAAACTTCACATATCATTTATATATGTTAAGAAGGAAGGTTATGATGGTAGTCGATGCAAAAAAAAATCATCTAAAAATTAGATTCTATGAAAATTTTCGAAATGCAAGTTTCGGTCAAAAATCATTGTATATAATACACTAGTTTCGGTCAAATAAATCAAATTTAATTGGGGACTATTTGAAATGATACGAGAGTTCACATATCATTTATATATGTTAAGAGGGAAGTTTGTGATTGAAGTCCATGCAAAAAATTAACTGAAAATTAGAATCTATGAAACGTTTCGAAATGCATGTTTCGGTCAAAAATCCTAGTATATTATACACTACTTTCGGTCAAAAAAATCAAATTTAAATGGGGACGATTTGAAATGATACGAGACTTCACATATCATTTATATGATAAGAGGGAAGGTCATGATGGAAGTACATGCAAAAAATCATATGAAAACTAGATTCTATGAAACTTTTCAAAATACAAGTTTCAATCAAAAATCATAGTATATTATGCACTAGTTTCGGTCAAAGAAATAATTTAATTGGGGACTATTTGAAATGATACCAGACTTCACATATCATTTATATATGTTAAGATGGAATTTTATGATGGAAGTCCATCCAAAAAAAATCATCTAAAAATTAGATTCTATGATACTTTTTGAAACGCAAGTTTTGGTCAAAAAGCATAGTAAATTATACACTAGTTTCGGTCAAAAAATCAAATTTAAATGGGGTCTATTTGAAATGATACGAGACTTTTCAGATCATTTATATATGTTAAGATGGATAGTTATGATGGAAGTCCATGCAAAAAAAAATCATCTGAAAACTAGATTCTGTGAAACTTTTCGAAAAGCAAGTTTCGGTCAAAAAATCATAATATATTATACACTAGTTTATACTAGTTTCGGCCAAAAATCAAATTAAATCGGGGACTATTTGAAATGGTACGAAACTTCACAGAGCATTTATATATTTTACGAGGGAATATTATGATGGATGTCCATGCAAAAACTTATCCGAAAATTAGATTCTATGATACTTTTCGAAATGCATGTTTCGGTCAAATATCATAATATATTATACTCTAGTTTCGGTCAAACAAAAATTAATTGGGGACTATTTGAAATGATACGAGACTTCACATATAATTTATATATGTTAAGAGGGAAGGTTATTATGAATTCCATGCAAAAAAAATCATCTAAAAATTAGATTCTAAGAAACTTTTCGAAATGCATGTTTCGGTCAAAAATCATAGTATATTATACACTAGTTTCGTCAAAAAAATCAAATTTTAATGGGAACTATTTGAAATAATACGAGACTTTTCATATCATTTGTATATGTTAAGAGGGGAGGTTATGATGGTATTCCATTTAAAAAAAATCATTTGAAAAATATATTCTATGAAACTTTTCGATATGCAAGTTTCGTTTAAAAATCATAATATATTATGCATTAGTTTCGGTCAAAAAAATAATTTAATTGGGGTCTATTTGAAATGACACGGGACTTCACATATCATTTATATATGATAAGAGGGAAGGTTATGATGGAAGTCGATGCAAAAAAATCATCTAAAAATTAGATTCTATGAAACTTTTAGAAATGCAAGTTTCGGTTAAAAATCATAGTATATAATACACTAGTTTCGGTCAAAAATCAAATTAAATCTGGGATTGTTCGAAATGGTAAGAAACTTCACATATCATTTATATATTTTACGAGAGAATATTATGATGGATGTCCATGCAAAAAATATCCGAAAATTAGATTCTATGAAACTTTTCGAAATGCAAGTTTCTGTCAAAATCAAAGTATATTATACACTAGTTTCGGTCAAAAATATCAAATTTAATTGGGGACTATTTAAAATGATACGAGACTTCACATATCATTTATATATGTTAAGAGGTAAGGTTATGATGGAAGTCCATGCAAAAAAATTATCTAAAAATTAGAATCTATGAATCTTTTCGAAATGCAACTTTCGGTCAAAAATCATAGTATATTATACACTAGTTTCGGTCAAAAAATCAAATTTAATTGGGGACTATTTGAAATGATACGAGACTTCACATATCATTTATATATGTTAAGTGGGAAGGTCATGATGAAAGTACATGCAACAAAAATCATCAGAAAACTAGATTCTATGAAAGTTTTCGAAATGCAAGTTTCGGTCAAAAAATCATAATATATTATACACTAGTTTATGCTAGTTTCGGCCAAAAATCAAATTAAATCTGGGATTGTTCGAAATGGTACGAAACTTCACATATCATTTATATATTTTACGAGGGAATATTATGATGGATGTCCATGCAAAAAATATCCGTAAATTAGATTCTATGAAACTTTTCGAAATGCAAGTTTCTGTCAAAAATCATAGTATATTATAAACTAGTTTCGGTTAAAAAAATCAAATTTAATTGGGGACTATTTAAAATGATAAGAGACTTCACCTATAATTTTTATATGTTATGAGTGAAGGTTATGATGGAATTCCATGCAAAAAATCATCTAAAAATTAGAATCTATGAATCTTTTCGAAATGCAACTTTCCTTCAAATATCATAGTATTTTATACACTAGTTTCGGTCAAAAAAATAAAATTTAATTGGGGACTATTTGAAATGATACGAGACTTCACATATCATTTATATAAGTTAAGAGCGAAGGTCATGATGGAAATACATGCAAAAAAAGTCATCTGAAAACTAGATTCTATGAAAATTTTCGAAATGCAAGTTTCAGTCAAAAATCATAGTATATTATGCACTAGTTTCGGTCAAAAAAATAATTTAATTGGGGTCTATTTGAAATGATACGAAACTTCACATATCATTTATATATGTTAAGAAGGAAGGTTATGATGGTAGTCGATGCAAAAAAAAACATCTAAAAATTAGATTCTATGAAAATTTTCGAAATGCAAGTTTCGGTCAAAAATCATTGTATATAATACACTAGTTTCGATCAAATAAATCAAATTTAATTGGGGACTATTTGAAATGATACGAGAGTTCACATATCATTTATATATGTTAAGAGGGAAGTTTGTGATTGAAGTCCATGCAAAAAATTAACTGAAAATTAGAATCTATGAAACGTTTCGAAATGCATGTTTCGGTCAAAAATCCTAGTATATTATACACTACTTTCGGTCAAAAAAATCAAATTTAAATGGGGACGATTTGAAATGATACGAGACTTCACATATCATTTATATGATAAGAGGGAAGGTCATGATGGAAGTACATGCAAAAAATCATATGAAAACTAGATTCTATGAAACTTTTCAAAATACAAGTTTCAATCAAAAATCATAGTATATTATGCACTAGTTTCGGTCAAAGAAATAATTTAATTGTGGACTATTTGAAATGATACCAGACTTCACATATCATTTATATATGTTAAGATGGAATTTTATGATGGAAGTCCATCCAAAAAAAATCATCTAAAAATTAGATTCTATGATACTTTTTGAAACGCAAGTTTTGGTCAAAAAGCATAGTATATTATACACTAGTTTCGGTCAAAAAATCAAATTTAAATGGGGTCTATTTGAAATGATACGAGACTTTTCAGATCATTTATATATGTTAAGATGGATAGTTATGATGGAAGTCCATGCAAAAAAAAATCATCTGAAAACTAGATTCTGTGAAACTTTTCGAAAAGCAAGTTTCGGTCAAAAAATCATAATATATTATACACTAGTTTATACTAGTTTCGGCCAAAAATCAAATTAAATCGGGGACTATTTGAAATGGTACGAAACTTCACAGAGCATTTATATATTTTACGAGGGAATATTATGATGGATGTCCATGCAAAAACTTATCCGAAAATTAGATTCTATGATACTTTTCGAAATGCATGTTTCGGTCAAATATCATAATATATTATACTCTAGTTTCGGTCAAACAAAAATTAATTGGGGACTATTTGAAATGATACGAGACTTCACATATAATTTATATATGTTAAGAGGGAAGGTTATTATGAAGTCCATGCAAAAAAAATCATCTAAAAATTAGATTCTAAGAAACTTTTCGAAATGCATGTTTCGGTCAAAAATCATAGTATATTATACACTAGTTTCGTCAAAAAAATCAAATTTTAATGGGAACTATTTGAAATAATACGAGACTTTTCATATCATTTGTATATGTTAAGAGGGGAGGTTATGATGGTATTCCATTTAAAAAAAATCATTTGAAAAATATATTCTATGAAACTTTTCGATATGCAAGTTTCGTTTAAAAATCATAATATATTATGCATTAGTTTCTGTCAAAAAAATAATTTAATTGGGGTCTATTTGAAATGACACGGGACTTCACATATCATTTATATATGATAAGAGGGAAGGTTATGATGGAAGTCGATGCAAAAAAATCATCTAAAAATTAGATTCTATGAAACTTTTAGAAATGCAAGTTTCGGTTAAAAATCATAGTATATAATACACTAGTTTCGGTCAAAAATCAAATTAAATCTGGGATTGTTCGAAATGGTAAGAAACTTCACATATCATTTATATATTTTACGAGAGAATATTATGATGGATGTCCATGCAAAAAATATCCGAAAATTAGATTCTATGAAACTTTTCGAAATGCAAGTTTCTGTCAAAATCATAGTATATTATACACTAGTTTCGGTCAAAAATATCAAATTTAATTGGGGACTATTTAAAATGATACGAGACTTCACATATCATTTATATATGTTAAGAGGTAAGGTTATGATGGAAGTCCATGCAAAAAAATTATCTAAAAATTAGAATCTATGAATCTTTTCGAAATGCAACTTTCGGTCAAAAATCATAGTATATTATACACTAGTTTCGGTCAAAAAATCAAATTTAATTGGGGACTATTTGAAATGATACGAGACTTCACATATCATTTATATATGTTAAGTGGGAAGGTCATGATGAAAGTACATGCAACAAAAATCATCAGAAAACTAGATTCTATGAAAGTTTTCGAAATGCAAGTTTCGGTCAAAAAATCATAATATATTATACACTAGTTTATGCTAGTTTCAGCCAAAAATCAAATTAAATCTGGGATTGTTCGAAATGGTACGAAACTTCACATATCATTTATATATTTTACGAGGGAATATTATGATGGATGTCCATGCAAAAAATATCCGTAAATTATATTCTATGAAACTTTTCGAAATGCAAGTTTCTGTCAAAAATCATAGTATATTATAAACTAGTTTCGGTCAAAAAAATCAAATTTAATTGGGGACTATTTAAAATGATAAGAGACTTCACCTATAATTTTTATATGTTATGAGTGAAGGTTATGATGGAATTCCATGCAAAAAATCATCTAATAATTAGAATCTATGAATCTTTTCGAAATGCAACTTTCCTTCAAATATCATAGTATTTTATACACTAGTTTCGGTCAAAAAAATAAAATTTAATTGGGGACTATTTGAAATGATACGAGACTTCACATATCATTTATATAAGTTAAGAGCGAAGGTCATGATGGAAATACATGCAAAAAAAGTCATCTGAAAACTAGATTCTATGAAAATTTTCGAAATGCAAGTTTCAGTCAAAAATCATAGTATATTATGCACTAGTTTCGGTCAAAAAAATAATTTAATTGGGGTCTATTTGAAATGATACGAAACTTCACATATCATTTATATATGTTAAGAAGGAAGGTTATGATGGTAGTCGATGCAAAAAAAAATCATCTAAAAATTAGATTCTATGAAAATTTTCGAAATGCAAGTTTCGGTCAAAAATCATTGTATATAATACACTAGTTTCGGTCAAATAAATCAAATTTAATTGGGGACTATTTGAAATGATACGAGAGTTCACATATCATTTATATATGTTAAGAGGGAAGTTTGTGATTGAAGTCCATGCAAAAAATTAACTGAAAATTAGAATCTATGAAACGTTTCGAAATGCATGTTTCGGTCAAAAATCCTAGTATATTATACACTACTTTCGGTCAAAAAAATCAAATTTAAATGGGGACGATTTGAAATGATACGAGACTTCACATATCATTTATATGATAAGAGGGAAGGTCATGATGGAAGTACATGCAAAAAATCATATGAAAACTAGATTCTATGAAACTTTTCAAAATACAAGTTTCAATCAAAAATCATAGTATATTATGCACTAGTTTCGGTCAAAGAAATAATTTAATTGGGGACTATTTGAAATGATACCAGACTTCACATATCATTTATATATGTTAAGATGGAATTTTATGATGGAAGTCCATCCAAAAAAAATCATCTAAAAATTAGATTCTATGATACTTTTTGAAACGCAAGTTTTGGTCAAAAAGCATAGTAAATTATACACTAGTTTCGGTCAAAAAATCAAATTTAAATGGGGTCTATTTGAAATGATACGAGACTTTTCAGATCATTTATATATGTTAAGATGGATAGTTATGATGGAAGTCCATGCAAAAAAAAATCATCTGAAAACTAGATTCTGTGAAACTTTTCGAAAAGCAAGTTTCGGTCAAAAAATCATAATATATTATACACTAGTTTATACTAGTTTCGGCCAAAAATCAAATTAAATCGGGGACTATTTGAAATGGTACGAAACTTCACAGAGCATTTATATATTTTACGAGGGAATATTATGATGGATGTCCATGCAAAAACTTATCCGAAAATTAGATTCTATGATACTTTTCGAAATGCATGTTTCGGTCAAATATCATAATATATTATACTCTAGTTTCGGTCAAACAAAAATTAATTGGGGACTATTTGAAATGATACGAGACTTCACATATAATTTATATATGTTAAGAGGGAAGGTTATTATGAATTCCATGCAAAAAAAATCATCTAAAAATTAGATTCTAAGAAACTTTTCGAAATGCATGTTTCGGTCAAAAATCATAGTATATTATACACTAGTTTCGTCAAAAAAATCAAATTTTAATGGGAACTATTTGAAATAATACGAGACTTTTCATATCATTTGTATATGTTAAGAGGGGAGGTTATGATGGTATTCCATTTAAAAAAAATCATTTGAAAAATATATTCTATGAAACTTTTCGATATGCAAGTTTCGTTTAAAAATCATAATATATTATGCATTAGTTTCGGTCAAAAAAATAATTTAATTGGGGTCTATTTGAAATGACACGGGACTTCACATATCATTTATATATGATAAGAGGGAAGGTTATGATGGAAGTCGATGCAAAAAAATCATCTAAAAATTAGATTCTATGAAACTTTTAGAAATGCAAGTTTCGGTTAAAAATCATAGTATATAATACACTAGTTTCGGTCAAAAATCAAATTAAATCTGGGATTGTTCGAAATGGTAAGAAACTTCACATATCATTTATATATTTTACGAGAGAATATTATGATGGATGTCCATGCAAAAAATATCCGAAAATTAGATTCTATGAAACTTTTCGAAATGCAAGTTTCTGTCAAAATCAAAGTATATTATACACTAGTTTCGGTCAAAAATATCAAATTTAATTGGGGACTATTTAAAATGATACGAGACTTCACATATCATTTATATATGTTAAGAGGTAAGGTTATGATGGAAGTCCATGCAAAAAAATTATCTAAAAATTAGAATCTATGAATCTTTTCGAAATGCAACTTTCGGTCAAAAATCATAGTATATTATACACTAGTTTCGGTCAAAAAATCAAATTTAATTGGGGACTATTTGAAATGATACGAGACTTCACATATCATTTATATATGTTAAGTGGGAAGGTCATGATGAAAGTACATGCAACAAAAATCATCAGAAAACTAGATTCTATGAAAGTTTTCGAAATGCAAGTTTCGGTCAAAAAATCATAATATATTATACACTAGTTTATGCTAGTTTCGGCCAAAAATCAAATTAAATCTGGGATTGTTCGAAATGGTACGAAACTTCACATATCATTTATATATTTTACGAGGGAATATTATGATGGATGTCCATGCAAAAAATATCCGTAAATTAGATTCTATGAAACTTTTCGAAATGCAAGTTTCTGTCAAAAATCATAGTATATTATAAACTAGTTTCGGTTAAAAAAATCAAATTTAATTGGGGACTATTTAAAATGATAAGAGACTTCACCTATAATTTTTATATGTTATGAGTGAAGGTTATGATGGAATTCCATGCAAAAAATCATCTAAAAATTAGAATCTATGAATCTTTTCGAAATGCAACTTTCCTTCAAATATCATAGTATTTTATACACTAGTTTCGGTCAAAAAAATAAAATTTAATTGGGGACTATTTGAAATGATACGAGACTTCACATATCATTTATATAAGTTAAGAGCGAAGGTCATGATGGAAATACATGCAAAAAAAGTCATCTGAAAACTAGATTCTATGAAAATTTTCGAAATGCAAGTTTCAGTCAAAAATCATAGTATATTATGCACTAGTTTCGGTCAAAAAAATAATTTAATTGGGGTCTATTTGAAATGATACGAAACTTCACATATCATTTATATATGTTAAGAAGGAAGGTTATGATGGTAGTCGATGCAAAAAAAAACATCTAAAAATTAGATTCTATGAAAATTTTCGAAATGCAAGTTTCGGTCAAAAATCATTGTATATAATACACTAGTTTCGATCAAATAAATCAAATTTAATTGGGGACTATTTGAAATGATACGAGAGTTCACATATCATTTATATATGTTAAGAGGGAAGTTTGTGATTGAAGTCCATGCAAAAAATTAACTGAAAATTAGAATCTATGAAACGTTTCGAAATGCATGTTTCGGTCAAAAATCCTAGTATATTATACACTACTTTCGGTCAAAAAAATCAAATTTAAATGGGGACGATTTGAAATGATACGAGACTTCACATATCATTTATATGATAAGAGGGAAGGTCATGATGGAAGTACATGCAAAAAATCATATGAAAACTAGATTCTATGAAACTTTTCAAAATACAAGTTTCAATCAAAAATCATAGTATATTATGCACTAGTTTCGGTCAAAGAAATAATTTAATTGTGGACTATTTGAAATGATACCAGACTTCACATATCATTTATATATGTTAAGATGGAATTTTATGATGGAAGTCCATCCAAAAAAAATCATCTAAAAATTAGATTCTATGATACTTTTTGAAACGCAAGTTTTGGTCAAAAAGCATAGTATATTATACACTAGTTTCGGTCAAAAAATCAAATTTAAATGGGGTCTATTTGAAATGATACGAGACTTTTCAGATCATTTATATATGTTAAGATGGATAGTTATGATGGAAGTCCATGCAAAAAAAAATCATCTGAAAACTAGATTCTGTGAAACTTTTCGAAAAGCAAGTTTCGGTCAAAAAATCATAATATATTATACACTAGTTTATACTAGTTTCGGCCAAAAATCAAATTAAATCGGGGACTATTTGAAATGGTACGAAACTTCACAGAGCATTTATATATTTTACGAGGGAATATTATGATGGATGTCCATGCAAAAACTTATCCGAAAATTAGATTCTATGATACTTTTCGAAATGCATGTTTCGGTCAAATATCATAATATATTATACTCTAGTTTCGGTCAAACAAAAATTAATTGGGGACTATTTGAAATGATACGAGACTTCACATATAATTTATATATGTTAAGAGGGAAGGTTATTATGAAGTCCATGCAAAAAAAATCATCTAAAAATTAGATTCTAAGAAACTTTTCGAAATGCATGTTTCGGTCAAAAATCATAGTATATTATACACTAGTTTCGTCAAAAAAATCAAATTTTAATGGGAACTATTTGAAATAATACGAGACTTTTCATATCATTTGTATATGTTAAGAGGGGAGGTTATGATGGTATTCCATTTAAAAAAAATCATTTGAAAAATATATTCTATGAAACTTTTCGATATGCAAGTTTCGTTTAAAAATCATAATATATTATGCATTAGTTTCTGTCAAAAAAATAATTTAATTGGGGTCTATTTGAAATGACACGGGACTTCACATATCATTTATATATGATAAGAGGGAAGGTTATGATGGAAGTCGATGCAAAAAAATCATCTAAAAATTAGATTCTATGAAACTTTTAGAAATGCAAGTTTCGGTTAAAAATCATAGTATATAATACACTAGTTTCGGTCAAAAATCAAATTAAATCTGGGATTGTTCGAAATGGTAAGAAACTTCACATATCATTTATATATTTTACGAGAGAATATTATGATGGATGTCCATGCAAAAAATATCCGAAAATTAGATTCTATGAAACTTTTCGAAATGCAAGTTTCTGTCAAAATCAAAGTATATTATACACTAGTTTCGGTCAAAAATATCAAATTTAATTGGGGACTATTTAAAATGATACGAGACTTCACATATCATTTATATATGTTAAGAGGTAAGGTTATGATGGAAGTCCATGCAAAAAAATTATCTAAAAATTAGAATCTATGAATCTTTTCGAAATGCAACTTTCGGTCAAAAATCATAGTATATTATACACTAGTTTCGGTCAAAAAATCAAATTTAATTGGGGACTATTTGAAATGATACGAGACTTCACATATAATTTATATATGTTAAGAGGGAAGGTTATTATGAAGTCCATGCAAAAAAAATCATCTAAAAATTAGATTCTAAGAAACTTTTCGAAATGCATGTTTCGGTCAAAAATCATAGTATATTATACACTAGTTTCGTCAAAAAAATCAAATTTTAATGGGAACTATTTGAAATAATACGAGACTTTTCATATCATTTGTATATGTTAAGAGGGGAGGTTATGATGGTATTCCATTTAAAAAAAATCATTTGAAAAATATATTCTATGAAACTTTTCGATATGCAAGTTTCGTTTAAAAATCATAATATATTATGCATTAGTTTCTGTCAAAAAAATAATTTAATTGGGGTCTATTTGAAATGACACGGGACTTCACATATCATTTATATATGATAAGAGGGAAGGTTATGATGGAAGTCGATGCAAAAAAATCATCTAAAAATTAGATTCTATGAAACTTTTAGAAATGCAAGTTTCGGTTAAAAATCATAGTATATAATACACTAGTTTCGGTCAAAAATCAAATTAAATCTGGGATTGTTCGAAATGGTAAGAAACTTCACATATCATTTATATATTTTACGAGAGAATATTATGATGGATGTCCATGCAAAAAATATCCGAAAATTAGATTCTATGAAACTTTTCGAAATGCAAGTTTCTGTCAAAATCAAAGTATATTATACACTAGTTTCGGTCAAAAATATCAAATTTAATTGGGGACTATTTAAAATGATACGAGACTTCACATATCATTTATATATGTTAAGAGGTAAGGTTATGATGGAAGTCCATGCAAAAAAATTATCTAAAAATTAGAATCTATGAATCTTTTCGAAATGCAACTTTCGGTCAAAAATCATAGTATATTATACACTAGTTTCGGTCAAAAAATCAAATTTAATTGGGGACTATTTGAAATGATACGAGACTTCACATATAATTTATATATGTTAAGAGGGAAGGTTATTATGAAGTCCATGCAAAAAAAATCATCTAAAAATTAGATTCTAAGAAACTTTTCGAAATGCATGTTTCGGTCAAAAATCATAGTATATTATACACTAGTTTCGTCAAAAAAATCAAATTTTAATGGGAACTATTTGAAATAATACGAGACTTTTCATATCATTTGTATATGTTAAGAGGGGAGGTTATGATGGTATTCCATTTAAAAAAAATCATTTGAAAAATATATTCTATGAAACTTTTCGATATGCAAGTTTCGTTTAAAAATCATAATATATTATGCATTAGTTTCGGTCAAAAAAATAATTTAATTGGGGTCTATTTGAAATGACACGGGACTTCACATATCATTTATATATGATAAGAGGGAAGGTTATGATGGAAGTCGATGCAAAAAAATCATCTAAAAATTAGATTCTATGAAACTTTTAGAAATGCAAGTTTCGGTTAAAAATCATAGTATATAATACACTAGTTTCGGTCAAAAATCAAATTAAATCTGGGATTGTTCGAAATGGTAAGAAACTTCACATATCATTTATATATTTTACGAGAGAATATTATGATGGATGTCCATGCAAAAAATATCCGAAAATTAGATTCTATGAAACTTTTCGAAATGCAAGTTTCTGTCAAAATCAAAGTATATTATACACTAGTTTCGGTCAAAAATATCAAATTTAATTGGGGACTATTTAAAATGATACGAGACTTCACATATCATTTATATATGTTAAGAGGTAAGGTTATGATGGAAGTCCATGCAAAAAAATTATCTAAAAATTAGAATCTATGAATCTTTTCGAAATGCAACTTTCGGTCAAAAATCATAGTATATTATACACTAGTTTCGGTCAAAAAATCAAATTTAATTGGGGACTATTTGAAATGATACGAGACTTCACATATAATTTATATATGTTAAGAGGGAAGGTTATTATGAAGTCCATGCAAAAAAAATCATCTAAAAATTAGATTCTAAGAAACTTTTCGAAATGCATGTTTCGGTCAAAAATCATAGTATATTATACACTAGTTTCGTCAAAAAAATCAAATTTTAATGGGAACTATTTGAAATAATACGAGACTTTTCATATCATTTGTATATGTTAAGAGGGGAGGTTATGATGGTATTCCATTTAAAAAAAATCATTTGAAAAATATATTCTATGAAACTTTTCGATATGCAAGTTTCGTTTAAAAATCATAATATATTATGCATTAGTTTCGGTCAAAAAAATAATTTAATTGGGGTCTATTTGAAATGACACGGGACTTCACATATCATTTATATATGATAAGAGGGAAGGTTATGATGGAAGTCGATGCAAAAAAATCATCTAAAAATTAGATTCTATGAAACTTTTAGAAATGCAAGTTTCGGTTAAAAATCATAGTATATAATACACTAGTTTCGGTCAAAAATCAAATTAAATCTGGGATTGTTCGAAATGGTAAGAAACTTCACATATCATTTATATATTTTACGAGAGAATATTATGATGGATGTCCATGCAAAAAATATCCGAAAATTAGATTCTATGAAACTTTTCGAAATGCAAGTTTCTGTCAAAATCAAAGTATATTATACACTAGTTTCGGTCAAAAATATCAAATTTAATTGGGGACTATTTAAAATGATACGAGACTTCACATATCATTTATATATGTTAAGAGGTAAGGTTATGATGGAAGTCCATGCAAAAAAATTATCTAAAAATTAGAATCTATGAATCTTTTCGAAATGCAACTTTCGGTCAAAAATCATAGTATATTATACACTAGTTTCGGTCAAAAAATCAAATTTAATTGGGGACTATTTGAAATGATACGAGACTTCACATATCATTTATATATGTTAAGTGGGAAGGTCATGATGAAAGTACATGCAACAAAAATCATCAGAAAACTAGATTCTATGAAAGTTTTCGAAATGCAAGTTTCGGTCAAAAAATCATAATATATTATACACTAGTTTATGCTAGTTTCGGCCAAAAATCAAATTAAATCTGGGATTGTTCGAAATGGTACGAAACTTCACATATCATTTATATATTTTACGAGGGAATATTATGATGGATGTCCATGCAAAAAATATCCGTAAATTAGATTCTATGAAACTTTTCAAAATGCAAGTTTCTGTCAAAAATCATAGTATATTATAAACTAGTTTCGGTTAAAAAAATCAAATTTAATTGGGGACTATTTAAAATGATAAGAGACTTCACCTATAATTTTTATATGTTATGAGTGAAGGTTATGATGGAATTCCATGCAAAAAATCATCTAAAAATTAGAATCTATGAATCTTTTCGAAATGCAACTTTCCTTCAAATATCATAGTATTTTATACACTAGTTTCGGTCAAAAAAATAAAATTTAATTGGGGACTATTTGAAATGATACGAGACTTCACATATCATTTATATAAGTTAAGAGCGAAGGTCATGATGGAAATACATGCAAAAAAAGTCATCTGAAAACTAGATTCTATGAAAATTTTCGAAATGCAAGTCTCAGTCAAAAATCATAGTATATTATGCACTAGTTTCGGTCAAAAAAATAATTTAATTGGGGTCTATTTGAAATGATACGAAACTTCACATATCATTTATATATGTTAAGAAGGAAGGTTATGATGGTAGTCGATGCAAAAAAAAACATCTAAAAATTAGATTCTATGAAAATTTTCGAAATGCAAGTTTCGGTCAAAAATCATTGTATATAATACACTAGTTTCGATCAAATAAATCAAATTTAATTGGGGACTATTTGAAATGATACGAGAGTTCACATATCATTTATATATGTTAAGAGGGAAGTTTGTGATTGAAGTCCATGCAAAAAATTAACTGAAAATTAGAATCTATGAAACGTTTCGAAATGCATGTTTCAGTCAAAAATCCTAGTATATTATACACTACTTTCGGTCAAAAAAATCAAATTTAAATGGGGACGATTTGAAATGATACGAGACTTCACATATCATTTATATGATAAGAGGGAAGGTCATGATGGAAGTACATGCAAAAAATCATATGAAAACTAGATTCTATGAAACTTTTCAAAATACAAGTTTCAATCAAAAATCATAGTATATTATGCACTAGTTTCGGTCAAAGAAATAATTTAATTGGGGACTATTTGAAATGATACCAGACTTCACATATCATTAATATATGTTAAGATGGAATTTTATGATGGAAGTCCATCCAAAAAAAATCATCTAAAAATTAGATTCTATGATACTTTTTGAAACGCAAGTTTTGGTCAAAAAGCATAGTATATTATACACTAGTTTCGGTCAAAAAATCAAATTTAAATGGGGTCTATTTGAAATGATACGAGACTTTTCAGATCATTTATATATGTTAAGATGGATAGTTATGATGGAAGTCCATGCAAAAAAAAATCATCTGAAAACTAGATTCTGTGAAACTTTTCGAAAAGCAAGTTTCGGTCAAAAAATCATAATATATTATACACTAGTTTATACTAGTTTCGGCCAAAAATCAAATTAAATCGGGGACTATTTGAAATGGTACGAAACTTCACAGAGCATTTATATATTTTACGGGGGAATATTATGATGGATGTCCATGCAAAAACTTATCCGAAAATTAGATTCTATGATACTTTTCGAAATGCATGTTTCGGTCAAATATCATAATATATTATACTCTAGTTTCGGTCAAACAAAAATTAATTGGGGACTATTTGAAATGATACGAGACTTCACATATAATTTATATATGTTAAGAGGGAAGGTTATTATGAAGTCCATGCAAAAAAAATCATCTAAAAGTTAGATTCTAAGAAACTTTTCGAAATGCATGTTTCGGTCAAAAATCATAGTATATTATACACTAGTTTCGTCAAAAAAATCAAATTTTAATGGGAACTATTTGAAATAATACGAGACTTTTCATATCATTTGTATATGTTAAGAGGGGAGGTTATGATGGTATTCCATTTAAAAAAAATCATTTGAAAAATATATTCTATGAAACTTTTCGATATGCAAGTTTCGTTTAAAAATCATAATATATTATGCATTAGTTTCTGTCAAAAAAATAATTTAATTGGGGTCTATTTGAAATGACACGGGACTTCACATATCATTTATATATGATAAGAGGGAAGGTTATGATGGAAGTCGATGCAAAAAAATCATCTAAAAATTAGATTCTATGAAACTTTTAGAAATGCAAGTTTCGGTTAAAAATCATAGTATATAATACACTAGTTTCGGTCTAAAATCAAATTAAATCTGGGATTGTTCGAAATGGTAAGAAACTTCACATATCATTTATATATTTTACGAGAGAATATTATGATGGATGTCCATGCAAAAAATATCCGAAAATTAGATTCTATGAAACTTTTCGAAATGCAAGTTTCTGTCAAAATCAAAGTATATTATACACTAGTTTCGGTCAAAAATATCAAATTTAATTGGGGACTATTTAAAATGATACGAGACTTCACATATCATTTATATATGTTAAGAGGTAAGGTTATGATGGAAGTCCATGCAAAAAAATTATCTAAAAATTAGAATCTATGAATCTTTTCGAAATGCAACTTTCGGTCAAAAATCATAGTATATTATACACTAGTTTCGGTCAAAAAATCAAATTTAATTGGGGACTATTTGAAATGATACGAGACTTCACATATCATTTATATATGTTAAGAGGGAAGGTCATGATGAAAGTACATGCAACAAAAATCATCAGAAAACTAGATTCTATGAAAGTTTTCGAAATGCAAGTTTCGGTCAAAAAATCATAATATATTATACACTAGTTTATGCTAGTTTCGGCCAAAAATCAAATTAAATCTGGGATTGTTCGAAATGGTACGAAACTTCACATATCATTTATATATTTTACGAGGGAATATTATGATGGATGTCCATGCAAAAAATATCCGTAAATTAGATTCTATGAAACTTTTCGAAATGCAAGTTTCTGTCAAAAATCATAGTATATTATAAACTAGTTTCGGTTAAAAAAATCAAATTTAATTGGGGACTATTTAAAATGATAAGAGACTTCACCTATAATTTTTATATGTTATGAGTGAAGGTTATGATGGAATTCCATGCAAAAAATCATCTAAAAATTAGAATCTATGAATCTTTTCGAAATGCAACTTTCCTTCAAATATCATAGTATTTTATACACTAGTTTCGGTCAAAAAAATAAAATTTAATTGGGGACTATTTGAAATGATACGAGACTTCACATATCATTTATATAAGTTAAGAGCGAAGGTCATGATGGAAATACATGCAAAAAAAGTCATCTGAAAACTAGATTCTATGAAAATTTTCGAAATGCAAGTTTCAGTCAAAAATCATAGTATATTATGCACTAGTTTCGGTCAAAAAAATAATTTAATTGGGGTCTATTTGAAATGATACGAAACTTCACATATCATTTATATATGTTAAGAAGGAAGGTTATGATGGTAGTCGATGCAAAAAAAAATCATCTAAAAATTAGATTCTATGAAAATTTTTGAAATGCAAGTTTCGGTCAAAAATCATTGTATATAATACACTAGTTTCGGTCAAATAAATCAAATTTAATTGGGGACTATTTGAAATGATACGAGAGTTCACATATCATTTATATATGTTAAGAGGGAAGTTTGTGATTGAAGTCCATGCAAAAAATTAACTGAAAATTAGAATCTATGAAACGTTTCGAAATGCATGTTTCGGTCAAAAATCCTAGTATATTATACACTACTTTCGGTCAAAAAAATCAAATTTAAATGGGGACGATTTGAAATGATACGAGACTTCACATATCATTTATATGATAAGAGGGAAGGTCATGATGGAAGTACATGCAAAAAATCATATGAAAACTAGATTCTATGAAACTTTTCAAAATACAAGTTTCAATCAAAAATCATAGTATATTATGCACTAGTTTCGGTCAAAGAAATAATTTAATTGGGGACTATTTGAAATGATACCAGACTTCACATATCATTTATATATGTTAAGATGGAATTTTATGATGGAAGTCCATCCAAAAAAAATCATCTAAAAATTAGATTCTATGATACTTTTTGAAACGCAAGTTTTGGTCAAAAAGCATAGTATATTATACACTAGTTTCGGTCAAAAAATCAAATTTAAATGGGGTCTATTTGAAATGATACGAGACTTTTCAGATCATTTATATATGTTAAGATGGATAGTTATGATGGAAGTCCATGCAAAAAAAAATCATCTGAAAACTAGATTCTGTGAAACTTTTCGAAAAGCAAGTTTCGGTCAAAAAATCATAATATATTATACACTAGTTTATACTAGTTTCGGCCAAAAATCAAATTAAATCGGGGACTATTTGAAATGGTACGAAACTTCACAGAGCATTTATATATTTTACGAGGGAATATTATGATGGATGTCCATGCAAAAACTTATCCGAAAATTAGATGCTATGATACTTTTCGAAATGCATGTTTCGGTAAAATATCATAATATATTATACTCTAGTTTCGGTCAAACAAAAATTAATTGGGGACTATTTGACATGATACGAGACTTCACATATAATTTATATATGTTAAGAGGGAAGGTTATTATGAAGTCCATGCAAAAAAATCATCTAAAAATTAGATTCTAAGAAACTTTTCGAAATGCATGTTTCGGTCAAAAATCATAGTATATTATACACTAGTTTCGTCAAAAAAATCAAATTTTAATGGGAACTATTTGAAATAATACGAGACTTTTCATATCATTTGTATATGTTAAGAGGGGAGGTTATGATGGTATTCCATTTAAAAAAAATCATTTGAAAAATATATTCTATGAAACTTTTCGATATGCAAGTTTCGTTTAAAAATCATAATATATTATGCATTAGTTTCTGTCAAAAAAATAATTTAATTGGGGTCTATTTGAAATGACACGGGACTTCACATATCATTTATATATGATAAGAGGGAAGGTTATGATGGAAGTCGATGCAAAAAAATCATCTAAAAATTAGATTCTATGAAACTTTTAGAAATGCAAGTTTCGGTTAAAAATCATAGTATATAATACACTAGTTTCGGTCAAAAATCAAATTAAATCTGGGATTGTTCGAAATGGTAAGAAACTTCACATATCATTTATATATTTTACGAGAGAATATTATGATGGATGTCCATGCAAAAAATATCCGAAAATTAGATTCTATGAAACTTTTCGAAATGCAAGTTTCTGTCAAAATCATAGTATATTATACACTAGTTTCGGTCAAAAATATCAAATTTAATTGGGGACTATTTAAAATGATACGAGACTTCACATATCATTTATATATGTTAAGAGGTAAGGTTATGATGGAAGTCCATGCAAAAAAATTATCTAAAAATTAGAATCTATGAATCTTTTCGAAATGCAACTTTCGGTCAAAAATCATAGTATATTATACACTAGTTTCGGTCAAAAAATCAAATTTAATTGGGGACTATTTGAAATGATACGAGACTTCACATATCATTTATATATGTTAAGAGGGAAGGTCATGATGAAAGTACATGCAACAAAAATCATCAGAAAACTAGATTCTATGAAAGTTTTCGAAATGCAAGTTTCGGTCAAAAAATCATAATATATTATACACTAGTTTATGCTAGTTTCGGCCAAAAATCAAATTAAATCTGGGATTGTTCGAAATGGTACGAAACTTCACATATCATTTATATATTTTACGAGGGAATATTATGATTGATGTCCATGCAAAAAATATTCGTAAATTAGATTCTATGAAACTTTTCGAAATGCAAGTTTCTGTCAAAAATCATAGTATATTATAAACTAGTTTCGGTTAAAAAAATAAAATTTAATTGGGGACTATTTAAAATGATAAGAGACTTCACCTATAATTTTTATATGTTATGAGTGAAGGTTATGATGGAATTCCATGCAAAAAATCATCTAAAAATTAGAATCTATGAATCTTTTCGAAATGCAACTTTCCTTCAAATATCATAGTATTTTATACACTAGTTTCGGTCAAAAAAATAAAATTTAATTGGGGACTATTTGAAATGATACGAGACTTCACATATCATTTATATAAGTTAAGAGCGAAGGTCATGATGGAAATACATGCAAAAAAAGTCATCTGAAAACTAGATTCTATGAAAATTTTCGAAATGCAAGTTTCCGTCAAAAATCATAGTATATTATGCACTAGTTTCGGTCAAAAAAATAATTTAATTGGGGTCTATTTGAAATGATACGAAACTTCACATATCATTTATATATGTTAAGAAGGAAGGTTATGATGGTAGTCGATGCAAAAAAAAATCATCTAAAAATTAGATTCTATGAAAATTTTTGAAATGCAAGTTTCGGTCAAAAATCATTGTATATAATACACTAGTTTCGGTCAAATAAATCAAATTTAATTGGGGACTATTTGAAATGATACGAGAGTTCACATATCATTTATATATGTTAAGAGGGAAGTTTGTGATTGAAGTCCATGCAAAAAATTAACTGAAAATTAGAATCTATGAAACGTTTCGAAATGCATGTTTCGGTCAAAAATCCTAGTATATTATACACTACTTTCGGTCAAAAAAATCAAATTTAAATGGGGACGATTTGAAATGATACGAGACTTCACATATCATTTATATGATAAGAGGGAAGGTCATGATGGAAGTACATGCAAAAAATCATATGAAAACTAGATTCTATGAAACTTTTCAAAATACAAGTTTCAATCAAAAATCATAGTATATTATGCACTAGTTTCGGTCAAAGAAATAATTTAATTGGGGACTATTTGAAATGATACCAGACTTCACATATCATTTATATATGTTAAGATGGAATTTTATGATGGAAGTCCATCCAAAAAAAATCATCTAAAAATTAGATTCTATGATACTTTTTGAAACGCAAGTTTTGGTCAAAAAGCATAGTATATTATACACTAGTTTCGGTCAAAAAATCAAATTTAAATGGGGTCTATTTGAAATGATACGAGACTTTTCAGATCATTTATATATGTTAAGATGGATAGTTATGATGGAAGTCCATGCAAAAAAAAATCATCTGAAAACTAGATTCTGTGAAACTTTTCGAAAAGCAAGTTTCGGTCAAAAAATCATAATATATTATACACTAGTTTATACTAGTTTCGGCCAAAAATCAAATTAAATCGGGGACTATTTGAAATGGTACGAAACTTCACAGAGCATTTATATATTTTACGAGGGAATATTATGATGGATGTCCATGCAAAAACTTATCCGAAAATTAGATGCTATGATACTTTTCGAAATGCATGTTTCGGTCAAATATCATAATATATTATACTCTAGTTTCGGTCAAACAAAAATTAATTGGGGACTATTTGACATGATACGAGACTTCACATATAATTTATATATGTTAAGAGGGAAGGTTATTATGAAGTCCATGCAAAAAAAATCATCTAAAAATTAGATTCTAAGAAACTTTTCGAAATGCATGTTTCGGTCAAAAATCATAGTATATTATACACTAGTTTCGTCAAAAAAATCAAATTTTAATGGGAACTATTTGAAATAATACGAGACTTTTCATATCATTTGTATATGTTAAGAGGGGAGGTTATGATGGTATTCCATTTAAAAAAAATCATTTGAAAAATATATTCTATGAAACTTTTCGATATGCAAGTTTCGTTTAAAAATCATAATATATTATGCATTAGTTTCTGTCAAAAAAATAATTTAATTGGGGTCTATTTGAAATGACACGGGACTTCACATATCATTTATATATGATAAGAGGGAAGGTTATGATGGAAGTCGATGCAAAAAAATCATCTAAAAATTAGATTCTATGAAACTTTTAGAAATGCAAGTTTCGGTTAAAAATCATAGTATATAATACACTAGTTTCGGTCAAAAATCAAATTAAATCTGGGATTGTTCGAAATGGTAAGAAACTTCACATATCATTTATATATTTTACGAGAGAATATTATGATGGATGTCCATGCAAAAAATATCAGAAAATTAGATTCTATGAAACTTTTCGAAATGCAAGTTTCTGTCAAAATCAAAGTATATTATACACTAGTTTCGGTCAAAAATATCAAATTTAATTGGGGACTATTTAAAATGATACGAGACTTCACATATCATTTATATATGTTAAGAGGTAAGGTTATGATGGAAGTCCATGCAAAAAAAATTATCTAAAAATTAGAATCTATGAATCTTTTCGAAATGCAACTTTCGGTCAAAAATCATAGTATATTATACACTAGTTTCGGTCAAAAAATCAAATTTAATTGGGGACTATTTGAAATGATACGAGACTTCACATATCATTTATATATGTTAAGAGGGAAGGTCATGATGAAAGTACATGCAACAAAAATCATCAGAAAACTAGATTCTATGAAAGTTTTCGAAATGCAAGTTTCGGTCAAAAAATCATAATATATTATACACTAGTTTATGCTAGTTTCGGCCAAAAATCAAATTAAATCTGGGATTGTTCGAAATGGTAAGAAACTTCACATATCATTTATATATTTTACGAGGGAATATTATGATGGATGTCCATGCAAAAAATATCCGTAAATTAGATTCTATGAAACTTTTCGAAATGCAAGTTTCTGTCAAAAATCATAGTATATTATAAACTAGTTTCGGTTAAAAAAATCAAATTTAATTGGGGACTATTTAAAATGATAAGAGACTTCACCTATAATTTTTATATGTTATGAGTGAAGGTTATGATGGAATTCCATGCAAAAAATCATCTAAAAATTAGAATCTATGAATCTTTTCGAAATGCAACTTTCCTTCAAATATCATAGTATTTTATACACTAGTTTCGGTCAAAAAAATAAAATTTAATTGGGGACTATTTGAAATGATACGAGACTTCACATATCATTTATATAAGTTAAGAGCGAAGGTCATGATGGAAATACATGCAAAAAAAGTCATCTGAAAACTAGATTCTATGAAAATTTTCGAAATGCAAGTTTCCGTCAAAAATCATAGTATATTATGCACTAGTTTCGGTCAAAAAAATAATTTAATTGGGGTCTATTTGAAATGATACGAAACTTCACATATCATTTATATATGTTAAGAAGGAAGGTTATGATGGTAGTCGATGCAAAAAAAAATCATCTAAAAATTAGATTCTATGAAAATTTTTGAAATGCAAGTTTCGGTCAAAAATCATTGTATATAATACACTAGTTTCGGTCAAATAAATCAAATTTAATTGGGGACTATTTGAAATGATACGAGAGTTCACATATCATTTATATATGTTAAGAGGGAAGTTTGTGATTGAAGTCCATGCAAAAAATTAACTGAAAATTAGAATCTATGAAACGTTTCGAAATGCATGTTTCGGTCAAAAATCCTAGTATATTATACACTACTTTCGGTCAAAAAAATCAAATTTAAATGGGGACGATTTTAAATGATACGAGACTTCACATATCATTTATATGATAAGAGGGAAGGTCATGATGGAAGTACATGCAAAAAATCATATGAAAACTAGATTCTATGAAACTTTTCAAAATACAAGTTTCAATCAAAAATCATAGTATATTATGCACTAGTTTCGGTCAAAGAAATAATTTAATTGGGGACTATTTGAAATGATACCAGACTTCACATATCATTTATATATGTTAAGATGGAATTTTATGATGGAAGTCCATCCAAAAAAAATCATCTAAAAATTAGATTCTATGATACTTTTTGAAACGCAAGTTTTGGTCAAAAAGCATAGTATATTATACACTAGTTTCGGTCAAAAAATCAAATTTAAATGGGGTCTATTTGAAATGATACGAGACTTTTCAGATCATTTATATATGTTAAGATGGATAGTTATGATGGAAGTCCATGCAAAAAAAAATCATCTGAAAACTAGATTCTGTGAAACTTTTCGAAAAGCAAGTTTCGGTCAAAAAATCATAATATATTATACACTAGTTTATACTAGTTTCGGCCAAAAATCAAATTAAATCGGGGACTATTTGAAATGGTACGAAACTTCACAGAGCATTTATATATTTTACGAGGGAATATTATGATGGATGTCCATGCAAAAACTTATCCGAAAATTAGATTCTATGATACTTTTCGAAATGCATGTCTCGGTCAAATATCATAATATATTATACTCTAGTTTCGGTCAAACAAAAATTAATTGGGGACTATTTGAAATGATACGAGACTTCACATATAATTTATATATGTTAAGAGGGAAGGTTATTATGAAGTCCATGCAAAAAAAATCATCTAAAAATTAGATTCTAAGAAACTTTTCGAAATGCATGTTTCGGTCAAAAATAATAGTATATTATACACTAGTTTCGGTCAAAAAAATCAAATTTAAATGGGGACGATTTGAAATGATACGAGACTTTTCATATCATTTGTATATGTTAAGAGGGGAGGTTATGATGGTATTCCATTTAAAAAAAATCATTTGAAAAATATATTCTATGAAACTTTTCGATATGCAAGTTTCGTTCAAAAATCATGATATATTATGCATTAGTTTCGGTCAAAAAAATAATTTAATTGGGGTCTATTTGAAATGACACGGGACTTCACATATCATTTATATATGATAAGATGGAAGGTTATGATGGAAGTCGATGCAAAAAAATCATCTAAAAATTAGATTCTATGAAACTTTTCGAAATGCAAGTTTCGGTTAAAAATCATAGTATATAATACACTAGTTTCGGTCAAAAATCAAATTAAATCTGGGATTGTTCGAAATGGTAAGAAACTTCACATATCATTTATATATTTTACGAGAGAATATTATGATGGATGTCCATGCAAAAAATATCCGAAAATTAGATTCTATGAAACTTTCGAAATGCAAGTTTCTGTCAAAAATCATAGTATATTATACACTAGTTTTGGTCAAAAAATCAAATTTAATTGGGGACTATTTGAAATGATACGAGACTTCACATATCATTTATATATGTTAAGAGGGAAGGTCATGATGAAAGTACATGCAACAAAAATCATCAGAAAACAAGATTCTATGAAAGTTTTCGAAATGCAAGTTTCGGTCAAAAAATCATAATATATTATACAGTAGTTTATGCTAGTTTCGGCCAAAAATAAAATTAAATCTGGGATTGTTCGAAATGGTACTAAATTTAACATATCATTTATATATTTTACGAGGGAATATTATGATGGATGTCCATGCTAAAAATATCCGTAAATTAGATTCTATGAAACTTTTCGAAATGTAAGTTTCTGTCAAAAATCATAGTATATTATACACTAGTTTCGGCCAAAAAAATCAAATTTAATTGGGGACTATTTAAAATGATAAGAGACTTCACCTATAATTTTCATATGTTATGAGTGAAGGTTATGATGGAATTCCATGCAAAAAATCATCTAAAAATTAGAATCTACAAATCTTTTCGAAATGCAACTTTCGCTCAAAAATCATAGTATTTTATACACTAGTTTCGGTCAAAAAAATAAAATTTAATTGGGGACTATTTGAAATGATACGAGACTTCACATATCATTGATATAAGTTAAGAGCTAAGGTCATGATGGAAATACATGCAAAAAAAGTCATCTGTAAACTAGATTCTATGAAAAATTTCGAAATGCAAGTTTCGGTCAAAAAATAATTTAATTGGGGTCTATTTGAAATGATACGAGACTTCACATATCATTTATATATGTTATGAAGGAAGGTTTTGATGGTAGTCGATGCAAAAAAATCATCTAAAAATTAGATTCTATGAAAATTTTCGAAATGCAAGTTTCGGTCAACAATCATAGTATATAATACACTAGTTTCGGTCAAATAAATCAAATTTAATTGGGGAATATTTGAAATGATACGAGAGTTCACATATCATTTATATATGTTAAGAGGGAAGTTTATGATTGTGTCCATGCAAAAAATTAACTGAAAACTAGAATCTATGAAACGTTTCGAAATGCATGTTTCGGTCAAAAATCCTAGTATATTTAATATACACTACTTTCGGTCAAAAAAATCAAATTTAAAATGATACGTGACTTCACATTTCATTTATATGTGAAGAGGGAAGGTCATGATGGAAGTACATGCAAAAAATCATATGAAAACTAGATTCTATGAAACTTTTCAAAATACAAGTTTCAATCAAAAATCATAGTATATTATGCACTAGTTTCGGTCAAAGAAATAATTTAATTGAGGACTATTTGAAATGATACCAGACTTCACATATCATTTATATATGTTAAGATGGAATTTTATGATGGAAGTCCATCCAAAAAAAATCATCTAAAAATTAGATTCTATGATACTTTTTGAAACGCAAGTTTTGGTCAAAAAGCATAGTATATTATACACTAGTTTCGGTCAAAAAATCAAATTTAAATGGGGTTTATTTGAAATGATACGAGACTTTTCAGATCATTTATATATGTTAAGATGGATAGTTATGATGGAAGTCCATGCAAAAAAAAATCATCTGAAAACTAGATTCTGTGAAACTTTTCGAAAAGCAAGTTTCGGTCAAAAAATCATAATATATTATACACTAGTTTATACTAGTTTCGGCCAAAAATCAAATTAAATCGGGGACTATTTGAAATGGTACGAAACTTCACAGAGCATTTATATATTTTACGAGGGAATATTATGATGGATGTCCATGCAAAAACTTATCCGAAAATTAGATTCTATGAATCTTTTCGAAATGCATGTTTCGGTCAAATATCATAATATATTATACTCTAGTTTCGGTCAAACAAAAATTAATTGGGGACTATTTGAAATGATACGAGACTTCACATATAATTTATATATGTAAAGAGAGAAGGTTATTATGAAGTCCATGCAAAAAAAAATCATCTAAAAATTAGATTCTAAGAAACTTTTCGAAATGCATGTTTCGGTCAAAAATCATAGTATATTCTACACTAGTTTCGTCAAAAAAATCAAATTTAAATGGGAACTATTTGAAATAATACGAGACTTTTCATATCATTTATATATGTTAAGAGGGGAGGTTATGATGGAATTCCATTTAATAAAAATCATTTGAAAACTAGATTCTATGAAACTTTTCGAAATGCAAGTTTCGTTCAAAAATCATAATATAGTATGCATTAGTTTCGATCAAAAAAATAATTTAATTGGGGTCTATTTGAAATAACACTGGACTTCAGATATCATTTATATTTGATAAGAGGGAAGGTTATGATGGATTTCGATGCAAAAAAAATCATCTAAAAATTAGATTCTATGAAACTTTTCGAAATGCAAGTTTCGGTTAAAAATCATAGTATATAATACACTAGTTTCGGTCAAAAAAATCAAATTTAATTGGGGACTATTTGAAATTGTATGAGACTTTTCAGATCATTAATATATGTTAAGAGGGAAGGTTATGATGGAAGTCCATGCAAAAAAACCATCTGAAAACTAGATTCTATGAAACTTTTCGAAATGCAAGTTTCGGTCAAAAAAGCACAATATTTTATACACTAGTTTATACTAGTTTCGGTCAAAAATCAAATTAAATCTGGGATTGTTCGAAATGGTACGAAACTTCACATATCATTTATATATTTTATGAGGGAATATTATGATGGATGTCCATGCAAAAAATATCCGAAAATTAGATTCTATGAAACTCTTCGAAATACAAGTTTCTGTCAAAAATCATAGTATATTATACACTAGTTTCGGTCAAAAATATCAAATTTAATTGGAGACTATTTAAAATGATACGAGACTTCACATAATATTTATATATGTTAAGAGGTAAGGTTATGATTGAAGTCCATGCAAAAAAATTATCTAAAAATTAGAATCTATGAATCTTTTTGAAATGCAACTTTCGATCAAAAATCATAGTATATTATACACTAGTTTCGGTCAAAAAATCAAATTTAATTGGGGACTATTTGAAATGATACGAGACTTCACATATCATTTATATATGTTAAGAGGGAAGGTCATGATGAAAGTACATGCAACAAAAATCATCAGAAAACTAGATTCTATGAAAGTTTTCGAAATGCATGTTTCGGTCAAAAAATCATAATATATTATACACTAGTTTATGCTAGTTTCGGCCAAAAATCAAATTAAATCTGGGATTGTTCGAAATGGTACGAAACTTCACATATAATTTATATATTTTACGAGGGAATATTATGATGGATGTCCATGCAAAAAATATCCGTAAATTAGATTCTATGAAACTTTTCAAAATGCAAGTTTCTGTTAAAAATCATAATAATACACAAGTTTCGGTCAAAAAAATCAAATTTAATTGGGGACTATTTAAAATGATAAGAGACTTCACCTATAATTTTTATATGTTATGAGGGAAGGTTATGATGGAATTCGATGCAAAAAATCATCTAAAAATTAGAATCTATGAATCTTTTCGAAATGCAACTTTCGCTCAAAAATCATAGTATTTTATACACTAGTTTCGGTCAAAAAAATAAAATTTAATTGGGGACTATTTGAAATGATACAAGACTTCACATATCATTTATATAAGTTAAGAGCGAAGGTCATGATGGAAATACATGCAAAAAAAGTCATCTGAAAACTAGATTCTATGAAACTTTTCGAAATGCATGTTTCGGTCAAAAATCATAGTATATTATGCACTAGTTTCGGTCAAAAAAATAATTTAATTGGGGTCTATTTGAAATGATACGAGACTTCACATATCATTTATATATGTTAAGAAGGAAGGTTTTGATGGTAGTCGATGCAAAAAAATCATCTAAAAATTAGATTCTATGAAAATTTTCGAAATGCAAGTTTCGGTCAACAATCATAGTATATAATACACTAGTTTCGGTCAAATAAATCAAATTTAATTGGGGAATATTTGAAATGATACGAGAGTTCACATATCATTTATATATGTTAAGAGGGAAGTTTATGATTGTGTCCATGCAAAAAATTAACTGAAAACTAGAATCTATGAAACGTTTCGAAATGCGTGTTTCGGTCAAAAATCCTAGTATATTATACACTACTTTCGATCAAAAAAATCAAATTTAAATGGGGACTATTTGAAATGATACGAGACTTCACATTTCATTTATATGTGAAGAGGGAAGGTCATGATGGAAGTACATGCAAAAAATCATATGAAAACTAGATTCTATGAAACTTTTCAAAAAACAAGTTTCGGTCAAAAAACATAGTATATTATGTACTAGTTTCGGTCAAAGAAATATTTAATTGTGGACTATTTGAAATGATACGAGACTTCACGTATCATTTATATATGTTAATAGGGAAGGTTATGATGGAAGTACATGCAAAAAAATTATCTAAAAATTAGATTCTATGATACTTTTTGAAACGCAAGTTTTGTTCAAAAATCAAAGTATATTATACACTAGTTTCGGTCAAAAAATCCAATTTAAATGGGGTCTATTTGAAATGATACGAGACTTTTCAGATCATTTATATATGTTAAGATGGATGGTTATGATGGAAGTCCATGCAAAAAAAATCATCTGAAAACTAGATTCTGTGAAACTTTTCGAAAGGCAAGTTTCGGTCAAAAAATTATAATATATTATACACTAGTTTATACTAGTTTCTGTCAAAAATCAAATTAAATCGCGGACTATTTGAAATGGTACGAAACTTCACATAGCATTTATATATTTTACGAGGGAATATTATGATGGATGTCCATGCAAAAACTTATCTGAAACTTAGATTCTATGAAACTTTTCGAAATGCGTGTTTCGGTCAAAAATCCTAATATATTATACTCTAGTTTTGTTCAAACAAAAATTAATTGGAGACTATTTGAAATGATACGAGACTTCACATATAATTTATATATGTTAAGAGGGAAGGTTATGATGGAAGTCCATGCAAAAAAAATCATCTAAAAATTAGATTCTAAGAAAATTTTCGAAATGCATGTTTCAGTCAAAAATCATAGTATATTCTACACTAGTTTCGTCAAAAAAATCAAATTTAAATGGGAACTATTTGAAATAATACGAGACTTTTCATATCATTTATATATGTTAAGAGGGGAGGTTATGATGGAATTCTATTTAATAAAAATCATTTGAAAACTAGATTCTATGAAACTTTTCGAAATGCAAGTTTCGTTCAAAAATCATAATATAGTATGCATTAGTTTCGATCAAAAAAATAATTTAATTGGGGTCTATTTGAAATAACACGGGACTTCAGATATCATTTATATTTGATAAGAGGGAAGGTTATGATGGATTTCGATGCAAAAAAAAATCATCTAAAAATTAGATTCTATGAAACTTTTCGAAATGCATGTTTCGGTTAAAAATCATAGTATATAATACACTAGTTTCGGTCAAAAAAATCAAATTTAATTGGGGACTATTTTAAATTGTATGTGACTTTTCAGATCATTAATATATGTTAAGAGGGAAGGTTATGATGGAAGTCCATGCAAAAAAACCATCTGAAAACTAGATTCTATGAAACTTTTCGAAATGCAAGTTTCGGTCAAAAAAGCACAATATTTTATACACTAGTTTATACTAGTTTCGGTCAAAAATCAAATTAAATCTGGGATTGTTCGAAATGGTACGAAACTTCACATATCATTTATATATTTTATGAGGGAATATTATGATGGATGTCCATGCAAAAAATATCCGAAAATTAGATTCTATGAAACTCTTCGAAATACAAGTTTCTGTCAAAAATCATAGTATATTATACACTAGTTTCGGTCAAAAATATCAAATTTAATTGGAGACTATTTAAAATGATACGAGACTTCACATAATATTTATATATGTTAAGAGGTAAGGTTATGATTGAAGTCCATGCAAAAAAATTATCTAAAAATTAGAATCTATGAATCTTTTTGAAATGCAACTTTCGATCAAAAATCATAGTATATTATACACTAGTTTCGGTCAAAAAATCAAATTTAATTGGGGACTATTTGAAATGATACGAGACTTCACATATCATTTATATATGTTAAGAGGGAAGGTCATGATGAAAGTACATGCAACAAAAATCATCAGAAAACTAGATTCTATGAAAGTTTTCGAAATGCATGTTTCGGTCAAAAAATCATAATATATTATACACTAGTTTATGCTAGTTTCGGCCAAAAATCAAATTAAATCTGGGATTGTTCGAAATGGTACGAAACTTCACATATAATTTATATATTTTACGAGGGAATATTATGATGGATGTCCATGCAAAAAATATCCGTAAATTAGATTCTATGAAACTTTTCAAAATGCAAGTTTCTGTCAAAAATCATAATAATACACAAGTTTCGGTCAAAAAAATCAAATTTAATTGGGGACTATTTAAAATGATAAGAGACTTCACCTATAATTTTTATATGTTATGAGGGAAGGTTATGATGGAATTCGATGCAAAAAATCATCTAAAAATTAGAATCTATGAATCTTTTCGAAATGCAACTTTCGCTCAAAAATCATAGTATTTTATACACTAGTTTCGGTCAAAAAAATAAAATTTAATTGGGGACTATTTGAAATGATACAAGACTTCACATATCATTTATATAAGTTAAGAGCGAAGGTCATGATGGAAATACATGCAAAAAAAGTCATCTGAAAACTAGATTCTATGAAACTTTTCGAAATGCATGTTTCGGTCAAAAATCATAGTATATTATGCACTAGTTTCGGTCAAAAAAATAATTTAATTGGGGTCTATTTGAAATGATACGAGACTTCACATATCATTTATATATGTTAAGAAGGAAGGTTTTGATGGTAGTCGATGCAAAAAAATCATCTAAAAATTAGATTCTATGAAAATTTTCGAAATGCAAGTTTCGGTCAACAATCATAGTATATAATACACTAGTTTCGGTCAAATAAATCAAATTTAATTGGGGAATATTTGAAATGATACGAGAGTTCACATATCATTTATATATGTTAAGAGGGAAGTTTATGATTGTGTCCATGCAAAAAATTAACTGAAAACTAGAATCTATGAAACGTTTCGAAATGCGTGTTTCGGTCAAAAATCCTAGTATATTATACACTACTTTCGGTCAAAAAAATCAAATTTAAATGGGGACTATTTGAAATGATACGAGACTTCACATTTCATTTATATGTGAAGAGGGAAGGTCATGATGGAAGTACATGCAAAAAATCATATGAAAACTAGATTCTATGAAACTTTTCAAAAATAAGTTTCGGTCAAAAAACATAGTATATTATGCACTAGTTTCGGTCAAAGAAATATTTAATTGTGGACTATTTGAAATGATACGAGACTTCACGTATCATTTATATATGTTAATAGGGAAGGTTATGATGGAAGTACATGCAAAAAAATTATCTAAAAATTAGATTCTATGATACTTTTTGAAACGCAAGTTTTGTTCAAAAATCAAAGTATATTATACACTAGTTTCGGTCAAAAAAAGTTAATTTAAATGGGGTCTATTTGAAATGATACGAGACTTTTTAGATCATTTATATATGTTAAGATGGATGGTTATGATGGAAGTCCATGCAAAAAAAATCATCTGAAAACTAGATTCTGTGAAACTTTTCGAAAAGCAAGTTTCGGTCAAAAATCAAATTCAATCGGGGACTATTTGAAATGGTACGAAACTTCACATAGCATTTATATATTTTACGAGGGAATATTATGATGGATGTCCATGCAAAAACATATCTGAAACTTAGATTCTATGAAACTTTTCGAAATGCGTGTTTCGGTCAAAAATCCTAATATATTATACTCTAGTTTTGGTCAAACAAAAATTAATTGGAGACTATTTGAAATGATACGAGACTTCACATATAATTTATATATGTTAAGAGGGAAGGTTATGATGGAAGTCCATGCAAAAAAAAATCATCTAAAAATTAGATTCTAAGAAACTTTTCGAAATGCATGTTTCAGTCAAAAATCATAGTATATTCTACACTAGTTTCGTCAAAAAAATCAAATTTAAATGGGAACTATTTGAAATAATACGAGACTTTTAATATCATTTATATATGTTAAGAGGGGAGGTTATGATTGAATTCCATTTAATAAAAATCATTTGAAAACTAGATTCTATGAAACTTTTCGAAATGCAAGTTTCGTTCAAAAATCGTAATATAGTATGCATTAGTTTCGATCAAAAAAATAATTTAATTGGGGTCTATTTGAAATAACACGGGACTTCAGATATCATTTATATTTGATAAGAGGGAAGGTTATGATGGATTTCGATGCAAAAAAAATCATCTAAAAATTAGATTCTATGAAACTTTTCGAAATACAAGTTTCGGTTAAAAATCATAGTATATAATACACTAGTTTCGGTCAAAAAAATCAAATTTAATTGGGGACTATTTGAAATTTGTATGAGACTTTTCAGATCATTAATATATGTTAAGAGGGAAGGTTATGATGGAAGTCCATACAAAAAAACCATCTGAAAACTAGATTCTATGAAACTTTTCGAAATGCAAGTTTCGGTCAAAAAAGCATAATATTTTATACACTAGTTTATACTAGTTTCGGTCAAAAATCAAATTAAATCTGGGATTGTTCGAAATGGTACGAAACTTCACATATCATTTATATATTTTATGAGGGAATATTATGATGGATGTCCATGCAAAAAATATCCGAAAATTAGATTCTATGAAACTTTTCGAAATACAAGTTTCTGTCAAAAATCATAGAATATTATACACTAGTTTCGGTCAAAAATATCAAATTTAATTGGAGACTATTTAAAATGATACGAGACTTCACATAACATTTATATATGTTAAGAGGATAGGTTATGATTGAAGTCCATGCAAAAAAATTATCTAAAAATTAGAATCTATGAATCTTTTCGAAATGCAACTTTCGGTCAAAAATCATAGTATATTATACACTAGTTTCGGTCAAAAAATCAAATTTAATTGGGGACTATTTGAAATGATACGAGACTTCACATATCATTTATATATGTTAAGAGGGAAGGTCATGATGAAAGTACATGCAACAAAAATCATCAGAAAACTAGATTCTATGAAAGTTTTCGAAATGCAAGTTTCGGTCAAAAAATCATAATATATTATACACTAGTTTATGCTAGTTTCGGCCGAAAATCAAATTAAATCTGGGATTGTTCGAAATGGTACGAAACTTCACATATAATTTATATATTTTACGAGGGAATATTATGATGGATGTCCATGCAAAAAATATCCGTAAATTAGATTCTATGAAACTTTTCAAAATGCAAGTTTCTGTCAAAAATCATAATAATACACTAGTTTCGGTCAAAAAAATCAAATTTAATTGGGGATTATTTAAAATGATAAGAGACTTCACCTATAATTTTTATATGTTATGAGGGAAGGTTATGATGGAATTCGATGAAAAAATCATCTAAAAATTAGAATCTATGAATCTTTTCGAAATGCAACTTTCGCTCAAAAATCATAGTATTTTATACACTAGTTTCGGTCAAAAAAATAAAATTTAATTGGGGACTATTTGAAATGATACAAGACTTCACATATCATTTATATAAGTTAAGAGCGAAGGTCATGATGGAAATACATGCAAAAAAAGTCATCTGAAAACTAGATTCTATGAAACTTTTTGAAATGCATGTTTCGGTCAAAAATCATAGTATATTATGCACTAGTTTCGGTCAAAAAAATAATTTAATTGGGGTCTATTTGAAATGATACGAGACTTCACATATCATTTATATATGTTAAGAAGGAAGGTTTTGATGGTAGTCGATGCAAAAAAATCATCTAAAAATTAGATTCTATGAAAATTTTCGAAATGCAAGTTTCGGTCAACAATCATAGTATATAATACACTAGTTTCGGTCAAATAAATCAACATTAATTGGGGAATATTTGAAATGATACGAGAGTTCACATATCATTTATATATGTTAAGAGGGAAGTTTATGATTGTGTCCATGCAAAAAATTAACTGAAAACTAGAATCTATGAAACGTTTCGAAATGCATGTTTCGGTCAAAAATCCTAGTATATTATACACTACTTTCGGTCAAAAAAAACAAATTTAAATGGGGACTATTTGAAATGATACGAGACTTCACATTTCATTTATATGTGAAGAGGGAAGGTCATGATGGAAGTACATGCAAAAAATCATATGAAAACTAGATTCTATGAAACTTTTCAAAATACATGTTTCGGTCAAAAATCATAGTATATTATGCATTAGTTTCGGTCAAAGAAATAATTTAATTGTGGACTATTTGAAATGATACGAGACTTCACGTATCATTTATATATGTTAAGAGGGAAGGTTATGATGGAAGTACATGCAAAAAAATTATCTAAAAATTAGATACTATGATACTTTTTGAAACGCAAGTTTTGTTCAAAAATCAAGGTATATTATACACTAGTTTCGGTCAAAAAATCCAATTTAAATGGGGTCTATTTGAAATGATACGAGACTTTTCAGATCATTTATATATGTTAAGATGGATGGTTATGATGGAAGTCCATGCAAAAAAAATCATCTGAAGACTAGATTCTGTGAAACTTATCGAAAAGCAAGTTTCGGTCAAAAAATCATAATATATTATACACTAGTTTATACTAGTTTCGGTCAAAAATCAAATTCATTCGGGGACTATTTGAAATGGTACGAAACTTCACATAGCATTTATATATTTTACGAGGGAATATTATGATGGATGTCCATGCAAAAACTTATCTGAAACTTAGATTCTATGAAACTTTTCGAAATGCGTGTTTCGGTAAAAAATCCTAATATATTATACTCTAGTTTTGGTCAAACAAAAATTAATTGGAGACTATTTGAAATGATACGAGACTTCACATATAATATATATATGTTAAGAGGGAAGGTTATGATGGAAGTCCATGCAAAAAAAATCATCTAAAAATTAGATTCTAAGAAACTTTTCGAAATGCATGTTTCAGTCAAAAATCATAGTATATTCTACACTAGTTTCGTCAAAAAAATCAAATTTAAATGGGAACTATTTGAAATAATACGAGACTTTTCATATCATTTATATATGTTAAGAGGGGAGGTTATGATGGAATTCCATTTAATAAAAATCATTTGAAAACTAGATTCTATGAAACTTTTCGAAATGCAAGTTTCGTTCACAAATCATAATATAGTATGCATTAGTTTCGATCAAAAAAATAATTTAATTGGGGTCTATTTGAAATAACACGGGACTTCAGATATCATTTATATTTGATAAGAGGGAAGGTTATGATGGATTTCGATGCAAAAAAAATCATCTAAAAATTAGATTCTATGAAACTTTTCAAAATGCAAGTTTCGGTTAAAAATCATAGTATATAATACACTAGTTTCGGTCAAAAAAATCAAATTTAATTGGGGACTATTTGAAATTGTATGAGGCTTTTCAGATCATTAATATATGTTAAGAGGGAAGGTTATGATGGAAGTCCATGCAAAAAAACCATCTGAAAACTAGATTCTATGAAACTTTTCGAAATGCAAGTTTCGGTCAAAAAAGCATAATATTTTATACACTAGTTTATACTAGTTTCGGTCAAAAATCAAATTAAATCTGGGATTGTTCGAAATGGTACGAAACATCACATATCATTTATATATTTTATGAGGGAATATTATGATGGATGTCCATGCAAAAAATATCCGAAAATTAGATTCTATGAAACTCTTCGAAATACAAGTTTCTGTCAAAAATCATAGTATTTTATACACTAGTTTCGGTCGAAAATATCAAATTTAATTGGAGACTATTTAAAATGATACGAGACTTCACATAACATTTATATATGTTAAGAGGTAAGGTTATGATTGAAGTCCATGCAAAAAAATTATCTAAAAATTAGAATCTATGAATCTTTTCGAAATGCAACTTTCGGTCAAAAATCATAGTATATTATACACTAGTTTCGGTCAAAAAATCAAATTTAATTGGGGACTATTTGAAATGATACGAGACTTCACATATCATTTATATATGTTAAGAGGGAAGGTCATGATGAAAGTACATGCAACAAAAATCATCAGAAAACTAGATTCTATGAAAGTTTTCGAAATGCAAGTTTCGGTCAAAAAATCATAATATATTATACACTAGTTTATGCTAGTTTCGGCCAAAAATCAAATTAAATCTGGGATTGTTCGAAATGGTACGAAACTTCAGATATAACTTATATATTTTACGAGGGAATATTATGATGGATGTCCATGCAAAAAATATCCGTAAATTAGATTCTATGAAACTTTTCAAAATGCAAGTTTCTGTCAAAAATCATAATAATACACTAGTTTCGGTCAAAAAAATCAAATTTAATTGGGGACTATTTAAAATGATAAGAGACTTCACCTATAATTTTTATATGTTATGAGGGAAGGTTATGATGGAATTCGATGCAAAAAATCATCTAAAAATTAGAATCTATGAATCTTTTCGAAATGCAACTTTCGCTCAAAAATCATAGTATTTTATACACTAGTTTCGGTCAAAAAAATAAAATTTTATTGGGGACTATTTGAAATGATACAAGACTTCACATATCATTTATATAAGTTAAGAGCGAAGGTCATGATGGAAATACATGCAAAAAAAGTCATCTGAAAACTAGATTCTATGAAACTTTTCGAAATGCATGTTTCGGTCAAAAATCATAGTATATTATGCACTAGTTTCGGTCAAAAAAATAATTTAATTGGGGTCTATTTGAAATGATACGAGACTTCACATATCATTTATATATGTTAAGAAGGAAGGTTTTGATGGTAGTCGATGCAAAAAAATCATCTAAAAATTAGATTCTATGAAAATTTTCGAAATGCAAGTTTCGGTCAACAATCATAGTATATAATACACTAGTTTCGGTGAAATAAATCAAATTTAATTGGGGAATATTTGAAATGATACGAGAGTTCACATATCATTTATATATGTTAAGAGGGAAGTTTATGATTATGTCCATGCAAAAAATTAACTGAAAACTAGAATCTATGAAACGTTTCGAAATGCATATTTCGGTCAAAAATCCTAGTATATTATACACTACTTTCGGTCAAAAAAATCAAATTTAAATGGGGACTATTTGAAATGATACGAGACTTCACATTTCATTTATATGTGAAGAGGGAAGGTCATGATGGAAGTACATGCAAAAAATCATATGAAAACTAGATTCTATGAAACTTTTCAAAAACAAATTTCGGTCAAAAATCATAGTATATTATGCACTAGTTTCGGTCAAAGAAATAATTTAATTGTGGACTATTTGAAATGATACGAGACTTCACGTATCATTTATATATGTTAATAGGGAAGGTTATGATGGAAGTACATGCAAAAAAATTATCTAAAAATTAGATTCTATGATACTTTTTGAAACGCAAGTTTTGTTCAAAAATCAAAGTATATTATACACTAGTTTCGGTCAAAAAAAGATAATTTAAATGGGGTCTATTTGAAATGATACGAGACTTTTCAGATCATTTATATATGTTAAGATGGATGGTTATGATGGAAGTCCATGCAAAAAAAATCATCTGAAAACTAGATTCTGTGAAACTTTTCGAAAAGCAAGTTTCGGTCAAAAATCAAATTCAATCGGGGACTATTTGAAATGGTACGAAACTTCACATAGCATTTATATATTTTACGAGGGAATATTATGATGGATGTCCATGCAAAAACATATCTGAAACTTAGATTCTATGAAACTTTTCGAAATGCGTGTTTCGGTCAAAAATCCTAATATATTATACTCTAGTTTTGGTCAAACAAAAATTAATTGGAGACTATTTGAAATGATACGAGACTTCACATATAATTTATATATGTTAAGAGGGAAGGTTATGATGGAAGTCCATGCAAAAAAAAATCATCTAAAAATTAGATTCTAAGAAACTTTTCGAAATGCATGTTTCAGTCAAAAATCATAGTATATTCTACACTAGTTTCGTCAAAAAAATCAAATTTAAATGGGAACTATTTGAAATAATACGAGACTTTTCATATCATTTATATATGTTAAGAGGGGAGGTTATGATGGAATTCCATTTAATAAAAATCATTTGAAAACTAGATTCTATGAAACTTTTCGAAATGCAAGTTTCGTTCAAAAATCGTAATATAGTATGCATTAGTTTCGATCAAAAAAATAATTTAATTGGGGTCTATTTGAAATAACACGGGACTTCAGATATCATTTATATTTGATAAGAGGGAAGGTTATGATGGATTTCGATGCAAAAAAAATCATCTAAAAATTAGATTCTATGAAACTTTTCGAAATACAAGTTTCGGTTAAAAATCATAGTATATAATACACTAGTTTCGGTCAAAAAAATCAAATTTAATTGGGGACTATTTGAAATTTGTATGAGACTTTTCAGATCATTAATATATGTTAAGAGGGAAGGTTATGATGGAAGTCCATACAAAAAAACCATCTGAAAACTAGATTCTATGAAACTTTTCGAAATGCAAGTTTCGGTCAAAAAAGCATAATATTTTATACACTAGTTTATACTAGTTTCGGTCAAAAATCAAATTAAATCTGGGATTGTTCGAAATGGTACGAAACTTCACATATCATTTATATATTTTATGAGGGAATATTATGATGGATGTCCATGCAAAAAATATCCGAAAATTAGATTCTATGAAACTTTTCGAAATACAAGTTTCTGTCAAAAATCATAGAATATTATACACTAGTTTCGGTCAAAAATATCAAATTTAATTGGAGACTATTTAAAATGATACGAGACTTCACATAACATTTATATATGTTAAGAGGATAGGTTATGATTGAAGTCCATGCAAAAAAATTATCTAAAAATTAGAATCTATGAATCTTTTCGAAATGCAACTTTCGGTCAAAAATCATAGTATATTATACACTAGTTTCGGTCAAAAAATCAAATTTAATTGGGGACTATTTGAAATGATACGAGACTTCACATATCATTTATATATGTTAAGAGGGAAGGTCATGATGAAAGTACATGCAACAAAAATCATCAGAAAACTAGATTCTATGAAAGTTTTCGAAATGCAAGTTTCGGTCAAAAAATCATAATATATTATACACTAGTTTATGCTAGTTTCGGCCGAAAATCAAATTAAATCTGGGATTGTTCGAAATGGTACGAAACTTAACATATAATTTATATATTTTACGAGGGAATATTATGATGGATGTCCATGCAAAAAATATCCGTAAATTAGATTCTATGAAACTTTTCAAAATGCAAGTTTCTGTCAAAAATCATAATAATACACTAGTTTCGGTCAAAAAAATCAAATTTAATTGGGGATTATTTAAAATGATAAGAGACTTCACCTATAATTTTTATATGTTATGAGGGAAGGTTATGATGGAATTCGATGCAAAAAATCATCTAAAAATTAGAATCTATGAATCTTTTCGAAATGCAACTTTCGCTCAAAAATCATAGTATTTTATACACTAGTTTCGGTCAAAAAAATAAAATTTAATTGGGGACTATTTGAAATGATACAAGACTTCACATATCATTTATATAAGTTAAGAGCGAAGGTCATGATGGAAATACATGCAAAAAAAGTCATCTGAAAACTAGATTCTATGAAACTTTTTGAAATGCATGTTTCGGTCAAAAATCATAGTATATTATGCACTAGTTTCGGTCAAAAAAATAATTTAATTGGGGTCTATTTGAAATGATACGAGACTTCACATATCATTTATATATGTTAAGAAGGAAGGTTTTGATGGTAGTCGATGCAAAAAAATCATCTAAAAATTAGATTCTATGAAAATTTTCGAAATGCAAGTTTCGGTCAACAATCATAGTATATAATACACTAGTTTCGGTCAAATAAATCAACATTAATTGGGGAATATTTGAAATGATACGAGAGTTCACATATCATTTATATATGTTAAGAGGGAAGTTTATGATTGTGTCCATGCAAAAAATTAACTGAAAACTAGAATCTATGAAACGTTTCGAAATGCATGTTTCGGTCAAAAATCCTAGTATATTATACACTACTTTCGGTCAAAAAAAACAAATTTAAATGGGGACTATTTGAAATGATACGAGACTTCACATTTCATTTATATGTGAAGAGGGAAGGTCATGATGGAAGTACATGCAAAAAATCATATGAAAACTAGATTCTATGAAACTTTTCAAAATACAAGTTTCGGTCAAAAATCATAGTATATTATGCATTAGTTTCGGTCAAAGAAATAATTTAATTGTGGACTATTTGAAATGATACGAGACTTCACGTATCATTTATATATGTTAAGAGGGAAGGTTATGATGGAAGTACATGCAAAAAAATTATCTAAAAATTAGATACTATGATACTTTTTGAAACGCAAGTTTTGTTCAAAAATCAAGGTATATTATACACTAGTTTCGGTCAAAAAATCCAATTTAAATGGGGTCTATTTGAAATGATACGAGACTTTTCAGATCATTTATATATGTTAAGATGGATGGTTATGATGGAAGTCCATGCAAAAAAAATCATCTGAAGACTAGATTCTGTGAAACTTATCGAAAAGCAAGTTTCGGTCAAAAAATCATAATATATTATACACTAGTTTATACTAGTTTCGGTCAAAAATCAAATTCATTCGGGGACTATTTGAAATGGTACGAAACTTCACATAGCATTTATATATTTTACGAGGGAATATTATGATGGATGTCCATGCAAAAACTTATCTGAAACTTAGATTCTATGAAACTTTTCGAAATGCGTGTTTCGGTAAAAAATCCTAATATATTATACTCTAGTTTTGGTCAAACAAAAATTAATTGGAGACTATTTGAAATGATACGAGACTTCACATATAATATATATATGTTAAGAGGGAAGGTTATGATGGAAGTCCATGCAAAAAAAATCATCTAAAAATTAGATTCTAAGAAACTTTTCGAAATGCATGTTTCAGTCAAAAATCATAGTATATTCTACACTAGTTTCGTCAAAAAAATCAAATTTAAATGGGAACTATTTGAAATAATACGAGACTTTTCATATCATTTATATATGTTAAGAGGGGAGGTTATGATGGAATTCCATTTAATAAAAATCATTTGAAAACTAGATTCTATGAAACTTTTCGAAATGCAAGTTTCGTTCACAAATCATAATATAGTATGCATTAGTTTCGATCAAAAAAATAATTTAATTGGGGTCTATTTGAAATAACACGGGACTTCAGATATCATTTATATTTGATAAGAGGGAAGGTTATGATGGATTTCGATGCAAAAAAAATCATCTAAAAATTAGATTCTATGAAACTTTTCAAAATGCAAGTTTCGGTTAAAAATCATAGTATATAATACACTAGTTTCGGTCAAAAAAATCAAATTTAATTGGGGACTATTTGAAATTGTATGAGGCTTTTCAGATCATTAATATATGTTAAGAGGGAAGGTTATGATGGAAGTCCATGCAAAAAAACCATCTGAAAACTAGATTCTATGAAACTTTTCGAAATGCAAGTTTCGGTCAAAAAAGCATAATATTTTATACACTAGTTTATACTAGTTTCGGTCAAAAATCAAATTAAATCTGGGATTGTTCGAAATGGTACGAAACATCACATATCATTTATATATTTTATGAGGGAATATTATGATGGATGTCCATGCAAAAAATATCCGAAAATTAGATTCTATGAAACTCTTCGAAATACAAGTTTCTGTCAAAAATCATAGTATTTTATACACTAGTTTCGGTCGAAAATATCAAATTTAATTGGAGACTATTTAAAATGATACGAGACTTCACATAACATTTATATATGTTAAGAGGTAAGGTTATGATTGAAGTCCATGCAAAAAAATTATCTAAAAATTAGAATCTATGAATCTTTTCGAAATGCAACTTTCGGTCAAAAATCATAGTATATTATACACTAGTTTCGGTCAAAAAATCAAATTTAATTGGGGACTATTTGAAATGATACGAGACTTCACATATCATTTATATATGTTAAGAGGGAAGGTCATGATGAAAGTACATGCAACAAAAATCATCAGAAAACTAGATTCTATGAAAGTTTTCGAAATGCAAGTTTCGGTCAAAAAATCATAATATATTATACACTAGTTTATGCTAGTTTCGGCCAAAAATCAAATTAAATCTGGGATTGTTCGAAATGGTACGAAACTTCAGATATAACTTATATATTTTACGAGGGAATATTATGATGGATGTCCATGCAAAAAATATCCGTAAATTAGATTCTATGAAACTTTTCAAAATGCAAGTTTCTGTCAAAAATCATAATAATACACTAGTTTCGGTCAAAAAAATCAAATTTAATTGGGGACTATTTAAAATGATAAGAGACTTCACCTATAATTTTTATATGTTATGAGGGAAGGTTATGATGGAATTCGATGCAAAAAATCATCTAAAAATTAGAATCTATGAATCTTTTCGAAATGCAACTTTCGCTCAAAAATCATAGTATTTTATACACTAGTTTCGGTCAAAAAAATAAAATTTAATTGGGGACTATTTGAAATGATACGAGACTTCACATATCATTTATATAAGTTAAGAGCGAAGGTCATGATGGAAATACATGCAAAAAAAGTCATCTGAAAACTAGATTCTATGAAACTTTTCGAAATATAAGTTTTGGTCAAAAATCATAGTATATTATGCACTAGTTTCGGTCAAAAAAATAATTTAATTGGGGTCTATTTTAAATGATACGAGACTTCACATATCATTTATATATGTTAAGAAGGAAGGTTTTGATGGTAGTCGATGCAAAAAAATCATCTAAAAATTAGATTCTATGAAAATATTCGAAATGCAAGTTTCGGTCAACAATCATAGTATATAATACACTAGTTTCGGTCAAATAAATCAAATTTAATTGGGGAATATTTGAAATGATACGAGAGTTCACATATCATTTTTATATGTTAAGAGGGAAGTTTATGATTGAAGTCCATGCAAAAAATTAACTGAAAACTAGAATCTATGAAACGTTTCGAAATGCATGATTCGGTCAAAAATCCTAGTATATTATACACTACTTTCGGTCAAAAAAATCAAATTTAAATGGGGACTATTTGAAATGATACGAGATTTCACATTTCATTTATATGTGAAGAGGGAAGGTCATGATGGAAGTACATGCAAAAAATCATATGAAAACTAGATTCTATGAAACTTTTCAAAATACAAGTTTCGGTCAAAAATCATAGTATATTATGCACTAGATTCGGTCAAAGAAATAATTTAATTGGGGACTATTTGAAATTATACGAGACTTCACATATCATTTATATATGTTAAGAGGGAAGGTTATGATGGAAGTCCATGCAAAAAAATTATCTAAAAATTAGATTCTATGATACTTTTTGAAACGCAAGTTTTGGTCAAAAATCATAGTATATTATACACTAGTTTCGGTCAAAAAATCCAATTTAAATGGGGTCTATTTGAAATGATACGAGACTTTTCAGATCATTTATATATGTTAAGATGGATGGTTATGATGGAAGTCCATGCAAAAAAAATCATCTGAAAACTAGATTCTGTGAAACTTTTCGAAAAGCAAGTTTCGGTCAAAAAATCATAATATATTATACACTAGTTTATACTAGTTTCGGTCAAAAATCAAATTAAATCGGGGACTATTTTAAATGGTACAAAACTTCACATAGCATTTATATATTTTACGAGGGAATATTATGATGGATGTCCATGCAAAAACTTATCTGAAACTTAGATTCTATGAAACTTTTCGAAATGCGTGTTTCGGTCAAAAATCCTAATATATTATACTCTAGTTTTGGTCAAACAAAAATTAATTGGAGACTATTTGAAATGATACGAGACTTCACATATAATATATATATGTTAAGAGGGAAGGTTATGATGGAAGTCCATGCAAAAAAAAATCATCTAAAAATTAGATTCTAAGAAACTTTTCGAAATGCATGTTTCAGTCAAAAATCATAGTATATTCTACACTAGTTTCGTTAAAAAAATCAAATTTAAATGGGAACTATTTGAAATAATACGAGACTTTTCATATCATTTATATATGTTAAGAGGGGAGGTTATGATGGAATTCCATTTAATAAAAATCATTTGAAAACTAGATTCTATGAAACTTTTCGAAATGCAAGTTTCGTTCAAAAATCATAATATAGTATGCATTAGTTTCGATCAAAAAAATAATTTAATTGGGGTCTATTTGAAATAACACGGGACTTCAGATATCATTTATATTTGATAATAGGGAAGGTTATGATGGATTTCGATGCAAAAAAAATCATCTAAAAATTAGATTCTATGAAACTTTTCAAAATGCAAGTTTCGGATAAAAATCATAGTATATAATACACTAGTTTCGGTCAAAAAAATTAAATTTAATTGGGGACTATTTGAAATTGTATGAGACTTTTCAGATCATTAATATATGTTAAGAGGGAAGGTTATGATGGAAGTCCATGCAAAAAAACCATCTGAAAACTAGATTCTATGAAACTTTTCGAAATGCAAGTTTCGGTCAAAAAAGCATAATATTTTATACACTAGTTTATACTAGTTTCGGTCAAAAATCAAATTAAATCTGGGATTGTTCTAAATGGTACGAAACTTCACATATCATTTATATATTTTATGAGGGAATATTATGATGGATGTCCATGCAAAAAATATCCGAAAATTAGATTCTATGAAACTCTTCGAAATACAAGTTTCTGTCAAAAATCATAGTATTTTATACACTAGTTTCGGTCGAAAATATCAAATTTAATTGGAGACTATTTAAAATGATACGAGACTTCACATAACATTTATATATGTTAAGAGGTAAGGTTATGATTGAAGTCCATGCAAAAAAAATTATCTAAAAATTAGAATCTATGAATCTTTTCGAAATGCAACTTTCGGTCAAAAATCATAGTATATTATACACTAGTTTCGGTCAAAAAATCAAATTTAATTGGGGACTATTTGAAATGATACGAGACTTCACATATCATTTATATATGTTAAGAGGGAAGGTCATGATGAAAGTACATGCAACAAAAATCATCAGAAAACTAGATTCTATGAAAGTTTTCGAAATGCAAGTTTCGGTCAAAAAATCATAATATATTATACACTAGTTTATGCTAGTTTCGGCCAAAAATCAAATTAAATCTGGGATTGTTCGAAATGGTACGAAACTTCAGATATAACTTATATATTTTACGAGGGAATATTATGATGGATGTCCATGCAAAAAATATCCGTAAATTAGATTCTATGAAACTTTTCAAAATGCAAGTTTCTGTCAAAAATCATAATAATACACTAGTTTCGGTCAAAAAAATCAAATTTAATTGGGGACTATTTAAAATGATAAGAGACTTCACCTATAATTTTTATATGTTATGAGGGAAGGTTATGATGGAATTCGATGCAAAAAATCATCTAAAAATTAGAATCTATGAATCTTTTCGAAATGCAACTTTCGCTCAAAAATCATAGTATTTTATACACTAGTTTCGGTCAAAAAAATAAAATTTAATTGGGGACTATTTGAAATGATACGAGACTTCACATATCATTTATATAAGTTAAGAGCGAAGGTCATGATGGAAATACATGCAAAAAAAGTCATCTGAAAACTAGATTCTATGAAACTTTTCGAAATATAAGTTTTGGTCAAAAATCATAGTATATTATGCACTAGTTTCGGTCAAAAAAATAATTTAATTGGGGTCTATTTTAAATGATACGAGACTTCACATATCATTTATATATGTTAAGAAGGAAGGTTTTGATGGTAGTCGATGCAAAAAAATCATCTAAAAATTAGATTCTATGAAAATATTCGAAATGCAAGTTTCGGTCAACAATCATAGTATATAATACACTAGTTTCGGTCAAATAAATCAAATTTAATTGGGGAATATTTGAAATGATACGAGAGTTCACATATCATTTTTATATGTTAAGAGGGAAGTTTATGATTGAAGTCCATGCAAAAAATTAACTGAAAACTAGAATCTATGAAACGTTTCGAAATGCATGATTCGGTCAAAAATCCTAGTATATTATACACTACTTTCGGTCAAAAAAATCAAATTTAAATGGGGACTATTTGAAATGATACGAGATTTCACATTTCATTTATATGTGAAGAGGGAAGGTCATGATGGAAGTACATGCAAAAAATCATATGAAAACTAGATTCTATGAAACTTTTCAAAATACAAGTTTCGGTCAAAAATCATAGTATATTATGCACTAGATTCGGTCAAAGAAATAATTTAATTGGGGACTATTTGAAATTATACGAGACTTCACATATCATTTATATATGTTAAGAGGGAAGGTTATGATGGAAGTCCATGCAAAAAAATTATCTAAAAATTAGATTCTATGATACTTTTTGAAACGCAAGTTTTGGTCAAAAATCATAGTATATTATACACTAGTTTCGGTCAAAAAATCCAATTTAAATGGGGTCTATTTGAAATGATACGAGACTTTTCAGATCATTTATATATGTTAAGATGGATGGTTATGATGGAAGTCCATGCAAAAAAAATCATCTGAAAACTAGATTCTGTGAAACTTTTCGAAAAGCAAGTTTCGGTCAAAAATTCATAATATATTATACACTAGTTTATACTAGTTTCGGTCAAAAATCAAATTAAATCGGGGACTATTTTAAATGGTACAAAACTTCACATAGCATTTATATATTTTACGAGGGAATATTATGATGGATGTCCATGCAAAAACTTATCTGAAACTTAGATTCTATGAAACTTTTCGAAATGCGTGTTTCGGTCAAAAATCCTAATATATTATACTCTAGTTTTGGTCAAACAAAAATTAATTGGAGACTATTTGAAATGATACGAGACTTCACATATAATATATATATGTTAAGAGGGAAGGTTATGATGGAAGTCCATGCAAAAAAAATCATCTAAAAATTAGATTCTAAGAAACTTTTCGAAATGCATGTTTCAGTCAAAAATCATAGTATATTCTACACTAGTTTCGTTAAAAAAATCAAATTTAAATGGGAACTATTTGAAATAATACGAGACTTTTCATATCATTTATATATGTTAAGAGGGGAGGTTATGATGGAATTCCATTTAATAAAAATCATTTGAAAACTAGATTCTATGAAACTTTTCGAAATGCAAGTTTCGTTCAAAAATCATAATATAGTATGCATTAGTTTCGATCAAAAAAATAATTTAATTGGGGTCTATTTGAAATAACACGGGACTTCAGATATCATTTATATTTGATAATAGGGAAGGTTATGATGGATTTCGATGCAAAAAAAATCATCTAAAAATTAGATTCTATGAAACTTTTCAAAATGCAAGTTTCGGATAAAAATCATAGTATATAATACACTAGTTTCGGTCAAAAAAATTAAATTTAATTGGGGACTATTTGAAATTGTATGAGACTTTTCAGATCATTAATATATGTTAAGAGGGAAGGTTATGATGGAAGTCCATGCAAAAAAACCATCTGAAAACTAGATTCTATGAAACTTTTCGAAATGCAAGTTTCGGTCAAAAAAGCATAATATTTTATACACTAGTTTATACTAGTTTCGGTCAAAAATCAAATTAAATCTGGGATTGTTCTAAATGGTACGAAACTTCACATATCATTTATATATTTTATGAGGGAATATTATGATGGATGTCCATGCAAAAAATATCCGAAAATTAGATTCTATGAAACTCTTCGAAATACAAGTTTCTGTCAAAAATCATAGTATTTTATACACTAGTTTCGGTCGAAAATATCAAATTTAATTGGAGACTATTTAAAATGATACGAGACTTCACATAACATTTATATATGTTAAGAGGTAAGGTTATGATTGAAGTCCATGCAAAAAAAATTATCTAAAAATTAGAATCTATGAATCTTTTCGAAATGCAACTTTCGGTCAAAAATCATAGTATATTATACACTAGTTTCGGTCAAAAAATCAAATTTAATTGGGGACTATTTGAAATGATACGAGACTTCACATATCATTTATATATGTTAAGAGGGAAGGTCATGATGAAAGTACATGCAACAAAAATCATCAGAAAACTAGATTCTATGAAAGTTTTCGAAATGCAAGTTTCGGTCAAAAAATCATAATATATTATACACTAGTTTATGCTAGTTTCGGCCAAAAATCAAATTAAATCTGGGATTGTTCGAAATGGTACGAAACTTCAGATATAACTTATATATTTTACGAGGGAATATTATGATGGATGTCCATGCAAAAAATATCCGTAAATTAGATTCTATGAAACTTTTCAAAATGCAAGTTTCTGTCAAAAATCATAATAATACACTAGTTTCGGTCAAAAAAATCAAATTTAATTGGGGACTATTTAAAATGATAAGAGACTTCACCTATAATTTTTATATGTTATGAGGGAAGGTTATGATGGAATTCGATGCAAAAAATCATCTAAAAATTAGAATCTATGAATCTTTTCGAAATGCAACTTTCGCTCAAAAATCATAGTATTTTATACACTAGTTTCGGTCAAAAAAATAAAATTTAATTGGGGACTATTTGAAATGATACGAGACTTCACATATCATTTATATAAGTTAAGAGCGAAGGTCATGATGGAAATACATGCAAAAAAAGTCATCTGAAAACTAGATTCTATGAAACTTTTCGAAATGCATGTTTCGGTCAAAAATCATAGTATATTATGCACTAGTTTCGGTCAAAAAAATAATTTAATTGGGGTCTATTTGAAATGATACGAGACTTCACAAATCATTTATATATGTTAAGAAGGAAGGTTTTGATGGTAGTCGATGCAAAAAAATCATCTAAAAATTAGATTCTATGAAAATTTTCGAAATGCAAGTTTCGGTCAACAATCATAGTATATAATACACTAGTTTCGGTTAAATAAATCAAATTTAATTGGGGAATATTTGAAATGATACGAGAGTTCACATATCATTTATATATGTTAAGAGGGAAGTTTATGATTGTGTCCATGCAAAAAATTAACTGAAAACTAGAATCTATGAAACGTTTCGAAATGCATGTTTCGGTCAAAAATCCTAGTGTATTATACACTACTTTCGGTCAAAAAAATAAAATTTAAATGGGGACTATTTGAAATGATACGAGACTTCACATTTCATTTATATATGAAAAGGGAAGGTCATGATGGAAGTACATGCAAAAAATCATATGAAAACTAGATTCTATGAAACTTTTCAAAATACAAGTTTCGGTCAAAAATCATAGTATATTATGCACTAGTTTCGGTCAAAGAAATAATTTAATTGTGGACTATTTGAAATGATACGAGACTTCACGTATCATTTATATATGTTAAGAGTGAAGGTTATGATGGAAGTACATGCAAAAAAATTATCTAAAAATTAGATTCTATGATACTTTTTGAAACGCAAGTTTTGTTCAAAAATCAAAGTATATTATACACTAGTTTCGGTCAAAAAATCCAATTTAAATGGGGTCTATTTGAAATGATACGAGACTTTTCAGATCATTTATATATGTTAAGATGGATGGTTATGATGGAAGTCCATGCAAAAAAAATCATCTGAAAACTAGATTCTGTGAAACTTTTCGAAAAGCATGTTTCGGTCAAAAAATCATAATATATTATACACTTGTTTATACAAGTTTCGGTCAAAAATCAAATTAAATCGGGGACTATTTGAAATGGTACGAAACTTCACATAGCATTTATATATTTTACGAGGGAATATTATGATGGATGTCCATGCAAAAACTTATCTGAAACTTAGATTCTATGAAACTTTTCGAAATGCGTGTTTCGGTCAAAAATCCTAATATATTATACTCTAGTTTTGGTCAAACAAAAATTAATTGGAGAGTATTTGAAATGATACGAGACTTCACATATAATTTATATATGTTAAGAGGGAAGGTTATGATGGAAGTCCATGCAAAAAAAATCATCTAAAAATTAGATTCTAAGAAACTTTTCGAAATGCATGTTTCAGTCAAAAATCATAGTATATTCTACACTAGTTTCGTCAAAAAAATCAAATTTAAATGGGAACTATTTGAAATAATACGAGACTTTTCATATCATTTATATATGTTAAGAGGGGAGGTTATGATGGAATTCCATTTAATAAAAATCATTTGAAAACAAGATTCTATGAAACTTTTCGAAATGCAAGTTTCGTTCAAAAATCATAATATAGTATGCATTAGTTTCGATCAAAAAAATAATTTAATTGGGGTCTATTTGAAATAACACGGGACTTCAGATATCATTTATATTTGATAAGAGGGAAGGTTATGATGGATTTCGATGCAAAAAAAATCATCTAAAAATTAGATTCTATGAAACTTTTCGAAATGCAAGTTTCGGTTAAAAATCATAGTATATAATACACTAGTTTCGGTCAAAAAAATCAAATTTAATTGGGGACTATTTGAAATTGTATGAGGCTTTTCAGATCATTAATATATGTTAAGAGGGAAGGTTATGATGGAAGTCCATGCAAAAAAACCATCTGAAAACTAGATTCTATGAAACTTTTCGAAATGCAAGTTTCGGTCAAAAAAGCATAATATTTTATACACTAGTTTATACTAGTTTCGGTCAAAAATCAAATTAAATCTGGGATTGTTCGAAATGGTACGAAACTTCACATATCATTTATATATTTTATGAGGGAATATTATGATGGATGTCCATGCAAAAAATATCCGAAAATTAGATTCTATGAAACTTTTCGAAATACAAGTTTCTGTCAAAAATCATAGTATATTATACACTAGTTTCGGTCAAAAATATCAAATTTAATTGGAGACTATTTAAAATGATACGAGACTTCACATAACATTTATATATGTTAAGAGGTAAGGTTATGATTGAAGTGCATGCAAAAAAATTATCTAAAAATTAGAATATATGAATCTTTTCGAAATGCAACTTTCGGTCAAAAATCATAGTATATTATACACTAGTTTCGGTCAAAAAATCAAATTTAATTGGGGACTATTTGAAATGATACGAGACTTCACATATCATTTATATATGTTAAGAGGGAAGGTCATGATGAAAGTACATGCAACAAAAATCATCAGAAAACTAGATTCTATGAAAGTTTTCGAAATGCAAGTTTCGGTCAAAAAATCATAATATATTATACACTAGTTTATGCTAGTTTCGGCCAAAAATCAAATTAAATCTGGGATTGTTCGAAATGGTACGAAACTTCAGATATAACTTATATATTTTACGAGGGAATATTATGATGGATGTCCATGCAAAAAATATCCGTAAATTAGATTCTATGAAACTTTTCAAAATGCAAGTTTCTGTCAAAAATCATAATAATACACTAGTTTCGGTCAAAAAAATCAAATTTAATTGGGGACTATTTAAAATGATAAGAGACTTCACCTATAATTTTTATATGTTATGAGGGAAGGTTATGATGGAATTCGATGCAAAAAATCATCTAAAAATTAGAATCTATGAATCTTTTCGAAATGCAACTTTCGCTCAAAAATCATAGTATTTTATACACTAGTTTCGGTCAAAAAAATAAAATTTAATTGGGGACTATTTGAAATGATACGAGACTTCACATATCATTTATATAAGTTAAGAGCGAAGGTCATGATGGAAATACATGCAAAAAAAGTCATCTGAAAACTAGATTCTATGAAACTTTTTGAAATGCAAGTTTTGGTCAAAAATCATAGTATATTATGCACTAGTTTCGGTCAAAAAAATAATTTAATTGGGGTCTATTTTAAATGATACGAGACTTCACATATCATTTATATATGTTAAGAAGGAAGGTTTTGATGGTAGTCGATGCAAAAAAATCATCTAAAAATTAGATTCTATGAAAATATTCGAAATGCAAGTTTCGGTCAACAATCATAGTATATAATACACTAGTTTCGGTCAAATAAATCAAATTTAATTGGGGAATATTTGAAATGATACGAGAGTTCACATATCATTTTTATATGTTAAGAGGGAAGTTTATGATTGAAGTCCATGCAAAAAATTAACTGAAAACTAGAATCTATGAAACGTTTCGAAATGCATGATTCGGTCAAAAATCCTAGTATATTATACACTACTTTCGGTCAAAAAAATCAAATTTAAATGGGGACTATTTGAAATGATACGAGATTTCACATTTCATTTATATGTGAAGAGGGAAGGTCATGATGGAAGTACATGCAAAAAATCATATGAAAACTAGATTCTATGAAACTTTTCAAAATACAAGTTTCGGTCAAAAATCATAGTATATTATGCACTAGATTCGGTCAAAGAAATAATTTAATTGGGGACTATTTGAAATTATACGAGACTTCACATATCATTTATATATGTTAAGAGGGAAGGTTATGATGGAAGTCCATGCAAAAAAATTATCTAAAAATTAGATTCTATGATACTTTTTGAAACGCAAGTTTTGGTCAAAAATCATAGTATATTATACACTAGTTTCGGTCAAAAAATCCAATTTAAATGGGGTCTATTTGAAATGATACGAGACTTTTCAGATCATTTATATATGTTAAGATGGATGGTTATGATGGAAGTCCATGCAAAAAAAATCATCTGAAAACTAGATTCTGTGAAACTTTTCGAAAAGCAAGTTTCGGTCAAAAAATCATAATATATTATACACTAGTTTATACTAGTTTCGGTCAAAAATCAAATTAAATCGGGGACTATTTGAAATGGTACAAAACTTCACATAGCATTTATATATTTTACGAGGGAATATTATGATGGATGTCCATGCAAAAACTTATCTGAAACTTAGATTCTATGAAACTTTTCGAAATGCGTGTTTCGGTCAAAAATCCTAATATATTATACTCTAGTTTTGGTCAAACAAAAATTAATTGGAGAGTATTTGAAATGATACGAGACTTCACATATAATTTATATATGTTAAGAGGGAAGGTTATGATGGAAGTCCATGCAAAAAAAATCATCTAAAAATTAGATTCTAAGAAACTTTTCGAAATGCATGTTTCAGTCAAAAATCATAGTATATTCTACACTAGTTTCGTCAAAAAAATCAAATTTAAATGGGAACTATTTGAAATAATACGAGACTTTTCATATCATTTATATATGTTAAGAGGGGAGGTTATGATGGAATTCCATTTAATAAAAATCATTTGAAAACTAGATTCTATGAAACTTTTCGAAATGCAAGTTTCGTTCAAAAATCATAATATAGTATGCATTAGTTTCGATCAAAAAAATAATTTAATTGGGGTCTATTTGAAATAACACGGGACTTCAGATATCATTTATATTTGATAAGAGGGAAGGTTATGATGGATTTCGATGCAAAAAAAATCATCTAAAAATTAGATTCTATGAAACTTTTCGAAATGCAAGTTTCGGTTATAAAATCATAGTATATAATACACTAGTTTCGGTCAAAAATCAAATTAAATCTGGGATTGTTCGAAATGGTACGAAACTTCACATATCATTTATATATTTTATGAGGGAATATTATGATGGATGTCCATGCAAAAAATATCCGAAAATTAGATTCTATGAAACTTTTCGAAATACAAGTTTCTGTCAAAAATCATAGTATATTATACACTAGTTTCGGTCAAAAATATCAAATTTAATTGGAGGCTATTTAAAATGATACGAGACTTCACATAACATTTATATATGTTAAGAGGTAAGGTTATGATTGATGTCCATTCAAAAAAATTATCTAAAAATTAGAATCTATTAATCTTTTCGAAATGCAACTTTCGGTCAAAAATCATAGTATATTATACACTAGTTTCGGTCAAAAAATCAAATTTAATTGGGGACTATTTGAAATGATACGAGACTTCACATATCATTTATATATGTTAAGAGGGAAGGTCATGATGAAAGTACATGCAACAAAAATCATCAGAAAACTAGATTCTATGAAAGTTTTCGAAATGCAAGTTTCGGTCAAAAAATCATTATATATTATACACTAGTTTATGCTAGTTTCGGCCAAAAATCAAATTAAATCTGGGATTGTTCGAAATGGTACGAAACTTCACATATAATTTATATATTTTACGAGGGAATATTATGATGGATGTCCATGCAAAAAATATCTGTAAATTAGATTCTATGAAACTTTTCAAAATGCAAGTTTCTGTCAAAAATCATAATAATACACTAGTTTCGATCAAAAAAATCAAATTTAATTGGGGACTATATAAAATGATAAGAGACTTCACCTATAATTTTTATATGTTATTAGGTAAGGTTATGATGGAATTCGATGCAAAAAATCATCTAAAATTTAGAATCTATGAATCTTTTCGAAATGCAACTTTCGCTCAAAAATCATAGTATTTTATACACTAGTTTCGGTCAAAAAAATAAAATTTAATTGGGGACTATTTGAAATGATACAAGACTTCACATATCATTTATATAAGTTAAAAGAGAAGGTCATGATGGAAATACATGCAAAAAAAGTCATCTGAAAACTAGATTCTATGAAACTTTTCGAAATGCAAGTTTTGGTCAAAAATCATAGTATATTATGCACTAGTTTCGGTCAAAAAAATAATTTAATTGGGGTCTATTTTAAATGATACGTGACTTCACATATCATTTATATATGTTAAGAAGGAAGGTTTTGATGGTAGTCGATGCAAAAAAATCATCTAAAAATTAGATTCTATGAAAATATTCGAAATGCAAGTTTCGGTCAACAATCATAGTATATAATACACTAGTTTCGGTCAAATAAATCAAATTTAATTGGGGAATATTTGAAATGATACGAGAGTTCACATATCATTTTTATATGTTAAGAGGGAAGTTTATGATTGAAGTCCATGCAAAAAATTAACTGAAAACTAGAATCTATGAAACGTTTCGAAATGCATGATTCGGTCAAAAATCCTAGTATATTATACACTACTTTCGGTCAAAAATCCTAGTATATTATACACTACTTTCGGTCAAAAAAATCAAATTTAAATGGGGACTATTTGAAATGATACGAGATTTCACATTTCATTTATATGTGAAGAGGGAAGGTCATGATGGAAGTACATGCAAAAAATCATATGAAAACTAGATTCTATGAAACTTTTCAAAATACAAGTTTCGGTCAAAAATCATAGTATATTATGCACTAGATTCGATCAAAGAAATAATTTAATTGGGGACTATTTGAAATTATACGAGACTTCACATATCATTTATATATGTTAAGAGGGAAGGTTATGATGGAAGTCCATGCAAAAAAATTATCTAAAAATTAGATTCTATGATACTTTTTGAAACGCAAGTTTTGGTCAAAAATCATAGTATATTATACACTAGTTTCGGTCAAAAAATCCAATTTAAATGGGGTCTATTTGAAATGATACGAGACTTTTCAGATCATTTATATATGTTAAGATGGATGGTTATGATGGAAGTCCATGCAAAAAAAATCATCTGAAAACTAGATTCTGTGAAACTTGTCGAAAAGCAAGTTTCGGTCAAAAAATCATAATATATTATACACTAGTTTATACTAGTTTCGGTCAAAAATCAAATTAAATCGGGGACTATTTAAAATGGTACAAAACATCACATAGCATTTATATATTTTACGAGGGAATATTATGATGGATGTCCATGCAAAAACTTATCTGAAACTTAGATTCTATGAAACTTTTTGAAATGCGTGTTTCGGTCAAAAATCCTAATATATTATACTCTAGTTTTGGTCAAACAAAAATTAATTGGAGACTATTTGAAATGATACGAGACTTCACATATAATTTATATATGTTAAGAGGGAAGGTTATGATGGAAGTCCATGTAAAAAAAAATCATCTAAAAATTAGATTCTAAGAAACTTTTCGAAATGCATGTTTCAGTCAAAAATCATAGTATATTCTACACTAGTTTCGTCAAAAAAATCAAATTTAAATGGGAACTATTTGAAATAATACGAGACTTTTCATATCATTTATATATGTTAAGAGGGGAGGTTATGATGGAATTCCATTTAATAAAAATCATTTGAAAACTAGATTCTATGAAACTTTTCGAAATGCAAGTTTCGTTCAAAAATCATAATATAGTATGCATTAGTTTCGATCAAAAAAATAATTTAATTGGGGTCTATTTGAAATAACAATGGACTTCAGATATCATTTATATTTGATAAGAGGGAAGGTTATGATGGATTTCGATGCAAAAAAAATCATCTAAAAATTAGATTCTATGAAACTTTTCGAAATGCAAGTTTCGGTTAAAAATCATAGTATATAATACACTAGATTCGGTCAAAAAAATCAAATTTAATTGGGGACTATTTGAAATTGTATGAGACTTTTCAGATCATTAATATATGTTAAGAATGAAGGTTATGATGGAAGTCCATGCAAAAAAACCATCTGAAAACTAGATTCTATGAAACTTTTCGAAATGCAAGTTTCGGTCAAAAAAGCATAATATTTTATACACAGGTTTATACTAGTTTCGGTCAAAAATCAAATTAAATCTGGGATTGTTCGAAATGGTACGAAACTTCACATATCATTTATATATTTTATGAGGGAATATTATGATGGATGTCCATGCAAAAAATATCCGAAAATTAGATTCTATGAAACTTTTCGAAATACAAGTTTCTGTCAAAAATCATAGTATATTATACACTAGTTTCGGTCAAAAATATCAAATTTAATTGGAGACTATTTAAAATGATACGAGACTTCACATAACATTTATATATGTTAAGAGGTAAGGTTATGATTGAAGTCCATGCAAAAAAATTATCTAAAAATTAGAATCTATGAATCTTTTCGAAATGCAACTTTCGGTCAAAAATCATAGTATATTATACACTAGTTTCGGTCAAAAAATCAAATTTAATTGGGGACTATTTGAAATGATACGAGACTTCACATATCATTTATATATGTTAAGAGGGAAGTTCATGATGAAAGTACATGCAACAAAAATCATCAGAAAACTAGATTCTATGAAAGTTTTCGAAATGCAAGTTTCGGTCAAAAAATCATTATATATTATACACTAGTTTATGCTAGTTTCGGCCAAAAATCAAATTAAATCTGGGATTGTTCGAAATGGTACGAAACTTCACATATAATTTATATATTTTACGAGGGAATATTATGATGGATGTCCATGCAAAAAATATCTGTAAATTAGATTCTATGAAACTTTTCAAAATGCAAGTTTCTGTAAAAAATCATAATAATACACTAGTTTCGATCAAAAAAATCAAATTTAATTGGGGACTATATAAAATGATAAGAGACTTCACCTATATTTTTTATATGTTATTAGGGAAGGTTATGATGGAATTCGATGCAAAAAATCATCTAAAATTTAGAATCTATGAATCTTTTCGAAATGCAACTTTCGCTCAAAAATCATAGTATTTTATACACTAGTTTCGGTCAAAAAAATAAAATTTAATTGGGGACTATTTGAAATGATACAAGACTTCACATATCATTTATATAAGTTAAGAGCGAAGGTCATGATGGAAATACATGCAAAAAAAGTCATCTGAAAACTATTTTCTATGAAACTTTTCGAAATGCATGTTTCGGTCAAAAATCATAATATATTATGCACTAGTTTCGGTCAAAAAAATAATTTAATTGGGGTCTATTTGAAATGATACGAGACTTCACATATCATTTATATATGTTAAGAAGGAAGGTTTTGATGGTAGTCGATGCAAAAAAATCATCTAAAAATTAGATTCTATGAAAATTTTCGAAATGCAAGTTTCGGTCAACAATCATAGTATATAATAAACTAGTTTCGGTCAAATAAATCAAATTTAATTGGGGAATATTTGAAATGATACAAGAGTTCACATATCATTTATATATGTTAAGTGGGAAGTTTATGATTGTGTCCATGCAAAAAATTAACTGAAACTAGAATCTATGAAACGTTTCGAAATGCATGTTTCGGTCAAAAATCCTAGTATATTATACACTACTTTCTGTCAAAAAAATCAAATTTAAATGGGGACTATTTGAAATGATACGAGACTTCACATTTCATTTATATGTGAAGAGGGAAGGTCATGATGGAAGTACATGCAAAAAATCATATGAAAACTAGATTCTATGAAACTTTTCAAAATAAAAGTTTCGGTCAAAAATCATAGTATATTATGCACTAGTTTCGGTCAAAGAAATAATTTAATTGTGGACTATTTGAAATGATACGTGACTTCACATATCATTTATATATGTTAAGAGGGAAGGTTATGATGGAAGTACATGCAAAAAAATTATCTAAAAATTAGATTCTATGATACTTTTTGAAACGCAAGTTTTGTTCAAAAATCAAAGTATATTATACACTAGTTTCGGTCAAAAAATCCAATTTAAATGGGGTCTATTTGAAATGATACGAGACTTTTCAGATCATTTATATATGTTAAGATGTATGGTTATGATGGAAGTCCATGCAAAAAAAATCATCTGAAAACTAGATTCTGTGAAACATTTCGAAAAGCAAGTTTCGGTCAAAAAATTATAATATATTATACACTAGTTTATACTAGTTTCGGTCAAAAATCAAATTAAATCGGGGACTATTTGAAATGGTACGAAACTTCACATAGCATTTATATATTTTACGATGGAATATTATGATGGATGTCCATGCAAAAACTTATCTGAAACTTAGATTCTATGAAACTTTTCGAAATGCGTGTTTCGGTCAAAAATCCTAATATATTATACTCTAGTTTTGGTCAAACAAAAATTAATTGGAGACTATTTGAAATGATACGAGACTTCACATATAATTTATATATGTTAAGAGGGAAGGTTATGATGGAAGTCCATGCAAAAAAAAAATAATCTAAAAATTAGATTCTAAGAAACTTTTCGAAATGCAAGTTTCAGTCAAAAATCATAGTATATTCTACACTAGTTTCGCCAAAAAAATCAAATTTAAATGGGAACTATTTGAAATAATACGAGACTTTTCATATCATTTATATATGTTAAGAGGGGAGGTTATGATGGAATTCCATTTAATAAAAATCATTTGAAAACTAGATTCTATGAAACTTTTCGAAATGCAAGTTTCGTTCAAAAATCATAATATAGTATGCATTAGTTTCGATCAAAAAAATAATTTAATTGGGGTCTATTTGAAATAACACGGGACTTCAGATATCATTTATATTTGATAAGAGGGAAGGTTATGATGGATTTCGATGCAAAAAAAATCATCTAAAAATTAGATTCTATGAAACTTTTCGAAATGCAAGTTTCGGTTAAAAATCATAGTATATAATACACTAGTTTCGGTCAAAAAAATCAAATTTAATTGGGGACTATTTGAAATTGTATGAGGCTTTTCAGATCATTAATATATGTTAAGAGGGAAGGTTATGATGGAAGTCCATGCAAAAAAACCATCTGAAAACTAGATTCTATGAAACTTTTCGAAATGCAAGCTTCGGTCAAAAAAGCATAATATTTTATACACTAGTTTATACTAGTTTCGGTCAAAAATCAAATTAAATCTGGGATTGTTCGAAATGGTACGAAACTTCACATATCATTTATATATTTTATGAGGGAATATTATGATGGATGTCCATGCAAAAAATATCCGAAAATTAGATTCTATGAAACTTTTCGAAATACAAGTTTCTGTCAAAAATCATAGTATATTATACACTAGTTTCGGTCAAAAATATCAAATTTAATTGGAGACTATTTAAAATGATATGAGACTTCACATATCATTTATATATGTTAAGAGGTAAGGTTATGATGGAAGTCCATGCAAAAAAATTATCTAAAAATTAGAATATATGAATCTTTTCGAAATGCGACTTTCGGTCAAAAATCATAGTATATTATACACTAGTTTCGGTCAAAAAATCAAATTTAATTGGGGACTATTTGAAATGATACGAGACTTCACATGTCATTTATATATGTTAAGAGGGAAGGTCATGATGAAAGTACATGCAACAAAAATCATCAGAAAACTAGATTCTATGAAAGTTTTCGAAATGCAAGTTTCTGTCAAAAAATCATAATATATTATACACTAGTTTATGCTAATTTCGGCCAAAAATCAAATTAAATCTGGGATTGTTCGAAATGGTACGAAACTTCACATATCATTTATATATTTTACGAGGGAAAATTATGATGGATGTCCATGCAAAAAATATCCGTAAATTAGATTCTATGAAACTTTTCGAAATGCAAGTTTCTGTCAAAAATCATAGTATATTATACACTATTTTCGGTTAAAAAAATCAAATTTAATTGGGGACTATTTAAAATGATAAGAGACTTCACCTATAATTTTTATATGTTATGAGGGAAGGTTATGATGGAATTCCATGCAAAAAATCATCGAAAAATTAGAATCTATGAATCTTTTCGAAATGCAACTTTCGCTCAAAAATCATAGTATTTTATACACTAGTTTCGGTCAAAAAAATAAAATTTAAGTGGGGACTATTTGAAATGATACGAGACTTCACATATCATTTATATAAGTTAAGAGCGAAGGTCATGATAGAAATACATGCAAAAAAAGTCATCTGAAAACAAGATTCTATGAAACTTTTCGAAATGCAAGTTTCGGTCAAAAATCATAGTATATTATGCACTAGTTTCGGTCAAAAAAATAATTTATTTGGGGTCTATTTGAAATGATACAAGACTTCACATATCATTTATATATGTTAAGAAGAAAGGTTATGATGGTAGTCGATGCAAAAAATCATCTAAAAATTAGATTCTATGAAAATTTTCGAAATGAAAGTTTCGGTCTAAAATCAGAGTATATAATACACTAGATTCGGTCAAATAAATCAAATTTAATTGGGGACTATTTGAAATGATACGAAAGTTCACATATAATTTATATATGTTAAGAGGGAACTTTATGATTGAAGTCCATGCAAAAAATTATCTGAAAATTAGAATCTATGAAACGTTTCGAAATGCATGTTTCGGTCAAAAATCCTAGTATATTATACACTACTTTCGGTCAAAAAAATCAAATTTAAATGGGGACTATTTGAAATGATACGAGATTTCACATATCATTTATATGTTAAGAGGGAAGGTCATGATGGAATTACATGCAAAAAATCATATGAAAACTAGATTCTATGAAACTTTTCAAAATACAAGTTTCGGTCAAAAATCATAGTATATTATGCACTAGTTTCGGTCAAAGAAATAATTTAATTGTGGACTATTTGAAATGATACGAGACTTCACGTATCATTTATATATGCTAAGAGGGAAGGTTATGATGGAAGTCCATGCAAAAAAATTATCTAAAAATTAGATTCTATGATACTTTTTGAAACGCAAGTTTTGTTCAAAAATCAAAGTATATTATACACTAGTTTCGGTCAAAAAATCCAATTTAAATGGGGTCTATTTGAAATGATACGAGACTTTTCAGATCATTTATATATGTTAAGATGGATGGTTATGATGGAAGTCCATGCAAAAAAAATCATCTGAAAACTAGATTCTGTGAAACTTTTCAAAAAGCAAGTTTCGGTCAAAAAATCATAATATATTATACACTAGTTTATACTAGTTTCGGTCAAAAATCAAATTAAATCGGGGACTATTTCAAATGGTACGAAACTTCACATAGCATTTATATATTTTACGAGGGAATATTATGATGGATGTCCATGCAAAAACTTATCTGAAACTTAGATTCTATGAAACTTTTCGAAATGCGTGTTTCGGTCAAAAATCCTAATATATTATACTCTAGTTTTGGTAAAACAAAAATTAATTGGAGACTATTTGAAATGATACGAGACTTCACATATAATTTATATATGTTAAGAGGGAAGGTTATGATGGAATTCCATGCAAAAAAAATCATCTAAAAATTAGATTCTATGAAACTTTTCGAAATGCGTGTTTCGGTCAAAAATCCTAATATATTATACTCTAGTTTTGGTCAAACAAAAATTAATTGGAGACTATTTGAAATGATACGAGACTTCACATATAATTTATATATGTTAAGAGGGAAGGTTCTGATGGAAGTCCATGCAAAAAAAATAATCTAAAAATTAGATTCTAAGAAACTTTTCGAAATGCATGTTTCAGTCAAAAATCATAGTATATTATACACTAGTTTCGTCAAAAAAATCAAATTTAAATGGAACTATTTGAAATAATACGAGACTTTTCATATCATTTATATATGTTAAGAGGGGAGGTTATGATGGAATTCCATTCAAAAAAAATCATTTGAAAACTAGATTCTATGACACTTTTCGAAATGCAAGTGTCGTTCAAAAATCATAATATATTATGCATTAGTTTCGGTCAAAAAAATAATTTAATTGGGGTCTATTTGAAATGACACGGGACTTCACATATCATTTATATTTGATAAGAGGGAAGGTTATGATGGAAGTCGATGCAAAAAAAATCATCTAAAAATTAGATTCTATGAAACTTTTCGAAATGCAAGTTTCGGTTAAAAATCATAGTATATAATACACTAGTTTCGGTCAAAAAAATCAAATTTAATTGGGGACTATTTGAAATTATATGAGACTTTTCAGATCATTAATATATGTTAAGAGGGAAGGTTATGATGGAAGTCCATGCAAAAAAACCATATGAAAACTAGATTCTATGAAACTTTTCGAAATGCAAGTTTCTGTCAAAAAAGCATATTATTTTATACACTAGTTTATACTAGTTTCGGTCAAAAATTAAATTAAATCTGGGATTGTTCGAAATGTTACGAAACTTCACATGTCATTTATATATTTTACGAGGGAATATTATGATGGATGTCCATGCAAAAAATATCCGAAAATTAGATTCTATGAAACTTTTCGAAATGCAAGTTTCTGTCAAAAATCATAGTATATTATACACTAGTTTCGGTCAAAAATATCAAATTTAATTGGGGACTATTTAAAATGATACGAGACTTCACATATCATTTATATATGTTAAGAGGTAAGGTTATGATGGAAGTCCATGCAAAAAAATTATCTAAAAATTAGAATCTATGAATCTTTTCGAAATGCGACTTTCGGTCAAAAATCATAGTATATTATACACTAGTTTCGGTCAAAAAATCAAATTTAATTGGGGACTATTTGAAATGATACGAGACTTCACATATCATTTATATATGTTAAGAGGGAAGGTCATGATGAAAGTACATGCAACAAAAATCATCAGAAAACTAGATTCTATGAAAGTTTTCGAAATGCAAGTTTCGGTCAAAAAATCATAATATATTATACACTAGTTTATGCTAGTTTCGGCCAAAAATCAAATTAAATCTGGGATTGTTAGAAATGGTACGAAACTTCACATATCATTTATATATTTTACGAGGGAATATTATGATGGATGTCCATGCAAAAAAAATATCCGTAAATTAGATTCTATGAAACTTTTCGAAATGCAAGTTTGTGACAAAAATCATAGTATATTATACACTAGTTTCGGTCCAAAAAATCAAATTTAATTGGGGACTATTTAAAATGATAAGAGACTTCACCTATAATTTTTATATGTTATGAGGGAAGGTTATGATGGAATTCCATGCAAAAAATCATCTAAAAATTAGAATCTATGAATCTTTTCGAAATGCAACTTTCGCTCAAAAATCATAGTATTTTATACACTAGTTTCGGTCAAAAAAATAAAATTTAATTGGGGACTATTTGAAATGATACGAGACTTCACATATCATTTATATAAGTTAAGAGCGAAGGTCATGATGGAAATACATGCAAAAAAAGTCATCTGAAAACTAGATTCTATGAAACTTTTCGAAATGCAAGTTTCGGTCAAAAATCATAGTATATTATGCACTAGTTTCGGTCAAAAAAATAATTTAATTGGGGTCTATTTGAAATGATACGAGACTTCACATATCATTTATATATGTTAAGAAGGAAGGTTATGATGGTAGTCGATGCTAAAAAATCATCTAAAAATTAGATTCTATGAAAATTTTCGAAATGCAAGTTTCGGTCAAAAATCATAGTATATAATACACTAGTTTCGGTCAAATAAATCAAATTTAATTGGGGAATATTTGAAATGATACGAGAGTTCACATATCATTTATATATGTTAAGAGGGAAGTTTATGATTGATGTCCATGCAAAAAATTATCTGAAAATTAGAATCTATGAAACGTTTCGAAATGCATGTTTCGGTCAAAAATCCTAGTATATTATACACTACTTTCGGTAAAAAAAAATCAAATTTAAATGGGGACTATATGAAATGATACGAGACTTCACATATCATTTATATGTTAAGAGGGATGGTCATGATGGAAGTACATGCAAAAAATCATATGAAAACTAGATTCTATGAAACTTTTCAAAATACAAGTTTCGGTCAAAAATCATAGTATATTATGCACTAGTTTCGGTCAAAGAAATAATTTAATTGGGGACTATTTGAAATGATACGAGACTTCACATATCATTTATATATGTTAAGAGGGAAGGTTATGATGGAAGTCCATGCAAAAAAATTATCTAAAAATTAGATTCTATGATACTTTTTGAAACGCAAGTTTTGGTCAAAAATCATAGTATATTATACACTAGTTTCGGTCAAAAAATCAAATTTAAATGGGGTCTATTTGAAATGATACGAGACTTTTCAGATCATTTATATATGTTAAGATGGATGGTTATGATGGAAGTCCATACAAAAAAAATCATCTGAAAACTAGATTCTGTGAAACTTTTCGAAAAGCAAGTTTCGGTCAAAAAATCATAATATATTATACACTAGTTTATACTAGTTTCGGTCAAAAATCAAATTAAATCGGGGACTATTTCAAATGGTACGAAACTTCACATAACATTTATATATTTTACGAGGGAATATTATGATGGATGTCCATGCAAAAACTTATCTGAAACTTAGATTCTATGAAACTTTTCGAAATGCGTGTTTCGGTCAAAAATCCTAATATATTATACTCTAGTTTTGGTATAACAAAAATTAATTGGATACTATTTGAAATGATACGAGACTTCACATATAATTTATATATGTTAAGAGGGAAGGTTATGATGGAATTCCATGCAAAAAAAATCATCTAAAAATTAGATTCTATGAAACTTTTCGAAATGCGTGTTTCGGTCAAAAATCCTAATATATTATACTCTAGTTTTGGTCAAACAAAAATTAATTGGAGACTATTTGAAATGATACGAGACTTCACATATAATTTATATATGTTAAGAGGGAAGGTTCTGATGGAAGTCCATGCAAAAAAAATAATCTAAAAATTAGATTCTAAGAAACTTTTCGAAATGCATGTTTCAGTCAAAAATCATAGTATATTATACACTAGTTTCGTCAAAAAAATCAAATTTAAATGGGAACTATTTGAAATAATACGAGACTTTTCATATCATTTATATATGTTAAGAGGGGAGGTTATGATGGAATTCCATTAAAAAAAAAATCATTTGAAAACTAGATTCTATGAAACTTTTCGAAATGCAAGTTTCGTTCAAAAATCATAATATATTATGCATTAGTTTCGGTCAAAAAAATAATTTAATTGGGGTCTATTTGAAATGACACGGGACTTCACATATCATTTATATTTGATAAGAGGGAAGGTTATGATGGAAGTCGATGCAAAAAAAATCATCTAAAAATTAGATTCTATGAAACTTTTCGAAATGCAAGTTTCGGTTAAAAATCATAGTATATAATACACTAGTTTCGGTCAAAAAAATCAAATTTAATTGGGGACTATTTGAAATTATATGAGACTTTTCAGATCATTAATATATGTTAAGAGGGAAGGTTATGATGGAAGTCCATGCAAAAAAACCATATGAAAACTAGATTCTATGAAACTTTTCGAAATGCAAGTTTCTGTCAAAAAAGCATAATATTTTATACACTAGTTTATACTATTTTCGGTCAAAAATTAAATTAAATCTGGGATTGTTCGAAATGTTACGAAACTTCACATGTCATTTATATATTTTACGAGGGAATATTATGATGGATGTCCATGCAAAAAATATCCGAAAATTAGATTCTATGAAACTTTTCGAAATGCAAGTTTCTGTCAAAAATCATAGTATATTATACACTAGTTTCGGTCAAAAATATAAAATTTAATTGGGGACTATTTAAAATGATACGAGAATTCACATATCATTTATATATGTTAAGAGGTAAGGTTATGATGGAAGTCCATGCAAAAAAATTATCTAAAAATTAGAATCTATGAATCTTTTCGAAATGCGACTTTCGGTCAAAAATCATAGTATATTATACACTAGTTTCGGTCAAAAAATCAAATTTAATTGGGGACTATTTGAAATGATACGAGACTTCACATATCATTTATATATGTAAAGAGGGAAGGTCATGATGAAAGTACATGCAACAAAAATCATCAGAAAACTAGATTCTATGAAAGTTTTCGAAATGCAAGTTTCGGTCAAAAAATCATAATATATTATACACTAGTTTATGCTAGTTTCGGCCAAAAATCAAATTAAATCTGGGATTGTTAGAAATGGTACGAAACTTCACATATCATTTATATATTTTACGAGGGAATATTATGATGGATGTCCATGCAAAAAAATATCCGTAAATTAGATTCTATGAAACTTTTCGAAATGCAAGTTTGTGACAAAAATCATAGTATATTATACACTAGTTTCGGTCCAAAAAATCAAATTTAATTGGGGACTATTTAAAATGATAAGAGACTTCACCTATAATTTTTATATGTTATGAGGGAAGGTTATGATGGAATTCCATGCAAAAAATCATCTAAAAATTAGAATCTATGAATCTTTTTGAAATGCAACTTTCGCTCAAAAATCATAGTATTTTATACACTAGTTTCGGTCAAAAAAATAAAATTTAATTGGGGACTATTTGAAATGATACGAGACTTCACATATCATTTATATAAGTTAAGAGCGAAGGTCATGATGGAAATACATGCAAAAAAAGTCATCTGAAAACTAGATTCTATGAAACTTTTCGAAATGCAAGTTTCGGTCAAAAATCATAGTATATTATGCACTAGTTTCGGTCAAAAAAATAATTTAATTGGGGTCTATTTGAAATGATACGAGACTTCACATATCATTTATATATGTTAAGAAGGAAGGTTATGATGGTAGTCGATGCAAAAAAATCATCTAAAAATTAGATTCTATGAAAATTTTCGAAATGCAAGTTTCGGTCAAAAATCATAGTATATAATACACTAGTTTCGGTCAAATAAATCAAATTTAATTGGGGAATATTTGAAATGATACGAGAGTTCACATATCATTTATATATGTTAAGAGGGAAGTTTATGATTGAAGTCCATGCAAAAAATTATCTGAAAATTAGAATCTATGAAACGTTTCGAAATGCATGTTTCGGTCAAAAATCCTAGTATATTATACACTACTTTCGGTAAAAAAAATCAAATTTAAATGGGGACTATATGAAATGATACGAGACTTCACATATCATTTATATGTTAAGAGGGATGGTCATGATGGAAGTACATGCAAAAAATCATATGAAAACTAGATTCTATGAAACTTTTCAAAATACAAGTTTCGGTCAAAAATCATAGTATATTATGCACTAGTTTCGGTCAAAGAAATAATTTAATTGGGGACTATTTGAAATGATACGAGACTTCACATATCATTTATATATGTTAAGAGGGAAGGTTATGATGGAAGTCCATGCAAAAAAATTATCTAAAAATTAGATTCTATGATACTTTTTGAAACGCAAGTTTTGGTCAAAAATCATAGTATATTATACACTAGTTTCGGTCAAAAAATCAAATTTAAATGGGGTCTATTTGAAATGATACGAGACTTTTCTGATCATTTATATATGTTAAGATGGATGGTTATGATGGAAGTCCATACAAAAAAAATCATCTGAAAACTAGATTCTGTGAAACTTTTCGAAAAGCAAGTTTCGGTCAAAAAATCATAATATATTATACACTAGTTTATACTAGTTTCGGTCAAAAATCAAATTAAATCGGGGACTATTTCAAATGGTACGAAACTTCACATAGCATTTATATATTTTACGAGGGAATATTATGATGGATGTCCATGCAAAAACTTATCTGAAACTTAGATTCTATGAAACTTTTCGAAATGCGTGTTTCGGTCAAAAATCCTAATATATTATACTCTAGTTTTGGTAAAACAAAAATTAATTGGAGACTATTTGAAATGATACGAGACTTCACATATAATTTATATATGTTAAGAGGGAAGGTTATGATGGAATTCCATGCAAAAAAAATCATCTAAAAATTAGATTCTATGAAACTTTTCGAAATGCGTGTTTCGGTCAAAAATCCTAATATATTATACTCTAGTTTTGGTCAAACAAAAATTAATTGGAGACTATTTGAAATGATACGAGACTTCACATATAATTTATATATGTTAAGAGGGAAGGTTCTGATGGATGTCCATGCAAAAAAAATAATCTAAAAATTAGATTCTAAGAAACTTTTCGAAATGCATGTTTCAGTCAAAAATCATAGTATATTATACACTAGTTTCGTCAAAAAAATCAAATTTAAATGGGAACTATTTGAAATAATACGAGACTTTTCATATCATTTATATATGTTAAGAGGGGAGGTTATGATGGAATTCCATTCAAAAAAAATCATTTGAAAACTAGATTCTATGAAACTTTTCGAAATGCAAGTTTCGTTCAAAAATCATAATATATTATGCATTAGTTTCGGTCAAAAAAATAATTTAATTGGGGTCTATTTGAAATGACACGGGACTTCACATATCATTTATATTTGATAAGAGGGAAGGTTATGATTGAAGTAGATGCAAAAAAAATCATCTAAAAATTAGATTCTATGAAACTTTTCGAAATGCAAGTTTCGGTTAAAAATCATAGTATATAATACACTAGTTTCGGTCAAAAAAATCAAATTTAATTGGGGACTATTTGAAATTATATGAGACTTTTCAGATCATTAATATATGTTAAGAGGGAAGGTTATGATGGAAGTCCATGCAAAAAAACCATATGAAAACTAGATTCTATGAAACTTTTCGAAATGCAAGTTTCTGTCAAAAAAGCATATTATTTTATACACTAGTTTATACTAGTTTCGGTCAAAAATTAAATTAAATCTGGGATTGTTCGAAATGTTACGAAACTTCACATGTCATTTATATATTTTACGAGGGAATATTATGATGGATGTCCATGCAAAAAATATCCGAAAATTAGATTCTATGAAACTTTTCGAAATGCAAGTTTCTGTCAAAAATCATAGTATATTATACACTAGTTTCGGTCAAAAATATAAAATTTAATTGGGGACTATTTAAAATGATACGAGACTTCACATATCATTTATATATGTTAAGAGGTAAGGTTATGATGGAAGTCCATGCAAAAAAATTATCTAAAAATTAGAATCTATGAATCTTTTCGAAATGCGACTTTCGGTCAATAATCATAGTATATTATACACTAGTTTCGGTCAAAAAATCAAATTTAATTGGGGACTATTTGAAATGATACGAGACTTCACATATCATTTATATATGTTAAGAGGGAAGGTCATGATGAAAGTACATGCAACAAAAATCATCAGAAAACTAGATTCTATGAAAGTTTTCGAAATGCAAGTTTCGGTCAAAAATCATAATATATTATGCATTAGTTTCGGTCAAAAAAATAATTTAATTGGGGTCTATTTGAAATGACACGGGACTTCACATATCATTTATATTTGATAAGAGGGAAGGTTATGATGGAAGTCGATGCAAAAAAAATCATCTAAAAATTAGATTCTATGAAACTTTTCGAAATGCAAGTTTCGGTTAAAAATCATAGTATATAATACACTAGTTTCGGTCAAAAAAATCAAATTTAATTGGGGACTATTTGAAATTATATGAGACTTTTCAGATCATTAATATATGTTAAGAGGGAAGGTTATGATGGAAGTCCATGCAAAAAAACCATCTGAAAACTAGATTCTATGAAACTTTTCGAAATGCAAGTTTCTGTCAAAAAAGCATATTATTTTATACACTAGTTTATACTAGTTTCGGTCAAAAATTAAATTAAATCTGGGATTGTTCGAAATGTTACGAAACTTCACATGTCATTTATATATTTTACGAGGGAATATTATGATGGATGTCCATGCAAAAAATATCCGAAAATTAGATTCTATGAAACTTTTCGAAATGCAAGTTTCTGTCAAAAATCATAGTATATTATACACTAGTTTCGGTCAAAAATATAAAATTTAATTGGGGACTATTTAAAATGATACGAGACTTCACATATCATTTATATATGTTAAGAGGTAAGGTTATGATGGAAGTCCATGCAAAAAAATTATCTAAAAATTAGAATCTATGAATCTTTTCGAAATGCGACTTTCGGTCAAAAATCATAGTATATTATACACTAGTTTCGGTCAAAAAATCAAATTTAATTGGGGACTATTTGAAATGATACGAGACTTCACATATCATTTATATATGTTAAGAGGGAAGGTCATGATGAAAGTACATGCAACAAAAATCATCAGAAAACTAGATTCTATGAAAGTTTTCGAAATGCAAGTTTCGGTCAAAAAATCATAATATATTATACACTAGTTTATGCTAGTTTCGGCCAAAAATCAAATTAAATCTGGGATTGTTAGAAATGGTACGAAACTTCACATATCATTTATATATTTTACGAGGGAATATTATGATGGATGTCCATGCAAAAAAATATCCGTAAATTAGATTCTATGAAACTTTTCGAAATGCAAGTTTGTGACAAAAATCATAGTATATTATACACTAGTTTCGGTCCAAAAAATCAAATTTAATTGGGGACTATTTAAAATGATAAGAGACTTCACCTATAATTTTTATATGTTATGAGGGAAGGTTATGATGGAATTCCATGCAAAAAATCATCTAAAAATTAGAATCTATGAATCTTTTCGAAATGCAACTTTCGCTCAAAAATCATAGTATTTTATACACTAGTTTCGGTCAAAAAAATAAAATTTAATTGGGGACTATTTGAAATGATACGAGACTTCACATATCATTTATATAAGTTAAGAGCGAAGGTCATGATGGAAATACATGCAAAAAAAGTCATCTGAAAACTAGATTCTATGAAACTTTTCGAAATGCAAGTTTCGGCCAAAAATCATAGTATATTATGCACTAGTTTCGGTCAAAAAAATAATTTAATTGGGGTCTATTTGAAATGATACGAGACTTCACATATCATTTTATATGTTAAGAAGGAAGGTTATGATGGTAGTCGATGCAAAAAAATCATCTAAAAATTAGATTCTATGAAAATTTTCGAAATGCAAGTTTCGGTCAAAAATCATAGTATATAATACACTAGTTTCGGTCAAATAAATCAAATTTAATTGGGGAATATTTGAAATCATACGAGAGTTCACATATCATTTATATATGTTAAGAGGGAAGTTTATGATTGAAGTCCATGCAAAAAATTATCTGAAAATTAGAATCTATGAAACGTTTCGAAATGCATGTTTCGGTCAAAAATCCTAGTATATTATACACTACTTTCGGTAAAAAAATCAAATTTAAATGGGGACTATATGAAATGATACGAGACTTCACATATCATTTATATGTTAAGAGGGATGGTCATGATGGAAGTACATGCAAAAAATCATATGAAAACTAGATTCTATGAAACTTTTCAAAATACAAGTTTCGGTCAAAAATCATAGTATATTATGCACTAGTTTCGGTCAAAGAAATAATTTAATTGGGGACTATTTGAAATGATACGAGACTTCACATATCATTTATATATGTTAAGAGGGAAGGTTATGATGGAAGTCCATGCAAAAAAATTATCTAAAAATTAGATTCTATGATACTTTTTGAAACGCAAGTTTTGGTCAAAAATCATAGTATATTATACACTAGTTTCGGTCAAAAAATCAAATTTAAATGGGGTCTATTTGAAATGATACGAGACTTTTCAGATCATTTATATATGTTAAGATGGATGGTTATGATGGAAGTCCATACAAAAAAAATCATCTGAAAACTAGATTCTGTGAAACTTTTCGAAAAGCAAGTTTCGGTCAAAAAATCATAATATATTATACACTAGTTTATACTAGTTTCGGTCAAAAATCAAATTAAATCGGGGACTATTTCAAATGGTACGAAACTTCACATAGCATTTATATATTTTACGAGGGAATATTATGATGGATGTCCATGCAAAAACTTATCTGAAACTTAGATTCTATGAAACTTTTCGAAATGCGTGTTTCGGTCAAAAATCCTAATATATTATACTCTAGTTTTGGTAAAACAAAAATTAATTGGAGACTATTTGAAATGATACGAGACTTCACATATAATTTATATATGTTAAGAGGGAAGGTTATGATGGAATTCCATGCAAAAAAAATCATCTAAAAATTAGATTCTATGAAACTTTTCGAAATGCGTGTTTCGGTCAAAAATCCTAATATATTATACTCTAGTTTTGGTCAAACAAAAATTAATTGGAGACTATTTGAAATGATACGAGACTTCACATATAATTTATATATGTTAAGAGGGAAGGTTCTGATGGATGTCCATGCAAAAAAAATAATCTAAAAATTAGATTCTAAGAAACTTTTCGAAATGCATGTTTCAGTCAAAAATCATAGTATATTATACACTAGTTTCGTCAAAAAAATCAAATTTAAATGGGAACTATTTGAAATAATACGAGACTTTTCATATCATTTATATATGTTAAGAGGGGAGGTTATGATGGAATTCCATTCAAAAAAAATCATTTGAAAACTAGATTCTATGAAACTTTTCGAAATGCAAGTTTCGTTCAAAAATCATAATATATTATGCATTAGTTTCGGTCAAAAAAATAATTTAATTGGGGTCTATTTGAAATGACACGGGACTTCACATATCATTTATATTTGATAAGAGGGAAGGTTATGATGGAAGTAGATGCAAAAAAAATCATCTAAAAATTAGATTCTATGAAACTTTTCGAAATGCAAGTTTCGGTTAAAAATCATAGTATATAATACACTAGTTTCGGTCAAAAAAATCAAATTTAATTGGGGACTATTTGAAATTATATGAGACTTTTCAGATCATTAATATATGTTAAGAGGGAAGGTTATGATGGAAGTCCATGCAAAAAAACCATATGAAAACTAGATTCTATGAAACTTTTCGAAATGCAAGTTTCTGTCAAAAAAGCATATTATTTTATACACTAGTTTATACTAGTTTCGGTCAAAAATTAAATTAAATCTGGGATTGTTCGAAATGTTACGAAACTTCACATGTCATTTATATATTTTACGAGGGAATATTATGATGGATGTCCATGCAAAAAATATCCGAAAATTAGATTCTATGAAACTTTTCGAAATGCAAGTTTCTGTCAAAAATCATAGTATATTATACACTAGTTTCGGTCAAAAATATAAAATTTAATTGGGGACTATTTAAAATGATACGAGACTTCACATATCATTTATATATGTTAAGAGGTAAGGTTATGATGGAAGTCCATGCAAAAAAATTATCTAAAAATTAGAATCTATGAATCTTTTCGAAATGCGACTTTCGGTCAATAATCATAGTATATTATACACTAGTTTCGGTCAAAAAATCAAATTTAATTGGGGACTATTTGAAATGATACGAGACTTCACATATCATTTATATATGTTAAGAGGGAAGGTCATGATGAAAGTACATGCAACAAAAATCATCAGAAAACTAGATTCTATGAAAGTTTTCGAAATGCAAGTTTCGGTCAAAAAATCATAATATATTATACACTAGTTTATGCTAGTTTCGGCCAAAAATCAAATTAAATCTGGGATTGTTAGAAATGGTACGAAACTTCACATATCATTTATATATTTTACGAGGGAATATTATGATGGATGTCCATGCAAAAAAATATCCGTAAATTAGATTCTATGAAACTTTTCGAAATGCAAGTTTGTGACAAAAATCATAGTATATTATACACTAGTTTCGGTCCAAAAAATCAAATTTAATTGGGGACTATTTAAAATGATAAGAGACTTCACCTATAATTTTTATATGTTATGAGGGAAGGTTATGATGGAATTCCATGCAAAAAATCATCTAAAAATTAGAATCTATGAATCTTTTCGAAATGCAACTTTCGCTCAAAAATCATAGTATTTTATACACTAGTTTCGGTCAAAAAAATAAAATTTAATTGGGGACTATTTGAAATGATACGAGACTTCACATATCATTTATATAAGTTAAGAGCGAAGGTCATGATGGAAATACATGCAAAAAAAGTCATCTGAAAACTAGATTCTATGAAACTTTTCGAAATGCAAGTTTCGGCCAAAAATCATAGTATATTATGCACTAGTTTCGGTCAAAAAAATAATTTAATTGGGGTCTATTTGAAATGATACGAGACTTCACATATCATTTATATATGTTAAGAAGGAAGGTTATGATGGTAGTCGATGCAAAAAATTCATCTAAAAATTAGATTCTATGAAAATTTTCGAAATGCAAGTTTCGGTCAAAAATCATAGTATATAATACACTAGTTTCGGTCAAATAAATCAAATTTAATTGGGGAATATTTGAAATGATACGAGAGTTCACATATCATTTATATATGTTAAGAGGGAAGTTTATGATTGAAGTCCATGCAAAAAATTATCTGAAAATTAGAATCTATGAAACGTTTCGAAATGCATGTTTCGGTCAAAAATCCTAGTATATTATACACTACTTTCGGTAAAAAAAATCAAATTTAAATGGGGACTATATGAAATGATACGAGACTTCACATATCATTTATATGTTAAGAGGGATGGTCATGATGGAAGTACATGCAAAAAATCATATGAAAACTAGATTCTATGAAACTTTTCAAAATACAAGTTTCGGTCAAAAATCATAGTATATTATGCACTAGTTTCGGTCAAAGAAATAATTTAATTAGGGACTATTTGAAATGATACGAGACTTCACATATCATTTATATATGTTAAGAGGGAAGGTTATGATGGAAGTCCATGCAAAAAAATTATCTAAAAATTAGATTCTATGATACTTTTTGAAACGCAAGTTTTGGTCAAAAATCATAGTATATTATACACTAGTTTCGGTCAAAAAATCAAATTTAAATGGGGTCTATTTGAAATGATACGAGACTTTTCAGATCATTTATATATGTTAAGATGGATGGTTATGATGGAAGTCCATACAAAAAAAATCATCTGAAAACTAGATTCTGTGAAACTTTTCGAAAAGCAAGTTTCGGTCAAAAAATCATAATATATTATACACTAGTTTATACTAGTTTCGGTCAAAAATCAAATTAAATCGGGGACTATTTCAAATGGTACGAAACTTCACATAGCATTTATATATTTTACGAGGGAATATTATGATGGATGTCCATGCAAAAACTTATCTGAAACTTAGATTCTATGAAACTTTTCGAAATGCGTGTTTCGGTCAAAAATCCTAATATATTATACTCTAGTTTTGGTAAAACAAAAATTAATTGGAGACTATTTGAAATGATACGAGACTTCACATATAATTTATATATGTTAAGAGGGAAGGTTATGATGGAATTCCATGCAAAAAAAATCATCTAAAAATTAGATTCTATGAAACTTTTCGAAATGCGTGTTTCGGTCAAAAATCCTAATATATTATACTCTAGTTTTGGTCAAACAAAAATTAATTGGAGACTATTTGAAATGATACGAGACTTCACATATAATTTATATATGTTAAGAGGGAAGGTTCTGATGGATGTCCATGCAAAAAAAATAATCTAAAAATTAGATTCTAAGAAACTTTTCGAAATGCATGTTTCAGTCAAAAATCATAGTATATTATACACTAGTTTCGTCAAAAAAATCAAATTTAAATGGGAACTATTTGAAATAATACGAGACTTTTCATATCATTTATATATGTTAAGAGGGGAGGTTATGATGGAATTCCATTCAAAAAAAATCATTTGAAAACTAGATTCTATGAAACTTTTCGAAATGCAAGTTTCGTTCAAAAATCATAATATATTATGCATTAGTTTCGGTCAAAAAAATAATTTAATTGGGGTCTATTTGAAATGACACGGGACTTCACATATCATTTATATTTGATAAGAGGGAAGGTTATGATGGAAGTAGATGCAAAAAAAATCATCTAAAAATTAGATTCTATGAAACTTTTCGAAATGCAAGTTTCGGTTAAAAATCATAGTATATAATACACTAGTTTCGGTCAAAAAAATCAAATTTAATTGGGGACTATTTGAAATTATATGAGACTTTTCAGATCATTAATATATGTTAAGAGGGAAGGTTATGATGGAAGTCCATGCAAAAAAACCATATGAAAACTAGATTCTATGAAACTTTTCGAAATGCAAGTTTCTGTCAAAAAAGCATATTATTTTATACACTAGTTTATACTAGTTTCGGTCAAAAATTAAATTAAATCTGGGATTGTTCGAAATGTTACGAAACTTCACATGTCATTTATATATTTTACGAGGGAATATTATGATGGATGTCCATGCAAAAAATATCCGAAAATTAGATTCTATGAAACTTTTCGAAATGCAAGTTTCTGTCAAAAATCATAGTATATTATACACTAGTTTCGGTCAAAAATATAAAATTTAATTGGGGACTATTTAAAATGATACGAGACTTCACATATCATTTATATATGTTAAGAGGTAAGGTTATGATGGAAGTCCATGCAAAAAAATTATCTAAAAATTAGAATCTATGAATCTTTTCGAAATGCGACTTTCGGTCAATAATCATAGTATATTATACACTAGTTTCGGTCAAAAAATCAAATTTAATTGGGGACTATTTGAAATGATACGAGACTTCACATATCATTTATATATGTTAAGAGGGAAGGTCATGATGAAAGTACATGCAACAAAAATCATCAGAAAACTAGATTCTATGAAAGTTTTCGAAATGCAAGTTTCGGTCAAAAATCATAATATATTATGCATTAGTTTCGGTCAAAAAAATAATTTAATTGGGGTCTATTTGAAATGACACGGGACTTCACATATCATTTATATTTGATAAGAGGGAAGGTTATGATGGAAGTCGATGCAAAAAAAATCATCTAAAAATTAGATTCTATGAAACTTTTCGAAATGCAAGTTTCGGTTAAAAATCATAGTATATAATACACTAGTTTCGGTCAAAAAAATCAAATTTAATTGGGGACTATTTGAAATTATATGAGACTTTTCAGATCATTAATATATGTTAAGAGGGAAGGTTATGATGGAAGTCCATGCAAAAAAACCATATGAAAACTAGATTCTATGAAACTTTTCGAAATGCAAGTTTCTGTCAAAAAAGCATATTATTTTATACACTAGTTTATACTAGTTTCGGTCAAAAATTAAATTAAATCTGGGATTGTTCGAAATGTTACGAAACTTCACATGTCATTTATATATTTTACGAGGGAATATTATGATGGATGTCCATGCAAAAAATATCCGAAAATTAGATTCTATGAAACTTTTCGAAATGCAAGTTTCTGTCAAAAATCATAGTATATTATACACTAGTTTCGGTCAAAAATATAAAATTTAATTGGGGACTATTTAAAATGATACGAGACTTCACATATCATTTATATATGTTAAGAGGTAAGGTTATGATGGAAGTCCATGCAAAAAAATTATCTAAAAATTAGAATCTATGAATCTTTTCGAAATGCGACTTTCTGTCAAAAATCATAGTATATTATACACTAGTTTCGGTCAAAAAATCAAATTTAATTGGGGACTATTTGAAATGATACGAGACTTCACATATCATTTATATATGTTAAGAGGGAAGGTCATGATGAAAGTACATGCAACAAAAATCATCAGAAAACTAGATTCTATGAAAGTTTTCGAAATGCAAGTTTCGGTCAAAAAATCATAATATATTATACACTAGTTTATGCTAGTTTCGGCCAAAAATCAAATTAAATCTGGGATTGTTAGAAATGGTACGAAACTTCACATATCATTTATATATTTTACGAGGGAATATTATGATGGATGTCCATGCAAAAAAATATTCGTAAATTAGATTCTATGAAACTTTTCGAAATGCAAGTTTGTGACAAAAATCATAGTATATTATACACTAGTTTCGGTCCAAAAAATCAAATTTAATTGGGGACTATTTAAAATGATAAGAGACTTCACCTATAATTTTTATATGTTATGAGGGAAGGTTATGATGGAATTCCATGCAAAAAATCATCTAAAAATTAGAATCTATGAATCTTTTCGAAATGCAACTTTCGCTCAAAAATCATAGTATTTTATACACTAGTTTCGGTCAAAAAAATAAAATTTAATTGGGGACTATTTGAAATGATACGAGACTTCACATATCATTTATATAAGTTAAGAGCGAAGGTCATGATGGAAATACATGCAAAAAAAGTCATCTGAAAACTAGATTCTATGAAACTTTTCGAAATGCAAGTTTCGGTCAAAAATCATAGTATATTATGCACTAGTTTCGGTCAAAAAAATATTTTAATTGGGGTCTATTTGAAATGATACGAGACTTCACATATCATTTATATATGTTAAGAAGGAAGGTTATGATGGTAGTCGATGCAAAAAAATCATCTAAAAATTAGATTCTATGAAAATTTTCGAAATGCAAGTTTCGGTCAAAAATCATAGTATATAATACACTAGTTTCGGTCAAATAAATCAAATTTAATTGGGGAATATTTGAAATGATACGAGAGTTCACATATCATTTATATATGTTAAGAGGGAAGTTTATGATTGAAGTCCATGCAAAAAATTATCTGAAAATTAGAATCTATGAAACGTTTCGAAATGCATGTTTCGGTCAAAAATCCTAGTATATTATACACTACTTTCGGTAAAAAAAATCAAATTTAAATGGGGACTATATGAAATGATACGAGACTTCACATATCATTTATATGTTAAGAGGGATGGTCATGATGGAAGTACATGCAAAAAATCATATGAAAACTAGATTCTATGAAACTTTTCAAAATACAAGTTTCGGTCAAAAATCATAGTATATTATGCACTAGTTTCGGTCAAAGAAATAATTTAATTGGGGACTATTTGAAATGATACGAGACTTCACATATCATTTATATATGTTAAGAGGGAAGGTTATGATGGAAGTCCATGCAAAAAAATTATCTAAAAATTAGATTCTATGATACTTTTTGAAACGCAAGTTTTGGTCAAAAATCATAGTATATTATACACTAGTTTCGGTCAAAAAATCAAATTTAAATGGGGTCTATTTGAAATGATACGAGACTTTTCAGATCATTTATATATGTTAAGATGGATGGTTATGATGGAAGTCCATACAAAAAAAATCATCTGAAAACTAGATTCTGTGAAACTTTTCGAAAAGCAAGTTTCGGTCAAAAAATCATAATATATTATACACTAGTTTATACTAGTTTCGGTCAAAAATCAAATTAAATCGGGGACTATTTCAAATGGTACGAAACTTCACATAGCATTTATATATTTTACGAGGGAATATTATGATGGATGTCCATGCAAAAACTTATCTGAAACTTAGATTCTATGAAACTTTTCGAAATGCGTGTTTCGGTCAAAAATCCTAATATATTATACTCTAGTTTTGGTAAAACAAAAATTAATTGGAGACTATTTGAAATGATACGAGACTTCACATATAATTTATATATGTTAAGAGGGAAGGTTATGATGGAATTCCATGCAAAAAAAATCATCTAAAAATTTGATTCTATGAAACTTTTCGAAATGCGTGTTTCGGTCAAAAATCCTAATATATTATACTCTAGTTTTGGTCAAACAAAAATTAATTGGAGACTATTTGAAATGATACGAGACTTCACATATAATTTATATATGTTAAGAGGGAAGGTTCTGATGGAAGTCCATGCAAAAAAAATAATCTAAAAATTAGATTCTAAGAAACTTTTCGAAATGCATGTTTCAGTCAAAAATCATAGTATATTATACACTAGTTTCGTCAAAAAAATCAAATTTAAATGGGAACTATTTGAAATAATACGAGACTTTTCATATCATTTATATATGTTAAGAGGGGAGGTTATGATGGAATTCCATTCAAAAAAAATCATTTGAAAACTAGATTCTATGAAACTTTTCGAAATGCAAGTTTCGTTCAAAAATCATAATATATTATGCATTAGTTTCGGTCAAAAAAATAATTTAATTGGGGTCTATTTGAAATGACACGGGACTTCACATATCATTTATATTTGATAAGAGGGAAGGTTATGATGGAAGTCGATGCAAAAAAAATCATCTAAAAATTAGATTCTATGAAACTTTTCGAAATGCAAGTTTCGGTTAAAAATCATAGTATATAATACACTAGTTTCGGTCAAAAAAATCAAATTTAATTGGGGACTATTTGAAATTATATGAGACTTTTCAGATCATTAATATATGTTAAGAGGGAAGGTTATGATGGAAGTCCATGCAAAAAAACCATATGAAAACTAGATTCTATGAAACTTTTCGAAATGCAAGTTTCTGTCAAAAAAGCATAATATTTTATACACTAGTTTATACTAGTTTCGGTCAAAAATTAAATTAAATCTGGGATTGTTCGAAATGTTACGAAACATCACATGTCATTTATATATTTTACGAGGGAATATTATGATGGATGTCCATGCAAAAAATATCCGAAAAATTAGATTCTATGAAACTTTTCGAAATGCAAGTTTCTGTCAAAAATCATAGTATATTATACACTAGTTTCGGTCAAAAATATAAAATTTAATTGGGGACTATTTAAAATGATACGAGACTTCACATATCATTTATATATGTTAAGAGGTAAGGTTATGATGGAAGTCCATGCAAAAAAATTATCTAAAAATTAGAATCTATGAATCTTTTCGAAATGCGACTTTCGGTCAAAAATCATAGTATATTATACACTAGTTTCGGTCAAAAAATCAAATTTAATTGGGGACTATTTGAAATGATACGAGACTTCACATATCATTTATATATGTTAAGAGGGAAGGTCATGATGAAAGTACATGCAACAAAAATCATCAGAAAACTAGATTCTATGAAAGTTTTCGAAATGCAAGTTTCGGTCAAAAAATCATAATATATTATACACTAGTTTATGCTAGTTTCGGCCAAAAATCAAATTAAATCTGGGATTGTTAGAAATGGTACGAAACTTCACATATCATTTATATATTTTACGAGGGAATATTATGATGGATGTCCATGCAAAAAAATATTCGTAAATTAGATTCTATGAAACTTTTCGAAATGCAAGTTTGTGACAAAAATCATAGTATATTATACACTAGTTTCGGTCCAAAAAATCAAATTTAATTGGGGACTATTTAAAATGATAAGAGACTTCACCTATAATTTTTATATGTTATGAGGGAAGGTTATGATGGAATTCCATGCAAAAAATCATCTAAAAATTAGAATCTATGAATCTTTTCGAAATGCAACTTTCGCTCAAAAATCATAGTATTTTATACACTAGTTTCGGTCAAAAAAATAAAATTTAATTGGGGACTATTTGAAATGATACGAGACTTCACATATCATTTATATAAGTTAAGAGCGAAGGTCATGATGGAAATACATGCAAAAAAAGTCATCTGAAAACTAGATTCTATGAAACTTTTCGAAATGCAAGTTTCGGTCAAAAATCATAGTATATTATGCACTAGTTTCGGTCAAAAAAATAATTTAATTGGGGTCTATTTGAAATGATACGAGACTTCACATATCATTTATATATGTTAAGAAGGAAGGTTATGATGGTAGTCGATGCAAAAAAATCATCTAAAAATTAGATTCTATGAAAATTTTCGAAATGCAAGTTTCGGTCAAAAATCATAGTATATAATACACTAGTTTCGGTCAAATAAATCAAATTTAATTGGGGAATATTTGAAATGATACGAGAGTTCACATATCATTTATATATGTTAAGAGGGAAGTTTATGATTGAAGTCCATGCAAAAAATTATCTGAAAATTAGAATCTATGAAACGTTTCGAAATGCATGTTTCGGTCAAAAATCCTAGTATATTATACACTACTTTCGGTAAAAAAAATCAAATTTAAATGGGGACTATATGAAATGATACGAGACTTCACATATCATTTATATGTTAAGAGGGATGGTCATGATGGAAGTACATGCAAAAAATCATATGAAAACTAGATTCTATGAAACTTTTCAAAATACAAGTTTCGGTCAAAAATCATAGTATATTATGCACTAGTTTCGGTCAAAGAAATAATTTAATTGGGGACTATTTGAAATGATACGAGACTTCACATATCATTTATATATGTTAAGAGGGAAGGTTATGATGGAAGTCCATGCAAAAAAATTATCTAAAAATTAGATTCTATGATACTTTTTGAAACGCAAGTTTTGGTCAAAAATCATAGTATATTATACACTAGTTTCGGTCAAAAAATCAAATTTAAATGGGGTCTATTTGAAATGATACGAGACTTTTCAGATCATTTATATATGTTAAGATGGATGGTTATGATGGAAGTCCATACAAAAAAAATCATCTGAAAACTAGATTCTGTGAAACTTTTCGAAAAGCAAGTTTCGGTCAAAAAATCATAATATATTATACACTAGTTTATACTAGTTTCGGTCAAAAATCAAATTAAATCGGGGACTATTTCAAATGGTACGAAACTTCACATAGCATTTATATATTTTACGAGGGAATATTATGATGGATGTCCATGCAAAAACTTATCTGAAACTTAGATTCTATGAAACTTTTCGAAATGCGTGTTTCGGTCAAAAATCCTAATATATTATACTCTAGTTTTGGTAAAACAAAAATTAATTGGAGACTATTTGAAATGATACGAGACTTCACATATAATTTATATATGTTAAGAGGGAAGGTTATGATGGAATTCCATGCAAAAAAAATCATCTAAAAATTTGATTCTATGAAACTTTTCGAAATGCGTGTTTCGGTCAAAAATCCTAATATATTATACTCTAGTTTTGGTCAAACAAAAATTAATTGGAGACTATTTGAAATGATACGAGACTTCACATATAATTTATATATGTTAAGAGGGAAGGTTCTGATGGAAGTCCATGCAAAAAAAATAATCTAAAAATTAGATTCTAAGAAACTTTTCGAAATGCATGTTTCAGTCAAAAATCATAGTATATTATACACTAGTTTCGTCAAAAAAATCAAATTTAAATGGGAACTATTTGAAATAATACGAGACTTTTCATATCATTTATATATGTTAAGAGGGGAGGTTATGATGGAATTCCATTCAAAAAAAATCATTTGAAAACTAGATTCTATGAAACTTTTCGAAATGCAAGTTTCGTTCAAAAATCATAATATATTATGCATTAGTTTCGGTCAAAAAAATAATTTAATTGGGGTCTATTTGAAATGACACGGGACTTCACATATCATTTATATTTGATAAGAGGGAAGGTTATGATGGAAGTCGATGCAAAAAAAATCATCTAAAAATTAGATTCTATGAAACTTTTCGAAATGCAAGTTTCGGTTAAAAATCATAGTATATAATACACTAGTTTCGGTCAAAAAAATCAAATTTAATTGGGGACTATTTGAAATTATATGAGACTTTTCAGATCATTAATATATGTTAAGAGGGAAGGTTATGATGGAAGTCCATGCAAAAAAACCATATGAAAACTAGATTCTATGAAACTTTTCGAAATGCAAGTTTCTGTCAAAAAAGCATAATATTTTATACACTAGTTTATACTAGTTTCGGTCAAAAATTAAATTAAATCTGGGATTGTTCGAAATGTTACGAAACATCACATGTCATTTATATATTTTACGAGGGAATATTATGATGGATGTCCATGCAAAAAATATCCGAAAAATTAGATTCTATGAAACTTTTCGAAATGCAAGTTTCTGTCAAAAATCATAGTATATTATACACTAGTTTCGGTCAAAAATATAAAATTTAATTGGGGACTATTTAAAATGATACGAGACTTCACATATCATTTATATATGTTAAGAGGTAAGGTTATGATGGAAGTCCATGCAAAAAAATTATCTAAAAATTAGAATCTATGAATCTTTTCGAAATGCGACTTTCGGTCAAAAATCATAGTATATTATACACTAGTTTCGGTCAAAAAATCAAATTTAATTGGGGACTATTTGAAATGATACGAGACTTCACATATCATTTATATATGTTAAGAGGGAAGGTCATGATGAAAGTACATGCAACAAAAATCATCAGAAAACTAGATTCTATGAAAGTTTTCGAAATGCAAGTTTCGGTCAAAAAATCATAATATATTATACACTAGTTTATGCTAGTTTCGGCCAAAAATCAAATTAAATCTGGGATTGTTAGAAATGGTACGAAACTTCACATATCATTTATATATTTTACGAGGGAATATTATGATGGATGTCCATGCAAAAAAATATTCGTAAATTAGATTCTATGAAACTTTTCGAAATGCAAGTTTGTGACAAAAATCATAGTATATTATACACTAGTTTCGGTCCAAAAAATCAAATTTAATTGGGGACTATTTAAAATGATAAGAGACTTCACCTATAATTTTTATATGTTATGAGGGAAGGTTATGATGGAATTCCATGCAAAAAATCATCTAAAAATTAGAATCTATGAATCTTTTCGAAATGCAACTTTCGCTCAAAAATCATAGTATTTTATACACTAGTTTCGGTCAAAAAAATAAAATTTAATTGGGGACTATTTGAAATGATACGAGACTTCACATATCATTTATATAAGTTAAGAGCGAAGGTCATGATGGAAATACATGCAAAAAAAGTCATCTGAAAACTAGATTCTATGAAACTTTTCGAAATGCAAGTTTCGGTCAAAAATCATAGTATATTATGCACTAGTTTCGGTCAAAAAAATAATTTAATTGGGGTCTATTTGAAATGATACGAGACTTCACATATCATTTATATATGTTAAGAAGGAAGGTTATGATGGTAGTCGATGCAAAAAAATCATCTAAAAATTAGATTCTATGAAAATTTTCGAAATGCAAGTTTCGGTCAAAAATCATAGTATATAATACACTAGTTTCGGTCAAATAAATCAAATTTAATTGGGGAATATTTGAAATGATACGAGAGTTCACATATCATTTATATATGTTAAGAGGGAAGTTTATGATTGAAGTCCATGCAAAAAATTATCTGAAAATTAGAATCTATGAAACGTTTCGAAATGCATGTTTCGGTCAAAAATCCTAGTATATTATACACTACTTTCGGTAAAAAAAATCAAATTTAAATGGGGACTATATGAAATGATACGAGACTTCACATATCATTTATATGTTAAGAGGGATGGTCATGATGGAAGTACATGCAAAAAATCATATGAAAACTAGATTCTATGAAACTTTTCAAAATACAAGTTTCGGTCAAAAATCATAGTATATTATGCACTAGTTTCGGTCAAAGAAATAATTTAATTGGGGACTATTTGAAATGATACGAGACTTCACATATCATTTATATATGTTAAGAGGGAAGGTTATGATGGAAGTCCATGCAAAAAAATTATCTAAAAATTAGATTCTATGATACTTTTTGAAACGCAAGTTTTGGTCAAAAATCATAGTATATTATACACTAGTTTCGGTCAAAAAATCAAATTTAAATGGGGTCTATTTGAAATGATACGAGACTTTTCAGATCATTTATATATGTTAAGATGGATGGTTATGATGGAAGTCCATACAAAAAAAATCATCTGAAAACTAGATTCTGTGAAACTTTTCGAAAAGCAAGTTTCGGTCAAAAAATCATAATATATTATACACTAGTTTATACTAGTTTCGGTCAAAAATCAAATTAAATCGGGGACTATTTCAAATGGTACGAAACTTCACATAGCATTTATATATTTTACGAGGGAATATTATGATGGATGTCCATGCAAAAACTTATCTGAAACTTAGATTCTATGAAACTTTTCGAAATGCGTGTTTCGGTCAAAAATCCTAATATATTATACTCTAGTTTTGGTAAAACAAAAATTAATTGGAGACTATTTGAAATGATACGAGACTTCACATATAATTTATATATGTTAAGAGGGAAGGTTATGATGGAATTCCATGCAAAAAAAATCATCTAAAAATTTGATTCTATGAAACTTTTCGAAATGCGTGTTTCGGTCAAAAATCCTAATATATTATACTCTAGTTTTGGTCAAACAAAAATTAATTGGAGACTATTTGAAATGATACGAGACTTCACATATAATTTATATATGTTAAGAGGGAAGGTTCTGATGGAAGTCCATGCAAAAAAAATAATCTAAAAATTAGATTCTAAGAAACTTTTCGAAATGCATGTTTCAGTCAAAAATCATAGTATATTATACACTAGTTTCGTCAAAAAAATCAAATTTAAATGGGAACTATTTGAAATAATACGAGACTTTTCATATCATTTATATATGTTAAGAGGGGAGGTTATGATGGAATTCCATTCAAAAAAAATCATTTGAAAACTAGATTCTATGAAACTTTTCGAAATGCAAGTTTCGTTCAAAAATCATAATATATTATGCATTAGTTTCGGTCAAAAAAATAATTTAATTGGGGTCTATTTGAAATGACACGGGACTTCACATATCATTTATATTTGATAAGAGGGAAGGTTATGATGGAAGTCGATGCAAAAAAAATCATCTAAAAATTAGATTCTATGAAACTTTTCGAAATGCAAGTTTCGGTTAAAAATCATAGTATATAATACACTAGTTTCGGTCAAAAAAATCAAATTTAATTGGGGACTATTTGAAATTATATGAGACTTTTCAGATCATTAATATATGTTAAGAGGGAAGGTTATGATGGAAGTCCATGCAAAAAAACCATATGAAAACTAGATTCTATGAAACTTTTCGAAATGCAAGTTTCTGTCAAAAAAGCATAATATTTTATACACTAGTTTATACTAGTTTCGGTCAAAAATTAAATTAAATCTGGGATTGTTCGAAATGTTACGAAACATCACATGTCATTTATATATTTTACGAGGGAATATTATGATGGATGTCCATGCAAAAAATATCCGAAAAATTAGATTCTATGAAACTTTTCGAAATGCAAGTTTCTGTCAAAAATCATAGTATATTATACACTAGTTTCGGTCAAAAATATAAAATTTAATTGGGGACTATTTAAAATGATACGAGACTTCACATATCATTTATATATGTTAAGAGGTAAGGTTATGATGGAAGTCCATGCAAAAAAATTATCTAAAAATTAGAATCTATGAATCTTTTCGAAATGCGACTTTCGGTCAAAAATCATAGTATATTATACACTAGTTTCGGTCAAAAAATCAAATTTAATTGGGGACTATTTGAAATGATACGAGACTTCACATATCATTTATATATGTTAAGAGGGAAGGTCATGATGAAAGTACATGCAACAAAAATCATCAGAAAACTAGATTCTATGAAAGTTTTCGAAATGCAAGTTTCGGTCAAAAAATCATAATATATTATACACTAGTTTATGCTAGTTTCGGCCAAAAATCAAATTAAATCTGGGATTGTTAGAAATGGTACGAAACTTCACATATCATTTATATATTTTACGAGGGAATATTATGATGGATGTCCATGCAAAAAAATATCCGTAAATTAGATTCTATGAAACTTTTCGAAATGTAAGTTTGTGACAAAAATCATAGTATATTATACACTAGTTTCGGTCCAAAAAATCAAATTTAATTGGGGACTATTTAAAATGATAAGAGACTTCACCTATAATTTTTATATGTTATGAGGGAAGGTTATGATGGAATTCCATGCAAAAAATCATCTAAAAATTAGAATCTATGAATCTTTTCGAAATGCAACTTTCGCTCAAAAATCATAGTATTTTATACACTAGTTTCGGTCAAAAAAATAAAATTTAATTGGGGACTATTTGAAATGATACGAGACTTCACATATCATTTATATAAGTTAAGAGCGAAGGTCATGATGGAAATACATGCAAAAAAAGTCATCTGAAAACTAGATTCTATGAAACTTTTCGAAATGCAAGTTTCGGTCAAAAATCATAGTATATTATGCACTAGTTTCGGTCAAAAAAATAATTTAATTGGGGTCTATTTGAAATGATACGAGACTTCACATATCATTTATATATGTTAAGAAGGAAGGTTATGATGGTAGTCGATGCAAAAAAATCATCTAAAAATTAGATTCTATGAAAATTTTCGAAATGCAAGTTTCGGTCAAAAATCATAGTATATAATACACTAGTTTCGGTCAAATAAATCAAATTTAATTGGGGAATATTTGAAATGATACGAGAGTTCACATATCATTTATATATGTTAAGAGGGAAGTTTATGATTGAAGTCCATGCAAAAAATTATCTGAAAATTAGAATCTATGAAACGTTTCGAAATGCATGTTTCGGTCAAAAATCCTAGTATATTATACACTACTTTCGGTAAAAAAAATCAAATTTAAATGGGGACTATATGAAATGATACGAGACTTCACATATCATTTATATGTTAAGAGGGATGGTCATGATGGAAGTACATGCAAAAAATCATATGAAAACTAGATTCTATGAAACTTTTCAAAATACAAGTTTCGGTCAAAAATCATAGTATATTATGCACTAGTTTCGGTCAAAGAAATAATTTAATTGGGGACTATTTGAAATGATACGAGACTTCACATATCATTTATATATGTTAAGAGGGAAGGTTATGATGGAAGTCCATGCAAAAAAATTATCTAAAAATTAGATTCTATGATACTTTTTGAAACGCAAGTTTTGGTCAAAAATCATAGTATATTATACACTAGTTTCGGTCAAAAAATCAAATTTAAATGGGGTCTATTTGAAATGATACGAGACTTTTCAGATCATTTATATATGTTAAGATGGATGGTTATGATGGAAGTCCATACAAAAAAAATCATCTGAAAACTAGATTCTGTGAAACTTTTCGAAAAGCAAGTTTCGGTCAAAAAATCATAATATATTATACACTAGTTTATACTAGTTTCGGTCAAAAATCAAATTAAATCGGGGACTATTTCAAATGGTACGAAACTTCACATAGCATTTATATATTTTACGAGGGAATATTATGATGGATGTCCATGCAAAAACTTATCTGAAACTTAGATTCTATGAAACTTTTCGAAATGCGTGTTTCGGTCAAAAATCCTAATATATTATACTCTAGTTTTGGTAAAACAAAAATTAATTGGAGACTATTTGAAATGATACGAGACTTCACATATAATTTATATATGTTAAGAGGGAAGGTTATGATGGAATTCCATGCAAAAAAAATCATCTAAAAATTAGATTCTCTGAAACTTTTCGAAATGCGTGTTTCGGTCAAAAATCCTAATATATTATACTCTAGTTTTGGTCAAACAAAAATTAATTGGAGACTATTTGAAATGATACGAGACTTCACATATAATTTATATATGTTAAGAGGGAAGGTTCTGATGGAAGTCCATGCAAAAAAAATAATCTAAAAATTAGATTCTAAGAAACTTTTCGAAATGCATGTTTCAGTCAAAAATCATAGTATATTATACACTAGTTTCGTCAAAAAAATCAAATTTAAATGGGAACTATTTGAAATAATACGAGACTTTTCATATCATTTATATATGTTAAGAGGGGAGGTTATGATGGAATTCCATTCAAAAAAAATCATTTGAAAACTAGATTCTATGAAACTTTTCGAAATGCAAGTTTCGTTCAAAAATCATAATATATTATGCATTAGTTTCGGTCAAAAAAATAATTTAATTGGGGTCTATTTGAAATGACACGGGACTTCACATATCATTTATATTTGATAAGAGGGAAGGTTATGATGGAAGTCGATGCAAAAAAAATCATCTAAAAATTAGATTCTATGAAACTTTTCAAAATGCAAGTTTCGGTTAAAAATCATAGTATATAATACACTAGTTTCGGTCAAAAAAATCAAATTTAATTGGGGACTATTTGAAATTATATGAGACTTTTCAGATCATTAATATATGTTAAGAGGGAAGGTTATGATGGAAGTCCATGCAAAAAAACCATATGAAAACTAGATTCTATGAAACTTTTCGAAATGCAAGTTTCTGTCAAAAAAGCATAATATTTTATACACTAGTTTATACTAGTTTCGGTCAAAAATTAAATTAAATCTGGGATTGTTCGAAATGTTACGAAACATCACATGTCATTTATATATTTTACGAGGGAATATTATGATGGATGTCCATGCAAAAAATATCCGAAAAATTAGATTCTATGAAACTTTTCGAAATGCAAGTTTCTGTCAAAAATCATAGTATATTATACACTAGTTTCGGTCAAAAATATAAAATTTAATTGGGGACTATTTAAAATGATACGAGACTTCACATATCATTTATATATGTTAAGAGGTAAGGTTATGATGGAAGTCCATGCAAAAAAATTATCTAAAAATTAGAATCTATGAATCTTTTCGAAATGCGACTTTCGGTCAAAAATCATAGTATATTATACACTAGTTTCGGTCAAAAAATCAAATTTAATTGGGGACTATTTGAAATGATACGAGACTTCACATATCATTTATATATGTTAAGAGGGAAGGTCATGATGAAAGTACATGCAACAAAAATCATCAGAAAACTAGATTCTATGAAAGTTTTCGAAATGCATGTTTCGGTCAAAAAATCATAATATATTATACACTAGTTTATGCTAGTTTCGGCCAAAAATCAAATTAAATCTGGGATTGTTAGAAATGGTACGAAACTTCACATATCATTTATATATTTTACGAGGGAATATTATGATGGATGTCCATGCAAAAAAATATCCGTAAATTAGATTCTATGAAACTTTTCGAAATGTAAGTTTGTGACAAAAATCATAGTATATTATACACTAGTTTCGGTCCAAAAAATCAAATTTAATTGGGGACTATTTAAAATGATAAGAGACTTCACCTATAATTTTTATATGTTATGAGGGAAGGTTATGATGGAATTCCATGCAAAAAATCATCTAAAAATTAGAATCTATGAATCTTTTCGAAATGCAACTTTCGCTCAAAAATCATAGTATTTTATACACTAGTTTCGGTCAAAAAAATAAAATTTAATTGGGGACTATTTGAAATGATACGAGACTTCACATATCATTTATATAAGTTAAGAGCGAAGGTCATGATGGAAATACATGCAAAAAAAGTCATCTGAAAACTAGATTCTATGAAACTTTTCGAAATGCAAGTTTCGGTCAAAAATCATAGTATATTATGCACTAGTTTCGGTCAAAAAAATAATTTAATTGGGGTCTATTTGAAATGATACGAGACTTCACATATCATTTATATATGTTAAGAAGGAAGGTTATGATGGTAGTCGATGCAAAAAAATCATCTAAAAATTAGATTCTATGAAAATTTTCGAAATGCAAGTTTCGGTCAAAAATCATAGTATATAATACACTAGTTTCGGTCAAATAAATCAAATTTAATTGGGGAATATTTGAAATGATACGAGAGTTCACATATCATTTATATATGTTAAGAGGGAAGTTTATGATTGAAGTCCATGCAAAAAATTATCTGAAAATTAGAATCTATGAAACGTTTCGAAATGCATGTTTCGGTCAAAAATCCTAGTATATTATACACTACTTTCGGTAAAAAAAATCAAATTTAAATGGGGACTATATGAAATGATACGAGACTTCACATATCATTTATATGTTAAGAGGGATGGTCATGATGGAAGTACATGCAAAAAATCATATGAAAACTAGATTCTATGAAACTTTTCAAAATACAAGTTTCGGTCAAAAATCATAGTATATTATGCACTAGTTTCGGTCAAAGAAATAATTTAATTGGGGACTATTTGAAATGATACGAGACTTCACATATCATTTATATATGTTAAGAGGGAAGGTTATGATGGAAGTCCATGCAAAAAAATTATCTAAAAATTAGATTCTATGATACTTTTTGAAACGCAAGTTTTGGTCAAAAATCATAGTATATTATACACTAGTTTCGGTCAAAAAATCAAATTTAAATGGGGTCTATTTGAAATGATACGAGACTTTTCAGATCATTTATATATGTTAAGATGGATGGTTATGATGGAAGTCCATACAAAAAAAATCATCTGAAAACTAGATTCTGTGAAACTTTTCGAAAAGCAAGTTTCGGTCAAAAAATCATAATATATTATACACTAGTTTATACTAGTTTCGGTCAAAAATCAAATTAAATCGGGGACTATTTCAAATGGTACGAAACTTCACATAGCATTTATATATTTTACGAGGGAATATTATGATGGATGTCCATGCAAAAACTTATCTGAAACTTAGATTCTATGAAACTTTTCGAAATGCGTGTTTCGGTCAAAAATCCTAATATATTATACTCTAGTTTTGGTAAAACAAAAATTAATTGGAGACTATTTGAAATGATACGAGACTTCACATATAATTTATATATGTTAAGAGGGAAGGTTATGATGGAATTCCATGCAAAAAAAATCATCTAAAAATTAGATTCTCTGAAACTTTTCGAAATGCGTGTTTCGGTCAAAAATCCTAATATATTATACTCTAGTTTTGGTCAAACAAAAATTAATTGGAGACTATTTGAAATGATACGAGACTTCACATATAATTTATATATGTTAAGAGGGAAGGTTCTGATGGAAGTCCATGCAAAAAAAATAATCTAAAAATTAGATTCTAAGAAACTTTTCGAAATGCATGTTTCAGTCAAAAATCATAGTATATTATACACTAGTTTCGTCAAAAAAATCAAATTTAAATGGGAACTATTTGAAATAATACGAGACTTTTCATATCATTTATATATGTTAAGAGGGGAGGTTATGATGGAATTCCATTCAAAAAAAATCATTTGAAAACTAGATTCTATGAAACTTTTCGAAATGCAAGTTTCGTTCAAAAATCATAATATATTATGCATTAGTTTCGGTCAAAAAAATAATTTAATTGGGGTCTATTTGAAATGACACGGGACTTCACATATCATTTATATTTGATAAGAGGGAAGGTTATGATGGAAGTCGATGCAAAAAAAATCATCTAAAAATTAGATTCTATGAAACTTTTCGAAATGCAAGTTTCGGTTAAAAATCATAGTATATAATACACTAGTTTCGGTCAAAAAAATCAAATTTAATTGGGGACTATTTGAAATTATATGAGACTTTTCAGATCATTAATATATGTTAAGAGGGAAGGTTATGATGGAAGTCCATGCAAAAAAACCATATGAAAACTAGATTCTATGAAACTTTTCGAAATGCAAGTTTCTGTCAAAAAAGCATAATATTTTATACACTAGTTTATACTAGTTTCGGTCAAAAATTAAATTAAATCTGGGATTGTTCGAAATGTTACGAAACATCACATGTCATTTATATATTTTACGAGGGAATATTATGATGGATGTCCATGCAAAAAATATCCGAAAATTAGATTCTATGAAACTTTTCGAAATGCAAGTTTCTGTCAAAAATCATAGTATATTATACACTAGTTTCGGTCAAAAATATAAAATTTAATTGGGGACTATTTAAAATGATACGAGACTTCACATATCATTTATATATCTTAAGAGGTAAGGTTATGATGGAAGTCCATGCAAAAAAATTATCTAAAAATTAGAATCTATGAATCTTTTCGAAATGCGACTTTCGGTCAAAAATCATAGTATATTATACACTAGTTTCGGTCAAAAAATCAAATTTAATTGGGGACTATTTGAAATGATACGAGACTTCACATATCATTTATATATGTTAAGAGGGAAGGTCATGATGAAAGTACATGCAACAAAAATCATCAGAAAACTAGATTCTATGAAAGTTTTCGAAATGCAAGTTTCGGTCAAAAAATCATAATATATTATACACTAGTTTATGCTAGTTTCGGCCAAAAATCAAATTAAATCTGGGATTGTTAGAAATGGTACGAAACTTCACATATCATTTATATATTTTACGAGGGAATATTATGATGGATGTCCATGCAAAAAAATATCCGTAAATTAGATTCTATGAAACTTTTCGAAATGCAAGTTTGTGACAAAAATCATAGTATATTATACACTAGTTTCGGTCCAAAAAATCAAATTTAATTGGGGACTATTTAAAATGATAAGAGACTTCACCTATAATTTTTATATGTTATGAGGGAAGGTTATGATGGAATTCCATGCAAAAAATCATCTAAAAATTAGAATCTATGAATCTTTTCGAAATGCAACTTTCGCTCAAAAATCATAGTATTTTATACACTAGTTTCGGTCAAAAAAATAAAATTTAATTGGGGACTATTTGAAATGATACGAGACTTCACATATCATTTATATAAGTTAAGAGCGAAGGTCATGATGGAAATACATGCAAAAAAAGTCATCTGAAAACTAGATTCTATGAAACTTTTCGAAATGCAAGTTTCGGTCAAAAATCATAGTATATTATGCACTAGTTTCGGTCAAAAAAATAATTTAATTGGGGTCTATTTGAAATGATACGAGACTTCACATATCATTTATATATGTTAAGAAGGAAGGTTATGATGGTAGTCGATGCAAAAAAATCATCTAAAAATTAGATTCTATGAAAATTTTCGAAATGCAAGTTTCGGTCAAAAATCATAGTATATAATACACTAGTTTCGGTCAAATAAATCAAATTTAATTGGGGAATATTTGAAATGATACGAGAGTTCACATATCATTTATATATGTTAAGAGGGAAGTTTATGATTGATGTCCATGCAAAAAATTATCTGAAAATTAGAATCTATGAAACGTTTCGAAATGCATGTTTCGGTCAAAAATCCTAGTATATTATACACTACTTTCGGTAAAAAAAATCAAATTTAAATGGGGACTCTATGAAATGATACGAGACTTCACATATCATTTATATGTTAAGAGGGATGGTCATGATGGAAGTACATGCAAAAAATCATATGAAAACTAGATTCTATGAAACTTTTCAAAATACAAGTTTCGGTCAAAAATCATAGTATATTATGCACTAGTTTCGGTCAAAGAAATAATTTAATTGGGGACTATTTGAAATGATATGAGACTTCACATATCATTTATATATGTTAAGAGGGAAGGTTATGATGGAAGTCCATGCAAAAAAATTATCTAAAAATTAGATTCTATGATACTTTTTGAAACGCAAGTTTTGGTCAAAAATCATAGTATATTATACACTAGTTTCGGTCAAAAAATCAAATTTAAATGGGGTCTATTTGAAATGATACGAGACTTTTCAGATCATTTATATATGTTAAGATGGATGGTTATGATGGAAGTCCTTACAAAAAAAATCATCTGAAAACTAGATTCTGTGAAACTTTTCGAAAAGCAAGTTTCGGTCAAAAAATCATAATATATTATACACTAGTTTATACTAGTTTCGGTCAAAAATCAAATTAAATCGGGGACTATTTCAAATGGTACGAAACTTCACATAGCATTTATATATTTTACGAGGGAATATTATGATGGATGTCCATGCAAAAACTTATCTGAAACTTAGATTCTATGAAACTTTTCGAAATGCGTGTTTCGGTCAAAAATCCTAATATATTATACTCTAGTTTTGGTAAAACAAAAATTAATTGGAGACTATTTGAAATGATACGAGACTTCACATATAATTTATATATGTTAAGAGGGAAGGTTATGATGGAATTCCATGCAAAAAAAATCATCTAAAAATTAGATTCTATGAAACTTTTCGAAATGCGTGTTTCGGTCAAAAATCCTAATATATTATACTCTAGTTTTGGTCAAACAAAAATTAATTGGAGACTATTTGAAATGATACGAGACTTCACATATAATTTATATATGTTAAGAGGGAAGGTTCTGATGGAAGTCCATGCAAAAAAAATAATCTAAAAATTAGATTCTAAGAAACTTTTCGAAATGCATGTTTCAGTCAAAAATCATAGTATATTATACACTAGTTTCGTCAAAAAAATCAAATTTAAATGGGAACTATTTGAAATAATACGAGACTTTTCATATCATTTATATATGTTAAGAGGGGAGGTTATGATGGAATTCCATTCAAAAAAAATCATTTGAAAACTAGATTCTATGAAACTTTTCGAAATGCAAGTTTCGTTCAAAAATCATAATATATTATGCATTAGTTTCGGTCAAAAAAATAATTTAATTCGGGTCTATTTGAAATGACACGGGACTTCACATATCATTTATATTTGATAAGAGGGAAGGTTATGATGGAAGTCGATGCAAAAAAAATCATCTAAAAATTAGATTCTATGAAAATTTTCGAAATGCAAGTTTCGGTTAAAAATCATAGTATATAATACACTAGTTTCGGTCAAAAAAATCAAATTTAATTGGGGACTATTTGAAATTATATGAGACTTTTCAGATCATTAATATATGTTAAGAGGGAAGGTTATGATGGAAGTCCATGCAAAAAAACCATATGAAAACTAGATTCTATGAAACTTTTCGAAATGCAAGTTTCTGTCAAAAAAGCATATTATTTTATACACTAGTTTATACTAGTTTCGGTCAAAAATTAAATTAAATCTGGGATTGTTCGAAATGTTACGAAACATCACATGTCATTTATATATTTTACGAGGGAATATTATGATGGATGTCCATGCAAAAAATATCCGAAAATTAGATTCTATGAAACTTTTCGAAATGCAAGTTTCTGTCAAAAATCATAGTATATTATACACTAGTTTCGGTCAAAAATATAAAATTTAATTGGGGACTATTTAAAATGATACGAGACTTCACATATCATTTATATATGTTATGAGGTAAGGTTATGATGGAAGTCCATGCAAAAAAATTATCTAAAAATTAGAATCTATGAATCTTTTCGAAATGCGACTTTCGGTCAAAAATCATAGTATATTATACACTAGTTTCGGTCAAAAAATCAAATTTAATTGGGGACTATTTGAAATGATACGAGACTTCACATATCATTTATATATGTTAAGAGGGAAGGTCATGATGAAAGTACATGCAACAAAAATCATCAGAAAACTAGATTCTATGAAAGTTTTCGAAATGCAAGTTTCGGTCAAAAAATCATAATATATTATACACTAGTTTATGCTAGTTTCGGCCAAAAATCAAATTAAATCTGGGATTGTTAGAAATGGTACGAAACTTCACATATCATTTATATATTTTACGAGGGAATATTATGATGGATGTCCATGCAAAAAAATATCCGTAAATTAGATTCTATGAAACTTTTCGAAATGCAAGTTTGTGACAAAAATCATAGTATATTATACACTAGTTTCGGTCCAAAAAATCAAATTTAATTGGGGACTATTTAAAATGATAAGAGACTTCACCTATAATTTTTATATGTTATGAGGGAAGGTTATGATGGAATTCCATGCAAAAAATCATCTAAAAATTAGAATCTATGAATCTTTTCGAAATGCAACTTTCGCTCAAAAATCATAGTATTTTATACACTAGTTTCGGTCAAAAAAATAAAATTTAATTGGGGACTATTTGAAATGATACGAGACTTCACATATCATTTATATAAGTTAAGAGCGAAGGTCATGATGGAAATACATGCAAAAAAAGTCATCTGAAAACTAGATTCTATGAAACTTTTCGAAATGCAAGTTTCGGTCAAAAATCATAGTATATTATGCACTAGTTTCGGTCAAAAAAATAATTTAATTGGGGTCTATTTGAAATGATACGAGACTTCACATATCATTTATATATGTTAAGAAGGAAGGTTATGATGGTAGTCGATGCAAAAAAATCATCTAAAAATTAGATTCTATGAAAATTTTCGAAATGCAAGTTTCGGTCAAAAATCATAGTATATAATACACTAGTTTCGGTCAAATAAATCAAATTTAATTGGGGAATATTTGAAATGATACGAGAGTTCACATATCATTTATATATGTTAAGAGGGAAGTTTATGATTGAAGTCCATGCAAAAAATTATCTGAAAATTAGAATCTATGAAACGTTTCGAAATGCATGTTTCGGTCAAAAATCCTAGTATATTATACACTACTTTCGGTAAAAAAAATCAAATTTAAATGGGGACTATATGAAATGATACGAGACTTCACATATCATTTATATGTTAAGAGGGATGGTCATGATGGAAGTACATGCAAAAAATCATATGAAAACTAGATTCTATGAAACTTTTCAAAATACAAGTTTCGGTCAAAAATCATAGTATATTATGCACTAGTTTCGGTCAAAGAAATAATTTAATTGGGGACTATTTGAAATGATACGAGACTTCACATATCATTTATATATGTTAAGAGGGAAGGTTATGATGGAAGTCCATGCAAAAAAATTATCTAAAAATTAGATTCTATGATACTTTTTGAAACGCAAGTTTTGGTCAAAAATCATAGTATATTATACACTAGTTTCGGTCAAAAAATCAAATTTAAATGGGGTCTATTTGAAATGATACGAGACTTTTCAGATCATTTATATATGTTAAGATGGATGGTTATGATGGAAGTCCATACAAAAAAAATCATCTGAAAACTAGATTCTGTGAAACTTTTCGAAAAGCAAGTTTCGGTCAAAAAATCATAATATATTATACACTAGTTTATACTAGTTTCGGTCAAAAATCAAATTAAATCGGGGACTATTTCAAATGGTACGAAACTTCACATAGCATTTATATATTTTACGAGGGAATATTATGATGGATGTCCATGCAAAAACTTATCTGAAACTTAGATTCTATGAAACTTTTCGAAATGTGTGTTTCGGTCAAAAATCCTAATATATTATACTCTAGTTTTGGTAAAACAAAAATTAATTGGAGACTATTTGAAATGATACGAGACTTCACATATAATTTATATATGTTAAGAGGGAAGGTTATGATGGAATTCCATGCAAAAAAAATCATCTAAAAATTAGATTCTATGAAACTTTTCGAAATGCGTGTTTCGGTCAAAAATCCTAATATATTATACTCTAGTTTTGGTCAAACAAAAATTAATTGGAGACTATTTGAAATGATACGAGACTTCACATATAATTTATATATGTTAAGAGGGAAGGTTCTGATGGAAGTCCATGCAAAAAAAATAATCTAAAAATTAGATTCTAAGAAACTTTTCGAAATGCATGTTTCAGTCAAAAATCATAGTATATTATACACTAGTTTCGTCAAAAAAATCAAATTTAAATGGGAACTATTTGAAATAATACGAGACTTTTCATATCATTTATATATGTTAAGAGGGGAGGTTATGATGGAATTCCATTCAAAAAAAATCATTTGAAAACTAGATTCTATGAAACTTTTCGAAATGCAAGTTTCGTTCAAAAATCATAATATATTATGCATTAGTTTCGGTCAAAAAAATAATTTAATTGGGGTCTATTTGAAATGACACGGGACTTCACATATCATTTATATTTGATAAGAGGGAAGGTTATGATGGAAGTCGATGCAAAAAAAATCATCTAAAAATTAGATTCTATGAAAATTTTCGAAATGCAAGTTTCGGTTAAAAATCATAGTATATAATACACTAGTTTCGGTCAAAAAAATCAAATTTAATTGGGGACTATTTGAAATTATATGAGACTTTTCAGATCATTAATATATGTTAAGAGGGAAGGTTATGATGGAAGTCCATGCAAAAAAACCATATGAAAACTAGATTCTATGAAACTTTTCGAAATGCAAGTTTCTGTCAAAAAAGCATATTATTTTATACACTAGTTTATACTAGTTTCGGTCAAAAATTAAATTAAATCTGGGATTGTTCGAAATGTTACGAAACTTCACATGTCATTTATATATTTTACGAGGGAATATTATGATGGATGTCCATGCAAAAAATATCCGAAAATTAGATTCTATGAAACTTTTCGAAATGCAAGTTTCTGTCAAAAATCATAGTATATTATACACTAGTTTCGGTCAAAAATATAAAATTTAATTGGGGACTATTTAAAATGATACGAGACTTCACATATCATTTATATATGTTAAGAGGTAAGGTTATGATGGAAGTCCATGCAAAAAAATTATCTAAAAATTAGAATCTATGAATCTTTTCGAAATGCGACTTTCGGTCAAAAATCATAGTATATTATACACTAGTTTCGGTCAAAAAATCAAATTTAATTGGGGACTATTTGAAATGATACGAGACTTCACATATCATTTATATATGTTAAGAGGGAAGGTCATGATGAAAGTACATGCAACAAAAATCATCAGAAAACTAGATTCTATGAAAGTTTTCGAAATGCAAGTTTCGGTCAAAAAATCATAATATATTATACACTAGTTTATGCTAGTTTCGGCCAAAAATCAAATTAAATCTGGGATTGTTAGAAATGGTACGAAACATCACATATCATTTATATATTTTACGAGGGAATATTATGATGGATGTCCATGCAAAAAAATATCCGTAAATTAGATTCTATGAAACTTTTCGAAATGCAAGTTTGTGACAAAAATCATAGTATATTATACACTAGTTTCGGTCCAAAAAATCAAATTTAATTGGGAACTATTTAAAATGATAAGAGACTTCACCTATAATTTTATATGTTATGAGGGAAGGTTATGATGGAATTCCATGCAAAAAATCATCTAAAAATTAGAATCTATGAATCTTTTCGAAATGCAACTTTCGCTCAAAAATCATAGTATTTTATACACTAGTTTCGGTCAAAAAAATAAAATTTAATTGGGGACTATTTGAAATTATACGAGACTTCACATATCATTTATATAAGTTAAGAGCGAAGGTCATGATGGAAATACATGCAAAAAAAGTCATCTGAAAACTAGATTCTATGAAACTTTTCGAAATGCAAGTTTCGGTCAAAAATCATAGTATATTATGCACTAGTTTCGGTCAAAAAAATAATTTAATTGGGGTCTATTTGAAATGATACTAGACTTCACATATCATTTATATATGTTAAGAAGGAAGGTTATGATGGTAGTCGATGCAAAAAAATCATCTCAAAATTAGATTCTATGAAAATTTTCGAAATGCAAGTTTCGGTCAAAAATCATAGTATATAATACACTAGTTTCGGTCAAATAAATCAAATTTAATTGGGGAATATTTGAAATGATACGAGAGTTCACATATCATTTATATATGTTAAGAGGGAAGTTTATGATTGAAGTCCATGCAAAAAATTATCTGAAAATTAGAATCTATGAAACGTTTCGAAATGCATGTTTCGGTCAAAAATCCTAGTATATTATACACTACTTTCGGTAAAAAAAATCAAATTTAAATGGGGACTATATGAAATGATACGAGACTTCACATATCATTTATATGTTAAGAGGGATGGTCATGATGGAAGTACATGCAAAAAATCATATGAAAACTAGATTCTATGAAACTTTTCAAAATACAAGTTTCGGTCAAAAATCATAGTATATTATGCACTAGTTTCGGTCAAAGAAATAATTTAATTGGGGACTATTTGAAATGATACGAGACTTCACATATCATTTATATATGTTAAGAGGGAAGGTTATGATGGAAGTCCATGCAAAAAAATTATCTAAAAATTAGATTCTATGATACTTTTTGAAACGCAAGTTTTGGTCAAAAATCATAGTATATTATACACTAGTTTCGGTCAAAAAATCAAATTTAAATGGGGTCTATTTGAAATGATACGAGACTTTTCAGATCATTTATATATGTTAAGATGGACGGTTATGATGGAAGTCCATACAAAAAAAATCATCTGAAAACTAGATTATGTGAAACTTTTCGAAAAGCAAGTTTCGGTCAAAAAATCATAATATATTATACACTAGTTTATACTAGTTTCGGTCAAAAATCAAATTAAATCGGGGACTATTTCAAATGGTACGAAACTTCACATAGCATTTATATATTTTACGAGGGAATATTATGATGGATGTCCATGCAAAAACTTATCTGAAACTTAGATTCTATGAAACTTTTCGAAATGCGTGTTTCGGTCAAAAATCCTAATATATTATACTCTAGTTTTGGTAAAACAAAAATTAATTGGAGACTATTTGAAATGATACGAGACTTCACATATAATTTATATATGTTAAGAGGGAAGGTTATGATGGAATTCCATGCAAAAAAAATCATCTAAGAATTAGATTCTACGAAACTTTTCGAAATGCGTGTTTCGGTAAAAAATCCTAATATATTATACTCTAGTTTTGGTCAAACAAAAATTAATTGGAGACTATTTGAAATGATACGAGACTTCACATATAATTTATATATGTTAAGAGGGAAGGTTCTGATGGAAATCCATGCAATAAAAATCATCTAAAAATTAGATTCTAAGAAACTTATCGAAATGCATGTTTCAGTCAAAAATCATAGTATATTATACACTAGTTTCGTCAAAAAAATCAAATTTAAATGGGAACTATTTGAAATAATACGAGACTTTTCATATCATTTATATATGTTAAGAGGGGAGGTTATGATGGAATTCCATTCAAAAAAAATCATTTGAAAACTAGATTCTATGAAACTTTTCGAAATGCAAGTTTCGTTCAAAAATCATAATATATTATGCATTAGTTTCGGTCAAAAAAATAATTTAATTGGGGTCTATTTGAAATGACACGGGACTTCACATATCATTTATATTTGATAAGAGGGAAGGTTATGATGGAAGTCGATGCAAAAAAAATCATCTAAAAATTAGATTCTATGAAACTTTTCGAAATGCAAGTTTCGGTTAAAAATCATAGTATATAATACACTAGTTTCGGTCAAAAAAATCAAATTTAATTGGGGACTATTTGAAATTATATGAGACTTTTCAGATCATTAATATATGTTAAGAGGGAAGGTTATGATGGAAGTCCATGCAAAAAAACCATATGAAAACTAGATTCTATGAAACTTTTCGAAATGCAAGTTTCTGTCAAAAAAGCATAATATTTTATACACTAGTTTATACTAGTTTCGGTCAAAAATTAAATTAAATCTGGGATTGTTCGAAATGTTACGAAACTTCACATGTCATTTATATATTTTACGAGGGAATATTATGATGGATGTCCATGCAAAAAATATCCGAAAATTAGATTCTATGAAACTTTTCGAAATGCAAGTTTCTGTCAAAAATCATAGTATATTATACACTAGTTTCGGTCAAAAATATCAAATTTAATTGGGGACTATTTAAAATGATACGAGACTTCACATATCATTTATATATGTTAAGAGGTAAGGTTATGATGGAAGTCCATGCAAAAAAATTATCTAAAAATTAGAATCCATGAATCTTTTCGAAATGCGACTTTCGGTCAAAAATCAGTATATTATACACTAGTTTCGGTCAAAAAATCAAATTTAATTGGGGACTATTTGAAATGATACGAGACTTCACATATCATTTATATATGTTAAGAGGGAAGGTCATGAGGAAAGTACATGCAACAAAAATCATCAGAAAACTAGATTCTATGAAAGTTTTCGAAATGCAAGTTTCAGTCAAAAAATCATAATATATTATACACTAGTTTATGCTAGTTTCGGCCAAAAATCAAATTAAATCTGAGATTGTTAGAAATGGTACGAAACTTCACATATCATTTATATATTTTACGAGGGAATATTATGATGGATGTCCATGCAAAAAAATATCCGTAAATTAGATTCTATGAAACTTTTCGAAATGCAAGTTTGTGACAAAAATCATAGTATATTATACACTAGTTTCGGTCCAAAAAATCAAATTTAATTGGGAACTATTTAAAATGATAAGAGACTTCACCTATAATTTTATATGTTATGAGGGAAGGTTATGATGGAATTCCATGCAAAAAATCATCTAAAAATTAGAATCTATGAATCTTTTCGAAATGCAACTTTCGCTCAAAAATCATAGTATTTTATACACTAGTTTCGGTCAAAAAAATAAAATTTAATTGGGGACTATTTGAAATTATACGAGACTTCACATATCATTTATATAAGTTAAGAGCGAAGGTCATGATGGAAATACATGCAAAAAAAGTCATCTGAAAACTAGATTCTATGAAACTTTTCGAAATGCAAGTTTCGGTCAAAAATCATAGTATATTATGCACTAGTTTCGGTCAAAAAAATAATTTAATTGGGGTCTATTTGAAATGATACTAGACTTCACATATCATTTATATATGTTAAGAAGGAAGGTTATGATGGTAGTCGATGCAAAAAAATCATCTCAAAATTAGATTCTATGAAAATTTTCGAAATGCAAGTTTCGGTCAAAAATCATAGTATATAATACACTAGTTTCGGTCAAATAAATCAAATTTAATTGGGGAATATTTGAAATGATACGAGAGTTCACATATCATTTATATATGTTAAGAGGGAAGTTTATGATTGAAGTCCATGCAAAAAATTATCTGAAAATTAGAATCTATGAAACGTTTCGAAATGCATGTTTCGGTCAAAAATCCTAGTATATTATACACTACTTTCGGTAAAAAAAATCAAATTTAAATGGGGACTATATGAAATGATACGAGACTTCACATATCATTTATATGTTAAGAGGGATGGTCATGATGGAAGTACATGCAAAAAATCATATGAAAACTAGATTCTATGAAACTTTTCAAAATACAAGTTTCGGTCAAAAATCATAGTATATTATGCACTAGTTTCGGTCAAAGAAATAATTTAATTGGGGACTATTTGAAATGATACGAGACTTCACATATCATTTATATATGTTAAGAGGGAAGGTTATGATGGAAGTCCATGCAAAAAAATTATCTAAAAATTAGATTCTATGATACTTTTTGAAACGCAAGTTTTGGTCAAAAATCATAGTATATTATACACTAGTTTCGGTCAAAAAATCAAATTTAAATGGGGTCTATTTGAAATGATACGAGACTTTTCAGATCATTTATATATGTTAAGATGGACGGTTATGATGGAAGTCCATACAAAAAAAATCATCTGAAAACTAGATTCTGTGAAACTTTTCGAAAAGCAAGTTTCGGTCAAAAAATCATAATATATTATACACTAGTTTATACTAGTTTCGGTCAAAAATCAAATTAAATCGGGGACTATTTCAAATGGTACGAAACTTCACATAGCATTTATATATTTTACGAGGGAATATTATGATGGATGTCCATGCAAAAACTTATCTGAAACTTAGATTCTATGAAACTTTTCGAAATGCGTGTTTCGGTCAAAAATCCTAATATATTATACTCTAGTTTTGGTAAAACAAAAATTAATTGGAGACTATTTGAAATGATACGAGACTTCACATATAATTTATATATGTTAAGAGGGAAGGTTATGATGGAATTCCATGCAAAAAAAATCATCTAAGAATTAGATTCTATGAAACTTTTCGAAATGCGTGTTTCGGTAAAAAATCCTAATATATTATACTCTAGTTTTGGTCAAACAAAAATTAATTGGAGACTATTTGAAATGATACGAGACTTCACATATAATTTATATATGTTAAGAGGGAAGGTTCTGATGGAAATCCATGCAATAAAAATCATCTAAAAATTAGATTCTAAGAAACTTATCGAAATGCATGTTTCAGTCAAAAATCATAGTATATTATACACTAGTTTCGTCAAAAAAATCAAATTTAAATGGGAACTATTTGAAATAATACGAGACTTTTCATATCATTTATATATGTTAAGAGGGGAGGTTATGATGGAATTCCATTCAAAAAAAATCATTTGAAAACTAGATTCTATGAAACTTTTCGAAATGCAAGTTTCGGTCAAAAATCATAGTATATTATGCACTAGTTTCGGTCAAAAAAATAATTTAATTGGGGTCTATTTTAAATGATACGAGACTTCACATATCATTTATATATGTTAAGAAGGAAGGTTATGATGGTAGTCGATGCAAAAAAATCATCTAAAAATTAGATTCTATGAAAATTTTCGAAATGCAAGTTTCGGTCAAAAATCATAGTATATAATACACTAGTTTCGGTCAAATAAATCAAATTTAATTGGGGACTATTTGAAATTATATGAGACTTTTCAGATCATTAATATATGTTAAGAGGGAAGGTTATGATGGAAGTCCATGCAAAAAAACCATATGAAAACTAGATTCTATGAAACTTTTCGAAATGCAAGTTTCTGTCAAAAAAGCATAATATTTTATACACTAGTTTATACTAGTTTCGGTCAAAAATTAAATTAAATCTGGGATTGTTCGAAATGTTACGAAACTTCACATGTCATTTATATATTTTACGAGGGAATATTATGATGGATGTCCATGCAAAAAATATCCGAAAATTAGATTCTATGAAACTTTTCGAAATGCAAGTTTCTGTCAAAAATCATAGTATATTATACACTAGTTTCGGTCAAAAATATCAAATTTAATTGGGGACTATTTAAAATGATACGAGACTTCACATATCATTTATATATGTTAAGAGGTAAGGTTATGATGGAAGTCCATGCAAAAAAATTATCTAAAAATTAGAATCCATGAATCTTTTCGAAATGCGACTTTCGGTCAAAAATCAGTATATTATACACTAGTTTCGGTCAAAAAATCAAATTTAATTGGGGACTATTTGAAATGATACGAGACTTCACATATCATTTATATATGTTAAGAGGGAAGGTCATGAGGAAAGTACATGCAACAAAAATCATCAGAAAACTAGATTCTATGAAAGTTTTCGAAATGCAAGTTTCAGTCAAAAAATCATAATATATTATACACTAGTTTATGCTAGTTTCGGCCAAAAATCAAATTAAATCTGGGATTGTTAGAAATGGTACGAAACTTCACATATCATTTATATATTTTACGAGGGAATATTATGATGGATGTCCATGCAAAAAAATATCCGTAAATTAGATTCTATGAAACTTTTCGAAATGCAAGTTTGTGACAAAAATCATAGTATATTATACACTAGTTTCGGTCCAAAAAATCAAATTTAATTGGGGACTATTTAAAATGATAAGAGACTTCACCTATAATTTTTATATGTTATGAGGGAAGGTTATGATGGAATTCCATGCAAAAAATCATCTAAAAATTAGAATCTATGAATCTTTTCGAAATGCAACTTTCGCTCAAAAATCATAGTATTTTATACACTAGTTTCGGTCAAAAAAATAAAATTTAATTGGGGACTATTTGAAATGATACGAGACTTCACATATCATTTATATAAGTTAAGAGCGAAGGTCATGATGGAAATACATGCAAAAAAAGTCATCTGAAAACTAGATTCTATGAAACTTTTCGAAATGCAAGTTTCGGTCAAAAATCATAGTATATTATGCACAAGTTTCGGTCAAAAAAATAATTTAATTGGGGTCTATTTGAAATGATACGAGACTTCACATATCATTTATATATGTTAAGAAGGAAGGTTATGATGGTAGTCGATGCAAAAAAATCATCTAAAAATTAGATTCTATGAAAATTTTCGAAATGCAAGTTTCGGTCAAAAATCATAGTATTTAATACACTAGTTTCGGTCAAATAAATCAAATTGAATTGGGGAATATTTGAAATGATACGAGAGTTCACATATCATTTATATATGTTAAGAGGGAAGTTTATAATTGAAGTCCATGCAAAAAATTATCTGAAAATTAGAATCTTTGAAACGTTTCGAAATGCATGTTTCGGTCAAAAATCCTAGTATATTATACACTACTTTCGGTCAAAAAAATCAAATTTAAATGGGGACTATATGAAATGATACGAGACTTCACATATCATTTATATGTTAAGAGGGAAGGTCATGATGGAAGTATATGCAAAAAATCATATGAAAACTAGATTCTATGAAACTTTTCAAAATACAAGTTTCGGTCAAAAATCATAGTATATTATGCACTAGTTTCGGTCAAAGAAATAATTTAATTGGGGACTATTTGAAATGATACGAGACTTCACATATCATTTATATATGTTAAGAGGGAAGGTTATGATGGAAGTCCATGCAAAAAAATTATCTAAAAATTAGATTCTATGATACTTTTTGAAACGCAAGTTTTGGTCAAAAATCATAGTATATTATACACTAGTTTCGGTCAAAAAATCAAATTTAAATGGGGTCTATTTGAAATGATACGAGACTTTTCAGATCATTTATATATGTTAAGATGGATGGTTATGATGGAAGTCCATACAAAAAAAATCATCTGAAAACTAGATTCTGTGAAACTTTTCGAAAAGCAAGTTTCGGTCAAAAAATCATAATATATTATACACTAGTTTATACTAGTTTCGGTCAAAAATCAAATTAAATCGGGGACTATTTCAAATGGTACGAAACTTCACATAGCATTTATATATTTTACGAGGGAATATTATGATGGATGTCCATGCAAAAACATATCCGAAACTTAGATTCTATGAAACTTTTCGAAATGCGTGTTTCGGTCAAAAATCCTAATATATTATACTCTAGTTTTGGTAAAACAAAAATTAATTGGAGACTATTTGAAATGATACGAGACTTCACATATAATTTATATATGTTAAGAGGGAAGGTTATGATGGAAGTCCATGCAAAAAAAATCATCTAAAAATTAGATTCTATGAAACTTTTCGAAATGCGTGTTTCGGTCAAAAATCCTAATATATTATACTCTAGTTTTGGTCAAACAAAAATTAATTGGAGACTATTTGAAATGATACGAGACTTCACATATAATTTATATATGTTAAGAGGGAAGGTTCTGATGGAAGTCCATGCAAAAAAAATCATCTAAAAATTAGATTCTAAGAAACTTTTCGAAATGCATGTTTCAGTCAAAAATCATAGTATATTATACACTAGTTTCGTCAAAAAAATCAAATTTAAATGGGAACTATTTGAAATAATACGAGACTTTTCATATCATTTATATATGTTAAGAGGGGAGGTTATGATGGAATTCCATTCAAAAAAAATCATTTGAAAGCTAGATTCTATGAAACTTTTTGAAATGCAAGTTTCGTTCAAAAATCATAATATATTATGCATTAGTTTCGGTCAAAAAAATAATTTAATTGGGGTCTATTTGAAATGACACGGGACTTCACATATCATTTATATTTGATAAGAGGGAAGGTTATGATGGAAGTCGATGCAAAAAAAATCATCTAAAATAAGATTCTATGAAACTTTTCGAAATGCAAGTTTCGGTTAAAAATCATAGTATATAATACACTAGTTTCGGTCAAAAAAATCAAATTTAATTGGGGACTATTTGAAATTATATGAGACTTTTCAGATCATTAATATATGTTAAGAGGGAAGGTTATGATGGAAGTCCATGCAAAAAAACCATATGAAAACTAGATTCTATAAAACTTTTCGACATGCAAGTTTCGGTCAAAAAAGCATAATATTTTAAACACTAGTTTATACTAGTTTCGGCCAAAAATCAAATTAAATCTGGGATTGTTCGAAATGGTACGAAACTTCACATATCATTTATATATTTTACGAGGGAATATTATGATGGATGTCCATGCAAAAAATATCCGAAAATTAGATTCTATGAAACTTTTCGAAATGCAAGTTTCTGTCAAAAATCATAGTATATTATACACTAGTTTCGGTCAAAAAAATCAAATTTAATTGGGGACTATTTAAAATGATAAGAGACTTCACCTATAATTTTTATATGTTATGAGGGAAGGTTATGATGGAATTCCATGCAAAAAATCATCTAAAAATTAGAATCTATGAATCTTTTCGAAATGCAACTTTCGCTCAAAAATCATAGTATTTTATACACTAGTTTCGGTCAAAAAAATAAAATTTAATTGGGGACTATTTGAAATGATACGAGACTTCACATATCATTTATATAAGTTAAAAGCGAAGGTCATGATGGAAATACATGCAAAAAAAGTCATCTGAAAACTAGATTCTATGAAACTTTTCGAAATGCAAGTTTCGGTCAAAAATCATAGTATATTATGCACAAGTTTCGGTCAAAAAAATATTTTAATTGGGGTCTATTTGAAATGATACGAGACTTCACATATCATTTATATATGTTAAGAAGGAAGGTTATGATGGTAGTCGATGCAAAAAAATCATCTAAAAATTAGATTCTATGAAAATTTTCGAAATGCAAGTTTCGGTCAAAAATCATAGTATTTAATACACTAGTTTCGGTCAAATAAATCAAATTGAATTGGGGAATATTTGAAATGATACGAGAGTTCACATATCATTTATATATGTTAAGAGGGAAGTTTATGATTGAAGTCCATGCAAAAAATTATCTGAAAATTAGAATCTATGAAACGTTTCGAAATGCATGTTTCGGTCAAAAATCCTAGTATATTATACACTACTTTCGGTCAAAAAAATCAAATTTAAATGGGGACTATATGAAATGATACGAGACTTCACATATCATTTATATGTTAAGAGGGAAGGTCATGATGGAAGTATATGCAAAAAATCATATGAAAACTAGATTCTATGAAACTTTTCAAAATACAAGTTTCGGTCAAAAATCATAGTATATTATGCACTAGTTTCGGTCAAAGAAATAATTTAATTGGGGACTATTTGAAATGATACGAGACTTCACATATCATTTATATATGTTAAGAGGGAAGGTTATGATGGAAGTCCATGCAAAAAAATTATCTAAAAATTAGATTCTATGATACTTTTTGAAACGCAAGTTTTGGTCAAAAATCATAGTATATTATACACTAGTTTCGGTCAAAAAATCAAATTTAAATGGGGTCTATTTGAAATGATACGAGACTTTTCAGATCATTTATATATGTTAAGATGGATGGTTATGATGGAAGTCCATACAAAAAAAATCATCTGAAAACTAGATTCTGTGAAACTTTTCGAAAAGCAAGTTTCGGTCAAAAAATCATAATATATTATACACTAGTTTATACTAGTTTCGGTCAAAAATCAAATTAAATCGGGGACTATTTCAAATGGTACGAAACTTCACATAGCATTTATATATTTAACGAGGGAATATTATGATGGATGTCCATGCAAAAACATATCCGAAACTTAGATTCTATGAAACTTTTCGAAATGCGTGTTTCGGTCAAAAATCCTAATATATTATACTCTAGTTTTGGTAAAACAAAAATTAATTGGAGACTATTTGAAATGATACGAGACTTCACATATAATTTATATATGTTAAGAGGGAAGGTTATGATGGAAGTCCATGCAAAAAAAATCATCTAAAAATTAGATTCTATGAAACTTTTCGAAATGCGTGTTTCGGTCAAAAATCCTAATATATTATACTCTAGTTTTGGTCAAACAAAAATTAATTGGAGACTATTTGAAATGATACGAGACTTCACATATAATTTATATATGTTAAGAGGGAAGGTTCTGATGGAAGTCCATGCAAAAAAAATCATCTAAAAATTAGATTCTAAGAAACTTTTCGAAATGCATGTTTCAGTCAAAAATCATAGTATATTATACACTAGTTTCGTCAAAAAAATCAAATTTAAATGGGAACTATTTGAAATAATACGAGACTTTTCATATCATTTATATATGTTAAGAGGGGAGGTTATGATGGAATTCCATTCAAAAAAAATCATTTGAAAGCTAGATTCTATGAAACTTTTTGAAATGCAAGTTTCGTTCAAAAATCATAATATATTATGCATTAGTTTCGGTCAAAAAAATAATTTAATTGGGGTCTATTTGAAATGACACGGGACTTCACATATCATTTATATTTGATAAGAGGGAAGGTTATGATGGAAGTCGATGCAAAAAAAATCATCTAAAATAAGATTCTATGAAACTTTTCGAAATGCAAGTTTCGGTTAAAAATCATAGTATATAATACACTAGTTTCGGTCAAAAAAATCAAATTTAATTGGGGACTATTTGAAATTATATGAGACTTTTCAGATCATTAATATATGTTAAGAGGGAAGGTTATGATGGAAGTCCATGCAAAAAAACCATATGAAAACTAGATTCTATAAAACTTTTCGACATGCAAGTTTCGGTCAAAAAAGCATAATATTTTAAACACTAGTTTATACTAGTTTCGGTCAAAAATTAAATTAAATCTGGGATTGTTCGAAATGGTACGAAACTTCACATATCATTTATATATTTTACGAGGGAATATTATGATGGATGTCCATGCAAAAAATATCCGAAAATTAGATTCTATGAAACTTTTCGAAATGCAAGTTTCTGTCAAAAATCATAGTATATTATACACTAGTTTCGGTCAAAAAAATCAAATTTAATTGGGGACTATTTAAAATGATAAGAGACTTCACCTATAATTTTTATATGTTATGAGGGAAGGTTATGATGGAATTCCATGCAAAAAATCATCTAAAAATTAGAATCTATGAATCTTTTCGAAATGCAACTTTCGCTCAAAAATCATAGTATTTTATACACTAGTTTCGGTCAAAAAAATAAAATTTAATTGGGGACTATTTGAAATGATACGAGATTTCACATATCATTTATATAAGTTAAGAGCGAAGGTCATGATGGAAATACATGAAAAAAAAGTCATCTGAAAACTAGATTCTATGAAACTTTTCGAAATGCAAGTTTCGGTCAAAAATCATAGTATATTATGCACAAGTTTCGGTCAAAAAAATAATTTAATTGGGGTCTATTTGAAATGATACGAGACTTCACATATCATTTATATATGTTAAGAAGGAAGGTTATGATGGTAGTCGATGCAAAAAAATCATCTAAAAATTAGATTCTATGAAAAATTTCGAAATGCAAGTTTCGGTCAAAAATCATAGTATATAATACACTAGTTTCGGTCAAATAAATCAAATTTAATTGGGGAATATTTGAAATGATACGAGAGTTCACATATCATTTATATATGTTAAGAGGGAAGTTTATGATTGAAGTCCATGCAAAAAATTATCTGAAAATTAGAATCTATGAAACGTTTCGAAATGCATGTTTCGGTCAAAAATCCTAGTATATTATACACTACTTTCGGTCAAAAAAATCAAATTTAAATGGGGACTATATGAAATGATACGAGACTTCACATATCATTTATATGTTAAGAGGGAAGGTCATGATGGAAGTATATGCAAAAAATCATATGAAAACTAGATTCTATGAAACTTTTCAAAATACAAGTTTCGGTCAAAAATCATAGTATATTATGCACTAGTTTCGGTCAAAGAAATAATTTAATTGGGGACTATTTGAAATTATACGAGACTTCACATATCATTTATATATGTTAAGAGGGAAGGTTATGATGGAAGTCCATGCAAAAAAATTATCTAAAAATTAGATTCTATGATACTTTTTGAAACGCAAGTTTTGGTCAAAAATCATAGTATATTATACACTAGTTTCGGTCAAAAAATCAAATTTAAATGGGGTCTATTTGAAATGATACGAGACTTTTCAGATCATTTATATATGTTAAGATGGATGGTTATGATGGAAGTCCATGCAAAAAAAATCATCTGAAAACTAGATTCTGTGAAACTTTTCGAAAAGCAAGTTTCGTTCAAAAAATCATAATATATTATACACTAGTTTATACTAGTTTCGGTCAAAAATCAAATTAAATCGGGGACTATTTGAAATGGTACGAAACTTCACATAGCATTTATATATTTTACGAGGGAATATTATGATAGATGTCCATGCAAAAACATATCCGAAACTTAGATTCTATGAAACTTTTCGAAATGCGTGTTTCGGTCAAAAATCCTAATATATTATACTCTAGTTTTGGTAAAACAAAAATTAATTGGAGACTATTTGAAATGATACGAGACTTCACATATAATTTATGTATGTTAAGAGGGAAGGTTATGATGGAAGTCCATGCAAAAAAAATCATCTAAAAATTAGATTCTATGAAACTTTTCGAAATGCGTGTTTCGGTCAAAAATCCTAATATATTATACTCTAGTTTTGGTCAAACAAAAATTAATTGGAGACTATTTGAAATGATACGAGACTTCACATATAATTTATATATGTTAAGAGGGAAGGTTCTGATGGAAGTCCATGCAAAAAAAATCATCTAAAAATTAGATTCTAAGAAACTTTTCGAAATGCATGTTTCAGTCAAAAATCATAGTATATTATACACTAGTTTCGTCAAAAAAATCAAATTTAAATGGGAACTATTTGAAATAATACGAGACTTTTCATATCATTTCTATATGTTAAGAGGGGAGGTTATGATGGAATTCCATTCAAAAAAAATCATTTGAAAGCTAGATTCTATGAAACTTTTTGAAATGCAAGTTTCGTTCAAAAATCATAATATATTATGCATTAGTTTCGGTCAAAAAAATAATTTAATTGGGGTCTATTTGAAATGACACGGGACTTCACATATCATTTATATTTGATAAGAGGGAAGGTTATGATGGAAGTCGATGCAAAAAAAATCATCTAAAATAAGATTCTATGAAACTTTTCGAAATGCAAGTTTCGGTTAAAAATCATAGTATATAATACACTAGTTTCGGTCAAAAAAATCAAATTTAATTGGGGACTATTTGAAATTATATGAGACTTTTCAGATCATTAATATATGTTAAGAGGGAAGGTTATGATGGAAGTCCATGCAAAAAAACCATATGAAAACTAGATTCTATAAAACTTTTCGACATGCAAGTTTCGGTCAAAAAAGCATAATATTTTAAACACTAGTTTATACTAGTTTCGGTCAAAAATTAAATTAAATCTGGGATTGTTCGAAATGGTACGAAACTTCACATATCATTTATATATTTTACGAGGGAATATTATGATGGATGTCCATGCAAAAAATATCCGAAAATTAGATTCTATGAAACTTTTCGAAATGCAAGTTTCTGTCAAAAATCATAGTATATTATACACTAGTTTCGGTCAAAAAAATCAAATTTAATTGGGGACTATTTAAAATGATAAGAGACTTCACCTATAATTTTTATATGTTATTAGGGAAGGTTATGATGGAATTCCATGCAAAAAATCATCTAAAAATTAGAATCTATGAATCTTTTCGAAATGCAACTTTCGCTCAAAAATCATAGTATTTTATACACTAGTTTCGGTCAAAAAAATAAAATTTAATTGGGGACTATTTGAAATGATACGAGATTTCACATATCATTTATATAAGTTAAGAGCGAAGGTCATGATGGAAATACATGAAAAAAAAGTCATCTGAAAACTAGATTCTATGAAACTTTTCGAAATGCAAGTTTCGGTCAAAAATCATAGTATATTATGCACAAGTTTCGGTCAAAAAAATAATTTAATTGGGGTCTATTTGAAATGATACGAGACTTCACATATCATTTATATATGTTAAGAAGGAAGGTTATGATGGTAGTCGATGCAAAAAAATCATCTAAAAATTAGATTCTATGAAAAATTTCGAAATGCAAGTTTCGGTCAAAAATCATAGTATATAATACACTAGTTTCGGTCAAATAAATCAAATTTAATTGGGGAATATTTGAAATGATACGAGAGTTCACATATCATTTATATATGTTTAGAGGGAAGTTTATGATTGAAGTCCATGCAAAAAATTATCTGAAAATTAGAATCTATGAAACGTTTCGAAATGCATGTTTCGGTCAAAAATCCTAGTATATTATACACTACTTTCGGTCAAAAAAATCAAATTTAAATGGGGACTATATGAAATGATACGAGACTTCACATATCATTTATATGTTAAGAGGGAAGGTCATGATGGAAGTATATGCAAAAAATCATATGAAAACTAGATTCTATGAAACTTTTCAAAATACAAGTTTCGGTCAAAAATCATAGTATATTATGCACTAGTTTCGGTCAAAGAAATAATTTAATTGGGGACTATTTGAAATTATACGAGACATCACATATCATTTATATATGTTAAGAGGTAAGGTTATGATGGAAGTCCATGCAAAAATATTATCTAAAAATTAGATTCTATGATACTTTTTGAAACGCAAGTTTTGGTCAAAAATCATAGTATATTATACACTAGTTTCGGTCAAAAAATCAAATTTAAATGGGGTCTATTTGAAATGATACGAGACTTTTCAGATCATTTATATATGTTAAGATGGATGGTTATGATGGAAGTCCATGCAAAAAAAATCATCTGAAAACTAGATTCTGTGAAACTTTTCGAAAAGCAAGTTTCGTTCAAAAAATCATAATATATTATACACTAGTTTATACTAGTTTCGGTCAAAAATCAAATTAAATCGGGGACTATTTGAAATGGTACGAAACTTCACATAGCATTTATATATTTTACGAGGGAATATTATGATAGATGTCCATGCAAAAACATATCCGAAACTTAGATTCTATGAAACTTTTCGAAATGCGTGTTTCGGTCAAAAATCCTAATATATTATACTCTAGTTTTGGTAAAACAAAAATTAATTGGAGACTATTTGAAATGATACGAGACTTCACATATAATTTATGTATGTTAAGAGGGAAGGTTATGATGGAAGTCCATGCAAAAAAAATCATCTAAAAATTAGATTCTATGAAACTTTTCGAAATGCGTGTTTCGGTCAAAAATCCTAATATATTATACTCTAGTTTTGGTCAAACAAAAATTAATTGGAGACTATTTGAAATGATACGAGACTTCACATATAATTTATATATGTTAAGAGGGAAGGTTCTGATGGAAGTCCATGCAAAAAAAATCATCTAAAAATTAGATTCTAAGAAACTTTTCGAAATGCATGTTTCAGTCAAAAATCATAGTATATTATACACTAGTTTCGTCAAAAAAATCAAATTTAAATGGGAACTATTTGAAATAATACGAGACTTTTCATATCATTTATATATGTTAAGAGGGGAGGTTATGATGGAATTCCATTCAAAAAAAATCATTTGAAAGCTAGATTCTATGAAACTTTTTGAAATGCAAGTTTCGTTCAAAAATCATAATATATTATGCATTAGTTTCGGTCAAAAAAATAATTTAATTGGGGTCTATTTGAAATGACACGGGACTTCACATATCATTTATATTTGATAAGAGGGAAGGTTATGATGGAAGTCGATGCAAAAAAAATCATCTAAAATAAGATTCTATGAAACTTTTCGAAATGCAAGTTTCGGTTAAAAATCATAGTATATAATACACTAGTTTCGGTCAAAAAAATCAAATTTAATTGGGGACTATTTGAAATTATATGAGACTTTTCAGATCATTAATATATGTTAAGAGGGAAGGTTATGATGGAAGTCCATGCAAAAAAACCATATGAAAACTAGATTCTATAAAACTTTTCGACATGCAAGTTTCGGTCAAAAAAGCATAATATTTTAAACACTAGTTTATACTAGTTTCGGTCAAAAATTAAATTAAATCTGGGATTGTTCGAAATGGTACGAAACTTCACATATCATTTATATATTTTACGAGGGAATATTATGATGGATGTCCATGCAAAAAATATCCGAAAATTAGATTCTATGAAACTTTTCGAAATGCAAGTTTCTGTCAAAAATCATAGTATATTATACACTAGTTTCGGTCAAAAAAATCAAATTTAATTGGGGACTATTTAAAATGATAAGAGACTTCACCTATAATTTTTATATGTTATTAGGGAAGGTTATGATGGAATTCCATGCAAAAAATCATCTAAAAATTAGAATCTATGAATCTTTTCGAAATGCAACTTTCGCTCAAAAATCATAGTATTTTATACACTAGTTTCGGTCAAAAAAATAAAATTTAATTGGGGACTATTTGAAATGATACGAGATTTCACATATCATTTATATAAGTTAAGAGCGAAGGTCATGATGGAAATACATGAAAAAAAAGTCATCTGAAAACTAGATTCTATGAAACTTTTCGAAATGCAAGTTTCGGTCAAAAATCATAGTATATTATGCACAAGTTTCGGTCAAAAAAATAATTTAATTGGGGTCTATTTGAAATGATACGAGACTTCACATATCATTTATATATGTTAAGAAGGAAGGTTATGATGGTAGTCGATGCAAAAAAATCATCTAAAAATTAGATTCTATGAAAATTTTCGAAATGCAAGTTTCGGTCAAAAATCATAGTATATAATACACTAGTTTCGGTCAAATAAATCAAATTTAATTGGGGAATATTTGAAATGATACGAGAGTTCACATATCATTTATATATGTTTAGAGGGAAGTTTATGATTGAAGTCCATGCAAAAAATTATCTGAAAATTAGAATCTATGAAACGTTTCGAAATGCATGTTTCGGTCAAAAATCCTAGTATATTATACACTACTTTCGGTCAAAAAAATCAAATTTAAATGGGGACTATATGAAATGATACGAGACTTCACATATCATTTATATGTTAAGAGGGAAGGTCATGATGGAAGTATATGCAAAAAATCATATGAAAACTAGATTCTATGAAACTTTTCAAAATACAAGTTTCGGTCAAAAATCATAGTATATTATGCACTAGTTTCGGTCAAAGAAATAATTTAATTGGGGACTATTTGAAATTATACGAGACTTCACATATCATTTATATATGTTAAGAGGTAAGGTTATGATGGAAGTCCATGCAAAAATATTATCTAAAAATTAGATTCTATGATACTTTTTGAAACGCAAGTTTTGGTCAAAAATCATAGTATATTATACACTAGTTTCGGTCAAAAAATCAAATTTAAATGGGGTCTATTTGAAATGATACGAGACTTTTCAGATCATTTATATATGTTAAGATGGATGGTTATGATGGAAGTCCATGCAAAAAAAATCATCTGAAAACTAGATTCTGTGAAACTTTTCGAAAAGCAAGTTTCGTTCAAAAAATCATAATATATTATACACTAGTTTATACTAGTTTCGGTCAAAAATCAAATTAAATCGGGGACTATTTGAAATGGTACGAAACTTCACATAGCATTTATATATTTTACGAGGGAATATTATGATAGATGTCCATGCAAAAACATATCCGAAACTTAGATTCTATGAAACTTTTCGAAATGCGTGTTTCGGTCAAAAATCCTAATATATTATACTCTAGTTTTGGTAAAACAAAAATTAATTGGAGACTATTTGAAATGATACGAGACTTCACATATAATTTATGTATGTTAAGAGGGAAGGTTATGATGGAAGTCCATGCAAAAAAAATCATCTAAAAATTAGATTCTATGAAACTTTTCGAAATGCGTGTTTCGGTCAAAAATCCTAATATATTATACTCTAGTTTTGGTCAAACAAAAATTAATTGGAGACTATTTGAAATGATACGAGACTTCACATATAATTTATATATGTTAAGAGGGAAGGTTCTGATGGAAGTCCATGCAAAAAAAATCATCTAAAAATTAGATTCTAAGAAACTTTTCGAAATGCATGTTTCAGTCAAAAATCATAGTATATTATACACTAGTTTCGTCAAAAAAATCAAATTTAAATGGGAACTATTTGAAATAATACGAGACTTTTCATATCATTTATATATGTTAAGAGGGGAGGTTATGATGGAATTCCATTCAAAAAAAATCATTTGAAAGCTAGATTCTATGAAACTTTTTGAAATGCAAGTTTCGTTCAAAAATCATAATATATTATGCATTAGTTTCGGTCAAAAAAATAATTTAATTGGGGTCTATTTGAAATGACACGGGACTTCACATATCATTTATATTTGATAAGAGGGAAGGTTATGATGGAAGTCGATGCAAAAAAAATCATCTAAAATAAGATTCTATGAAACTTTTCGAAATGCAAGTTTCGGTTAAAAATCATAGTATATAATACACTAGTTTCGGTCAAAAAAATCAAATTTAATTGGGGACTATTTGAAATTATATGAGACTTTTCAGATCATTAATATATGTTAAGAGGGAAGGTTATGATGGAAGTCCATGCAAAAAAACCATATCAAAACTACATTCTATAAAACTTTTCGACATGCAAGTTTCGGTCAAAAAAGCATAATATTTTATACACCAGTTTATACTAGTTTCGGTCAAAAATTAAATTAAATCTGGGATTGTTCGAAATGGTACGAAACTTCACATATCATTTATATATTTTACGAGGGAATATTATGATGGATGTCCATGCAAAAAATATCCGAAAATTAGATTCTATGAAACTTTTCGAAATGCAAGTTTCTGTCAAAAATCATAGTATATTATACACTAGTTTCGGTCAAAAATATCAAATTTAATTGGGGACTATTTTAAATGATACGAGACTTCACATATCATTTATATATGTTAAGAGGTAAGGTTATGATGGAAGTCCATGCAAAAAAATTATCTAAAAATTAGAATCTATGAATCTTTTCGAAATGCGACTTTCGGTCAAAAATCATAGTATATTATACACTAGTTTCGGTCAAAAAAATCAAATTTAATTGGGGACTATTTGAAATGATACGAGACTTCACATATCATTTATATATGTTAAGAGGGAAGGTCATGATGAAAGTACATGCAACAAAAATCATCAGAAAACTAGATTCTATGAAAGTTTTCGAAATGCAAGTTTCGGTCAAAAAATCATAATATATTATACACTAGTTTATGCTAGTTTCGGCCAAAAATCAAATTAAATCTGGGATTGTTCGAAATGGTACGAAACTTCACATATCATTTATATATTTTACGAGGGAATATTATGATGGATGTCCATGCAAAAAAATATCCGTAAATTTGATTCTATGAAACTTTTCGAAATGCAAGTTTGTGACAAAAATCATTGTATATTATACACTAGTTTCGGTCAAAAAAATCAAATTTAATTGGGGACTATTTAAAATGATAAGAGACTTAACCTATAATTTTTATATGTTATGAGGGAAGGTTATGATGGAATTCCATGCAAAAAATCATCTAAAAATTAGAATCTATGAATCTTTTCGAAATGCAACTTTCGCTCAAAAATCATAGTATTTTATACACTAGTTTCGGTCAAAAAAATAAAATTTAATTGGGGACTATTTGAAATGATACGAGACTTCACATATCATTTATATAAGTTAAGAGCGAAGGTCATGATGGAAATACATGCAAAAAAAGTCATCTGAAAACTAGATTCTATGAAACTTTTCGAAATGCAAGTTTCAGTCAAAAATCATAGTATATTATGCACAAGTTTCGGTCAAAAAAATAATTTAATTGGGGTCTATTTGAAATGATACGAGACTTCACATATCATTTATATATGTTAAGAAGGAAGGTTATGATGGTAGTCGATGCAAAAAAATCATCTAAAAATTAGATTCTATGAAAATTTTCGAAATGCAAGTTTCGGTCAAAAATCATAGTATATAATACACTAGTTTCGGTCAAATAAATCAAATTTAATTGGGGAATATTTGAAATGATACGAGAGTTCACATATCATTTATATATTTTTAGAGGGAAGTTTATGATTGAAGTCCATGCAAAAAATTATCTGAAAATTAGAATCTATGAAACGTTTCGAAATGCATGTTTCGGTCAAAAATCCTAGTATATTATACACTACTTTCGGTCAAAAAAATCAAATTTAAATGGGGACTATTTGAAATGATACGAGACTTCACATATCATTTATATGTTAAGAGGGAAGGTCATGATGGAAGTACATGCAAAAAATCATATGAAAACTAGATTCTATGAAACTTTTCAAAATACAAGTTTCGGTCAAAAATCATAGTATATTATGCACTAGTTTCGGTCAAAGAAATAATTTAATTGGGGACAATTTGAAATGATACGAGACTTCACATATCATTTATATATGTTAAGAGGGAAGGTTATGATGGAAGTCCATGCAAAAAAATTATCTAAAAATTAGATTCTATGATACTTTTTGAAACGCAAGTTTTGGTCAAAAATCATAGTATATTATACACTAGTTTCGGTTAAAAAATCAAATTTAAATGGGGTCTATTTGAAATGATACGAGACTTTTCAGATCATTTATATATGTTAAGATGGATGGTTATGATGGAAGTCCATGCAAAAAAAAATCATCTGAAAACTAGATTCTGTGAAACTTTTCGAAAAGCAAGTTTCGGTCAAAAAATCATAATATATTATACACTAGTTTATACTAGTTTCGGTCAAAAATCAAATTAAATCGGGGACTATTTGAAATGGTACGAAACTTCACATAGCATTTATATATTTTACGAGGGAATATTATGATGGATGTCCATGCAAAAACTTATCCGAAACTTAGATTCTATGAAACTTTTCGAAATGAGTGTTTCGGTCAAAAATCCTAATATATTATACTCTAGTTTTGGTCAAACAAAAATTAATTGGAGACTATTTGAAATGATACGAGACTTCACATATAATTTATATATGTTAAGAGGGAAGGTTATGATGGAAGTCCATGCAAAAAAAATCATCTAAAAATTAGATTCTAAGAAAATTTTTGAAATGCATGTTTCAGTCAAAAATCATAGTATATTATACACTAGTTTCGTCAAAAAAATCAAATTTAAATGGGAACTATTTGAAATAATACGAGACTTTTCATATCATTTATATATGTTAATAGGGGAGGTTATGATGGAATTCCATTCAAAAAAAATCATTTGAAAACTAGATTCTATGAAACTTTTCGAAATGCAAGTTTCGTTCAAAAATCATAATATATTATGCATTAGTTTCGGTCAAAAAAATAATTTAATTGGGGTCTATTTGAAATGACACGGGACTTCACATATCATTTATATTTGATAACAGGGAAGGTTATGATGGAAGTCGATGCAAAAAAAATCATCTAAAAATTAGATTCTATGAAACTTTTCGAAATGCAAGTTTCGGTTAAAAATCATAGTATATAATACACAAGTTTCGGTCAAAAAAAATTAAATTTAATTGGGGACTATTTGAAATTATATGAGACTTTTCAGTTCACTAATATATGTTAAGAGGGAAGGTTATGATGGAAGTCCATGCAAAAAAACCATCTGAAAACTAGATTCTATGAAACTTTTCGAAATGCAAGTTTCGGTCAAAAAAGCATAATATTTTATACACTAGTTTATACTAGTTTCGGTCAAAAATTAAATTAAATCTGGGATTGTTCGAAATGGTACGAAACTTCACATATCATTTATATATTTTACGAGGGAATATTATGATGGATGTCCATGCAAAAAATATCCGAAAATTAGATTCTATGAAACTTTTCGAAATGCAAGTTTCTGTCAAAAATCATAGTATATTATACACTAGTTTCGGTCAAAAATATCAAATTTAATTGGGGACTATTTAAAATGATACGAGACTTCACATATCATTTATATATGTTAAGAGGTAAGGTTATGATGGAAGTCCATGCAAAAAAATTATCTAAAAATTAGAATCTATGAATCTTTTCGAAATGCGACTTTCGGTCAAAAATCATAGTATATTATACACTAGTTTCGGTCAAAAAAATCAAATTTAATTGGGGACTATTTGAAATGATACGAGACTTCACATATCATTTATATATGTTAAGAGGGAAGGTCATGATGAAAGTACATGCAACAAAAATCATCAGAAAACTAGATTCTATGAAAGTTTTCGAAATGCAAGTTTCGGTCAAAAAATCATAATATATTATACACTAGTTTATGCTAGTTTCGGCCAAAAATCAAATTAAATCTGGGATTGTTCGAAATGGTACGAAACTTCACATATCATTTATATATTTTACGAGGGAATATTATGATGGATGTCCATGCAAAAAAATATCCGTAAATTTGATTCTATGAAACTTTTCGAAATGCAAGTTTGTGACAAAAATCATTGTATATTATACACTAGTTTCGGTCAAAAAAATCAAATTTAATTGGGGACTATTTAAAATGATAAGAGACTTCACCTATAATTTTTATATGTTATGAGGGAAGGTTATGATGGAATTCCATGCAAAAAATCATCTAAAAATTAGAATCTATGAATCTTTTCGAAATGCAACTTTCGCTCAAAAATCATAGTATTTTATACACTAGTTTCGGTCAAAAAAATAAAATTTAATTGGGGACTATTTGAAATGATACGAGACTTCACATATCATTTATATAAGTTAAGAGCGAAGGTCATGATGGAAATACATGCAAAAAAAGTCATCTGAAAACTAGATTCTATGAAACTTTTCGAAATGCAAGTTTCAGTCAAAAATCATAGTATATTATGCACAAGTTTCGGTCAAAAAAATAATTTAATTGGGGTCTATTTGAAATGATACGAGACTTCACATATCATTTATATATGTTAAGAAGGAAGGTTATGATGGTAGTCGATGCAAAAAAATCATCTAAAAATTAGATTCTATGAAAATTTTCGAAATGCAAGTTTCGGTCAAAAATCATAGTATATAATACACTAGTTTCGGTCAAATAAATCAAATTTAATTGGGGAATATTTGAAATGATACGAGAGTTCACATATCATTTATATATGTTTAGAGGGAAGTTTATGATTGAAGTCCATGCAAAAAATTATCTGAAAATTAGAATCTATGAAACGTTTCGAAATGCATGTTTCGGTCAAAAATCCTAGTATATTATACACTACTTTCGGTCAAAAAAATCAAATTTAAATGGGGACTATTTGAAATGATACGAGACTTCACATATCATTTATATGTTAAGAGGGAAGGTCATGATGGAAGTACATGCAAAAAATCATATGAAAACTAGATTCTATGAAACTTTTAAAAATACAAGTTTCGGTCAAAAATCATAGTATATTATGCACTAGTTTCGGTCAAAGAAATAATTTAATTGGGGACAATTTGAAATGGTACGAGACTTCACATATCATTTATATATGTTAAGAGGGAAGGTTATGATGGAAGTCCATGCAAAAAAATTATCTAAAAATTAGATTCTATGATACTTTTTGAAACGCAAGTTTTGGTCAAAAATCATAGTATATTATACACTAGTTTCGGTTAAAAAATCAAATTTAAATGGGGTCTATTTGAAATGATACGAGACTTTTCAGATCATTTATATATGTTAAGATGGATGGTTATGATGGAAGTCCATGCAAAAAAAAATCATCTGAAAACTAGATTCTGTGAAACTTTTCGCAAAGCAAGTTTCGGTCAAAAAATCATAATATATTATACACTAGTTTATACTAGTTTCGGTCAAAAATCAAATTAAATCGGGGACTATTTGAAATGGTACGAAACTTCACATAGCATTTATATATTTTACGAGGGAATATTATGATGGATGTCCATGCAAAAACTTATCCGAAACTTAGATTCTATGAAACTTTTCGAAATGCGTGTTTCGGTCAAAAATCCTAATATATTATACTCTAGTTTTGGTCAAACAAAAATTAATTGGAGACTATTTGAAATGATACGAGACTTCACATATAATTTATATATGTTAAGAGGGAAGGTTATGATGGAAGTCCATGCAAAAAAAATCATCTAAAAATTAGATTCTAAGAAAATTTTCGAAATGCATGTTTCAGTCAAAAATCATAGTATATTATACACTAGTTTCGTCAAAAAAATCAAATTTAAATGGGAACTATTTGAAATAATACGAGACTTTTCATATCATTTATATATGTTAATAGGGGAGGTTATGATGGAATTCCATTCAAAAAAAATCATTTGAAAACTAGATTCTATGAAACTTTTCGAAATGCAAGTTTCGTTCAAAAATCATAATATATTATGCATTAGTTTCGGTCAAAAAAATAATTTAATTGGGGTCTATTTGAAATGACACGGGACTTCACATATCATTTATATTTGATAACAGGGAAGGTTATGATGGAAGTCGATGCAAAAAAAATCATCTAAAAATTAGATTCTATGAAACTTTTCGAAATGCAAGTTTTGGTTAAAAATCATAGTATATAATACACAAGTTTCGGTCAAAAAAAGCAAAATTTAATTGGGGACTATTTGAAATTATATGAGACTTTTCAGTTCACTAATATATGTTAAGAGGGAAGGTTATGATGGAAGTCCATGCAAAAAAACCATCTGAAAACTAGATTCTATGAAACTTTTCGAAATGCAAGTTTCGGTCAAAAAAGCATAATATTTTATACACTAGTTTATACTAGTTTCGGTCAAAAATTAAATTAAATCTGGGATTGTTCGAAATGGTACGAAACTTCACATATCATTTATATATTTTACGAGGGAATATTATGATGGATGTCCATGCAAAAAATATCCGAAAATTAGATTCTATGAAACTTTTCGAAATGCAAGTTTCTGTCAAAAATCATAGTATATTATACACTAGTTTCGGTCAAAAATATCAAATTTAATTGGGGACTATTTAAAATGATACGAGACTTCACATATCATTTATATATGTTAAGAGGTAAGGTTATGATGGAAGTCCATGCAAAAAAATTATCTAAAAATTAGAATCTATGAATCTTTTCGAAATGCGACTTTCGGTCAAAAATCATAGTATATTATACACTAGTTTCGGTCAAAAAAATCAAATTTAATTGGGGACTATTTGAAATGATACGAGACTTCACATATCATTTATATATGTTAAGAGGGAAGGTCATGATGAAAGTACATGCAACAAAAATCATCAGAAAACTAGATTCTATGAAAGTTTTCGAAATGCAAGTTTCGGTCAAAAAATCATAATATATTATACACTAGTTTATGCTAGTTTCGGCCAAAAATCAAATTAAATCTGGGATTGTTCGAAATGGTACGAAACTTCACATATCATTTATATATTTTACGAGGGAATATTATGATGGATGTCCATGCAAAAAAATATCCGTAAATTTGATTCTATGAAACTTTTCGAAATGCAAGTTTGTGACAAAAATCATAGTATATTATACACTAGTTTCGGTCAAAAAAATCAAATTTAATTGGGGACTATTTAAAATGATAAGAGACTTCACCTATAATTTTTATATGTTATGAGGGAAGGTTATGATGGAATTCCATGCAAAAAATCATCTAAAAATTAGAATCTATGAATCTTTTCGAAATGCAACTTTCGCTCAAAAATCATAGTATTTTATACACTAGTTTCGGTCAAAAAAATAAAATTTAATTGGGGACTATTTGAAATGATACGAGACTTCACATATCATTTATATAAGTTAAGAGCGAAGGTCATGATGGAAATACATGCAAAAAAAGTCATCTGAAAACTAGATTCTATGAAACTTTTCGAAATGCAAGTTTCAGTCAAAAATCATAGTATATTATGCACAAGTTTCGGTCAAAAAAATAATTTAATTGGGGTCTATTTGAAATGATACGAGACTTCACATATCATTTATATATGTTAAGAAGGAAGGTTATGATGGTAGTCGATGCAAAAAAATCATCTAAAAATTAGATTCTATGAAAATTTTCGAAATGCAAGTTTCGGTCAAAAATCATAGTATATAATACACTAGTTTCGGTCAAATAAATCAAATTTAATTGGGGAATATTTGAAATGATACGAGAGTTCACATATCATTTATATATGTTTAGAGGGAAGTTTATGATTGAAGTCCATGCAAAAAATTATCTGAAAATTAGAATCTATGAAACGTTTCGAAATGCATGTTTCGGTCAAAAATCCTAGTATATTATACACTACTTTCGGTCAAAAAAATCAAATTTAAATGGGGACTATTTGAAATGATACGAGACTTCACATATCATTTATATGTTAAGAGGGAAGGTCATGATGGAAGTACATGCAAAAAATCATATGAAAACTAGATTCTATGAAACTTTTAAAAATACAAGTTTCGGTCAAAAATCATAGTATATTATGCACTAGTTTCGGTCAAAGAAATAATTTAATTGGGGACAATTTGAAATGGTACGAGACTTCACATATCATTTATATATGTTAAGAGGGAAGGTTATGATGGAAGTCCATGCAAAAAAATTATCTAAAAATTAGATTCTATGATACTTTTTGAAACGCAAGTTTTGGTCAAAAATCATAGTATATTATACACTAGTTTCGGTTAAAAAATCAAATTTAAATGGGGTCTATTTGAAATGATACGAGACTTTTCAGATCATTTATATATGTTAAGATGGATGGTTATGATGGAAGTCCATGCAAAAAAAAATCATCTGAAAACTAGATTCTGTGAAACTTTTCGCAAAGCAAGTTTCGGTCAAAAAATCATAATATATTATACACTAGTTTATACTAGTTTCGGTCAAAAATCAAATTAAATCGGGGACTATTTGAAATGGTACGAAACTTCACATAGCATTTATATATTTTACGAGGGAATATTATGATGGATGTCCATGCAAAAACTAATCCGAAACTTAGATTCTATGAAACTTTTCGAAATGCGTGTTTCGGTCAAAAATCCTAATATATTATACTCTAGTTTTGGTCAAACAAAAATTAATTGGAGACTATTTGAAATGATACGAGATTTCACATATAATTTATATATGTTAAGAGGGAAGGTTATGATGGAAGTCCATGCAAAAAAATCATCTAAAAATTAGATTCTAAGAAAATTTTCGAAATGCATGTTTCAGTCAAAAATCATAGTATATTATACACTAGTTTCGTCAAAAAAATCAAATTTAAATGGGAACTATTTGAAATAATACGAGACTTTTCATATCATTTATATATGTTAATAGGGGAGATTATGATGGAATTCCATTCAAAAAAAATCATTTGAAAACTAGATTCTATGAAACTTTTCGAAATGCAAGTTTCGTTCAAAAATCATAATATATTATGCATTAGTTTCGGTCAAAAAAATAATTTAATTGGGGTCTATTTGAAATGACACGGGACTTCACATATCATTTATATTTGATAACAGGGAAAGTTATGATGGAAGTCGATGCAAAAAAAATCATCTAAAAATTAGATTCTATGAAACTTTTCGAAATGCAAGTTTCGGTTAAAAATCATAGTATATAATACACAAGTTTCGGTCAAAAAAAATTAAATTTAATTGGGGACTATTTGAAATTATATGAGACTTTTCAGTTCACTAATATATGTTAAGAGGGAAGGTTATGATGGAAGTCCATGCAAAAAAACCATCTGAAAACTAGATTCTATGAAACTTTTCGAAATGCAAGTTTCGGTCAAAAAAGCATAATATTTTATACACTAGTTTATACTAGTTTCGGTCAAAAATTAAATTAAATCTGGGATTGTTCGAAATGGTACGAAACTTCACATATCATTTATATATTTTACGAGGGAATATTATGATGGATGTCCATGCAAAAAATATCCGAAAATTAGATTCTATGAAACTTTTCGAAATGCAAGTTTCTGTCAAAAATCATAGTATATTATACACTAGTTTCGGTCAAAAATATCAAATTTAATTGGGGACTATTTAAAATGATACGAGACTTCACATATCATTTATATATGTTAAGAGGTAAGGTTATGATGGAAGTCCATGCAAAAAAATTATCTAAAAATTAGAATCTATGAATCTTTTCGAAATGCGACTTTCGGTCAAAAATCATAGTATATTATACACTAGTTTCGGTCAAAAAAATCAAATTTAATTGGGGACTATTTGAAATGATACGAGACTTCACATATCATTTATATATGTTAAGAGGGAAGGTCATGATGAAAGTACATGCAACAAAAATCATCAGAAAACTAGATTCTATGAAAGTTTTCGAAATGCAAGTTTCGGTCAAAAAATCATAATATATTATACACTAGTTTATGCTAGTTTCGGCCAAAAATCAAATTAAATCTGGGATTGTTCGAAATGGTACGAAACTTCACATATCATTTATATATTTTACGAGGGAATATTATGATGGATGTCCATGCAAAAAAATATCCGTAAATTTGATTCTATGAAACTTTTCGAAATGCAAGTTTGTGACAAAAATCATAGTATATTATACACTAGTTTCGGTCAAAAAAATCAAATTTAATTGGGGACTATTTAAAATGATAAGAGACTTCACCTATAATTTTTATATGTTATGAGGGAAGGTTATGATGGAATTCCATGCAAAAAATCATCTAAAAATTAGAATCTATGAATCTTTTCGAAATGCAACTTTCGCTCAAAAATCATAGTATTTTATACACTAGTTTCGGTCAAAAAAATAAAATTTAATTGGGGACTATTTGAAATGATACGAGACTTCACATATCATTTATATAAGTTAAGAGCGAAGGTCATGATGGAAATACATGCAAAAAAAGTCATCTGAAAACTAGATTCTATGAAACTTTTCGAAATGCAAGTTTCAGTCAAAAATCATAGTATATTATGCACAAGTTTCGGTCAAAAAAATAATTTAATTGGGGTCTATTTGAAATGATACGAGACTTCACATATCATTTATATATGTTAAGAAGGAAGGTTATGATGGTAGTCGATGCAAAAAAATCATCTAAAAATTAGATTCTATGAAAATTTTCGAAATGCAAGTTTCGGTCAAAAATCATAGTATATAATACACTAGTTTCGGTCAAATAAATCAAATTTAATTGGGGAATATTTGAAATGATACGAGAGTTCACATATCATTTATATATGTTTAGAGGGAAGTTTATGATTGAAGTCCATGCAAAAAATTATCTGAAAATTAGAATCTATGAAACGTTTCGAAATGCATGTTTCGGTCAAAAATCCTAGTATATTATACACTACTTTCGGTCAAAAAAATCAAATTTAAATGGGGACTATTTGAAATGATACGAGACTTCACATATCATTTATATGTTAAGAGGGAAGGTCATGATGGAAGTACATGCAAAAAATCATATGAAAACTAGATTCTATGAAACTTTTCAAAATACAAGTTTCGGTCAAAAATCATAGTATATTATGCACTAGTTTCGGTCAAAGAAATAATTTAATTGGGGACAATTTGAAATGGTACGAGACTTCACATATCATTTATATATGTTAAGAGGGAAGGTTATGATGGAAGTCCATGCAAAAAAATTATCTAAAAATTAGATTCTATGATACTTTTTGAAACGCAAGTTTTGGTCAAAAATCATAGTATATTATACACTAGTTTCGGTTAAAAAATCAAATTTAAATGGGGTCTATTTGAAATGATACGAGACTTTTCAGATCATTTATATATGTTAAGATGGATGGTTATGATGGAAGTCCATGCAAAAAAAAATCATCTGAAAACTAGATTCTGTGAAACTTTTCGAAAAGCAAGTTTCGGTCAAAAAATCATAATATATTATACACTAGTTTATACTAGTTTCGGTCAAAAATCAAATTAAATCGGGGACTATTTGAAATGGTACGAAACTTCACATAGCATTTATATATTTTACGAGGGAATATTATGATGGATGTCCATGCAAAAACTTATCCGAAACTTAGATTCTATGAAACTTTTCGAAATGCGTGTTTCGGTCAAAAATCCTAATATATTATACTCTAGTTTTGGTCAAACAAAAATTAATTGGAGACTATTTGAAATGATACGAGACTTCACATATAATTTATATATGTTAAGAGGGAAGGTTATGATGGAAGTCCATGCAAAAAAAATCATCTAAAAATTAGATTCTAAGAAAATTTTCGAAATGCATGTTTCAGTCAAAAATCATAGTATATTATACACTAGTTTCGTCAAAAAAATAAAATTTAAATGGGAACTATTTGAAATAATACGAGACTTTTCATATCTTTTATATATGTTAATAGGGGAGGTTATGATGGAATTCCATTCAAAAAAAATCATTTGAAAACTAGATTCTATGAAACTTTTCGAAATGCAAGTTTCGTTCAAAAATCATAATATATTATGCATTAGTTTCGGTCAAAAAAATAATTTAATTGGGGTCTATTTGAAATGACACGGGACTTCACATATCATTTATATTTGATAACAGGGAAAGTTATGATGGAAGTCGATGCAAAAAAAATCATCTAAAAATTAGATTCTATGAAACTTTTCGAAATGCAAGTTTCGGTTAAAAATCATAGTATATAATACACAAGTTTCGGTCAAAAAAAATTAAATTTAATTGGGGACTATTTGAAATTATATGAGACTTTTCAGTTCACTAATATATGTTAAGAGGGAAGGTTATGATGGAAGTCCATGCAAAAAAACCATCTGAAAACTAGATTCTATGAAACTTTTCGAAATGCAAGTTTCGGTCAAAAAAGCATAATATTTTATACACTAGTTTATACTAGTTTCGGTCAAAAATTAAATTAAATCTGGGATTGTTCGAAATGGTACGAAACTTCACATATCATTTATATATTTTACGAGGGAATATTATGATGGATGTCCATGCAAAAAATATCCGAAAATTAGATTCTATGAAACTTTTCGAAATGCAAGTTTCTGTCAAAAATCATAGTATATTATACACTAGTTTCGGTCAAAAATATCAAATTTAATTGGGGACTATTTTAAATGATACGAGACTTCACATATCATTTATATATGTTAAGAGGTAAGGTTATGATGGAAGTCCATGCAAAAACATTATCTAAAAATTAGAATCTATGAATCTTTTCGAAATGCGACTTTCGGTCAAAAATCATAGTATATTATACACTAGTTTCGGTCAAAAAAATCAAATTTAATTGGGGACTATTTGAAATGATATGAGACTTCACATATCATTTATATATGTTAAGAGGGAAGGTCATGATGAAAGTACATGCAACAAAAATCATCAGAAAACTAGATTCTATGAAAGTTTTCGAAATGCAAGTTTCGGTCAAAAAATCATAATATATTATACACTAGTTTATGCTAGTTTCGGCCAAAAATCAAATTAAATCTGGGATTGTTCGAAATGGTACGAAACTTCACATATCATTTATATATTTTACGAGGGAATATTATGATGGATGTCCATGCAAAAAAATATCCGTAAATTTGATTCTATGAAACTTTTCGAAATGCAAGTTTGTGACAAAAATCATAGTATATTATACACTAGTTTCGGTCAAAAAAATCAAATTTAATTGGGGACTATTTAAAATGATAAGAGACTTCACCTATAATTTTTATATGTTATGAGGGAAGGTTATGATGGAATTCCATGCAAAAAATCATCTAAAAATTAGAATCTATGAATCTTTTCGAAATGCAACTTTCGCTCAAAAATCATAGTATTTTATACACTAGTTTCGGTCAAAAAAATAAAATTTAATTGGGGACTATTTGAAATGATACGAGACTTCACATATCATTTATATAAGTTAAGAGCGAAGGTCATGATGGAAATACATGCAAAAAAAGTCATCTGAAAACTAGATTCTATGAAACTTTTCGAAATGCAAGTTTCAGTCAAAAATCATAGTATATTATGCACAAGTTTCGGTCAAAAAAAAAATTTAATTGGGGTCTATTTGAAATGATACGAGACTTCACATATCATTTATATATGTTAAGAAGGAAGCTTATGATGGTAGTCGATGCAAAAAAATCATCTAAAAATTAGATTCTATGAAAATTTTCGAAATGCAAGTTTCGGTCAAAAATCATAGTATATAATACACTAGTTTCGGTCAAATAAATCAAATTTAATTGGGGAATATTTGAAATGATACGAGAGTTCACATATCATTTATATATGTTTAGAGGGAAGTTTATGATTGAAGTCCATGCAAAAAATTATCTGAAAATTAGAATCTATGAAACGTTTCGAAATGCATGTTTCGGTCAAAAATCCTAGTATATTATACACTACTTTCGGTCAAAAAAATCAAATTTAAATGGGGACTATTTGAAATGATACGAGACTTCACATATCATTTATATGTTAAGAGGGAAGGTCATGATGGAAGTACATGCAAAAAATCATATGAAAACTAGATTCTATGAAACTTTTAAAAATACAAGTTTCGGTCAAAAATCATAGTATATTATGCACTAGTTTCGGTCAAAGAAATAATTTAATTGGGGACAATTTGAAATGGTACGAGACTTCACATATCATTTATATATGTTAAGAGGGAAGGTTATGATGGAAGTCCATGCAAAAAAATTATCTAAAAATTAGATTCTATGATACTTTTTGAAACGCAAGTTTTGGTCAAAAATCATAGTATATTATACACTAGTTTCGGTTAAAAAATCAAATTTAAATGGGGTCTATTTGAAATGATACGAGACTTTTCAGATCATTTATATATGTTAAGATGGATGGTTATGATGGAAGTCCATGCAAAAAAAAATCATCTGAAAACTAGATTCTGTGAAACTTTTCGAAAAGCAAGTTTCGGTCAAAAAATCATAATATATTATACACTAGTTTATACTAATTTCGGTCAAAAATCAAATTAAATCGGGGACTATTTGAAATGGTACGAAACTTCACATAGCATTTATATATTTTACGAGGGAATATTATGATGGATGTCCATGCAAAAACTTATCCGAAACTTAGATTCTATGAAACTTTTCGAAATGCGTGTTTCGGTCAAAAATCCTAATATATTATACTCTAGTTTTGGTCAAACAAAAATTAATTGGAGACTATTTGAAATGATACGAGACTTCACATATAATTTATATATGTTAAGAGGGAAGGTTATGATGGAAGTCCATGCAAAAAAAATCATCTAAAAATTAGATTCTAAGAAAATTTTCGAAATGCATGTTTCAGTCAAAAATCATAGTATATTATACACTAGTTTCGTCAAAAAAATAAAATTTAAATGGGAACTATTTGAAATAATACGAGACTTTTCATATCATTTATATATGTTAATAGGAGAGGTTATGATGGAATTCCATTCAAAAAAAATCATTTGAAAACTAGATTCTATGAAACTTTTCGAAATGCAAGTTTCGTTCAAAAATCATAATATATTATGCATTAGTTTCGGTCAAAAAATTAATTTAATTGGGGTCTATTTGAAATGACACGGGATTTCACATATCATTTATATTTGATAGAAGGGAAGGTTATGATGGAAGTCGATGCAAAAAAAATCATCTAAAAATTAGATTCTATGAAACTTTTCGAAATGCAAGTTTCGGTTAAAAATCATAGTATATAATACACAAGTTTCGGTCAAAAAAAATTAAATTTAATTGGGGACTATTTGAAATTATATGAGACTTTTCAGTTCACTAATATATGTTAAGAGGGAAGGTTATGATGGAAGTCCATGCAAAAAAACCATCTGAAAACTAGATTCTATGAAACTTTTCAAAATGCAAGTTTCGGTCAAAAAAGCATAATATTTTATACACTAGTTTATACTAGTTTCGGTCAAAAATTAAATTAAATCTGGGATTGTTCGAAATGGTACGAAACTTCACATATCATTTATATATTTTACGAGGGAATATTATGATGGATGTCCATGCAAAAAATATCCGAAAATTAGATTCTATGAAACTTTTCGAAATGCAAGTTTCTGTCAAAAATCATAGTATATTATACACTAGTTTCGGTCAAAAATATCAAATTTAATTGGGGACTATTTTAAATGATACGAGACTTCACATATCATTTATATATGTTAAGAGGTAAGGTTATGATGGAAGTCCATGCAAAAACATTATCTAAAAATTAGAATCTATGAATCTTTTCGAAATGCGACTTTCGGTCAAAAATCATAGTATATTATACACTAGTTTCGGTCAAAAAAATCAAATTTAATTGGGGACTATTTGAAATGATACGAGACTTCACATATCATTTATATATGTTAAGAGGGAAGGTCATGATGAAAGTACATGCAACAAAAATCATCAGAAAACTAGATTCTATGAAAGTTTTCGAAATGCAAGTTTCGGTCAAAAAATCATAATATATTATACACTAGTTTATGCTAGTTTCGGCCAAAAATCAAATTAAATCTGGGATTGTTCGAAATGGTACGAAACTTCACATATCATTTATATATTTTACGAGGGAATATTATGATGGATGTCCATGCAAAAAAATATCCGTAAATTTGATTCTATGAAACTTTTCGAAATGCAAGTTTGTGACAAAAATCATAGTATATTATACACTAGTTTCGGTCAAAAAAATCAAATTTAATTGGGGACTATTTAAAATGATAAGAGACTTCACCTATAATTTTTATATGTTATGAGGGAAGGTTATGATTGAATTCCATGCAAAAAATCATCTAAAAATTAGAATCTATGAATCTTTTCGAAATGCAACTTTCGCTCAAAAATCATAGTATTTTATACACTAGTTTCGGTCAAAAAAATAAAATTTAATTGGGGACTATTTGAAATGATACGAGACTTCACATATCATTTATATAAGTTAAGAGCGAAGGTCATGATGGAAATACATGCAAAAAAAGTCATCTGAAAACTAGATTCTATGAAACTTTTCGAAATGCAAGTTTCAGTCAAAAATAATAGTATATTATGCACAAGTTTCGGTCAAAAAAAAAATTTAATTGGGGTCTATTTGAAATGATACGAGACTTCACATATCATTTATATATGTTAAGAAGGAAGGTTATGATGGTAGTCGATGCAAAAAAATCATCTAAAAATTAGATTCTATGAAAATTTTCGAAATGCAAGTTTCGGTCAAAAATCATAGTATATAATACACTAGTTTCGGTCAAATAAATCAAATTTAATTGGGGAATATTTGAAATGATACGAGAGTTCACATATCATTTATATATGTTTAGAGGGAAGTTTATGATTGAAGTCCATGCAAAAAATTATCTGAAAATTAGAATCTATGAAACGTTTCGAAATGCATGTTTCGGTCAAAAATCCTAGTATATTATACACTACTTTCGGTCAAAAAAATCAAATTTAAATGGGGACTATTTGAAATGATACGAGACTTCACATATCATTTATATGTTAAGAGGGAAGGTCATGATGGAAGTACATGCAAAAAATCATATGAAAACTAGATTCTATGAAACTTTTCAAAATACAAGTTTCGGTCAAAAATCATAGTATATTATGCACTAGTTTCGGTCAAAGAAATAATTTAATTGGGGACAATTTGAAATGATACGAGACTTCACATATCATTTATATATGTTAAGAGGGAAGGTTATGATGGAAGTCCATGCAAAAAAATTATCTAAAAATTAGATTCTATGATACTTTTTGAAACGCAAGTTTTGGTCAAAAATCATAGTATATTATACACTAGTTTCGGTTAAAAAATCAAATTTAAATGGGGTCTATTTGAAATGATACGAGACTTTTCAGATCATTTATATATGTTAAGATGGATGGTTATGATGGAAGTCCATGCAAAAAAAAATCATCTGAAAACTAGATTCTGTGAAACTTTTCGAAAAGCAAGTTTCGGTCAAAAAATCATAATATATTATACACTAGTTTATACTAGTTTCGGTCAAAAATCAAATTAAATCGGGGACTATTTGAAATGGTACGAAACTTCACATAGCATTTATATATTTTACGAGGGAATATTATGATGGATGTCCATGCAAAAACTTATCCGAAACTTAGATTCTATGAAACTTTTCGAAATGCGTGTTTCGGTCAAAAATCCTAATATATTATACTCTAGTTTTGGTCAAACAAAAATTAATTGGAGACTATTTGAAATGATACGAGACTTCACATATAATTTATATATGTTAAGAGGGAAGGTTATGATGGAAATCCATGCAAAAAAAATCATCTAAAAATTAGATTCTAAGAAAATTTTCGAAATGCATGTTTCAGTCAAAAATCATAGTATATTATACACTAGTTTCGTCAAAAAAATCAAATTTAAATGGGAACTATTTGAAATAATACGAGACTTTTCATATCATTTATATATGTTAATAGGGGAGTTTATGATGGAATTCCATTCAAAAAAAATCATTTGAAAACTAGATTCTATGAAACTTTTCGAAATGCAAGTTTCGTTCAAAAATCATAATATATTATGCATTAGTTTCGGTCAAAAAAATAATTTAATTGGGGTCTATTTGAAATGACACGGGACTTCACATATCATTTATATTTGATAAAAGGAAAGGTTATGATGGAAGTCGATGCAAAAAAAAATAATCTAAAAATTAGATTCTATGAAACTTTTCGAAATGCAAGTTTCGGTTAAAAATCATAGTATATAATACACTAGTTTCGGTCAAAAAAAATTAAATTTAATTGGGGACTATTTGAAATTATATGAGACTTTTCAGTTCACTAATATATGTTAAGAGGGAAGGTTATGATGGAAGTCCATGCAAAAAAACCATCTGAAAACTAGATTCTATGAAACTTTTCGAAATGCAAGTTTCGGTCAAAAAAGCATAATATTTTATACACTAGTTTATACTAGTTTCGGTCAAAAATTAAATTAAATCTGGGATTGTTCGAAATGGTACGAAACTTCACATATCATTTATATATTTTACGAGGGAATATTATGATGGATGTCCATGCAAAAAATATCCGAAAATTAGATTCTATGAAACTTTTCGAAATGCAAGTTTCTGTCAAAAATCATAGTATATTATACACTAGTTTCGGTCAAAAATATAAAATTTAATTGGGGACTATTTTAAATGATACGAGACTTCACATATCATTTATATATGTTAAGAGGTAAGGTTATGATGGAAGTCCATGCAAAAACATTATCTAAAAATTAGAATCTATGAATCTTTTCGAAATGCGACTTTCGGTCAAAAATCATAGTATATTATACACTAGTTTCGGTCAAAAAAATCAAATTTAATTGGGGACTATTTGAAATGATACGAGACTTCACATATCATTTATATATGTTAAGAGGGAAGGTCATGATGAAAGTACATGCAACAAAAATCATCAGAAAACTAGATTCTATGAAAGTTTTCGAAATGCAAGTTTCGGTCAAAAAATCATAATATATTATACACTAGTTTATGCTAGTTTCGGCCAAAAATCAAATTAAATCTGGGATTGTTCGAAATGGTACGAAACTTCACATATCATTTATATATTTTACGAGGGAATATTATGATGGATGTCCATGCAAAAAAATATCCGTAAATTTGATTCTATGAAACTTTTCGAAATGCAAGTTTGTGACAAAAATCATAGTATATTATACACTAGTTTCGGTCAAAAAAATGAAATTTAATTGGGGACTATTTAAAATGATAAGAGACTTCACCTATAATTTTTATATGTTATGAGGGAAGGTTATGATGGAATTCCATGCAAAAAATCATCTAAAAATTAGAATCTATGAATCTTTTCGAAATGCAACTTTCGCTCAAAAATCATAGTATTTTATACACTAGTTTCGGTCAAAAAAATAAAATTTAATTGGGGACTATTTGAAATGATACGAGACTTCACATATCATTTATATAAGTTAAGAGCGAAGGTCATGATGGAAATACATGCAAAAAAAGTCATCTGAAAACTAGATTCTATGAAACTTTTCGAAATGCAAGTTTCAGTCAAAAATCATAGTATATTATGCACAAGTTTCGGTCAAAAAAAAAATTTAATTGGGGTCTATTTGAAATGATACGAGACTTCACATATCATTTATATATGTTAAGAAGGAAGGTTATGATGGTAGTCGATGCAAAAAAATCATCTAAAAATTAGATTCTATGAAAATTTTCGAAATGCAAGTTTCGGTCAAAAATCATAGTATATAATACACTAGTTTCGGTCAAATAAATCAAATTTAATTGGGGACTATTTGAAATGATACGAGAGTTCACATATCATTTATATATGTTTAGAGGGAAGTTTATGATTGAAGTCCATGCAAAAAATTATCTGAAAATTAGAATCTATGAAACGTTTCGAAATGCATGTTTCGGTCAAAAATCCTAGTATATTATACACTACTTTCGGTCAAAAAAATCAAATTTAAATGGGGACTATTTGAAATGATACGAGACTTCACATATCATTTATATGTTAAGAGGGAAGGTCATGATGGAAGTACATGCAAAAAATCATATGAAAACTAGATTCTATGAAACTTTTCAAAATACAAGTTTCGGTCAAAAATCATAGTATATTATGCACTAGTTTCAGTCAAAGAAATAATTTAATTGGGGACAATTTGAAATGATACGAGACTTCACATATCATTTATATATGTTAAGAGGGAAGGTTATGATGGAAGTCCATGCAAAAAAATTATCTAAAAATTAGATTCTATGATACTTTTTGAAACGCAAGTTTTGGTCAAAAATCATAGTATATTATACACTAGTTTCGGTTAAAAAATCAAATTTAAATGGGGTCTATTTGAAATGATACGAGACTTTTCAGATCATTTATATATGTTAAGATGGATGGTTATGATGGAAGTCCATGCAAAAAAAAAATCATCTGAAAACTAGATTCTGTGAATCTTTTCGAAAAGCAAGTTTCGGTCAAAAAATCATAATATATTATACACTAGTTTATACTAGTTTCGGTCAAAAATCAAATTAAATCGGGGACTATTTGAAATGGTACGAAACTTCACATAGCATTTATATATTTTACGAGGGAATATTATGATGGATGTCCATGCAAAAACTTATCCGAAACTTAGATTCTATGAAACTTTTCGAAATGCGTGTTTCGGTCAAAAATCCTAATATATTATACTCTAGTTTTGGTCAAACAAAAATTAATTGGAGACTATTTGAAATGATACGAGACTTCACATATAATTTATATATGTTAAGAGGGAAGGTTATGATGGAAATCCATGCAAAAAAAATCATCTAAAAATTAGATTCTAAGAAAATTTTCGAAATGCATGTTTCAGTCAAAAATCATAGTATATTATACACTAGTTTCGTCAAAAAAATCAAATTTAAATGGGAACTATTTGAAATAATACGAGACTTTTCATATCATTTATATATGTTAATAGGGGAGTTTATGATGGAATTCCATTCAATAAAAATCATTTGAAAACTAGATTCTATGAAACTTTTCGAAATGCAAGTTTCGTTCAAAAATCATAATATATTATGCATTAGTTTCGGTCAAAAAAATAATTTAATTGGGGTCTATTTGAAATGACACGGGACTTCACATATCATTTATATTTGATAAAAGGGAAGGTTATGATGGAAGTCGAAGCAAAAAAAAATAATCGAAAAATTAGATTCTATGAAACTTTTCGAAATGCAAGTTTCGGTTAAAAATCATAGTATATAATACACTAGTTTCGGTCAAAAAAAATTAAATTTAATTGGGGACTATTTGAAATTATATGAGACTTTTCAGTTCACTAATATATGTTAAGAGGGAAGGTTATGATGGAAGTCCATGCAAAAAAACCATCTGAAAACTAGATTCTATGAAACATTTCGAAATGCAAGTTTCGGTCAAAAAAGCATAATATTTTATACACTAGTTTATACTAGTTTCGGTCAAAAATTAAATTAAATCTGGGATTGTTCGAAATGGTACGAAACTTCACATATCATTTATATATTTTACGAGGGAATATTATGATGGATGTCCATGCAAAAAATATCCGAAAATTAGATTCTATGAAACTTTTCGAAATGCAAGTTTCTGTCAAAAATCATAGTATATTATACACTAGTTTCGGTCAAAAATATCAAATTTAATTGGGGACTATTTAAAATGATACGAGACTTCACATATCATTTATATATGTTAAGAGGTAAGGTTATGATGGAAGTCCATGCAAAAACATTATCTAAAAATTAGAATCTATGAATCTTTTCGAAATGCGACTTTCGGTCAAAAATCATAGTATATTATACACTAGTTTCGGTCAAAAAATCAAATTTAATTGGGGACTATTTGAAATGATACGAGACTTCACATATCATTTATATATGTTAAGAGGGAAGGTCATGATGAAAGTACATGCAACAAAAATCATCAGAAAACTAGATTCTATGAAAGTTTTCGAAATGCAAGTTTCGGTCAAAAAATCATAATATATTATACACTAGTTTATGCTAGTTTCGGCCAAAAATCAAATTAAATCTGGGATTGTTCGAAATGGAATAAAACTTCACATATCATTTATATATTTTACGAGGGAATATTATGATGGATGTCCATGCAAAAAATATCCGTAAATTAGATTCTATGAAACTTTTCGAAATGCAAGTTTCTGTCAAAAATCATAGTATATTATACACTTGTTTCGGTCAAAAAAATCAAATTTAATTGGGGACTATTTAAAATGATAAGAGACTTCACCTATAATTTTTATATGTTATGAGGGAAGGTTATGATGGAATTCCATGCAAAAAATCATCTAAAAATTAGAATCTATGAATCATTTCGAAATGCAACTTTCGCTCAAAAATCATAGTATTTTATACACTAGTTTCGGTCAAAAAAATAAATTTTAATTGGGGACTATTTGAAATGATACGAGACTTCACATATCATTTATATAAGTTAAGGGCGAAGGTCATGATGGAAATACATGCAAAAAAAGTCATCTGAAAACTAGATTCTATGAAACTTTTCGAAATGCAAGTTTCGGACAAAAATCATAGTATATTATGCACAAGTTTCGGTCAAAAAAATAATTTAATTGGGGTCTATTTGAAATGATACGAGACTTCACATATCATTTATATATGTTAAGAAGGAAGGTTATGATGGTAGTCGATGCAAAACAATCATCTAAAAATTAGATTCTATGAAAATTTTCGAAATGCAAGTTTCGGTCAAAAATCATAGTATATAATCACTAGTTTCGGTCAAATAAATCAAATTTAATTGGGGACTATTTGAAATGATACGAGAGTTCACATATCATTTATATATGTTAAGAGGGAAGTTTATGATTGAAGTCCATGCAAAAAATTATCTGAAAATTAGAATCTATGAAACGTTTCGAAATGCATGTTTCGGTCAAAAATCCTAGTATATTATACACTACTTTCGGTCAAAAAAATCAAATTTAAATGGGGACTATTTGAATTGATAAGAGACTTCACATATCATTTATATGTTAAGAGGGAAGGTCATGATGGAAGTACATGCAAAAAATCATATGAAAACTAGATTCTATGAAACTTTTCAAAATACAAGTTTCGGTCAAAAATCATAGTATATTATGCACTAGTTTCGGTCAAAGAAATAATTTAATTGGGGACTATTTGAAATGATATGAGACTTCACATATCATTTATATATGTTAAGAGGGAAGGTTATGATGGAAGTCCATGCAAAAAAATTATCTAAAAATTAGATTCTATGATACTTTTTGAAACGCAAGTTTTGGTCAAAAATCATAGTATATTATACACTAGTTTCGGTCAAAAAATCAAATTTAAATGGGGTCTATTTGAAATGATACGAGACTTTTCAGATCATTTATAAATGTTAAGATGGATGGTTATGATGGAAGTCCGTGCAAAAAAAATCATCTGAAAACTAGATTCTGTGAAACTTTTCGAAAAGCAAGTTTCGGTCAAAAAATCATAATATATTATACACTAGTTTATACTAGTTTCGGTCAAAAATCAAATTAAATCGGGGACTATTTGAAATGGTACGAAACTTCACATAGAATATATATATTTTACGAGGGAATATTATGATGGATGTCCGTGCAAAAACTTATCCGAAACTTAGATTCTATGAAACTTTTCGAAATGCGTGTTTCGGTCAAAAATCCTTATATATTATACTCTAGTTTTGGTCAAACAAAAATTAATTGGAGACTATTTGAAATGATACGAGACATCACATATAATTTATATATGTTAAGAGGGAAGGTTATGATGGAAGTCCATGCAAAAAAAATCATCTAAAAATTAGATTCTAAGAAACTTTTCGAAATGCATGTTTCAGTCAAAAATCATAGTATATTATACACTAGTTTCGTCAAAAAAATCAAATTTAAATGGGAACTATTTGAAATAATACGAGACTTTTCATATCATTTATATATGTTAAGAGGGGAGGTTATGATGGAATTCCATTCAAAAAAAATCATTTGAAAACTAGATTCTATGAAACTTTTCGAAATGCAAGTTTCGTTCAAAAATCATAATATATTATGCCTTAGTTTCGGTCAAAAAAATAATTTAATTGGGGTCTATTTGAAATGACACGGGACTTCACATATCATTTATATTTGATAAGAGGGAAGGTTATGATGGAAGTCGATGCAAAAAAAATCATCTAAAAATTAGATTCTATGAAACTTTAACCATGTCCATCTGCTATAGTCATCTACAATCACTAATCCATACTTCTTACCACTGATTGAGGAAGTTTTCACTGGTCTAAACATATCAATATGCAGAACTTCTAATGGTCTAGAGGAAGAAATGACATTGTTATATTTAAAAGGAGGTTTAGCAAATTTTCCTTTCTGACATGTTTCACATAGAGCTTCTGAGTTGAGCTTCAAATTTGGAAGTCCTCTGACCAGATTGAGTTTGTTAATCTAAGATAATCTTCTCATATTAACATGTCCCAATCTTCTGTGCCAGACCCGTTGCTCATTGTCCACAGACATAAGACATTTTACATTCTGACTTTTTAGTTCAGAAAGTTTTATTTTATATATATTTTTCTTTCTCTTCCCACTAAAGAGGAGTGTTCCATCTTTCTGACTAACATCTTTACAGGACTTTTGATTAAAGATTATATCATAACCGTTATCACTTAATTGACTTATTGATAACAAGTTATGCATTAATCATTCTACTAACAGAACACTAGAGATAGAGGGGGGAGTACCATTACAAATAGTTCCAGAGCCAATGATTTTTCCTTTCTGATTGCCTCCAAAACCTACGTAGCCTCCATCTTTAACCTCAAGACTTTGGAACATATGCTTTCTTCCCGTCATGTGTCGCGAGCATCCAGAGTCCAGGTACCAAGATTGGTGTTTCAATCTTGCTATTAAAGAGATCTGCAACATACACAATTTTATCTTTGGGTACCCATATCTTTCTGGGTCATTGTTTGTTAGAACTTACAAACTTCTGATTGAGTTTGAATTGCTCATCGGAACTTGTAGAACAAGATTACTCACTAGTATATTTAAATCATGATTATGACCATAAGTGAAATGAGAACTTAAAGGTGTGTTGGCTTTTATAATCATGTCATCAACCTGTTTATTTTTCTGTGGTACTTCTCCTATAGGTTTGACATATCCTATGCCTCTTCTACCGTTTCTGCTAACTCGATAGATCATTGAGGCAATTTTGCTTCTATCTATGTTTTTAGCTAGAAATTTTTGAAAGCTATAATCATATTTCTTTATGATACTATCAGAACTAGATGAAACTTCCTATTCACTTACTACCAATTTGAGCCTATAACATTAATTAATCATCTAACCTAACTTTTACCGATCGAAATAGTGAAAAGTTTATAAGTTATATTCATCTTCCCCAATAACTCCATTCTTCATAACAGTCAAAACCCAATTCTCACAATACCTAACATATATCACCAATTCAATACCACAACACAATATATATCTATGATCATCAAACAATTCATAATCATTTCAACAGTTCGTCAATTACTCACAAACATATCATAATTTCATCAAATTCAATCATCAATCATAAACCTAAGGGAGTAAGGATCTCCCAATTACCCTTCTATGTTAGGTCACCTATATAAAACCCTTTCTCCCCCATTACCTCAAAATTGAACGGAGCTTTCCAAATTATCAACCTTGAACTCTACGATCCCTGATTCTCCTCCTCTTCTCCCTTTTCTCCAGAGCTCTCTGTTCTTCGTCAAAATGCACGATAATGAGAATTATATCGTGTTCTCACTTTTCATAACATAATCAATTTACACATTTCCCCTTAGACCTCCAATTAATTATTTTATTATTTAAATAACAATATTATAATAATATACCACCTCATTATCATATTATTATTTAAAAACAAAATAATTATTTAATTATTATCCCAATTATACCTCAAACTCTCCATATTATTTTATAAAAATAATTTATAAAAATTGAGGCGTTACAATGGTAGTCTTATTGATCATGGTTCTGGACATCTCTTGCAATGTTTTGTTCTTACGTTCTATAACTCCATTTTGTTGTGGAGTTCTAGGACAAGAGAAATTGTGAGAGATGCCATTTTCGTTAAAAAAATAGTTCCAATTTTTCATTTTCAAATTCTCCACCATGATCACTTGTGACTTTGACAATTCTAAACTCTTTTTCATTTTAAACTTGTTTGCAGAAGTTAGAAAATACAAAGATTGACTCATCCTTGTGTCTAAGAAACTTTAACCATGTCCATCTGCTATAGTCATCAATAATCACTAATCAATACTTCTTACCACTGATTGAGGCAGTTTTTACTAGTCTAAACAAATAAATGTGCAGAAGTTCTAATGGTCTAGAGGAAGAAACGACATTGTTATATTTAAAAGCAGGTTTAGAAAATTTGCCTTTCTGACATGCTTCACACAGAGCTTCTGAGTTGAGCTTCAAATTTGGAAGTCCTCTGACCAGATTGAGTTTGTTAATCTAAGATAGTCTTCTCATATTAACATGTCCCAATCTTTTGTGCCAGACCCGTTGCTCATTGTCCACAGACATAAGACATTTTACATTTTGACTTTTTAGTTCAGAACATTTTATTTTATATATGTTTTTCTTTCTCTTCCCACTAAAGAGGAGTGTTCCATCTTTCTGACTAACAGATTTACAGGACTTTTGATTAAAGATTATATCATAATCGTTATCACTTAATTGACTTATTGATAACAAGTTATGCATTAATCATTCTACTAACAGAACACTAGAGATAAAGGGGAGAATACCATTACCAATAGTTCCAGAGCCAATAAGTTTTCCTTTCTGATTGCCTCCAAAACCTACGTAGCATCCATCTTTAAGCTCAAGACTTTGGAACATATGCTTTCTTCCCGTCATGTGTCGCGAGCATCCAGAGTCCAGGAACCAAGATTGGTGTTTCAATCTTGCTGTTAAAGACATCTGCAACATACACAATTTTATCATTGGGTACCCATATCTTTCTGGATCATTGTTTGTTAGAACTTACAAACTTCTGATTGAGTTTGATTTGCTCATCAGAACTTGTAGAACAAGATTACTCACTAGTACATTTAAATCATGATTATGACCATAAGTGAAATGAGAACTTAAAGGTGTGTTGGATTTTATAATCATGTCATCAACTTGTTTATTTTTCTGTGGTGCTTCTCCTATAGGTTTGACATATCTTATGCCTCTTCTACCGTTTCTGCTAACTCCATAGATCATTGAGGCAATTTTGCTTCTATCTATGTTTTTAGCTAGAAATTTTTGAAAGCTATAATCATATTGCTTTATGATATTATCAGAACTAGATGAAACTTTTGATTCAGATTCTTTTTTAGCTTTACATCTTTCAAAAGAATTTTCAAGTTTTAAAAGGTTTTCTTTAAGCTCAAATTTTTCTACTTTCAGTTTCTTAGTTTCCTCCGATTCAGATACTAGACCTTGTTTCAGGTTTTTGTATTTGATTTGAAGGTTCTGATATTTTTCAATAATTTCTGAGAGGCTATCTTCTAATTGTGTTCTAGAGAGTTTAGAAAATACCTCTTCTGTTTCATAATCTGATTCTGATTTGGATGTGTTGATGTCATCTGGTATCTTTTCCATTAACGCAATGTTAGCGTGTTCATCTTCTGATTATGTGTCGGCTTTAGAAGATTCTGAGTCATCCCATGTGGCCATAATACTTTTCTTCTTTTCTCTATTGAATTTCTTTCTGGGCTTCTCTTTCTGATGTTTTGGACAGTCACTCTTGTAATGTCCTGGTTCCTTGCATTCATATGATACAACTTTTTTTCTTTTGGACTTCTAATATCCAGAGGATGCTTCAGAATGATTACTTGATCTTCTAGGATTCCTGAATTTCTTCTGATGATGCTTTCAGAGTTGTTGAACTCTTCTAGAGAGAATTGATAGTTCGACTTCTTCTGATGAGCCTCCAGAGTTTTCTTCTTCTTTCTGAAAAGCTTTAAATTCAGATTTGTTAGATTTAAGAGCAACAGACTTACCTTTCTTCTGAGGTTCATCTTCTTCAAGTTCTATCTCGTGACTTCTCAAGGAGCTGATTAGTTCTTCAAGAGATATCTTATTCAGATTCTTTGACAATTTAAGAGCAGTGACCATGGGTCTCCAAGCCTTTGGCAAGCTTCTGATGATCTTTCTCACATGATTTGTTGTTGAGTAGACTTTTTCCAGAACTTTCAGTCCAGCAACCAGAATTTGAAACCTTGAGAACATTTTCTCAATCGTTTCATCTTCTTCCATCTTGAATTCCTCATACTTCTAGATAAGTTCCAGAGCTTTGGTCTCCTTGACTTGAGTGTTGCCTTCATGCGTCATCCTTAAAGAATCAAACATGTGTTTGGTTGATTCTCTGTTTGTGATCTTTTCATACTCTGTGTATGAGATAACACTTAGAAGTATAGTTTTGGCTTTGTGATGATTTCTGAATTCTTTCTTCTGTTGAGTTGTCATGTTCTTTCTTTCGATCTTTTGACCATTTTCCCCAACAAGATGAATATATCCATCAGTCACCATGTCCCAGAGATCTCCATCCAGAGCCAGAAAGAAACTTTCCAGAACATCCTTTCAATAATCAAAATTGTCACCATTGAATACCGGAGGTTTCCCATTGATTTTGTCATTCTAATAATCATTGTTGTTCTGAATTGGTTCTGCCATTGTGTTTTTCTTATGGATCTTTTTCTAACACTGTTAGGTGCTTGCACTCAGAACCAGGCGCTCTGATGCCAATTGAAGGTGTAAAAACACAAGAAATGGGAGGTTTGAATTGTAGTTTTCAAAAATAATGATAACAACACTTTGATTTATCCTAGTTCGTTTGAACTCAAACTACGTCTACTCCACCCTCCAAGGTGATTTCTCCTCTCTCAACATGGTCTTAATCCACTAATCAAATAGGATTACAAACATTAAGACCTACTGTCAAAGTCTTCTTGAGTCTACTGACTATACTTAGTCACTCAAGGAATATTACACTGATTTATAAACTAAGTTGTAACACAAAGTACTTCTAGTAAGCAATTATCACTACTGTGATAGTTTTTACAATAATGAGAACGGGATTAAAGAATTTTGATTTGTTATGAGTAATTACACACGTAAGAGAGAAAGAGCCCAAAACTTTTCAAGTGTTTCCTTTAAATAGATTTGAAAGAAATGATCTGTTGGAGACATCTTGTGCTATTTTTGGTTGTTTGATGAATGCCATTAAAAGCTTCCAAAAATAGAGATCTTTGTCTGGAGCCATTATTTCTGATTCTTCAATAAATATGTCTGATTCTAAGAATCAGAACTTGCATAATCCATATCAGAGTATTGACTTCCCAGCTTATCTTACATAGTTCATGACATTTTCTATAGGCTTTCGATCAGATCTTCTTCTTAGTAAGAACTTTGCTTTTGATCAGAGTTTTTGACTCAGAATATCTTTCTCTTTGCAAGAACTTCTAATCATGCACATAGAGAAAAATAATAATTTTTAGGTATCATATTTTATTCTTAAATTAATTGTTATCATCAAAACTTTATTAGATAGGTAGAATCAAAATCTTGTTCTAACAGTATCAATTACAAACCCACATAGAGAAGAAGATAACCAAACCATTAAGGCTGCCAGAGCTGAAGTTGCTGCTGCATGTGAAGAGGTTGCACGGGCTAATGCACAGACAGATGAATTGGCAAAGAAATTTGATAAATGGGCAAAGAAATTTGATGAATTGTCTAAGAAATTTGATATGTTACATTCTCTTCAGGAGGGTCCTTCTAGTACTCCTGCGAGTGGTCATTGTGATTAAAATTCTGGTTATGCAGATATTCCAATGTCCCATCTTAATGTTAAGACAATGATTATTGCATTTTAGGAAACAAGAGAAATACATAGCTATTGTTTTGAAGTGACGTAACACAAATACCAACATATGTTGAGACATCATGTTGGGACATCTTAGTAAAGAACATATAACATAAAACTGTTAATTATAGAATAATAAGAACACAGAATATGTTGACCCAGTTCGGTGTTAATCAACCAACATCTGGGGGATACCAATCCAGGATGAAGACTCCATTAAATCGTAGTATTATCACAAAGATAAACTCTTCCATTTACAACTTTGTCTCCAAATCACTACCCTAATGAACATCTTTACCAAAGCTAAACTCCACCGTTTATAACTCTAATAAGAGAACTTACTCACATCCTTCACAGCATGTATTACATATGTCATTTGCCATCACAAAACCTGTCACAGTTTCTTGACCTAAAGTTATATTTGACATGCTTAAAAGCTTCTCCCAATAGTAATACAACAACCATTACCTAAAGGATTCTAGTATTGTACATGCACTTATGTCATCCTCTCTGCATCCCGTACTACAAAGGGGAATTACAACCCTAAGAGCCAAAAACTCTCAACACCTAAACCCTTATTTTACAAAAGAGAACTAGATTACAATTGTTACATAAGGCATATTTAACCCTAGGTCTAAGTTTTCATATATATATATTCTTTTGTCTTGGATTTTCTATCTTTGTCTTGATCCAATACTTAATTACTCAACAAATCTTGGACAAATTTGTTATTGACTTAAATGTATTACAGGATGTCGTAACTTATTGTTAGGACATCTTCTTCGACATCTTTATTCTGCACAGATTCTTTATCTTCATTCTTCTTATGTTTAGCCAAACTTTCGTCAAACCTCAGGTGCTTTCAATCTCCCCCTTTTGACAAATTTTGGCTAAAACATCCTCTTCTGTAATCTGTACTCAGGAAGACTCCTCCGTCTTGAGAATTGATTGGAGATTTTCCATGAATTTGAATCTATCTTCTTCCACGCATTTATTTTTCCTTCCAAGAATGATCCATAAAAGTGTAGAAGACTCCTCCAAAAAAGAACCATCAGTTGTAGCCTTTGTAACACGGAGTACAAGAATTATGTAACTCAGGTCACAAGACACAAACTGCTTCACAACTCAAATCACAATACACAAACATATAGAAATTTGAAGATTAAGAAGATAGAACATCATCTTCCCAATGCACCATTCTTGCACCGCCATTGCTTGAATGAACCCAATAACCAGAACATTATTCTTCTCCCATTTTTAGCCAAAACTTGGCAAAAGTAACCAAGACAGCTCCAAATCCAAGAACAATCCATCCAGATTTTGAAAAACGTCATCGAGTACTTCACTTGAAGGAAGGGAAATATGAGACCAATAAGTGTCACAACAATCCATTTTATAGCGAGCAATATTCTTTGAAAGTAACGAACCATCGATCAAAACGCTGGTCAATTCAAATAGGAAATAACTCCATTAAAGACTCATCGGCCAAGACTGTTGATTGTTTCTTCTTTTAAGAGCACCGTCCAAGGAAAACCAATTACATGAAAACATGTTCCAAGACAATGTCATATCATCATGTCAGATAATGTCTTTGCTTTACTGGTCCTTCTGCTTATTTGACAAAACCACAAAACCTTCACAGGAATCTCCAGAGAAAAAATAAATTCTCTTAGACTTGTCAATGATTCTTTAAGAATCCAAAAAGAATCATATATTTTATATTGTCAAGTCTCTCCCAACTTGCAACAATAAAATGTCAAGACATGACACTTGACATCTTCATCCCTACTAGATGGCAAAATCTGCTTGAAACTCACCACACGCTTGGTGTTGACTACACCCCTATAGTATATCATTAGATCAAAAGGCAACTCCCCCTATATAAGACAATTTTTTCTCCCCTTGAGCATTTGCATAGAAACGAATGGAAAACATAAGACACATCTTCAATGTCTTCAAGAGCTCACTCTTTATCCAACCACCTGCTGAAGCACATTCATATTGGCACCACTATCCCTTCTGACATGAGATAGTAGTCACTCACACATGAAAACCATCATGTTATCCATGAGGCACATCAGGATCGCTATCCTCATAGTAACAAACTGTTTGAATAACATCAAAATCAGTTTGTTTTCCTCGCATCAGTGTCAAATAATGGACACATATTTTAGAAAACCATGACTTGTTAGACAAAGTCCTTCCATAAGATTTTAAAAAATAGACAGTCACACAACTCTTCAAAGGCATTCATTCCCTATCATTCTCCCGTATTATAATCTGGAATATTCCTGATCAGTTGTTGATTATTCACATGCAGACTTCCAAGTAATCAATACCTGATCTACTTCAGTCTTCTCAACATTCTCCTTCCAAGGCAGACCTTCTACTTCATCATTCTGCCGTATGACTATGTAGACGCTCCTTGGGCAATAATGTAGGTAATAAGCTCCAGAACCAGAGTATAATCATCCTTCACCAAGGATATCCAACCCAGATAATGTCCTAACATTAAGTTAAAACATCTTCCACACACCAAGACAAAATTCTTGATGTGCTCCGCCAATTGGACTTACTATAGCATAGTAATCCAAAGAACTAAAGAACTACAATCAACATTGTTCCACCAGCTTGAATAAGAACTCCAGAAAGATAGAAATAAACTTTCATCCACCTTCAAGAAGAAATAATCTCCTTGAGTCTTCAGATCATCACCCTTCTGCACAAGAGTAACTTGTTCCAAGACAATCCTCAAGACTAATCAACTGACATCGTCTATTTATCTTGATTCTTTGAATCCACTACTAAGATCAGCCACTTTCCACAGTTTGATCACATCTTTCAAAAATCCTCATATGAAAAAGCCAATTGCCACATATTGTCTTCTTCACGTATGTCAGAACTCTCACAAAGATATTCTGATCTATACAGTGAAACTTGATATTCAAGTTACATGTATCCATTTGCTCAATAGTAATACATACTTAGACTCCCTAAGTCATGGATAATGTAACATCTTCTCCTTCCTGCAGCTCCCACAAACTACCATGAGAACGATCTTTTTGAAGCATCATTATTTATTCTTATAGATCGCCCTATCTTAAGTTGATATGCCTCACCACCAACTGAGATTATGATGTTGAACTAGATGTCAGAACATTATGATTCGACATCTAGTTGTTGAATTTAGCTCCTTCTTCTTCCACTTGAAATAACATCCTCCCTTTACAGAACAAGAGTCTCATGCTCTCATAGACTTGATTCACCAACCAAGTTTGATTTGACAACTTCCATTCTGTTGATTTTGTAGTTATATCATACAAGCTCACACCTTGATGAATACCTATCAGTGTTTCTCCAAAGACTTCAAACCCTCCATTATTTGAATCTTAAGAAGGACTAGTTAGAAACTAACCCCCATAGTTGTACCAAGGATACCACTTTTTCTTGAGTAGAGTTGTCTTCACGAAGTTGTTGATACTTCCACTTATGTAAACTCCATGATGAGCATTATGGAATGCCCTAAAGTACCTGGATTAGAAATAAACCAATCCAAGTAGTCATCAAGATTATGATATCTTCATAGTATTTCATCTCCATCTTCAAAAATGCATCACCATCTGGACAAGTCTCAATACTTTCCAGGAAAATATGTGAGGCCAATAATCCTAGGTCAAAAGCATATGAGACTTTTAAGTGAATGTAGAACCCCTCCCATGATTCTCCAAACCTCTGATGAAAAGATGTTAGAACATCTGATACAACATCCTCAATCTTGAATCACAAGGATAATCAAATATGCACAAAGCAATTGATTTTTAATCCTTGTAGTTATAACCCTTGTCTGATTCTAGCATATTTTAAATATCACATAGATATTCCTCTTCATGTTGTCTTCTTCTATTGTTGTGCAAGTTATTAATATATCAAGGATGCCCCTTGACTCAAGCTCTTAAGATTTTCTCTGAACAAATTCTAACTACCTTAATTGTGTGAATTCATCCTTAGGGTTAAGAATTATGAGTTCTTCCTTGCACGTTATTCATGGACGGTAAAAATAAATCACCTCCATTGTCTTTACTTCCATGCTTCCAAGAAAGCACATCCTAGTCTGAAGAATAACTAGCAGACTCCAGAATATGGCTGAATTGCCTTGATTGGACTTGATCATTATATCAAGTGACTTCAACAACTTAGCCAACAAAATATCATCAAATCCCTAGAGCATGAGTTTGATAATTCATCTTATCTCTTCTATCCAGTCTGGCTTTAGCATACATGATGACACAACTCAACCATGTACCAAGTAGCATAAGACTCAATCATCACAATAACATCCCTCTGCTTCTGACTTTGGAATGCTATGTGTCTTCAAATCGATTGACATCTACAAGAACAGAACCAGGTAATGCAGCTACAAGTTTTCTTCAATCAATATTCCAATATCCCATACTACAGGAATTCTTCAATCAGAATATATGCAACGCAATCACTAAAGAATAACTTCAACTTGCCCTAGACAAGATGTCAAGACATCTTTTAGGACACCATCCTAGAGAACTACCATTCCTCCAGTTTGTTATTGTAGAAGCCTTCAGACAATAACCCCTCTTGTTTAATAACCAGAAAGTACTCCCTGAATCTCATCTAGAAAATAGACCATGATGTCTGCTCTGATACCAATTGAAATTCTGGATATGCATATACTCCAATGTCTCATCTTAATGTTAAGACAATGATTACTGCACTTTAGGAAACAAGAGAAATATCCAGTTGTTGTTTTGAAGTGATGCAACACAAATACCAACAGATGTTGAGACATCATGTTAGGACATATCAGTCAAGAACATATAACATAAAACTGTTAATTGCATAATAATAAGAACATGGAATATGTTGACCCATTTCAGTGTTAACCAACCTACATCTAGGGGATACCAATCCAGGAAGAAGACTCCATTAAATCGTAGTATTATCACAAAGCTAAACTCTTCCATTTACAACTTTGTCTCCTAATTACTACCCTAATGAAAATCTTTACCAAAGCTAAACTCCGCCGTTTATAACTCTAATAAGAGAACTTACTCACATCCTTCACAACATGCGTTGCATCTGTCTTCTGACATCACAGAACCTGTCACGGTTTCTTGACCTACAAGTTATATTGGACATGCTTAAAAGCTTTGTCCAAGAACAATACAACAACCATTACCTAAAGGATTCTGGAAGTGTACATGCACCTATGTCATCTTCTTTGCATTTCATACTACAGAGGGGAACTACAACCCTAAGAGCTAACGACTCTCAAAACATAAACCCTTATTTTACAAAAGAGAACTAGGTTACAATTGTTACATAAGGCATATTTAACACTAGGTCTAAGTCTTCATATATATATATATATATATATATATATATATATATATATATATATATATATATATATATATATATATATATATATATATATATATATATATATATATATATATATATATATATATTCTTCTGTCTTGGACTTTCTATCTTTGTTTTGATCCAGTACATAATTCCTCAACAAATCTTAGACAGATTTGTTATTGACGTAAATCCTGCAATACATTCCAAAATATCGTATCTTGTTGTTAGGACATCTTCTTCGACATCTTTATTTTGCACAGAATCTTTATCTTTAGTCTTCTTATGTTTAGTCAAAATTTCGTCAAACCTTAGGTGTTTTTACTGATTATAACGATTTGGTATGTTCTATTTTTCTCTGAGGTTGTTAGGTTTTTTAATGGATTTACGACATTTTCTTTTGAATTTAACTGTGACTAGACTACAAGTGTAGTGTGACTATCTGACCTATTTGTGTTGTGTGTTGTTGTTATCACTGAGTTGTTAGTTGATGTTCTGAATTTTCTCCTTTGTCTCGTTTCTGAATAGGTTGTAAGGTTTCTCAATGTGATACTTTCAACTACCTAACTTACAATTTATTTATGAGGTGGGAGTTTAATAGTTTTCTTTAACTGATTAATTGTCGTTCGCATGTCTACATGATGTATGTTTTGACATGTGCCTTTGTCATAACCGAATGATGTAACAAGTTTTTTTTCTATGTAACCATTTTTAAATGGGTAGAATAGTCACTTGTCATGCTTTTAAAAAGTGTATGAAATTTCTCAAATAAAAACAGTGAATGAAAACTCATGTGGTATAACTTTTATGATAAATTTTGAATATCCTTATACTCACTCCAATAAACTTTGTTAATAAGAAATATAATCACATTTACAGAAGTGTGAAGTTGCCTATTGTGGGATAAAATATAAGTTCCCCAATGAATTGAAAGGATCTGTTGCTCTAAGTGCAACATAGAATCAAAGAAACTTGCCAAGATATTTTTCCATAAAATAATTTGCTACTATCTAACTTGTTCTTTCTGAGGGGTGAAAAGAATCCCAAAATGCATATTTATTTGCATTTGTGCATGAAAAATGGACTTTTTGGATCACACATGAAACCCATCTCAAATCTACCGATTACGCCATCCCACTTGTGCATTTTCGAAACCTGATCAAAACAAATCATGCAATGTTCTGAATTTTAGATATGTGATCAATTGTAAACAACATTTCTACTTTGTTTGGAATTGTTAACATTTTGGTTTATGGATTGGTATGGTGATGATGATTTATTTGGAATGTGAGTGTGAAGGTTTCTGTAATAAGGCCAACGTGTGTTGGTACTATCATTTATTTCGACTCGTGATTATTTATTTTGGATTTTTATGTGTCTGATTCGTGATTATTTATTTTGGATGTTGTAGAAGGAGGAGGATTATGAGGATGATGATGAGGAAGTTGATGTTGGTTATCATGATTAGTACGTAGATCGTTTAGGAGATTATCAGTATTTTGGAACTCATTAGTATTTTGATGTTTGTGTATTTTGATGTTAGTGTATTGAGATTATGTATTTTTAAGTAAAGTTGTTTTGCATCACTTGAATTATGGATTGATGAATCTTTTCTGAAATGCCATTGGTCTGTTGGAGTTATTAACTACGAAGTTTGCTATGAATCCATGCATTAAGTTTGACAATTGGAAAAACTTTATTGGATTGAATTAATAATAAACAAGTTTTGATCATAACAGGTTACAATCAACTAAATTATGTTTCTAAGAGTCATTGTGGGTTGTTTGAATGGTTCACTGCTCTAGTCGATTGTATAAAGTGGAAGTGACTTTCCCGCTCTTTGTAATTGGGTTCTAGCACCCCTTGTGCTTTTTAATATATCATTGGCTATTTTAAAATAAACAAATCAATACTCTGCCGATTAAATTCAATAGTGTCGGTCACGACACCGGCGCTACTATAATATAATTTGCTAACAAAATCCAGTAGTGGCGGCGACGAAACTGATGCTATAATAAAATCATCTACTGTTTAAATCTACTAGTGACGGTCACATGACCGATGCTACTATAATATAATGTGCTGACTAAATCCAGTTGTGGCAGCCATGACACCGACGCTACTATAACATAATATGCTAACTAAATCCAGTAGTGTCGTCCACGACATCGACGCTATAATAAATTACTTTGCTGTCTAAATCTACTAATTGGCGGCCAAATGGCCGACACTAGATATTGACGTGGACATAACCTTGATGAAAGATAACTCAATCAAAAAATGACATCTGGCATTCTTTAGCGTCAGGTAAAACCGACGCTAACTCAGTAATTAGTTGTGTGATTAGTGTCAACAGTTAGTGGTGACTTAGGTAAAGAATAGCTGACGCCAAATTAGTGTCACGCAAAGGTCGGCGCTAAATGTAACTAACTTCTAGTTTTGGAAAGTCTTCCCCGAGCCCCACACTAAGCCGACGCTAACCCCCTGTTGTAGTTACAGAGATAGCCTAAGAGGGGGTGAATTAGGCTATATGAAATTTTCTCAGTTATTTTATCGGTGGATGGATTTTTCTCTTTTAAGTGTTTAAGAAAAGAAAGCGGTAATGCGGAAAGTAAAAAGACACAAGACAATTATCCTGGTTCCCTTCACAATCCGAAGGTACATCCAGTCCCCTTACACCTCGTAAGAGATTTTCACTATAGTTTCAGATCGTATAACCTATCACACCAAAATCGGTGAGGCCTATTATCTAACAACTATACATCAACAGTGTGCAAGAACAATCCTCTTGCAAGCATTAACCCTTACGTCCAACAATCCTGGATCGCAAGTCGGAAATAGAAATAATTCTATAAGTTGTTTTTGAGAAAGAAATGAACTGTACAATATCAATGCTAGATTAATCTTCTCCTTTTAATCAAAATTCACTTTTCAATATCAATGCAAATGTTCAACTTCTATGAGTATGAAAAATATGAACAATATGAACACTTTGAAATATTTAAAAATATTCAAAAAGAGTGACTTTGATTCTTTTGAAATTCTATAAAATATTGTTTGAGGTGTTTTTTTCATATTTGAAAAAATCAGATTATATATGTTTCAAAAACACCCTTTCAAAAAGGTATGAAATGTTTATGAAACAATTTATGAAAAGGTATAAATTTCAAAAAGTATTTCAAATGAAAAGAAATGATTTTTCAAAATCCGTTCAGTGTTAACCGGTTAACCAATTTGGGTAACCGGTTAACACTGTAACGTTAACACAAAATATTGAAAAAATTTGAACTGTTAACCGGTTAACCTATTTGGTTAACCGGTTAACACTGTAAAAACTCATAAAATTAATTTTGTTTAAAGTGTTAAACCAGTTCCAATTTAATTCTAAAAGAGGTATATGCAATGCTTATCATGATAACCTATATTTGAACACTTGTATATCAATTTAGATGTGAGTTTGATATACCTAAGTCTTGTGTCCAAGTCTTGAAAGATTGCGAGTAATTGCATCCGAAGCTTGATTCGCATGATGACATATCCATTGAGTGATGCATAGCCTTGGTTCTTGATCTTATTGAAAGCTCGATTTTTTGCGAATACGGACTGAACTTGAATCTTGTTGTCTTCATCAAAAACTTTAGGTTGAAGTATGTTTCTACACCTGTAGCGACGGTTTTAATGTTGTTAGTTAGGACTTTTGGTCGATGTTAACTCTGTGTTTTCTTGTAGTGATGTAAAACAGGTTAATCGTGATTCTGATGGGGTGGATAAATAAACATTTTTATTGGTTAAGTGGTCTTTTTAATTAAAGGCTGAGTATCTAAAATATAATTGATGTGAGAAAAAGTGTGGACTTCAACCAATGGCTCGTGATGGATAGGGATTAGACTTATATATATTATATGGTTAGATCCCTTCTGTAATCACAAGAATCAGAAATATGATAAATGGCTCTGCAACTTTCCACATTAAAAGTTATGAACGAGAGTGTGAGATAAAGAGGAATGTCTGATCATTCATCTTTTTAGAAGCACGAATCATAACTTCAATAAATAAATATTAAATATTGATGTTTTAATTTCATATAATTAATCAATAAATATTTCCACATCTATAATGTTTTTTTTTAATATCTCTTTTTCCATCTAGGAAAATAAATATACAACTTTATTCGGGTGCATATATTAAAATAAATAAATATACAACTATCTTTTAAAAACAAATCTTGTATTGACATGTTATTCCAATATATCAAATCTACTAGCAATACTATTTAGACCAACCATTGAAATATTCTTCAACTACCCTTTGTTATTTTTATATTTTAATGGTATTAGACAAACATGCATATTTTTTCCATTAATGAAGAGGAAGGCTCATGCCAGTCCACTCTGTCGCTGTTTATATTATATTGATTAAATCATTAGGAAAATAATTGGAGGGTGGATATGTAGACTGGACTGCCTCCAGTGAATTTTTCTCGGGAGAAGTTCTAAGTCCATAATGAACTTACCATATACAAACCATTCTAATGTTTCTAGAAAATGGCTTTGAATTACTTGTCCTCTAAACAATCTTTACTTTTCTAATATATGTAGTTTTCAAATTACTTGTCCTCGTGTGAATATGCCACTTTTTCTAATAATATGTAGGAAAATTCTTAGATATATAGACATGGAATAATAAATAATTTTATATATAATTAATTATAATATTTTTATTAATTAAAAAAATAAAATATTTTTTGCTTTTATAATCACAACCATCCTATAAATCCAATTAAAAAATAATTTTAATTTTAAAAAAAAAATCTTTTTTATTGGATTTTCTTAAAAATATGGATTTATTTCCATTCAAATATTTCTCAAATATGCATATATGTGTAAATTCTTCATAAACTTTTTGGAAAATATAGAATTTTATTTTTTTTATATTTTGTTTTCTTTCTAGGAAAAATTAAATCTACAATTTTATTTGGGTGCAAATACTAAAATATATAATCAAATACAACATTCTTTTCAAAATATTTCATTTATTGACATCTTATTCCAATATATCAATTTTATTAGCAATACTATCTAGACAACCATTTCAAATAAAAACTATGTTTGTTATTTTTATACTTTAAGAGTGTGTTTGGATGGAGCATTTTAATGAGAGAGAAAGTAATTTTTTGAGGGAATTTGAAATGATTTGATTAAAAAATTCATTGTTTGGATAAAAAATATGGAGAATTGTTAAAATGATGTAAATTTATGGAGTTTTTATTTATGTTAAATTTAAGAAATTTAAAATGACATCAAAAAGTAAAGAATTTCAAATTGCTTCATCACTCGATAAAATATGGATTAAATTGTTTATCATTAAATTTTCAAATTTTACAAAATAGTCCTCATATTTTTCAAATTCACCCCCAAAATTTTCAAAAAATTACAAATAAGTTCCTAATAATTTTCAAATTTTACAAATTGGTCCTTTAAATTTTCAAATATCACAAATTAATTCCTATTTATCATATTTTAGATATGACCCAAATGTTTTAAAAAATTATGAAAATTGCTCCAATTTTTTTTAAAATGAATCATTTTAATACTCTATCCAAACAAAAGAATTTAAAATTGAATAAATTCTAATTGAATCATTTGAATTACCTAAAATTTTGAATTCTTTAAAAATTCTCAATTACCCCATCCAATAATTGAGAATTTTTAAGGAATTCAAAATTCTAGATAATTCAAATGATTCAATTAGAATCCATTCAATTTTAAATTTTATTGTTTTGATAGAGTATTAAAATGACTCATTTTAAAAAATATGGGACAATTTTCATAATTTTTAAAAAATTTGGGTCAAATCTAAAATATGAAAAATAGGGACCAATTTGTAATTTTTAAAAATTCGAAGGACTAATTTGTAAATTTTGAAAATTATTAGGGATTTATTTGGAAATTTTGGAAATTTTGGGGTGAATTTGAAATATTCATAAAATATGAGGACTATTTTGCAAAATTTAAAATTTTAATGGTAAACAATTTAACATTCATATTATACAAAGTGATGAAACAATTTGAAATTCCTTACTTTTTGGTGTCATTTTAAATTTCTTAAATTTAACATGAATAAAATACTCCATAAATTTACATCATTTTAACAATTCTCCATTTTTTTTTATCCAAACAATGAATTTTGATCAAATCATTTCAAATTCCCTCAAAAATTTATTTTCCCTCATTAAAATGCTTCATCCAAATAAGTGATTGTTTGGATGAGGTAATTGAGAATTTTTAAGGAATCTAAAATTCTAATCAATTGAAATTCATTTATTTTTAAATTTTTTTTGTTTGGATGTAGTATTAAAATGAATCATTGTAAGAATTTGGGGTCATTTTCATAACTTTTAAAAAATTTGGGACAAATTTAAAATATGAAAAATAGGGATCAATTTGCAATTTTGGAAAATTTGAAGAGACCAATTTGAAAACTTCAAAAATTATTATGGATTTATTTGCAATTTTTTGAAAATTTTGGGGATGATTTTGAAATTTTCATAAAATATGAGGACCATATCTTGTAAAATTTAATAATAAACAATTTAACATTCATGTTATATAGAATGAAGAAACAATTTAAAATTTTTTACTTTTTTATGTCATTTTGAATTCTTTAAATTTAATTTAAATAAAATACTCTATAAATTCTTTACTTTTTGGTTAAGTCATTTCAAATTCCCTCAAAAATTTATTTTCCCTCATTTAAAATGCTTCATCCAAACACAATTTGTGTGTTTGGATGGGGTAAGTGAGAATTTTAAGGAATTCAACGTTTTAAGCAATTCAAATTATTCAATTAGAATCCATTCAATTTTAAATTCTTTTGTTTAGATAGAATATTAAAATGATTCATTATAAAAAAAAATTGGGATCATTTTCATAATTTTTAAAAAAATTGGGTCAAATTTAAAATATGAAAAATAGAGACTAATTTACAATTTCTAAAAATTCGAATGACCAATTTATAAAATTTGAAAATTATTAAGAACTTATTTATAATTTTAAAAATTTTGAGGATAAATTTGAAATTTTCATAAAATATGAGGACCGTCTTGTAAAATTTGAAAATTTAATAATAAATAATTAACATTCATTTATATAGAGTGATGAAGCAATTTGAATTTCTTTATTTTTTTTTGTCATTTTGAATTCTTTAAATTTAACAGTAAAATACTCCATAAATTTATATCATTTTAACAATTCTTCATTTTTTTACTTAAACAATGTATTTTTGTCGAATTATTTCAAATTCCCTCAAAAAAATATTTTTCATTAAAATATTTCACCCAAACACATAATAGTATCGACAAACTAATGTGTATTTTTTGCGGGAGGTTCATATTATATTATCAACAATTAACTTAAGTCAATGGACTTTATATATATATATATATATATATATATATATATATATATATATATATATATATATATATATATATATATATATATATATATATATATATATATATATATATATATGATCACAAACTATTCTAATGTTTCTAGAAAATGGCTTTGAATTCCTTATCCTTTGAATAATCTTTATTTTTCTAGCTATATATGTAGCTTTCAAATTACTTGTCCTCGTGTGAATATGCAATTTTTTCTAACAATATGCATACATGGTAACTTCTTCATAAACTCCTTGGAAAATATACAACTGTTTTTTCAGATATTTCGTTTTCTTTCAAAGAAAAACAAATACACAACTTTATTCGGATGCAAATACTAAAATAAATAAATATACAACTTTCTTCTTAAAATATTTAATTTATTGACATGTTATTCCTATATATCAATTTTCAATATTAGCAATGACATTGTTAACTGTTTAGTGGAATTTACATGACTACTACTCTCCCTAAAACCATAACCTCTTCTTTCCTTGCGCTTATACCGAAAGTTGAGGATCCGCAATAATTGAAGAATACAGGCCAATTTTCTTAATTGGATGTGTTTATCAGATCCTTTTGAAGCTGCTTGTGAATCGTCTTAGGAAGATTATAGGGAAAATTGTGTCTCAAACTCAAACAGGTTTTATTCGGGGAGAAATATTCTTGGCGGTGTCGTTGTTCTAAAGAAATCTTGGATCACTCAAAACGTAAGAAGAAGTGTTGCATCATGCTAAAGCTCGACTTTGAACAAGCGTATGGCTGTGTAGATTAGGATTTTTTTATTTCGCTGCTGCGTGATATTGGTTTTGATCCTAGGTGGATTCAATGGATGCGGGGGAGTGTTTTGAACAACCATTTATCGGTTCTTGTTAACGGTTGGGTAAAGAAATATTTCAGAATGGCTAAGGGATTACGTCAGGGGGATTTGTTATCCTCGTTCCTCTTCTCTTTAGTGGCTGAAGATCTCGCTCTGCTAGTGAGAAGAAGTTGTGGGCTAGGAAGGTTGACAGGTATCTCTTTTAATATCCATTCTCACTGCAACATACTCCAATTTGCAGAAGACACGATGTTGATGTGAGAGGTTACTTGGGCAAATTTATGGGGTCTTAAATCCATTCTTTCAGGTTTTGAAACGGTATCGGGTCTCAAAATCAATGCTTGGAAGAGTTATTTAGTTGATATTGGTGTCGGGAAGCTCTTTCTCGAGTTAGCTTCACAATTCTTAGCTTGCGAGGTGGGAGGTGCCCCTTTCAAGTTTTTAGAAATTATGGTGGGAGGAAACCATAGATCGTGTACGTTTTGGAGGTTGGTGGTTAATAAGTTCAAGTCTAAGTTATTATTGTCGAAAGGGAAATTTTTGTCGATAGGAGGTAGTGTCATTATTTTAAAGGAAATTTAATTAGGATATTTTATATATTTAGAGAGTTATAAGAAATACGGGTTTTAGAGCATGTTGTCGGTAACATGAAAGAGAAAGGTTAAAGAGCATTGTAAGAGACCTAGGGGTTAAGGAAGGAGAACCATCAAAGAGTTTCCTTGTTTGTTTTTGCTGAAAATTTTCAAGGTAAGTGGAGGGGGAGATTATTCATCTGTGGGTGCTTAATCATGAAAGGATAGAGAGGTTTTTCTTAACCTCCAATAGAGCTTTCTTCTTTCTTTTTGATTGATTGTTTGATGAGTTCAATGGATATGATTATGTTTTTATGCCATGAATTAATATGAAATTTGTGCTTGATGTTGTATGGTTTATTGCTCATGTCAAATTGCTCACAAATGAGGTGTCTATGTTGAAATTAAAGAGTTTTGTGTAATATCATGAATCTGATATTTTAATTATTAAATCATGGAATAACATGTTAAATTGATGAGGAATAACATGCTAATATGTTGTGAATATTTGTGTATCAATATTGTGTTATAAGGATGTTTTTGGAGTGGGAATAATTGGAGTTGTAGAGTTGTTGTAGTGGCAAAAATTATGCTTTGGTTTTTGCATGTTTAGACGATCTCGCCCAGCGAGTTTTTTGTGCTCGCCTGGCGAGGATGATAGTACAAGGGTGTTGTTTTTGTGTCATTTTTTTTGTTTGTTTTTTATTCCAACGACTATTGGTTGCTGTTTGGTTGCATTCAATGATATAAATTGATATGTTTGAGGGATATGTTGATGTATATTGATAAGTGCCAAATTGTAGTGATTTTGAGTGAAAATAATTGGCACTTATTGACTTGATTTATTGGTTCTCCGTTAATAATCCCTTGTTTTTGTATACATTTACATATTTTTGTATATTTTGCGATATTGTGTACGTATTGTTGAGTTTGATAGTTTTCATATGTTTTTATACATAATAATTCATGTTTGAGGTATGGACCCAATTGAGCCAAGAGAGATGCTTCAAAATGCCAATTTTCCAACAAAATCCAAGTACTAGCATGCCTGTAGCGAGATTTCAACGCGCTTTTTGGATCAGAGATAGTAGCTTCTAGAATTTCGCATGTTGCAGACGCGTTGTGACAGTGATTAGCGTGGTTTAAGGCAGTTTAAGTCTATTTTAAGTGAGATCTCACTTAAGCACGCTCTGTGGCCGCTTAGCGCGGTATTAATAAATTTAATTCTTTGTTAATTTGTTTGTCACATTTTTGAAGATATTGAAGCCATGATTTATATTCATTTTCATATAGAGCATTGAATAAGCTTTCTGACGCTTCTAACTAAGCCTCAAACAGAGTTATGGTTCGAAAGTTATGACGAAACCAAGATGCTAGATTTTTCTGATGGCACTAAGCGCCCTCATAGTGCACTAATCACGTTCACGACATTCCATCCCCCTATTTAAGTCACTTTTCAGTATTTTTTAGGTGATATTTTTGGGGGAAGTTTTCCCCAACTTCATCAAACATTTTTTAGGAGTAGAAAGACTTAAAAAAACAACATTAAAGGGTGCATATTCATGATCCAAAGGTGGATTTGCTTCAATCGGCGTTGACAAATTGAGAGATTCCTCTTCACCTACTTTCTTCTCTTTGTACCCACTATTTTTTTGGGTTTTGTATGTAAGTTTACTTTGATTGTATGTGTATTTATGAATCTTTGTATGAAATCTCTTTTACAACTCTTAATCTATGTCATCTTGAATTTTTTATGTAATGGATTTGGATTGTTATAGACATATACTCTTCAGATCTTGATCTAAGATGAACATATGTTAGATTTTAAACTCTAGAGATGGATTTAGATCTAATACTCACAGTGGGTATCGATTCTTAATGCTCCTTATTGGCGAGTTGCGTGAGACATCCCCGACGAGAATACGATTGATCTCTCATCTTTGCGTTAGAGATAACCTCAGTTGTGAGCGATACATGGGGATTTTGACGAGTGAATTAAGTTGAGTGCAATTGATCTATAGATTTTTTAGTACTTGATAGGTAGATTGAAATGCAAACTTGAGAGTTCTCTACTCTACAAAGAATGAATTCTTTTTTTGTTCATATGTTTTATTTCCCACATTTACTTTAAACTCATTTTAATCCAAACTTAAGAATGCGAGACTTGTCGAACAGAAGTTCAATAAGATTAATCTCTATTGACATGGTAATTTCCCGGATAAATATTTTCAAAAACTTTTGTTGCTTGCCTCTTTACTTCTTCAACAAAATAGCATCGTTGTCGGCGATTGGTGTTTTTATTGGACCGCATTGCGATAGTTTCTTTGTTTTCTAGTTTTGCACATAATGTCCATATTGTGTATAATCTTGTTTTAAACTTTGCTACCCTACTTGTGCATATGCATATTTCGATACTTGTATATTTTACCCGTGGTGTATATACTTGTTATGTTTAATGTTTGTTCAAGTGTTTGGTTAGGACACTTACTTTTGGTTTGCACGGTGATGCAACACCATGGCATGATGGGAGGAAGTTACTAGCTAAGCATAGTAAAGGCGTCGACCTAATGACGTAAAATAAGCATGTAGTGTTGTTTTTAGTTGTTGTAATATAGGTAGTGTGGTGAAATTATCTGAACAAGTTGAAATTATGGTGTGGTTGAAATATGAATATGTGATATGGTGATACATATTTGATATGTGTATGATTTTTGATATATGAATATATCTTGATTGTTTAGTGCACCGATTATTATTTGAATGTATTCTCACCCTCCCCCCCCCCTTGTGTTGTTGCGTATGTGCTCCCCTAGAGTACAAATAAGGAGCTTAATGTAGAGGATGTCATTGTGCCTCTTTAGTTGCTTTTCGATTGAGTCTTATAGTTAGAGTTGCTATGATATATAACATGATGGGAACATGGTGTTCTTTTATTCTGATTATGTTGCATATATTTTCATGTGTTTTGATGTTGAATCACTATTCAAACTAATAATGTTGTTGAGGCATTTTAGTGCCAAGTACTTTATAATTTTCACTGCTTATCAAATGGTTTAATTTTCATTTATATGGTTCATGTACGTTTTGTTTATGTTAGAGTACCATCCTACTAGAAAGATTTATGTATTATACTTGTTTTATTTAATTACTTATCGAGTCGGGAAGTGAGGTGTTACATAATGGTATCAGAGCTTGGTTGGTCCATCTGGTCTTAATTTTGTAATGTTGTTTATTCCCTAGTATGCGACATCTGTATGAACATTGTCGATGCATGTTTCTTCTAATAGTTGTTTAATGGTGTGTAGAGTATTGTATGGAAGAAACAATCATGCATATGTTGACGATTTTGAGGAGATGGCTCAGGCGGTGCAGGGTCAATAGAATCAGGCTGAGAGTTATGTGGATTGAGGAAATTTTAGAAAAATAATATGCCAACCTTCAAGGGCGGATATGATTTATAGGGTGCACATGCATGGCTCAAAAAGATTTAGAAGATTGTTTTAGTTATGGCTTCCATTGAAGTTCATAAGGTGTAGTTCGGTACTCATATGTTGTCAGATGAGGCCGGTGATCGGTAGGATAATGTGCATCAGAAATTGGATGTTGTAAGTATTGAGATTACTTGAGTTGTGTTTAGGGCTCATTTTCTAAAGAAGTACTTTCCTAAGGATGTGCGTAATAAGAAATCGATTGAGTTCCTTGAGCTAAAATAAGTAAATTCAACAGTTGTTGAGTATGTCGTGAAGTTTGAAGAACTAGTGAATTTTTGTCCATGCTATAATAGTGCGGCTATTGAGAGATCAAAGTGTATCAATTTTAAGATTGGATTGCTTCCTAAGATCAAGCAAGGTATTAGGTACCAAGAGATTTGTCAGTTTTCTGTGCTAGTTAATTAGTGCAGGAAAGGGGAACACTAAAGTTGAAATTGTTATGGATGAAGGAGACATTTTATATAAGGGGACCACCAAAGCTGAAATTATTATGGATGAATGAGACATTTTGAATAAAGGACCACTGAATAGAAACTATTATGGATGGTTTTTATGAGAGACTGGACTGTGTAATAGAGGAAGATGGGGGGCTAGGTGAAGCGACCAATTTGGTTTATAAGGGATTGAACTGTCATTATATTGAAGATAATGGACTATATGGTGATGGGAATGAAATGGATTTGGATGAGGTTGGGGAGGGACTAGATAGTAGAAGTTAGGATGATGCTTTGGAGATTAATTTTGAAGATTTTAATGAAGATGTGGGTATGAATGAAGACATGGTAGTTGCTGAAGATGTGGTTCCTGGAGAGGATGAGGTTGAGGTGCAAAGGAATGAAAAGTGGAAGAAAAAGGGGAAGGGTAAAAGTAATGGGAGGGGTAAATGGTAAAGGGAAGGGAGGGGCAAAGGTAAAGTTGGAAGACATTGTGAAAAAATAAAACATGATGATACATGGTAGCTCAAAAAGATTATTGATAATCATACATGCTGTAGAGATTTCAAGGTCAATTTCCTCACATCCAAGTGGCTCGGTAGTAAGATACAAAACAATGTGAGGGAGAATCCTAGTTTAAAACTGATTAATATCATGGAGAAGACCCAACATAAATGGAATGTGGGGATTAATAAAACTCTTACATACATAGCAAAGACAATGGCTATTGATATTGTTGATGTGTCTTTTAGGGAGCAGTATAAAAGAATTCATAATTATACAGATGAATTGTTAATGTCAAATTTGGGTTCAACTGTGAAAGTTACAAGTCAACCATTTCATGGTGGAAAGGACATCATTGAGCATCCTGAGAGACAATTGAGCCCACATTTTCAAAGGATGTATATTTGTTTTAAGGCATGCAGGGATAATGTTTTCAAGTGCAAACCTATAATAGGTTTGGATGGTTGTTTCTTGAAAGGTTATTATAGTGGGAAAATACTTGTTGCGGTTGGAAAGGACCCAAATGACTAATTGTTGTGTATTGCATTTCCTATTGTGAAAGGTGAAACCAAGGATTCTTGGAGTTATTTCCTAGAACTCTTGATAACTGACCTAGGAGGTACAAGATTATGTAATAAATACACATTCATCGGTGATCAATAAAACCTAATTTGTTATGGCTTTTGATTTTTATATGTTAATTGTTATTTTATGAGTAATTTCTAAGCTGAATGCATTTTAAAGTAGGGATTGTTACCAGCTCTTGATGAATTGCTCCTTGGAGTTAGGGGTGTGCATGGTCGGGTATTTTTAGAAACCAAACCATAACCATTTTTAAACCACTTAAATGGTTTGGATTCATAACCAAAACCACAATTTAATTAAAACCGGTTATAAAACCAGTTATAAATTTGGTTATGGTTATATAACCGGATTTTTTAAAAAAAAATCCAGTTTTAAAAAAATCAAAAAATATTTTTTTTTATTTTGATAATTACAAATTTGGATTTTGGATAATAACTGGATTATAACCGAATCCAAAAAAATTTAACTAGTTAATAACCATTTAATTATATGAATGGATAACCAAAACCATTAAAAACTAAACTGGTTAATAACCATTCAATTATATCCGGATATTTAAAATAGATTTGGATTTTGTTATGGATTTTGGTCTTACAACCGGATATTTTGCACACCCCTACTTGGAGTGGACCAAAGATTTTGTGTCAGGTTTATTTTGTCACTTTAGCCCCCCTAGCTTTCTATAGGTTTCAATATTGTCCTTTAACTATGGGTTTTATGTATTTCAAGGCATCTATAAAACAACTTTAGGAAGAAATATCCAAACATTAAGCTCAAAGAACTCATGTGGAAAGCTGCTACAATCAATTATATGAATGCATTTGAAAAGTTCATGCTTGAAATGAAGGTTGTTAATTAGGAGGCATTCAAGCATTTGATAAATATTCCACTAAGGTTTTGAAGGAAGTCTAGGTTAAGAACCACTTTATGTGATACTCTGGAGAACAACATGTCAGAGGCATTCCACTCTTTTTTTGTAACAACTAGAGTCAAACAAATTATAATAATGATTGAAGAAACATAGTGTATCTCATGTTGAGGTGGGAGTCAAATAGGAGGAAGATTGCCAAATATGAAGGTGATATTCTACCAAATATCAAGAAAAGGATGGCAAAGGAATCAGAAAAAACAAAAAAAATGGATTGTGAGGTATTGAATGCTGACTTGTTTTACATTTGGATTGCGTTTTACATTTAGTTATGAAGCTAAATTGTTGAATTATTGTTGTGTTTTACACATTCGTGTGGGTGAATTTGATTATGAGGTTATGAATGTCTCATGTAATGGAGAAAAGTATATAATGATTATGTCAACTAATGAGTGCTCGTGTATAAGATGGATGTTGACATGGTTGTCACGTTGTTATGTAATATCTTGCATGAAAGCTCAACAATTGGAGTTTAACAAATTTGTGCTTGATTTCTACAAAATAGCATGTTATGAGGCATGTTATGTGTAACACCCCATTTCTACCCAACAAATTTAATAAAACCAGAGTTACAAAATTTCAACTATAAAATGGAATGACGCATTCACAACTTAAAGCAACAACCTTTATCGCATATAAACGGATACATAACACTTAAAACATTGGGTGATAATTAACAACTAGAATTATTCTTAAGACAAAACAACTTTAATACTTAAGCAGCGGATTCATAATTTCAACTATAATGACACAACATTATTTATTCAACTTGAAACAACTTTCGAAATACAAGTAATCTTTTGAGTTCAACTTAAAATTCAGCAAAGGAATAAAAACAACATCAAAACAACAATCGTTCAACCCCTGAAGTGTTATGTATCAGAGCGATGACACCAACTCGAACTATCGAAGATAAACAGCTATATTCTAGATTACCTGCATGTTACCAACAGAGGTCAACATTCGAACATAAGGGGTGAAATGTGGAACTATATAATCGAATATATTATAAATAACATATTATATTATATTATATTATATTATATAAAATCACCACTTCCAACTCACAAACAACGTCGATCAACATAAGATACAACACAACAACATAATTATGTAGCGTCGAAATGCAACCTAAACAAATGCTTATGCATATGGTACAATTGGAGCAGAACTCCCAACTTAATAATTTGCCAATTAATAGAGGCATCAACAACAAGGCATATGCGTTCAACTTAATTTTTCTAATCCAGACCAACTTATCGAGCAACAGCTCCAACTTGATATGTTATGTAGTGTGACTCAACTCAAACATCAAAATAACAACAACAATAGTTATATAACCACGCAACAACAACATTTTATCACAACTTAGTAACAACAGTGTACTACAACAACTTAACAGCAACTTCCTACTACAACGACTTATCAACAGCAACTTACTCTCACAACCTAACAACAACAACAAATCAACGTTGGCTTGAGGCCTACAACTTGACAACAACAACAAATCAACGTTGGCTCAAGGCTTACAACTTAACAACAACAACAACAACAACAACAATCAACCTAGGACGAAAACAAGTCAATCCTATAATTTGGGTGTTAAAACAAGTCAACCAAGGACGAAAATCTTCTAAGTAGGGGAGAGTTGTAACGCCAAAATATTTAATTAATTGTTTTATTAAATATTTAATTAATTATTTGTGTTTCGTCGGTATATTTTATGTTGTGGTTGATTAAGTCGATAAGCCAGAAAAATAAGTCGGAAGCCATAGAATTGTTATTAGAATTAATAATATAGTTGTTGATTTAATTGGGTTGGTGGGCTTAAAAATCGTGTCCGAATTAGTAAAATAGGGGGTGTTATGTTTAGGCTCATTATTAATTATAATATTTAATTATTTTAATTAAAATAAAATAAAAGTAATAGAAACAGAAGTTATCAGAATATCAGTAGAAAGAGGAAATTGGAAAAAAAAACTTGTAAATTGCTGCGATCGTGAGAGAAAGAGGAACAAAGTTGGAATCCGATTTTAGGGAAATCTTCGATCCAAACCTAAGGTAAGGGTGGATTCAATTCTTATAATAGGGTATGAAATTCAATACTGTGATTGGGTTTGAGTTGGGCAGTTAGGTTTGTTGAATTTGTACTGATATGAGTGATCTGCTACATTTACTAAATGCAGAAAAACCAGAACTTTAGCATGACCAGTAAGAATTAGTAGCAACAGATGAATCTACGATAGAAAACAATTAGCTAAATGTAGAAATTCGATGATCGTAATAATTTTGTAATAAGTCGCAGAAAGTCAGAAACAGTGTCGGTTTAGTCGGTTTAGCCGAATTAGGCGAAAAACAAAGTTGTCCGGAAATTAACGAAATTAATCGGGGTAGGTCGGGTAAATTAAAAGTTTGTTTTTATTACGTTGTTTTGTCAAAGTTGTGTTATATAGTCGATTTGCAAGTACAGTTAAGTTGTTGTACGTTCTGGTTTACAGAATGGTTTTAAAGTTGATATGTTGGAGGCTTTTTATGACAAAGTCGAATATAAGTTGTTTATGTCGTAAAAGTTGTTGTGTTGTTCGTGTTGTTATGTTGTTTACATTGTAAAGTCTTGTATATCATGTAGATTCATATGCATTTTGTCAGAGCCGTTGCTCACACCACGTTGGCCTGGATTGGCAAATTTTAAGTTGAAAGTTGAAGGTTTATGCCTTGATACCTCGATAACCTGGAAATTATTTAAGTTGGGAGTGTTACTCCAAAATCGTACGACATACATATTTAGTATAGTCGCATAAAAGTCGCATTATTTTTAGTTGTCGTTGTGTTGTTGTATTAGTTGATGTTGTGAAGTGGTGAATTATGTGAAATCCTTTTCTGTGTATTGTGTTTCATATACTGCTTATAATTATCGTAACTCATCCCTTATGTTTGAATGTTGTCCTTATGTTGGCAACGTGTAAGTAATCCAGAGGAGTAGCCGGTTACCTTAGTCGAGTCGGTGGTCAGTCGCTCTGATACGTAGCACTCGGGGGGGATGATGCATGTCTATTTTGTTGATTTGTTACAATGCTGAATTTTATTTTAACTTAAGAACTTAGAATGTTTGTTTATTATTTTGAAGTTGTTTCTATGTTGGATAAAGATGCTGCAAATTGTTTTATAAATTCGCTATGTAATATTGTTATGAAGTTGAATTATTTAATTAAAATGAAGTTGTCTTATGTTTAGTCATGAAAAGTGCTATGTATTAATCAGGTTTTAATCAAAGTTGAAATTTGTTGAAAGTTGAAATGTAATATCCCTTTTATGCGGAAGTTTTTGCAAACTCTGATTTTAATTTTATTTAAGGGTAGAAATGGGGTGTTACATTAGTGGTATCAGAGCAGGTTGGTTTGTCCGGCCAAGTGTCGAGTCTTAGTTGTCTAACAATCAAGTATTGTTACTTTCTAACTTTTGGTTGTGTTGTAGTGATAAGTTGAGATGGCTGGAAAAAACGACGTTGTGATGGCTGCTGCAATGCAAGCGATGGCACAAGCTGTGCAGAACTAGCCAAATGCTGGTGAAGATGTTGGATCACGTAGCTTGGCGACTTTTCAAAGAGAGAATCCATCAGTGTTCAAAGGAAAGCATGATCTAGATGCAGCTTTAGGATGGTTGAAAGAGATTGAGAGAATCTTTCATGTTATGGATTGCACTCCGACACAAAAGGTTAGGTACGGAACTCACATGCTGGCAGTCGAAGCTGATGATTGGTGGCTAGAAATTCGTAAGAGGTTGGATACTGCATGTGAAGTAATTACTTGGGATGTATTATGTAGGGAGTTCATGAGAAAGTATTATCCTGAGGATGTTCGTGGCAAGAAAGAAATTGAGTTCCTTGAGTTGAAGTAAGGAAACATGTATGTCACCGATTATGCCGCAAAATATGTTGAATTGTCCAAGTTTTATCCTCATTATACTGGTGCTGGTGCTGAATTTTCAAAGTGCATCAAGTTTGAAAACGGGTTGCGCTCTAAAATCAAGAAGGTTGTTGGGTATTAGAAGATACGCATCTTTTCTAAGTTGGTTGATAGCTGCAGGATATTTGAGGAGGACAATAATGCTCATTAAAAGGTTATCAGTGATCGCAAAGGCAAGCAATATCAGAACTGTAGCAAGTCGTATGATGCTTTAGCTGGAAAGGGGAAACAGAAAGCTGCTCCAAATCAGAGAACTAGTGGGGGAGGTGCTCCTGCTGGTACCGTTTGCTTCAAATGTGGTCAAGCTGGTCATAAAAGTAATGTATGCACTGCTGAGGTAAAACGATGTTTTCGCTGTGGTAAGACTGGGCATGCAATAGCTGATTGCAAGCATAAGGAAATTATATGTTTTAATTGTGGTGAAGAATGGCATATTGGTAGTCAGTGTAAGAAGCCAAAGAAAACTCAGACTGGAAAAGTGTTCGGGTTGACCGGAGCTCAGACAGTTAACAAGGACAGACTTATCAGAGGTACATGTTTCATTAATAGTAATCCTTTAATTATTATTATTAACACTGGTGCTACATACTATTTTATTTTTGTTGATTGTGTTCAAAGGTTGGGTTTAAATTTTTCTGCTATGAATGGTGAATTAATTGTTGAGATTCCAGCTAAGGGATCAGTATCTACTTCCCTTGGGTGTTTAAAGTGTCCTTTGTCGATCTTTGATAGAGACTTCTATGTTGATTTAGTGTGCTTACCGTTGACTGGAATGGATGTAATTCTTGGTATGAACTGGTTAGAGTATAATTACGTTCATATAAATTGTTATCGCAAGTCTGTGAGGTTTTCTACTCCTGAAAAGGAAGGAGTTGGTTTGTTATCTTTCAGAGAGTTACAGCAATTGTTGAGAGAAGAAGCTCATATGTTTTCTTTGATGGCAACGTTGTCTATTGAGAATAAATCTAAGATTGATGAATTGATGATAGTGAAGGAATTTCTTGAAGTTTTCCCTGATGAGATTCCTAGTGTGCCGCTAGAGAGAGAAGTTGAATTTGTTATTGATCTGGTACCTGGTACTAGACCTTTTCGATGGAACCATACAGAATGTCGGCATCCGAATTGTATGAATTAAAGAAGCAGTTGGAAGATTTACTTGAGAAAACGTTTGTAAGACCCACTGTATCGTCGTGGGGAGCTTCAGTATTGCTAGTAAAGAAGAAAGATGGTAGTATGCGACTTTATGTTGATTATAGACAGACGAATAAAGTGACGATCAAGAATAAGTATCTGCTTCTGATAATAGATGATTTGATGAACCAATTGGTGGGTGCTTGTGTGTTCAATAAGATTGATTTGAGATCGGGTTACCATCAGATCAAAGTGAAAGATGAGGATATTCAGAAGACGGCGTTCAGAACACGGTATGGACATTATGAGTATTCTATGATGCCTTTCGGTGTGACTAATGCGCCAAGAGTATTTATAAAATACATGAACCGTATTTTCCATACGTATCTGGACCGTTTTGTAGTAGTATTTATTGATGATATTCTGGTTTACTCTAAGTCAGAAGAGGAGCATAAGGAATATTTAAGATCAGTGTTGGAAGTTCTGAGAGATAAGAAATTGTATGCGAAGTTGTCCAAGTGCGATTTTTGGTTAAAAGAAGTCAGTTTTCTTGGCCATGTAATTCCAGTAAAAGGTATTGTTGTGGATCCTTCAAAGGTTGAAGTTGTATTGCAATGGGAAATTCCAAGGTCGGTTACTGAAATTAGAAGCTTTTTGGGGTTAGCTAGATATTATAGAAGGTTTATTGAAGGATTTTCCAAGATGACACTTCCGTTAACTAGATTAACTTGTAAAAGTAAAGCTTTTGTGTGGGATGTTCAGTGTGAAGAGAGTTTTACCGAATTGAAGAAGAGATTGACGTCGGCACCGGTTTTGACTTTACCAAATCCAGAAGAACCATTAGTAGTTTACTATGATGCTTCATTGATGGGTTTAGGGGTGTGCGTATGCAGAATAATAAAGTACTTGCTTATGCGTCGCGACAGTTGAGAATCCATGAGAAGAACTATCCTACGCATGATTTAGAGCTTGATGCAGTTGTGTTTGAGTTGAAAATTTTGAGGCATTATCTATATGGTTCCAGATTCAAAGTTTATAGTGATCATAAAAGCCAAAAGTATTTGTTTGATCAGAAAGAGTTGAATATGAGACAACATAGATGGTTGGAGTTGCTGAAGGATTATGATTTCGGTTTGAATTATCATCCAGGTAAAGTGATGTTGTGGCCCATGCTTTAAGTAGAAAGACCTTGCATATGTCACCAATGATGATTAAGGAGTTAGAATTAACTGAGCAATTTCGATATATGAGTTTGGTTTGCGAAGTGACACCGTAGAGTGTGATGTTAGGAATGTTGAAGATTAATAATGAATTTATGGATAGTATTCGAGAGGCTCAGAAGCTGGATGTGAAATTAGTAGATATCATGAACAGTTGTGGTCAATCGGAGAAGAGTGACTTTAAGATTGATGCGAGAGGTGTGTTGAGACTGCATGAAAGAATTTGTATTCCTGATGATGTAGATATAAAATGAAGGATTCTTGAAGAGGGACATAGAAGTAGTTTGAGTTTTCATCTGAGAGCTACTAAAATGCATCAAGATTTAAAGAAAATATTTTGGTGGTCCGGAATGAAAGAAAATGTAGCACGTTTTGTGTATGCGTGTTTGACTTGTCAGAAGTCAAAGATTGAGCATCAAAAGCATGCTGGGTTGATGCAACCGTTGGAAGTTCCAGAATGGAAATGGGATAGCCTTTCTATGGACTTTGTGACAGGGCTACCTGTTACTTTAAGAGGGCATGATTCAATTTGGGTGATTGTTAATAGGATTACGAAGTTGGCTCATTTCATACCTATTAACATCACATATCCAATTGCGAAGTTGGCAGAGATTTATATTCGAGTAGTTATGAAGCATCATGGTGTTCCTCTGTGTATTGTGTCGGATAGAGATTCGAGGTTTACGTCGGAGTTTTGGAAGAGTCTGCAAGAGGCGCTGGGTTCTAAGTTAAGATTGAGTTCGGCATATCATCCTGAGACTGATGGCCAAACTGGGAGAACTATTCAGACGTTGGAGGACTTGTTGAGAGCTTGTGTTCTTAAACAGGGAGGTTTGTGGGACACTTATCTTCCGTTGATCGAGTTCACATATAATAATATTTACCATTCTAGTATCAGAATGGCACCTTTTGAAGCACTGTATGGTCGAAGGTGTAAAACTTTGTTGTGTTGGCAAGAATCTGGTGAGAGTGTAGTACTTGGACTGGAATTAGTTCGGGAAACTACTGAGAAAGTAAAGTTGATCCGAGAGAAGATAAAGGCTTCTCAGAGTAGGCAGAAAAGTTACCATGACAAGCGAAAGAAGGATTTAAAATTCCAAGCTGGTGACTATGTATTTTTGAGAGTCACGCCTGTGACCGGTGTTGGGATCGCTTTGAAGTCTAAGAAGCTCATTCCTCGCTTCATTGGTATGTATCAGATTTTGGAAATAGTTGGGAAAGTTGCTTATCGGATGGCGTTACCGCCAAATCTTTCGAATTTGCATGATGTGTTCCATGTGTCGCAACTTCGGAAGTATATTCCTGATTCATCTCATGTGGTTAGTATGGACGATGTGCAAGTGCGGGATAATCTCACTGTGGAGACGAGACATGTACGAGTTGAGGATCGTGAAACGAAGACTCTTCAAGGAAAAGAGATCGTGTTGGTCAAAGTTGTTTGGTTGGGAGTTGCTGGAGAAAGCACGGCCTGGGAATTGGAGAGCAAGATGCGAGACTCCTATCCCGAGTTGTTTAAATTAGGTAAAAATTTTAGGACGAAAATCTTCTAAGTAGGGGAGAGTTGTAACGCCCAAATATTTAATTAATTGTTTTATTAAATACTTAATTAATTATTTGTGTTTCGTAGGTATATTTTATGTTGTGGTTGATTAAGTCGATAAGCTGGAAAAATAAGTCGGAAGCCATAGAATTATTATTAGAATAAATAATATAGTTGTTGTGTTAATTGGGTTGGTGGGCTTAAAAATCATGTCCGAATTAGTAAAATAGGGGGTGTTATGTTTAGGCTCATTATTAATTATAATATTTAATTAGTTTAATAAAAATAAAATAAAAGTAGTAGAAACAGAAGTTATCGGAATATCAGTAGAAAGAGGAAATTGGAAAAAAAAAACTTATAAACTGCTGCGATCGTGAGAGAAAGAGGAACAAAGTTGGAATCCAATTTTAGGGCAACCTTCGATCCAATCCAAAGGTAGGGATGGGTTCGATTCTTATAATCGGGTATGAAATTCAATATTGTGATTGGGTTTGAATTGGGTATTTAGGTTTGTTAAATTTGTACTGATATGAGTGATTTGCTGATTTTTGTTGTTGTGAATGTTCGTGTGAAAATCGATTGTCTGATTATTGAATTTTTGTTGATTATATTCTGTTAATTTATGTTGATTTGTTCCTAGAAAAATTAAATTGAATTATTTTTGGAAAATTGTGAATTGGGGACGACGAAGACAGACCGATAATGTGGGGTTTGAGACCCCATTAGCCAAAAGTCCAAGTGGCGGGAGCCAGTTACCAATGTGGCGGGTGCCATTTGATGTGGGGGTGGATAGAAATTATAAGTGGCGGGTTCTACTTACGTTGGTGGTAGGAGCCACTTGGTTCACTAATCTCCAATTTTAATTAGTCATACTTAATTACTTGTAAACATGACCATGTATTTAGTTTAGGAATAAAAGAATCAAGTGGCATATTAGTTGGATATTAGTTTGGAGATTAAGGAAATGTGAGTTAATTAGTAGCATGTTAGTAATTAAGGTGGATTCATGATGATATGTGGCGCACGCCACTTTTCTCTATGCAATAAAATGAAATAATCTTGAGAGGAGAATTAACCAATGTGGCGCAAGCCACTTAAGAAAGTGGCAGGAGCCACTTTGTAATACCACATATTACACATATTACAAGTATTAGCATGAATTAATTAAGAATTTAACACGGAGTAATTAATGGATAGTGGTATAAATTATTATGAAAGAATGGATTAATTAATAATTAAGGATGTTAATTTAATTTAGTAAATGTAGAAGAATTATTATGATTTCAAGATTTAGTCGTAGCAGAAAAATAGAGGTGTTATAATCATTATCAGCATTATTGTGATTGAAGCTTTGACAAGAAATTTAGAAAAACCAGAACTTTAGCAGGACCAGTAAGAATTAGTAGAAGCAGATGAATCTACGACAGAAAACAATTAGCTAAACGCAGAAATTCGATGATCGTAATAATTTCGTAATAAGTCACAGAAAGTCAGAAACAGTGTCGGTTTAGTCAGTTTAGCTGAATTAAGCGAAAAACGAAGTTGTCCGGAAATTAACGAAATTAATCGGGGTAGGTCGGGTATATTAAAAGTTGGTTTTTATTACGTTGTTTTGTCGAAATTGTGTTGTATTGTCGATTTGCAGGTACAGTTAAGTTGTTGTACGTTCCGATTTACGGAATGGTTCTAAAGTTGATATGTTGGAGGCTTTTTATGCCCAAGTCGAATATAAGTTGTTTATGTCGTACAAGTTGTTGTGTTGTTCGTGTTTCTATGTTGTTTGCGTTGTAAAGTCGTGTATGTCATGTAGATTCATATGTATTTTGTCGGAGTTGTTGCTCACACCACGTTGGCCTGATTGGCAAATTTTAAGTTGAAAGTTGAAGGCTTATGCCTTGATGCCTCGATAACCTGGCAATGATTTAAGTTGGTAGTGTTATTCTGAAATGGTACCACACGCATATTTAGTAGAGTCTCATAAAAGTCGCATTATTTTGAGTTGTCGTTGTGTTGTTGTATTAGTTGATGTTGTGAAGTGGTGAATTATGTGAAATCCTTTTCTGTGTATCGTGTTTCATATACTGCTTATAATTATCGTAACTAACCCTTTCTGTTTGAATATTGTCCTTATGTTGGCAACGTCCAGGTAATCTAGAGGAGTAGCCGGTTACCTTAGTCGAGTCAGTGGTCAGTCGCTCTGATATGTAGCACTCGGGGGGAATGATACGTGTCTGTTTTTTTGATTTGTTGCAATGCTGAATTTTATTTTAATTTAAGAACTTAGAATATTTGTTTTTTATTTTGAAGTTGTTTCTGTGTTGGATAAAGATGCTGCAAATTATTTTATGAATCCGCTGCGTAATGTTGTTATGAAGTTGAATTATTTAATTAAAATGAAGTTGTTTTATGTTTAGTCATGAAAAGTGCTATGTATTAATCAGGTTTTAATCAAAGTTGAGTTGAAATGTAATATCCCGTTTATGCGGAATTTTTTGCAAACTCTGGTTTTAATTTTATTTAAGGGTAGAAATGGGGTGGTATACAATCAACTACAACAACTCATTATTATATTCACAAACAAACCCAATAGATATAATGGTATCATTTCAACACTATTTTTGCGACTTAATCAACTTAATTGAATTCGAATAACCACAACACAACTTAAATTAACTTAATTAAATTAATTCGACTAAAACCAACATAGCAACTCAACACAACACAATTTCGACGATCAACACAAATCAACACAAATAATACGAAGATATTTAATTAAATAATTAATTAAACAAATAGGGTGTTACATTATGCACCTATAATATATCCCGTAAATAGGGAAACTCTGTGGGAGAAAACAAAGTATGTTGATTTACAACTACCACCAATCAAAAAACAATGAGGAAGGCCAAACAAGAAGAGGAGTAGAGATGCATAAGAGAATATAAGAGATGAGACACGGCTAAAGCGAGCTAACTTTTGAATCAAGTGCAGTAGGCGCCAAATAATGTGACACAAAAAAGCTACTTGCAAGCGGCCTACACCATATCAGATAACTTAGCCTGAACCAAGTCAGACTATACCAAGTCAACCTGAACCAAGTCAACATGCATCAAGTCAGACAACTCAGCCTGAAGCAAGTCATCCTGGACCAAGTCAGACTGCATCCACCTAGCCTTAAGCAACTGCAATGTGATCAACGTGTCTGATATGTTTTTGTACTAGTGCCAATGAACACAAACTGTTTATGTAGCTTAGGCATTTATATTAGTATCAATGAATACAAATTTTGATTTTTTGTATTAGTGTCACTGAACATAAAATTTGGTTTTTTGTATTAGTGTCAATAGACACATATGTAACAAGGATCTTAATTCTGATTATGATAATGCAAACAACATTTGTTCTTTCCTTAATTTGGCTTTTAATTGTGTTGGATTTATTTTTTAGTACTTACATAGATATTGATTGTGATGTCTTTTTACATGAGCGTTTGTGTTTGAAATTGGTGAACCATGGCCGAAATATATTGGATCCGGAATAACCCACTACTTCTTGGTTCATTGACGTTATTTATTATTCTGATCTTGTCGATTTATGTTATGTTACGTACATGACTATAAATCACGACATGCATGCAGCTTTTACTGAGAGGTGGTATTCAGAGACGTCATTTATCCGCTTTCCTATAAGTGATATGATTGTCGCCTTGGATGACGTCTCATGCCTCCTACATCTTCCTATCATGGGAGATTACTGGACCACATGAGGATCGAGCGAGAGGAAGTCGTCGATATGATGGTCACCCATTTGGAGATGACATTGGTAAGGTCGTACAAGAGGTAGCTGACACAAGAGGTGCTCATACAAGATTTAGGTTTAGAAAATTGCATGGGACCCTGGATGCCGAAGGTATGCAGGTTGAGTACCACTGGTAGTGGGCATTGATGTATTACTTATTGTTCCTGGTTGACACGTCCATGCTTGTGGAAAAAAGTGCAATCTATGTCAATGTTGTCTACCTTAAGTACTTCATTAACTTGACTTCGCTTCACAAGTACAACTATGGGACCTTCAGTTTAGATTATTCGCACTCAAAGTTGGATGAGGGTTGTCTTTGAAAGACAAAGCAGATGACATGGAGTTACATGTTGTTACACTTGGTATTAATATTGTATGTGCACCATTTTGTAATTTCATTTGTTACACTTGTTATTAATATTGTATCCGAACCATTTTCGCAAATGGGCCATCTCTCATTTCCCTCGTATCACTGAGTTGGAAGTTGAGGATCAGCCACATACATCCGCATTAGTTTCGTACAAGAGGAATTGTGTTGTTGAGCCATTTGGAGTCTCTCTTGACCATATAGATGACGTTTGCTTCTGTCCATAGTCAGACGTGTCATTTTGACATCATTTCCTTATACCTCTAAAATCTCCCTATGAGTCCGCTCCTCCCGGTGTCCACCGCATAGATCTTGGTACAATACTGGATGATTTCGAGAGTCACTTGATATCATAGAAGTATCACCGGATGTCGGCTTCTTTTCAATGGGCTTATTCTGATGGATACATGACATGGTTATATAGGATGTCACACCATAATGACATCAGACGCTCCAGGAATACCACCTAAGTCAGCTTACCAGGAGGTACTTGAGGTCCAAGACGACAACACCGAGGATGTAACAATGGTCTGTCAGCGTGTTGTGGAGATGGATAAAACAGACATAGAGACATGACTCTTTGAGGATGATAGTTTTCGATTGACCCTCATGAAAAACATGATTGCCAAGTAATAGAATATTGTGCAGTACAAATAAAGAAGAACGTAGAAAGTTAAACATACTCAATAAGTTATGTTTAGAAATTTATTTTTTTATTTTCGGACAAAAGTTATGTACGGTCTTGACTTTCAATTAATATATCACTATTTAGCCTTCATTTGAGTTTAATATTATTTGAGTTTACTTTAAAATAAGTTTGCATCAAAAAATTACAATAATTTAGCTTCTAAAAAAATACAATGTTGGGGTAAGGGTTCTGCCCACATCAAAACTATATTTTGATCAAAATAGGATGGATCTCATAATAGCATTTGATAGCGTTTCATTTCAGATTTTTGAGTGTGTGGGATACACATTTAAGGGTGGAAAGAGCATCCCCTAAAAATATGACCATAATATGACTATTATTTTAAAGGAATCTATCTACCACCCCCAATTGTATATGACACTCTTCCAAATTTTCATAATTCCAACATTATCTCTAAAAAATTTAGGTGAAAAAAATTTCTATACCAAGAATTTCAAATTTCAGGTATTTAGTGGAATTTCGGAGAATTTGAAATTAACGGTAGTGTAAATGTTTTCACTTTTTTCTAAAAAAATTTACTCTACCAAGAATATCAAATTTCCGAAAATTTTCTGTAAATTTCGGAGTATTTGAAATTTCCGATAGTGTAAGAAAATTTTAAAAAAATGTGAATTTTTATACATCCGGGAATTTGAAATTACCGGTATCGTGTGAAAATTTCTAGGGATTTACCAGGGATTTCGAAATCCCCGGTATTTTTTTACCGGAGATTTCGTATTTCTTACCGGGGATTTTGAAATCCCCGATATTACTTACCGGGAATTTCGAAATCCCCGGTATTTTTTAAAATATCCGGTACACCCCTCAAAATTCATAAATTCATTATTTTCAAAGGATAAATATGGTATTTCATTACAAATGAGAGGATGTCAGGTACGACTGGGGGGTGGCAAGTAGATTTCACATTATTTTAGACTTAACTCGTATGTTAGAGGTATTTAACTCAATAATAATGTAAGTATCAAAGATTGTTCAAAATCACTTCATAGCATGTTTCTTCGAATGCAGCAACTACGATATTTTTAATCAAAGAAGTAGAATCTGTACAATGTATCTTTTATACAAATTTCAGACCCAAGTACCCCCCAATGACATTTTCTAATCCCTCTTCAATATAAACCAGGTTGTATCTGCATTCTTGAAACCAAAAATGGATTTTGAATCTTCAATGAGTCTTTAGCCAGTCAGTAATTTGAATGCTGCATAAGCTCCAACCACTGAAATAACACAACAAAGTAAACACTATTTTAGTAATAATATTTTCTTTGCACTTCTTTTTTCTGCCTCATTAAGTAGAACTCAAACTTACCTGTCTCAGTAGGTTTGCAAGAGTCCTAGGCAATGCTTCAATGTTCCTCAACACAATATAATAGGGAAAGGGAAAGTTGTCCATGTATTTTGAAAATTTCATCTTCCCATCCTCAAAGGATGCTTCCTGGTGTACAGAAAGTCGAAGGTCAGAGGAAAGAAAAATTGCATATCATAAAAATCACTTGTGCTGGAGAATAAATACCATGAGATCCATTATTGACTCCTGAGAGTTATCAAGAAGCAAGAAAGCGACCATTCGGTTACTGGCTAATGCATTTCTAACACACCGCTTTAAGTTATCCTGAAAAAAATATACAATTGAATCAAAGAAAGAAGGCAATTGTTATAAATATATAATGCAGACAGATTGCTAATCACTTACCTTTTCATGAAAACGACCATCTGCAATTATTAAAACAAGTTGCTGTAGGGGGTTACGTCCAGATGGAAGTCGTGCTTTTACAACTGCGGCGTCTAGCTTGTTGGTCAAAAACTTCAACAGATCCACAACTGGCTCATCAGCTATCGTATTCTCTTGCTTGAATGTCAAATTGGAAATCATCTGTTCCTCAGTCAAAAACAAACAATCAGATCCTTTCAACAGATGCACACATACCAATGAAAAAGAAAAAATAAAACAGACTTCCGTTTATCCATCCTGCTAACCTTAACCCCAGCCTCTCCAGTGAATGGCATATCAAAATCATGTAGCAAATTTATATTTCCTTTTGTTCCGAAGCTCGCAACGGCCAAGCTCCCCATTTCAAGTTGAGACACAGCGCGACATACTGTAACCAAAGCTTCAACTGCAACATCACCACTGCAGGTCTCTGACATGCTATGTGAATCATCAACTGCAATCACAACTTGGTAATCACGTTTGTTGGGTCTGGTCCGCCTAAGCCATATTTTATCCTTACGATAATAACTTGCTATGTATTGTATAACCTGGCATTATGTTAAAAGGTAAAGGAAGAGAGTAAGCACCAACATTTCATCAACAAATTCATACTATTTTATTAAAAGGCTCATACATATTAATAAGAACACATCAATTACCTTTTTCATATTTATCCTTTTGCCGGTTTTATAATCCCCTTGGAGCTTGCTGGCCACTGTGGGTTCCAATACAAGGCGCAATTGCTCGGCCAGTTCCTGAGACAACTTTGTCGTGCTCAGTTCATATCTTCTCCACAGAGCATTAGCATTATCTTTCACGTGATCAGGAGCCTCACAAGGTTCATGATATTGTCCCATTTCCTCATCATGCACAGAAAGTTGACTTATTTTATGTGTGTTGTCATTCAAGTATGATCTACTGAAAGAAACTTCATCTTCCCTACGACTTTCAGGATCAAAATTCTCACTAACAAGAGGTTTTCCTGATCCATCCTCGTGAGACTTCTCTATGGCTGACAACATATTCACTTGATCCCTTTTCTCATTTCTGGGGAGTAAAGAAGAATTACTTACAGAATCTATTTCTGATTTTTCCTTTTCAAACTGCAAATTTGCATCAACTCCAGCACGACATTCTGTATCAAGCTTATCATCATCAATGTTTCTATCAACCTGTTCCAACGTTGCAGGTCCCAAAGCCTGAGTTGTCCCCTTTTCAAATTCAGAAACATATCCATACTCATCTGCATTATCATCATCCATTTCTCCATGACTCTCTAAGTTATCCTCAGGGAGATCACCAGATACATTTAGTCTTTCTTTCCTGAAATCAAGCGCATCACCTGTACTTCGGGAAGGATTAGTTTGTTTTTCTTGAGAAAATGTATGCTCATGCTGTGGAAGATGTGATTTAGGTTGAGTTTTACTAATTCCCCCAGTATTTGATGAGTCTGGCATCGTAAGATCCATCTCAGACGTATCACTAGAAGGAAAGCCTCCCGTGAGAGCAGGGTTGTCAAAGTCCTGATGGCTATTTGACAAATTTAACTCTGATGCTATATTTTGGGAATCAGATGCCTGCAAATCACCTTTGGACTGTGATGCTAAACCAACAGTGGAAACTTGTGCATTAACCACATCAGAAGATTCAGATGTATCTTTCTCTGGTTCCATGGAATCCATATCACAATTCTCTTGATGCTCCTGACCTTGATCATCTTTTTCAGAGGATACATCAAATTCAGTACCTGCTTCTTCCATAATTTCATCAGGTGAGCATTTCTCACCATCCTGGTTCTCATTCTCAGCAGAATCATCATGCCCTTCAGGATCTCCTTCTTCAACGGGATCCAAATCTTCATTTGCATCAAAATCCATCTCCAAGTCAGAAGAGTGATCCAGTTCATCCGGCTTCAATCCAGTAACATCAGAATATGCTTCTTCTTTGTCCATATTTACCTCGTCGGCATTTTCTTCATCTTCAAACTCATCCTGGTTTGGAGCTTCATCATTTTGAGCGTCAACTTCATCACAGCTAGCATTCCCTGATTCATTGATGGCAGAGTCATCCTTGGCTCTTAACTCTTTGTTCCTTTCGTCTTTATCCTTAACTGAAGGTCCAGATTCATACTTTTCTCTAGTATCATTGGGAGTCTCGTCTTCATTCTGATCCCAAATTTTCTCTCCAACTGCTTCACCATCAGGTCCTGTGGGACCCATTTCGGACTCGGGTTCCTCATTCTCACCATCTGAATCTTCGTTTTCATTAGACTCTTCACTAAGGCTTACTGCATCAGCCTGAAAATCCTGATCCATCTCAATGCCAGTACTATTGCTGTTTGGCACTTCCTTGGAGTCGTCTTGTTTTTCCTTTTGCTGCAGCATTGACAAAAGAGCATGACACATAGCTTGAGAATCTAAATTTGAAAGAAAAATTGTCAAAACACAGCAAAAATATAAGACTCATAAACAAACCTGTTCACGTGTTCCCAGTAGCTGATCTTCATCAGTAATTTGATCACTGACATCATTCACTCCAATACCTTCCCCCATGCCAGTCCCACTTGCATCTTCAGATGTATTGAGGGATCCATCGTCCTCGTTTTCTGCTGGTGTTCCAAAACCTTTTGAAAATACAGAAACTAAAATATTTGCAATCACATGAGTTGTTACTGATACCTGCAAATCAATATACAAAATTAGATTATCTGACTCAAACGATAATGAGATACTGACAATTGATAAAAATGTTATAAAATATGCCAATTGCATAACATATAGCATGCTATCAAGGAGAAAAATATGCTGATCCGCAGAATGAGGTGAATGAGTATTAAGCTTACTGATCTGTGCAAAGCAAAGAAATTTTTCAAGAGCTCGTCACTGAATTTCAGTATTAGACCAACAAGCGTATGTAGATTTTGGAAATGGGCACCTACTTTGCCAGAAAAACTGCTAATTTTATCATCGCAACAATTCACCAGCTTCTCCTACAAGCAACCATAGTATTTAAGTCACCTAGCAAGAAAGAACTAAAATTACCTGTGATTAAACAAAACTTACTCCAAAAGTGATTATTTTGAAAAGATCATCACACAGCATTTCCAACTTGAGATTTGACACAAATGGGTGGAATTTACATTCACCAATGTTAATCTCTAACTCTTCATCCATTGACTCTTGATCCATTGGCGCACATAAGTTTTGCAACACAGATGCAATGTGTTGATATGTGGTCTTAAGGGCTTCATCAAACCTAGCATTAGGTTCCGCATACTGCCTTTCGCATAAACGGTCCTTCTCAGATGGATCTACATGTTTAGAATTTGCCTTTATTGCAGTGGTATATTCTTCCTCAATCGATTTTGCCTGGAAAAATAATAATTGTAAGTCCCAGGTTTCTCATTCAAATTACTGGACTTCAGATAGTTAAATACCTTGTCAATTACTTCTTGGAAATGATGAACCAGAACATTTTTAGCTGAGCTTCTATCTGTACCCTGCTCTTGTCGTACAAGAAACTGATCATTAAAATCCATTATGGCCTTGAAATTTTCAGAAACCAGCTGCTGCATTTCTTGAGTAACAACAGAAAAACGTGAAGAAGCCATTGCAGTGACAGCTTTTGACTCTCCAATTAGGTAACAATCCAATGATTCCTGTGATTATGTATCCCAGGAATACAAGGCCATATGTAAATATTGCAAATTTAAAGAAACTCAACCAAAAACCATTATATATTCACCTTTGATTTACAGAACGCTGGTAAGAATTCTTCAATGGAAGCACTCATCATACTTACTGAAAGGCTTGTTTTTTGACAAGTGTTTAAATGGCTATTTTTTAATATCCTTAGTAAAAGCAATTCTCCATTTGAGATAGCACACAGATTATCAAATATTTGCTGCATAAAAGTATATCAAATGATCAAATATAATAAATATGAGAGGCTAAATATACTGTAGCAAATACAAGAATTATAAAATCATCATCACAATTTTACCTTCTGTTGCCACAGGCACTTGTAAGTGGCAAACTGATTTGGAACAATAGAGCACATAAAGTCTGTACTGTTATCAGTGAGAGAGGAAAATGAAAACAACTTTCCCATAGTAGATGCACATTCTCTAAAGTGTTTCAATTTCTCGCCAAATGCACTGGCAGCACCAAGTTGCTTCTTTTGTATATGGACAAGCTGACTGAGGAAAGAAATGGACCTATGAACCTAAAGAGAACCAAGTTCACATTCAATTTACCAAATCCATGACAACAAAATAAACTAATAATGCACACAGAAAGAGGAGGGTTATCATATTCAATCCTACCAAGTAAAAGAATAAAGAGAATTATTGATCATGACATTAAAAATTTATATGAAACAAATCAGAGACCTTGTACACTTATACTTCCCTCCGTTTTACGTTTCAAAATGAATGTCGCTTAAGGTTTATGCACATAGATTAAGGAATGTAATAATATTGTCGAAGACATTACACTTTTATTAAATTAACCTTATAAATGTATTGGAAGCAGTGTACAGAGTAATAATTAAAGGACACAATTGAAAAAATAGCAATTATTTCTATATTGAAAAGTAAGAATAACATTCATTTTGAAAAGAAAAAAAAAATATTTGCTAAAACGACAGTCATTTTGAAACGGAGGGAGTACTACCAATATTTAGAAAAAATATGCTTACCTGTTGAATATCTATATCACCGTGAGGCTTGATGCATATCTCCTTCAGAAGACGCACAGACATAACACTCTTGAAGTAATGCTCAATAGCAGTCTTCCACTCCATAAGAGAGCTTTCTTCGGTGACAGCATTATCTTTGAGTTTGGCATCAATTTCCAAGGATGGACAAGTCAATCTATTGTTTTCTAGAAGTAGACACTCCATTTTTCCATAAAGCTCAATGAACCACCAATCTTCATGTTGATCCTGTATTTTTTAATAAAAAGATAGGAAGAAAATTAAATATAAAATAACGTATGTTGTTATTAATGCTGGAGAGCGCTGGATAGCACCGACCCCTGAAATGCTATAGCGGTATAGTGGAGTGGGCGCTATTCCAAAGACTAAAAATCAGTGTGCAAAGTAAACATAAATGCACAATTGAAGACCTCCATACGCAATAATTAAAGAACCAAATTCAAAAACATAAAACTTAAACAAAGATAAACATCACTGCACCAAAAGTGGGAAAAAGCGTAGCAATTGTTTGTGAACATAACAAAATGAAGAACATAATTTTACCCTTAAAAAGGTCTGAATTAGCATTTCTATTCTTAAAAAAGACAAGGTTTGAAAAAATGTGTTAATAAATGTGATTTGGCCGAACACATCCCTACAAAACCGACTTGTAGGGTGAGGATTGTCCCCACTTATATAAAGACATGTTCAGACTATATATTATCTGATGTGGAACTCTTAACACAACCCCTCACGCCCAACCTGGAGCATGAAAATAAATGGTGAATGGACTTATATCGGGAACCTGATAGCAAGTGGTCCACCGGATCTTAAACGAGACTCTTGATATCATGTTAAGAAATGTGATTTGGCCTAACTCATCCCTACAAACCAGCTTGTAGGGTGAGTATTGCTCCAACTTATAAAGACATGTTCAAATCATATATTGTCCGATGTGGGACTCTTAACAAAAGGCTTTAAGGAATTTCGCTCCGAAACCCCAATAGTGGCTGCCATGGCAGTTTGGGACCGCAGTAGCGGCCGCTACACCCAAAACTCTTAATGGTGGCTCAGGGGCCAAAAGTGTCGCACAAACTCTACTACCGCTATGCAACTCCGCTATAGCATGCTATTGACAACATAGGAAAAAACAATCATGAAAAGAAACAGCTAAACTTCACCCACCTTTTGTGAAGTCAACCCACTCGCTCTGAAGTGGTTGAGAAGATGATCAAAAGCTTTTCTCTTCCTATAACTACTTTTATCGTCCTTCCAAATGTTACCGAAGTCAACTGCTTCAATATAAAGATTTTCAACCATATGCCATGCATCTTTCCATCCTTCTAGGTTAAGTGTGTGATGGGAATCACGATAAGATCTAAATATGCTTCCAACTTCTGCACAACATACCAGTTTCACAGTATTTTACAATAAGAAACAAAACTGACAAAAAAAAAAAAGACTAGAAATACCAAAAAGAAAGTGACAAGAAAACAAGAAAGAAAACCTTCAACATTTTTCTGTTGTAAACACAAAACATTAAATGCTGATGTTTTCTTAAGCTCCAAATTCTGAAAAGCATTGTCCAGCGCCATGCTGCAGTTTTCAAACCACATTGACCTACACCAGCAAGTTCAACTTAAAAAAAAAAAAAAAAAAAAAAAAAACAATATTAAATTGCAAAAGTCCATGAGCTGTCAGACAAAATAACCTGTTTTCGTCACTGAATAATGGCAAATCCGTAGCATTACTGATTGAACCCTTAATTAAAACTTCACGAAAAGGTACTTGCAGAATATCCTTCACCAATAAGAAGAGAGCACCATAAAATCAAAATAGATCCAAAAAATATTATAACTGTTAAGAAATATGGTTGGGCCTAACTCAATCCTACAAAACCGGTTGGTAGAGTGAGGATTGCCCCCCTTTATATACACAAGTTCAGGCCATATATTGTCCAATGTGGGACTCTTAACACACCCCCTCACGCCCAGGATTGGAGGGCTGGAGCGTGGAAATAAATGGTGGGTGGCCCGATAGCGGAAACCATAGAAGGTGGCCCACCGGATCTTAAACGAGCTCTGATACCATGTTAAGAAATATGGTTGGGCCTAACTCAACCCTACAAAACCGGTTGGTAGAGTGAGGATTGCCCCCCTTTATATACACAAGTTCAGGCCATATATTGTCCAATGTGGGACTCTTAACAATAACAATCACTGAAAATACAAATTATGAAAACACCGTAACATAAGAACTGATATCACAACAAAAATGCTCTACAATTTCATAATGGATTTATAAATTATGGATGCTGTTAGGTATCCACAATCTAATAGAGACTACAATTTTAATATGCATTAAAAAAACAGATATGAAAACGTAATATAAGAACTGCCTGCTATCACAACAAAAATGCTCTACAATTTCATAATGTATTTATAAATTATGGATGCTGCTAGGTATAGAATAAAATATAATAGCATAAAATATAAAAGGCGCACAATATATATAGAATGGACCCGTTCAATGGTCGGGATAAGAGGGATATGACAGGATATGATATCATATCCTGCATAAACTTGGTGTCTTGAGAGGAGGGTTGTGCTAGAGATCAACATGAAAAGATAAGAAACTTGTTTACCTTTACTCTGATAAAAAATTATTTACTATCTCCTAAAATATTAAAATATTAAAATTCATAAAAAAAAATTAAATTGGTAGGAAACCAAAACCTAATATGAAGCCAATAAAGCTAGATAAAAACATATCTAGACAGAGTTCTAACATGAAAATACATACCGAATACTTAAGTACTTGAACAATGCACTATATTGCAAACATGAAAGTCAATTCAAGGTTCTTGGGACATATTGAAGTTCGAAAAGAGGCCAATAGTTCACATAAAAAACTAAGCCAAGGGAAGGAACAGTGAAATATAGTAAAAAAAAACAATCATTTACACAACATATGTTATTTACACAACTCAATAAACAGCTTGATACTTACAGTATACTTCTGTATAAGCTTTTTCAGCTTTTGCCGACTCTTTTTCAATTTTTCAATTGATGCATAACTCTTATCATCCTCCCATCGACATAGTTTCACCAATTCTTTCAGTTCAATTAAAATTTCTTTCCTGCTAGCATCAATGTACTTCGATACACTGCACAGTTGCATAATTATGCATTCAAACACATAATGAGCTCAATGAAAAAAATAAAATACAAGACAAGAAATCGGACAAACAACAACCAAAAGGAACTCACTTTGGTAAGAACTGTATGTAATATCCAAAAGTATTGTACAAGAATGTTGGCATCCGACAAGGACTGCAGTAATCAGTAATGAAACAAAAACACTATTATATTTGCAAATAAAAGTAATTTCAGACAAAATAATAAACACTTGCAGCAAGATATGATTTGCTAGTAGATTTTGAAAATAACTGTTTTCTGGGTGAGGGGATGGGCCAAACATAATGGTCTATATTATTTACTGGCATCCATAAGCACTTTCATTGTTTTTATATAGAGGAAAACATAACTTGTAGAACTATAAATATACCTGGAATTAATTTTCAGGGATGCACTGATATGATTTTGACCAAGGAAAGCATAAAGAAGCTGAAGACGTTTTCTAAATTCCCCAATGCTAGACAACTCAATGAAATCTTTCAGGCTACAAGATTCATATGAAAATAAAAGTTACTCCAGAAAACAAGCAACCAAATCTAAGAGAAGAAACATCAAATAGTAGGTTGAATCTTAATTATATAACTTACCTTTCGACAATTGATTGATCAAAAGTAGTGGATGGAAGAAGAGAGTACAGAGGAAACCATAACTGCAGCAAGAGTGAGACAAAAAGAAATAAGCTATTGTGGCATAATAGATACCATCTAAAAGAATGAAAGCAACATTTAGATCAACAACTTCCCCTGGTTCTGAACTTTATGCATCATTATTTTAATATGACTAGAAAAAGAAGCTAATGATAATTTTCTGACCTAGAGTAGTAAGTCAAATATTAAAATCTAACCCCCAAGGTACTAGATTCATGATTATTAACTTATTATTAACCATACAACCCATTCTCCTGTTTTCATTAACTTTCCTTATTAAAGTGTTATTATTCTTATTTTCCCTTTCCTTTTAGTTTCTGCATAAAACCAAAGAGTGGAAGATTAATTAATAGGTATAGGTGCAATCATTTTAGAGATTTGGAGTTGAATGGTCTACCATTACATATGACCAGGACAAGGTTTTATTGCGCCTATCAGTTTACATGGCCAATCCACCTAAAGTGGGAAAAACCTTTAGTCTTTTAAAGTGCAACTCCTAGCAGGGCCATCACTAGTGTGTTTTTGGTTCTTTTTGTAGACTATCATTTCAAAATACAAACATTAAGAGAGAGAAAAGTGACCTAGCACTATAAAAGCTTTCAGGCGACAAACCATTGTGGAGTCCTACGATACAAATATAACATTATGATAACAGAATGAATTGCCATGCCACTTACTTTTTTAGCATTGTTCTCATACTGATCCGTCACCTCATCAAGCAACGCAGGCCAAGAACCCAGTTCTATCTTTTGCCATGATGACATCAGATCAAAAACAGAACTCAACTGATCTGCAGATGATTAAAACCATAACAATTGGTAGAACACAGAGTAGACAATTTCAGCTACATTATTTAAAAGAAAGTGCATACTTGCGAAGGAGAACTTTGAATGATTTTCTTGCATAACTTGAGCCTTGTGAAGTAAAAACTGCAAGCCTGAAAAAGCCTGAAGAGGAAAGAATAAATGAAGACTAGACAGTTGAATCCTGGATGAAATTATTTTGCTTTCAAAGTTGTGGTAAGGCATATGAGTATATGACAACTACATTAGCACTAGAGGTTCATACACCTTTCCGATTCTATTAATCTCTACATAGGAAACCAAGTTTTGTAAGAGATGGGAGTGTAGTCACTAACAGATTATTACCTTTGCTAGAGGGATATCAGATGGAAGTGTCAGGAGCATGTCAATGACAACCAAAAAATTTTGAAGATCATTCTGTTCTTCCCACTCATTTAGATTGGAGAGAATCTGCTCTCTTAGGGGTGCAAGTACTTTCAGCATCTGTTCAATCTCGTGAGCATTTGAATCCTTGTTTCATCAAGAGCAAAAGGATAAACAGGTCATAATGCAACCTTAAATAGAAAGAAGAAAAAGTCCAAGGCTCCACATATAAAAATAACAGAACTGGGAAACACCTTGTAAAAATTGTATCTATTTGCAGATTTCGATGATGAAAGAAACTTCCTTCCAAAGTCAATAGAGAGATAAAATAAGTGCTCTGGAATAAGTTTAGCGTCTAAACTGGCCAAATTTGGAGAATGGACACCTGAGCGCACGATAATATTTAGAATTAGAAAATATAATATAAAATCATAAGCAATGCCCAGACACGAGTTCAAATTATAACCAGAACTTATTATTACCTTCGATTAAATTGATACCCAATTTATATGACTCGCTGAAGGAATGTAACTGGTCTTCATCAGAAATTTTAAAGATTCCAGGCTGAAAAAAGAAGTCATATAACTATGATATACAAAAAAAAAAAAAAAAAAACAGCACTAGTATAGATGGACGACCACTAAAAACAAATTATCAACAAACAGGTTATATACAAGTCATATGACTCACTTCGTTGTGACAAAAAATACATGTTGAAATAGTTAATCATTATTAGCCTCGATAATATTTGATTCTATTTTTATTGGTTTTTTATTTTAACTCCTGAAATCACACCTTAACTAGTGGAGCGTTTTTATGTACTCTATGCTATAAAAGGAGCACCTTTATATTGAAATAAACATACTTTATCAGAGTATGGTGACTTGGAGAAGGAGAATTACATGGAGCAACCTTTTGGGAGTGTAACCTAGTATGCAAATTGCATAAATCTTTATATGGCTTGAAAGTTGAAACAATCACCTCGGCCATGATCTGTTGAGAAGCATATCACTCTGTTCTTACAAAATGCTCCTCATGAGACAAAGATATCTATCTAGTGTGTTGGAAAATATATTATTTACCGGTTTTATTATTGTTTTTAATATTGCCTTTATTTGTCATTATTTCTCTTTATTCTCCATTAAGGAGAATATTATTGTAATCATTATAACTCTTCTATATAAACCAGCCTAAGGCTGAGGAATAAAATTACAACAACTTTTACCTATTTTCTTCTAATATGGTATCGAGAGCACTGGTTACTAGGAACCTTGACGAGGGAAGAAGGTCAGACAAAGTTCCTTGGTGTGATCACTGCAAGCGCGAATGGCATACACGTGAAACTTGTTGGAAGCTCAAAGGCAAACCTCCTAACTGGAAGAAGAAAGGTGGTCGTGCATTTCAGGCGAGTAATTCTGATCAAGGGCAGCAATCCTCTCAAACTCAACTTCCACTCACTACGAAACAACTAGACAGACTGTACAAACTTCTCGAGTCTCCAACCCCTTCTTGCTCTATAGCAACAAAAGGTAATTCTGCATTTCTTAGTGTCAGTCCCAGTCATACTTGGATAGTAGATTCTGGTGCCTCAGATCACATGACAGGTGAATCTACTTTGTTCTCTTCATATAGTCCATGTGCAGGTAATCAAAAAATAAAAATTGCAGATGGCTCTTTTTCAGCCATTGCAGGTAAAGGGTCAGTTGTGTTGTCTCCAATGTTAACTCTTAAAAATGTCCTTCATGTTCCAAACTTATCGTGTAATTTAATCTCCGTAAGCAAATTAGCCCAAGATATAAATTGTCAAACTAATTTTTTCCGATCTCACTGTGTCTTTCAGGATTTGAACTCGGGGAAGATGATTGGCAGTGCTAAGGAGAGTGGAGGACTCTATTACCTTGACATTGGATCTGCATCACAACAACCTTCAAAAACAATAAGTTCCTGCTTTGAGTCTTTTTCTATTTTGAATAATAAAGATGACAACATTATGTTATGGCATTTAAGGTTAGGTCATCCTAGTTTTCGTTACTTAAAACACTTGTTTCCTAAGTTATTTCACAATAAGAATTTTTCTTCGTTTAAATGTGAAGCATGTGAGTTTGCAAAACATCATCGTTCCCAATTTTCAATGCAACCTTATAAACCATCAAAACCGTTTTCTATTATTCATAGTGATGTTTGGGGCCCTAACCGAACAAGTACACTCTCTCTCAAAAAATGGTTTATCACGTTTATAGATGACCACACAAGAGTATGTTGGGTGTACTTGTTAAAGGGGAAATCAGATGTTTGTCAGGTTGTAAAGAATTTTGTTTTAATGGTGCAAAACCAATTTCAAACAAATATCCAAGTCTTTAGAAGTGATAATGGCAAAGAATATTTTAATACTATTCTTGATGATTTTTTTCTAAAAAATGGAATTGTACATCAAAGTTCATGTCCTAATACTCCTCAACAAAATGGAGTGGCCGAAAGGAAAAACAGACATTTACTAGAGGTTGCTAGAGCTCTACTTTTTTCAAATAAAGTTCCAAATTATTTGTGGGGAGAAGCTGTTTTAACAGCTGCATATTTAATTAATAGAATGCCCTCCAAAATTCTCAATTTTCAAACTCCAATTAATGTCTTCAAAGATTGTTTTCCTAGTACTCGTGTTTTATCTGATTTGACTTTAAAAATCTTTGGTTGCACAGCCTTTGTTCATGAGCATAAAAATGTTGGAAAACTTGAGCCACGGGCTATAAAATGCGTCTTTGTTGGATACTCCCCAACCCAAAAAGGGTATAAATGTTTTGATCCAAAAAATAAGAAAATGTTTGTCACTATGGATGTTACATTCTTTGAAAATAAACCTTTTTTTGATGACACTCATCTTCAAGGGGGGGAGATAAACGAAGATTCGTTTCAAATTGAGGACATGAGTTTTTTAAATAACTTATCTTTACCAGTATCACAAAATTCTGAGATTTTTACACTTGCACCAACAGAAAATGGCCATGATTCTTTATCTGATCTTATTCCTGTTATGAGTAAGGAATCTTGTGAATCTGAGCCTACATTTTCTCTTGTAGAAGACAATGAGAATCCTAAAAATAATAATAATGATGATCTAATTGAAATGCCACAATATAATGAATCTCTTCAAGAAAATAGATTTGAATTAGGAAACAGGACTTGGAAAGGAAAGGTTTTTGTGAAAAAGCACCATAAAGGAAGGGATGAGTCCACATCTCAACACTGCCAGGAATCTGAACCGGGGGATGATCAACCTCCTAACAAACGGAAAGGTAAGTCTATCTCTATTTCTGAGAGTCGTATTTTGTATCCTGATATAGATGATCCTGTTGCCATTAGAAAACCTGTCAGATCTTGCACTAAACATCCCATGTCCAATTTTATATCATATTCAAATTTGTCTTCATCTATGTCTGCTTTCACATCAAAATTGTCTAGTGTAGAAATTCCAAAAAGTGTACAGGTTGCTCTAGAAATTCCAAAGTGGAGGGAAGCTGTGCTTGAGGAGATGAAAGCCCTTGAAAAGAACAAAACGTGGAGTGTTATGTCACTACCAGATGGAAAAAAGACAGTTGGGTGCAAATGGGTCTTTACTGTGAAGTACAATTCAGATGGAACAATTGAAAGGTACAAGGCTCGTTTGGTGGCTAAAGGCTTTACTCAGACCTATGGTATAGATTATTCAGAAACATTTGCTCCTGTTGCAAAATTGAATACTGTTAGAATTCTTTTGTCCCTTGCTGCTAACCTGGATTGGCCCCTACATCAGTTAGATGTTAAGAATGCCTTTCTTAATGGCGATCTAGAAGAAGAAGTATATATGGACATTCCTCCTGGTTTTGAAAAAAAATTTGGAGCAAATGTGTGCAAACTGAATAAGTCTTTGTATGGATTAAAGCAGTCTCCTAGAGCTTGGTTTGAAAAATTCACTCAGTCCATGAAGAAACAAGGGTACATCCAAGGACAGGCTGACCACACCTTATTCACAAAGTTCTCCCATGATGGAAAAGTTGTTGTCCTGATTGTTTATGTTGATGATATTGTCCTTACTGGAGACGATACAGTGGAAATGGCAAGAGTAAAAGAAAAATTGGCTGTAGACTTTGAAATCAAGGATCTGGGATTCATGAGATATTTTCTAGGCATGGAGGTCGCTCGGTCAAAGAATGGTATTGTGGTTTCACAGCAGAAATACATTCTAGACTTGTTGAAAGAAACAGGAATGAGTGGATGCCGTCCTGCAGATACCCCTATGGATCCTAATGCTAAACTTTGGGGAGAAGGTAATGTTCCTGTTGATACTGGAAGATATCAGAGATTGGTTGGGAAACTAATTTATTTGTCACACACCCGACCTGATATTGCTTTCTCTGTTAGTGTAGTAAGTCAGTTTATGCATTCTCCTTTTGAGGAACATCTTGAGGCAGTTTATAGGATACTAAGATATTTGAAGGGAAATCTTGGAAAAGGATTATTTTTTAAGAAGACTGCGGAAAGAAATGTGTCTATCTTCACCGATGTTGATTGGGCAGGTTCTGTTACAGATAGAAGATCAACCTCTGGATATTGTACTTATGTTTGGGGTAATCTTGTGACATGGAGGAGTAAGAAACAAGGAGTTGTAGCAAGGAGCAGTGCAGAAGCCGAGTTTAGAGCTATGTCTCAAGGTATTTGTGAAGGATTATGGATCCTTAGAGTCCTTGAAGAACTTAAGATGAAAATTGAGCTTCCATTGAAATTGTACTCCGACAGTAAAGCTGCTATTAGCATAGCTCATAATCCAGTTCAACATGACAGAACCAAACATATCGAGATTGATCGACACTTCATAAAGGAAAAGTTAGATGCTGGAATCATATGTCTACCCTTCGTGACTTCAAGTCAGCAAACTGCAGATATCCTAACCAAAAGTTTGGCAAGGCCTACTTTTGAGCATTTGATAGACAAGTTGGGCATGATAGATATCTATGCACCAACTTGAGGGGGGTGTTGGAAAATATATTATTTACCGGTTTTATTATTGTTTTTAATATTGCCTTTATTTGTCATTATTTCTCTTTATTCTCCATTAAGGAGAATATTATTGTAATCATTATAACTCTTCTATATAAATCAGCCTAAGGCTGAGGAATAAAATTACAACAGCTTTTACCTATTTTCTTCTAATATAGTGAATTATGTTGATGACATTGTGATTACAGGTGATGACTCTGAAGGCATCAAGGCATTAAAACAACACTTATATCAGAACTATCAGAACTTCCAGACTAACTCATCCTTACAAGAAATTCAATCTCAATCAAGTCTCCTCAACCTTACCAAACCGGCTTGAAAGGTGAGCGGTGCCACTATTTATAAACTCATCAAGCCTTATCTATACCCTATGTGAGACTTGGGTTTCCCAATATTGACAAAACACTTAATTAATATACAGTCATAGAGACCATTATTTATAAGACTCCTAACATATTTGCAATAAGTGTCCAGTTAAAAAATAAGGCATAAAGTCTTTCAGCGCAATATTGCAAATCATATTCTAACTTAAAAAGAAGTCAAGGCTACACTAACTCACAGCTTGGACTAGATCACCAGATCCAAATAACTGATTGTGAATGAAAACCACATTGTCAAGGATAGACTCTTCCAGATGCTTCCATTCTTCATCCGATATTTCATATACCTCTGAGGACTCCATCTGATTAATTGAACAGGATTAATTTCAGATGACTAATATATACAACATAGAATCCATTTATTACATACAGGCATCTAGCAAACAAAACAAATCTTACTTGGTCAATGGATTTTTCTTCAAAAGAAAATTCTTTCCATTCGGAAAATGCTTCAGCTGCACTTGAATTTGCAAGAGCTGGTATTTCAACCTCAATAACACTCTCAATTTGGAATTCTCGAGACTTAAACTTGAACTGTTGAGCATCATAATCGCTTTTTGATTTAGCATCAACTTTCATTTTCATCCAAAGGCTGGAAAACTCATCAAATATTCTTTGCAAGAGCTGGTAGAGAAGATATAGTGTGTTATAAGCAAATAATGATTTCAACAGGTTCAAATAAAAATGAAGCAGTTGGCACACAAAAAAAGAGAGCATGGAAACTGACCATATAAGATTTACAGTCAATTATTTTTGCATTTGCTATAGAATATGCAATTTGAACAAGAATGTTCCAGTAGATGGTAGCTCTACATCGCACAGATACCTGATTTCAAAATTCAGATAACAACTAATTAACAAAACAAAACTTGTACAATCAATATTTTTTTTATATTAGAATTTGAGCTTAACCCAATAATTTATTTACCTTCGTATCGGAAGAAATTCCACTTGAAAGAGCAATAAGTCTTTCCATCAAACCCACATTCAAATAAAAGTCTGTCCCAAAATCAAGCTTGTATGACGGATGCAAGTCTAACCCAACATATTCAATGGAAATGAACTTGAATGAAGCAACTCGGGGGAAGCGCATAAGTACATATATTGTTTCCTGAAAAGCTCATGATGTCAGCTTCCAAATGTAAAATAAATGAATTTATACATGAAAACATTCAAAAAATGACAATTACCATAATGAGGTTGATGTTTTCATGCCCAACTTTTCTCAGATATTCTTTTTCTAAAGTGCTTGATAGAACAAGTGATAACCCAAATTTCATCTCATACACAGCAACTTGAATTGGTTGAATAATGTCACTAAATGCTGAGTACTCACCCATCAACCGATTAATGAAACACATTGTTGTTTCCTAGAATTCAAAACAAGAAAGAAAAATAAATGATAGCACAGGGATAATAACTTTTGGTACAACCTTCGAGAGGTGGCTCTAAGAATATGACAAATGAATATAATTTTAAAATTTGCCAATGAAATTAGTATTGTTTTTCAACTTTGGTCCTTTCTTCTTCCATGATAAATTTTATGTAGTTTCAAGAACATAATAAACGGGATTATCTGATTGCTTAGATGGAAGGTTAGTCACAAACCAATAACCAAGAGTGGAACTAAGGATGGGACTGGTGCAAATATAGGGCTTGGCAAGATCGCAGGGATGCAAAATAATGAATACATTTACTCTGGTCCTGAAAAACTTATATCACGATGGTTTAGTTTCTTCTAAATTCAAATATGAATCACATATCACTGATATCAGACTTTGGCAGGATTTGCAGGTTGTGGATTTCTTTCACCTGCTTAGTTTCTACCTTTTTTACAAGAATATCTGATTACAGGTTAATTTTACAAAGTCCTTCCTTTTCTTTTGAATTCAATTTTTCCCATAATTATATGACCACTAAACTTCATAATTCAAATCTCTTGTGGCTTGATCAATTCGAAACGGCTATTCATTTCTGTATTGTCACCACGTTTGATAACATTGAGTCAGCTTGATGACATTTTGAGTGAACATTACAACAACAACAACAAACAACCAAGCTTTATCCTACTAAGTGAAATTGGCTACATGGACCAAACTATGCCATAATGTTCTATCAAAAACCATGTTTCTATCCAAAATTTTCACCTCATCCAGGTATGCAGTGGCCCTAGCTCATTTGACACTGTAATTGAGTCATGCAACACATTGCTTCCAGACAATGACTCAGCAATCATATTATTACGTATTTGATTCATGTCATAGAGATTTGACAGTTTTACGTTGGTTGTCTTAAAGATAGTAGAAAGAAGACTTATAGTAGAAAAGATAGTTAAAAAAACTAACTTAAGTAGTTTGGACATGTAATGAAAAGACCTAAACATACATTTTATAGTAAGGAGAGTAGAACAAAAGGGAATAATCAAACCGCTAGCTGAGAAATGAATGATGGTCCCTGGTCCAAGAAGTTGATTCCCTTAAATTTCTAATAACTTCTCACGTTTCTATTCTGAATTTCATTTCTTAATCATTTCAAAACACAATTGAGTTTGATAACTTCCTACTTTTATTATAAATAAGACAAATTTACTAACAGTTTTATGATGTTTTTAAATCTATTGACATTTGACAGCAAGATGATTTAAATAAAAATAATTTTTTATTCAAATATTATATACAAAATATGCAATTATCATATTCATATGACTACAAACTAAATACTAACATTTAAATGAGAAAACTAAATATTTATACACAGTAATCCAAATTAAGTCAATCTTTATGACATTCCTAGATAGTTATACCTGCCAACTGTGAGTGCGGTCAATAACTTGTTGTAAATCCTCTGCTTCAACATTACTCACCAAAGCTTCCAAAGCAGCAATGTGATTGACAAACTCATCGCATTCTTTCATCAACTTCTTGTATTTCCAGGATTCAGAGCGGAACACAATCTGAGTACAAGACAAATATAATAAAAGAAATGGAAAACAAAAGTGAAGCACACCCACGAACATAAACCAAGATAATTTCCACACTTCCAGTCAAATTATAGATAGAAACTGGGAAATAAAAGTTTGACAGATATGTTTGAAGAAGGAGGAGGAGGAGGAGGAGGAGGAGGAGGAGAAGAGGAGAAGAAAGGAGAAGGAAGAGAAGAAGGAGAAGAAGGAGAAGAAGGAGAAGGATTAGAAGAAGAAGAAGAAGAAGAAGAAGAAGGAGGAGGAGAAGGAGAAGAAGAAGAATAGGACAAAAGAAAAAATGGGTAGTTGCAACTCGAGAAAGCAATGTTTTCATAGAAGAGGCACTGTTTTTAATTTGCAAATGCATCGTATAAGCAAAGATTAAATATTTTTAGCAAGGATACAGTACATTTTTAAAATTCAATGCACTTCACACAAACAAAATCTATCAACAAGAATAAATGGGAATCAATTATTAAGAACACTTGGTTTATACTAAGATTTTTATGCTTAAATATGCATGAGAAAAATAGTATGAATAACTAGATAGAAAATCAAGGGACAAGAATATAAAAACCTTTCTTTGCAGCTTTCTACGCTCTGCCTGAAGCTTTTCTAGCCTTTCAGCCTTTCTTTTATCAGCTTCTACTGTCAAAAACTGTCCTGCTAAATACCCGCACTCTTTCCGCACCTGAAAATTAATAAATGACAACAAATTCACTCGACAGATGTACAGAGCTATACCGTGTAGGAACTGTGATGACGATGATGAAAACTATTGGGTGCTGTAGCAAATACTAAACAAGACCTTAATATAATAGAAAAACCGAAATGTTAACTGTCAAATCAAAGCACTTTTTGGAATACCTGAATTTCAAGTTCAAGTGATGACATTGTTTCTTCGAGCTGAGTGTACTTGCAATAGTGCTTCAAGGCAGGATCAACTTCATTATAGCTAAGCAAGAGATGAATGCGCAACGCTCCAATGTGCGCCCATGCACAACCAATAGTAAAATTGAAATTAAAATCTGTTACATATGAAGGAGAAGAAGAAGAAAAAGAAGAAGAAGAAAGTTAGAAGTGGCGGGTGGGTTAAAATCATGAACCAAAAAGTTTGTACTTCTCTGACCATAGATAAAGGACAAAATAGTCAGTAATTATATATTTTGATTAATTAAGGGGGAGAGACAAATAATTACCAGAAGTAGTGGACTGAAGATAAAGCTCCCTAAGCAGGGGAACAACGAACTTATTCACACTGTTTTTCAATCTGCGATGTCGTGATGAAGCAACAAGAGTGCTCACTAAATGGATGCTTTCTTCCTACATTCAGTTAACAAGGGAATGAAATTAAGACCACCGAAGTTATTCAAAACAATCAATGTACTTCTATATACAAATTTGCACGTATTCTCCAACTAAGAGTATCAATAGTACAATATAAACTAGAGTAATATATGTCCTCCCATGTATTCCATGATTTCCTTCTTCAGAGAAAACCTCCCAAAAGCCTAAATTAATTGTTAAGTAAGGGATAAAGCTCATGACTAATTTTGAGTCAAATGCCATCCTAATAGTTGATTAGCACTACATGGTCAGAATATCAGAAGAAGACGGATAATTCAATGATAACAAACCATGTTTTTCTCATTTTCTGAATATATGAAATTGAATGAAGATTGTAACTAAAATTTATATTTATCTCAACATTCAGGAGTTAAAACTTCAATTAAAGAACCAATGAGGTTTATGCCTAAATTTGGATTAAGTTCCTTATGTGTTTGGTGTTCTTCAAAAGCAAATTGTGAATTATTTAAATAAAATAAGCACATGCCCATGTGTGGTTTTATAAGAGAACAGCCTCATAGACCACAATGACAGTTTAACTTCATTTAGTATTATTCTGATAAATAAGTTGTATAGGAATTCATCATAAGGGAGGAGAATATATCTTAGAAAATGTGATTGAGCCTAACTCATCTATACAAGACCGGCTTTTGATGTGAGGATTGTCCCCACTTATAAACACAACACATGTCATATCTCTAAGCAATGTGGGACTAAATCCACCCTTCAAACCCAACACAATGTAGGTGTCGGACGCTGCAACTAAGGCAAGTCAAATGCTACAATTAGGCAACCAGGTGTGGACCGCAATGAAGGTGTAATTTGCAACACACCCCTTTACGCCCAGGTCTCAATGACTTGAAGAGTGGATGATGCGGGAAACCCAACAACAGATCAAGGATAGGCTCTGATACCATCATAGAATGTGTGATTGAGCTTATCTCATCCCTACAAAACCAACTTGTAAGGTGAGGATTGCCCAAGTTTTAGAAACACAACACGGGTCATATCTCTAAGCAAAGAGGGACTAAATTTATTCCTTCAAACCCAACATAATGTAGGTGTTGGAGGCTGCAAATAAGGCAAGCCAAATGCCGCAATTAGGCGACTAGGGGCGGTCCGCAATGAAGGCATACTTTCCAACAATATACCATAAATAAATGTTGAAAAACAAGAAAAATCAAGCAAAAGAAAGATAAAGTGAAGCAAAAGATGAAGGCACCCAACTAGGTTGGCACTCCTGCATCCACACCCAAACTGCTCAACTCTACAAAGTATTATTATTAAAATAAAAACTAAAAAAAGTTTATAAACCCAAAAACAATGTTTTGGATTTATATATAAACAATTAGGAGTTCCACTGACCAATAACATTGTTTTCCACAATACATTTAAATAATTGAGAAACAAACAAGCAATGCCCAACATCTTTTAAGTACTTCATCAATATAACCAACATAAGATATTTTCCAAATGCCCATAACTCTCTTCCTTTTCAAAACAATATCAAGAATTCAAATAAATAAAAAGAACATACTGTAGCCATGTTCCTCTCAAAAGAAGAAAAGTTAAACTTAATTGCAGCATATTGATCAGCATCAAACGATTTCCTGTGTGCATAAATAATCTGCATCAAAGCAAAGCAGTAAACATGAATTAGTTTAACAATTTGAGATAAGTTCTGTACAGTCTGCGCAATGGATGATGAATGATAAAATATATATGAAAAAATCAATAAATATTACCTGCTGGAAAAGGGCACGAGCACCAGAAATAAGAAATTTAGGAAAATATTCCCCATGATGAGAGCAATTCCACAGATTGGACAGGGACACTCTACACTTGAGACATTGCACCCAAAACTCCTTGATAGCGTGTGAGCTTTTCCTGAATATGTGATGAACAATGATGAGAAATCCTGTAGGACGTGTAACGATGGATGTGACAATCTCATGACTCAATATCCACAAGTAACAGATGACAAATACTCATACACAACAAAACATACAGCCAGGAAAAATATGCACATTGACTAGTATTTAACCAGTATGTAATGGAAGAAAAATACCATGAGATTTAAATTCAATAGTGATTTGTCTACAAAAGTATTGGTAAATATCCTGTATTTAGGAGCGTTATTGTGGTTATTAATTAGGAGTGTTTAATGGTGGTAAATTCTCACATTTAAACAGAAAGACTTATCCATGTTCTCTCTGCTTCAGTGACATTCAATTATTGCAAGATCCAAGAACTTATTATCAGTAAAACTTAACATGAACTTATTAATAAACCATTTCTTGCAAAATTCATCTACCATTTTATTTCACGTTCGACAAATTTTGGAATACATGAGTCCCACATCGGATAATAAATAGCCTGAGCATATGTTTATAAGTGAGGGCAATCCTTAATCCTCATCCTACCAACCGGTTTTGTAGGGTTGAGTTAGACCCAACCATATTTCTTAACAAAATCTTTCATATTATTTCATTCTCAACAAGTTTTAGAACACGAGTGTAACAAATCTTTCATATTATTTCACTTTTGTGATATTGTCAAAATGTTCACTTTTTTTACTTGAGACGGCATAAACAGAATAAAAAGTATAAAACTTATGAATTAAAATTGCTATACTTCCTTAAATTTTTTTAAGGACCAGAAAAAGATTAATAAAAATGAGACCAATGAGGTATTAAAGCATCCAACATGAAAAAGGAAAACTATGATATATTTTGAAACAAATAGAAGCAGTATATAACAAAAATCTAAATGACAAATAAAAAGAACTCACGTGATCTGTAACACAGTTGAAGCACACACAGGCTGAATGAGCATGTGGGGTAGTGCAATACTGTTGTCAAAACCTTCAATATTGGAGAAATTCTGGTGTGCAAGAACAAATACGATAAATGGGTCAAAAAGCACACAACCACGAAAAACTAAATATGAAAAAAGAGAACTTGCACACACACTTACCTTAACAAAGTCAGGAAAGCATGCCCACAAAGACTCGTGCCAGTTAAACCACATCTCGAGAATAAAACTTGCAATTTTCATATTCACTGCAACACCGGCCCCAGGAAAAAATCCCAAAGAAAAATAAATTAAATAATCTTGAGAGCCTATTCACAAAGAAAAACTTTAATGGGACGAGTCTGATTACGTGCACTAACCTGCATCCATCGAAGTCCATGCATTCAGGGTCCACAAGATTTTTTGATGTGGTGAAAACATTTGTGGGGGTCTTGATGAGGAACTCAACGAAAATTTTAAAGCAGTGTCCAAAACGTTTGAAAGACGTCCCACAACCTATAACCAGATAAGCAGAGAAAATTATGTTTAAAACAACCCATGATGCATACAAACTACTTTAACAGAAAGAGTGTGATCTAATAAACCAATTCTTCATTTACATATAAGTGTAGATTCTCTCGGAAAATACAGTAACTACCAGAAAAGAAGGAAATACTATTAAAACTGAAACAATCTACCAATAAATAACTATATGGATATGCATACTTATTTGAGTAGCTAAACAGACAATCTACCAATAAACACATAAATAGCAAATTGTTATGAATATTACTTCCTGCAACCCTTCAAGTTCGTCCAAAGGCACAGATGTGAGCTCCTTTAGTAATTCCATGTCCCAGAATAGACTGGTAGCATCAGCTGGAGGTAACGTATCCTGCCAGCCCTCAAATACAGTCTTTTGGCACAACAATTCCGATGTAGACGAACAACAAGAAGCTAGACTTTCTGCATAAGTTGAAAGATCTTCGGATCCAGTATTCATTTTCAACTTGTTATGTTCGTGTTCTAACCTTCCTAACAGCACCTGTAAATCAAGCTCAGTAACAGATCAAAGAGAAACACGTGCACTTGAAGTTTTCAATGACAATATTAAAGACGTGAACCTGATATGCCTCATCTAACTTCTCAATAATATGAGCACCATCATCTTCATGACTCTGTTTCGCTACCATAAAAGAGGAGTTGGAGATATCTACATGGTTACAGAATAAAGAATGAAATAATAGTCATTCTCAGATAAACATATGAGCAATATATCAAAGGCAATCAGTGACAGAACCAAAAACATCCATGCTACATATTTTAAGAGGCTATCACATCTTCCATGGATTTTTATTATCAAACGCATATATAGGCAGACATAGGTAAAAATAACAATCATATGAAATAATAGTCAATCTTAAATAATATGAGCACCATCATCTTCATGACTCTGTTTCGCTACCATAAAAGAGGAGTTGGAGATATCTACATGGTTACAGAATAAAGAATGAAATAATAGTCATTCTTAAATAAACATATGAGCAATATATCAAAGGCAATCAGTGACAGAACCAGAAACATCCATGCTACATATTTTAAGAGGCTATCACATCTTCCATGGATTTTTATTATCAAAAGCTTATATAGGCAGACATAGGTAAAAATAACAATCATAGATGGGTATAACTTTGTAATCCATTGGGCTAAGACTTCTCGAGCGAACTATGATCATCATGATTCGTACAGCACATTGCCATAGAAAGCGTATACGCCAAAAAAAAGAACAATTTGTTTGTCTGGTTGACCAAGTCCTGCTCTCAACATGTGTTCGATGAGAACTTTCAAACATGAAATGAATCGACCACATATGCAGAATAAATATTTAATCATCCCAAAACGAATAATAAGAAGGATAGCTGCTGCAACACCAGAAAACTATTGGAACTACAAAACTATTTGAAAATATGAATCCATCTATGATAACTAAAGGATATTATCATTGCTGTTGAGAATTGAACTACTAATGTGTAGGTGAGGGGAATCCAATCAACTGTCTAGAACAAATTTTAAGGGAAAATATAAGACCAACATACCTTGCATTACAAGGAAGCGAAGATCGTGATCCAATGCTACGACAGCATCGGCATGATGACTGCTCAACATTCCTGAGTTTTCCCAACAGAGAAGTTAATTGGCTGCTAAATATCTATATACTAAACTTTCCCATGAATTAAAAAACAACAGAAAGGAATGCATAAGAAAGAAAACCTTGATTACTAATGTCTGCTCTCTTCCTTGGCCAAAGTGATTCCGACAATTTTAAAAGCTGCTGATTTTTATCATGTAAATCAAACGAGGAGGGCAAAAATGGATGACCACCATAAATCCACAGCAAGGATTTTTCTGAAGATGAAAATCTGTTCAAATTTTTGCTCTCCATCTATTTAAGGGAAGAAAAAAAGTTAATTACTTTCTGAAAATAATAGAAAATATAAACATTATGCTTAGCTTACCAAAAAAAGGTTTGCAGCTTCAGGACAGATAGTCATAAACTTCTCAGCATCTTTCAGCAAGGAATGCCAAGAAATTATCATCTGGTCAAACATTGAAGAACTGAAGTAACGCCAGAATAATACATGATCCTCAATAAGGTCAGAGTATAACTGTATTATATCATCAAAAGATGTATCTTCAATGAGCTTAGGAGTTGACTCTACGAGTTTCTTCAGGAATTCGTCTTCCAACACATGAAGAGACTTCAAAACTGGAAGAAAGTGACTCATTTCATCTGTAAGACTATCCGACCTCTCAATAATCCGTTGCTGGAAAGTTAACCTTAGCGGATCAAAGCAACGAATGGCATTACAGAGATATTTAACTTCTCTATTTGGTGCTTCCAAATGAATGAAATCAAGTGATAACAATGGCATCAACTGCATATCAACATCTACTTTGCTACGGCATAAAATATACTCCCAAATAGGATGTTTGATCATATCTCCTATCAGTTTATGGAAGTTACCGAAGGACGGGCAGAAAGGCTTCAGCTGAGAATTAAACCAATCAAACCTGAAAAGATATAACTTCAAATCACTTTCCGTTGCTTGTTCAATTGTCCAATTAGCTGCAAATATGAGCATTTTGTTTGTCAATTCTGAATTGAATTCAAATGCACTTTCACAGTGTGACATTGTCCCAATTGAAGTCTTAGGAAACTGAATGTCATGCAACATCCTCATGTCCATCAAATATGGTCTGACATGACCATCAGTAGTTTGTGAACCATCTCTCGAGCACCTTCTCTGAGAAACTTGGTATTCATGTAATGCATTTTGAGAACCCAGGAACTCCAGATACATGCAATTCTGTTTGATTGAAGCTTCTTTTGAGTAATATATATAATCTCTTAACCTTAATGTAACTGGCCATCCTCCTGGCAAGCCCAAAGGACATTCTGTCAAAGGATCATATCTAGACAAACCAGTTACTGATAAATATTTTGATTTTGCAGAATTGATAATTTCTTCCCCTTTGACATAGAATGACGAGAGGTATGTATGCTCCCAACTCAACTGTAGACTCCAGATGGGACGACATCCGTTCATGAGAAGCTGCCAAAATAGATGGACCCAGTGTGAAAGTTCAAGATATGTAATGGGAACATTGAGCTTGGAACCTTCACTTTTAGCATACATGTGGGCTCTGGCCATTGAATCAATCAATTGAGCAACTGGGATACCCGATAAACTGAGAAATCTCTTTACATCTTTGAATTCAATATTCTCAGGACTTCCGCTTATATCATCCAAAGCCCAGTATGGCTCCATCATAAATACTTCAACTCCTCTGTTACGCATAGCTCTAGAAACCTCGCCGTAGCGAGGATTAACTGTGAGAAACATGCGGAAATTTTGGTGTGGGTGGATAACCAACGGATTTCCATCAACAATTCCACGCTCATTGACCGTGATTGATCCATTAGGCTCAACTAAAGAATTAATCCTATCAAGAACCTAGAAACAAAAACAAGTAGGAAAAAAAATTAAAAGATACAGATCGATATTGCTATACACAATAACTTATGACAAATAATTTGTATCCAATACTTTAAATGGCTGATTGTGGATGATGGTGGCCAGCCAAAAATCTCCCATAAGAATATGGTAGATCGCACTATTGCCTATGACACAGAAGCATGGCTGCTACAATAAAAGTTTAATGCACAAAAGCTACCAAAAAAGAACTGAATAATATAATAAAAATAACTAAAAATAGAACACAAAAATACACCCTGATAAGCACAACTTCACACCCAAATACAAAGTATTAATATTATATGCATCACATACCGTGGGATTACATAAATTTGCATTCTCCAATACAATCCATTCCCCTCGCTCTATAGCCTTGATCAGTAATCCTGTAACCCATTCAAATTTTGTGGAAGCCAACCTTTTTTGATCATCTGCTTTGAGTTTTAAAATTCTATGCTTGACCAAATCAAGATCCCGGATTGAATAAGATAACAGAAGCGAATTCTTTTCTATATACAACTTCAATTTTTCAATGATCTCGTCTAACAAACTAAGAGAACAAATTATATTCCTCCAGTTTTCAAGATAACTTGAAGCAGAAGCTAAGTTCTCAAATTTAGAAGAAAAAGCAATCCATCTTCTATAAAAATCTGTTTCCTTAAAAGTTGCTTCATTTGAAACCTCCAGTTGCAAACTACAGAACTCATTAACATAGCTCCCTACTTGAGCAACAACTGCGCGAAAGTTACGCAAGGCATCATATTGTTCAAAAGATCCCAGTAATTCAGAAATATCAGTGGCGGATGAAAGATTTACTTCATTCAGTACATTGCCTGTTAGGGCAGCAAGTAATCTTAACAATTTAGTTTTCCCTGAGCATGATGGGCCAACCAAGATACATAACCATTGACGCTCTACGCAAAGAGCTGCAGCTTCCAAACTTTGACAAAGTTTAGGTTGTACCAGGAGATGATTGGTTGATGTAGTATAAGATTGTGTGATATTCCTCTTAATAGCAACATTCCCCACAAATAAATGATCTGAATTGAGTTGAACACGTGGATATGGATTTATAGATGGTGTTGCCTTAAATACCTCCTCGAAGACCCGTAAGACTTCTTTGCGATCAGCTGCCGTACGCATTCTTTGAATATAAACAATGTTCAAGAAGGAATGTAATGCCTCCAAATGCTTAGGTGCACCTAAATTAAACACACAATGAAACATCAAGATAGAAGAGATGAAATCTCCATGGGATATTGGTAATAAAAGGAAAAGCTGGAAAAACGAAGATTAATGAATGCAAATAACAGACCTTCAATTATCTCACAAGATCGAAACACATCGCGAAGATTAAATTCCCATGGGAAACCATCCTTTGCAAATTTTTTATTCAGCATGGTTTCTTCATGCATCCTTTTATTCAATAAGATCAACATTGAAAGTAAGGGCTCCGGGATAGCTGGAAATTTTGATTTGCAAATTGACAGATAATCATCCTCAACTAGCTCATCGACATATACCTATGATCCACAACCAAAGAGCAATTAATGCATCTTGTATGTTGAGCACATAAGAAACATGTTTACTAAAAAAATAACATATCAAAATACATTTCTACAATCATATATTTGGAAAGAAGGAAGTAATAAGATTTCCCTATGGTTTTGCAAGATTTAAGTAACTTAAGAGTTTGGATTTTTCTAGTTAATTTTGTTTTGAAATCCTCCTTCCACTTCTCGAGGCCACCATTTAAATAAAAAATATTCAACAATCATACCTTGGTAAATCGATTTAGGAAGGATCTTGGAAGGCCTTTCCGGCCACCACCTTGATGTGATGGATTCTGACATGCAAAAATTCTAAACGATGGAGAACACTTATAAGTATTACCCAGCTCCGGTATAAACACCTCAGCTCGATGGTCCAGAATAGCATTCAAACCCTGTGTCAAAGAGTTGTGTTACAACTCATTCTGTATACTACTGGTAAAACCCTTACCCTTCCCCCAACACAAAATTTGAAGAGAAATCGGAAAAGCAATAATTAAAGTAGAAAGAATATGATGGTGCTTATAAAGAGGGGATGAAAATGAAAACAGACGAACAGGTAGAGGTTAACATTTATCAAGAACTTACTTCTAAAACAGACTGTGGGGCAAGATTAAGCTCATCCAGTAAAACCCAGCAGCCTTCCTTCAAGGCCTGCACAGACATGATAGCTTGAAGTTAAATACATATCAAAAGCAGAGAAAAACACAATAACTATCATTTTAAGACATTGCAACCTGCAATAGAATCCCATCAGACCAAGAAAACTTCATCCCTTCATCACTTTCCACAGGTAAATCAGACCCCAGCAGATCCATCATATCAGTCTGCACCAAAAATACATAGAAAAATAAAAATCCACAAAGGACTTTGCAAAGACAGAACATGTTAGGTACCCAAAATTTGTATTGAAAAGATAGAACACTTTTATTAAGAAAAAAGAAAAATAATATGAGAGACCTCTCTTCCAAAGGTTTCCCCTTGTACAATAAAATCACTACTCGATTCACAAAGATTACAATAGTCTATAATAATACCCTCTTTAACTTCATAACCTGCCTGTTTATGCACAATAATCTTAACTACCCCATTAGCTATGAACTTAGCTTAAATTCTAACACTCCTTAGCTTTAATTCTAACACTCCCCCCTTTATTTTATATCCTAACAGAAACAAAGTTGGATAAATTATTACTGACCTGCTCAGATAAGTTTATCCGCACAACTCTATGCCCAGAATATTTTCCCAAGGCAGTGATTAAACTTGTTTTCCCAACACCTGGACTACCTTCAAGTAAAACTGGTAACCAGCATCCCATTAAAACATAAATATAAATATAATTTAAATGAGAAATTTGCTGATAGAATTGAAAGAGAGAATATATAGAAAAAAAGAGTAACCCCATGCCATAACACTCCATTCATGGTGGATTCCAGAGAGAAGGGTCAGACACACTGTGGATTTATGTCAACTGAGGACAGACTTATCTTGCATTAGCAAGACACTAGTACCATGATAACATAACCAGTATATAACAGAATATAAGGATAAGCAAGATGTAGATAAGAAAACATACTAGGCTTTGGAAGCTGCATAGCTCGCAAAACTCTAGAGGCATTCCTGCGGGTGGTTGGCGCTTTGAATTCAAACCCACCGTCCTCACAACTGCTGAAACCTATATAAGCAGAAAACAAAAGTCACGCAAAATAAAGCACATGTGGCTATCTATATGGCTGTATTTCAAAAGAAACAATCTATTAAAAAAGAGGGGGAAAAAAGTTAAAGTGTGGGAGAAAAGCCAATCCTCATTAACAATAAAAAGAAAATAAATAAATAAAACAGAAAATATATTCATATAAGATATCTCTCTATCTCTTTAACAATAACACACAAATGCGGCTAGATGACTGCATCTCAAATATATCTAGTAGAGACTACTTGGAGCAAATTAAGCTTTAATGTGACAGCAAAGAACTGAGCAAACAAAACTAAATCAAGCTGTTAAGAGTCCCACATTGGACAATATATGGCCTGAACTTGTGTATATAAGGAGGGGCAATCCTCACTCTACTAACCGGTTTTGTAGGGTTGAGTTAGGCCCAACCACATTTCTTAACATGGTATCAAAGCCTCGTTTAAGATCCGGTGGGCCACCTTCTATGGTTTCCGCTATCGGGCCACCCACCATTTATTTCCACGCTCCAGCCCTCCAATCCGTGAGGGGGTCTGTTAAGAGTCCCACATTGGACAATATATGGCCTGAACTTGTGTATATAAGGGGGGGCAATCCTCACTCTACCAACCGGTTTTGTAGGATTGAGTTAGGCCCAACCATATTTCTTAACACAAGCAACAGTATAATTTATATTTATTACCTTTCTGGATATAGAATGGGTCAATGCCAAATAAATCATCATGTTGCCTCTCATCATTATGTGGCAAATCCACGTTTGTGCCAAATTCACCCCAACCATAGTTCCCCATTCTTGAAAGCTTTGAATATAGTAAATTACTTTCATCAACCTGTAGCAATAATCCAGTTGCCATTTAGAGCAAACTTTTAAAAATAATAATGCGAAGAGCATGAATTAGAAACAATAAAAGATTGATTACAAGAGAAACAGGAGCACATGTATAATGAGTAGTAAGTAATATTACTCTTCATAAAAGTTATTCCGATCTAAGAGATCATACATGTGCTGCAAATCATTTTAAGGGAAACATTCTGACAAATGTCACACACACCAAAAACAACAGTTGAAGGGCATTAGATCTCCTAATAATCTTCAATAAGACATCAGTATTGGTCTTATTAGTAGCACTGCCCAATCAAATGACTTCACCTTAGAAGACTTGGAAATGAAAGAGAGATAATGTACGATGATAACAAGGGGAGAAACATACCCCCAGCTTTTGTAGAAGAAAGGATAAACATCTCTCTCTTAGCTCTCCAGCATCCGTTTTTGAAATTCCTGTCCCTGATAGGTTGGAAAACTCTAAGATCAGAAACAAATATGAAAGTAAAGTGTAATTACTCAAGGACTTCAAAGTGTGTAATAAAATTATTAAAATATGCTGTGACAACACAATTTATGTAATGTTTATATAGCTAAATAGTGTCTCTGCCTTGAATATCTTGTAGCCCATAAAATGGAGCTTACATGAAAGATTGCACAAACATTATCATCCTGATGCCAATTATATTAGTTATTCTTGTAAAGAACAGTACTTTCAACATCAGAAGCATTCTCTCCCAAGAAGTTTATTTTCAAGATTCTGAGTTCAAGTATGGAGTAAATTATTGCAATAAAAACAGCATTCATGCCTCAGCTTCAATAAACTATACAAACAAACAGATGCTAAAATTGAATGAAGACATATAGATTAGTGTAAAGTTGAGTATGATATTAAACATAAAGTAATCAAAATCAATCATTCAATATAGTAATGATACAAGAAATAAGAGAAGTTGAAGAAATGAATAATCACTACAAACTAAGCATACCTAGACTTAACCCATCAAGCAAAACAAGAAATGCTCCATGAAGAAGTGCATGTTCGAGTCCTAAGCTTCCTTCCATTACATCAAAAAAAGAAACCCAGGAAATGAGATCTCTGACAGTAAGCACTCTCCCTGGATGTAATTTGTTGAACCACTGCAAAATATAAGAGTAATAAACCAAATTAACAATAATATGTGACAAATCAATGAACAGTAATAGTAGAATAGCAACATAAAAATATACTTCTATGCTACAAAAATGCAAAGCAAGAACTTAGAGGCAACTTTAACAAAACCCTGAGCCTTTTTGATTAGGAAGAGACAGTTACATGGTTCAATCAAAGATACATAGAAGGAAGGAAACTAATCATCCTAATGTCCACTCTAACAAACTCAAAAGTGGTTACAGAAGACAAAACAAAGCTTATCCATAAAGTTGGAAATTTAACCCTCATTGTGGTCCACCCCTTGTCTCCTAATTGCATCATTTGAATTGCATTTGAAATTCCGCCTACATTGTGGTCTGTCTCAAGTTGCCTAATGTTGGCATTTGAATTGCAGCATTTAGTCCCACATCTAATGAGATATAGCCCGACATATTGCAAGTAGAGGTAATTCTCATCTTACAAGTCGATCTTATAAGGTTGAGTTAGGTCTAACCACAATACTAAGACATAAGAAATGTGGAAATTAAAGAATATTTTATAGAAAAACTAAATAAACAATATAGGGGAAAACAGAAACTACAACATAGCCTAAATAAATGTGTATGATATGATAAGGACAAGCTTCTAATAACTAGCCAAATAGCCAATGTAAAGTGAATGGTTTGTTTAACATAGGAGACAAACACATGGAATGCCAAGGGTGATCAGCAAAATTGGGGGATATTGTACGAGTAAAGATGTCTGATTAATGACTTCAACAGTAAATTTCCATGTAACATACCTCCCAAAAACTAATCATAGCATTAACAATGAGTAATAGTCTCTCTTGATATGTGGGGTCTTTGAACTTGGAAATTCTGCATTTAAATCAAATAAATCATAAATTAAATGCGTTCATCAAAAAACCTTTCCTCTAATAGTTAAAAATAACGGTACCTTTCCAGAGCAATTCCTCGCAGGTCATCTAGATCAATAACAGGGGGAACCCATATCTCTGTGAAGCGATTGCGTAGTGCTGGTGACAGCTCTTTCTTACCATAATCACCACCAGGATTCATTGTTGCAAGAACAAAGAAATTTGAATGTGCCACAACTTTCTCAAGATCAGGCCCTCCTTTCTCAGCCAAGGACTGCAGCCAAAGAAACGGAAAATTTAGAAACTAAAAGAGTGAGAGGAATTATGACAAAACAATAATGAAAAGAAAATATCTACCACCAGCAATAAATCAATTAAATTTACATTATCAATTATATGTACATACTCGTGTTAAAAATGTGCTCAAAATATAATATTTTAACAGAGTTTCCATAGAAGACGTGAAATCTGAAGCGAGAGCGCTCTTATCTGGAGGGAGAGCTCTCCTAAAATGCTAAAGAGGATAGCGGGATAGCCGATAATGAATGACTAAAAATCAGTGTGCAAAGTAAACATAAATACTTAAAAATAGAAAAATACAAAAAATTAAGAGACCGTCATATTAATCAATTGAACCTAAAGTACAGAGCAATAAAACTTAAACAGAAGAAAACATAACAGAATTGAACCAAAAGTAGGACGAACATAACTATTGTTTGTGAGAAAAAAATAACAGAAAGAACATAATATTACTCTAAAAGGCATTTATACTTTAAAAAAGAGAAGGGTTTAAAAAATGGCTTTGAGTATATTCTCCTCGAAACCCTAGTAGCGGTTGTGATAGCGGTTACAACTGCTATTGTTGGTGGCGGCTCGCAGGCCAAAAGCATCGCGCCAAACCCTACCGCCACTATTCCCCTATAGCGCGCTATTGACAGCATGGCCATAATGCACAAAAGAGTTCTCATATCCCTAGGTAAATCTTTTCGGTACGTTTTTTTGGGCAATCAAGGACAAGGAGCCTATTTCTTCTTTTAATTTTAGGTAAATCATTGAGCACACATGAACACAATCATCATTAAAACAATAGAAATAAGTATTGAGATTATCATTCAATACTCCATGAACAGTAATGCTCTCATATCCCTAGGTAAATCTTCCCGTTGCGCTTTTTGGGCAAGCAGGGACAAGGAGCCTCATTCATCTTTTAATTTCCGGTGCATTAACTAAACTAACACAATCATCATTAAACCAAAAGAAGGAAGTAATGAACCCATACTTCAATACACCGTGAACAATAAAGCTTGATGTAAAACATCTTAAACAGCAAGTTCAAAGAAAAATGTCTACATATAAAATTGACTTACTAGCGTCCTTTCTGGCTCCAACACACTATTCAATCTCTCAAGTACACTATCATCCGCCAAGGATATCTCATCCACTAGAAAGAGATCACCATCTTTCATTGCTTTTACAAGAGGACCATCCTGCCACTCAAATATGCTCTGCCACTTATGATGCAAGACATCAAGGTTCAACTTTAACTGCTCAAAAGCATAGAGGTCTTCTTTGCTGACATCAGCACTACAAACTCGGCCCCCTTTATATTTCATTATCATAATATTCAGTAGTTCAATAGTTGAAGAAGCTTGATCTATGCCAGAAGAAATAAATTGTGCCTGAAAATGACAAATCAGCACTTGCTAAGCATAGAAAGGAATGGCATTCTGAATGCAGGGAAATATATATTATATATATATATATATATATATATATATATATATATATATATATATATATGTATATGTCAACTTAAATGCTAAAGGTCAACTTAAAATCTCATATCTGGTCTGGATGGAGAATAATCAAAAGAAAGATGACACTCACATGGTTTTCAGGATAGTGTGTAAAAGCCTTTAGTTTCTTCAACTGTTCAATGGTCTCTTCATAGTTAGAAATCAATCTAAATTTGTCTCGTATAGGACGAAAACCCTGCAAAACATCTTCTAGTCAATATTTCTGATAGTACTATTGCGTAGAAATAAATACAAATCCAAGTCCCTTTTCAAGTGTCGGTATAAGTTATAGGAATACTCGGACGAAAAAACATAAAAAACCAACCCCTATAAAATCAGATGTTTCTGTATACTGATGACAATTCAAGATATGTAACTTTGACTGTAAGTGAGCATTTAACAACTGACAAACAGTGGTCTTCCCTCCACCTGTTTCCCCAACAAGTAGCACAGGCTCACGTAATTGAAAGCAACGCTCCACGAGGAAGTATAGTTTCTCCATACTTTTAGTCAAGAGTACACTGCATATGCAAAAACATCAGGAAGAGATAATGAGCCAAGGACTTCGGTCAACACAGAATATGCAAAACAATAAGCCAATACCTTCCGAGGCTCTCCGAACCCCCTAAACCAATAACTGAATTGGAAGAAGAGCTTTCTCCAGACAATATCTGAAAAACAGTTAAGAAGCTTGCTGAGGATATATTTATAGTTCATCCTTTTCAATCCTTAGACAACAGAAACTACCATAGATTGCCCATAATCACTAAAATAAATAGGTATTCTGAATTTAAATCCAAATAATGGAAAACAAATTGAGTGAATCTTCACTGGAACTTCACAATAAATGGCTGGTTACAACTTGAACTATTTCATGCAATGATAAACTTTAGTCAACAAGTATGCACTTGGAAGTAAAGGGTAGGAAAACGCAGAGGCAGCTCAACGCATACAGAAAGAAAAATAACAATACCTGATCATATAAATTTTGTATGTTTAGTTTAACCCGAAAATGTTTTTCTAGAACTTCTTGAACAATAGATTTCTCATCCTCGTTCCGGAGCCGTTCTGCCAAAAGATAATAACCATCTTTCGCCAAGTCTTCTTGAGATTTACAAAATCTTTTGTAACGATCAGCCCAACGAAACAAGTCGCGAGGAGTTATAAATCCATGTTTCCCAGCAAAGACTCTGCTACTCTGTCTGTGCATCCGAAGCTCCTTCATTACTTCAACCATTTTTGAGGCATAACTTAGTGGAATTTCACATCTCTCCCCCAATATCTTGCTCAGCTCATCATCAGGAATCTCACCAACTTGAATCTCTATGAAACGGTTGCGAAATGCCCGAGACAACATTTTTCGCCCACCATAATGTGTAGGCGGATTTTGAGTTCCAAAAAGCATGAAGTTCGGGTGTGCTTTAATTGTTTCTTGCAGTTCAGGAACAAAAAGCTCTCTGTTATCATCAAGTAATCGATTCAATGCTTCCAGCACATCAGATGGAGCCAAGTTAAGCTCATCCAGTACAATCCAGTAGCCATTTCTTACAGCTTTTACCAAAACACCTTCATTGAAAACAAGCTTTCCACTAGCATCAGTTATATAAGAACCTAGATACTCTTGCAAATCGGTGTGTTCATGATTATTGATTCTTACAAACTCATGCCCAGTCACGGAAGCAAGATACTGAACAAGGCTAGTTTTCCCACTAGATGTTGGTCCCTGTAAGAGAACAGGGTATCTCTTTATTAGACCAGCTCGAGCCAAATTACCAAGATGCTCCTCAACACTTTTAGTTTTGACATAGTTTCCTGAATATCCATCGGATTTGAAGGTACTTAAATATCTGTGAAAAGGTACATGTGAAGGCATTTTTCCCCCCAATAAAAGAGATAATAGCTTTTGCCTCATTAAGTCCGCACTAGATCCATCCAACAAGGTGAGGAAAAACAAACTAAAGCCATCATATAAAGCCTTCTGAAATCCAAAATCTTTCTCTGCTTTCCTTGTATACTCTAGAGCACGATAAAGGGACCTTAAACTGTATTGAGGTTTCTGATTAGCACCATCCTGCAGCCTCTCTTCAGATTCCTTTTTCGATTCTTTATAGAAACGCACAATTTTATTCACCAGCTGTATATGGCCACTATTAATGAACTGACTAATAAATAGACTTAAATCATTATCGTCCAGAACTTCATCGACAAAATATTCAGTAAATCTACTCCTTAATGACAAGGGCAAATCCCGTTTCCCTGCATCAGTTGCTGGATTCATACAAGCAAATATACGAAAGTTTGGATGACGGTGTATATAATCAATATCACCTCTTTCAGCTAAACACAGTGCCCCATTTTCCCCTTCTAGAACGCCAATTATTCTCTGCAAGGTTTCTGGAGGAGCCAAATTCACCTCATCAAGCAAAATCCACCCACCATTTCTAAGAGCAGTTACAAAACTTCCTTCTACAAATGAAAACATCATCCCAGAAGATGGATTATTTTTACAGAAACTGTCAAGTTTTATAGAAAAACTCTCCCAGGCTTGGAATATTTCTTCTCCTAAAGGCCTTTTACGCTTTTTGGATGGTCTAGCTCTTATATGCTTCTGTGACCCCTCAACTGTTAGTTGCATTCCTCGAAGTAAACCTGCCCAATCCTTGTTATTTAAACTCTTCTCTAGATATTTACGAACTTTTGAATTTTCCTGTATATATCAAAAAAATAAATAGAGCCATTAACAACAGCTAAACACAAATATATATAAGAAATACCTCTAGAGAAAATGTCCTAGTGAATCGAGCCTTAAATAACAGTTAAACACAAAACACAAATAAATATAAGAAATACCTCAATAGAAAATGTCCTAGCAAATAGAGTCTTTAATTCCTGATAAAGGTGGGAGTAGACAAACTGTTCATCCACAGGCTTGAATCCTCCAAGTAAGTCAGCAACATCACTTTGCTGACTCATGTTCTGGAAAAAAAATGATAAACAACATCATGTCTCACCCAAAAACCTTAATAAAATTTCAAATAACACAGCAAATAATAGAGCAATATGTAACAGACCAAAACAGTAAGCTTCTGACCAAGCCTTAAAGCCAAATTTTGAACAAGTGTAGTCTTTCCGGTACCAGTTTCTCCAACCAAGAGTACAGGTTCATTATGCTTGACAGAGCAAGCTATACGCTCTAATATAAACAAAGAACTACGGATCTCAACAAATGGTATTCTGTGTTCATGTGACTGCAAATGAAAAATAAAAGTAAAGTCAAGGAAACATGAGACCTTTCCGGAGAAGTTATATCATCGTTAAAAATTGTCAGCATACTATACTTACAGGTTCTTTTTTGTACTGGAGTAAAACCCGGCCTATTTTTAAACCTGCGACAGAATCCTGCATTTACCATCATAAATGAGAAACTGATGAGGCAAAATAACGTAGCAAAGGCTAAAACATCAATAAATAAAACCTGATATATTGGTTTGTCAAGGGGATATAAGGTCTCAGCAGCAGAATCCCATTTTTTCCACAACTTCCCTATCTCTTTCATTATTGATAACCGGTTATCAAATGAAGATGGAAAGGCCGCAAATACATCAACAGCCTGAAATGAAATAAAAGCTACACACATGAAGTAACTCAAGTACATGATAAAAAAGTTAAGAAACAAAAACAAAAAAAAAAAAACAGACCTCTGTAAATATATAATTACATTGCTCTTCAGACAAGCTACTATCAGAGCAGAAACCTAACCCAGTAATTCTTTTACACCATTTTAAGAGATCCCTGCCACGGAGAACCAAATGGACGTTAATCAAAAGAAAAGTAACAATAGCACAGGCAGCATATAATTATTCTTAATACCTTAACGAGAACCTGCCGAGACAATAGACAGAAGAGCTTTCAGGGTGAAAACCCGCTATTTGAAACATGGAAATATTGTTGACCCTTTCAAAGGTTTCTGCCAAAAATATCAAAATATTTTATCACAAGATAATAAAAAAAGGAGTTTGTATCAACGGCTATGATTTTAAAAAAAACAGATTGCCAACCATATATTATCAAAATTGTAAATCAATACCTATAAGTTCACGTGCATGTAGCTCCAAATCAGGATACCTCACTTTGACTATCTGTTGCAAATCTTCATTTTCTGGTGGTTGAATTATTATTCTTTTCCAAAGGACACTAAGTGAACCTTGACCTTAAAGGACAGCCCAAGTCAGGATCTAGTTCATAATTCCAACACATAAAACAATAGAATTTTAAATCAACAACAATAGCAACCAATAATTCCCACTCCATGAACTCTACAACATTGATCAAGAGATATCATTAGACTATATCAAAAAAACAGGCTATTAATTGTTTAATTCTTTCAAAACCTACTATTTATTAGAACTTGCAGATATTTATTTTAATGACTCAATGCTATCAAGTAATGGCTTCACTCGAGTTTGGGTAGCATTTTATTAACAACTTTTGGGGAAAATAAGAGATACCCAATTTTTGGGAAAAACAAGTGATGGATTCACTCATGTTTGGGTAGCATTTTCTTTCATCTGACATTCATCCATCTCTTGAAAACAATCAATAGTTATCACCCCCAAACTTCAAATGAATTTATGGTGAGAAAGTAAATGAATAAACAACACAATATACCCCAACATAGAAAGAAATACAAATATTACAAATTAAAATCATGAATTGTGAAGGTAAGAACCTGCACTCTCAGAGGAGTCAAACTTAGAAACAGCAATAGTTGAAAACATCCTAAAACTCTCTGCCACTTTTATTACCTGCAGAATTTGGAATACTTAAACAATTGATGACCAGTAAAGAGGAGTTGAGACAATAGGCATTGAACGGTAGAATTTATCCATCTAGAATTCTAGTAAGGTGTACATTCATTTCCTAGAGAAAATATTTATCGTATGAAATATGATCACTGGTAAAGCAAGTGTGGAAAATGGCAAGGGATTCGGCCATTGTACATTCATTTCCTAGAAAAAATATTTATCGTATGAAATATGATCACAAACAATAGATGCGTGTTACACACATCAGAATGATTGATGTTAAGGATGCAGCCTACAAAATGCAACATGTCATTTGATTGACCAACTGCTTGAATAATAAGACCATCACATACTGCTACGTGTGGACCTAAATTTTCAATTTTGAAGTCTTGTGCATGTTTGGCAAAGGCCTCGAACTTTTCAGTCACGAAAAAATAAAACTACAAAAAGTTAGAATTTTATGCATTTAAGTATGGTCTTATGCTCAAACTTGTTGGCTGGACACCTACCAGGTTACCACATGCTTAACTGATTGTCATAAAACTTTTGGATTTTTCTAGGGGTGTAGTGAACAATGTTTTTTTCTAGTCATCATAAAAAAAAAAATGTTCTAGCATACAATGCCATAATTGCTTTAAAACCAAACATTTTCATCACCCAAATGTTTGTCTACTTTAGTTGTTACTTGTATCACTTCAATGATGATGACTTAAAATGCCATATTTTCTTATTAAATAAGGTAAGAATAGAATGCAACATGGAATCCACACAAAAGTAGCCTAGAACATGAAAGTAGCCTAGAACATGAAAGTATTTAGATAACAAAGAATTGTTGCATTATATGAAATGATCTGCTTGTTGTTCATGGACCAAAAAACCAAAAACTGAATACAATTTACTTTATTTAAGAAAAGAAGAAAACAGCAAAAAAAATCACCTCCCCTCGTTCTGTCATAAATGAATCTGCCCCTTCTAATAAAGGCAACAAAATGGAGTGAACATCAGATGGTGCTTTGTTGATATCCTCAAAAACAATCCAAAATCCGTTCTGCACAGCCTGCAATAATAAAGACGGTACACAGAGATGAAATTCATGTTAAGTTATCTTGGGACAGATATCAAAATATCTGCATGAGTTAGATATGAATGCAATAGTCATATCCAAACCTGAGTAAGTGACCCAGGCTGCCACCTAAACTCTCCAGGCCTATCCGTACAGACATATCCCCCAACCAATGTTCTACCATCAATCTGATCATCCATTTGGATAGACAGAACTGCATAAGAAAATAAGAGCATAAACAATTATTAACATAAACTGGTAGGTGAAGGAACACATTGAGTTGAAGAGAAAGAAATATGAAGACTAAAGAGGATAAGAAATCCTAGTAAAATAGAGCAAAACATTGAAGATGAAAACAAGCATGAAAAGGGAGAAAAGCAGTGAAAGATTTCCAACTCCTCACGACCTCAGCATATCTGTTAGACAAACCCTGTAAGAATGACCATGAGCAATCCACACCTTTTTATTGCACCCATGAATTCACAAAATGAACAATAATTTCCCGGAATAAAATACTTAAGGTGGCTTAGAGGATAGCGCATCTGCTTACAACCTAATTTTTTTTCTTCTGCTAACTGTATTTGAGTCCTAATGGAATTTTATTTGACTGAGAATTAAAAAATAAATAAATAAATAAGGGGCTTCAACCAATTCCACCATAGCATGTCTATAATAAAGACAGACATTATTATCATTTTGGAGAAAGATATCATGACTAGCTAGCCTTCAAAAATTGAGGAAAAAAAGGAAAAGAAAATCTAAGATATGATCTTCCAACTAGACATGCTCAGTCAAATTAAAGCCATGAGCAAACAAGAAATAGAAACTACTAACATTAAAAGGTAAATATTATAATGTACCTTGGTTACGACTATCCTCAGCCAGCTTAGCTATAAGAGCAGATTTTCCAGAACCAGAGGGGCCGTATAAAAGAACCGGCCACTTCTGACTTGCAGCTAGTAGAACTCTTTCATAACTTTTCTTTACAGCTGATGTCAATATGAATGTATAACTTACAAATATATCATCCCTAAAATGATATACAAGATATCAAAAATTAAATGGTAATTAAAATGAAATATAAAGTAATAAATCAGTTGAAAGAGAAACTCAACAAAAAAAATAAGTAAAATCATAAAAAGGAGTATTTAAGAAAGTTCAAACACTATAATTGGAAGCAGCTGCACTGTGTTTAAGTTATACTACTGAGTAAAATTACACAAAGCAGAAATAGACCAAAATAGAGTAAAATAAGGTGTACCTTGTGACAGCTCTTTTGGTCCTAAAAGGCGGTTGCACCTCGTATACCTTTTGTGAACCAACAGGATGATAATTACATCTTAAAGAATTTAAACAGTTCTCTTGATTGAAATCCATATTACTATTAGGAGAGTCTGCTGTTGGTTCAACCAACCAACCAGCTCTCTCTAGTGTTGTGTCCCCACAAAACTCTTCCCAGCTGAATAAGGCAAGTCGAAGATTGTCATTGAACATGCATTGCATTTTGAGTACAACACCAAAGCAAAAAAAATTATACAATACTGACCGCGATAAACAGGCAAATGCTTCCTGAGCTTCAATATTCGAACTTTCACTAGCTCTTGAACCTAATTTGAACACAACTTTTAATATATGAAGCCTGCACCATATCAGGTCTGATTCGCAAGGCTTTTTTAAGGGTTCTAGAAAACAAGACCAGTCCCAAAGCTTTGAGAATTTTTCAGGTTTCAAAAGAAGGAAGCGGTATGATATGCGAGCAACATGCAATCCATGGGGCTCACCCTGAAAAAAAGAGAATATTACTAGGTAATACACTGACAGAAGCATATCCCAACCCTCTTTCTCAAATAAAAAGAAAAACATCACAGATGTACTGACCATAACTTGCTCCCCTGAAAATCTTTCAAACGGAGAAGGTGCAAAACTGAAATAGCTTAATAGAGAACTGCACAAAGAGCAAATTAAATCACAATTTTTTAACTTCTTAACAAATAACAAATTAATTAAGAAATGGTACATTCAGATCACTATAAATACTGTATTCGGTTTATTAGAAATTTTAAATAAGCAACAGATATTATCCATCCATTATGAAAAGGGTATGCAGTATAGCTTCAAAAATTAGAATTAATATAAGTATATGGCCTTCAAAAAGAGCCAGCATATTATAATATAAATTTCCAAATATATAAGGAAAATTATTACCAAGGTTAAATTGTTGATAATAATCATCACTTTTCTTTTCTTTTTATAAGTAGTTTTCTTCCCAATGCTAAAATGGAAGAATTATTACAAATAAACATAAATACTATCCATACACTCATGTATAGACACTGCACACAAGCACGCATTGGATTATGTAGCCAAAAAATCGCCATAAAATATATTATATCTTCCTAAGAGAAGGTACAGAGATGAGATATAGAAATAGAAATGGAAAACAAAAATAATCATGCGATAAATCTCTCTCCAGTTCCCCACAGGCAGGCGTATGCAGATATCTACATTTTCGTATTTTAAATATAAATTTTCCACGTAATTGCAATATAGAAACACTGCATAAGCATTCAGGAAACAAAAGAAGTAACTATTAAAACTTCAAATAAAAGTGTTCAATTATTACAAAAGGCTATTTTAAAATCCTAATTTACAATGACAATAATTAACACTACTAACAATTTTTTTAATCAATCAAAAAGAGGATATAAGGCACCGTATAGATGGCTCATACTACCAACATTTAAAAGAAATAATACCAACCTCAGCGGTACAAGACCCATTTCAAGAGCACGGCAGAAGGCAAAACAAGCATGCTCATGAAGATCAAGACCTCTTCCCCTTTCAACACAGTACTCTACAACATTGGCAACATCATCCAAGACAATGTCAAAGTCAATTTCCATAGCATCATCCACAGTATTAGACCTCAAATTCGGTACAAGATGAAGTAAAGCAACAGCTTTATCCACAAAATTTCTAACAATTGGCCGGAAACATCCCGCCAATGGAACTGTATAACTAGGATGCAGAAAAACCCCCACTAACTCATCAACCAATTCCTCTTCAGTAACCAAGCTCCCCTGTACACAACAATAAACTAACAAATAAATACAAAATTTAAGCAAAAACAGTTCCATACTAATAACAGCTTATATTAAAATCGCAAATGCTCATGTGTATTTAAAACAGGATTTAGATTAAGGTATCAAAAAAAAATTATGAAAGTAGTTGAATTCTCTGTAGTACGGACACCTCTAAAAAAAGGAATGTCAGTACACTGACACTGACACGTGATTACTTTTCAAATTATTACTGATGTCGGTATGGTTTTAGTGCTTCATAGGTTGAATTGCATTCAAATTTTCATTTTACAAATAATTACATTAATAAAGCACTTGAACTTATATACATGTAGAAAATGTAAAAAATAATAATAATTGAATTGAATAAAAAAAGCAGGATTGAAGATTGAAGCTATGCCTTGTGTGCTAACGAATCAATCTGAGGAACTGATTGAAGCTTTGGACAACGATCAAGCAATCTCCGAAGCGAAGAATGAACGCTGAAACTCCCGTCAATTGACATTTGAAGCTGAAAACACTTTTCAAACAAGGTTGAACTGTTAATAGATTAGTGAATATATAAAAAACAAAATCGAAGATTAAACAAAGATATATTTCTTCTGTTAGATGAAATTCGGTGTTTGAGTTCGCGTTGAAGATGGTTGAAGCTGAAGAATTCGAGAGTTTGATGATATTCAAAGGTTCCGTCGGAAAAAAAGCTGTGAAATCAGAAATGAGGTGAGGTGAAAGCCGTGAAGGGTTTTGGGTTTAAGCTCTGTTTTATATAGTTTTCTCGGAAGTCCGTAATAATTAAAAATCATTTTATTAACAAAATAGAGAAATAAGAGTTAATTTGGAGCAGATAATTGGAAAAAAAATTATAAACCATTTAAATGATTAAATTGAAATCTTTTTTTTTTTGTTAGAGAATTAAAATTATTTATTGTATAATTTTTATAAAGTTTATAATTTTGGGTCAAATTAAAATTTGAAAATTATGGAGCAATTTGCAATTTTAAAAAATTAAAGGGATAATTTTTAAATTTTGAAAATACTAAGGATTAATTATTTGATAGAGAATTGAAATTATTTATTGTGTAATTTTTATAAAGTTTATAATTTTTTGTCAAATTAAAATTTGAAAATTATGGAGCAATTTGCAATTTTAAAAAATTAAAGGGATAATTTTTAAATTTTGAAAATGTTAAGGATTAATTATTTGAAAATGCTTGACATCAAATTTTAAATTTTAAAAAATATGGGGATTAATTTGCAACATGGTCCACCTTATTCTTAAAAAAAAAATATGACCAATTGAGCCATATCCCTCAAATATTGGGTATCTAGTTTTTTCCTAATGGAGTACTTGAGGCCCCCAGTGGCCATTTCGACCAATTCGTGTTCAGGTATTTGTGTAAAAACACCTAGCCTTAAGTTAACGAACCTTATTCAAGTAGCCATCTATAGACTCTGTGAATTTTCGTTTAATACTAGCTGATTCCTTGAGGTTGATCTTTGTCTGCCCCATATAGAATTGTATGGAACATTCTTTCAAATTGAATCCAAGTATGAATCGAATTTGGAGGTAGGGTTGTGAATCAAGTAAAAGCGTTTTTAGTAAGTGAACTTGGGAAGTACTTTATCTTAAGGTTCTCATTGTTCGAAATTTACCCAACCTCTATTAGATACCTAGCAATGTGTTCGACAGTAGACTCAGTGGTATCCCCCAAAAACTTGGTAAACTTAGGGAATTTCCATCTAAACGGAAAGTCCAACTGAAGAATATATTCTGACAATAGTGAAGTATAATTTGGTCGTCGAAGACCAAAATTTACTCTATTTCGTGTCATTATTCTTTCGACTATGGCTGCAAGATTATTATCTGATGTCATATCATCACGTCGAACTTGTTGTAAGACGTTGTCAGCATTTTGGTTCCTATTGATCACAACTACCCTTGGTTGATCTTCTTCCACTAGGATTTGTGGTTGACGCCTAGGGGGTTCGATTCTAGGTTGTTCAATTATTTCCTAGTTCATCCAAGGAATATTCCTTTGGTTTTGTTGGACCTGATTGATAGTGGGATCTTCTTTGAAGGTTACCCCTTGATTATCCACCATATAATCCCTTTGTGGGTGTCGAACAGGTTGCGACACACTAAAGAATTCTGCAAAGGGCATCATTTGTGGTGCCATTTGTTGATTGGTTTAGGTAATGTTTTAGATCAGAGTGGGGAAAATTGTCCCCATGGTTTGGGCCAAAGATCGGACCATTTCATGGTTACTCTCGTCCACTTGTTTCCTAATAATTGCTACAGAATTATTATTTAGATTAGTAATTTGGGTGGAATAATTCATGGTTATTAGACGGTGGCACGAATCTAAAAGTGGCAAATTAAAAAGTTTTTCAAATAGGTCGGGAAAGGTCCCTTGAAAATAATCGTCTAAAACAATTTGTTATTGGAAGATCGGATATGCGTGAAAACCAAATGGAATTCTAAAGTTGTCCGAATCAATTTAATACTAATCAATCACTTAGAATACCTAAATACTTGATACTACTACTTCCAATAATGTGAAGGAAAGAGTAAACAAGTACAAAACTAAAGTAATTATGTGGTGTTAATTTTGTCAAACACTTGGTGTGCACAACACCCCAAGGTCAAACTTCAATTGATTTAATAGTGTAGAATTTTCTAAGTGGCAATCAAACTAATTACCATAAGTGTTTTGGACTGGGCCAACGCAGTATGCGTCGAGAAGAGGCTCGGTCGTTGGGCACAGCCCAATACAAAGAGACGTGGGGAGAGCATCCCACCCACGTGTTGCACGTCACCCAACTGTCCACTATTGTCTCCTGATATTTAGGGGCAGTTGAACCAAGGGCAAGACCACATGTCAGGTCTTATCTACTCCTACGCAATCCTTGGCAGTTCTTCCTAGGCCTAGCTAATTCAACCCATGAGGAGAATCTTGGTCCAGCGTTGATGGCACACTATAAATACCCTTTTTCACCAGAGGGTCAGGTATTCTAAACATTCTATTATCAACTCTACCTATCATGTACTTGCACTTTCTCACTTTGACATCGGAGTGTCTTGCAGGTACACCCCTCAGTTCACCACCGTAGCTGCTCATCACTGGAAAGTCCCTCCTGATCTGGTCAGATCAGTGGCGCCGTCTATGGAAAACTAAAAGTTTTCCCCATCTTTTGAAATAGAAGACCAAAACTTCACCTCGTCTCTTCAACCATCCAGCATGACCAGCGAACACGATGACAACCGCGCCCATGGCCTCGTCAACTACACCACAGGTGGGGACGAAGATCAACATGTCACTCATGAGTCTGACGTAAGAGACAGACAACCTGGCAACCCCTCACCCGAACCCGAGGCCAATGGTGTAACACCCCATTTTTCCCAACCTATAAAATAATGGTTTAATTCGAAAAATCAGAGTTTTTATTAGTGGAATGCCACATCAACAAAATTTACCAACAAAATCTTTCAATAAAACTGTGAAAAAGAAATTTGTTAAACATAGGCAACATGACATCAATCACCGATAAAATCCACAATATCTTAGGTTTATAAAACTTCCAACAAAGTTTTAAAGATACGTAACAAAAGTAAATAAATAACAAAAATGATCCCCGTTTCGTGTTACGTATCAGATCATCCTAAGACTCGAACAAGCAACAACATCCCACGCACTCTCAGGTACCTGGATTATTTGTACTTCCAAAGAAGCACGCACACAACAACAAACAACAAAGGGGTAAGAAACAAATTCAAATATTAACGGTGCATAAAACATATTTAAGGGTAGTTTCTTACACAAGCAACATATACAACAATAATCACACCAATAATTATGCAACAACGAAAACAACAATAATTATGCAATGTTACTTAACAACGACATGATGCATGTGATACCAGTTTTTTTCATTCAATCGAACATGGATAAATCACATACGCCCATCCGACAATGATTATCCCACCATTCTCCATAACGGAGTACGGATGAATCGCATACGCCCATCCGGCAATGATTCTTTCCAACAATAATATAACAATGTATGTATGACCATGAATATGCCTACAATATGTATAAACACCATATTATACATCTATATGATCCTTCCGATCAATATCCAACAGTAGTTTCACACAATTCACCAATACTAGCCTCACGCGACTTAACCGATTATTCAACCAGTTAAATACACCTAAGTTCCCTATTTATTCCATTCCTCGATATTAATTCTTGATTAAATATGTCTTAAGGTCCATCTCAATGTTTCATACCAAAAGAATCGGCCACGCACGCGAAATCGGGACAAAAATCGCAAAACGACAGATTTTTTCCTACCACTCTGGTCATACGCGTATTGGCCCAAGCCATACGCGTATTGGCCCAAGCCATACGCGTATTGGCCCAAGCCATACGCGTATGGACTACTCCTACACCCTTTTACGCTGTCTATAAGCATAGTACAAGCCCCAATATTGGTCATTACGCGTATGGTACCTCCATACGCTGCCTATTACGCGTATAGCCTCTAGCCTCTCACGCGTAAGCTACGTAAATGGGCAGAATGCCCTAAAATTGACCTCCCATACGCGTAAACTACCTTCCTTACGTGTAATGATGCCTTCCACACGCACTTCATACGCGTATGGACATGCCCCATACGCGTATGGGCATAACCATGTATTTTCTGTGTTTTTCTTCTTTGTTCCAGATCTTTTTCTTATGCCACTCGTTTTCACACTTCATACCAGACCTATGATTGTTTCTATATCATTTTTACACTATTATTCATGTTCTTCTTTCATCTATCATTACTAGGTTCAATTCCATACGTAGTCAAGATCCAGATTTGTCATCTATTTCTGCAATAATTCCAGATTCATACAACAATGCAATATACAAAATATTCACAACAATATTTCACCAATAATCCACAAAATCAGATAATTCAAAGCATAGATTTGTAACAACATTCATAACAACATACTTATCTTGATTAGATTATACCTAGTGGGGGGATGTTCTTTGCAGCTCTCCATAAGACGTTACGCAGCTTGTTATTGACGGATGCGTTCCAAATTTGTTTCCACACTTTCTGACTTTGAACATCCGACGAACCAGGTTGAGCCAATTGCTTTTATGACATACATAGATGGTATATTGATCGAACGGAGTACTCCCCATTTTTATCGTGATGACAAACCATCTCATCAACCACATTCCGAACAGACAGAGGTATCCTAAGAATTGCTTCAGCTTACAATCTTCCAAAGTTTTCAAGAATGAAATCAAACTTCCAGCAACAAAGATCATGGTCAATAAGATCATAGACCTTTGAATTCAAATTAAGTCGGTCACTATGTTCGATGATTTTGAAACCTGGGATCTTTGGAATCCATCTGTCCGTAAGGGTTACAACTTTAGCGCCATTTTCTATTCTCCACCTAGAGTCTCTCAAGACTAGATCCCTCGCACTGCAGATGCTTCACCAAGCGTAACTAGGGGAATAACCCATTTTACCTCCCTTTACATCACACTTTGGATAATACCTGCCCTTTAGAATCCTTTCCATAAGTGAGCCTTCTCTAGTAAGTAATCTCCAGAATTGTCTTCCCAATAAACTAGTATTGAATTCACTGATACCTCGAAAGCCCATTCCGCCCTCTTTTTTCGATTTTTCCAGCATCTCCCACTTCAGCCAGTGTATCTTTCTAGCTCCATCATTAGAACCCTACCAGAAATTTGCTATGAGGCCTTCAATTTCCTGACAAATAGCTTCCGGGAGCTTGAAACAACTCATGATATAATTAGGAATTGCCTGGGCCACCGCTTTAATAAGGATTTATTTTCCGGATCGAGTAGGAAACTTTTCCTTCCACCCCTTTATCTTCTTCCAAACGTTTTCCACAACTAGAGCAAAAATTTCCTTCTTTGACCTTCCGAACACAACTGGAAATCCAAGATACTTTGTGTGGTCATTCACAGTCCTAACACCCATCCTAGACCGAATCAAATTTTTTCCTTTTCCCACACATTTCGACTGAAATAAGCCTCACATTTATCTAGGTTTACCAGCTGCCCCAAACTCCTTTGATATTTCCCAAGAATGTCCATAACAACCGAAGACTCAACTGGATTTTCCCTTGTAAACAGAAGAGAATCATCCGCAAAAAACAAACGAGAAATATAGGGGGCCTGTTGTGCTATTTTCAAACCATGTAACCTTCCTTCCACCACTGCTTGCTTAATCAAACTGGAAAGCACATCAGCACAAAGAACAAACAAATAAGGTGAGATAGGGTCCCCTTGAAAGAGACCCCGAGACGGTGTAAAACTTTTGCAAGGCTGCCCGTTAAGGAGAACTTTGTAGGACACTGTGGAAATGCATCTCCCAATCATATTTGTAAAATGAGTAGCAAAAACCATAGAGGTCAGAACTTGGAGAATAAAGTTCCACTCTAATCTATCGTACGCCTTTGACATATCAAACTTCAAAGCCATAAAACCACGTTTGCCTTTTGTTTTCTTCTTCAGCCAGTGAAAGCACTACATTGCTACGATAGCATTATCCGTAATTAAACGCCCTTGGATAAAAGAGCTTTGCTCATTGTCCACCACATCCGGAAAAAATTTCTTTAAACGATTCGCAATAGTCTTCATCCCCAGTTTCATAGCCATATTACACAAACTTATAGGTGATAACGAGAAAACGTATCGATTATATTGCTAGATTTCATTGACGTTTTATCGCATAATCACCGTTTTAACACTCGATTTCTCGAGTTTTTCTTACCATTTTGCAGGTACATCATTATATGGAGCTAAATCATGAATTAAGAGAAAAAGGAACAAAATCAACCATAAAAAGATGAAGAAATGAAGAAGCCTGCAAAACTGCATATTTTGTTGCAGCCACGATCGTCACAAGGGTGTCACGACCGTGACACCCCAAAATGATTCATCACGACCGTAAGAGAGTTGTCACGACCGTGACACTAAAAAGCCACATGACACGAACGTGAAGACCTTGTCACGACCGTGACAAGGATAAAATTAGGTTTTTGACTCAGACTACGTCAAAGCACTACGTGAAGAATGTTCCTCCTATTTTGTTGCCACGTACCTACATTTCCTCCACCAATTCAGCAAGGCCCATGCAACAAAGGTCCAAATTTCAGCCCATTAAGGATTCTATAAATAGTACTAGTTTTATGAACAATGTACAGAGCATTTATTATTCAATTTTCTGCGGAAGCTCTGCCGAACTATTTTACGACCCTTTCTATTTCTGCATTATTTTTAGTTTTCTGTTTCGTTCTTATTGTATCCAAACCCGCCATATAACAATTTCCAACATCAGGAAATTGTTATACATTTACTTTTTTCTAAACCTTCAGCCTTTGTTATTTTCGATTTCGCCAACTCCAAGCTTTCCGGTCTGTGGAAGAAGGAGTCTGCTCTAATATTTGTTAACCAGGTTTTTTATTATATTGTAATTTAAATATTTATAATGTTTATTTATTTTTCTGCCATGAGTATTTTATTATTTAATTTTCTGTCTCTGTCTGGTTCAACATCGATGAGTAGCTAAACACCTTAGGGCGGTATGTAGTTAGAACAAACTTAACCGGTAAAATATAACCATAGGCTAAAAATAATTAATCCCTTAACATTCTGGCTGATACTTTTTAATTAAAATAGACCTTTTCGTTACGAGAGTAAGAAAAGAGTATTAGGTTAGGTCAAGACCACGAGAGTGTGAGATTTTAACCAGATAGCTAAAGTTAGGCATTTAAATTAAACACAGCGAGAGCGCTTTAAAATAAATTAAAATTACTTAGTTTCCAAAAATTACCTCTAAACACTTATGGGCTAGCGAGAGCAGGCATAGGGCTTTAGGGATAAGATCTGATATAAGACCACGAGAGTGTGAGTTGAGGGTATTTAAACTGGTAACCTCTACCGAATAGATTAAGTAAACACCTTTATAAGCCTAGGTTAGATTGACCCACCTAAGTTAGTATAATTACATACCGACCGCCTTAGTATTACTTTATTAAAACTTAAATCTAATTCCGCCTTTAATAGTCTTAAAAATCAACAAAAAATCGTGACAACCATTCGCCTTAGCTAAACTAGAAGTTCATCTAGCACTAAGTAACCATAGAATCCCTGTGGATCGATAATCTTAAATATTACTTCGATAGGCTGTGCACTTGCAGTTAAGATACCGCTAGACGCATAATTAGACACGTCTTTAGCCCATCAAGTTTTTGGCGCCGTTGCCGGGGATTCCTTAATTTAGTTACTAGTGCATTTAGGTAGCATTGTCTAGACTAAGGTATCAACTATTTAATTTAATTTAATTTCCGAGTGTATGCCAAGTACTCGCTCTAAAAGCGAAGACTTGCAACCTCTAATCCCTGAATCGGAACGCTTCTTACACGTAAGAAGACGTATATTCGATTACGAAAATAATTACAATATTCCAGATCTTCAACTAGATCCGCCTAAACCAGTCGTAACATCAAAGGACGCAGAGATGGCTGAAGAACAGAATCATCCACTCAAGTATTACGTCAGTCCTTCGCAAGCTGAACCGCATTCAAGCATTGCCGCGCCGGCTATCAACCGAAATGATTTCGAACTAAAACCTTCGTTGATATCAGCCGTGCAACAAAATCAATTCGCCGGAAATCCTACCGAGGATCCGAATCTTCATCTTTCGATCTTTGTGCAATATGCAGATACCGTAAAAGCCAATGGAGTTACCCAAGAAGCTATTAGACTACGTTTATTTCCTTTTTCGCTTCGAGACAGAGCAAGAGCTTGGCTTCAATCTCTGCCTTCGAACTCAGTAACTACGTGGGAGGAACTTAAGAGAGTTTTCTTGAATAGATATTTTCCACCTAGCAAGACAGCTATGCTGAGAGCTCAGATCAACGGATTTAAGCAAAGGGAAAGCGAATCACTATTCGAAGTTTGGGAACGCTATAAGGATTTGCTGAGACTTTGTCCACATCACGGATTAATAGAATGGATGGTCATCCATACCTTCTATAATGGACTCTTGTACAATACAAGAATGACAATTGACGATGCCGCGGGCGGTGCATTGATGGACAAAGAATATAATGATGCCTATGCACTCATCGAAAGTATGGCTCAAAATCATTACCTTTGGGGAAGCGAGAGAGTCGCAACTGAGAAACCAACAAAGGGAGGTATGTACGAAGTAAGTAGTATGGACCAAGTCAATGCGAAGTTTGACCAACTAAGCCAAAAGATCGACAACTTGGCCATAACACCAACAGCCACCGTGGCTGCAGTAACACCTAACTGTGAGTTATGTGGAGTTTCAGGACACGAAGTTTCTGATTGTCAACTATTGACAGGAACTCCCACTGATCAAGTGAATTATGCTCAAGGAAACCCTTACTCAAACACATACAACCCAGGTTGGAAGAATCATCCGAACTTCTCCTATAAGAATAACAATGCTTTATACGCACCAGGTCAAGCACCAGCTACATCCCAAGATATCAAAAGACTGCTCCTAATGTCCCTAGAAAATCGAACCTTGAGTTGATGATGGAGAACTTTATAGCTAACCAATCTCAAACAAACAAGGACTTCTTAAACCAAAACATTCACACTAGTGAGCAGATTAAACAATTAGTGAGCAAAGTAGATGCATTAGCTACACATAACAAAATGCTTGAAACTCAGATTTCACAAGTAGCTGAACAACAAGCACCTACTGCTGCACCATCTGGAGTATTCCCTGGACAAACTCAACCTAATCCGAAAGGACATGCTAACGCCGTAATATTAAGAAGTGGCAAGGAACTTGACGGACCTACCGATCCAAGACTTGACAACCCAGCCATGTACCAAAAACCGGATAAACCGACTGAAGTGGTGAATGATCCAGAAGAAAAGGAAGATGATAATCAAGAGGTAGTGGAGAAAGAACAACCTTATGTGCCTCCACCACCCTATAAACCACCAATTCCGTACCCTCAAAGATTAATAAATTCCAAAACGACAGGTCAATTTAAGAAATTTGTTGAACTTCTGAAACAGTTGAATATTACTATTCCGTTCACAGAAGCGATTACCCAAATACCCTCGTATGCTAAGTTTTTAAAAGAAATCTTATCCAATAAGAAAAAGATAGAGGATAACGGAACAGTTACGCTTACTGCCGAGTGTAGCGTCATAATTCAAAATAAAATGCCTCCTAAGCTAAAAGATCCAGGAAGTTTCTCTATACCCTGTGTAATAGGAAAATTCGTCATTGACAAAGCTCTATGCGATTTAGGAGCCAGTATCAGTGTTATGCCCTTAACGATTTGCAAAAGGCTAGACATGGGAAACCTAAGACCAACTAAAATGTCTGTTCAACTAGCCGATCGCTCTGTTAAATATCCTGTAGGCATACTAGAAAACGTCCCAGTACGTATAGGACAATTCTACATCCCTACTGATTTTATAATCATGGACATCTCTGAAGACTCCACTACACCTATCATACTAGGAAGACCATTCTTAGCTACCGCCGGAGCTATAATAGACGTATAAAGAGGAAAGCTAACCTTTGAAGTAGGTGAAGAGAAAGTTGAATTTATTTTAACACAATTCTTACAATCACCAGCTATAGAGGATACATGCTATCTATTGGACGTAATTGACGAATGTGTAAGAGAAATGGAACTGAAAGAGACCACTTATTCTGAAATAATGAAAATTCAAATCCCTCCGATTTTCGAAGATGATAATTGGCGTAAACCATATCAGGATGATAGTCTAAGCGAAAGTTTAGCACTTACACCGGATCCTATGCCAAGTAAAGATAAACCTACATTAGGATTAAAAACTTTACCTCATAACCTAAGGTACGAATTCTTAGACGTTGAATGTAAAAGACCAGTTATAATAAATTCCAGTTTAGGAACTATAGAAACAAAGAAACTTTTAGATGTTTTGAAGAAATATCCAACTGCATTAGGATATAACATATCTGATCTCAAAGGAATATGTCCTTCAGTTTGTATGCATCGTATTCTGCTAGAAGAAGATTGCAGAACCTCCAGAGAATCTCAAAGAAGAATTAACCCAACCCTTAGCACTGTAGTAAAAGAAGAAGTTAAAAAATTACTAGATGCCGGAATAATATATTCAATCTCTGATAGTGAATGGGTTAGTCCAATACATGTAGTGCCAAAGAAAGGAGGTATCACTGTTGTGAAAAACGCTCAAGGCGAATCGATATCGCAAAGAGTAGTGACGGGATATAGAGTATGCATAGATTATCGTAAACTAAACAAAGCCACTCGAAAAGATCATTTCCCACTACCTTTTATAGATCAAATGTTAGAACAATTAGCCAAGCATTCTTACTTCTGTTATCTTGACGGTTACTCATGATTTTTCCAAATCCCTATCCATCCAGATGATCAAGAGAAGACTACATTCACATGCCCTTATGGAACGTTCGCTTATAGACGAATGCCCTTTGGATTATGCAACGCTCCTGCAACCTTTCAAAGATGTATGATGTCAATCTTCGCAGATTTTATAGACAACATCATGGAAGTGTTCATGGACGATTTCTCAGTATGCGGGCAAAGTTTTGAAGGATGCTTATCGAACTTAGAAATGGTGTTAGAAAGATGTGTAAAAGTAAACCTCGTGCTTAACTGGGAGAAATGTCATTTTATGGTCAACGAAGGAATCGTATTAGGTCATATAATATCCGACAAGGGAATTGAAGTTGATAAAGCTAAGATTGAAGTCATAAAAGATCTTCAACCCCCTAAAACCGTTCGAGAAATACGAAGCTTTTTAGGACACGCCGGTTTTTACCGACGATTCATCAAAGATTTCTCGAAAATCACTAAACCTCTTACTGGTTTATTAATGAAAGACGCTGAGTTCATATTCAACGAAGATTGTCTTAAAGCATTCGAAACTCTAAAAACAGCCCTCATCACCGCACCAATCATGCAACCCCCTGACTGGAGATTACCTTTTGAAATCATGTGCGATGCGAGTGACTATGCTGTAGGCGCAGTTCTAGGCCAGAGAAAGGAAAAGAAACTTCATGCGATCTATTATGCCAGTAGAACCTTAGATTCTGCCCAGATGAACTACGCCACTACCGAAAAAGAATTGTTAGCAGTTGTCTTTGCGCTTGACAAATTCCGTTCTTACCTAGTTGGAGCGAAAATAATCATTTACACAGACCATGCTGCTATCCGATATTTATTAACTAAGAAAGATGTTAAACCAAGACTCTTGAGATGGATTTTACTCTTACAAGAGTTTGATCTAGAAATAAAAGATAAGAAAGGTACTGAGAACGTCGTAGCGGGCCATTTATCTAGAATAGAAGGTATTAAACCCGAACAAGTGCCGATTAACGATGATTTTCCGTATGAACAGCTGATAGCACAATTAGGAAGCGACCTAGCTCAGTTAGATATAAATGAACCAGAATCCGTGGAAACAATCCAGACAACTGTAGGACTGCCATGGTACGCTGACATTGTCAACTACCTAGCCGAAGGAGCTCTTCCACCCGATCTAACCTATCAGCAGAAAAAGAAATTCTTTCACAATCTGAAACATTACTATTGGGATGAACCATTATTGTTCAAAAGAGGACCAGATGGAATCTTTCGCCGATGTATTCCCGAAGAAGAAATAGAAGATGTCATTGCTCAATGCCATTCATCTCCTTATGGTGGACATGCAAGCACTTCCAAGACTTGTGCAAAAATCTTGCAAGCCGACTTATTCTGGTCTAATCTATGGAAGGATGTCCACATCGCTGTTATAAATTGCGATCGGTGTCAACTCACCGGCAATATTTCAAGAAGAGATGAAATGCCTCAAAAAGGAATATTAGAAGTAGAAATCTTTGACGTCTGGGGAATAGATTTCATGGGACCATTCCCATCATCTTTCGGTAATAATTACATACTCGTAGCTGTTGATTATGTTTCGAAATGGATTGAAGCTATAGCTTCTCCTACAAACGATACACGAGTAGTAATAAAGCTTTTCAAAAATATAATCTTTCCCAGATTTGGTGTGCCTAGACTCGTCATAAGTGACGGTGGCTCGCACTTCATTTCAAAAATCTTTGACAAATTACTATCTAAGTGTGGAGTAAGACACCGTGTGGCTACACCATATCATCCACAAACAAGTGGACAAGTCGAAGTCTCAAACAGAGAAATTAAACAAATATTAGAAAAAACTGTCGCCATATCTCGGAAAGATTGGTCATCTAAACTAAATGAAGCTTTATGGGCTTATAGGACCGCTTACAAGACACCCATCGGTACTACACCTTTCAAACTAGTTTATGGAAAATCTTGTCACCTCCCAGTAGAACTAGAACACAAAGCTTATTGGGCGATTAGAACTCTCAATATAAACTATAATGCTGCAGGAGAAAAGCGAATCCTAGACATTAACGAATTAGAAGAATTAAGGTTAGATGCTTATGAGAATGCTAAGATATATAAAGAAAGAACTAAGCGATGGCATGATAAACACCTATCTAGGAAAGAATTTAGTGTGGGAGACGTTGTACTCCTCTTTAATTCAAGACTTCGGCTCTTTCCTGGAAAATTAAAATCTAGATGGTCAGGACCCTTTGAAATAATTAAAGTATTCCCGAGTGGAGCAATAGAAATTAAGGGTAGGAATAGTGAACCATTCATAGTAAACGGACAACGTTTAAAACATTATCATAAAGTTAAAAATAGAGATTATGTGAATAATCTAAGGCTTTTAGAGTTGTCCACTAATTCCCCTGATTAATCTAAACCTAAGCATTACGTCAGGCTTTTGACGATAAAAACAGCGCTTAGTGGGAGGCAACCCATTTACTTATCTAATTATTTAAACTATTCTTTTCTTTTAGCATATTGTTATTTATCGTTTTACTATTTGTTTATTTGTTTTGTTATTTTATAGTCTTATTTTATATTACTATTATTTCCATTATATTATGCATTTCATTTTCTTATTTTTATCTTAAATCACTTTTTACAGATTTTCTAAAAGTCTTTTCCACTTTCCTTCTTCCCCTGATTTGTTTCCTCCATATTTTCACTGACCATGGCTAACCAACCAATTAACCATATGGAAACCAAATTTAGAGGTAGGAACCAAAGAATGAAGTTTGAAGAGTTATCACAGAGGCAAATGGATTTGACCCTGTACCCGGATGATCAGACTATGGAAACCCTAGGTATACATGATAGCATCATGTACTTGTTTAACCGACTCGGATGGGAGAATGCATTGATCCAACATAAGTTTGTGACTTACCGCGAGCTCACCCTTGAGTTCCTTAGCTCCTTAATTTACCTACCTGAGCGCGGTTTTGGATTTAGGAAAGGATTTATTAGTTTCCGCCTATTTAGAATAGAATATGACTTTAACCATAAAGAACTAGCTGACTTGTTAGGATTCCCTAGTGGACCATTTGCTTTTACTACCACACAGGTAGAATTGATGGATATTGAGCTAGATTTCTTTTGGGGAACTTTAACCGGAAACTACCACCCTGAACCAAATAGCATGAATAATGATGAGATCCATAACCCTGCTCTCTGTTACTTCCATAAATTCCTTGCCCACACCTTCTTTGGAAAAGAAGAAAACATTACCGGAGTTTCTAAAGATGAGATATTTATTATGTCATGTTTCACTAATGGACAGCCTGTTAATGGTGTACCTTTCATGATGCAAACCTTCACCCGTATCCAAGAAGAACCTGAATTACCTATATTAGTAGGAGGTCTTGTAACCATGATTGCTGATGCTTTAGGACTTAGGTACCAATTGCACAGGTGCAACCGTTTAGGTACAATCCGTCCTATGAATCTTAACTTCTGCTTTAATAGACATATCATAAGGAATTTAGGACATCCACCTTTTGAGTACCTAATCCGGAACGAGGTAGTAACCCTGTTCACATTGCCTAACCATGCTAGAGTAAGTGTTCACAATAAGGATAACTGGCTTTATGAGTTAAACCCACCTGATTATCCACCCACTCCTGAAACACCTCAGTCTTACAAGATAAAAGATGATACAATGACCGATGTCGAAACTGACCCTGAGACACCTCCTGGTTACCATGACATTGACCACACTGAAGAAGTACATGAAACCCCTGAAGTGAATCAAGGAGATTATGCTAACAACTTACAAAACATCATGAACACTCTCAATGCTTACCAAACTGACATTAATTTATTTAAAGAAGACATTAAGAGCATGCGATTGGATATTATAGGGTTGACTGACATAACATGCGAACAATTCTATCACTTGAACTCCGCAATCGAAGACTTGAAGAAACGCTTTTGATAATGTTATAAGTGATTTAGTTTATTTTTCTCTTTGTTTTCGTTTCTAGTTAGATTTATTTTTCGCAAACTATTTCGTATCGTATTTTAATTAATGTAATTTCATTTTCAATTACCTTATGCAATGCATTTTTAATTCCAAAATTTCTCCATTTTTAGCAATTTATATATTTTTCATTCTATGTACTGTTATGCTTGCATTTATTCATATTATATACAATCTCTCATGCCATGCAAGTTAGTGTAGTACTGTGTTGAAATTATATATTATATGGTGTTTATAATTTAATATGAGTGATAAGTGAAGAAAATACCTTATTATAGAGTATGTGAAATAATGAAGATAGTGTTTTCTGGAAATTATTCAACGAAGCAAGTCCTCACGGTCGTCACACCCCCCTAACGATCGTGACGTGCTCATTTAGCGTGTCACGACCGTCGCACCCCTGTCACGACCGTGACAACCCCTATAGCAGGAATCGTGAGAAACAGAACTGTTTCTATTCGTGACCTCTTCCTCTTCTTCCTCCATAACTCCAAAAAACTACCCATCTTCTCCATAACCTCCGTAACCCCCCATTACCAACTTTAAACTCATTAACCCCCCATTATCACAACCTATCACATTCTCACTCTCCGTTATTTATCCCGAATCATTATTTCTTTCATTTTACCATTTTTTCACAAAACATCAAAAATCTTCATCTTCCACTCTAAGCTCTTGCATGCAATGGATAACATTCAATTCAGAGAAGGTGATGCTGGAGAGACCCAGAGAGAACGATTTCTCCGATTCCAAAACCGCGGTGTGCAACCTACACGTTACATCGACATTGTCTGTTTGAGGGAACTCGGAATGCTTGCCAGTGTTACGAGCCTGCTTCAAAAAGTCGGTATGTGGGATCTTTGCAGTCAACCTCAGCCCACATTCGAGCTTCTGACACTGGAGTTCTTAAGCTCATTCAGTTACATCACCGGTACCGGTTCTCAGAGTCAGCTCACCGGTTTCGCAAAATTCAGATTGCATGGCCAAGAGTTCAACCTTTCGCAAGATAGGATAGCCGAGTTGCTAGGCTTCGATCACGGAACTGAAGCTCACCGCCGCGTGCCCGATAATTTTAGTGAACCCGCTTTCACTCTATGGCACGACATAACCAATACCCGTGCCTCAGCCTTCCAAAGCCTCAACGCTACGCACATTCACAACCCGACAATCCGCTATTTCCACCGAGTCATTTGCAACACCATCTTCGCTCGAGAAAGCAACCATAAGCTCAATTCCAAGGAGCTCCTATTCTTACACTGCGCTCTAAATGACGAGCCGATCAACGCTGCCCCTTTCATGCTTTATCATATCCAGGCTATTGCACATAGAGGATCCACCCCGTTCTTCATAGGCGGCATTGTCACCACCCTCGCCATTCAGTTGGGGCTTGGTGACTTGGTCGCAAATCAGCCTCACCTAGCCGCAGAATTCCTCACCAAGAGTTATTGCAGGTCCGCTCACCTGATTGCGCAGCGAGAGGATGGCAGGTATAGCCCTGTTGTCCATGGCACCATATTTCACCATATCATTCTGCCGTCCCGCGACCGCATCGACCCATCCAGCCGAGCCAACTGGCTCTTTGTTCTACCAGATGCTGCCGACCACGCTCCTATCCATGATCAGGCAGATCTCCCTGCGGATGAGATGCAGGACGCTATGGATGCAGTTGAGCCTGTCCAAGATATACCAGAGTCATCTACCCGACAGCCTCCTGCACAGGACTTCACTCTTGAGGATGTCCTCCGTGCGATTCATCAGCAGAACCAGATGAACGTCGCACTGGAGCGAAGGCATAAGGAGCAGTATGATGCTTTACTCGGCACTATTGCAGCAAACCAGGCAGCTACGAATGAGAAGTTTGGAGAGATTTTCAGCGAGTTAGAAGCCTTGCGTATCGACATCACTGCGACCACCAGCACCGGTTCTGATCCTGAAGCGACTCCTTCCAGACGCCGCTCCCGCACCAGAAGCCGACCCCGCGGTCCTCAGCAGCCATAGATCTAGTTTTACTTATGTTTGTTTTTCGTTTTTGTCGTTTGTACTGTACTTTTATCGCATTTATATCACAACATTGAGGACAATGTCTGATATAGTGTGGGAGAGGTACCTTTCATTTCCGCATTTTTTTCCGTTTCGCACTTTTCCATTTCGTTGTATTTTCAATTCCGTTGTATTTCCTTTAGTAAGTTAATGAAGCGAGCTAATCTTTATGCTACTTTCTTTAGTTTCAAACTTTCCCGTTTATTTAGCCATAACCGAAAAATCTTTAATTATTCGCATTACCCGACTTACCTACGAAATCGTAATTAGGAAGCTGAGAACGATTAAACAAGACCAATACAATCTTGACACCTTTGACTTCCTACTTAAGCGATTCCATTCCGACTACCATTACGAGTACACTTTTAGTTTCAGTTCAAAAGTAACCCCTAGTAGTTTATACTAGCAGTCAGCACCGTCTGAACACAAACCACGTGGGGAGCCGATGAATATAAGCGTTTGATGCCTAATCAATAATGATCCTTCATATCTCGATGCAAAATGAAAAGAAATTGCACCAAAGTACACGGTCGCATATAAGAAACGAGAAATATGAGAAGGAGTCCATTGCGGGTTGGTTCAGAGGTACTGGTTCTGAACTTGGTAGGGCGTGCTACGGCTCGATCCCCCACAACCTCCAAATCGGATAAAAATATGTAGGGTTACCGCACTCGTGTACCAGACCCCGTGCTCAAAAAAGGATCAAAGTCGCTAACCGGCTACTCCACTACGTGCGTGCTAAGGCAAAGGGCTTAATGTGATTGCGCTAGAATGAAACCGGGCGAAATAAGATCGAAAAACTTTAGGTGAAATCGTAAAGTAATTGCCGATTGTTTCGTTTAACGGGAAGTCGACGACATAGCTTGTTGCTTGTGTCATTAGTGTATCGGTAGTGTTCTATCAAAGTACCGGATTACCCGACAAAACGATCCCTCGTATGATTTGTTATGAGTATGCGTGAATAAAATCTTGTCCGCCGATTTTCAACCGACTATTTGCTTGAGGACAAGCAAAGGTTTAAGTTTGGGGAAGTTTGATAACGAGAAAACGTATCGATTATATTGCTAGGTTTCATTGACGTTTTATCGCATAATCACCGTTTTAACACTCGATTTCTCGAGTTTTTCTTACCATTTTGCAGGTACATCATTATATGGAGCTAAATCATGAATTAAGAGAAAAAGGAACAAAATCAACCATAAAAAGATGAAGAAATGAAGAAGCCTGCAAAACTGCATATTTTGTTGCAGCCACGATCGTCACAAGGGTGTCACGACCGTGACACCCCAAAATGAGCCATCACGACCGTAAGAGAGTTGTCACGACCGTGACACTAAAAAGCCACATGACACGAACGTGAAGACCTTGTCACGACCGTGACAAGGATAAAATTAGGTTTTTGACTCAGACTACGTCAAAGCACTACGTGAAGAATGTTCCTCCTATTTTGTTGCCACGTACCTACATTTCCTCCACCAATTCAGCAAGGCCCATGCAACAAAGGTCCAAATTTCAGCCCATTAAGGATTCTATAAATAGTACTAGTTTTATGAACAATGTACAGAGCATTTATTATTCAATTTTCTGCGGAAGCTCTGCCGAACTATTTTACGACCCTTTCTATTTCTGCATTATTTTTAGTTTTTTGTTTCGTTCTTATTGTATCCAAACCCGCCATATAACAATTTCCAACATCAGGAAATTGTTATACATTTACTTTTTTCTAAACCTTCAGCCTTTGTTATTTTCGATTTCGCCAACTCCAAGCTTTCCGGTCTGTGGAAGAAGGAGTCTGCTCTAATATTTGTTAACCAGGTTTTTTATTATATTGTAATTTAAATATTTATAATGTTTATTTATTTTTCTGCCATGAGTATTTTATTATTTAATTTTCTGTCTCTGTCTGGTTCAACATCGATGAGTAGCTAAACACCTTAGGGCGGTATGTAGTTAGAACAAACTTAACCGGTAAAATATAACCATAGGCTAAAAATAATTAATCACTTAACATTTTGGCTGATACTTTTTAATTAAAATAGACCTTTTCGTTACGAGAGTAAGAAAAGAGTATTAGGTTAGGTCAAGACCACGAGAGTGTGAGATTTTAACCAGATAGCTAAAGTTAGGCATTTAAATTAAACACAGCGAGAGCGCTTTAAAATAAATTAGAATTACTTAGTTTCCAAAAATTACCTCTAAACACTTATGGGCTAGCGAGAGCAGGCATAGGGCTTTAGGGATAAGATCTGATATAAGACCACGAGAGTGTGAGTTGAGGGTATTTAAACTGGTAACCTCTACCGAATAGATTAAGTAAACACCTTTATAAGCTTAGGTTAGATTGACCCACCTAAGTTAGTATAATTACATACCGACCGCCTTAGTATTACTTTATTAAAACTTAAATCTAATTCCGCCTTTAATAGTCTTAAAAATCAACAAAAAATCGTGACAACCATTCGCCTTAGCTAAACTAGAAGTTCATCTAGCACTAAGTAACCATAGAATCCCTGTGGATCGATAATCTTAAATATTACTTCGATAGGCTGTGCACTTGCAGTTAAGATACCGCTAGACGCATAATTAGACACGTCTTTAGCCCATCAATAGGTCTGGAATCCTTTGGGGAAGAGGGATTAAGGCTATATGTATTGTGTTAATAGTCTTTGGGTCCCTCCCATCATTCAGAATCTACAACACCATATTGCTCACATCAGTGCCTACAATCTCCCAATGATTCTTATAGAATAAAGTCGGTAGTCCGTCCAGGCCTGGCGCTTTCAGAGAGTTCATTTGGTCCAGTGACTCCTTCAATTCCTGCTCCGTGAATCTAACATCACACTTTCTAAACAGGTCAGAATTGATCCTCCCAGCCACAACCCCACAGGTCTCTTCTATATCCGTAGGCCTTGAAGAAGAAAAAGCTCCTCAAAATAATGCGTTAGTAATCTTTCACACTGATCTGTTCCTCTCCTCCAATGCCCATTCATATCGTTCAGTTTAAGATGTGATTTGCTTTCCTCCTTTGTTCCGCTTTCTTATGAAAAAACATATTATTTTTGTCTCTGTATTGCAACCAAACATCCATGCTTTTCTGTCTCCAAGTAATTTCTTCCAAACGCAACAATTTGTTTCTTTGCTCCTCTAGCGCTTTGTATCGTTTGATAGATTCCTCTTTACCGTCCCAATTGTTGTCTTCTGTCAGAAGTTCTTCTATCATCTTTAACTTTTTCCCCATATCACTTAAACGGTAGCTTTTGAAGTGATCACTTAAGCTTTATATATCTTTCAACTTCTCAATGGTACGCAGTGAATTATTGCTCCATAGTTGCCTTACAAGATCCAGACATTTTGGGTCCTTGCTCCATCTTTTCTCAAATTTGAATTGATAAGGTATCCTCCTAAAATCCTCTCTTTCATTGGCTTCCACATCTATTATGATCACCGCATGGTCTGACCCGTATCTTGTTAAATGAGTCACTTTTATTGGATCAAGCCTGTTAATAAAGTCTCTCGAAGCAAAGACTCTATTCAACTTCCCTTGAATTTTTTCAGTTCCTCTTGTTCCGTTTGTCCATGTAGACGAGTATCCTTCATAGCCAAAATCAACAATTTCGCATGTCTCCACAACAACTCTACCCCAAGACATTTGAGAAGAAGTGCGGACATTCCCACCTTTTTTCTCATTTTCTGCCAGAACATCATTAAAATCTCCAAAGCTAATAGTTATGTTACCTGCAACTCCCCACTAGTTTTGAAGCAGATCCCAAGTTTGCTTTTTATGATGCTCAGTTGGAAATCCATAAATTCCAATGAAATTACACCTCTGACTGTCAAAATCATCCACACATGCCCACTGATATGATTAAGAGAAAAAGATGATATATTGATTAGTATACTCTCCTTCCACATCAGAACCAAACCTCCTACATAGTCTCTACCGTCTCCAGCACAACCCACATTCAGGAAGCCCGTAAAGTCCGTTCTTTCTTTTATTTTCAATATCCCACTCTTCTTTAAACTTGTTTCCATAAGAAACACCATGTTGGGGTTTTTGTTTCTAAGGAGCCGTAACAAGGCTCGAACTGCTCGGGGACTCCCCAACCCCCGACAGTTCCAGCTTAAGAACTTCATTGAGATAGGTGGTGTTGGGATCCCAACACCACCTCCGGTTCTGAACTAGCAATACCACCTGCAATCTCTGGGCCACGTAACTTTCTCTCTCCACTTCCTCCATCCTTCATAGTACCATCAATTATCATCACATCATTTATATTTCATTTTCCACATTCCAATTCCTTATCCACTTCTCTTGCGACATTTGATTTTCTAGTATTTTGTCTTCTTGTCCATTTTTTCCTTTTACTCCTACTTTCGCCTTTTGTTTAATTTTTCCCTTTCCCCATATTGGAAATGTCGATCGCACCAAGAGATTCGGCCACTGCATCAATCTCCAGCGTAGCCTTCTTCTTCTTGATAGCGTGTTCAGCCACCTCACCTGTTTTTTGCTTACTTGGCACTACCTCTGCATTACCAATTGACATCTCTTTGCCTTTCCCTCCAGTCAGGTTTCTTAGTTCTTGTTCAACCACCCCTTCCTCAATCTCCTTGCCTTTACCTTGTATTTCACACCTGTTATGGCTAGATGAGATATTGAAAAGACTTTTGCTGCATGAGCTCGACGTCGAATCTTTCTTCTTGTCATCCTCTTGAAGTTTTGGAAAAGGGGATGCTCTAAGCCATGTACCATAAGATAAGTCTTGTTCCTCCAGATCTTCGAAACCCTCTTCACTTAGATCTCCCACCGTTTCACAATCTTTGAGCTGATGACCTGACCTTCCGCACACGAAACACAAAGTAGGCAATCTCTCGTATTTGAAAGGCACACGAAGATTCTTTTCTTTGAATCTTACTACCGTACCCCTTTTCAGTGGATTTTTCAGATCGATAGTTACCATAAGTCTCAAAAAGCGCCCGTTACGATAAGCCTCTTTTGAATCCAGTTCCTCAAACTGTCCCAGAATGCCTCCTAACTTCTTCGTTGTCGCCTCCGTTCTGAGAATCAAAGGTAGCTCATAAACGCGAACTCAAAATGTACCATAGTGCATATTTAACTCCGACGGCTGCTCTTCCCCAGACATTCTGCTAAGCACTAACAGATTACGATCGAAACTCCAAGGCCCATTCTTTAGCACACTCTCTCCAAATCTCGTTTAGTCACAAACTGGAACAAGAACAAGTTTTTGTTGAGTTCTTGGACTTCCACAGGATTCTTCAGTTTCCAAGCACCCAAAATTGTGCTCGTAAAAGCTCGCGAGTTGAAGCTATTTTCTGACCAAAATCTTCTCGCCAGAGTACGAAGAAAGACTTCTCCTTCAACAACTTCTTCAATGTCAGTCGTGAATCCTTCCTCTTCTTCTTTCGACAACTCAAAGTTTCTCCACTTGTCCATCCTGAAAACACTCTCCACAGAGATACACGACACACCACGAACAATCGGAAAAACAAAGGGTATATCTAAGAAAACGAACACCTAAACTTTAAAAGGTGGAAAAACCAGTGAGACTGGGGGTAGCAGGAAGAAATCCTGAGAAAAAACCTAACTGTCACTAGACAAGAAAGGTGAAGAGACACGATAAAGTTAGAGAGAAGCGGAAGGCTCTCTCTCTAAACACGTGGAAACACTACCATATATTTAATAATAACTTTAAAGTAATAATAAATATAACAAATTGTATACTTTAATAATATAACAAAGTTCAGTCACAACGCTATAAAAAAAATCCAGTCATAACCTAATTAATGATCATCCAAATCAACTATGATCAAACAGTAAATAAGTATATATTACAGTCATCAAAATTTAAAACTTCAAATGTTTTATAAATAAACTCTAAATTGATCCAAACTCCTTGATTACTAATGGTTCTTTCTAAGATAAAAGCTTCTGCACCAATCCATGACCTTCTGAACAAGAATAATATTATATTCTATATTATTATTGCTGTAATTAATTCAATATTGAATATCAAAAACATACACAGTCACTGATTTGCAGAATCAAAAAATAATTCAACTCCTTAATACTACTTAATTCCATATATTCCATATCTAAATATGTATAAAAAAACACAATCTGTTGAATCAAAACACAATCTGTTGAATCAAAACACATATAATTCTATCTCCTCAGTACAAAAAACACAATCTGTTGAATCAAAACACAATCTGTTGAATCAAAACACATATAATTCTATCTCCTCAGTACAACGCAACAAACTCACAAGTCCATTCCCTAAAACATGTGTCTTGTCACACACTTATCTTTTCACTTTCTTCCTCTTCACTTTTCCCATTATTTCTTTTTCTTCACTTTTCCTATTATTTCTTTTTCGTTTTCTTTTAATTTTAATATAAGTTTTCTTCATTTTCACTTTAATTCTTCCTCAACAAACCCAATAACAACAATCTCAAAAGTTGAAGACTTCTATCATGACACAAGTCATCATTTTGATATTTCCTTGATTAACCTGTCAGTGTTTTTACTAAAAAATCAAATATTGAAACATAATTTCCGTTTTAGGGATCTGGAGCGGATCTGAAATAAAAATACTATTATATTATTTAAATATTTCACGATGGAATAGAACAATTTTATCATTCCGCCCAAATTAAAAGATATAAAAATTGATGAAAAATGAGTGAGTTTGACGAAAACATTTTAAACCACCACAATTAAAAAAAAAAATTCATGCTTAAATCTTAATAACAACAACATAAACCTAAAATATGTAGTTTTGTTTATGACAAATACAAAAAACAAGAATATAAACAAACCTTAATAAAAAAAATGTAGTTTTGTTTATCATTGCATCAACAAACTACATAGTCATGAAGTTCTTTCAAAAATGCAGAAATGTAAATTTCAATCAATGAATATGAATACTTTCTCAATTCTAATCACAGTTCCAAATCCGTGATATTCTATTAAGCTCTGGCAAAATAACAGTACTAAGATCAGGTCTATCGCGTTTTCGCAACTCACAACACTTTATCGCCAACTTCGCAACTGCCAAAGCCTCTTCAACAGGACAATCTGGTACACTTGGATCAAGCACTTCTAAGAAGTTCCCTTTTCTAATAGCTTCTTCAACCAAATGAGATAATCCCATTGGATGCTTTGCAGTAAGAATCTGTAGTAACACCATACCAAATGAATATATATCCGATTTCACGCCTAATAATCCTGTTTGTTGATACTCCGGATCAATGTAACAAAATGTTCCAGCCGCACCTGTTATTAGAGACATAGTTAGTTAGTTAGTTAGTAACGAGTTCACAATATTTTATATGGAATCTATCTATCATGCATGATTTCTAATACCTGTCAAGCGGTATTGAGTGGTTTTGTTAGCTACGGAAGGTGGAACGAGACGCGCCAAACCAACATCGCTGATCTTGCTGACACAGTTTCTGTTTAAGAGAATGTTTGCTGGTTTCATATCGCGATGTACTATTGGCTCGGGTTTTGCTTGGTGAAGGAAAAGAAGGCCGGTCGCAATCTCTGATGCGATTCTGAAACGAATATTCCATGGAATTGGTGGAGTATCGTCTTTTCGGAATAGGCGATCTTCTAAACTGCCGTTTTCCATGTATTCGTAGACAAGGCAACCAAACTCTGGACATGCGCCTAGAAGGAGCACCATGTTGGGATGTCTTATGGTACTCAAAACAATAATCTGCATTTGAAACATTGAAAATGTAAATCGTCTGATCTTTGTTGTTTTTTTTGTCAAGTAGCCTAGTGGTTGAAATTTCATTGTAAATATGAATAAGTAGAATGTCGCGGGTTCGAATCCAATCCGAGTCTCAGCAGTCTAATATCCCTACACAGCTACCAACCGAAATAGACTATAATGACTAAACTTAATATTCATGCTTATCGTATTTGCTAAATGAAGAATATAGTTACCTCTTGTTGAAATTGTCTTTCTCCGTGAGCTAAATCGGGTCGAAGAACCTTTATGGCAACAACGGTGTGATCAAGGACACCTTTAAAAACAGGTCCATACCCTCCTTCCCCGATTTTGAGAGCATCGTCGAAACCATTAGTTGCAACTTGAATTTCTTTAATATTGTATCTTCTATATGGAATACTATTATACACAACATCTTGTAATGCCCTTTTCCTCTCTTCTTCCTGGCGTTTCGCTTTTAATTCAGCTAGCTTTCTCTTCTGAGTTTCCATTTCTGCAAGACGCTGCGACATTTCTGCTGATTCAATAGCAACTTTTGCTTTCTGTCTCTCTACTTCTGCTAAAGCTAACGCAACCTCTTCTGCAATCCGTGCTTTTTCGACGTTTCGTTCTTTTTCTTCCCTAAACTTTTCAAGCTCCATCGTCTAATGAAAAAAATATCTTTTTTAGCACTTTCTTCAGTGATTTATAATAAAGTTCGAGTCGAGCATAATTTTCATAACACGATAACGTTACCTTCTGTTTCGCTAAAACTGCTTCTCTGCAAGCCATACCATACTGCTCCGCCGTTTTCTTCAATTCTAGTTTTAATTTCTTTATTTCCGCCTCAATGTTCATCTGTATCTGTAACGCAAAAGGAAGAAATTTTAACCGATTACACACGAAAAATGAAACTATTTTCAATCACTAACTAGTCATTTACAAAAGAACATGCATACGTACCTGTGGTTTTAGCGAACTTATTATTTCATTGTTTCTAGAACTAAATTTTCCTGAACTGTCATTACTATTGTCACAAGAACTAGGATTTGATGAAGTTTGTGTCGAGAGGCTTCCCGCCGATAATCTTGGACCTCTTGGCGAATTGTTATCGTCAACATTATTCGCCAGAGACGGTCTCACTAGCATAACATCTTTCATATCTAATTCCCAAACTTTGCCTGCATCTTTCAACGCTTTCCTAAGTATTCATGGCGGATCAAGAAATTAGTAGAAATCATTTTAACTGTTTTCTTGGCAACATTATGCGAGATAGAATTCATGTCATACCTGTTTGAATCGAGATACTTTTTAGGTTGAATCAATTGAGCATTCTGCAAGAGTGCGACGATATCTCTTATAGATTTATTAGGCGTAGCTTCGATATTCTTAGATTGATCATCACAAGGAATCCGAGGCCCGGATGGTTGAATCTTTTGTACTTTTCCTTTCGATATAACATACAATGTCGATGATTCTGGCAATGTCTTAGCTAAGGTAGATGAAACATCTACTTCTTTAAATCTTCTAAAGATTTAAAAGAGAAATAGTTTAATTAAGAATTTTATGGAAATTATTATAAGTAAATGTAGAAAATCATGTGAGATTAAAACCTCATGAAAGCAGTCCATGATGAAGAACTAGCACCAACAACAACATTTTGGACAGAGTTTTCGACAACATAATCAGTAAGCGCGCTAGGAACATCGATGTCGTGTAAGACCAATTCCTTTGCCTCAATCTAAAATTATCAACATTCATAATTATAATCTATATCATCATAAACATTAATATAAAGAGATTATTATTATTACACAAACATTGGAAATTTATGAATACTCACCCCTTTTCTGGCACAAAATCCTCTGAATGGAAGGAAAAATTGATGCAATTCTTCTTGAGTTGGTGGACGACCGAAACTAGGAACATTGTGGTAGTAACTATCATCTGCAAAATCAAATTCGAAAAAGCATATTACAAATTATTGATTGCATGATACCATTAAACATCTAAAATTTCATATCAATGCGTGCCCTGATTTGCAGCATGCAACCCTAATTGCAATAGCGTCAGCGACAACAACCACAATTTAAAATTATTATCAATTCAATATTAGTAATTTTTTTTTTCAAAAATTCAAATCATAACTATAATCTTAAATGTCATATGATTATATCATTGCATATTCTAAATTGCGGCATGCAACCCTAATTGCAATGGCGTCGACAAAGACAACGATTAAAATTATTATCAATTCAATATTTATAAACTTTTTTTTCAAAAATTCAAATCCTAACTATACATTATATCAAAGGAGAAGATTGCCTACCGGAATTGGTGATGGGTTTGGTACGAACATGAATAAGCACACAATTGGAGTTCTTCTTTAGAAGATTTTCGACGGCCCATTTGACGGCGACTTGGCTATTCCGACCGGCATTGATTGGAATGACGGTGGTTCTGCCGGTGGTTTCGCATTCTGGCTTAATCCTTTGCATGAGAAATTAATGTTAGTTCTCGAATTTTTCTGAGAAAATAAGGTTGTATTGTGTTTGTTTGTGTTTCTCATTTTCAATGTTTTATTGACCAAACCGTTAGTAACTACTTTTTAAAATCTCTGTCTGTTCCTCTTGATCTGGCTGAAATGTTAGTGCAAAATTATTAGTTGGAATTTGATTTCTAGAAAAACTTGTTTACTAATTACTACATTATCTGTGGATTCATGTGTTGGATCTAATAATAGGAAATTCAATTTTTTGGTCAACTAGTAAATTCAATTCTAATTAAGTCGTTTGACTTTTTTTTTCCTTTCTAAATCTTATTATATTAGATGATTACGAATATAATCATGATAGTTAAATTAGACATGATAGATACAAATTCGATTCATTCAACCTAATAATTATATGACACTAGAATCAGGAAATTTACTAGTGTGCCAGTATAAAAACGGATAAAATCGCCCAAAATCGACTATTGTACCACTTTTACTATTTTGCCAAAAATTAGTTCGAAAATGTATCTTCGTATTGATGAAGGGTGAATCCATAGTGCAACATATGTAATAATCCCTGAATACATTTTGAATTCACGATAGTGTGTCGATTTCATAACTCAAATGAATAATTCAGAAGTATATTTCCATACTAACCTTATAAATTTGTTATAAATTTGACATTTTTTAAGAAACCTTATATTTTAGGTCATTTATACTAAACATACATAATTGTTATTCAATTAAACCATACACTGATGTAAATGAATTAAAATTCATAATCAAACATAATTGTCGATAAATTACAAACCATAATACAAATATTATCAAAATACATCTCGATTCCTTTTTTGTTTCCTGTACTACAAGGTATTTTGTGCCTCAGCTAGCATGACCTCTATAGTCCTAAGAGGTCCTTTTATAAACTATCCTCTTTCTATACCCACTCGCCCAATAGGCACAATACACCAACATGCTGATAACACATTAACAAAAAGATTTTCCCTAGCCAGCTCCTGCTATAATATCGCTTGATGAGCTGACATATGCGACTCTCTCTCTCTCTTTCAGCATCTGGTGTCGTGTAAGGATGCAACACTCTGAAAAACCATTGGATGTAGTTGTATGCAACACTCAATGATGGAGGAGCTGAGACACTTTGTGCCTCATCTGATACCTTGATTGTAGAAATAATCAAACATCACACCAACACCTATACGAAAGAGAATGAGAGAAACATATAGAATAATTTATATTGGAATACCCTGTAGAAACCCAAACTAGCGCATGTCTCACTCAAGAAGAAGTTGATAAATCAGGAGTGACCCATAAGCCAACCATCAAGAGTAGAAGGATATGTCATCCAAGGAACACATTTTTCAGTGATCGACATATGGTGTTTAATGTATATCATATGCTCTGATGTGGCCAAGAAACACTCGGGATGACTTGATCGCCTAATTCCCTCATAGCGGGATAAAAGAACAAGCATGTGACCAAGCCTCATTGTATTCATCCTCATATGACCATGCAAAGATGCATGAAAGTGAGAAAGGATCCATACCTGAAAATGGTTCAAATAAAATATTAGTAACAATTTATCACAAGTGTTATAAAATATTAGTAACAGTGAAGGTAAAAATATATTATCGTAAATAATGTGTTGTTTGTTGTCATTTGTCTAGTCTTTCAAAGACAAACTTCACCTAACTTAGAGTATAGTTAAACCAAGCAAGCGGCCCTCAGATGTAATCAGGAATCCGCTCGAAGTTAATGAATTATCTAAGGTAAACAAAGTTGACATAATAAGTAATTTGTCCACAAATATGAATGTGTAAACCAAATACATTAGGTATGACCTTGGTGTACATGCTCTATGATGCAAAACATGTGCATCATCACTATTAACCTCCATTTTTCGCAATCAGGTGGTATTTATAGAACTTGTTTAGAAATGCAAATCTAGCATGACACATCCAGTGTCATTCATCTCCTTTTGGGCATCACCTGGGCCAACTCCTAATTATTGCACCATCATATTTAGTGCATCAGATCTAGAGATTGTGGAGTGGTTTAATAATCTTCCCATGATCGGAAGATGCATGAGGGATGTCTCATCATCAAGTGTAATGGATTTCTCACCAATTAGAAGATGAAAATATGACATCTTTGAGTGTCATCTCTCTACAAAAGTAGATAATATACCATGGTTAATAACATTATAACAAGTCATGTATAAATCTTACAACCAAAATTATTGTATGACATCATGAAATCATTGCTCTTCAAGTTGCCGCAACCTCTCAATCTTCCTATTGTGGTTGATGCATTTTAAAGTCTCACAATATTGTAAAAAATACATCTTCGTTAGAAAGTCCAAATATTATAACGCATATGTTTAAAAGAATAAATACAAATTTATTTTACCTCTTCATCCCACATGTGCATATTAGTATGATTTTCATATATATGAAGTACTGAGGTGTCAATGAGGCCTCTTAAGAAAACATTTATATCGACAACAACAACAAGCTGATTAAAATGGACTTCGTAGGCTTCTAGGGCAACAACATATGTCACGTGCCTCCGAGAAGACAATGTTGGAGACACTTGAACTCAGGAAGATGACCCTTCCGCATCAAATCAATTAACATCAACTAGTGGTCGCGAGGGTCTAACTCTCTCCCACAAGTTGATGCATGTTGGGACATTGTACCATGCTTCAATATATAATTGTTCTCAACTATTTTACCTATAATTAAATCAGGAAAATCTTGTCATAATCAAAGAAATCAAACACATATGAAATACATGCAAAATCAAACAAACTTAGGAGATGCAAAAAAAATAAATGGAAGTGCACTTCCGTTTCTCAAGAAACTCAAAAACAAGAAAAAAATCGGAAGTGCACTTATGCAACACAATGAACTCAGAAACTGTAGAAAGCTAACATGCTTTATGCTCTAAACATAAAAAATGTCAATTCATGCCTCAATAAACTACATATTATTAGTGTAATTACAACCTGGTCTATCTTAAACAACTTATTTAAGAAATACATGCATCACAAATAAAAAAGTAAGGAAATGAAAAATTATCAAATGTGAGAAGTGGAAGTTCTTGGTTGAATATAATGAAGTAGAGATTCAGTGATGTCCTGAGATTAAAAGCAATATAGTAAAAGTTGTGAGAAACGTCGAACAATAATTGAATTGGGGTTTTCTCACTTGATCTTTTATTTTTAGTAATTTTCTAAAGGGAAGAAGGAACGGGAAAAAGTCTAGCGTGATAATATATCTCAAAATGGGTCTGGAGGTATACTTGTGTAGTATTAACTTAGTTGTAAAATCAGAGTTATTGCGGAAGTATACATACAAACTTACCATTCCCTTAGTATGAAGATACACGTTAAAACTTATTTTTGGAAAATTTAAGTGACTCACTTACGAAGTGATGTGTGGTGTGGACTTTTGGGTGTGTTCGAAAGTGTAGTTCCAGATTTGAGGGGCATTTATGATTTTTCATTGAGGTGTGTAAGCATCACTAAGCGTGCATTGAGCAATCCCCAAATATTCGACACCTAAGAGTAGGAATATGTTAGGCCAACTCATAAGGGCATGCGACCCAGCCTACATAAGTTTAGGTCAGACCAAACTTTTTTTATGGATTTTATTCGAGGATTGTCTAAATCCACGGGGAAGGATACAATTATGGTGGTGGTTGATCGACTCACCAAATATGCCCACTTGACGCCATTAGGATATCCCGACACCGCTACCGATGTTGCTGCATTTTTCTACAGGAAACTATAAAATTTCACAGATTTTTTTTTGTTTCGTTATTTTAGATCATGATCATTTGCTTTTAAGCAATTTTTGGAAAGGCCTTTTTAAAGCAACAAGTACACAATTAAAATCCAGTTCAACATACCATCCCCAAACTGACAAATAGACGAAAGTTGTCAACCAATGCTTGGAAATTTATTTACGATGCTTAATAGGTACTATGCCTTAGAAATGGTTCAACACCAATTATAATGCTTTAAGCAAAATGTCCCCTTTCAAAACGTTGCATGGACGTGATTCCTCTATTCTTAAGGGATTCACGATTCATTCCCTCCTTGAATAAGTCAACAAACTTACGCTCGAGATGAACTATTAGTTGTTCTAAGATATAATTTGTTGAAGTCCCAGGATGGCATGCACACAAATGCCAATAAACATCGTTGAGATATAAAATATGGAGTTGGTGATTGGGTGTTCTTGAATATGCAACCTTACAAGAAAATGTCCTTGGCTAAAAGGATTAATGAAAAATCCCCACTCGATTTTATGGTCTTTTCTAATTTTAAAAAAAGGAGGGTATTGTTGCTCACAAATTGGATCATCCATCTCATAGTAAAATTCATCCAATTTTTCGTGTCTTTGTCCTAAAAAATACCATTGGTGATTCTTTCTAGTCTTAACCTTTATCATATATGATATACGAAGATAAAAAATTATAGGTTTATCCATACTCCATATTAAATATTCGTGAATTACAACCTGGCGATGTGGAAGTCTTAACTCAGTGGCAAAATCTCCATACAAATAAAAATAGTTAAGAATATGTAGGTAAAATACAAGAGATTTTCCTTGATTATCACGTTTAAGACAATGAGAGCCTTTTAGGTGGGGGTATTGATAAGCGTAAGCCACCAATCACCATGGTTTATCAGAGCAAGGAAAACAACAACCTTAGACCACCAATAGTAGGGCACATAAGACCTATGGGGTGCTAACCACCCAACAATCACGACCCACACAAGAGGTGTAAGATCATGAGATGTGAACCAATGAGGCATGACCCTTTGTGTAGAGACACACCCATTAGGAATAGGAACTGCCACTTGTGAAGATGCAACGGTTGGAGAAAGAGTGCATCCCTTGGAGAAAAACAACATCAAATTTAGAACAATCACAAATGAGGGCAGTTACAACCATTATAATTAATCATGTCAATTAGAAACACATATTAGATGCATTATAAATATAAATAAACCAAATTAAAAAAGTATGAGAAATAAATTAAGAAGAATCTGAATTATGAAGTGATAAACTCTCCAAAAACCGTGTTGTAATATACCAAAAAATTATTTATATAACATTTTGTTTTATCTTTTCATTTATATTCCTTTTTCTTTGTTCTTATCTCAAAACATCCAACTTTTCTTATCTCCATAATAAAGGACAAAAAGTTATATAGATGAGAGTTGGAGCTAGAATTTTTAGTTTACAAAAATCTAAGCATAAAATTTACAAATATTGTAATTACATAAACTAAAACCACCTTTTTAAATAAAAAATACATGTTGTACAACATTATTGTTTATTTTATTAAAAAATTAATTCTTGTTACATAATAATATGAATAATAATAGTAATAGTAAACAAAATTAAATTATCTAAAAAAGATTAAATTATAGAAAAAGATAAATATTTTGATATTTAACTAAAGTTACAAAAAAATAAATTGATATGACATCTAAATTACACTAAAATGGTGATAAAGAAATAAATGATCGCATATGGAATTTATAGTAAGATGAGATCTCTTACCATCCAAAACTCAAACCACTTAACTTTTCATACAAGTCATACGACGTCGTATTCAGTCGTGAAAAGGCAATCCCGTGCGTCTTGATATTTGGAAAGAAAAAATCGAGAGTTTCGACTTCACCTGCACTTCACTGCACTCTACTGTCGTTATTTATATTTATTCACTCTTTCCATTTATACCCCCAATCCTCACCGTCATGTAGATCAGAATCGCTTATTTCCTAATAATCTATTTTTTCTCGCTTCGTTGCTTTCTTTTCTCAGGTAAGGGTTTTGAATTTCAGTAATAAAAAAGTGTGTAAATTATAATAGCTTGAAATTTAGATCTGTTCAGATAAACAGCTTAATTAAGTGTTTATTGTATAAGTGCTTATTTATAAGTTATTTGTTTAACAAAAGATCAAGTAAAGTCAAACTGTTTTTACATAAGCTGTAAGGTCTTTTGGTTAGCTATCGTGTGTAGAGCTTTTGAAAATTAGGTGAGAACAGTGTATAAAGATGTTCCTTTTTTGAGATAAGCTTTGGATTCCTTCTGCAATATCTTCAATTTTGTGGATGATTTAGATCTATATGATGTGAAGCTGATTGAATTCAGGAATGCAAAGTATCTGTTGGAAAGTGTTCTTTAGATTTTAGTTTCGTGAAATCCTGTAGTGAGGTTGAACAAATTTTTTGGGTAATTTTAACCAAGTGCAGAAATTTGATAGCATTTTGTTTTTGAGGGTAATATGTCTAGTTTTTAGAATATACTACTTACGTATATTGTTTGGAATGGTCTATTATTTATGGTACTGTTATGATGAGAGTAAGACTATATTGATTTTAAATATTAGGATCTATTGCATTCAGCTTAGTTAGCTCTAGGTAGCTAGGATTGAGCTCTGGAAGTTTACTCTGCCGCCACTGCCTGTATTACGCAGAGGAAATTATTTTGTATGCAGATGCCATAGACAATTCTTAGATATATTTAGAATATAAAGTAGTCAATCCTGGATAGCGGCGGAGCGGCCGACCTTAGAAATGGGATAGTGGGATAGCGTATTGCGGGATGACTGCTATTTAATCTTTTTTTAGATATATTACATGAATAATAATTATAAACATATGAAGTGAGAGAGGTGAGGAAGGAACTTGCGATTTTTCTTTGGAATGGCTGAAATGCAGAAACGTCGGTGAAGGAAGGTTAGGGTTGAGTCTCAACTCAAATCTAATTGAAAAATCCAAAACTACCTTTAAAACATTCTAAATTTAAGGGGTAATATCGGTTTTTAAGAGGGGAAAAGAATAGCGGGACGAAACCCGCTCTGGGACGGGAAATGTTCTGCCTCTGCTACCTTCTATTTACCCTATAGCGGCCACAATAGTGTTCTGCACTGCTAAGGCTCTTCCCATAGTGGCTGGCCTCTACTCCGCTCCGCTATAGCGGGATAGTGCCGCTATTGACCACTCTTGACTACTCTGATATTAATATTGAACATTAGCTCTTCTTTTACCTTGGCTTACATTATCGTACACACTGCCTTAGAAACTTTTGGATATGCCGTCCTCGACCGTTACATCTCGAACTATTACAAGTTTACAACAATACATGCGTCTCAATCAACGGCCTAAAACACACATGCATTTTTCTCTTTACAAGTAGTCCAATAGAATTTGCAAATGAACCTCAGCATCAAGCTATAAATCATCTATTGAATTTAATTGCATTTATACAGTAAGAAGATTCTTTGCTTTTTATAAACAGTTGTTATTAGGCCATATGAGGTTGTTTTCCCTACTTCTCTATCATTCAGGATGAAGCTAATCAATACACTTCAATTTTGAATCTAGATGTTTCCTATCAATAAAGAAACAGTATTCATATGTCAAAAGGCCATTGGTGTTACAAAAAATAGAACTTATACAATATCATTTCTGCATAATGAGTAATATCCGTCACTGCAGAATGGGTTTTTGTTAGAACAAAAAACCTTATAAAGCAAAGCGTTTTAGCCACATGTGAGTTGACTGTAAATAACTGCCGGCTTTGTGGTAGCTTCATGACATGGTTATGATTGTAGTTAAAGGTTATCACAGGGTATGAGCACATAAGACTAAGGGAGTAGGAGAGAAGCCTTTCCCTCTTTGTCAAAGTTTTTAGCTGTCAAAGTTCTAAGCTTTAGTCATTTGGGTATATAAGGGGGAAATAAAATTATACTAATTATATTAATGTAATTGATATCTTGGATGTTATTCCAGAAGATAGAATGGTAATATTTGTTTATTATAATACTTGCAGTGTATGCAGGCGCGAGTTGACTCGCGAGCTCACCCGAGTTGACGTTCCAATCACTTGCCGGCGTGCTGAATCGTAGGTAAGATTGTATGTGAAAGTGAAACTCGGTAAACTCGCCCGAGTTGGAAACGTGTCTCATTTCCATTCTGCAGATGCGGCGCTTCTGTTTTAAGGGGGTTTTTAGGAAAAAATCCTATTTTTCTAAAACAGGCCTGGATCGGGTCGGGTTTTATTAAATACTGATTTATTATTTTTTATTAAAATAGAAATTTATAAACACATCAAAATAACTTTTTAAACCAAAATGTATCGTATCTTGCAAAATATTCCGGCTTTCGTTATTGCAGCCTAAACTCAACCGTTACCAAATTATTTCAGCATGAATTCTCTTTCTTCCATTATGGTTCTTCTTCCTCGTTAAACAGAATTACTTCCTCTTCCTCTTTCACATTCCAGCTTTCTCTACTGATAGTAGGATCTTACGATCCGTGTTACGATTTTTGAATCCTCTATTCATTCTTTGTAAACTCTTGAGTTTTTAAACATTGATTAATAGACTCTTAATGCTAATTAAATAAAGAAACACATAATAAAAATAAGGAAATATGAAAGCTAAATCCAAGAAATATTGTAACATATTTTATGATAGAATGATGATATGGTGAAATACCTTTCAGAGTTTTTAATAATGACTAAGCTATCAACATCTAATTGACTAGGATGTTCTCATTCTAGTTAGAGATATTTCATGGAGTTATATGTAGGTATTGTTCTTATTATGTTTTAATGCTAGTAAATAAGTTATTCAATAGTTTTCTGGCAGTTATAGTAAACTTTGGAAATCGGCTTCTACTGCTCAGTTATTTAACACTCATTAAGCATGGCATTTTCTGCAGTTTTGTTTTTGTTTTTGTTTCTGTTTTGTTTATTTATTCTTACCTCTTATGATTGTTATAATAATAAAATTCATGCCTTTACTTTTTCTGGAACCATATTAATATATTTTTATGAAATTCTTGATTTAGTTGTTTATTTCTTTTTAAATTCTTTCTTTAATGTATAGTTTTAGTTTGACACGCATCTATTTTTAGGAGACTTACATTGCAAATAAGAAATTATGCATCTGATATATGTTGGCCTAAAATTGAGTTTAATATACATCGGGATAGGAATCTAGATGGATACAACTAAAGAAATAAAGGGCGATTATGCTCCCCTCAGAGATCCAGAGCACCCACAATTGGGAAGATTTGACAAGCCACTTCCATGTTTTGGCTGCGGTATTGGATGGTTCTCGTAAGTTATTTCGTAAAGATTCATCTTTCTCAATTCTTTAGCCTTCATAATTTGATGTTTGAATCTTCTCCCTCCCTTTTGTTTGGCAGTTTTCTGCTAGGATTTGTATGCCCATTGATGTGGTATTATGCTACAATTCTCTACTTTGGAAATTACTATCATAAGGATCCAAGGGAGCGTGCTGGACTCGCTGCTTCTGCAATTGCTGTAAGTGTTGTACTTGGAGAGCAAATTTACATTAGTACTCCCTCTTTTTCAATGACTGGTCTTTGAGTATTTTATTTTATAATTCTCCCGAGAAAATAAAAATATAGCGTAATTACATTTTATTCTCTCTAGTTTAGACCACATGTGATTTTGGCGCGTAATTACATTTCATTCTCTCTAGTTTAGACTACATGTGATTTTGGCCTTTCAAGTTTTTTTTTTTAAATCTAGTGAGTCCATCTACTCTAAAATTTAAGAAAATATAGTCCTATTGTGAATATTATTTTGGTAAATCTCGTAAATTCTCATTTTTTAATTATTATGATGGATTTGAGATATTAAATACTTTTAAGTTTAGAAGTTGGAAAGTAAGTGAAATTTATATAAATTTTAAAGGGTTTTATAAAAGGTAAGATAGAGAATTAAAGAGGTCGAATATTTGCAATCTTTTTATTGATTGAAATTTGATATTTTAATTGGTGAATTGAGTAGAAAATGTGAAAAGTAATTTAATTGATTCAGTTTTATGGAAGTTTTGAATTGGATTACAAGAACTGAGACATCATATAAATGAAAAATGATGGAAAGATTTAAATGTCACAATTGAAAAGTTGATGGACTAAATTCACTCAAAATAATTAGAGGACCAAAATTGCACGACTAAAAACACAAATATGCAAATAATAAGTATACATGCCATGAACGGGTGTGAGTAATTTATAGGTTGGTTCGGTTTGGGTCAACGGGTTCGTGGGTCGACCCGAACACCCATATGCCATATGTCATAATTGAATGGAAGCATATACTGTGTTTTTTTCTCTGGCATACTGTCTTGTTTTAATCATGGAAGTGAATAAGTGACTTACTCTTTTTTCTCTTAAATTTTGCTGATATTGCAGGCTCTGATCTGCACAATTACTGTGGTGATAACAATAGCTGTTATCTTCTTGTAACTTTACTTTCAATTATCAACTAACCTTAATGTGATCAATTAGCCGAGGTAAAGAAAAGAAAATGAAAATAGCTTCTCATGTCAACTTCTACAAGAGGAAAGCAAGGTTATGCACATGGTAGATCAAGCTCTTGGCATGCAAAGCTAGTTCAGTTCCATTTTATGGGGCTTAAAGTTCTGCTGCATCTATTACCTTATTATAGGTGTGTGCTTGTATACAAAGAATGATGTAACTAACTAGATGTATTTATTTATTGAAGGTTGTTGATTTTCATTACCTTATTTTGGTATGGATGTATGTATCTTTGGGATTGCTAAATTAGTAGCTGGTAACTTGCTATCTTGCATTTGTTGAAAAATTGGAAAAAAAAGATCCATTGTTTTTGGACTGTGCCATCCTTTTTTTATTTATTTATAGGAAACACTCATCTCATGCGTGTCCCACGTCTCTAAAAACCTAAAAATGCTCTTATTGGTATCTCTTGAAGCATCTAAAATTACACAAGCCATTGTAATTTAGTAACACACTATTTTTGCTAAAATTTGGTTCTGAGATGTGTATTCGTAAAATTTTCTGGGGTGAATCTAGAGATAAATCTCTTAGAGTAACTTGGGATGCAACTGATAATTCATTTTATAGCCAATGGATTTTAAACAAGCTTTGAAAAATCTTGACTATTTGAAAAAACATCTTAACATCTCTTTTGAAGCTTTTTAAAGAATTTATTGTGCTGAATCTCCAACGACTCTTTTTCTTCTCCATTTAAGGAGTTGAAAACTTGAAGAATAACATATATTCTAAGCATAAGCAAAAGCAGGACTTATAATTTTTTCTCCTTGTATATTCTAGAAATCCTTAAGTCTTAAAGAGTTCCTTTTGAGTTGTACTTTGCGTACACATTTGATTGTATATCTAGTGTATTACACCAAACAATCATTTATCTGCTAGGTATATTGTTAGAAGCCTGTTATTAAGTGTTTGATCATTTGAAGTCTCTTACTTGTGTGCTTGAGCATATAAATCTCTTGCTTGTGTGCTTGAGCATTGAAATTCTCTTGACTGTGTGCTTGAGCATAAAAGTCTCTTATTTTAGTGTTTGAGCATTGAAAGTCTCTTGCATGTGGAATTGAGCAAATTGTAATCTTGTGTGAATATAGTGAAAATCCGTTGTATGTTTAAGGGGACTAAATTACTCTCAAGTGTTGAGAGAAGCCAAAATAACTCTATGTGTCTCTTTTCTTTCTTGCATTTCATATTCGTCGTCTACCTCTGATTGATTCAGATTTTATACCTTGTGTTTAGAATATGACCAAAAGTTTTAAAAGAAAGAAAAGGCAACACAATTCAACTTCCTTTCTTGTGTTTTTCTCACCTTCATAACATGCTTATAACAAATTAACTGATAACAAGGAATAAATCATAAAGCAATAAGGAACATTCATGATTATTAACCCAGTACGGTGCAACGTCACCTACGTCCGGAGGAACTTCCAACCCAAGAAAGGAAATCTAATCTCAATAGTATTAGTACATATAGTATTATATGAACAAACCTTGTTCAATGCATCTCTTCCTAATACTACATGTGACTTTCTATTTATGACCCCCATAAGTATGAGAATCTTCCTCACTTTCTCTTAATCACTAACATAATGATCAATACATAAAACAAATAAATGATTGTTGAATTACAACTCAACTAATACTAACAACCTCTATGCCATTTATATGAAACTTAGGCCATATATAGGTGCACAAATAACAACAAGTACAAAGACTCAATTAAAAAACTCTAACACATTAGATCTTCAACTCTTGCTCTTGCCACATTCGTTGTTAAGAATGAGTTTTCTTATATAACAAATGATCTACTGGGCTTTTGTGCAATGGGCAATGGATTTTATTTTTTTGTAGATTTGATTTGATTTTGATGCAATTTAAATCTTCATTTAATTTGATTTGGTCTTCTACAATCTTATTAGTAAATCTTTCTTAAAAACATATTGTTAAAATATACAACTCATAAACAACAAATCATCTTGGAATCAAACATAATCACACTCATACATACTCACGAAACCTCACTTATAGACTGAGGCCAAATGATGCACCTCATGCTGGAACATTTTATCCCACATGACGCCTCTTCACATTTTACACCTTTCGTTCCTCATGTTGTTTTACCTAAAACATCCAATCAAAGTAACAATAAAATCCTTTGTCTGCTTAGAGGCGAGAAGGTAACACCATGAATTGATGGTCCCAAGTGATGTATCTCAGTTAAAGAGTGGCACGATCTACTAAGTACTGAAATTACCCAGGTTTCGCGAGGATACAGGGAATCAACAATCTAATAACTAGAGTGGGCTGTGACTATTTCCAAGAAACTGACTCTTGACCTAGAGGTACACTCTCCCTTATAAATACCCCAACTTTAGGGTTATGAGAACACATTCATTCAAGACCAAAAACTATCAACACTAAGGCTTCTCACAACCTCCGTGAAGCTTTCCATACAACCACAAAAAACCACCAAAAGCCTCTAACATCCCCAAAGGGTTTCCACCCTTCTATAATTTTTGACAAGTACAATGATTGATTATAAGCTAGCATTTTCGCCACAATTTAAGCACAACCCTCATTTTTCTCCATTTTCTTTTCACTCTCACTTGGTAACCAATTATGATACCCCTCATCTCTAAAACATAGTTTTCAACTTTCATATATTCATATCTCAAGGTTGGTCTGTGTTGTGTTTTTTGGTTCAATCAAAATTGCATGTATATAAGATTTCAAGGACTACAACATTTAGCAATTAAGGGGGAGTCATACAATTAAGGGGGAAATTTTCAATCTTTATGAAAAATACAAGAACAAAGCATTTGTCATGATAAAAAAAGGAGGAGATTGGTAAAAATGTCTCTTCTACTTGACTTAGTTTTGATGAAGACAAGTGTATATCAAAGAATAAAAAGATAAAATGTTTTGAAGACAAATGTATATCAAAGATGAAGATGTCATGAAGAGTGATCATTGAAAATCAAAGAGAATATTTGGAATGATCATCAATTTAAATGTTCACATTGCAATTCATTCTATATGACTTTGAATGCTAAAAAATACATCTCAATTCTCATCTAAAAAGTTCTCAAACATAATGCTTGAAAATCATTGAAGCTAAGCTCCCAAATATTGTATTTTTCATAAAAATAGCAGGGGTAATCAATTACAAATTTGTGGTAATAGAGTATCGGGTGTCTGTATTCATACAATTTCGACACCATGAGTTTGATAAAGGAAAACCTTAGTAGCTGATGGATTTGTCAAACTATGTTCCTTACACGTCATCATTATCTGACATGGCAGTTTCTCAACACTTCTCATCTCATTATACTTTAAATACATGATGTGCGTGGCTTTGAAGATTTTCGACATATGATATAATCACTCTTTCTTCCAAACATGTCCAGAATCTTGGATCACTCTTTCTTCCAAACATGTCCAGAATCTTGAGAAGGTTTGTGTTGATTTGGTTCATGATATGACGAACAATTATATGTCGAAAGCATGGATGAGTTGCCCTTTAGAGAGTTCTTCACATCACTACTAGGAAATCCTCTTGTATTTTCGACAAGAGATATGAAGGCAGAGATTCGACGAAGAAGACATTGAGACTATTTGAATTTCAAATGAATTCGACATGACAAGGAGATACGTCGTTTCGTCAGTTAAAAGACAGTTTTCATGAATAACAATTTCGTCTGGTAGAAGATACGTGGAAGATTCTTAGAAATTGTTAACATGCAAAGTGCCAAGTGGCGAATTCTTAGGAATTGACCGTTATTCGACGGTTATTTTATTTGTATATAAATAGGATAGTTTGCTTTGTGTAAAGTGTGTGAAATTCTGTACAATATTTATGTGAAAATTACACTAATACTCGTGTGTAAGAGAAAGGAGGATTATCTGGAAAATGTACGTGTAAACACCATTTAATTTTCAGTTATAAAGATTAGATTTATCATTCATTCCTTGTTCAAGTTTATGCTTTTATTTACTTTCAAACCATCTAATTTCCAGCAATTTACTTCCAAGTCAATTTGTGTTTCAACAAACCTTTAATGCAACTTTAAGTTTCTTTGTTAGTTTCATTAGACAAACATTTTCATATTGTAATATCAACAAGAACAATCTTGTTAAGAAACCGTTCGACAGAACATATAAAAATTAGTAAGACTCGTATATTAAGAAACTTATCCTTAAAATTTAGCACATGTGTCCTAAAACTTGTGTGGTTGGTCCTGCAAGTAACCCATTTCCAGGAATTGATAAATCAGAGGTTGTTCGCCAAAAACACCAACGAACAGTGTCAAAGCTTCATGAAACATTTTCAAACTAATGCATTCGTTGATAGAGATTTCTAAGGGTGTATATAAAGCACTATACGCCAGAAAACAAAACTTACCTCTTACATAAATCATTTTTATACAATTCAAACATTTTTTTTTAAATGTTCACATATTTTAAAAAGTTTCATTATACCATCTGAACACTCAAGTAATATTAGTTTGAATTGTGATACAATAAAGAGAAGATCACAAAATTTAAGAGTAAACTAAGAATTCAAGTCAGCAACAAATACTACTTTAAATTATTTACAAAAGTGTGTAGTTTTTGTAAGAAAGCAGTGTTCATTCTTTGTGGTTGTATTAGATAATCGTAAATAAATATTTTTCCAGTCATAAACCAATTCTTCCCTACTCAAATGTAACATCTAAATTCTAATTCAGATCTAAGAACATAAAAAACAAAACATTTAACAAAGAAACAAAATGAAAGGGAAAAAACCTCAAACAAACAAATCAATGAAATTAACTAGGACTAAATGTGTACAGATTTCTCTGTTCCTCAAACTAATCTATCACTCATTTATTGCAGATATTACCATAATAAAAACCAGAAATCCTTTACTTTTTCAGTTTATGCGATGCGAAGAAATTAATAAACGGTGATATCAAACTCTCAACAGATACTTGTGGAAACCTTTGAATCTCATACTCAGTAAACCTAAAAGTACGATTCTTGAAATAGTAAACAATCATCATCTTCCTATATTCCAGCAACACTAGGTCATCCTCCAAAATATTTATTACCTTCGTAAAGTCACACGAAATAGTGAATAATTTCGTCCATGACTCTTTATTTCCATATTCTTTCATAACCCAAACATCATGACCATAAATCACCCACATGCAATCTTTCCAGACACCCATCTGACAAGTATTCATACTTACATTTATTTCTTCATAATCCGGTTGCAAAATCTTTCGATAAGACTCTTTCTCCAAATCAAAAGAAATAATAAAAGAAGGACTTTTCCGATGACAATCATTATAGGCCAACCAATTAATGGCACCACCCACAAATTGTCCAGAATGCCTAACAAAAACACCACCAGAAGAAAATTTATGCATAGTTTTCCAAATATTAGTACCCAAACTATGAATCTTGACGACCGTTTTCTGTACATCTTTACCCCAAATATAATTTAAAACAACCACCACCTTGTAAACATGATTAACACCATCATAGCCAAAACCATATTCTACATTAATAAAACCATATTCTACATCCGTACGTCTAGAACTTTCCGACCATCGAATAATATGTAATTCCTTGTATTTTCTAATGGAAGGGTTCCAAAACAGAAGCAAAGTTCCAGAATAATTGCTAAGACAAACGATGCCGTGACAAGAGCCAACAAAGTAATCTAAACTGGTGAGAATATTGCGTTGAGGATACTCAACTTGAGTGAAGTTAGTGGTGAGATTAGTGAAAAGGGTTTGAAGTGGATAAGACGTGAGAATAAATTTGCGTGAGGGACTGGAGTAGGATAGGAAGTGGAGGGCAACAGTGGTGGAATAGGTGAGGTGTTTTATGGTGAATTTGGGATGAGAGATTAAAGAATTCCATGATTTGCATACAGATTGGAGTCGAAGCAAGATTTTGACGGGTAATCTATATAAAATCTCTGCAATGAGGTCGAATGGAAGAGACTGGCCGGGAGAGAACATGTAAACTTTTTCCTCCATTTTAAGTAACAACATTGTTTTTTTGACCTAGCTAATAATAATGCTATATTTATAACAGTTTTATAATTGCTTTACTTCATTCACGTAACAACCACCTGAATAAGTTCTATATTTGATTTGCTTGATTCACGGCTAATTAGTTTTGACTTTTGACTTTTTTTTAATAATATACATAATTTTGTGAAAATATAAATTAAAATCACAAAAAAAGAAAAATTTGAAGAATGAAACATATAAATTTTTAAATGAAAAAAATCAAAACGGGAATTCTTATATACCCACTTCAAAAAATTGGGTACATTACTTAACTTTTTAGGGTGGATAGAGAAGTTGTCCCCTAAAAAAATAATTTACTTATAATATTAATCGATAAAAAATCATTGATGAACCCTTTTTATAATTTTTTTAATTATAATTTTTTTAAAACAATAATTCAACGCTACTAAATAACGGATATGGCAAATATCCATTATAATGTTTTTATTTTTTTTTATTTTAAATAAGCGTTTTATATACTTTTAACTTTTGTGATATACTGTTTTCTTTTACTATTTAGTTTTATTCTAATAATATGTATAAAGTTTAAATGATTTAATTGATATGTATTGATAGTGTAACCGTAAGATGTTATAACAAGTTTGACTTTTATTTTAAAAACATATAAAATATAGCAACCAGATGATGGTGATGAATTAATAGTGTACAATATTTTACACGTCAGTGCATATCAATTAATCTCAAAGCTTAAATAGAATAAAAAAATTATTTTATTCTATTCTAATTCTAACGGGTAAAATATTTAGTTTTATTTTGATACTTTAGTTAAAAAGATAGTTAAAATGGAATGCCATACTTATCCAATTTTAAAACTTGAATATGAAAACCTTAAAGATAATTGGCACAAATAATTGGTGTTGTTGAGTGCAAAACCGTGCCTTAAAAGAATCGCTCTGATAATGATAAATGAAATTAGTTTATCTAAGTATTTTTTGGAGGAGGTGATTAATATTGCATGTCATGTCTTAAACAAGATGGTGATGCGACCTATCATAAAAAAAAACCCTATGTAACACATAAAAATAGGAAATCTAATATTTTCCCCTTTAGGAGTAAAGCCTACAACCATATAACTTTTGTTGTTGAAAAGTCATTCCATGTGGCTTTTAATAAAATCAAACTCCAAAAATTGAGAAAATATAACGAAATGATCGGTCAACGACGATACTACCAAAAGAAGATCCTTCGATAAAAGAGGACAATAAAAACGATAAAGAGAAAAGTGAACAAAAGGAAGAAAAACAAGATCCTTCGATAAAAGAGGACAATTAAATCCTTATAAAGTATCTCTGTCATTTTCACTTCTTGTAATGATATAACTAACTAATTTTCACTTCCAAATACAAGAAATTGAGAGTGAACTCTGAAAAAAAAAGATGGAAAATAAACATAACATAGATGAATTCAAAGGCCAAACAAGATTACCCAATTTTGCAATTCCAAAAAAATATGAACTTCACTTAACACCTAATTTTTCAACATGCAAATTTTCAGGCGCAGTGAAAATCAACCTCTCCATCAATGAAAAAACCAACTTTCTTGTCTTAAACTCCTTGGAACTTGCTATTCAAACAACTAGCTTCACCAACTCTTATGGCATGGTGACTTTTTTTTAAGCACTTTTTGAATTTTGATTATTTTGGTTTAGTTCTTTCAGGGATTTAATTGATTTGTTTAACAGTTTACTCCATGTGATGTTGTTGTGGATGATGAGGATGATTTACTTGTACTTGTGTTTGATGAATCACTTTGTGCTGGAGAAGGAGTTTTGGTGATTGAGTTTTCTGGTGTCCTCAATGAACATCTTAGAGGATTCTATAGATGGTGCATACTTTTTTTGCCTTTTCCATTTTTTCTGTTACACGGTTACGCTGTAAACCCTAAACCCTAAATCCTTATATTACGGCCTAAATTACATAATGATTATTTCAACAGTACTTATGTTGATGGAGAAGTGAAAAAAAATATGGCAGCAACACAGTTTGAGGCAGTAGATGCAAGAAGGTGTTTTCCATGCTATGATGAACCTGCTTTAAAGGTATTATGTATGTAGAATTCTATTCCTGATTTTCATCAATGTATTATCATCAAATTATCGGATTAATAATAGCTTTTACAAGAATTTGATTATTGTGAACTACAGGCAACTTTCAAGGTAACACTTACTGTGCCATCGGAGTTAACAGCGTTATCTAATATGCCAGTTGAAAATGAAAAGCTAGATGGTGAATTAAAGACGGTTTGTTTTGAGGAGTCTCCTCTCATGTCAACTTATTTGGTGGCGGCTGTTGTCGGCTTATTTGACCATATTGAGGATACAACTAGTACTGGTATGTAAACCAGCTTATTTTTATAAGCTCTTAGAAATAGCTTATGAAAATCACTTATAACATATAAAAGTGTAAATTGAACAGTTTGAACTTTTTTTCTAAAGGGGTTGTGGTTGGTGTATATTGTCCGGTTGGAAAGAGCGATCAGGGGAAGCTTGCATTGGATATAGCCATGAAGTCACTAGAAATATATACCAAGTAAATCCTTTCCTTTCAAATTTGAGAAGACATCAATGTCATGTCGAGTGTCCATGTCTGTGTTGATGCTTCATAAATATTCTTCCGTTGTGGTTGGTTGATTTATCTTTGACATCATATAGGTACTTCTCGGTGCCTTATCCACTTCCCAAGCTGGATCTAGTTGCAGTTCCTGAGTTTTCTGCAGGAGCCATGGAAAATTATGGTTTAATCGTATATAGAGAAAGTGATCTACTTTACCATGACTTGCACTCTCCACCTTCTAAGAAGCAAAGAGTATGTTTCATAGTTGATCCTATTTTTGAAAATTTTCAGTGTTTAGGGGAACAACATGATTATGTATTTAGGTTCATTTGTTTCTTTTAGATAACAATTGTGGCAGCACATGAAGTAGCTCACCAATGGTTTGGAAATTTGGTAACTATGGAATGGTGGACTCATTTATGGCTCAATGAAGGTTTCGCGACATGGGTAAGAGGCTCTCGTAATCTTGTGGATTTGAATTATATATAGTCATTGATCTGTAAATAATCTTCATACTTGCTAACATATTTTCAGATAAGTTTCATGGTCACCAACATCTTATATCCAGAATGGAATATTTGGAGTCAGTTTCTTTTCGAAACTTCTAATGGGTTACAAATGGACGCACTCGAAAAATCACATCCAATTGAGGCAAGAACTTTACAAATGATTTTGTTCTCTTTTTCTTTATTTGATTAGTCAATGAATTCTTTAATCTACGGATTCTTAATGTCAGAAAAGTTACCACGGGGATATCTGACATGTAGCCGCCAAACATTCATAGCGCGTTGCTTTTTTATCATTTAACAAATTAAACAACTACTCTTGTATATGACATATTTTCAGGTAGAAATACATCATGCACGTTCGGTTATTGAAATTTTTGATGCTATCAGCTATGAGAAAGGATCTTCTGTAATTAGAATGTTACAAGATTACCTTGGAGATGTTACATTTCAGGTAACAACTGAATTATCAAAGTGGCGCTAACTATGTCGTCTTCTTCATGTAAAAGTTTTATCCTTTCTGACTGCATTGTTTTATTTTCAAATAAGAAATCATTAAGCACATATATAACAAGATATCAAGCCAAAAATGCAAGAACGGAAGATCTATGGAATGTTCTTTCAGAAGTATCCGGTGAACCGGTGAACTTAATGATGAACGCTTGGACAAAGAGCACCGGATATCCAGTTATTCATGTTCAATTAACAGATAAAATTTTGGAATTTAAACAGGTATATTATGTAGTTGCAATCAAAACTAACAATCTAACAAGCATCATAGACGGGGCTTTTTCAACTTTCACCTTTGAAAGTAACTGTTATTGGCATTTGAATTTGCAGTCGCGATTCCTTTTATCCGGCCTTCAAGTCGATGGACAGTGGATTGTTCCGATTACCTTGTGTGTTGGTTCATATGAAAGACAGAAAAAATTTCTTCTGGAGAGAAGCGACGGAAGGGTGGATATATCCGAACTGGTTCAATATATTGGTGATGTAAATTCAAATGAAAAGAAGCATGAAGAGGATAGTCAAGAAAATCTATGGATCAAAGTCAATGTTGATCAAAGTGGTTTTTATAGGGTGAATTATGAAGACAAGCTCACAATTAGATTGAGGAAAGCCTTACAAAACAACTACTTGCTTCCTACTGATAAATTCGGTTTGTGCAAAGTCATAATGATAAATGAATAGAATCTATAAATCTACGATATAATTTTTTTTCTTGGCGGTTTTATTTAAGAGGGGTGTTTTTGAATTTTACAGGCATTTTGGACGATGGAAGCGCGCTATGTCAGGCTTGTGAACAGTCGTTGTCATCTTTGCTTATGTTAGTGGATGCTTATCGAAAAGAGTTAGATCATGTTATTGTATCGAGACTGATCGAAGTAAGTATATACATCTTCTCAACTATACTTTTTCTAATATCATCAACATCTATCTATAGTGACACAATATCGTAATTCTTTTTCATGACAGGTTTGTTATGATGTTCTGAATATCGCCATTGATGCCATTCCAGGCTCAGTGAATGAATTGAAGCAATATTTTACCAATCTTCTCATGTATTCTGCAGAGTAAGACTGTTGCATTCTTCACTCAAATAATTCACCATAAAGTTGGTTGCTTCTCTTGCAAGAAAATGACGTAGTTACTGTTTTTGCAGACGGTTAGGATGGGATTCTATATCTGGTGAAGATCATTCTAATTCACTTTTGAGGGGAAAAGTTATTAAGGCCTTGGCTACGTTTGATCACGATAAAACTCAACAAGAAGCACTACGCCGTTTTCAGATTTTGTTGAACGACAGAAACACTTCTCTGCTTTCAGCCAACACCAGAAAGGTAACATTTTTTCCCTCAAGATTACTTTTCATCGCAATTTTCTTTCAATTTACTTTTGACATGTAAATTTGCAAAATATTTTTCAGGCTGCTTATGTAGCTGTGATGAGGAGTACCGCTAGTGAAAGTAGAACTGCATTCGAGTCCCTATGGAGTTTCTATAAGAGCAATGATGTTTTGCAAGAAAGGGACGATATACTGCGTATGACACTAGCATTTAAGCCTTTCTTACATAAACAAATTTATCACACACTGATACCATAATCACTTATCAATATAGTACTAAGTGACTTGATTAAACATGTTTATTTATAAACAAACTCCTACAGGTTGTATTGCATCAAGTTCAGACCCAAATGTCGTTCTAGAGGCTCTGAATCTTTTGTTGTCTGATGAGGTATTATAAATTTTTTACGCGATCTCTGGTTATAACTTATAAGTAGGATGAAATGAAATTCCTTCTTATTTGGCCTTCTTTTATCAAAATGATTTTTAAGATTCCAGATCAAGATATCATTTATGTACTAGGAGGAATAAGCTTAGAAGGCAGTGGAATTGCAGTAAGATGGTTGAAGGTATGTATGTGCTTCCATGTTAACAAGTTCAAACTAACTCATATAACTAACACCAATAAGTTTGAAGAAGGATCTACAAAGCCGTTCGGAGATTCATCTGAAATAAGTGGATATCTATTTCGATCTTACGGAGTTATTTTTGGTTTGATACGTAATGCAGGATAATTGGGAAAGAATCTTGGTTAAATACGGCGCTGGACTCTTACTCACCAACTTTATAAGCCAAATAGTTCCACGGGTAAGAAAATGCATCAAATGCGAGTTCTAATAAGTTGATCAGTCACAAAATTGAAACATCTCATTCCTTGAATTCATGGTGTGGCAGGTTAACAGCAATGAGGAAGCAGATGAGATAGAAGCATTTTTCGGCAGCCGTATGAACCCTTCCATCACTCTGAACTTGAGCTTGAGCATCGAGAAGATCCGTATCAAAGCAAGGTGGATTGAGAGTGTAAAGAAAGAGCACTCTCTGCCAGACTTAATCAAACAACTGAGTCAGAGGAAATGATAGCTTTGATATCAATTTCCTATTCTGTTCTAGTAATAAAACATTCCTAATGTTGGAGTTGGATACCAACATGTCTCAAATATGTAGAGTTTTGTATCATCCTTGATTGTATGAACTTTAAACTATTGTTTGTGAAATGCTAAGGGTTTGTTTGATTTAGTTATATAAAACTGTTTTTTAATTTTTAAAATTTGAAAATAGTATAAAACTAATTTAATAGTTTAATTTTATAAAATTACTTTTGAAAATTGTTTTCTATTTAAGAGTTTTAGAAATTAGAAAACTAAAATAACTTTTAGAAGTTTAAAGAATAGAAAGGAAAAAAATTTGATATACTTTTCATTAATGAGAAATTTGTAATATTGTACAACTTTAAAACAATTTTTATTAAAAATGAGATTACCAAACAAACATGTTTTATTTTTTATTCTTTTCAAGACTATTCTTTAAAATTGATTTACAAAATAGTTTTTAAAAATTAATTCATTCGAAGAAACCCTAAGTCTTTAGCAAAAGACGTTTGGCTATCTTTATAATGCAGAATCTTTTCTAATTGTTCTAGGTTGCTCACAAGGTCCGCGATGACAGACATAACAAATATTGTGCGGAAAGACACGTGAAATGGGTGAGACCTCACTCGGCCCAGTGACTCCGTTCTCCAATATATTTGTCATCGTTAAATTTGATCAAACGACAATCCGCATGAGACGTCTGAACACCCAGAGATGGTTTTAACCGCTCACTTTGTATAAAACGCAACACACATTATTTTAGGTATTCAATTCATTTCCACTTTTACGGGCGTTGTACCAGAAGCTTGCTCCATCGCACCAATACTTTATTTCTACACTTCACTGTCTAATTATGGTTCCCTACACAACATTGACACCATTTGTGCGAATCGACCTCTGATTTCTGCAAATTTCTACAACCTGATCCCTTCTAATCCAAAGTTAAGTATCGCCTCAACAATTACGCTTAAACGAAGAAGATGAATTCTGATCTAGATGTTGAAAGGGTACTCTTTTGTCTTGGTATCAACACCATGATCGATAGTATCTTTTATGTATCTCAATATTCTCTCAACTGCAGCCAGATGACACTCTTTTGGCTTCTCCATAATTTGCTAAACAACCCGACACTTTGACAAATATGTGACATTATGTTGTAAAGATGCACCAAGGATCTAATTATTTGCTTGTACAATGTTGCACTTACAAACTCATCATTTGTACCCTTTCTCAACTTTGCTCCAAACTCCAATGGTGTAGCAAGCAGTTGCATGACAGTTGCTCATCTTGAACCTTTTCAAGATGTCTTGAATATATTTCTTTTGGTGTAGAAACACTGCTTCACTCAATTCTGACTTAACCCTCTTGATTTCAACTTCGTATGCACCTGTAATCAGCAAGCCATCAATGTACAAACATGTAATGACTCGACTAAGTTTGCTTGCAATGTTTTCATACACTTCATGCATTGATTATGAAGTTATCTCTTCTCTTGTTTCAAGCCCTCGGGACTTGCTTTAAACCATATAGAGTCTTCCTCAATCTGTACACCTTTTTCTCCTACCCATTGATTTCGAATCCTGGTGATTGACTGTCCATTCTGAAATGTTGATTTTACATCTAATTTATGTATCTTCCATCCTTTATATGCTGCACTCTACACAATAATTTTGATGGTTTCCAACCTTGCAACTGGTGCGTAGATTTTGTTGAGTTTAATACCAAGTTTTTGTAGAAAACCTCTTGCCACTAATCTTTCCTTATGCTTGACAATGTCATCATTTGGCCTTAGTTTTAACTTGTAGACCTACTTCACAACAATTGGCTTCTTAATTTAATTTTCGATAAGCTCTTGGGTTTTGTTCTTCTTTATTGCCCTGGGTTCTTCTTGCATGGTTGCCAACCAATTTGAATCGTTCATGGCTTGATTTAAATTAATTGATTATGACTCAACCATCATCATGACTTCTTCTATGATTTCACCATACGCATCAATTGTTTGATCTAGAAATCTCTCATATCCAGCTAGTCTCGTCGAATCAGTTCTCATTCTAGTCGATCTTCTTACATTATACTCAAGTGGTTCTTCATTTTGAGTGGTTGTAGCCTCATTTTGTTGGTCTTCTTCAAGAAAAATTGTGATTGTTTCTTGATCTTGTCGAATTGACCCTTGAATCCAATTCCACCCTTTTGTTTGCGTCCACCAGAACATCTATACTGATCACTAGTTTATCATCAAGCGATGGATATAATTTGTATGCGTTAGTCGTATGATAACCTATAAGCACCATAGTCTGACTTTCATCTAGCTTCTTCCTCAATTATTCAGGTATATGTCTGAAACACATTGATCCAAAGACTCTAATAAGAGTAACATTTGGCTTCAATTTTGTCCAAGCCTCATAAGGTGTCTTCTCTATTATCTTCTTCCTTGGACATCTATTTAGAATGTATATTGTTGTCTATAGATGTTTTAATTGGCTATATTTTGTGGTAAAACTCTTGCGTATTTCAGGATGTCATAAGCAATGTTATGACATGTGATTTAAGCATTATGCATGTGGATAATGTGTTTGTGCAACTGTTTGTTTTCAGGATGTCAAGACTGGTGTCATGACATCTATGTCTGGGCCTGAAAATCCAGTTGAATCTTAATTTGTGCGCACATCTTGCTGTATTTATTGCTGAGATTTTATTGTGGTTTTTAGCGTTTGCTTCAGAAGGAAAAATAGGATTCAGTTTGGTTTTGTTATAGCAGAACATTTGTTCTTGCTATTTTTATTCCTGTAATTTAGGAACTATTTATTCTGAATTGTGTGCAAGTTCACCAGACCCAATGCCCATTGGAGTTTCTATTTAAAGCTGCTTAACCCTAGTATGAACGTGTGGAAAATAAGGATTGTATTTTCAGTGTTTTTCACGTGTGTGTGTGTGTGTGTGTGTTAGTTTTTCTTGTGAGCCAAGTAATTGTCTTTTGATGATTGTTTTGGACTAGGTGTTCATTTGTATTTTGTCCACTCGAAGCTTTTAAACAAGAGTATTTGTATTTGACTAAAGCTTTTAAGCAGATAAAAGATTGTCTTGAATAGTGCCTTCGTTTTCTTGGTGTTGTTATTTAAGATCACTGACTGTGATTGTGTAGGAAGTGACAGGAGTCTCATATCTAGGAGTTCCTAGGTAGAACTGTCATTGGGTAGGGATTAAGTGAAAAAATTGCAAACTGTAGGTGTTTGATGTGGATCTTTGAATTGATACTACTGGTAGTGAAGTTCCTTCTTGGCTTGGTAGCCCCAAGAGTAGGTGTGATTGCACCGAACTGGGTTAACAACTTTCTGTGTCTTTTATATTCTGTCTTTGTCATTTACAATTTTATTGTTATTAAGCGTTGTGACATTGTGTTCGACATTGTGTGGTTGTTGCCAGAATTTCAATTGGCATCAGAGCAGGCACCCTGTCTATTTACTGGGTGAGATCTAGTGACAATATTCTGGTACCATGGACAAGGAAGAAGGATTTGGACACAGACCACCCATTTTGGATGGTTCTAACTATGATTACTGGAAACCTCGCATGATTGCCTTCTTAAAGTCTCTGAACAAGAAGGCTTGGAAAGCTGCGGATAGAGGATGGGATCATCCTACCATCAGTGATAAAGATGAGAATATAACTTTGAAGCTAGAGGATGATTGGAGCAAAGAAGAGGATGAACTGGAACTATGAAATTCTAAAGCACTGAATGCCTTATTCAATGGCATTGATAAAACATATTCAGACTCGTGCATCATTGTTAAAATGCCAAAGAAGTTTGGGATATTATCAGAACCACCCATGAAGGAATCTCTAAAGTCAAGATGTCAAGACTTCAGATGCTTACAACCAAATTTGAAAATCTAAGAATGAGGAAAAATGAGACTGTTCATGATTTTCACATGAACATTCTGAATATTGCTAATGCCTCAAGAGCCTTAGGAGAAAAGATGTCTGATGAAAAGCTTGTGAGGAAAATTCCCAAATCTCTGCGTAATAGGTTTGCTATGAAGGTGACTGCTATAGAAGAAGCTCAGGACATTTGTAACATGAAGGTAGAAGACCTCATTGGATCCCTTCAGACTTTTGAAATGGGACTCAATGATGTGCCTAAAAAGAAGAACAAAAGCATAACTCTTGTGTCAAATACTAAAAAAGGAACAAAAAAAGGTGAGATGGAGGATGAGGAAAGTCTGAAAGATGTTGTTGCCATGATGGGAAGACAGTTCAACAAGGTCATGAAGAGGATGAATTTTTGGTCAAGATCAAATGTCAAGAACATTGCTTCTGACATCAGTAGATCAACCGAGTCAAACACAAAGGTTGAGGAGAAGTCAAGTCAAAACAAAAGAGTTCAATGCCATGGGTGCGATGGGTTTGGTCATATTAGAGCTGAATGTCCGACCTACCTGAAGGGGAAAAAGAAAGGTTTATCCGTTACACGGTTTGATGGAGACTCTGAAAGTGAATTTGAAGAAGAACCTACTAGACACATCACTGTGTTAACAGGGACATGTGTATCTGACGAAGACTCTAGTGGAGATGAATTATCATTTGAGGAACTAGTTGATACTTATCAAAAGATGTGTATTAAGTGTACTCAAGTTATTCAAGATGGAGAAAAACAGAAAAGATCATAGTTACCTTGGAGGATGAAAAGAAAGATAGCAACAATATCACATTTGAATGATGAGGTCACCATGCTAAACTCCAAAATTGATCAAATGAACAGATCCATCAGGATGCTTAATAATGGATCTGAAGCTCTTGACAACATTCTATAGGCTGGAAGAAGTGCAGGAAATCTTTCAGGCTTAGGCTTTGATGGCTTTGTCAAAAGTGGCTAACCCGAGTTCAAGAAGGATGTCACTGAACAAATGTTGAAACTTGTGGCTTAACATTATGAGCCAAGGAGACACACTCATCAAATAAGAAGATATCAAAGATCGAGGTGTCACTGCTGTGAAAGGTATGGTCATATAAAACTCTTATGTTTCAGACTCCACAGTTATCCTAATCAAAATTCTCAAACCAAACCTAATCAAAACGTCATTATCAAAAATCAACAAGATGTTCATGAGAATGTTGCCCTACTGGCGTGTACTTATCTTAAAAAATTAACTAAAGAGAACTGGTATTCTGATAGTGGCTGCTCTAAACATATGACTGAAGTAGAATCCTTACTGACTGATATCAGATCTCATCCTACCAGCTATGTGACTTTTGGTGATGGAACTAGAAAGAGAGTTAAAGGAGTTGGAAAACTTGAAGGCTCAAGTGCTCCAAATCTCGATGAAATACTTCTTATGGAAGGTTTATCTGCTAATCTTATTAGCATCAGGAAATTGTGTGATCAAGGAATCCATGTTAATTTCAATAAGTCAGAATGTCTGGTCACCAATGCAGAGAATAATGTAATCATGAAAGGTGTTAGGTCAAAGGACAATTGTTATCTTTGGGATAAACAAAAACCTTTTTGCTAAAAAAGAGAGACTGAAGAAGAAAACAATAGTGTATTGAAAAGTAAGATTTATGAATGTAACTTGCTGTATTCACAAGAAAGTGATCATATAATATATGGAAAAGGCATGTCAAGAGAAGTCAATTATGATGTCACATAGAATGTCATGACATTGTACTTCAAAAATCTCAATACAGATAGTTTGAAAATATGTCTTTATGAGGGTTTGTGGCAATCAGTGACATGTGGGAACATCCTCAAGGACATTGCATATTTTCAAGAGTCAGGTTTAATGCACTTTAAGTGGAGGCGTGGAACAATTGCTTTTATCATTAATTCTTTTATTCGAAGAAAACTTACTCAAAAGGCCATTACTTCACAAAGTCATCACTACATAGCACTGCACATTTGCTCTCCTATTATTCACCCCAAACTTGCATATTTTTTCTCTCAGAAAAGTCCTACCAACATGTTTCAACAATCTTCTGCATCACCCTCAAAAAGGTCAATTGTCAATCCTGAATCTAGGGTTCATCATCTCTCTGAAGATGTTCTAGATGTTTCTCCTCTGAATGTTGTCGTTCATGAAGCTGCTAGGGTTTCTAAACCAAGGACTCTAAACGTACGTAGACCCAAAGATCAGTTTGCATGTCCATCATCTGGCCCTCAAGGTACGTTGATTGGTGATGTATCCACCAAAGAACTGGTCTCAAGAATTTTGACTGAAATTAGTGATTCTGCTGGAGTGCATGACACTCAGAAAAGTCCTAAGAATTCAGAATCTGGACTAAAGAATAAGGTTGCTGAAGAAACCTCTAATATGTATGCGATATAAGGGAGTTCCAAAGATGTTGTAACATCATTTGTTGGGGTTACTAATCAAAATAAAGAAGAAGTACAAAGTGCTGATGACCTTCCTGAAACTGAAGACAACAAAGAAGATAATCCTGAAAATGTGATTGATCTTGATGATCTTTCTGATAATGAGCTTATTGCCAACATCAATCCTAGTGTGGCAAAAATGTTTATTTCCAAGAAAGGGAAAACTGTTTCTGGTCAAAGCTCTCCTCCTAGCAAACCATTGTCCAAAAAAGATAATACAAGGGACACTCCTAAGAGGACTGTTTTTGGTCCATCTAAAGGATGGAGTAAGGTGGTCACCAAAAACAGAAAGGTCAGGGCTACCTCTGAGACTGATGAGGATGTTGAAAGTGATGTTCCAGACATCACACCAAGAAAGAAGTATGCCTCCAATAAGCTTGTTGCCAGGGTACCTGATGCACCTATGGATACCTTCTCCTTTCACTATATCAGCAGTGTGAAGAAGTGGAATTTTGTCTATCACAGAAGACTGGCCTTGGAAAGGGAGGTTGTTGAATCTGTTCTGAACTGCACTGAGATTATGAACCTTATCTTCTATGCAAGTCTTCTCAAAATTGTGGCCAGATTCTTACCATGCTATGAAACTCTGGTAAAGGATTTTATTGTTAATCTCTCTAAAGATTGTGTTGATGGGAAGTCAAAGCATTTCAGAAAAGTGTATGTGCGAGGTAAGTGTATTAAATTCTCTCATGTTGTGATAAATACCTACCTAGGAAGAGATACTGCCAATCACCCTGAATTAGAAGTAAATGATAATGATGTCTGCAAGATTCTCACTGCTGGTCAAGTTAAGTACTGGCCAAGAAAGGGAAAGCTTTCAACAAGTATGCTTAGTGTTAAGTATGCTATGTTAAATAGAATAAGTGCAGCCAACTGGGTTCCTACCAACCATACATCTAACATTACTACAGGTTTAGGAAGGTTTGTCTATATTGTGGGTACCAAAACCAAATTTGATTATGGTACTTATATTTTTGAATAAACCATGAAGCATGCTGGCACAATGGATGTAAAATTACCTATTTCTTTTCCTTCCCTCATAGGTGGGATCATCTTGAACCAATTCATGCTATCTTAACTGAGTCAGACACAGTCTACAAGAGGGAAAATGCTCTAGATTTCCATTATAAGTTGTTTCAGGGCACTCATGTTGCTGACATTGTTGTGACATCCACTGCAACATCTACTAGAAGCAAACCTCTTAATAAAAGATCAATCATTCTTAAGCTCAAGGAAGCTTGTAAGGAACTAGAGGCCAGAAAGGTAAAATTTGAGAAAATGATTGAGCCATTAGAGGCTAAGGTGGATCCTGAGAAAGAACAGACTGAAGAAAAGGCTAAAGGAGATGAGAGCTCAAACAGTGAGGAAGAGGAGGCTGTTGGCATTGATTCTGATTAATTGTTGTGAAGGACTGCTGGTTCTGTTTTTGTAGTGTAGTTCCATTGCCCTTGAAAGCATTTTTGTAATTTTGTTTGGATTTCTGGTTGTACTTGTTGGGGTCTCTCTATACCTAGGATATTTCTTTTGCTCTTCATGATTGTGTTCCTGTTTGGCCAAACTTTTGGCTAAAAAAGGGGAGTAGAATTGGGCTTTCTTGCTTATGTGCTGATAAATACTATTTATTTTAGTATTGTCAGTTGGTTTGCTGCATGGCTGGTGTTTACAGGCTGAGGGGGAGATGAAATCTCTCTAGTTTTTTTTGGTGCAGCTGATGTCATATACCTGCTGGTACAATTCTATTCTGATGAGTTTCTGATGTGTGCACAAACTTTGTTCTAATGCTTCTGTTGCTGTGTTGATGATGTTACTTGAGTTGTGCTCTTACAACTGCGGTTGAGGGGTGTCATACCCTAAATTTTGACCAGAAATTTTCGAATCTTCGTTCATCTAGCGCATTTCATAGCATTATCGATTGTCGATCTTTTTTTTGCATTGTTTTAAGATAGACATCTCACTAATCGGAATCATCATATTTTTATTCCATTTTATCATTTCCTGACTTTTTTAATTATTTTAGATTTTTTTAGGATATGTGTCTCCTTTTTGTAGTTATTTTGGTTGGTTTTTATTATTTTAGATTTAGTTTTATTTTAATTAATTCATTTTAATTTAGCCCTAATTTTAATTTTTAGTTTAGTTTTAATTTAGTCTTATGTTTTTTTATATATATAGTTGAATTTAATTTAGTTTAAATTTTATATATCTTATTTTATTTATTTAGATTGATTATAATTTGGTCTTGTATTAATTCATATTTCTTTATTTTAAATTATTTAACCTTTTTCCATTAATTTTTGTGTTCCCAAGCTTAAAGAAGACAGGCCACACCAACACAAAATTGTGACCAAATTATGCTCTCACTACAGGCTTTTGACCAAAAACTTAACATGGATTTGGCAGTTTCAAACCTGCAATAAAAAGGACCCCTGCTAAAGAAAGACAAAATTTCTGCTGCAAAGCCTGCATTGAGAGACTGAACAAGGGAGAACTTTTTTAAAAAAACGTATAGAAAAGAGAGGGGTGATGACTCTGCAGAAAAAAAAAGGGAGATTCAAAAAACCCTTGAAAAAACTCTTCTAACTGGTGTTCAACCAATCTGCAAAATCACAAAAAAAAAAACATAAACCCACAGCCAGCACCACCACAAAACCTCTAAGACGAAACTCATAGAAGGGATCATCTCTTCACTCACAGCTGACCCCGACCGTTAAACATACAAAAACATCCAAAGAGCTGACAAACACCACCCTCAATCTTCTCCGCCGAATCCACCAAACGCACATCACGAAGCAACCGTGACTGCCACCATCCGCCAAAGAACCTTCAGAACCACCGCTCAAATATGAATCATCACCGGTTCGAGACAAATCCGAATCACTGAGAAACCATTCGCGAACACCTCACGCTACCATTCAACATCATCACCAAAACACCGCTAAAACATATATCACCTCTAATAAGTAGAGTGAATCTTCAACCTTTCTTCGAAACCATCACAAACAGAACAAAAAACCATCCTCACTGCGAACCGCCGCCATTAACAACCGCAAAACCATTGAAACTGCCGGCCATCCCAAATCGCAACCACCACCAAAGCCAAAGCCCTACAAACCAAACGATCCGCTTCGAACCTCCTTCCTCAACCAACATCATCTTCCAGATGAATCACGCCGAAACCAGAACAAAACCCACCGTGAACCGCCATGGAAAGCTCATCGACCGCACGAGAAACTGTGTCAAAACAACAACAAACTCACCGCGAATCTGAGCCTACATAACCGTTGAAACCGCCGGAAACCCCCGCGCGACCGGGAAATCGGAGACGGAGGGCGCCGGTTTGAGAGACAAAGAAGTCCGGCTGCCGGTGATTGATGAATGTTTGGCCCGTTTTGCTTTGAGTTTTGAACAGTGCCGACGAATTGCTTTCGTTTGAGGAGACCCGATTTGCTTTCAGACTGCAAACCCTTCACTGTTATTTTATTTTACGCTTTTCTTTATTTATGTTTTTTTTTCCATTTAAATACATGAATTTCCTTTATTTTATGTTTTTTAGCTGGGCTAACTTAGCCCATGTGATTTTATTAACTATCACCTCTCATTCATGCAACTCACCCCTTTTTTTTATATTTTTATATATTTCTTTTGATGTTAATTTTCTAATCTTCGTCTTTTGTTTAGTTAATTGTTAATAAAATTATTAATACTTATTATGTACTTAAATTTAGAACTTATTATAATGTGGATTCAATTTTGATAATTAGTATAGCCTTGACCCTAGTTTCGACTAATTTGGTTTTATAGGATTGTATTTGACCTTGTTTTTTGCCTGTAGTTTGATATTTTGTAGATTTGTTTAACTCTGATGTTGGCGGATGTAGCATGGTGTTGTGAAGTATTATTTATTGGGCTTGGTGACTGATCTTGATGGATGTTCTGTCCGGGTGATAATCTTGAGGCACGCTTGGAGTCTGGTATTCCTGACAAAGTAATGAGTCTCTTTTGGCACGCAACGAAGAGGCAACGGACCTATTCTGTTAGGTATCATTAAAACTCGATGTTATCCCTCTTACGCCTCATTGTGGTCTTGATGCCACATTTGCGTTTGTCTAATTACTCGTCCCTCACCACCGATTTTAAATCCTTAAATCTCTTAGGACAAATGCGATTTTTTCATCAAAACTTTCAAACTAATTAATTTGCGAGTAACTGAACTACGGAGTCTAGCACTCCGTACGTTCTTGAATGCAATCACTCCTGGGCTAGCCCCACGCGTTGTGGTTCATTCCCCCTTTCGCATTTAAAGCACTCAATCCACGTAATTTATTAAACAATTCATCGCGCATACATTTGCACACACGTAAGTCGGTCATTTGTGATCGCCGTCTGCACGACATTACACGTCTTAATTCACAAATCAAATAACGAGTAACTGAACTCCGGAGTCTAGCACTTCGCACGTTCTTGAATGCAATCATTCCTGGGTTAGCCCCACGCGTTGTGGTTTATTCACCCTCTCGTTCCTAAAACACGGAAATGTTTAAATAAATTATACGAAGAACTGAAAGGATTAGACAATTCATTCACTTTTCCGTATTCAAAACAATTCAACAACCATAAAAGATTATACATGATTCATCCCCATAGGAAAGATATTATCTTCTATCCCGACAAACACAAACAAAATCTTACAAACAAGCATTTATCAAAGGAAGAATGTGGCATTGCTTGTCGATACTCATATCCAAGTTTAAAGCTTCTTCCGATTTTATTTCTCAAAGAAAGAATGCGGCATTGCTTGTCGATCATTATATCCAAGTTAAAGCTTCTTCCGATTCTATTTCTCAAAGAAAGAATGTGGCATTGCTTGTCGATCCTTGTATCCAAGTTTAAAGCTTCTTTCGATTTCTTTTTCTCAAATGTTTGTGGTGGAATAGGCGAGATACCTCCCTTAAAGATGACGACTTGTCCCTTTCTTTTTCAAATACAACTTAAAACTTATCAACCAATACAATCTATTTTCCATAATTAATCAGCGAGTAACTGAACTCCGGAGTCTAGCACTCCGCACGTTCTTGAATGCAATCATTCCTGGGCTAGCCCCACGCATTGTGGTTCATTCGCCATCTCGTTTAAAACACTTTAATAAAGATCAAACATCTTTTCTCCAAACAAACATTGTTTAAATCTTTCTATCTCGCAAACAAGCTAGCGCTTCCGTCTCCCATCGCGAGCAGATAAGCCAACGCTTAGCAGTAGAAAGCATTTTCAAACAATCGTTCAATTAAAAAACACAAACCGTAGTTGCACGAACTACGAAGCTCTGACTTTCCCATTGCACAAGGGAATACGTAGGCACGGGGATTTTAATCCTTCGCGAGCACAATAATAAAAAATTTAATCATTTCTCCGTCATAAATCACAATAATAAAAAACTTAATCATTTCTCCGTCATAAATCACAATAATAAAAAACTTAATCATTTCTCCGTCATAAATCACAATAATAAAAACTTAATCATTTCTCCGTCATAAATCACAATAATAAAAAATCCAATCATTTTTCCATCACAATAATAAAAAACTTAACCTTTCTCCATAACAAATAATAATTGAAACATTAAAAGCAATCATTAAAAGAAGACAATAATAATAAGTTAACATTTAAGCGCAAATTAGACTAAGAGGTTCCCGTTGAGTACAACGGACGTGAGGGGTGCTTAACATCTTCCCTTTGCGTAACTGACTCCCGAACTTAAATTAGTGGTTTCGTTGACCATTTCTTATCCAATTTAGGTTGTGTCTATATCTCCCTTTTCTTTAGTTAGAATAAATAGAATTAGGTGGCGATTCTGTTGTTTGTTTTAGGATCGTATTTTTCGAGGTACGACAAGGGGGAGTCCTCAATTTTGTGCTTCTGCTGGCTGCTGTGTTTATTGCTTTCTGATTTGTTTTAGCTGATAATGCTTAAATTATTTTAGCCAAAAATCTGCCCAAATGAGAGTTTGTAGATGTTTTGATTGGCTATATTTTGTGGTAAAACTCTTGTGTGTTTCAGGATGTCATAAGCAATGTTATGACATGTGATTTAAGCATTATGCAAGTGGATAATGTGTTTGTGCAACTGTTTGTTTTCAGGATGTCATGATTGATGTCATGACATCTGTGACTAGGCCTGAAGTCCTAGTTGAATCCTAATTTGTGCGCGCATCTTGCTATCTTTATTGCTGATATTTTATTATGGTTTTTAGCACGTTTGCTTCAGAAGGAAAATGAGGATTCAGTTTGGTTTTGTTATGGCAGAACATTTGTTCTTGCTATTTTTGTTCCTGTAATTTAGGAACTATTTATTCTGAATTGTGTGCAAGTTCAGCAGGCCCAATGCCCATTGAAGTTTCTATTTAAAGCTGCTCAACCCTAGTCTGAACGTGTGAAAAATAAGGGTTGTATTTTCAGGGTTTTTCACGTGTGTGTGTTAGTTTTTCTTGTGAGCCAAGCAATTGTCTTTTGATGATTGTTTTGGACTAGGTGTTCATTTGTATTTTGTCCACTCGAAGCTTTTAAGCAAGAGTGTTTGTATTTGACTGAAGCTTTTAAGCAGGTCAAAGATTGTCTTGAAGAGTGTCTTTGTTTTCTTGGTGTTGTTATTTAAGATCACTGACTGTGATTGTGTAGGAAGTTAAAAGGGTCTCATATCTAGGAGTTCCTAGGTATAACTGTCATTGGGTAGGTGTCACACCCTAAATTTTGACCGAACATTTTTAAATTTTTGTTCATTTTTTCTGACGCATTCTGTTGATATTTGAGATTTCAAGCATTTCTGTTTTTAGGTTAAACACATCATTAACCATTTAGCATTGCCTTTTTCAACGTATTTTGCCGCAATACCATTGGTCAATCGTTTTGCATTTTTAAGTTAAAACATTTCTCTAAATCATACATTTCACCATCACAATTGTCATCTTATTTCTTAGATTTTTGTTTTTAAATAAGAATGTATGTTCGCACTTTAATTATTTTTGTACAGGTCCTTTAGAATTTGATTCAATCTTAGGATTTTGGTTAAAATATCTCGTCATTTTATAATTTAGTTATGTTTTTTTTTTTTTGTTAAATACTTATTTCATTTTAGGTTTTTTTTTTTTAGAATTTAATTCAGTTTGATTGTAATTTTAATACTATTTTAAGTTAATGAAATTTTAAAATGAGAGTTTCGTTTATATTAGATTGTTTGGAATTATTTTCCATTTTTTTTATGTTGGTTTTGGTTAATCTCAATTATAATATAGTGATTAGTTCAAGTCAATAGTGATTAGGTTAATCTCCATTTTTTTGATGTTGGTTTAGGTTAATCTCAATTTTAATTAGATTCTATTTTCTAGACATATTTAGTTTTATTCATTTTTTTTTATTATTATTATTATTATTATTATTATTATTATTATTATAGGAGTTGGTCTTTTCTTTTTTAGTTTATTTAGGTTACCATTAGATTTTAATCATTTTTTTTTCTGACAAGCTTAATTTGTTTGGTTTAGTTTAATTTTGATAATCCTAATATTTTCAGTCAACTTTTATTTAGTATATTTAGCTGTTATAGTTATAATCCAAAGAATTTGGAAAAAAGGGATAACTTGTCCAAACAACCATCCAATGTAAATTTGCTTTGACCAAACCGAAAATACCCTGCACCCTGTTATGATACCAACGAGCCAGCTGCACTACTTTTCACCAAATTAACCAATTAACTTCCTGCACAAATTCAACTTGCCAAAACCATGTAAAAAGCTGCACTGCACATCGCCTGCATAATAACAACAGCAAAGTCAGCCCAAAGTATGCATTTTTTTGTTTTCACTAAATTGTGAAAGTCCCTCTGTCCCATAAGAGGGCCCTGCCGTGGAGGGAAACAGAACATCAAAATGGACAGCAAGCAACATCAAAAAAGAGGAGGACCACTGAAAAAAAGGAGGGAGTAAAAAATACAGAACAACATACAACCCTCTAAAAAAACTCTGCTAAAAAAACTGTTTTCAAACCAACATTCCAAACAAACTCCATTCCTTCACCAATAACTGCTACAACACTTCACAAACACACCAGAAAAAACGAGAGCCACACATCCAAACGAAAAAACCAGCAGCCACCCTCTTCCGTCCAACCGCACAAACCAACTCCTTCACGCATCCACATCCACCATCACATACTTCCTCCATTTAAGCCATCACCATTTAGCACAACCAGACCTCAAAAACAATAACCAATGTGAACTTGCACCTTCATCTTCTTCCTAATCTGCATAAACCATCAGTGCCTTTAACCCGCGATCCACAACTCGTTAACCTCACCATCGCATGCCGTTTTCATCGCCGCTACTACCAGCATCTTCCCTTTTCCGAAGTCACCACCATTAAGCCATCAACAATCACCTCCGCCGTTCACCCTGTCCGCGAAACCATCTGCGATACCCTCAACCACCTAAATCCTAACCCTCCACCACTTTAAAACGCGAAACCATATACAACGGCCTTCGCGACATAACAGCGGCCAAAACCTTCCGAAAACCCTTTCGACGACCACTTCAACCACACAACCCATTGAACCCTTCATCCGCCGTGCACCCTTTCTTCATCACCATCACCAACAACAACGAACCTCCATCTCATCTGAAACCGTTTGCGCAAACCAAGCCGAAATCGAAAACGCACCACTCACCACCGCCGCCGTTGGAAATCGCCGAAAAGATCGTCGTGGGGTAACCACGAAGCAGAAAGGCGAAATCGTGAGATCGAGAGAGACTGGGAGTACCGTGAGCCACCGCCGCCATCGCCGTTGTTGATTAAGGGGGTGTCTCGTTTGTTTGTTACTCTGAAGAGGTACTAGCTTCGTGGATATTTTGTTTTATATGGGGTTTCAATTCCTAAAATTTGAGATAGTTGTTTTGGTGGAAATTTTGTTTTATAGAAATTCTTTTATTTTTTAAATTAAAGTAATGATTTCTTTTACCAAATGTACCGAAAAATGGGATGTTCAATGGTATCCAATGTTCTGTCATTAATTGCTATGGGTTTTGACTTGCAAACGCACACAAACCGTGGACATACTCCCTCCACCTCCATGTTTCTCCTTTTATTTCTTTTTGCTCAAATTGGGCATAGCCCATGAACTGGATCGGTTTACACCCTGCAATGGCCCATACGACCTGCTATCCACACTGCATTCACACGACGCACCACCCTCTCACTTTTTTTTAAAATTATTTATTTTTCTTATCATTTGTTGTTATTCTATTTTGTTTTGTTAATTTTATTATTTTAATCTTTTCTGTTCTATGTTGATTTTTTTTTTTTTTTTTTTCATTATCATCTAGAAAAATATCTTTAAAATAATAGTTATTTGAATTATTTGGTATTTTGTTTATTTTTAATTTAGGGCCAATGATATAACAAAGTAGCGATAAGTCGTTTCCGACTAATCGCGACCAATATGAGGCCATCTTTTATTCATTTATTTCATAGGATTAATTTATTCTTATTTCATGATTTTTTATTTAGTATACTTAATTCATTTATTTTAGTCTCATATTTTACACAATACTAATTTCTAACGTTACCAAATAACTTATCGCGCGCCTTAATTAATTTAACAAGGAATAGAGCCCCGAAGTCTAGCACTCCGCCTGTTCTAGAACGAACTACAAATGGGCTAGCCCCACGCGTATTGTTCGTTCACTCCTTCGTTATTAATCACATCAATTTTTAAAAAAAAACGTCTAAAAAACGATTATCCAACTTATTTAAAAATTTAACATACGAAAACGGAACTCCTGAGTCTAGCATTCCGCACGTTCTGGATTGGACCGCAACTGGGCTAGCCCCACGCGATGTGTTCAATCACCATTCGTATATCAAAACATTCAAATCATTTTATAAATTACGACAAAACCGAACTCCAGAGTCTAGCACTCCGCACGTTCTAAAATGGATTGCAGCTGGGCTAGCCCCACGCAACGTGGTCCATTCACTATTTTATATTTTAGAAACAAATTAAAACTTACCAACCAATTTAAATCATTTTCATAATTAATTATCGAAAGACGGAACTCCAGAGTCTAGCACTCCGCACGTTTTGGAATGAAACGCTCCTGGGCTAGCCCCACGCGACGTGGTTCATTCGCCCTTTCGTTTTAAAACACCTTAACAAAAGTCAAACACTTTTCTCAAAACGAACATTGTTTAAATCATTCTATCTCTCGAACAAGCTAGCGCTTCAGCCTCCACTGCGAGTATAAGCCAACGCTTAGCAGTAGAAAGCATTTCAAACAATCGTTCAGTTAAAAAACACAAACCGTAGTTGCACGAACTACGAAGCTCTGACTTTCCCATTACACAAGGGAATACGTAGGCACCGGGATTTTAATCCTTCGCGAGCACAATAATAAAAAATTAATTATTTTTCCGTTTAAAGCACCCTATTAAAAAATCAATCTTTTTCTCTCCGTCACAATAATAATAAAAACTTTAATCTTTTCTCCGTCTTAATAATAATAATTTAAAACTTTAGAACAAACATATTAACAATCATTTAGAAGACAAGGACTTAAATCAAACATTTACTCGCATAGTTAAGCTAAGAGGTTCCCGTTGAGTACAACGAACGTGAGGGGTGCTAATACCTTCCCCTTGCGTAACCGACTCCCGAACTTAGAATTTGGTTTCGTAAACCATTTCTTATCCTATTTTAGATTGTATCTATATCTCCCTTTTCTTTAACTAGAATAAATAGAATTAGGTGGCGGCTCTGTTGTTTGTTTTTAGGATCGTATTTTTCGAGGTACGACAGTTGGCGACTCTACTGGGGATATCTCCATGCTAGAGAGAGTCGAGCCTAACTTAGCTTTATGTGTTTATTTGTTTGATCTTGTATTTTCTTGTCTTCTCTATGTTTATTATTTATGTTTGTTTATTTGTTCTTTTACCGCTTACCATTTATCGCTCATTATATTATTCGTGGGATCTCGGGGTCACTTTGCAAGTAAATTTGAGTTGTGGAAAAAGCAGAGGGAACACCTAAGTCTAGAATTGGATGTTATTAGTCTTAGTCTCCAAGGACTCGCTCCTTGCACGCCTAGCATGAAAGCTCCCCCAGATAGTTAGACTTTTCGTAGATCTTGTCGCAACGCAGCTAGCCTGTCGCGTGACCTGATTCACAAAAGGGCTGTGATTCTGGGACCCCCTAGAACCTGTTTCAATATTGGTAGTTGTGTAATGTTAGGCTCCAAGGACTCTTTCCTTGCATGCCTAGCATGACAACTCCACTCAAGGAAGACCTTATCGTTATTATCGTCACAATGCAGCTAGCCTGCGGCGGGGTGTTAATACGATAAACGTCCGTGACCTTGAGTTTCCTTAAACCATCACCTTAAAAACCCTCCTGTGAGTGGGACTTATGGGTAACAAAACGTAGAACCAATCTCTTACAGCCCACCTGTTAAGAAGGTTCCGGATTTATTTGTGACATCTTGCACCCTGCATCCTTGCATTCCTGCGTCTTTGCATCTCAGCATCATATGCATCATTTTAGTAAGGTCTTCAAGGAACAAAGATATGTCTATTGCAAACATCGCAAGTTTAACCATAGACAAATTTCAGCTTATAATCCCTTTTGGAAAAGTTTTATAATTGGATGTTTGCATTTACTTTTGAGTTCCTTGAAACCATCCTTGCTTTGCATCCATTCGCATACCATTGCATCTACATTGCATAATCATTTTCTTCCCTCAGAGTAAGCTCATTCTATCCTTTGTCTTGGGTCAGCAGTTGGATTCCGGATTCCCGACACGTGTTCAGAACTAAGAATTATGTCTCAAGAAACAGTGGATGAACCGAGAAGAAGTCAAGAATTGTTGAAAGAGGAGGTTATTTCCTTGAAGAAGCAGATGGAGTGGGTCTTGGAAACCTTACAAGCTCTGTTGAAGAAGGAGGGTCACCCTGTGCCCATTGCCGCAGCAGAGAAAGCTAATGTCCTACCTCCATTCGATGCTGCCTTGAGTCAAGATTGTTTCCCTGTGGCAACTCCTCAGCTGCCGACTCATGGATCTCCCCCATTAGGTCAAAGTCAACCTCTGATTTTCAGATCAGTGCCTCAATATCCTCTGGAAGTTTCTTCTCAAGGTCGGAAAAAGAAGAGAAAGCGAAACAAGGGGCAATGTCAGAACAAATGGAGTGAAGCTCACTGCGAACCCATTGCAGTGCCACTCAGCAAGCTCTAGCCGCTATTGATCCAAAATTCATTGATAACTCCTTACAAACCTGTGCCATCGCCAAATACATGGTATAACCCTGATACGAATGCGATGTGTGAATTCCATAAAGGGGTGGTAGGACATGATTTGGATACTTGCCCTGAATTGAAAGTCTGGGTACAAAGGTTGATCCATAGCAAAAGGTTAACCCTTGAAGAGGACCATCCAGAGGTTGAATGTAGATACCGCACTGGAGCCTTGGGGCACCCTATCGAAGAATGCCAGAGTTTTGAGTTACAAAGTGTTATTAAGTCGCTAGTCCCCCAAGAAGGAGAGCTGATTGCAGACAATTTGATTGTTGAGCCAGGAGATAAGAAGGGAAAGAGACCTATGAAGGTTCTTAAAGTTTTGTACCATAAAGAACAGGTCATGCGCATAACTGATGGAGCGTCTTAGCTTTCCCACAAGAGTATCAGGACACCACCTTGGAATTTCAATGTCGTCACTCCCGCTGGCGAAAGCAAAAGAGAAGTAGGAGGTGGATCGAAAGAGATGACATCCAGCATTGAGTGTGAGGAACTTAAAAGTCATCACATCAAGCGACTAGCAGTACCTAGTGTGCCAGTAGTGCCAGCTTGTCAGAGATTGAGAGCTCGGGATTCTTACCCGGAGGGTGCCTCAAATCAGAATAGAAGACAATGGAGAAGGCCTCCAACCCCTCAAATCCCTATGACCTACACGGAATTATATCCTTCATTGTTGAAGAAAGGATTGGTTGTTCCAAAGCCTTTTGGTCCCTTACCGGATCCACTCCCAGCAAACTACAATCCAAATGTCCGTTGTCTATTCCATGATGGTGCTTCAGGGCACGATTTGGAAGGCTGTTATGCCTTAAAACACGCTGTGAAATTTTTAATTGAGAAGGACATTCTTTCATTTGAAGACACTACTCCGATTATCAGGGACAACTCTCGTCCAAGTCAGCAAGCCCAAAGCCAAGGATATCTGAATCAGCATCAGAGTCCACATAAGCCTCGCAACAATTTGGAAAGAAGGAATGCTCCTCTTCACCCAATACCTTTATCATACACTCAACTTCTGCAACCTATGATTCAACACTCATTGGTGATTCCTAAGTCTCTCAAGCCTTTGCCAGAGCCATACCCGCCTGAGTACAATCCACATGAGCAATGTGGATATCATGCTGGATCATTGGGGCATTCAACTGAAGACTGCAGAGATTTTCAAGCCAAGGTACAACATTTGATCGACAAGAGGTTCGTATCCTTTTCAGAAGAAAGCCTTTTGGTGCATGTCAACCTCTCGCCTGAGTGACTTCTTGGTGCATCTCTTGAAGACAGTAAATCAAGACCTTTTCAATTCCCTAAAGCTGGCAATCCCCTGTTTGTTTCAGCGCTGTTCTATTTTCTTTGCATGTTGATTTTTGTATTTGCTTGTAAGCATTGTTGTTTTGAATTGGCAAGATTAATGAAATGTTTATGCATCTTTTGAATCAATCCATTCGTATTCACTCATTTTCTTTCATTATTAAAATATATAATAAAATATTTCTATCAAACTTTTGTTTTACCAAAGATTGGAGGGAGGATGATGAAAACCAGATACCTGAATTCTCCATTTGTATGCTCTCAATGAAAACCTTGCCAATGATGTACATGCATTGTTTCAAATTCCCAAACACCGGTGAAATAAGGAAGATAATCCCTCGCTAACCCCTTCGAGCCTAGAAGTAGGAGTTTTCTTTTTCAAAAATGCAAAAACCCTTAATTTCAAACCCGGGGCAGGGTAGTCGGTTCAGTTAATCTGTTTACATTCAATCTTCAAGAGTTTCAATCCATCATTCAAGAAGGATCAGCAACGTACTTTCTTCCGCGCACCAAAGAAGTCGTGAAGAACCAAAAGTTTGTAGTGCATATTCTCTATCCTTCAACAAAATGGCAGTCACAATCACTCAACAAAAGAGTGACGTAAGGAAAAGAAATACAAAGAAAAAGTCCGCCAAGTCAAAAACAGAAAAGGACGACTTAGGCGAAAATTAATAAAGTCATCAAATCCTCTACAAAGCAAGGATAGAGCAAGGTGGCTTCCATCGCTTTCAAAACCTGGTCCTTATCACGCATTTGTCAAAAGAGTTTTGAGATATGATTGCGTATGTTAAATTAACTGAACATAGGATTGGAGTTCATCACGAAGACGGGATGGGTACACATAAATTTTGAGCCTTTTATCTTTCGTTTCATAAACCGTGAACCAAGCCACGTTACAACCCTCAAAAGTCCTAATTGAGGCGGGGTTTATTTCGAGAGCATACTACAACAAGGTTATGTTAACTTGACTCCTAACAATCTTTGCTAATCATTTGTACTGATCACTTGATCTGCCATTCCATAAAATGGCTAGATCCACTTTTTATTTTAAATCAACTCCATTGTATCACTGTCATACCAATAAATTGCGATTTCAAAACTTGCATAAATTTTGCATTAAATTTGCCAATTTTAAATAAATAATGTCTGTTTGCAAGTCAGTTCAGCATCAATGGACTCCCAACAAACGCAGCCAGTTAGGGAATTCGACTGAGTAAGAGAAGCCCAGCCAGGGCAACCACTTCAAGAATAAGCAATCTCTTCAAGAAGTCAGCATCTTAGAGGTTGAACTTTTTATCAAGACTCAGACTAGTGTGAGCTATCATCAAACGGTTCAAGAGATCAATTGCCAGTCAAATCAAAAGTTTCTCATACTAGGAGTTAGGTAACCAGGGGCAAACACTTCAAGAACCAGTCAATATGAATCAATCCATTCAGGAGTCAACAATTCAGAGGTTGAGTTCTCCTCAAGACTCATACTTGGGCGAGTTATCATAAAGAATTCAAGAGTTCAATGGCCAGCCAGACCAGAAGTCTCTCATCCTAGGGAACAGATAACTGGGGGAAAATCTCCGACATTCCGACTTCGGGGCAACCATTTCAAAGTCCATGCCATGGCAGGTTGTTTCCAAACCTTTTGAAAAGGATATGTTCAAGAAACCATTGATTAGGGGCAAAATGAATCACACAGGGGCAAATCTTCTCTATGCCTTCAAGTGGTTCTAGCAGACCTTGTGTCCGTGAACTTTGAGTTCAAGACTAGTGTCGGGAATCATATTGTTTTTTTTTATCTGGAGAGTCGTCTTCCAAGAACTATTCCATCCAATACCCATTACAGGGGCATATTTGGAAATCATATTGAATTGGTTTGTCTTTCCCATGTGCTGGTCATGTCGCTTCGCTCTTAGCATTAATCTCTGCTACCGTCTTACTTATCAAGCATCTGCCCATAGTAGAAAAGAGTCATACCTTGCAAAACAGGCCTTTGCTGACATATAATCTACTGTCACTTTACAAGAACCTCTTTGAAGTCCAATTGTCATTGGCACAAATCTGTTAAGCTAATTGTGAAACCCTTTGCTTGTAGTCTAAGTCCATTTAATTTAGCACATACTTGTGTTTCCTGTTGGTTCTTGAAGGTCTTCTCTTGACTCTTCGTTTAAGGAATGACTGGAGGTTGGATATCTTGCTGAAAATCCAACCTTCTCGTCTTTATTCTCAGTACCAGCTGATCTCATGGAGTCGTTGACTATTTGAGTACGTTGTTTTCTACCCCTGGTATCAGTTGGTCGCACAGAGCCACTACCCAAACGTTGTGTTCGTTTTCTTTATTCTCGGTATCAACAGTTACACTTGAACCTGTTGATTTACCACTTTAGATTATTTGTCTTTTATTTTATTTTCCGACCACCGTGTCGTTGCCTTTTATTTTATTTCCAGACCACCGCGTCAATGCCTGTTATTTTATTTCCAGACCACCGTGTCTTTGTCTGTTATTTTATTTCCAGACCACCGCGTCAATGCCTGTTATTTTATTTCCAGACCACCGCGTCAATGCCTGTTATTTTATTTCCAGACCACCGTGTCTTTGTCTGTTATTTTATTTCCTGACCACCGTGTCGTTGCCTGTTATTTTATTTCCTGACCACCGTTTCGTTTGCCTGTTATTTTATTTCCTGACCACCGCGTCTATGCCTGTCATTTTATTTCCATGACCACCGTGTCTATACCTGTTATTTTATTTCTAGACCACCTTGTCAATGTCTGTCATTCTATTTCCAGACCACCGCGTCAATGTCTGTCTTTTATTTCCTGACCACCGCGTCGTTGCCTGTCATTTTATTTCACGACCACCGTTGTCGACGTCTGTTATTTTATTTCTTGACCACCATGTCGACGTCTGTCATTTTATTTCCCGATCACCATGTCAATGCTTGTTTATTCCTGACCGCCGTGTCAATGTCTGCTATTCGGTTTTCCTGGCTGCCGAGTCGAGATCTTTTTCCGTTTTTTCCCAATCACCGAATTGTTGTATTGGGATCCCGGCAACCACCTTGAACCTGCTAACTCATCACTTCAATTAGTCTGTCTTTAATCTCACGCTTTGCTTTCCGTCTTCTGTCATTCTTAGTGCCAGCAGTTACACTTGAACCTGCTGATTTATCACTTGGAATACATCCTGTTTCCGTCTTGTCATCCCTAACATTTGTTATCCCCGGTGAGTCTTCACCCTTGGTTTCGTTTTTGTGGATCACCGTTTGCATTTGTCTTTATCATACCATATCCAACATATTCATCATTAGAAATCAGCACGCTAGGTTCCATTGCATCTCGCATGTCATAATCAGCAAAAACAGAGAGTCTCTCATAATTTCATCATATTGCATATCATTACATCTCATTTGCATTCGGTCAAAATTTTAGGTATTTTTAATATTTAATCCTCTTCCACCTCGAATGTCCAAAAAACTTTGTTATTCATACATTCGGGTTCAAGATGATTAAATAGGGGCAACTGTCACACCCTAAATTTTGACCGAACATTTTTAAATATTTGTTCATTTTTTCTGACGCATTCTGTTGATATTTGAGATTTCAAGCATTTCTGTTTTTAGGTTAAACACATCATTAACCATTTAGCATTGCATTTTTCAACGTATTTTGCCGCAATACCATTGGTCAATCGTTTTGCATTTTTAAGTTAAAACATTTCTCTAAATCATACATCTCACCATCATAATTGTCATCTTATTTCTTAGATTTTTGTTTTTAAATAAGAATGTATGTTCGCACTTTAATTATTTTTGTACAGGTCCTTTAGAATTTGATTCAATCTTAGGATTTTGGTTAAAATATCTCGTCATTTTATAATTTAGTTATGTTTTTTTTTTTTGTGAAATACTTATTTCATTTTAGGTTATTTTTTTTTTTAGAATATAATTCAGTTTGATTGTAATTTTAATACTATTTTAAGTTAATGAAATTTTAAAATGAGAGTTTCGTTTATATTAGATTGTTTGGAATTATTTTCCATTTTTTTGATGTTGGTTTAGGTTAATCTCAATTATAATATAGTGATTAGTTCAAGTCAATTGTGATTTCAATTTAATTTTTAATTAGATTCTATTTTCTAGACATATTTAGTTTTATTCATTTTTTTTTTATTATTTTTTTTATTACTATTATTATTATTATTATTATAGGAGTTGGTCTTTTCTTTTTTAGTTTATTTAGGTTACCATTAGATTTTAATCATTTTTTTTTCTGACAAGCTTAATTTGTATGGTTTAGTTTAAGTTTGATAATCCTAATATTTTCAATCAACTCTTATTTAGTATATTTAGCTGGTATAGTTATAATCCAAAGATTTTGGCAAAAAGGGATAACTTGTCCAAACAACCATCCAATGTAAATTTGCTTTGACCAAACCGAAAATACCCTGCACCCTGTTATGATACCAACGAGCCAGCTGCACTACTTTTCACCAAATTAACCAATTAACTTCCTGCACAAATTCAACTTGCCAAAACCATGTAAAAAGCTGCACTGCACATCACCTGCATAATAACAACAGCAAAGTCAGCCCAAAGTCTGCATTTTTTTGTTTTCACTAAATTGTGAAAGTCCCTATGTCCCATAAGAGGGCCCTGCCGTGGAGGGAAATAGAACATCAAAATGGACAGCAAGCAACATCAAAAAGGAGGAGGACCACTGAAAAAAAGGAGGGAGTAAAAAATACAGAACAACATACAACCCTCTAAAAAAAAACTCTGCTAAAAAAACTGTTTTCAAACCAACGTTCCAAACAGACTCCATTCCTTCACCAATAACTGCTACAACACTTCACAAACACACCAGAAAAAACGAGAGCCACACATCCAAACGAAAAAACCAGCAGCCACCCTCTTCCGTCCAACCGCACAAACCAACTCCTTCACGCATCCACATCCACCATCACATACTTCCACCATTTAAGCCATCACCATTTAGCACAACCAGACCTCAAAAACAATAACCAATTTTAACTTGCACCTTCATCTTCTTCCCAATCTGCATAAACAATCACTGCCTTTAACCCGCGATCCACAACTCGTTAACCTCACCATCGCATGCCGTCTTCATCGCTGCTACTACCAGCATCTTCCCTTTCCCGAAATCACCACCCTTAAGCCATCAACAATCACCTCCGCCGTTCACCCTGTCCGCGAAACCATCTGCGATACCCTCAACCACCTAAATCCTAACCCTCCACCACTTTAAAATGCGGAACCATATACAGCGGCCTTCGCGACATAACAGCGGCCAAAACCTTCCGAAAACCCTTTCGACGACCACTTCAACCACACAACCCATCGAACCCTTCATCCGCCGTGCACCCTTTCTTCATCACCATCACCAACAACAACGAACCTCCATCTCATCTAAAACCGTTTGCACAAACCAAGCCGAAATCGAAAACGCACCACTCACCACCACCGCCGTTGGATATCGCCGAAAAGATCGTCGTGGGGTAACCACGAAGCAGAAAGGCGAAATCGTGAGATCGAGAGAGACCGGGAGTACCGTGAGCCACCGCCTCCATCGTCGTTGTTGATTGAGGGGGTGTCTCGTTTGTTTGTTACTCTGAAGAGGTACTAGCTTCGTGGACATTTTATTTTATATGGGATTTCAATTCCTAAAATTTGAGATAGTTGTTTTGGTGAAAATTTTGTTTTATAGAAATTCTTTTATTTTTTAAATTAAAGTAATGTTTTGTTTTACCAAATGTACCGAAAAATGGGATGTTCAATGGTATCCAATGTGCTGTCATTAATTGCTATGGGTTTTGACCTGCAAACGCACACAAACCATGGACATACTCCCTCCACCTCCATGTTTCTCCTTTTATTTCTTTTTGCTCAAATTGGGCATAGCCCATGAACTGGATCGGTTTACACCCTGCAATGGCCCATACGACCTGCTATCCACACTGCATTCACACGACGCACCACCCTCTCATTTTTTATAAAAATTATTTATTTTTCTTATCATTTGTTGTTATTCTATTTTGTTTTTTTAATTTTATTATTTTAATCTTTTCTGTTCTATGTTGATTTGTTTTTTTTTTTATTTTCATTATCATCTAGAAAAATATCTTTAAAAGAATAGTTATTTGAATTATTTGGTATTTTGTTTATTTTTAATTTAGGGCCAATGATATAACAAAGTCGCGATAAGTCGTTTCCGACTAATCGCGACCAATATGAGGCCATCTTTTATTTATTTATTTCATAGGATTAATTTATTCTTATTTCATGATTTTTTATTTAGTATACTTAATTCATTTATTTTATTCTCATATTTTACACAATACTAATTTCTAACGTTTCCAAATAACTTATCGCGCGCCTTAATTAATTTAACAAGGAATAGAGCCCCGGAGTCTAGCACTCCGTCTGTTCTAGAACGAACTACAAATGGGCTAGCCCCACGCGTATTGTTCGTTCACTCCTTCGTTATTAATCACATCAATTTTTTTAAAAAAAAACGTCTAAAAAACGATTATCCAACTTATTTAAAAATTTAACATACGAAAACGGAACTCCGGAGTCTAGCATTCCGCATGTTCTGGATTGGACCGCAACTGGGCTAGCCCCACGCGATGTGTTCAATCACCATTCGTAACATTCAAATCATTTTATAAATTACGACAAAACCGAACTCCGGAGTCTAGCACTCCACACGTTCTAAAATGGATTGCAGCTGGGCTAGCCCCACGCAACGTGGTCCATTCACTCTTTTATATTTTAGAAACAAATTAAAACTTACCAACCAATTTAAATCATTTTCATAATTAATTATCGAAAGACGGAACTCCGGAGTCTAGCACTCCGCACGTTTTGGAATGAAACGCTCCTGGGCTAGCCCCACGCGACGTGGTTCATTCGCCCTTTCGTTTTAAAACACCTTAACAAAAGTCAAACACTTTTCTCAAAACGAACATTATTTAAATCATTCTATCTCTCGAACAAGCTAGCGCTTCAGCCTCCACCGCGAGTATAAGCCAACGCTTAGCAGTAGAAAGCATTTCAAACAATCGTTCAGTTAAAAAACACAAACCGTAGTTGCACGAACTACGAAGCTCTGACTTTCCCATTGCACAAGGGAATACGTAGGCACCGGGATTTTAATCCTTCGCGAGCACAATAATAAAAAATTAATTATTTTTCCGTTTAAAGCACCCTATTAAAAAATCAATCTTTTTCTCTCCGTCACAATAATAAATAAAACTTTAATCTTTTCTCCGTCTTAATAATAATAATTTAAAACTTTAGAACAAACATATTAACAATCATTTAGAAGACAAGGACTTAAGATCAAACATTTAATCGCATAGTTAAGCTAAGAGGTTCCCGTTGAGTACAACGGACGTGAGGGGTGCTAATACCTTCCCCTTGCGTAACCAACTCCCGAACTTAGAATTTGGTTTCGTAAACCATTTCTTATCCTATTTTAGGTTGTATCTATATCTCCCTTTTCTTTAACTAAAATAAACAGAATTAGGTGGCGGCTCTGTTGTTTGTTTTTAGGATCGTATTTTTTGAGGTACGACAGTAGGGATTAAGTGAAAATATTGCAAACTGTAGGTGTTTGCGGTGGATCTTTGAATTGATACTACTGATAGTGAAGTTCCTTCCTGGCTTGGTAGCCCCCAGAGTAGGTGTGATTGCACCGAACTGGGTTAACAACTTTCTGTGTCTTTTATATTTTGTCTTTGTCATTTACAATTTTATTATTATTAAGTGTCGTGACATCGTGTTCGACATTATGTGGTTGTTGCCAGAGTTTCAATGTCAAAGTTGATTCACGCCAAAATATCTTTGGCACTTCTTTAGCTTTCAACATACTCTTTAACATGTTCAATATACTCTTATTTCTCCTCTCAGCTATACCATTATACTAAGGTGTATAGGATGCAATGACCTCATGCTATATACCTTCATCGTTGTAAAATATTGCAAATTTTCTAGTAGTATATTCACCACCACCATCAGTTCTCAGTTTCTTTAATTTTCACCCACTTTGTTTCTCGATATGAAATTTAAAATTCTTGAATTGTGTGAATACCTCACTTTTTCTTTCAATAAAATAAATCCACATATATCCAGTGAGTTCATTAATGAAAGTTAGGAAATAGTAGTTACCTTCATTCGACCTTACATCAAAAGGTCCACACACGTTAGAGTGTACAAGCTCTAGATATTCTCTCGACTTCAAGGAAAAATCATGTTTGAATGTTTTCCTAGCCTATTTGGATTTGTAGCATTCCTCACATAGTCGACTTGGTTCCTTCACCTGATGAGGTAAGTCATACACCATCTTCTTCTAGTTAAGCATACTTAGACCTCTAAAGTTTAAGTCACCATACATGTGATTCCATAACCAGTTCTTATCTTTTAGAGTTATTGAAGCAAGACATTGATGATCAACCACGTCAATATCAATCTTAAAGGTTTTGTTATCTGTCAATGGTGTCTTCAGAAGCATCATTCCTTATCTATTATACACCTTCATCTAATTTTCTTCTAACTTCATGTTATACTATTTAAAAAGTAATCGACACATGCTTATTGTCAGACCCTAATTTTTGACCCTAAGATTTTTCGCATCTTATCTGCATTTACATACAAACAAGATCACGCACTGGTTGTTTATCCTTTTCCAGGTGCAGGTCTATGCCTTGCAGAGGATCACCATGTTTAATTTCTGTTATCTGTTCATATTTTACTGACTTCTAACCCAAATACAAAAAAAAATGTTGCAGTTGCTTCTTCTTCTTCTGTGTTGCAGGATTTCAGAGACAGGGCAGTGATTTCAATTCAGATGCGTTTGTTCAGTCACGATTCGATTCAGATGGACGTTTGACCTAATCTTGGTCAAACTATCAAATAGATTGTTCAATTGCAAGTTACTTGTACCAGTGGTTCATTTTTCAGACAGTGCGTATGCAAAGTTCAAGACTGTGTTATGTGCGAAGTCATTAGTTATCAGAAAATGTTGTGTGCGAAAATTCTCTGGTTTATCGAACAGTGGATTGTGAGAAGTTTGGTTCAGTTTGTCGTGATTGAGGATTCATCAATTCATCAATGGTTCATCTGAGGATTTATTTTCCTCAGTGTGGATTTGAATTATAAGGGCAATATTCAGAAGATTTCAGTGATTGTGTTAGAATTGGCAAGTTTGCTCAGTGGTTTCGTGCTGGTTATATTCAACATTATCAGTGGTTTGTGCAAGAAAAACCAGGAGTTGGTTGCGGGCTAAAAAATCATCATCCATTAAACCATTTTCAATTTCCAATATCTATTTCTTTTCCCGATTATTCATATATCACACCATTATCCAAATAAACATTTTTTTTATCTTTTCATCAATTCCATATCCATTATCCATTTCTATCCAACGACCATCCTTTCTTTCATTTTTATTCCAATTATCCATATTCAATAACTTTTTTTTAATTTTATCTATTTCATATATCCATTTTTTTTATCATTTCCATATTCCCATTATCTGATCTATTTCGACTAATCACATTTCAAGTTCCATTTTTTTATTTCTAAATTTCCAAACCTATATTCACCACTATTTCAATTCCCATTTTTAGTTCATTTCATTTATTAATCAATTTTTGTTTTATTCATTTGTTTTTTTTTTAAAAATAGTTCATTTCCTCTTATATATTTACTAAAAAAAAGAGTTATCAAAGCCCTTCATTTTGTGTTTAAGCCCATTGCTTTTAGGCCCTTTTAAATTCTATACAAAATACTGAAAAAAATTAAAACAAAGGCTTCTCATTCTCAGCCAAAAAACTACTTTCTAAAGCACCAGCTTCTAAGTCAAGCAAAAAGTTTCCTCAAGCCGTACCAATTTCCACATGCCCAAATTCCCAGCCGCACACACTCGCCACAAGCTGAAGCTCAATTTAGTCAAAATAGCAACAGCAGCTAGAAAAACCCAACTTCACACCAGCCAAAGCAAAAACAACTAGCCAAGCTGCCTTCACAACAAATAATCTGTACGCCCAGACCCATACTTCAAGCCTCAAAATAACTCCCGTGCCAGCCAGCATTTCACCATCAGCCACAATAACAGGCCTAGCTTTCACAAGCCTCACCCATAATCCATAACGATTCCAAGCCAGACCCATCACGCACAGCCAACGCCATCAGCTTATTCTCAGTTTCCCGCACGCAAGCTCAGCCAAGGCTTCACCGAAACAACTTCAATACACAACGAGCCGCAAGCAATACGCCGCACGTGAAATCCAAAGCAATAAGTCCCAGCTTCAAATTCCGTAAGCAATTCAAGTCACAGCCAAGCCAAGCAAGGCTCACGCATCCTGTACCTGTTACAAAACGCAAGCAAAAACCGCAGTTTCACATCAAAAAAATCAACACGCAAAATGCATTCAAAAGCAAATAATCAAAACGCAAAAGCATCAGTCACAAAATGCACAAAAAGAAAAAGCCAGCAAGAACAAAGAGGAGACGTAAGTGAACACAAGAAACTCACAGTGTCAAAACGCATCTCAAAACGCACAAAACGACAGCCTTCGAATTCCCTTTCACCCTCTATTTTATACTCTTCTTCTTCAATCCTTCAAGCTTTGAAAGCCTCACCAAATTTCTGCCAAAATGAATTCATAGCTTCAAATTTCTTTTCCGTTTCTCCCAATCTTCATCAATTACCTTATTCCTTTATCAACCCTAAATCCTTCAATCAACAACCTTCTTCCATAACCTGCAAATCAACAACAACAACATCAATTTCAAGAACCCCGATTCGGATCCGAAACGAAAGAAGAAGAGTTTGATTGGGAGAGCAATCCGAAAGAGAAGAAGAAGAGAGAGCCATGCGATTTGAGAGAGAAATCAGCAACTGAGAGAAGGAGAGATTCGGCGTCGGAGATTTTGCTTCGTCGTGGTGCTTTTGGCTTTTGCGATAGAAAGAAGAAGAAGGTGATGCCCTGGTTTTCATGATTGAGGAAGATGGAGTTCTTTGTTCTTTTTTTCTTCTTTTTTTTTTGTTTGTTTTATATATTATAAACTTTCATTTTTTGTGTTTTTTTTAAAAGAAAAAATCAGAATGAATTTGGTTTTGGGCTTAGTAAGCATGGACCTGATCCATTGCTAGTTACCACCAGGCCTATGTTGCGCCTCCCTCATTGTTAATTCCTTTCTTCTTCTTTTTTTTGTTGTTTGATATTTTATTTAATCTTGTTAAAAAAATTTTAGAGAAGAATATTTTAATAATATTCCTAGAATATTATTAAAATGATTCTTTAAGAAAAAGATTTACAAAAGAATTTTGGAAAAGATTTTAGAAAAAGAATTTTAGAAAAAACAGTTTAGCAAACATATTTTTAGAAAAGGATTAAAAAATACTTCTATTTCTTTTTATGGATTCTATTATTAGATCCATTTCTTATTCATCTTTTTATTTTTGGTCGATGACAATCTCCGATTCGTAGATTGTTGATTTCCGATCGGTTTAATCTTCATTATTTCAAATCTATGGATGAATGATCATTTGGATCATTCTCCATACTTTGAGATTGTGATAGGTTGCTTTTCGATAAATTCAACGAAAATCTCGATTAAGATTAGACCGGTCTCTTTCTTTTAGTGTGGCATGTTTGCGGAGAACGATCCATAATATTGTTTCTCTAACATGTATTAACACGAATATTTTCCACTTTAATTAGTGGTGGCCGGCCTCATTTGTAGGGTAATTACTCCGTAAATTACTCGGCGATTGCTTAACATAGACCTAAAGTTGTCCCGATTCGGAATGCGATCCACTTGGATCCGGTTTGCCTCGATTTTCTTTTTCTTTTCGTGGTTGTGCTTGATTAAGTTCATCATACCACTTATATTGTAAATATTATAATAATGTGAATATACTAACATTTAATTTTAATCTCTCGCACTTTATCCTTTTTTTTATTTCAATCTCTTGTTCCCTATCTCTCTTATTATGCTTCTATATCATTCATCATATTGCTTATTGATTATTTTGTTGCTTGTTACTTTTCATTTGTCCATTTGGACACTAAAATACTAATAAAGGATTAAACATCTAAAAATTGGACTTTAATTTCGGACTATGGTTACTATCCTTAGCATGAGACTTGGAGTGGGACTTAGATTCTAGGATCATTCCTTTGCTCAATTGTTATGGATTGAAGATTTTGGTTCCGGTTAAGTTCACTTGTTCATGAATATGGAAATCCAATTATTTCAAAGGATGTTTTGCCATATGGTTTGATCATTCTTCCTTTAGCTTTTATTTTTAAGTCTTAGGATAGTCCCTTCATCTCTTCCCATCTTCTTCAATTTTCAAATCTTCTTCCTATTTTCAAAATCTTCTTTGTTTTCAAACTTCAAACATTTTCTCAATCAAACCTTGACTTCGGTCATGTGCTTTTACCTTTTCATTTCATTTTCTTAAATAAATGCTAAACCACATTAGCATATCGAAACTTTCTTTCTCAAAAAACTTTCAAACTTTCAAACTCATTCAATTGTTTTTGTGCCCTCGTGCACGTTTCTTTTAACCATTTTTTATGTTTAGATATGATTCATTCTTTCTAGCGGAATTATTCGCTAAAGAATGACGACTTATCTTTACATTTTTAAAACCAATTCAACTCATTTGTCTTTTCACAATTTGTACCACGAACTACGGGGTTTTGATCTCGCATTGCACTTTGTGGGTACGTAGGCATGAGACGTTCGTCTCTTCAAACACCAAAATCTTAAAAAACATTCTTCTTCTCATCTCTTCAATCCTTTTTCAAGCAAACCATTTCAGACCAAAAAATGCAGTAAACATTTCAAAGGGTTCCCGTGTAGTACCACGGACAAGTCGAGTGCTTAAAACCTTCCCGATTTGTAACCAATCCCCGTACCCATTCTTTGTTTGATTCTTTTAGCTTTTTAGCTTTTGAGATTCATTAAGGATTTCTTCGTTCTTTTTGCCTTTTTCCATTTTGAAATAAATAAAAGCGCGGTGGCGACTCTGTGTATATTGCCTTCTTACTTTTTGGTCAAAGTCCAACTTACTTGGCATTTGTCTGTCTCTTCAGAACTTTTTCTTCACCTACTTGCTATTTCTTCTCAGATATTACACCTTTTTATCCGATTGCCATTCTCGGATGTCCATAGTGAAGTCATCAGTGATTTGATGTACTGTCCCGGACCTTTTTCCATTTCATTCAGTGCTATTCCTGAATGTTGTAATTCACATTTTATCTGATTGCCATTCTCAGATGTTGTGATCATTTCCATTCTGATTGCCATTCTCAGATGTTGTGATTCACATTTCATCCGATTGCTATTCTTGGATGATGTGAACATTTTCCTTTCCGATTGCCATTCTCGGATTTTTATGATTGGAGTCATCATTAAGTTGATGTACTTTCCCGAATATTTCCCATTTCATTCAGTGCTGTTCCTGAATGTTGAAATTCACTTTTTATCTGATTGCCATTCTCAGATGTTGTGATTACCCTTTTATCTGATTCCATTCTCAGATATCCCTATTAAAGTCAGCAATGTCATCCTTGGATGTTTATGATGTACTGTTTCGGGACTTTTCTTACTTCATTCAGTGCCATTCCTGGATGTTGTGATCCTTTCTGTCCAATTGCCATTCTTGGACATTTTCATCTAGGCTGGGCCATGTGTGGTGTAACGCTCTGTTTATTAATTAATTATTTAATTAATTATATTCGCGTTATTGGCGTTGATTTATGTTGAATTATCAGAGTTGTTTGTGATAAATTGCTAAGTTCGTTTGAATTAAGTTGAATGAGTCGATTTAAGTTGTGGGAATTGATGTGGAATATTCTCCCGTTTATGGTTGGATAAGTTGTTTAGATGCTTGGACCATTTGGTCAAATGTTGGAGGATAATCTAATTAAGTCGGGAGAAAATAATTAGTCGTGAATTATTAATTGATTTTCAACGTTATGGTAAATTAAGTTGTTAAATCGGAAAAATCGAAGAAATAATATTATCATTGGTAGTATTGATTATTGGAGCATGTTGGTTATTGGGCTTGGATTTCGTCGGAATTAGCAATTAAAGGGGTGCAGTGTTTAGGCCCATTAATTGTTTTATTGGATTATTATTATTTTAATAAAAAGGAATAATAGAATGAGTCAAAAGGGAAGAAGTAAGAGAAGAAAAGGGAATAGTGGAAATTAGGGAAAACGAGGAAAAAGTCTTAGAGAAAAATAAGGGTTTTAGAGGAGAGAAAACAACTTGGGAGAAAAGAAGGAGAAAGAAGGATTCATGTTCATATCTTAATTTTCGCACATACGGTACAGCCTCTACTAAACAGGTGATAACTTTTTACTCGTAATTCTGATTAAAGCGGTTCTTGAATTTCTGGAAAGCTTACGAAACTCCCTTCGAATTGATATATAATTTCGTGTCAATAAGTTTAGTATTGAATGAGAAAAATGCATTTGAAGTTTGGAAGTTCATGCTGGAAATTGGTCAAATAGTGGTTACGGGATTGATGGTGATGAAGGCTAAATTTTGGTCAAGATATGAACTCAATGGCAGCATGTTCGTATTTCTAATCTCTATGGATGAAAGAGGAGAGGAAAAAGGGCCACATAGGCAAAGGATTGGAAATTCGATCGGAGATTCGAAGCGGCCATCGATTAAGGTAAGGGGGAGAAAAAGGTTTATAATTGGTGATAGGACATAGAAGGGTAATTGGGAGTTCCTTCCTCCCTTAGGTATATTAAGAGATTATGATAATAATGATTGAATTATATGAATATGTAGATTGTTATGATTGTGAATAACATGAGATATGTGTATGCTTTGTGTGTGAATAAGATGCACTGATGGTTGGTTGATGAGATCATGATGATCGTAAAGCATGATGTGTTCATGTGTATTGTGATATGGTATGCGTTGTTGTGTCTGCATGCGCATACATTTGATGGAATAATCATGTCGTGGATGTGATTATTCGGGATTCGTTGAGAATTGTGGTTGCAGGGATGATCGTGTCTTGTTGGAGACGTTAACGATGCATTCGGGGTTCTATTGATGAACCGTTATTATGAGTCGGTACCGCATTTGCATTGTGCATTAGAGTCACATTGCATTATGATTGATTGAATATTATGATTGATTGAATATTATGATTGATTGAATAATATGATTGATAGTTTGGTGTGATTAGGGGTGAATTACTTCTTCATATATGTCGTATGTGCCGTTATATTATGAATCTATTTCTCACCCCTATTGTTTATTTTGTTGTGTCTGTGCTTCTTCGGAAGTACAGATAATTCAGGTGCGTGAGGAACGCTTTTGATGTTGATGTCTGTGTCCTAGGAGCTCTGATATGTAACGGGAACGGGGATTTTTAATATAATATTTCATTTGATTTTTATAAACTTTTATATAACTAAGTATTGAGTTAAGGAACATTGTTATGAATGAATTGTAATGCTTTTGAGCAATTTGATATTAAAGCTTTATTTCCGCTGCTTACTTTTGAATAAAAGAATGATGGTTGATTGATGATGTAGCGACTCACTTTAGTTGATTAACTCTGATTTAATGAAAAATTTATATAATTTTGAAAATGGGAAAAGTGGGTGTTACAATTGGTATCAGAGCAGGTCGGTCCGTCCGGCCAATGTTGTCTAACGTTGTTAATTCCTTAGTACGCGACATGTGTGTGAAACACTGTCGGTACTTGTTGTTAGTTTCTAGTCGTTGCCTGCAGGTGTTTGTTGGAATTAAGTGGGGGAGAAGCTTGACTCTCAGACTGTTGTTGGAATGTCGAAGTTGGTTCAAAGTTGATGTTTATTGCAAGAGTGCAAGGTTGTTGAAGAGATGTTGTTGCAGACCGGCAAGAGCATGGACTCATGAGTTCATATCGGTCGAATTTGGGAAGTGCGTATATTATATATGAGAATTGTTTGAGGAGGAAGATTTATTTTGATGGAAATGATAAGTTGAAGGACCAAGTCGGTATATTGTTTCGCTTTGAGTGTAGTTGGATTAAGTCGGGTAATTTTCAAAGTTGGAAGAAGAGTAAGATTCTTGGTAGAGCTTGGAAGTAAGAGCGAGAGAGATAGAACTTATGTTCGCCAATCTCAAAAATCTGGTTTTTGCAATGTTGGAGCAGCTGTCACGAGAAGTGGCATAAATTTTTAACCGTGAATCGGATTGAAGCGGTTCTGGATTTTTTTGAAAGCTTACAAAATTCCCTACAATTTGCATATAGGATTTTCATTCAGGAGGTTTATAATTAGGGAGATAAATGTATTTTAATAATTGGGTCTGCTGTTGATTTGTTTTTAAATTCTGCATACGGTAATTCTAAATCAGTCTCATTGTAAGGAGGATAACTTCTTACTCGTAAGTTGGATCCAAGCGGTTTTTGAAGTTCTGGAATCTTCACGAAATTCTCTTCATGTTAGAATATAATTTTGTGAGTTAGAGGTTTTTATTGGAAGATATAATTGTGTTTGAAGTTGAATGTCTATTGCTGAAAATTTGGAAAGATAAAAATGTTATTAAAGAATAAAATGTTGGTATCGGAGAATGCATAAAGATACAATTTATATCAAATGAGGAAAATTAAAGTGTCTATTCTAGATGATGGTGATGTTGAGAGGAAGACCGAAGTTGAGTAGTGTTGTTAAATATTTTAACTTGGATGAGAGTTGTAATTGGAGTGAACCGAATTAGATTATGTTGATGTTGTGGCGGCTCTGGTGTTTGAAGGATATTTAAAGTTGTGTTGCGCTTGGAGCATGTATAAGAGATTGCGTATCGAATTTTGGATGCGTTGGTGTAATTGATGAAGTCGAAAATTTTAGAGACTAAGGAGAAGTGGATAAGCCGTAGAAAGTTGGCAAAGCATTATACTTACGGACTTTGGGCACAAGTTGAAGTATGCTATTATGTTGAGTAATGATTATTTATGCCACTGTTATGGTTGACGGATGTCTATTGACAAATTGAGGAACTGATCACCCTTAATCTATTGTTGATAGAAGACGAAATTATAATGGATGGATAGATGTGTCATACCGACTAGTATGGTATATGAGTTAAATCAGTTGAAGTCGAGTTGGGCAATTGAGTATTGTTTGAATTGTTCATGAAGAATCATGTATAAGAATGTTAGTCAGATTTAAGAATAATGGTATGAAGTTGCGTTGGGATTAAATAGTATTATGGAAATTCGTAGTTGAATGCTAGATAATGAGAATGTTGTTTGTGATGATTTAAATGGTACGAGGCCTGAAGTTTTCTTGGGGATAATTCAAAAGTAAAGTATATGGTAAAGTAAAACCAAGATTGTCAAGAATGTAGGATAAAGTTGAATTGCAAGAGCCAGACGAAGTGGAATTATGAGTGGGTTTATTAAAGTGTGATTTTGATTAGAACATGGATAGTTGTTTTGGTTGCGTTGGTTCGGATAAGAATTTATGAAAGGTTGTGTTAGTATGAGTAAGAATCGAGGATTCGATACGTTGGATTAGTTAGAAGCAGAGAAATATGAGTTATCTTATGGAAATTGTTATATCGATGGACCTTATATTGTCCTAATGATGTAGTGTGTTAAGATGATTTTCGAAGAATGTGTTATTTTAAGATGATAAAGTTGTAGTTGTGTTGAGAATAATTGAGAATTCATGAAGCATATAGTTATTGTCTAAAATTTGGAAGTTGTCGTAGTTGTATCTATGTTGAATGTTCAGAGGTGTTGCCTTATGAATCTAAGTTGCAAGTATTAGAAGAAATGAAATTATAAGTTGGTGTATTAGAGTAGGGTTTTGGTTGTAACAAGAAGAGCCATTTTGAGGTGTTGACTTGGAAAAGAATCTATGAAGCATATTGTCCATATAAGTAGGAATCGATGATTTGGTTGTTAGATTCGTTAGGAGCGAAGAAAATGATTGATCTGGTTGGAGTTAAGTGAACTCAGATGTTATATGTTGTTGTAATGATGTTAAGTATTTTAGAGGGCATGTTAATGAAAGATAGTAAAGTTGTAGTCTATGTTGATGATAATTGGGAATTCATAGAAGTATATGAATATTTTATCCAAGATTTGGAAGTAGTCGCAGTTGTTATTGGTTGAATGTTTAGAGGCGTTATCTTAAGGATCTAATTTGTAACTATTCGGTAACTACAAGAGTTAGAATACCTGTTGGAACGGAATTCCAAAGGATTAAGTCGGAGGCTTTGTTTATATGTCGATTTTGGTGAGTGTAAGTTGGAGTTAAACTCAGTAAATTTGGTAGTGTGCAATTAATCAGAGTGCGCAGCGAAGGCGCGATGTCATGTAATTGTTATTATCTGAATTACAACGATGTTGGTAGCTTTGTTGTATTATATGTTGTGTTTAAGTTATGTATTATTGTTTGTGGTATATGTGGGTTGCCTTTGGAATGAGAGTTGATTAGTCTGATGGAATAAGTAGTTGGAGTAGTTTAATCGGATAAATTTTCGAGGACGAAAATATCCTAAGTGGGGGAGAGTTGTAACGCTCTGTTTATTAATTAATTATTTAATTAATTATATTCGCGTTATTGGCGTTGATTTATGTTGAATTATCAGAGTTGTTTGTGATAAATTGCTAAGTTCGTTTGAATTAAGTTGAATGAGTCGATTTAAGTTGTGGGAATTGATGTGGAATATTCTCCCGTTTATGGTTGGATAAGTTGTTTAGATGCTTGGACCATTTGGTCAAATGTTGGAGGATAATCTAATTAAGTCGGGAGAAAATAATTAGTCGTGAATTATTAATTGATTTTCAACGTTATGGTAAATTAAGTTGTTAAATCGGAAAAATCGAAGAAATAATATTATCATTGGTAGTATTGATTATTGGAGCATGTTGGTTATTGGGCTTGGATTTCGTCGGAATTAGCAATTAAAGGGGTGCAGTGTTTAGGCCCATTAATTGTTTTATTGGATTATTATTATTTTAATAAAAAGGAATAATAGAATGAGTCAAAAGGGAAGAAGTAAGAGAAGAAAAGGGAATAGTGGAAATTAGGGAAAACGAGGAAAAAGTCTTAGAGAAAAATAAGGGTTTTAGAGGAGAGAAAACAACTTGGGAGAAAAGAAGGAGAAAGAAGGATTCATGTTCATATCTTAATTTTCGCACATACGGTACAGCCTCTACTAAACAGGTGATAACTTTTTACTCGTAATTCTGATTAAAGCGGTTCTTGAATTTCTGGAAAGCTTACGAAACTCCCTTCGAATTGATATATAATTTCGTGTCAATAAGTTTAGTATTGAATGAGAAAAATGCATTTGAAGTTTGGAAGTTCATGCTGGAAATTGGTCAAATAGTGGTTACGGGATTGATGGTGATGAAGGCTAAATTTTGGTCAAGATATGAACTCAATGGCAGCATGTTCGTATTTCTAATCTCTATGGATGAAAGAGGAGAGGAAAAAGGGCCACATAGGCAAAGGATTGGAAATTCGATCGGAGATTCGAAGCGGCCATCGATTAAGGTAAGGGGGAGAAAAAGGTTTATAATTGGTGATAGGACATAGAAGGGTAATTGGGAGTTCCTTCCTCCCTTAGGTATATTAAGAGATTATGATAATAATGATTGAATTATATGAATATGTAGATTGTTATGATTGTGAATAACATGAGATATGTGTATGCTTTGTGTGTGAATAAGATGCACTGATGGTTGGTTGATGAGATCATGATGATCGTAAAGCATGATGTGTTCATGTGTATTGTGATATGGTATGCGTTGTTGTGTCTGCATGCGCATACATTTGATGGAATAATCATGTCGTGGATGTGATTATTCGGGATTCGTTGAGAATTGTGGTTGCAGGGATGATCGTGTCTTGTTGGAGACGTTAACGATGCATTCGGGGTTCTATTGATGAACCGTTATTATGAGTCGGTACCGCATTTGCATTGTGCATTAGAGTCACATTGCATTATGATTGATTGAATATTATGATTGATTGAATATTATGATTGATTGAATAATATGATTGATAGTTTGGTGTGATTAGGGGTGAATTACTTCTTCATATATGTCGTATGTGCCGTTATATTATGAATCTATTTCTCACCCCTATTGTTTATTTTGTTGTGTCTGTGCTTCTTCGGAAGTACAGATAATTCAGGTGCGTGAGGAACGCTTTTGATGTTGATGTCTGTGTCCTAGGAGCTCTGATATGTAACGGGAACGGGGATTTTTAATATAATATTTCATTTGATTTTTATAAACTTTTATATAACTAAGTATTGAGTTAAGGAACATTGTTATGAATGAATTGTAATGCTTTTGAGCAATTTGATATTAAAGCTTTATTTCCGCTGCTTACTTTTGAATAAAAGAATGATGGTTGATTGATGATGTAGCGACTCACTTTAGTTGATTAACTCTGATTTAATGAAAAATTTATATAATTTTGAAAATGGGAAAAGTGGGTGTTACATGTGGTCTCTAGCATGATGTTTTTCCTGTCGGAGTTTTATACTCCTTATCCCCAGCGTTTATTCTTTTTCATGTGTCGTCTCGTCCTTCACGGACTTCCTTGCATTTCATTTGGTTACAGATACATTTCATATCATCTCATAAATTTTCTCATAATATTTCATATGCTGTCACATATTTTCTCCGCATTTCATATTTTTCTCATAACATCTCATGTGCCTTCATATATGTTCATATGCTTTCATAAACAGTTTCATGTGCTTCATATTATTTCCATATCATCTTCATATCATTTCATATCGTTCATTTCATTTCGTTCCAGTTGTTGGCATCTTAGGATCAAAAATTGGGTTTTTTTTGATATTTAAGTATCTTCCATCTCGTCGAAATGAAGATATTGATCTTCATTATCTCTGGATTGAAGAAACTTAAATATGGGCATCTGTCAGACCCTAATTTTTGACCCTAAGATTTTTCGCATCTCATCTGCATTTGCATACAAACAAGATCACGCACTGGTTGTTTATCCTTTTCCAGGTGCAGGTCTATGCCTTGCAAAGGATCACCATGTTTAATTTCTGTTTTCTGTTCATATTTTACTGACTTCTAACCCAAATACAAAAAAAAAATGTTGCAGTTGCTTCTTCTTCTTCTGTGTTACAGGATTTCAGAGACAGGGCAGTGATTTCAATTCAGATGCGTTTGTTCAGTCACGATTCGATTCAGATGGACGTTTGACCTAATCTTGGTCAAACTATCAAATAGATTGTTCAATTGCAAGTTACTTGTACCAGTGGTTCATTTTTCAGACAGTGCGTATGCAAAGTTCAAGACTGTGTTATGTGCGAAGTCATTAGTTATCAGACAATGTTGTGTGCGAAAATTCTTTGGTTTATCGAACAGTGGATTGTGAGAAGTTTGGTTCAGTTTGTCGTGATTGAGGATTCATCAATTCATCAATGGTTCATCTGAGGATTTATTTTCCTCAGTGTGGATTTGAATTATCAGGGCAATATTCAGAAGATTTCAGTGATTGTGTTAGAATTGGCAAGTTTGCTCAGTGGTTTCGTGCTGGTTATATTCAACATTATCAGTGGTTTGTGCAAGAAAAACCAGGAGTTGGTTGCGGGCTAAAAAATCATCATCCATTAAACCATTTTCAATTTCCAATATCCATTTCTTTTCCCGATTATTCATATATCACACCATTATCCAAATAAACATTTTTTTTTATCTTTTCATCAATTCCATATCCATTATCCATTTCTATCTGTCGCTCCTGGGATTTTCATCCTAGTACAAACGCGAAAGTGGCGCGGAAAGGTTAGAGTCGCCAGCCAGACATTTTTATCCCGAATGAATGGGAAAGGTAATGTTGCACAAACCTGAGGAAGAAAGAAATGACAAGGCCTTGCGAACCAAAAATCTGAGTTCGGGAGTCGGTTACGACCTGGGAAGGTATTAGCACCCCAGATCGTCCGTCGTACCCGACGGGATCCACGCTTGCTTGCTTGTTTCAAAGGGTGAGAAAATAAAGATGCTGCTGAATAAAACCGCTAACTGGAATGGAAATGAGGAAAGAACTAAAATAAGAAAGGAACTGAAAGAGAACAAAAAGAAAGAATGGGGAAAATGTAGGGAAAATAAAGAATGCGCTCGAACGGGCCCTACCCCGCTGCCTACGTACCTCATCGGGATAATGAGGATCAGAGTCGACGTAGTTCGCCTAACTAAAGCGGGAACTATTTGTTTGTGTTTTTTATGCTGGAACTACGTATGTCTATGCTCAGGTGTTGCAGGCTCGTCTGGTACAAGTGCGTTTACCGTCTTGCATGAAAGACAAGTCGCCGCGAGTTCGCGTTGTGAATGAATGAGATGAGAAGAGAAGTTCCCGCAGGATAGTCGCTTGTTATTTGTTTTTGCCTTTTATGAGAAATGTCTTGAATCTGTTTGTGAACATTCCCATACTAATACCTATCCATCGCGGTGAGTATTTATACCTCGCCCCGAAACAGGACGCGTATAAACACTCCGCAACAAAGTCTCGTGTCGTACAAGAACGTTCAGTTTTTATTAAGTGTTTTATTGTTTTTTCTTTATGAGATGAGAAAGAATGACTCAAGTTGAAAAAAGGACAAACTAAGGGGACTAAGACACAACCCTAAGTTAATTGTCATATTTACAAGAGAGATCCTATGGTTAATGAGGTTTTCTAGTCCTAATGAAGAAAAGGAAAAGAAGAAAAGAGAGCTTAGAAATCAACTTACTTCCTAAGGAAGGTAAGTTGTTTCTAAAGAAAAGGAAAACCTATAAGCAAGCACCAAGTGCTAAGGCAAAGACAATTAAAATTCATAAGAGATAGGAATGAAGTGAGGCTTACCTCAATCTTCCCCCCTACAAAATAAAAGTTAGCATGACAATGCATTTTGAAAGTAAAATCAAAGCATGAAAGCGATTAAGTACCATAAACGTCCTAGAACGGAACTAGGGTTCAAAATAAGACCTAAGTCTAAAGGTGAAGGTACCTAAAGGTTACATGACTTCTAAAGTCAGTAGCTACATGCTATAGGTCCCTAAGTATGCTAGGATACCTCACAAGATCAAACTATGTCAAACTATATACAAAAAGTTCACCTAAGTTCACATAAATGCAAATTAGGGTCATGGATGAAGTATGAATGCGTATGGCTTACAAGCATGAATTAATACATGAAATGAGCATAAAAGTCAGTAGTGAATGCTTATTAAGATGGATTAATGAATATACAATCATGGATGCAATGGATTAGGCATATGGAGCAATGAGAAGAAGATATGAGAAGAAACGAACAAACATCACATAAGATCGCAAATGATGAAAGTTAAGGAAGAATGGCATGTGAATATGAATGAAATGATTATGGGTAAGTAGCATACAAGGTATGGGATGAAATTAGAATGCATGAATAGGCATTAATGATTTCCACATAATTCAAGTTATTATTTAGAGGAGAAGAGAATCTATTTTAGGTTAAAGTTAATTCACATAAGTATGCACTTTAAAGCACCAAAACAAACCAAATGAGTATGGTTCAAAAAATGACCTATGACTGGAATTAAAGACACACAAATGACATATAATTAAATCCTAAAAGTTACCAAAAAAACCTCTCAAGAAAATGGCATGAATGCCTTCTTAACATTTAGGTTATGCGACACATAAACACATGAATCAACCTAGGATCTAGGTGACATGGAAAAATAGCAAAAAGCCTTTAAAAATTATGAAATTAAATCCCTGGAATTATATATTGATTATCTCACATGGTCTAAAATGATTCCACAAAATTATGCACCAAAGTGCCAAAACAATTACTTGACTAGCAAGGTAACAAAACGTGATCACCAAAAAACAACTCCACAAAGTGGATCAAAAAGGTCACTAAAAATTATGGAAAAAATGCCTAATGAGCATCAAAATGTCACAAATTACAGTGATTAATCACACACAAAAAATAGGTTTCACACCTATGGGGAAAAAACAATTTCGGTCCCTTATTCCAAAACACCCCTTTTTGGGACAGCTTATGATCTAAAATCTAAATTAAATATTAAAACCACCCAAATATGGAAAAAAAACATGAAATATTAATTAAGAGGATAAGGATTACTCATGAATTTTTCCAGAATTTTATCTCACTCAAAAATATTTTTAATAATTGCGACGAAACGGGCAAAAAAGTGGATTTTAAGGGGAAGTGAAAGGAAGCGATCCTAATGGTTCGTAACCTAATCCCTAAGTTCCGAAATCGATACATATCATCAAAAATCACAAATAAATCCAATGCCTCAGGTGAGAGGGCTCAATATGCACCTTAATTTATATGATCCTAAGTCGCATGCAACTAGAATGATGCATTAAAGTAGAGAATCGAGATTACTTACTTGGTCGAAATGCCGATTCTTTCACATAAAAGAAATCCAAAAAAACTTCAAGCCAAGCCTTGTAATCTCCCATGAGCAAAATAAATGCTCATCTTCCATAATTGCTTTGTGAAGATTCCTCATAATCGAAACAAAAACAACGACACAAAATATCATTTGAATCCAAAGGTATCCCACAAATAAAGTGGAATACCAACCAAACGACCGTCGTTAAGATCTTTGCGAGAACCTTGCATGAACTCAACAAACGCCTTAGAAACCAAAAAGAGGTGCAACCGGAAGTTGCACCTATGCCTCACAACTCCAAATCAAGTAGAAATATGAATATACGAGTCACGGACATGCATTGAAATTTACGTTTCAAAACGGGGCAGCACTTATGCTCTAACATAAACAACATGCAAACTCAAATCGGAATCGAACAAATTTATATGCAATGAATGGAAAATGATCAACAAACATAAGTACAAGTCAAAACAAGACCAATGCGTCAAAACCGCACCAAACCGAACATAAAAAACCTTGAAACGAAAAAACGCGTCAAAAATCATCGATTCGAAATTGAACGAAAATCGCATGGTAACTTGCAAACGTGCCAACGGATTCAAATATGCAATCGGATTTTGAAAATTCCGCTCGGAAGTGGAACTTTTTGGCCGATTTTATCGGCTGGCAGTAGCGAAATAGCCGAAAAATATTGTCCGAAATCGACTAAAAAGTTTACCAATGGCTCCGGAATAATCAACAAAGTCAATTTACACTATTCACATTCGCGAAAACGCGCTACGGTTAGGAAGTTATGACCAAAACGCACTTATCGACACGCGACACATGAACAACATCAACAATTAAGCTTCAACCTATCCTATTCCGAATTTACACAATGAAACAAGCATGAATTCAAAAGTCAAGCACTTCAATCAATATCAAGTCATAATAATTAGCTCTCTTAGGAATTTTGTCAAACACCTAACATTCACCGATTATTCTATGTCAACTTTACCAAGCCTTTTCAATCATGCACCACAACAATTATTAGGATAAATTAATCAAGAATCAATCAATAATAAAATTATGAATCAATGCACATAATCTCCACAAGATGAATTCAACTTCAAAATTCAATTCAAGAAACAATGCAACAATTATTCATGAATTAAAGTTTAACAAGCTTACCGAATGAAGAATCGACGAAGAAATTGTGAATCCGGAGGAAGTGAGACGCGATCATGAACGGAGGAGAGGAGGAGAGGCCGCGTGGCTGCCGGCGGCGGAAGATGGTGGTCGCACGGTGGTGAAGTTGACCGGAGGTGGTGGTTCGTGGCGGCTCGGCTATCGAAAGCTTGATCGGAATTGTTGTGTTCTTGAGTTCTTGATGAAGTTGTTGTTGTGTTCTTGAGAAAGAGTTGAGAGAATGAACTTTGATCCTTTAGAGAGAGTTTGTGAGAGTTTTTTGGTGTTTGTAAATTATGATTGAAGTTATGACAAATTGTGGGTCAAGAGAATATATAGTGGAGTGTAAAATGAAAGGCAAAAGGTAGAATTTCGGCTTAAGTGAAAATAACAATATCTTCGGCAAGAAATTTCGACTCTGAGCCTTCCACAACATCGTCCGTCTCTGAATCAAGGTTGCAACGCAAAAATAATGGATGTCATACGATTAAAATCGAGTGCGATCGATACGTTTAAGCTGCAAGACATCACTGAATAAGTTGTTTTTTCGGCTTATTTGGTGTCCGCTACTCGAAAATGTGACAAGGCTAACCTCTTTGGAGCATAATCTCGACTCGACTTTGTCAGCAAAGTTGTAGATCTATGAGTCAGTGACCTGGTGTTAAAACCTAAGCTCAACCGGACAAACGACGAGGGAGATATGAATTTTCTCGTGAAACCACTTTCAGCCTTTTTCTTCGGTTCAGCACTTCAGTTTTGTGAAATAAACCAAAACGGTAATCTTTGGAGCACCGTTCGAACTCGTGTTTGCATTTGAAATTGAAGAGGATAAAATTTGTGAACCAACGCTTCAAGAACGGGTGATATCCGATGAAAATTGACCGAGTTATGAATTTTACAAAATCTGACAGACAGTGCACTGCATCAAAGAACCTTACTGGTAATTCGCATTTTCGAGATCCTTCCACTCGGACCTAACCCAAACTGAATTCACATAATTAAGATAATATCTAAACGGAATTTTAGGCACCGAAACAACATCAATTCGATGAACGAGCCAAGAGTTATGAATTTTTTTGTGTTCAAAACTCACTGGTTCAGCACTGTTTTTCACTATGTCGACTCTAAAGACTCGCACATTCTGAGATCTTCTTCAAAGAATTAGTTCTCGGCCAAAACCCAAAAGTTGGAAAGGATATCAAGACGGAACTTTTGGCATATGAATCGCTCAGAATTGTTGACCCAATCAGAAGTTACGAACTCTTGAATACCGCTAGCACAGTTAATCGGCGAAACCGAAATTTCAAAAACAAATAATTCCCGCCATTTTCCTTGATGAATTGACCTCCGAGCCGAACACAAAAGTTGTAGAGAATACCGAAACAGTTTAAACTATTGAGTTTCAAGCCAAAATAAGTTTCAGAGCATAAGTTACAACTTTTGCAAACTGCACCATAAAATTGATATTCTGCTTAAACTCCTCTGAATCAACCGAGAACTTTTGGCTTCTTCTGAGATTCTTGTGCACGTGCCGCATGAAGAAATAAAGGTCAGTCGCAACCTGTGAAAGCTAAAATGGAGATGTATGTTCATGTATGTTTATGATGCAATTGTGATCTAAATGCAATACAATGTATGAAAGGATATGCTAAATGGCATGAAAATGAGAGGGCAAATTTTGAGGTATTACACTATCCAACGACCATCCTTTCTTTCATTTTTATTCCAATTATCCATATTCAATAACTTTTTTTTTTAATTTTATCTATTTCATATATCCATTTTTTTTTATCATTTCCATATTCCCATTATCTGATCTATTTCGACTAATCACATTTCAAGTTCCATTTTTTTATTTCTAAATTTCCAAACCTATATTCACCACTATTTCAATTCCCATTTTTTAGTTCATTTCATTTATTAATCAATTTTTGTTTTATTCATTTTTTTTTTTTTTTTTAAAATAGTTCATTTCCTCTTATATATTTACTAAAAAAGAGAGTTATCAAAGCCCTTCATTTTGTGTTTAAGCCCATTGCTTTTAGGCCCTTTTAAATTCTATACAAAATACTGAAAAAAATTAAAACAAAGGCTTCTCATTCTCAGCCAAAAAGCTACTTTCTAAAGCACCAGCTTCTAAGTCAAGCAAAAAGTTTCCTCAAGCCGTACCAATTTCCACATGCCCAAATTCCAAGCCGCACACACTCGCCACAAGCTGAAGCTCAATTTAGTCAAAATAGCAACAGCAGCTAGCAAAACCCAACTTCACACCAGCCAAAGCAAAAACAACTAGCCAAGCTGCCTTCACAACAAATAATCCGTACGCCCAGGCCCATACTTCAAGCCTCAAAATAACTCCCGCGCCAATGTCACCATTCTGGCTTCCAAAACCCAACAACCACCGTCGTCTCCGCCGTACTTACTCCATCTTCCTAATATCAACATCCTTCCTCGTACTTTTCTTCTTAACCACACTTGTTTTCGCACTCGTTGTGGTCCCCACTTTACGTTCTTTCAGTTCTAACATCTTTAAACCCCAAGCGGTTAAACACTCTTGGGATTATTTAAACCTTATACTTGTTCTCTTCGCTGTCGTTTGTGGCTTCCTTACTAAAAACGACACCAACACTCCGCGTTTTGAAAGAAGCTTCTCGAACCCTGATACGCCGCCGTCGTGGTATCAGAATTCTGATCGGTCGTTTAACAGACTGAGAAGCGTTGGATCTTATCCGGATCTTCGGCAAACGTCTTCGTTGGAGGTTGCTAATGAAGAACGGTTCCGGTTTTATGATGATACTCATTTTCAGTTTTGTCATCGGTACTCGAGAGTCGAAGATGATCGAGGAAGGTTTGAGCGTTTATATGAGATGGAAACTGTTAAACTGGTATATAGCTATCATTTTTATTTCTGTAATTGTATACTGTTACAAGAGAATAGGTTCATATATATACATGAAGAAGACTTATTTTTAATTATGACCATATCATGATAATTAACAAATAATAACTATATTCCTATTATAGTTCCTAAAATCTTGTTGACAGCTAATGCCAACACTCCCCCTCAAGTTGGTGCATAGAGATCTCGAATGCCCAACTTGTCAAGTGCATTGTAGAAGTCTCTGCTACATACAGCTTTTGTGAGTATATCTGCTAATTGATCTTCAGATTTAACAAACGGAAATTGAATTATCTTGGTCTCCAAATTTTGTTTAATAAAATGTCGATCTACTTCCACGTGTTTTGTCCGATCATGTTGAACCGGATTCTGAGCAATTTCAATGGCAGACTTGTTGTCACAAAAAAGGTTCATCGCACTATTCGGAGCAAAGCCAATTTCACTTAACAGTCTTCGAAGCCAGAGAAGCTCACAAAGACCTTTAGCCATCCCTCGAAACTCTGCTTCAGCACTTGATAATGCTACAACCTTTTGTTTCTTACTTTTCCATGTAACCAAATTTCCTCCAACGAAGGTAAAATAGCCTGAGGTGGATTTCCTGTTGGTGATATCTCCTGCCCAGTCAGCATCTGTATATCCTTGAATTTGTACGTGATTATTCTTTGTGAACATCAAGCCTTTTCCAGGTGAGGACTTTAAGTACCGCATGATTCGAATTACCGCTTCCATGTGATCTTTGCTCGGGTTGTGCATAAATTGACTTACTACACTTACCGCATACGCTATATCAGGTCGTGTATGAGATAAGTAAATAAGTTTGCCAACTAATCTCTGGTACCTTCCTTTGTCTGTAGACATTTGGTCTGGATATTCTCCAAGCTGGTGATTCTGGACAATTGGCGTATCTACAGGTTTACAATCTAGTAGCCCAACCTCGGATAGAAGATCCAAGATATATTTTCGTTGAGATAAAAAGATTCCTTTCTTCGACCTAGCAACTTCAATACCTAGAAAATATTTGAGTCCACCTAGATTTTTCATCTCAAATTCGGTTGCCAGTTGTTTTTGAAGTTTTGCTATTTCCTCATAGTCATCTCCTGTAATAATCATATCATCTACATACACAATCAAAGCTGTGACCTTACCTTGACGATGTTTCAAGAACAAAGTATGATCTGCGTTGCTTTGTTGGAAGCCGTATTTTTTCATTGCCAGGTTCAATCTCCCAAACCACGCTCTAGGAGATTGCTTCAGGCCGTACAAACTGCGTTGCAATTTACACACCACCTTAGTCTCATAATTTGTCATGTATCCCGGAGGGATATCCATATATATTTCTTCTTCCAAGTGCCCATGGAGAAATGCATTTTTTACGTCTAACTGATGCAATGGCCAATCCAGATTTACTGCAAGAGATAAAAGAACTCTGACAGTGCTCAACTTGGCAACAGGTGAAAAGGTTTCTTGATAGTCTACGCCATATGTTTGTGTAAAGCCTTTAGCTACTAGTCTTGCTTTGTACCTTTCAATAGACCCATCAGCTTTGTACTTAATCGAGAAAACCCACTTACACCCTACTGGTTTCTTTCCTTTTGGCAAAGGAACGAGAGTCCATGTTGCATTCTTGTTTAATGCCTTCATTTCTTCATTCATAGCTTGAACCCATCTAGGGTCTTCAATGGCCTCTTCAACCTTGCTAGGTATACTGTGTGAAAATAGCTCATTTGCAAACTTCTTAAGGGGTTCAGATAAGTCCTTCATAGAGACATAATTAGCAATTGGATACCTTGATCTATGATCCTCTTCTTCAGGAGAGTATCGCTTCGGTGGTTTTCCCCGATTATGCCTGTGAGGTAATTCATAGCTAACAGAGATGTCAGCATTATTATTACTAGGAGATATAGGGGAGCTTACCTCAATGATATTCTCAGGAGATGGATCGCTGGGTACCAGAGAGGGGGGGGATTCAGATACTTCAACTTCAGGAGAGCCTATTTCAACTTCAGGAGGATCTATTTGAGTTTGACAAGAATCATCAAAATCTTGAGTTGACGGTATATTACTATCCTTGAACCAGTCAAATGTTGACCAATTCGACTCTTCTTCTGATGTCTCCCCCTGAAGAGAAGAATTGGATGATGCCGTGGAGTAGAACTCGTCGAATTCCAAGAATGTAACATCCATAGTTACATAAATGCGTCGATTAATAGGGTCATAGCAACGATACCCTTTCTGGTGTACACCATATCCCAAAAACAGACAGCGAATGGCACAAGGGTCAAGCTTTGTACGCTGGTTTTTATGTAGGTGAACAAACGCAACACATCCAAAGACTCGAGGTGGCAGCATATGTATTGTAGGCAGCGGTACAAATGTAGACAAGGTCTGCAGCGGAGTTTTAAATTCAAGAACCTTTGATGGCATCCGATTAATGAGATATACTGCTGTAGTAACAGCATCAGTCCAATGGTGGTGAGGCACATGAGCTCCATGTAAAAGAGCACGAGCAGTTTCAAGGATGTGGCGATTTTTCCGTTCTGCAATACCATTTTGTTGTGGAGTTTGTGGACACGTGGTTTCGTGAATAAGTCCGTGGTTTTTGAAATACTCATGGAATTGGTGATTAACAAACTCCCCGCCATTATCAGAGCGAAGGATCCTAATCTTCTTTGAATATTGAGTTTGAATCATTTTATGGAATTGTTGAAATATGTGCAGCACTTCATTTTTTTGTTTCAACAAATAAATCCAAGTCATTCGAGTGCAGTCGTCAACAAATATCACAAACCACCGATAATCAGAGATAGAAGATTTTGGGGATGGACCCCATACATCAGAATGGATTAATGCAAAAGGAACATTACTTTTATTCATACTGATTGGAAACGTGACTCGATGACTCTTAGCTAAAATACAAGCTTCACATTTGAAGTTCAACAAGGATGAATCTGAAAATAAATTTGGGAACACATGCTTCAGGTAGCCAAATGAAGGATGGCCTAATCGACGATGCCAGAGTAAAACTTGCTCCATTTTGTTGTTTCTTGGATAATGCATGTGATGCGCTCGACCTACACTGAAATCCTCCATATAGTAAAGTCCCCCTCTCTTAGTACCACGCCCAATGATCTCCTTCGTGAGAATATCCTGAAGGAAACAGAAAGATGGATAAATTAGCACGACACAATTCAAGTCTTTTGTAACTTGACTTACTGACAGCAACTTATGAGATAGAGAGGGAACAAGTAGTGTATTTGAAAGCAAAAGGGCTGGTGATAACACAATAGTTCCAGCCCCTGTTACCGACGATAGACCACCATTTGCGTTGGCAATACTGGAGCGCAGAGGGGTTGAACGTTCAGAAAAATCAGCAGCGTCAAATGTCATATGATCCGTAGCTCCGGAATCAAGTATCCAAGCATTAGAGTCATCATCATGATTACAGCAAATTAGGGCATTACCTTCAGTGGAGTGAGAGCTTGATTTTGGAATGAGGGAAAGATGTGGCTCAGCAGTAGCTACTGCTGCTTTTCCCGTGTTGCTATCAGTTGTATCGCGACGCTTTCGAACCTGAAAGTCTGTCCACCAATCTGGATAGCCATTAAGTTTAAAACAGGTCTCACGAGTATGTTTGTTACCTCCACAATGAGAACATTTAGTGCCATCAGATGCTTCTTTATGTTTGGGTTGGGAGAATATCTTGCTGCTCTGTAACTTGAGACCCCTAGATGCGAGAACTGCTCCCGATAATTCATTTGAGTTGTCTGTCATCACTGCCTGTCGAAGAGCTTCCCTTCTAACTTGTGCATATGCTTGCTCCACTGTTGGAAATGGTTTCATTTGTAACACATCGCTTCTGATATTATCCAAGCGGTCATCAAGTCCATCCAAAAACACATACACTCGTTCTTCTTGGACAAGTGTATTGTAGTGTTGGATATCAACTTGACAAGTCATCGGATTTGGTCGACGAAAATCTATCTCACGCCAAAGTCCTTGGAGATCGTTGTAATCTTTTTCAAGAGAACCACCGGCTTGTTTAAGACGTGTCACCCGTCGCCGAAGCTCATACACCTGGGAGGTATCGCTACCGTCAAAGTATGTGGTTGCAATAGCATCCCACACCAGCTTGGCAGTGGAGAACCGAATAAAGTTGCTGATTAGAGAAGAGTCCATCGAGTTGATTATCCATCCCTTAACAATCGCGTTGTCAGTCCGCCAACGTCGAAAGGTAGGGTCTGTTTGCGGAGGTTGCGGCAGATCTCCATTGATATATCCCAGTTTGTCTTTGCCCGAGATATGCATCTCGACCACCTGGGACCAAAGGGGATAGTTGTTGCCATCTAACTTGATGCCAATCGGTGCCACCGCATGGTCAGAACTATTTTGTGACGGGGCTGAAGCACGGTTCAGAGCTTCCGTCATTTTCGTCGTCAGCTCAGCAAGAATAGTCGACGAGGTAGCCTCATCGGAGTTTGAATCTGAGTCGGCCATGGAAGACGGATGAAAGGGGTTACCGTAGGTCTGGATTAAGACCTGGCGGCTGATACCATGTTAAACTGGTATATAGCTATCATTTTTATTTCTGTAATTGTATACTGTTACAAGAGAATAGGTTCATATATATACATGAAGAAGACCTATTTTTAATTATGACCATATCATGATAATTAACAAATAATAACTATATTCCTATTATAGTTCCTAAAATCTTGTTGACAGCTAATGCCAACAGAAACGATTGAGAAACCGGAAATCAATGATTCCGTTACTGAGAGTTCACGGCCGCCGCCGCAACCACTACCGGTTGGGAGGAAGAAGGAAACCAGAAGTACATCCACAGAAAACGCGGCGACGGTCTCTTATGAAGAATTTCCCTCGCCGCAACCGCTACCGGTTGGGAGGAAGAAGAAAACCAGAAGTGCATCTACAGAAAATGCAGCCACGGTTACTTATGAGGAATTTTCCTTGCCGGTGCTGGAACCGGAAGTAAATCTGCATCCGGTGCCTCCGGTGACGAGAACGAAACCTGTTCGAAGAAATGTAAATCGAACATATCAATCAGAAATGATTGATAACTTTGAACGTAATGATTTTGTGGCACAGAGTTCTCAACCACCGCCGGTAGTAGCTCCTCCGTTGGCGGAAGAGAGGAAAATTGGTATTCCGGTAAAGAAGAAAAGATCAAATGCAGCTATAGAGTTTTTGACCTCATTGCGGGGAAAGAAGAAGAAACAAAGGCAAAAAAGTGTTGAAAATTTTGAGCCCATTCAAAATTCTCAACCGTCACCACCACCGCCACCACCTCCTCAACCGTCAGTTTTTCAAAACATGTTCTATGCCAACAAAAGCAAACATAAAAAGCATTACCTTGTTTCTGTGGCAACACATAAACCTCAGCTACCAAACAAGAGAGAACTTTCTAATTATAGATTAGACAAGAATGCAGTGATTACTGGTAATGAGTCACCCTTGATTCCGATCCCTCCGCCACCGCCACCTCCACCGTTTAAGTTACCGGCAAGGAAGTTTAGAGTTCAGGGTAACTATGTTAGGGTTGACAGCATTGGAAGTTCAAGGAGTGGTTCACCAGATTCAGATGAAAATGAAAATGGCGAGTCACCAATTAGTCGAAATGAATCAGGCCAATGTAGTAATAGTCCCTATGCTCAAGATGGTGAAGAGAATGTAATTGAAATTGGAAATGCAAGTGAGGCTTCATTGTTTTGTCCTAGCCCAGATGTTGATACCAAAGCTCACAACTTTATTCAGAAGTTCAGAGCTAGGTTGAGGATGGCTAAGGTGAATCCCTTGAGGGAGAAGCAGGGAATTGGGAGGTCTAATCTTGGTCCTACACAAAACTAGATCAAGTTGAAGTACAGAATTGATATTTGGTTTATTGTAGTTTGTTTATTTGATTGATTGTTTCGAAAAACAGGTTTGTTGATACATTTTATATATAGATTTCAAGTTCATACAGAGGAATTGGTTTTGTACAAGAGAATTGTTGTAGTAATACAGTGTTGTTTTTCTTTTCTTGGGTGAGGTGGTTTTTACTATGTATGTTTGTGTATATGAAGTTACCAGTTTTGGGTGTGGTGACTGTAAGGTTGTTGACATTATATTTCTCCTAGCTATGGTTCAAACATTGTTTAATTAAGACTGGCATATAGTGTTCAATTGTTTGATACGGATCTTCTCAATGCTTAAGTTGAAGTTCAGATTGATGGAAGGGTCCATACGGTTGGCAAAAAAAAGAGCTTATGTTCTCAATGCTTATGTCATCTGATTCCTTATTGCTGTTATCTGCCACATCATGAATTCAAGGAATGAGATTTTGAAAACATATGGATGTGTATGTGAAAAAATATTATTATGGATATACTAGTGTAGTGTCAGATAATATGTGTAGGTGCTTCATAGATTCTCACAATATTTAGAGAGGTCAAAATTCAAAATTCAGTCTAAAATCTTATAATAACAGTTGAATTGTTGTGACTAATCAACTTATTTGATACATATTGTAAGTAGATTGAAGAAAATTGGAAATTCAGCAATGCATCTAGTAACTCTGCTTTCTCTTCATTTTCTTACCAATGAAACTATTGAGGTGTATAAAGCAATAAAGTAAAGAACAGTGCACACAAAACATCAACGCAATTATGTCATTCATATTCCTCACAAATTATCAACATATTTATAATAACACTCAATACATCACTAATCATAAGTGCATATGTATATCATTGCACTCATCATCTCATCACCAAATGTATATGATATCAACCTATTTACCAATTGGATATCAGAGTTATACTGAACAATCTCAGCACCAATATTTGAAAATTTAAATTATATTATTGATTTAATCTCATAACTAATATTTGGAAATCAGAGTTATATTAGTGATTTAATCTCATCACTAATCATCACAAATCCCTATCTCCGATATACATGATACTTGAAAATGCCACAATTTAATATAAAAGCATCACCAATAATTCGTATTCACACCACATATCTCACCATAATGGACCACCAAATAATAACTCATATAATATTACATTACCGACCATTGATTTCATCATAACACACCGCCCAAACTCACCAAACAATAGTAAACAACAGTGAACAATCATCGTCGTCGAAAACAACTCAAAAAATCTAATCATTCGATCAAAATCAATCAATAGCAGGGACTGACTGTCAACTTGTCACCAGGCTGACGATCGTCACCCTCCCTCATTCACAAAATTGACACTTAGTTGACTCCTGGACAAGAAGCCTGTCTCGGGGACCATGATGGTCACCCACTGACGTCCGTCAGCTCTCTTAGTTGCATGACGCTCGGCTCATCATGCCGGTGACGCCCGTCACCGCTCTGTAGATTGTAGAATCCGCGTTTGAACCATTGGAGCACTTTGAAAGCTCCGATTTCAATCCCCAGTTACATGATTCAAACAGAAATGCCTCACCCATGTTATATTAAAAAAAAACCCTCATCAAATAGCACCAATTACACATCAACACCAATTTATCATGCAAATTTAACTATATATTCATCATCACCAAAGTATAAAACATAAATAACACCAATCCAATTTCTCTCATACAATTGCTTACAAATTTCAACACGCAATCACAATATAAAATAAAATCAAAGCATGATAATCCAGAGAGACATGCACAACCATCCTATGGATTCAAATTCCTCAACAATGGAGGAAGAGGATTAGGATATCTCTCCATCCTTTAAGGAAAATACACCTATTGAAGAATAATCTCCCCTTACCTTACCTGAATTCTACAGAAAAATTACAAATATTCTTTTTAGAATACTTAGATTTGCATTTGCCTCTCCAAATTCCTACTTCCAAAAACTTTTCTCCTTGTCCCAATTTTTCTATTAAATATAAAATCTAATTTATCTTTTATTAACTCTAAATCTCCCACATCATCTTTTGGTTTCTCCCACCTTATCCCACCACTTATATCATTATACTACTTTCTATCTCATAACTCATATTTCATATTTTTTTTATTAACTCTAAATCTCCCACATCATCTTTTGGTTTCTCCCACCTTATTCCACCACTTATATCATTATACTACTTTCTATCTCATAACTCATATTTCTTATTTTTTTTCTATGTTCTTTTGTTATTTCTATATTATTTTCAATGTTGCCATGATTGCAAAAAAGGGATCTGTGATGTGTACGAGGAAAATATCAATGATTTGACAGAGGAAAGATCAATGATCTGGATATGTGGAAATTTGCGAGAATCAGAAGTTAATTCTTATAAATGACACCACTGTTTCACACTAGAACCTCGAATAATGGAGATTAAAAGAAATAGAGTTCTGGAGTAGTGAAGTAAATTTCCAGTGCGACGGAATAGGGGTGAACCTGAAAGGTTATCAATTTAAATAAATGAAATAAGTGAATAGGTGATAAAATAATTTAAGCATGTGAATGAGAGAATAATATGAAATATCACATTTTGTGTTTAATTAATGGAAAAAGTTAAAATCGTTTTCGTGGAGTTTGGCGTTTGCGAGTTGTCATCCAATTATATCCAACGGTAAGAAATATGTTGGAGGTTAGAGTCATATATCCTCAGTTTGGATGAAATCTAAAATGTCACGCGTGTCTTTTTGTGTGATTGTTGTTATTAGATATTTCCTATTTATATGAACGTTCAATAACAATTTTTAAAGTATATCAACTACCTACTCATTAATATAATATACCACAAAACACCCTAAATAACCCTATAACTAAAATTTTATTCACACTAACAGATGCCTTTTATGTAATTTACAAAATAATAATTTATTATTCAATTAGAACAACCCATATTTTCAAGTGGCATTTTTTTTAGAAATCCCCTTTCAAATTTGAGACATGCTTTTACCCAGATAACAACACTCTCTCTCTAAGTCCAACATATCTCTCTCTCCAACAACAAATTATTTTTTCCTCTCTCCTTTTTCTAACCTAACTCATCCCTTATATTTCTTCTTCGTTTCATCCATCTTCAGACGTCGATCTCGTCGAAAACTATGGGAAAGAAACGAAAGTCCACCGCAATAATTTTCGTCGAAGTGGGTTGAACATGTATGCTTTCTTTTCGTTTTCTTTATGATGTTGTTTCTGTTTTTTATGTATTTAAATATCATCTTCTTCCTCATTTCCGTTAACAAATGCCATGGCCACAGTTTCTGCACTAAGTTTTGGTGTGAATATTGTTGTTCTTTTGCAGTTAAAAATGATATGTAAGATTTTGTGATTGTAAATTGTTCATATCTTTGATTTGTTCATATCTACTAATTAGAGTTTCATTTCTATTTTGTTTTTATGTGATGTAAGATTCTAACCTAACAATGTTATTTTGTGATTATAACAGTTTGAAATCTTAAATTTGAACTGACTTCTGTTGTTTTCCGTTATAACCGCATAATGGATGGTATGGCGGGATTTTGACTCTCTGCCATAGACCGTCACTGCCATCGACGACACTAACATCAACAGCTATTATATGCCCCATTTGCCAATCAAGACCGGGGTAAACTAATAGACATTGCATGCAATTGTTTTTGGGGAGGAAGGTATTAAACACCAAATTAGTTATATACATCTGTTTTTCATTTTTAAGGCTTGCCGATTCTCAACATACTATATCTTAGTGTCCGCTAAAGCAATAAAGCTTTATTTGGACACAAGAAGGTTAATTGAAGAACAGGTTAGGGAATGTGCATGCTTTTACTTTTCTGAATTTTCCCACCCGTGTTAAATTTTTAATACTCTGGTCTTGCATTCTTCTACAGTCAAACAAGCCATACATAAACAAGCTCCTTCAAGATTTGCTTCCTCAGGAGCACCATGCTCACACTTATTCTAGATCTCAATGAAACATTGATGATTCACTACAGTTGGACGATAAGACTTTTACTGTTAATTCCCCATTTTTGTGGCTAGAGAAATATGATTTTTTATCGGCAATTCATTTCTGTAATGTATGTCACACAAAATAGTTGGAGTTGATGCTTAACATGTTGCACACATTTGGATCAGGTATATGCTATCAAGGCCTGCTACTAATGTATGTCACTATAGAGTATGTCAAAGTTTGTATTTGTATATTATTGTTTCTCAAATTATTTATTTATACTTTTGTGCTAAGTTTACGACCGATTGTTACTTATAATAAAGAACATATATTCTTTGGATTGTAACTTATATCCTTTGCTTTTTCCTATCATTTTATTATCTATTTAAGTGGCCATACTTTTGAAAGTTTCCTACAACCTGAGAATTGTGTCCAATATTAAGTCATGGTTGCAGACTGTAGTTGATGGAATTGAGTTTTGAATAGTTATTTGCTAAAGAAAATTCATCAATTTCAACTTTCCGGAATGCTTCAAGTAAATTGCTGGAAAAGCTTTTCAGGGTTCAGTTGGGTAGAGGATTTTATAGTGTCTGGTAATGTTTCAGGATTTAATCATCTTAATTTCTATGGTTCTTAACATGATGTAATGGTTATGCTGAGTTTTTTAGTACTTCATGAAGAACTAAGAATTGCCAATTTGATTGATTATAATATCATCATGCATTCGTAATGTGGTTCCTCCAAACCCACCCCATTTTGTGGTTGAAACATGTAATCCTGTTTTTTCCTTGGTTACCTCGTAGAGATTTCGGGCCGATGGAAACTCTAACTGACATTAACATGCTTTTTAGTGTAAGAATGTGTACATGATAAAACATTTGGGTATATGATAAAACATGAAAAATAATATAAATTACGAATAACAAAATAAAATAGTATAAAATTACAAAGTCTAATTACAAACAAATTTAATTACAACATAATTTAATTAAATAATTTATAACAAAATAACTCAAATATGTATCAAATTTAAATTAAAAGAGAGAAAATTGTTTCAATGTTGGGATCTCCTTCTTTAATATTAAAATAATCTGCAATAAAATCAACATCATCCGTTCAATTTTTTATTTTATTTTAATTTTTTATTTTCATTTTAATTTTATTTATTCATTTTTAATTTTAATTTTTTAATTAAAATAATAAAAAAAATTATTTAAAAAAAAGTTGTAATTTAACCATTGGGTTTTTCCGGTTTTCTTAATTTACACCGGTTTTTATACTCATAATTTATGTGAGTTTCAGAAAAAATTATAAATATTATTTTTAATGTAAATTTGAATATAATTCAACTATATATCTTATATTATTAGATTTCATTTTTATTCTCGTCCTTGTGTAGACTCACGAATCTTCTACTCATTACCTCACAATAATTTACAGCTATTAATGAATAGTTAGATGGTTAATCCTCTTCACATCCATATATAGAAAATAGCTTCTTCATTTTCACTATTTTTCATTTACTTTTCTTGATAAGAAAGACTTGCGAATATTCTTATCAATTTTCTTTCTTCTAACTTTCTCTCATATAAACCAAACAAACAAAAACGAAAATTGAACTACCGGTCCATTGAACCAAACCCACTTTGATCTGAGTGAACCAAACCCAGTCCATTCAACTTTCTCTTCACCTACTTCAAAGGTTAGCTTTCCTTTCTTTACGTCTATAATAGCTCTGGCGGTAGCTAAGAATGGTCTTCCTAGTATGATAGGTGTAGTGGAGTCTTCAGAGATGTCCATGATTATGAAATCAGTAGGAATATAGAATTGTCCTATACGTACTGGGACGTTTTCTAGTATGCCTACAGGATATTTAATAGAGCGATCGGCTAGTTGAACAGACATTTTAGTTGGTCTTAGGTCTCCCATGTCTAGCCTTTTGCAAATCGTTAAGGGCATAACACTGATACTGGCTCCTAAATCGCATAGAGCTTTGTCAATGACGAATTTTCCTATTACACAGGGTATAGAGACACTTCCTGGATCTTTTAGCTTAGGAGGCATATTATTCTGAATTTTGGCGCTACACTCAGCAGTAAGTGTAACAGTTTCGTTATCCTCTATCTTTTTCTTATTGGATAAGATTTCTTTTAAAAACTTAGCATACGAGGGCATTTGAGTGATAGCTTCTGTAAATGGAATAGTAATATTCAATTGTTTCAGAAGTTCAACAAATTTTTTAAACTGGCCCATCGTCTTGGAATTGGTTAATCTCTGAGGGTACGGAATTGGTGGTTTATAGGGTGGTGGAGGCACATAAGGCTTTTCTTTCTCCACTGCCTCTTGGTTATCATCTTCCTTTTCTTCTGGATCATTCACCATTTCAGTCGGTTTATCCGGTTTTTGGTACATGGCTGGATTGTCAAGTCTTGGATCGGTAGGTCCGTCAAGTTCCTTGCCACTTCTTAATATCACAACATTGGCATGTCCTTTCGGATTAGGTTGAGGTTGTCCAGGAAATACCCCAGCTGGTGCAGCGGTAGGTGCTTGTTGTTGAGCTACTTGTGAAATCTGAGTTTCAAGCATTTTGTTATGTGTAGCTAATGCATCTACTTTGCTCACTAATTGCTTAATCTACTCACTAGTGTGTATGTTTTGGTTTAAGAAGTCCTTGTTTGTTTGAGATTGGTTAGCTATGAAGTTCTCCATCATCAATTCAAGGTTCGATTTTCTAGGGACATTAGGAGCAGTCTTTTGATATCCTGGTGGTGTAGCTGGTGCTTGACCTGGTGCATATAAAGCATTGTTGTTCTTATAGGAGAAGTTCGGATGATTCTTCCAACCTGGGTTGTATGTGTTTGAGTACGGGTTTCCTTGAGCATAATTCACTTGATCTATGGGAATTCTTGTTAATAGTTGACAATCAGGAACATCATGTCCTGGAACTCCACATAACTCACAGTTAGGTGTTACTGCAACCACGGTGGCTGTTGGTGTTATGGCCAAGTTGTCGATCTTTTGGTTTAGTTGGTCAAACTTTGCATTGACTTGGTCTATACTACTCACTTCGTACATACCTCCTTTTGTTGGTTTCTCAGTTGTGATTCTCTCGCTTCCCCATTGGTAATGGTTTTGAGCCATACTTTCAATAAGTGCATAAGCATCGTTATATTCTTTGTCCATTAGTGCACCGCCTGCGGCAGCGTCAATTGTCATTCTTGTATTGTACAAGAGTCCATTATAGAAGGTATGGATGACCATCCATTCTACTAATCCGTGATGTGGGCAAAGTCTCAGCATATCCTTATAGCATTCCCAAGCTTCGAAAAGTGATTCGTTTTCCTTTTGCTTAAATCCGTTGATCTGAGCTCTCAGCATAGCTGTCTTGCTAGGTGGGAAATATCTGGTCAAGAAAACTCTCTTTAGTTCCTCCCACGTAGTTACTGAATTCGAGGGTAGAGATTGAAGCCAGGCTCTCGCTCTGTCTCGAAGTGAAAAAGGAAACAGACGTAGTCTGATAGCTTCTTGGGTAACTCCATTGGCTTTTACGGTATCTGCGTATTGCACAAAGATCGAAAGATGAAGATTCAGATCCTCGGTAGGATTTCCGGCGAATTGATTTTGTTGCACGGCTGATATCAGCGAAGGTTTCAGTTCGAAATCGTTTCGGTTGATGGCCGGTGCGGCAATGCTGGAATGCGGTTCAGCTTGCGAAGGACTAGCGCAATATTTGAGTGGGTGATTATGTTCTTCAGCCATCTCTGTGTCCTTTGATGTTACGACTGGTTTAGGTGGATCTATTTGAAGATCTGGAATGTTGTAATTTTGTTCGTAATCGAATATCCGTCTTCTTACGTGTAAGAAGCGTTCCGATTCTGGGATTAGAGGTTGCAAGTCTCCGCCTTGAGAGCGAGTACTTGGCATACACTCGGGAATTTAGAAAATAAATAGGAAATAGATGTTACCTTAGTCTAGACAATGCTACTCTAAAGTGCACTAGTAACTAAATTAAGATCCCCGACAACGACGCCAAAAACTTGATGTGCTAAAGACGTACTCTAATATGTGTCTAGCGGTATCTTAACTGCAAGTGCACAGCCTATCGAAGTAATATTTAAGATTATCGATCCACAGGGACTCTATGATTACTTAGTGCTAGAGGATTTATAGTTTAGCTAAGGTGAATGGTTGTCACGATTTTTGGTTGTTTTTAAAGATTAAAGACGGGAATTAAATTTAAGTTTAATAAAATAATACTAAGGCGGTCGGTATGTAATTATGTTAACTTAGGCGGGTCAATCTAACCTAGGCTTATAAAGATGGTTCACTTAGTCTATTCTGTAGAGGTTACCAGTTTAAATATCTTTAACTCACACTCTCGTGGTCTTATCTTAGATCTTACCCCTAAAGCCCTATGCCTGCTCTCGCTAGCCCATAAGTGTTTAGAAATAATTTTTGGAAACTTAGTAATTCTAATTCATTTTAAAGCGCTCTCGCTGTGTTTAAATTAAATGCCTAACTTTAGCTATCTGGTTAAAATCTCACACTCTCGTGGTCTTGACCTAACCTATTACACTTTCCTTACTCTCGTAACAAAAAGATTGATTTTATTATAAAAAGTCACAGCCAGAATTCTAAGTTCTTAATTATTTTAAGCCTAGAATTGATTTTACCGATTTAGTTGATTTTAATTACATACCGCCCTAAGGTGTTTAGCTACTCATGATTGTTGAACCAGACAGAGGCAGAGAAATACCAAATAAAATATGCATAACAGAAAAATAAATGCTTAACATTAATATAAATGCAATTTAAATAAAAACCTGAATAACAATTAAAATACTAGACTCCTTCTTCCACAAGCTGGCAAGTTCGGAGTACGGACCGGAATTGGAAATAAAAATTACTGAAAGAAATTCTGAAGGCTTTGAAAGAAATTAAATTATAACAATTTCCTAATGTTGGAAATTGTTATATGGTTTGGTTGAGATATATAAACTAAAACAAGAACAAATAAATGCTGGAAAAAATAAATAAACAGGGTACAATGAAAATACGGCAGAGCTTCCGCAAGAAAAGTAAAAATAAAACTCTGTGTATTGTTCTTTGAAACTAAGCTATTTATAGAATCATAATTGGGCTTGGCAGTTGGAATAATTGCACGGGCTTCGTAAATGCTGAGAAAATCCAGGGAGAAGTTGCATGGCTTGGTCTGCGGGAGAATAGGAAGGTTGAATTTACGTAGCACGCACGTACATGACCAAGTCTCAGCATATTACCCTAAATTCCCCTTGTCATGTTCGTGACAAGGGTGTCACGCTCGTCTCCCGTATCCTATGCGCGTCACGGTCGTGAGGGATTGGTGACGACCGTGACTGCTCCTTTTAGCGTGTCACGGTCGTGACTCCTAGGTGACGGTCGTGACTATTACAAAAAGTGCAGATTATCCAGAATTCCTCTTTTCTTCTTCTTTTCATGGTTGTTTTTGCTCATTTCACTTGTGGCTTATGATTTAGCTCTGTAATTGATATACCTGCAAAATGGCAAAGAAAACTCGAGGAATCGGGTGTTAAAACGGCAAATGTGCGATAAAACGGTATTGAAACATAGCAATAAAACGATACTTTTTCTCGTTATCAGCTTTCAACATGCTCTTTAACATGTTCAATATACTCTTATTTCTCCTCTCAGCTATACCATTATACTAAGGTGTATAGGATGCAATGACCTCATGCTATATACCTTCATCGTTGCAAAATATTGCAAATTCTCTAGTAGTATATTCACCACCACCATCAGTTCTCAGTTTCTTTAATTTGCACCCACTTTGTTTCTCGATATGAAATTTAAAATTCTTGAATTGTGTGAATACCTCAATTTTTCTTTCAATAAAATAAATCCACATATATCTAGTGAGTTCGTTAATGAAAGTTAGGAAATAATAGTTACCTTCATTCGACCTTACTTCAAAAGGTCCACACACGTTAGAGTGAACAAGCTCTAGATATTCTCTCGACTTCAAGGAAAAATCATGTTTGAATGTTTTCCTAGCCTATTTGGATTTGCAGCATTCCTCACATAGTCGACTTGGTTCCTTCACCTGATGAGGTAAGTCATACACCATCTTCTTCTAGTTAAGCATACCTAGACCTCTAAAGTTTAAGTGACCATACATGTGATTCCATAACCAGTTCTTATCTTTTAGAGTTATTGAAGCAAGACATTGATGATCAACCATGTAAATATCAATCTTAAAGGTTTTGTTATCTGTCAATGGTGTCTTCAGAAGCATCATTCCTTATCTATTATACACCTTCATCTAATTTTCTTCTAACTTCATGTTATACTCTTTAAAAATTAATTGACACATGCTTATCAAGTCACTTGTCATTGAAGGTACATAATACAATACATTAATAATATTGGCCCTTTGACCATTTCTTCAAACCACAACTATGTTTCCTCTTCCACTTACTATGACATGCTTGCCATCTACAAACCGGGTCACTTTCTTAACTGATTCATCTAATTTGGTGAACTAATTTTTGTTACTAGTCATGTGGTTGTTGCATCCTGAATCCAGAAATCACATATTGGTTTGCTTATTCGTTGATTGAGTATCTACCACGAACAACATATCATCAAATTCGCTTTCTCTAGCATGTGCATATTGCACTTCGTAATCTTTTGGTCTTGATTCCTTGTTTCTTCGACAATCTCGAGCATAATAACCAAATCCTTGATAATGTTAACATTGCATTTTCTTCCACCTTCATCTTAGCTAGGTTCTTGGACTCTTCAATGAACACGACAATGTAATCAAAATTTGTAGTCATAGATCTTAACACTTTTTTAATCTTCTACATATCAATGATTGATTCACCATTCACATTCATCTGGTTTGTTAGCGACATAACACACGTAAAAATTCTGAAATTGTATCATCTTCTTTCATTTGAGTCATCTTAAATTGCTTTCTCAATGTCTACAACTTCACCCTCTTCAATTTCACCTCAGGTATATAAGTTCTTTAACTTGTCTTACGCTCCCTTGGTCGTTTCTTCTTCAATGATCTTCTCAAATACGTTAGGATCCACACATTGATGGATCAAGACCAAATATTTTCCATCTTTCTTCCTTTGTTCCATTTGTGCAACTCTCTGAACATCTTTTGCGTTCGCTTCCAATGCAGGTACCCAGTCATTCACGATCTTGAAATCTGAATATGACCTTCATTTGCCTAAGTCAGCTATCGTAGTTCTCTTATTTGAAAACTGATAGGTTCGTTGTAAATTGTGTTGATGTTGTATTACTGTTTTTCATTACAAGTTCTCTCTAAATCGCAATCGAGCTCGTTGATACCAATTTGTTGAGACAATTAGAATTTCAAGAAAAATACAATTAGAATTTCAAGAAAAATGAAGAAGAAGAAAAAGAAAAAGAAGAAGAGAGAGAGAAAGAGAGGAATTATATTGAAAAGAGAATTTTGATTAAAATGAAATTGATAAATATTATGTGTATTTCTCTTTACACCGTCACCTCTATATATAGACAATCAAAACATACAAGCTACACACAAGCTACAAACTGCAGTATTTGATTATGTCGCATACATATATTGTGTTATATTCGACTCTGTCAGGCACATCTAACTGTTAATTAATTTAGTGTTTCGACTATAACAATCCCACCTTATTGAATACGAATATTCTGAAAAAAACAATAAATTCATCTTCTAACCGTTATTACCATGCCGTTATTAGAATGTAGTTTCATAATTATCATGCATTTGTTGGAAAAAGAAAAAGATCCGCTTTCTATGTGCCTTTTCCCCCAAGTTTATATTATATTCTTGCAAGTTTGGTTAACCGCTTCTTTGTCCTAGTGGGCCTCAAATTGCATTTAATTATAAAATCTAAAGAAGGAACAAAGAAAGTGACAAGAAAGAGTGTATATATTTTTATGTGGTGCCAAAATTTAATTGAAATGTAAAACAGTCTATGTTTGCAAACATAACATAAAATGAATTTAATAACAAATCAGATGATAAACTTTAATTCTAGAAGCAAAAGTTTCAAGTATAGAATTAAATATCTCTCAAGAGAAACCGAATATAAAAACATGATAACTCACTACCAATTAAATATCATGAGCATGATGCATAAATAAATTAGTCCATGCCTCAAATTGATTAGATTGGAGTTCATTTTGAGGGTAAAGTCAAGTCAAGCCCAAAGCCAAAATGCACATGCTTTACCTTACCTTCTTCCTTTTTCCATCTTTACCTTAGCTGTCACCATTTCATACACCCTTTTGCCAACACCCTTTCCTTCCTTCTTTTACACACCCCAACTGGCACACCATTCCTATATCATATATCATATATATACTAATATAACACATTCATCTTCACAAAGCATAATCCATACTCACAAAGCAACAAAAAAAGTGCAATTTTCACTTTCTTCCAACCAAAACACAAACAAAAACAGACACAAAAACATCATAGTACATTATTAGTTTATTACATTACATTCCGATGGAACAAGGACAAGACTCTCAAGACACGTCACCAATGTCACCATTCTGGCTTCCAAAACCCAACAACCACCGCCGTCTCCGCCGTACTTACTCCATCTTCATAACATCAACATCCTTCCTCGTACTTTTCTTCATAATCGCACTTGTTTTCGCACTCGTTGTGGTCCCCACTTTACGTTCTTTCAGTTCTAACATCTTTAAACCCCAAGCGGTTAAACACTCTTGGGATTATTTAAACCTTATACTCGTTCTCTTCGCTGTCGTTTGTGGCTTCCTTACTAAAAACGACACCAACACTCCGCGTTTTGAAAGAAGCTTCTCGAACCCTGATACGCCGCCGTCGTGGTATCAGAATTCTGATCGGTCGTTTAATAGACTGAGAAGCGTTGGATCTTATCCCGATCTTCGGCAACCGTCGTCGTTGGAGGTTGCTAATGAAGAACGGTACCGGTTTTATGATGATACTCATTTTCAGTTTCGTCATCGGTACTCGAGAGTTGAAGATGAAGATGAAGTTTATCGGGAAACGGTTACTTCCGGTGATGTTTGGTTATCTCCGATGCGGCAACCGGAGATCAAACCAGTGATGGATTGTGGAATCGAAGATGATCGAGGAAGGTCTGAGCGTTTATATGAGGTGGAAACGATTGAGAAACCGGAAATCAATGATTCCGTTACTGAGAGTTCACTGCCGCCGCCGCAACCACTACCGGTTGGGAGGAAGAAGAAAACCAGAAGTGCATCTACAGAAAACGCGGCGACGTTCTCTTATGAGGAATTTTCCTCGCCGCCGCCACTGCAACCGCTACCGGTGCTGAGGAAAAAGAAAACTAGAAGTGCATCTACAGAAAATGCAGCGACGGTTACTTATGAAGAATTTTCCTTGCCGGTGCTGGAACCGGGAATAAATCCGCATCCGGTGCCTCCGGTGACGAGAACGAAACCTGTTCGAAGAAATGTAAATCGAACATATCAATCAGAAATGATTGATAAATTTGAACGTAATGATTTTGTGGCACAGAGTTCTCAACCACCGCCGGTAGTAGCTCCTCCGTTGGAAGAGAGGAAGATTGGTATTCCGGTTAAGAAGAAAAGATCGAATGCAACTAAAGAGTTTTTGACCTCATTGCGGGGAAAGAAGAAGAAACAAAGGCAAAAAAGTGTTGAAAATTTTGAGACCATTCAAAATTCTCAACCTTCTCCCTATGTTTCACTACCACCGGCACCACCGCCGCCGCCACCTCCTCCACCGTCAGTTTTTCAAAACATGTTCTATGCCAACAAAAGCAAACACAAAAAACATTACCTTGTTTCTGTGGCAACACAGAAACCTCAGCTACCAAACAAGAGAGAACATTCTAATTATAGATTAGACAAGAATGTAGTGATTACTGGTAATGAGTCACCCTTGATTCCGATCCCTCCACCACCACCACCTCCCCCGTTTAAGCTACCGGCATGGAAGTTTAGAGTTCAGGGTGACTATGTTAGGGTTGACAGCATTGGAAGTTCAAGGAGTGGTTCACCAGATTCAGATGAAAATGAAAATGGTGAGTCACCAATTAGTCGAAATGAATCGGGCCAATGTAGTAATAGTCCCTATGCTCAAGATGGTGAAGAGAATGTAATTGAAATTGGAAATGCAAGTGAAGCTTCATTGTTTTGTCCTAGCCCAGATGTTGATACCAAAGCTCACAACTTTATTCAGAATTTCAGAGCTGGGTTGAGGATGGCTAAGATGAATTCCTTGAGGGAGAAGCAGGGAATTGGGAGGTCTAATCTTGGTCCTACACAAAACTAGATCAAGTTGAAGTTACAGAATTGATATTTGGTTTATTGTAGTTTGTTTATTTGATTGATTGTTTCTAAAAACAGGTTTGTTGATACATTTTATATATAGATTTCAAGTTCATACAGAGGAATTGGTTTTGTACAAGAGAGTTGTTGTAGTAATACAGTGTTGTTTTTCTTTTCTTGGGTGAGGTGGTTTTTACTTTGTTTGTATATGAAGTTACCACTTTTGGGTGTGGTGACTGTAAGGTTGTTGACATTGTATTTTTCCTGGCTATGGTTCAAACATTGTTTAATTAAGACTGGCATATACAGTTCAATTGTTTGATACGGATCTTCTCAATGCTTAAGTTGAAGTTCAGAGTGATGGAAGGGTGCATACGGTTGGCAAAAAAAAAGCTTATGTTCTCAATGCTTATGTCATCTGATTCCTTATTGCTGTTTTCTGCCACATCATGAATTCAAGGAATGAGATTTTGAAAACATATGGATGTGTATGTGAAAAAATATTATTATGGATATACTAGTGTAGTGTCAGATATATGTGTTGGTGCTTCATAGATTCTCACAATATTTAGAGAGGTCAAAATTTAAAATTCAGTCTAAAATCTTATAATAACAGTTGAATTGTTGTGACTAATCAACTTATTTGATACATATTGTAAGTAGATTGAAGAAAATTGGAAATTCAGCAATGCATCTAGTAACTCTGCTTTCTCTTCATTTTCTTACCAATGAAACTATTGAGGTGTATAAAGCAATAAAGTAATGAACAGTACACACAAAACATCAACGCAATTATGTCATTCATATTCCTCACAAATTATCAACATATTTATAATAACACTCACATACATCACTAATCATAAGTGCATATGTATATGCATTGCACTCATCATCTCATCACCAAATGTATGTGATATCAACTTATTCACCAATTGAATATTAGAGTTATGTTACTGAACAATCTCAACACCAATATTTGAAAATTAGAGTTATATTATTGATTTAATCTCATCACCAATATTTGAAAATCAAAATTATATTAGTGATTTAATCTCATCACCAATCATCACAAATCACCATCTCCAATCACCATCTCCGATATACATGATACATGAAAATGCCACAATGTAATATAAAAACATCACAAATAATACTTATTCACACCACATATCTCACCATAATGCAACACCATATAATAACTCATATAATACATTACCAACAATTGATTTCGTCATAACACACCGCCCAAACTCACCAAACAATAGTAAACAACAGTAAACATTCATTGTCGTCGAAAACAACTCGAAAAATCTAGTTATTCGATCAAAATCGATCAACTGCAAGGATTAATTATCAACTTCTCATTAGCCTGACGATCGTCACTATACAGAAAATTACAAATCTTCTCTTTAGAATCCTAGATTTGCATTTGCCTCTCCAAAATCCTACTTCCCAATTTTTTCGTGTTCTGTTCCAAAAACTTTTCTCCTTGTCCCAATTTTTCTATTAAATATAAAATCTAAGTTATCTTTTATTAACTATAAATCTCCCATCATCTTTTGGCTTCTCCCACCTTATTCCACCACTTATATCATTATATTACTTTCTATCCCATAATTCATATTTTTTATTTTTCTCTAAATTCTTCTATTATTTCTATATTATTTTCAATGTTGCCATGATTGTAGAAAATGGATATGTGATGTGTACGAGAAAAATATCAATGATTTGACAGAGGAAAGATCAATGATCTGGATATGTGGAAATTTGTGAGAATTAGAAGTTAATTCTTATAAATGACACTATTATTTCGCACTAGAACCTCAAATATGTGGAGATTAAAAGAAATAGAGTTATGGAGTAGTGGAGTAAATTTCTAGTGTGACGGAGTAGGGGTGAACCTAAAATGGTAACACTTCAAATAAATGAAATAAGTGAATAGGTGATAAAATAATTTAAGCGTGTGAATGAGAGAATAACATGAAATATCACGTGTTGTGTTTAATTAATGGAAAAAGTTAAAACTGTTTTCGTGGAAATTGGCGTCTGCGAGTTGTCATCCAATTATATCCAACGGTAAGAAATATGTTGGAGGTTAGAATCTTATATCCTCAGTTTGGATGAAATCTAAAATGTCACACGTGTCTTTTTGTGTGATTGTTGTTATTAGATATTTCCTATTCATATGAACTTCAATAACAACTTTTAAAAGTATATCAACTACCTACCCATTAATATAATATACCACCAAATATCCTAAATTACCCTTTAACTAAAATTTTATTTACACTAACTGATGCTCTTTTATGTAATTTACAATCCAATTAGAGCAACCCATATTGCCAAGTGACAGATTTTTTTTTGAAATTCCCTTTCAAATCTGGGACATGCTTTTACCCGGGTAACAACACACACACTCTCTCTCTCTCTGTCTCTCTCTCTCCGTTCAACATATCTCTCTCTCCCTCTCTCTCAAACAACACATTATTTTTTCCTATCTCTTTTTTCTTACCTAACTCATCCCTTATATTTCTTCTTCTTTCTTTCATCCATCTTCAGTCGCTGATCTCGTCGAAAACTATGGGAAAGAAACGAAAGTCCACCGCAACAATTTTCGACAAAGTGGGTTGAACATGTATGCTTTCTTTTCGTTTTCTTTATGATGTTGTTTTTGTTTTTTTATGTATTTAAATATAATCATCTTCCTCATTTCTGTTAACAAATGCCATGGCCACAATTTCTGCACTAAGTTTTGGTGTGAATATTGTTGTTCTTTGCGTTTGTGGTTTTGCAGTTAAAAATGATATGCAAGTTTTTGTGATTGTAAATTGTTCATATCTTTGATTTGTTCATATATGCTAATTAGAGTTTCATTTCTTTTTTGTTTTTATGTGATCTAAGATTCTAACTTAACAATGTTATTTTGTGATTATAACAGTTTGAAATCTTACATCTGAACTGACTTCTATTGTTTATTGTTTCTCCTCCCTTTTTTGTTTCAACAAGAGCTATAATTAATAGCTGGTGAAGCATTCAATGTTTATAGAATTTCTTTTCATTATAATGCTCAACATTTTTTGTTATGCAATTTGATTTCATTGGTGTTTTCCCTGTGTACATGAATGTGTTAATTAACACTAATGAGTAGTAGATCTTGGTATGATTCATTCTCTTATATTTTGCTAATTTATTCGGTTTTATGGGCGTGGTTCTAATTTATTCGGTTTTGTTAAGGACATCTTGGGTTGAATTTATGTCTTAATTTGAGAATGCATTTGACTAATGAGTAATAGATATTGGTATGATTCATTCTATTATATTTTGCTATTTTGTCTCAGATCACACCTAGGTTTGTGTATAATAATGCAATTGAATATTTTATTTGGAAATTTAAATTTTCTGTGGTTGTATTGATATATTAGGTTCTTGATACTGAGAAAAAGAATCTGACATCTCCTGGAAAGGTTAGTTGAATTGAATCATAACCTTTCCTCTTCTTCTCCTCTTCACAATTTTCACGATCGTTTCACGTTCTCTCCAAACACGATTATGTTTTTTCCTTTTTTTCCTTATTCCAACATAACCCTAAGACCCAACTCTGTGTTTTTTCCACTTTTACCCTTACTACTTTTATCAATTGACCACTTTGTCTTCATCTCATCTTTTAATATTCCATTTAATTTATTTATCATATAATAATACGATTATCCACCACAATATAATTCTCAATCACAATTATATTCAATAATCTATTATTCTAAATACAACAACACGCAATAATCCGAATAAAATAATTAAATAAAATTCGGGGCGTTACATTGCACAGATTTAGATTGGGTATATGTTATCAAGACCTGCTACTAATATATGTCACTATAGAGTATGTCAAAGTTTGTATTTGTATATTATTGTTTCTCAAATTATTTATTTAAACTTTTGTGCTAAGTTTACGACCGACTGTTACTTATAATTAAGAACATATATTCCTTGGATTGTAACTATTATTTATTACTTATAACAAACCTGTAAATATTATATCCTTTGCTTTTTCCTGTCATTTTATTATGTACTTAAGTGGCCATACTCTTGAAATTTGCCTACAACCTGAGAATTGTGTCTATTAAGCCATGGTTGCAGACTGTAGTTGATGGAATTGAGTTTTGAATAGTTATTCGCTAAAGAAAATTCATCTATTTCAGCTTGCCGGAATGCTTCAAGTAAATTGTTGGAAAAGGTTTTCAGGGTTCAGCTAGAAAAGGTTTTAAGGGGTTTCAAGGTTCAGCAGGGTTCAACTTTATATCACAATATTTATTTATTTTTAATTAATCATCCATAGATTTTATTTAATACATATATTTATAAATGAATTTTAATTTTAATATTTTATGTTTCTTGATTATATATATAAAAATAAAATTAACATTTGTGTTTATTTAAATTTATTATTAATAAATTCTCTTATCTTTATCCTTTTGAAATTATCTTTAGTAATTATTTTCTCCAAATTCTATGCTATTTAATTATACCCCAGCTAATTATTATTATAATTAAAATTTTAATATTAATTAAAATATATTTATAAATATAATATAATAATTTTGAAATAAATAATTTAAAAATATTTTTAAACACATAAAAGTTAAGCAATTTTTTTATTTAAATAAAATGGTTAAAATAAATATCTCTTTTTCTTATAGATAATATCTACAAATTATTCATTGATTTTTTTTAACAAAGACAGTATTCTAAACTGTAAAACATTATTTATTAGTAAAACAACTCTAATTATAAATTTATCTTTTAAATAATTTTTTAATTACCTTAAACTAATATCTACCAACTAAAATATTATAAATATTAAATAAAATAATTTAACATTTTAAATTTTTTTAATATTAAAAGAATGATATCCTACATATTTAAAAAAAAATTACCTTAAATTTTTCTTCTTACTACAATTAAGTATGTACCAAATGGTTCTCAATTAATGGTTTTCAATTGGTTTATGAATTATGATTTAACGCAAACTACATAACTCTAATACTCTAATAGGGAATGAAAAAAAATTCATAACTTGCTCATCCAAACATAGTGAATATTATGTGTATCTGAAAGAAAAACATCTGGTATGTAATTATGCTCCAAGAGAGAAAATGACACATATTGTTCATATTCTTATCACTCATGCATTTTCAATGATAGCTAAAACTATATTAGAAAAAGGAATATATTGTGCCATTTTGAGTAACATTTGTATCAATAGCATTCGAAATCACTTTTAAATTCCATCTAACCAATTATATTTATTGAATTTACAATCCAAATTTACAATTCAAGCAAAGCAAAAACTCAATGCTTCAACTAAAGGTAATATAAAAAGAATATTAAAGTAAAATGCTAAACATCTTACCACTTCATTTATTTATCTAAAAATGTGTGATCAATTTACTCTAAATTGTCAATTTCAATTATTGTCGTAAGTCCGGACAAGCAAAAATCATCAATGTTAAATTAGTAAAAAAAAAATAAAAAAAAATCAAGATTAAACAAAATTAACAAATCCCTCATTAATAAATGAAGATCTCATATATTTAAAGCTATTTGATAAGCAAAACGTGAAAATAATTTTGTATATTCAAAAACACAAAATAGAACCCTTATTAATAAATTTTGCAAACTCCATTAACACTAATATTATTAATAAGTGTTAATTTTCATAATTTTATTTTATTCTTTGTATTGTATTTTCTTTTAATCAAGAATTAAAATGAAGATCTCATATATTTAAAACTATTTGATAAGCAAAATGTGAAAGCAACTCCATATATTCACAAGCACAAAATAAAACCCTTATTAATAAAAATTCAAACAAATAACATTTGACACAAGCGTAAATTAAGAAAATTGGTATGAAGGAAGAGAGAAAAATGAAATAAAAAAAATGATAATATTCATTTACTTCATATAATATAAACGTGTTTTGATTTATCCCTTTTAAAAATTAAATTTTTGATTATTCTTGAAATTTTAAAATTTTAAATCTTTTGCCTCAGTAGAAAAATTATTCTCTGTAAAATATTTTTACTTTTTATTTATCCCCGGTAAAATTTGAAAAAGATCTTTTAAGGAGATTGCTAGCATCTTACTTTAATGTGTAATAATAGTTGACGTGTATATGATAAAACATGAAAAGTAACAAACATATAAATTTAACAAATAATGAAATTTGAGTATCCAATAACTAAATCACATCTATATTTTAACATTTAATTTAGATTTTTAAAAGTGAAATAATTTGAATGCCTTAAGAGTAACCTGTGTTTTTTACACCCCTAATCCAAAACCAAAACCAAACCGAAGGAAAGGCCTATTGCCATGCCCAGAGCATGATTTAAAGTTTATATTCTGTTGCTTTCTTTTCTATATGTCATTTATCTAAATTGATTTTTTTATGTAGTTTGTTTATCGAAATAATCACCTTAAAAACATTTGTTATTTACAATAGACATATTAATTTTTGTATATTAATTTTTCTTCCAATTATCTGAGTTTTATTATCAACATGGATGCCTCTACCTCATAATTTTGGTCATAGAAACTACAGTACTATTTATTATTTTTCCATGTTTGCTGTTGTGCCTTTAAAATTATAATGGAAAGTGGTGGTGACAATAAATTCCACCGAATTAATCGAGTACTTGAGCTCGAGTGGTAAACGAGTTTTTCAAGTAATGAAGATTCAGGAAATACTGAGTTCAATTCCTGATGAGAACAATACTTGACCAAAATCATGAGGGTTATTTTTCTATGAAAACTAGAGGGTGAAATTTTTTTTTTTAACGTGAATTTGAATTATATATCAAATAATATTAGATCTCATTTTTATTTTCGTACCTGTACGCGTTTTCTATTAATTACCTCACAATAATTTATAGCTATTAATGAATAGTTAGATGGTTAATCCTCTTCACATCCATATATAGAAAATAACTTCTTCATTTTCATTATTTTTCATTTACTTTTTTCCTTGATAAGAAAGACTTGCGAATACTCTTATCAATTTTCTTTCTGCTAACTTTCTCTCATATAAACCAAACAAACAAAAACGAAAAATTGAACTACCGGTCCATTGAACCACTGGTCCATTGAACCAAACCCACTTTGATCTGAGAGAACCAAACCCGGTCCATAATCCAACCGAACCTCAGAATCTAATAACACAGATTCTCCAATAGAAAGTTCAGTCTCAAAGTTCTGCACCGTTGCGTGCTCTCGCTCAATTCCACGAAACCCTAACCCTAATTTGATTCTCCAATGGCGCAAAACGATTCACAATCCGATAAAAAAACCCAAACCCGATTCTACAATCCATACAAAGACCTTGAGGTTTCTAGCCGAAATCTTTACCAGCTCCCAACTTCTCCGGAGTTTCTCTTCGACGAGGAAGCTCTCCGTAAACGCCGTTCTTGGGGCGAGAATCTCACCTTCTACACCGGATGCGGTTACCTCGGAGGCTCAATTGCCGGTGCCGGAGTTGGACTCGTTGATGGAGTTCGATCTTTTGAATCTGGTGACACCACAAAGCTCCGGGTTAATCGTATCCTTAACTCCTCCGGACATTCGGGTCGAACTTGGGGAAACCGTGTTGGGATCATTGGATTGCTTTACGCCGGAATCGAGAGCGGGATTGAGGCGGCTAGGGATACGGATGACGCCTGGAACAGCGTTGCAGCGGGGCTTGGCACCGGGGCTCTATATCGAGCAGCGAGAGGAGTGAGATCGGCGGCGGTGGCCGGAGCTGTGGGTGGAGTTCTTGTTGGAGCTGCCGTGACGGCAAAACAAGTATTGAAACGATATGTGCCGATATGAAATGTGAGTGTGAGATTCAATCTTTTCATTTAAAGAAAAAAAAATCATTTTTGAGAGATAATGTATTAGTTTTAGTTAGTAGAATATATAGAATTGTTTAAAGAAGTTATATAATGCTTCCGTTGCAAACTATTGGTTTAATGCCATATTTTCTCAGCTGGATTCTGGCTTTCTTCTCTAAATCTAATGTATAACTTTGTGAAGTCGTGATCGAATAAATACTTATAATTATTGGGCCTAAATTTAATTTAAATGTGCATATAGCATCAATTGATCTTTTGTTTTTTGCTTGATATTTTTTATGTGATGGGTTTAGCTGGATCAATCTGTATGACTTGAATGGCTGATTTGAAAGATTTTGCATGTGTGTGGGTGTAAAACAACTACTACTGCTTTGTTGTTCATTGTAGAATTTTCTGTGGAAGAGATTGTAGGAACTTTATTGTGGGAGTTTTCAGGATTTTGGTTCCATTTAGTGCAATATTTTTCTTATATTGATCTCCGTCGGTTGATTGCATCTTAATTTCAAAACTTTGCACTTTGAAGGTTGTGTATCTCAGTTGATTGCGGCTTCTTTCAAATTTTAGTCATATCATGTGTGAGCTTCTTTTGGCAATGCTGATTACTCTTGTTATGTTGCTATTAGCACATGAACAAGAATAAACAACTGTTATATACTTATATATGTCCAAATGTGTCTTTGTTTCAGAAAATCATGCAGACTTGGGGTTGATTATTGCAGTTTTCCTTTTTCTTTTAATGAGTGTTGCCTTTGCTTTTGCCAAACGGAACTGCTATTAGATCGTTAGTAGTTCGGAGGGGTATTTGATTGATCATATGTTAGAAGTTATTTGTGGTCCTGGTCATGGGACTGTGAAGGTTTTCTTAATGGCAAATGCTAGGGCGAGTCACCTTTCCGTGTAGCTCGTAGTAGGGGAGCAAACCATCAATATAGTTCCCCTTATTAGTATCACTCTCGCTCCTACTTAGTCTTTAAAACTATATGAAATCTATTAATTTAGCTTTTAAATTATATGAAATCTATCAAATTAAATTCTACTATTATATATACATTGATGAGAGATACTAGAGACTAAAGAGATGAACTTCATATTGGTCAGGGATTAGTTTGACAGGTATGATATATAGTTTAAGGATGGTTTTTTATTTTCATATATAGTTAGTGGACTACATAGAAGGAAGGGTGATATTTGAACTAAATAGGCAGCTATCCTTTAGATCAAGAAGTTTTACATGATATTGTTATGGTTCTTCTACACTTTCATTATCCATCGTTTCCTCTCCTCCTGTTCTTCCTCTTATGCTTTGACCCCATTCCTGTGGGGAACAAGTGAAAACATACTCAGCAATTCAAGCATTTTATGCTCTGATTCAGCTAACTTGTCACCAAAAAAGTTGTCAAAATTCCCTTTACTTGAACAAGCATGTGCAGCGTGCGTACAAGGGGGTCAACAATTAAATTTAAGGGGTTTGTGTTGTGGTTTGTTCGTCTATATGTGTTGGTAAAATCCTTGTTATTATTTAGGGCTAATTTAGACTTAAAACAAATAGAAAGGGAAATACAAGAACAAAGCATCAATGCCATATTTATCTAGCCTTACTAAATGGTAGTAGCTTAAGTTCTCAATCACTTACTAAATGCCATATTTATATTTGATACTTCCTCAATTTTCTATAATACTCAATACTATTGTCAATTTCTTACCAAAAAATTGTGCAAGAAAAATTCGGTAGTGCAAGTTAGAAATTCTATAGTTATTTAAAAAATTTGGTAATTCATATCAAGGCCTATAAAAAAAAAACAAAGTTAACAATACCAGATTTTTGATAAATAGGATGTTTTATAACTTATTGAATATTTGAAAAATTCAATAATTTATATCTGATATCAAGGCCTATAAAAAAGAAAAAAACAAAGTTAACAATACCAGATTTTTGGTAAATAGGATGTTTCATAACTTATTGAATATTTGAAAAATTCAATAATTTATATCTGATATCAAGGCCTATAAAAAAACAAAGTTAACAATACCAGATTTTTAATAAATAGGATGTTTTATAACTTATTGAATATTTGAAAAATTCAATAATTTATATCTGATATAAAAAAATGAAGTTAATACTATTGGATTATTTGAAAAATCTTATAACAATTCAGATATTAAAAAAATCCTATAAAAAATTCTAGATATTAAAAACAATCCAAGAGCATATTTGAAAAATTCGGTAAAAACTCTTAGATTTTTTATTTTATTTTAAATTTAATAAAAACTTATAGAATTTTTGAAAAAATAAGTAAAAATATCAACAATTTATTTTAAAAATCCGATAAATATTCATTGATTTTTGAAATATTTGATAGTATATTTGAAAATTCAAGTAAAAGTTTCTATGACTTTTGAAAAATCTAAAATATAACTTGAGATTCTTCAAAAATTCGATTGAAATTCATAAAACTACACAAAAATTTTGAGAAACAATAGTGTTCCGGGCAAGCCCAACTTCTAGAATTGGGCCAGACAAATTGACAACCTGGCACGCTCATCGTCGAGCACTACGCTAAGGAGAACGGTCCTTGTCGACCAAGGCTGTGTCGACCAGAATGAAATCCCCCTAACGACTAGTTTTGACCGTTGCCTATTCGTGCCAAACAGTTTGAACCAATAACCATCCACTAACGACAGTATATAAACCCTCTCAGAGGAGAGGGCCAGGTATTCAATTCTCTCACCTTAATTCTCGTACTTGTACGCTCTTTGCTCAGTCTCTTACTTTAGCATCGGAGTGCCTTGCAGGTACACCCCCTCCACTCCTTATCAACCGTCCTTCATCAACGCTCGACACCAGCCATTTCGGATCCTGATCTCCAGGTACGATCAGGTGGCGCCGTATGTGGGAACCCTGATTTCCCCGTTCTTCTCCCTCAAGATCTTCAAGAACCAAAATCTTTTACCAAGATCCATGGCTGCTCGAGACAACAATCCAGATAATCGGTCGAACGACGGTATGCTCCTCACGCAACGTGAGAGCAACACTAATAATCCTCCGCACGAAGAAACCGTGCAGGACCGCCTAGATGGGAAGACAACTTCACCTTCCCCCGATCGCGACCAGCCTCTAGAAAGTCGCCCGGAGGTCCCCCTTCCTCCAACACTTTCAGGATCTAACTTTGCAGCGCTGGCTGAGATTCTGAACCAGACAAATTTGTTACTCCTCGCCCACGGTGAGAAGATTGCCCGTCTCGAGGACAATTACCGTCGACCGTCCCGGTCTCCCGCGAGACATCAAAGAAGACGTAGTCCCTCCCCTCCTAGGAGGAAGAGGAAAAGACGTAATGATGAATCCACTAGTAACAAACGGTCCCGCCCATTTCCTCCTCGGTCTTCCCCTCCAAGAAGGCGATCTCGGTCACCAAGAAAGTCAAGAAAGAGCAGATCAAGATCCGCATCACCCCGGCGAACCAAGAAGCACGCGCCCAGGTCTCCTTCATTCAATTCCAGCGATGATGAAGACACCAGGGGCCCCCTCTCGTCGGAAATCATGGTTGCTAAACTCCCACGGGGTTTAGAGAAACCTTCACCCTTAGGCTCGTATGATGGGACCACTGATCCTAACGAGCATATCGAGAATATTGATGCTTTGCTCGACTACCGGGGGGTGCGAGGGGCAATCAAATGTCGCCTCTTTCCTACAACTCTGAGTAAAGGTGCGATGACGTGGTACAAAAGCCTCGAGGCAGAGTCCATCACTTCCTGGAAACAGCTCGGACGCACGTTTTCCAGGAACTTCACCGCTTCTAGACGCCACCCGAAGACAGAAGCATCGCTCGAAGCAATCATCCAGGGGAAAGACGAGCCTCTGCGAACCTATATCGAGAGGTTCAACAAAGAAGCGGTCCAGGTATCCACAACGAACGACATGAAGAAATACTTGCTGGAGCGAGGTCTGCGCCCGTCGACCGATTTCCACCGTGCGGTTGGCATCGAGACCCCGACCACCCTTGACGCTTTCTTGTTAAAAGCCCAAACTTACATCCAATACGAGGAAAAGCAGGCTGCTTGCTTCGTCCGAGACGCTCGGCGTTGTGAGGACGCAAAGCCCCCCAAGGTCGATGAACCCTCGACATCTCGTCGGGGAGGAGACAAAAGAAAGGAGGATCGCCCCCGTGAACCGCGGGAGCACAGAGGACCCGTCGGTCGGTTTTTTTGAATATACCCCTCTCCCGGTCTCTAGAGAAAAGATCCTGTCCGAATGTGCCAACTCGGAGTTCAGGCATGCAGGAGTACGCTTCCCGAAGCAACTACGTAGTAAACCGGGCACGGACAAGACGAAGTACTGTAGATTCCACAAGAGTCACGACCATAATACCGAAGACTGCATCCATCTCAAAGATGCAATCGAAATACTTATTAAAGACGGGCACCTCAAGCAGTTTATTAAATCAAGAGACACCCCTCGCCAAGAGACGCAGGAGGCTCAAAAGATCGAAGAGGCTGTACCCATACCATCAGATGCGAACATGCAAGTTGCCCTGGGCATCTACCACCCGAAAGACTTCTTCCTGCCCGACCACACGGAGAGCCTATGATAATTTTCCTCCCATAGCCCGTGGGAGACCTTTCCCTCTGCAATGGTCATCTCAGGGGGAGGATTTAACAAAGTCACGGTCGGATCCGTAAAGAGGAAATTTGACCAATTGATCGCGAAAGGCCCTGCTCAGAACGCAACCCTGGACCCCCCGAGAGAGGGCTCGATACCCCATACTTTTTACCGAGAGGAACTCTTGGGAGGAGCACCGAATGCCAGCATCCCATTACTCATCCGTGCACAGATGACAAATTTTGATGTAAGAAGAATCCTGGTGGACCAGGGTAGCTCATGCGACATCATGTACTCCCAATTATTTTCAACACTACAGTTGAATGAAACATACCTAATTCCATACGTCGGATCAGACTTATAGGGCTTCAACGGAACAGTCTCCCGACTGAGGATTTAACAAAGTCACGGTCGGATCCGTAAAGAGGAAATTTGACCAATTGATCGCGAAAGGCCCTGCTCAGAACGCAACCCTGGACCCCCCGAGAGAGGGCTCGATACCCCATACTTTTTACCGAGAGGAACTCTTGGGAGGAGCACCGAATGCCAGCATCCCATTACTCATCCGTGCACAGATGACAAATTTTGATGTAAGAAGAATCCTGGTGGACCAGGGTAGCTCATGCGACATCATGTACTCCCAATTATTTTCAACACTACAGTTGAATGAAACATACCTGATTCCATACGTCGGATCAGACTTATAGGGCTTCAACGGAACAGTCTCCCGACTGTGGGGTTACGTCGATCTCTTCGTCACCTTCGGGGCGTCCGAAACCGCCAGATCTATGCAACTTTTCGAAATGCAAGTTTCAGTCAAAAAATTATAATATATTATACATAAGTTTTTACTAGTTTCGGTAAAAAAATCAAAATAAATCGAGGACTGTTTGAAATGATATGAAACTTTTCAGATCCTTTATATATGTTATGAAGGATGGTTTGGATGGAAGTCCATGAAAAAAATCATCTCAAAAAGATACTGTATGCAACTTTTCAAAATGCATGTTTCGGTCAAAAAATCATAATATATTGTACACAAGTTATTACTAGTTTCGGTCAATAAATCAAAATAAATCGAGGACTGTTTGAAATGCTCTGAAACTTTTCAGATCCTTTCTATATGTTACGAGTGATGGTTTGGATGGAAGTCCATGCAAAAATTCATATCAAAATTAGATTCTATGCAACTTTTTGAAATACAAGTTTCAGTCAAAAAATTATAATATATTATACACAAGTTTGTACTAGTTTCGGTCAAAAAATCAAATAAAATCGAAGACTGTTTGAAATGCTCTAAAACCTTTTAGACCCTTTCTAAATGTTACGAGGGATGGTTTGGATGGAAGTCCATTTAAAAAATCATCTCAAAATTAGATTCTATGCAACTTTGCGAAATGCAAGTTACGGTCAAAAACTCAGAATATATTATACATAAGTTTTTACTAGTTTCGGTAAAAAAATCAAAATAAATCGAGGACTGTTTGAAATGATATGAAACTTTTCAGATCCTTTATATATGTTATGAAGGATGGTTTGGATGGAAGTCCATGAAAAAAATCATTTCAAAAAGATATTATGTGCAACTTTTCGAAATGCAAGTTTCTGTCAAAAAATCATAATATATTATACACAAGTTTGTACTAGTTTCAGTAAGAAAAAACAAAAATAAAACGAGGATAGTTTGAAAACCTATGAAACTTATCAGATCATTGTTATATGTTACGAGGGAAGGTTTGGATGGAAGTCCATGCAAAAAATCATCTCAAAATAGGATTCTGTGGAACTTTTCAAAATGAGAGTTTCGGTCAAAAAATCATAATATATTATACACAAGTTTGTACTAGTTTCGGTCAAAAAATCAAAATAAATTGAGGACTGTTTGAAATGCTCTAAAACTTTTCAGACCCTTTCTATATGTTACGAGGGATGGTTTGGATGGAAGTCCATGCAAAAAATCATATCAAAATTAGATTCTATGAAACTTTTCGAAATGCAAGTTTCGGTAAAAAAATCATAATATATTATACACAAGTTTTTACTGGTTTCGGTAAAAAAAATCAAAATAAATCGAGGACTATTTGAAATGATATGAAAATTTTCAGATCCTTAATATATGTTATGAAGGATGGTTTGGATGGAAGTCCATGAAAAAAATCATCTCAAAAAGATATTATATGCAACTTTTCGAAATGCAAGTTTCGGTCAAACAATCATAATATATTGTACACAAGTTATTTCTAGTTTCAGTCAATAGATAAAAATAAATCGAGGACTGTTTGAAATGCTCTGAAACTTTTCAGATCCTTTCTATATGTTACGAGGGATGGTTTGGATGGAAGTCCATGCAAAAAATCATCTCAAAATTAGATTCTGTGCAACTTTTTGAAATACAAATTTCGGTCAAAAAATCATAATATATTATACACAAATTTGTACTAGTTTCGGTCAAAAAATCAAAATAAATCGAGGACTATTTGAAAGGCTCTAAAACTTTTCAGACCCTTTCTATATGTTACGAGGGATGGTTTGGATGGAAGTCCATGCAATAAATCATATCAAAATTAGATTCTATGCAACTTTTCGAAATGCAAGTTTCGGTCAAAAAATCATAATATATTATACATAAGTATTTACTGGTTTTGGTACAAAAAATCAAAATAAATCGAGGACTGTTTGAAATGATATGAAACTTTTCAGATCCTTTATATATGTTATGAAGGATAGTTTGGATGGAAGTCCATGAAAAAAATGATCTCATAAAGATATTGTATGCAACTTTTTGTAATGCAAGTTTCGGTCAAAAAATCGTAATATATTGTACATAAGTTATTACTAGTTTCAGTCAATAAATAAAAATAAATCGAGGACTGTTTGAAATTCACTAAAACTTTTCTGACCCTTTCTATATGTTACGAGGGATGGTTGGGATGGAAGTCCATGCAAAAAATCATCTCAAATATGGTTTCTATGCAACTTTTTGAAATGCAAGTTTCGGTCAAAAAATCATAATATATTATAGACAAGTTTGTACTAGTTTCGGTCAAAAAATCAAAATAAATCGAGGACTGTTTGAAATGCTCTAAAACTTTTCAAACCCTTTCTATATGTTACGAGGGATGGTTTGAATGGAAGTCCATGCAAAAAATCATATAAAAATTAGATTCTATGCAACTTTTCGAAATGCAAGTTTCAGTCAAAAAATCATAATATATTATACATAAGTTTTTACTGGTTTCGATAAAAAAAACCAAAATAAATCGAGGACTATTTGAAATGATATGAAACTTTTCAGATCCTTTATATATGTTATGAAGGATGGTTTGGATGGAAGTCCATGAAAAAAATCATCTCAAAAAGATATTGTATGCAACTTTTAGAAATGCAAGTTTCGGTCAAAAAATCATAATATGTTGTACACAAGTTATTACTAGTTTCGGTCAATAGATAAAAATAAATCGAGGACTGTTTGAAATGCTCTGAAACTTTTCAGATCCTTTCTATATGTTACGTGGGATGGTTTGGATGGAAGTTCATGCAAAAAATCACCTCAAAATTAGATTCTGTGCAACTTTTTGAAATACAAGTTTCGGTCAAAAAATCATAATATATTATACACAAGTTTGTACTAGTTTCGGTCAAAAAACAAAATAAATCGAGGACTGTATGAATTTCTCTAAAACTTTTCAGACCCTTTCTATATGTTACGTTGGATGGTTTGGATGGAAGTCCATGCAAAAAATCATCTCAAAATTAGATTCTGTGCAACTTTTTGAAATACAAGTTTTGGTCAAAAAATCATAATATATTATACACAAGTTTGTACTAGTTTCGGTTAAAAAATCAAAATAAATCGAGGACTGTTTGAAATGATATGAAACTTTTCAGATCCTTTATATATGTTATGAAGGATGGTTTGGACGGAAGTCCATGAAAAAAATTATCTCATAAAGATATTGTATGCAACTTTTCGAAATGCAAGTTTCGGTCAAAAAATCATAATATATTGTACACAAGTTATTACTAGTTTCGGTCAATAAATAAAAATAAATCGAGGACTGTTTGAAATTCACTAAAACTTTTCAAACCCTTTCTATATGTTATGAGGGATGGTTGGGATGGAAGTCCATGCAAAAAATCATCTCTAAATTAGATTTTATGCAACTTTTTGAAATGCAAGTTTCAGTCAAAAAATCATAATATATTATACACAAGTTTGTACTAGTTTCGGTCAAAAAATAAAATAAATCGAGGACTGTTTGAAATGCTCTAAAACTTTTCAGACCCTTTCTATATGTTACGTTGGATGGTTTGGATGGAAGTCCATGGACAAAATCATATCAAAATTAGATTCTATGCAACTTTTCGAAATGCAAGTTTCGGTCAAAAAATCATAATATATTACACATACGTTTTTACTAGTTTCAGTTAAAAAAATCAAAATAAATCGAGGACTGTTTGAAATGATATGAAACTTTTCAGATCCTTTATATATGTTATGAAGGATGGTTTGGATGGAAGTCCATGAAAAAATCATCTCAAAAAGATATTATATGCAACTTTTTGAAATGCATGTTTCGATCAAAAATCATAATATATTGTACACAAGTTTGTACTAGTTTCGGTCAAAAAAATAAAAATAAATCGAGGACTGTTTGAAAACCTATGAAACTTATCAGATCATTGTTATATGTTACCAGGGATGGTTGGGATGGAAGAGCATGCAAAAAATCATCTCAAACTTAGATTCTATGCAACTTTTCAAAATGCAAGTTTCGGTCAAAAAATAATTATATATTATACACAAGTTTGTACTAGTTTCGGTCAAAAAATCAAACTAAATCGAGGATTGTTTGAAATGCTCTAAAACTTGTCAGATCCTTTCTATATGTTACGAGGGATGGTTTGGATGGAAGTCCATGCAAAAAATCATATCAAAATTAGATTCTATGCAACTTTTTGAAATGCAAGTTTCGGTCAAAAATCATAATATATTATACATAAGTTTTTTCTGGTTTTGGTAAAAAAAATCAAAATAAATCGAGGACTGTTTGAAATGATATGAAACTTTTCAGATCCTTTATATATGTTATGAAGGATGGTTTGGATGGAAGTCCATGAAAAAAATCATCTCATAAAGATATTGTATGCAACTTTTCGAAATGCAAGTTTCGGTCAAAAAACCATAATATATTGTACACAAGTTATTACTAGTTTCGGTCAATAAATAAAAATAAATCGAGGACTGTTTGAAATTCACTAAAACTTTTCAAACCCTTTCTATATGTTACGAGGGATGGTTGGGATGGAAGTCCATGCAAAAAATCATCTCAAAATTAGATTCTATGCAACTTTTTGAAATGCAAGTTTCAGTCAAAAAATCATTATACACAAGTTTGTACTAGTTTCGGTCAAAAAATAAAATAAATCGAGGACTGTTTGAAATGCTCTAAAACTTTTCAGAGCCTTTCTATATGTTACGTTGGATGGTTTGGATGGAAGTCCATGGAAAAAATCATATCAAAATTAGATTCTATGCAACATTTCGAAATGCAAGTTTCGGTCAAAAAATCATAATATATTACACATACGTTTTTACTAGTTTCAGTTAAAAAAATCAAAATAAATCGAGGACTGTTTGAAATGATATGAAACTTTTCAGATCCTTTATATATGTTATGAAGGATGGTTTGGATGGAAGTCCTTGAAAAAAATAATCTCAAAAAGATATTATATGCAACTTTTTGAAATGCATGTTTCAATCAAAAATCATAATATATTGTACACAAGTTTGTACTAGTTTTGATCAAAAAAATAAAAATAAATCGAGGACTGTTTGAAAACCTATGAAACTTATCAGATCATTGTTATATGTTACGAGGGATGGTTGGGATGGAAGACCATGCAAAAAATCATCTAAAAATTAGATTCTATGAAACTTTTCAAAATGCAAGTTTCGGTCAAAAAATAATTATATATTATACACAAGTTTGTACTAGTTTCGGTCAAAAAATCAAACTAAATCGAGGATTTTTTTAAATGCTCTAAAACTTGTTAGATCCTTTCTATATGTTACGAGGGATGGTTTGGATGGAAGTCCAAGCAAAAAATCATATCAAAATTAGATTCTATGCAACTTTTCGAAATGCAAGTTTCGGTCAAAAATTATAATATATTATACATAAGTTTTTACTGGTTTTGGTAAAAAAAATCAAAATAAATCGAAGACTATTTGAAATGATATGAAACTTTTCAGATCCTTTATATATGTTATGAAGGATGGTTTGGATGGAAGTCCATGAAAAAAATCATCTCATAAAAATATTGTATGCAACTTTTCGAAATGCAAGTTTCTTTCAAAAAATCATAATATATTGTACACAAGTTATTACTAGTTTCGGTCAATAAATAAAAATAAATCGAGGACTGTTTGAAATTCGCTAAAACTTTTCAAACCTTTTCTATATGTTACGAGGGATGGTTGGGATGGAAGTCCATGCAAAAAATCATCTCAAAATTAGATTCTATGCAACTTTTTGAAATGCAAGTTTCATTCAAAAAATCATAATATATTATACACAAGTTTGTACTAGTTTCGGTCAAAAATTAAAATAAATCGAGGACTGTTTGAAATGCTCTAAAACTTTTCAGACCCTTTCTATATGTTACGTTGGATGGTTTGGATGGAAGTCCATGGAAAAAATCATATCAAAATTAGATTCTATGCAACTTTTCGAAATGCAAGTTTCGGTCAAAAAATCATAATATATTACACATACGATTTTACTAGTTTCAGTTAAAAAAATCAAAATAAATCGAGGACTGTTTGAAATGATATAAAACTTTTCAGATCCTTTATATATGTTATGAAGGATGGTTTGGATGGAAGTCCATGAAAAAAATCATCTCAAAAAGATATTATATGCAACTTTTTGAAATGCATGTTTCGATCAAAAATCATAATATATTGTACACAAGTTTGTACTAGTTTCGGTCAAAAAAATAAAAATAAATCGAGGACTGTTTGAAAACCTATGAAACGTATCAGATCATTGTAATATGTTACGAGGGATGGTTGGGACGGAAGACCATGCAAAAAATCATCTCAAAATTAGATTCTATGAAACTTTTCAAAATGCAAGTTTCGGTAAAAAAATAATTATATATTATACACAAGTTTGTACTAGTTTCGGTCAAAAAATCAAACTAAATCGAGGATTGTTTGAAATGCTCTAAAATTGCCAGATCCTTTCTATATGTTACGAGGGATGGTTTGGATGGAAGTCCATGCAAAAAATCACATGAAAATTAGATCCTATGCAACTTTTCGAAATGCAAGTTTCGGTCAAAAATCATAATATATTATACATAAGTGTTTACTGGTTTTGGTAAAAAAAATCAAATAAATCGAGGACTATTTGAAATGATATGAAACTTTTCAGATCCTTTATATATGTTATGAAGGATGGTTTGGATGGAAGTCCATGAAAAAAATTATCTCATAAAGATATTGTATGCAACTTTTCAAAATGCAAGTTTCGGTCAAAAAATCATAATATATTGTACACAAGTTATTACTAGTTTCGGTCAATAAATAAAAATAAATCGAGGACTGTTTGAAATTCACTAAAACTTTTCAAACCTTTTCTATATGTTACGAGGGATGGTTGGGATGGAAGTCCATGCAAAAAATCATCTAAAAATTAGATTCTTTGCAACTTTTTGAAATGCAAGTTTCAGTAAAAAAATCATAATATATTATACACAAGTTTGTACTAGTTTCGGTCAAAAAATAAAATAAATCGAGGACTGTTTGAAATGCTCTAAAACGTTTCAGACCCTTTCTATATGTTACGTTGGATGATTTGGATGGAAATCCATGGAAAAAATCATATCGAAATTAGATTCTATGCAACTTTTCGAAATGCAAGTTTCGGTCAAAAAATCATAATATATTACACATACGTTTTTACTAGTTTCGGTTAAAAAAATCAAAATAAATCGAGGACTGTTTGAAATGATAGGAAACTTTTCAGATCCTTTATATATGTTATGAATGACGGTTTGGATGGAAGTCCATGAAAAAAATCATCTCAAAAAGATATTATATGCAACTTTTTGAAATGCATGTTTCGATCAAAAATCATAATATATTGTACACAAGTTTGTACTAGTTTCGGTCAAAAAAATAAAAATAAATCGAGGACTGTTTGAAAACCTATGAAACTTATCAGATCATTGTTATACGTTACGAGGGTGGTTGGGAAGGAAGACCATGCAAAAAATCATCTCAAAATTAGATTCTATGCAACTTTTTTAAATGCAAGTTTCGGTCAAAAAATAATTATATATTATACACAAGTTTGTACTAGATTCGGTCAAAAAATCAAACTAAATGGAGGATTGTTTGAAATGCTCTAAAACTTGTCAGATCCTTTCTATATGTTACGAGGGATGGTTTGGATGGAAGTCCATGCAAAAAATCATATCAAAATTAGATTCTATGCAACTTTTCGAAATGCAAGTTTCGGTCAAAAAAAATTATATATTATACACAAGTTTGTACTAGATTCGGTCAAAAAATCAAACTAAATGGAGGATTGTTTGAAATGCTCTAAAACTTGTCAGATCCTTTCTATATGTTACGAGGGATGGTTTGGATGGAAGTCCATGCAAAAAATCATATCAAAATTAGATTCTATGCAACTTTTCGAAATGCAAGTTTCGGTCAAAAATCATAATATATTATACATAAGTTTTTACTGGATTTGGTAAATAAAACCAAAATAAATCGAGGACTCTTTGAAATGATATGAAACTTTTCAGATCCTTTATATATGTTATGAAGGATGGTTTGGATGGAAGTCCATGAAAAAAATCATCTCATAAAGATATCGTATGCAACTTTTCGAAATGCAAGTTTCGGTCAAAAAATCATAATATATTGTACACAAGTTATTACTAGTTTCGGTCAATAAATAAAAATAAATCGAGGACTGTTTGAAATTCACTAAAACTTTTCAAACCCTTTCTATATGTTACGAGGGATGGTTGGGATGGAAGTCCATGCAAAAAATCATCTAAAAATTAGATTCTATGCAACTTTTTGAAATGCAAGTTTCAGTATAAAAATCATAATATATTATACACAAGTTTGTACTAGTTTCGGTCAAAAAATAAAATAAATCGAGGACTGTTTGAAATGCTCTAAAACTTTTCAGACCCTTTCTATATGTTAGGTTGGATGGTTTGGATGGAAGTCCATGGAAAAAATCATATCAAAATAGATTCTATGCAACTTTTCGAAATGCAAGTTTCGGTCAAAAAATCATAATATATTACACATACGTTTTTACTAGTTTCGGTTAAAAAAATCAAAATAAATCGAGGACTGTTTGAAATGATATGAAACTTTTCAGATCCTTTATATATGTTATGAATGACGGTTTGGATGGAATTCCATGAAAAAAATCATCTCAAAAAGATATTATATGCAACTTTTTGAAATGCATGTTTCGATCAAAAATCATAATATATTGTACACAAGTTTGTACTAGTTTCGGTCAAAAAAATAAAAATAAATCGAGGACTATTTGAAAACCTATGAAACTTATCAGATCATTGTTATATGTTACGAGGGATGGTTAGGATGGAAGACCATGCAAAAAATAATCTCAAAATTAGATTCTATGCAACTTTTCAAAATGCAAGTTTCGGTCAAAAAATAATTATATATTATACACAAGTTTGTACTAGTTTCGGCAAAAAAATCAAACTAAATCGAGGATTGTTTGAAATGCTCTAAAACTTTTCAGATCCTTTCTATATGTTACGAGGGATGGTTTGGATGGAAGTCCATGCAAAAAATAATATCAAAATTAGATTCTATGCAACTTTTCGAAATGCTAGTTTCGGTCAAAAATCATAATATATTATACATAAGTTTTTACTGGTTTTGGTAAAAAAAATCGAGGACTGTTTGAAATGATATGAAACTTTTTAGATCCTTTATATATGTAATGAAGGATGGTTTGGATGGAAGTCCATGAAATAAATCATCTCAAAAAGATAATATATGCAACTTTTTGAAATGCATGTTTCGATCAAAAATCATAATATATTGTACACAAGTTTGTACTAGTTTCGGTCAAAAAAATAAAAATAAATCGAGGACTGTTTGAAAACCTATGAAACTTATCAGATCATTGTTATAAATTACGAGGGATGGTTGGGATGGAAGTCCATGCAAAAAATCATCTCAAAATTAGATTCTATGCAACTTTTTGAAATGCAAGTTTCGGTCAAAAAATCATAATATATTATAGACAAGTTTGTACTAGTTTCGGTCAAAAAATCAAAATAAATCGAGGACTGTTTGAAATGCTCTAAAACTTTTCAGACCCTTTCTATATGTTACGAGGGATGGTTTGGATGGAAGTCCATGCAAAATATCATATAAAAATTAGATTCTATGCAACTTTTCGAAATGCAAGTTTCGGTCAAAAAATCATAATATATTACACATACGTTTTTACTAGTTTCGGTTAAAAAAGTCAAAATAAATCGAGGACTGTTTGAAATGATATGAAACTTTTCAGATCCTTTATATATGTTATGAAGGATGGTTTGGATGGAAGTCCATGAAAAAAATCATCTCAAAAAGATATTGTATGCAACTTTTTGAAATGCAAGTTTCGGTCAAAAAATTATAATATATTGTACACAAGTTATTACTAGTTTCTGTCAATAGATAAAAATAAATCGAGGACTGTTTGAAATGCTCTGAAACGTTTCAGATCCTCTCTATATGTTATGAGCGATGGTTTGGATGGAAAACCATGCAAAAAATCATCTCAAAATTAGATTCTGTGCAACTTTTTGAAATACAAGTTTCGGTCAAAAAATCATAATATAATACACATACGTTTGTACTAGTTTCGGTCAAAAAAATCAAAATAAATCGAGGACTGTTTGAAATGATATGAAACTTTTCAGATCCTTTATATATGTTATGAAGTATGGTTTGGATGGAAGTCCATGAAAAAAATCATCTCAAAAAGATATTATATGCAACTTTTTGAAATGCATGTTCGATCAAAAATCATAATATATTGTACACAAGTTTGTACTAGTTTCGATCAAAAAAATAAAAATAAATCGAGGACTGTTTAAAAATCTATGAAACTTATCAGATCATTGTTATATGTTACGAGGGATGGTTGAGATGGAAGACCATGCAAAAAATCATCTCAAAATTAGATTCTATGCAACTTTTCAAAATGCAAGTTTCGGTCAAAAAATAATTATATATTATATACAAGTTTTTACTAGTTTCGGTCAAAAAATCAAACTAAATCGAGGACTGTTTGAAATGCTCTAAAACTTTTTAGACCCTTTCTATATGTTACGAGGGATGGTTTGGATGGAAGTCCATGCAAAAAATCATATCAAAATTAGATTCTATGCAATTTTTCGAAATGCAAGTTTCGGTCAAAAAATCATAATATATTATACATAACTTTTTTACTAGTTTCGGTTAAAAAAATCAAAATAAATCGAGGACTGTTTGAAATGATATGAAACTTTTCAGATCCTTTATATATGTTATGAAGGATGGTTTGGATGGAAGTCCATGAAAACAATCATCTCAAAAAGATATTGTATGTAACTTTTCGAAATGCAAGTTTCCGTCAAAAAATAATAATATATTATACACAAGTTATTACTTGTTTCGGTCAATCGATAAAAATAAATCGAGGACTGTTTGAAATGCTCTGAAACTTTTCAGATCCTTTCTATATGTTACGAGGGATGGTTTGGATGAAAGTCCATGCAAAAAATCATCTCAAAATTAAATTCTGTGTAACTTTTTGAAATACAAGTTTCAGTCAAAAAATCATAATATATATTACACAAGTTTGTATTAGTTTCGGTCAAAAAATCAAAATAAATCGAGGACTGTTTGAAATGCTCTAAAACTTTTCAGAGCCTTTCTATATGTTACGTTGGATGGTTTGGATGGAAGTCCATGGAAAAAATCATATCAAAATTAGATTCTATGCAACATTTCGAAATGCAAGTTTCGGTCAAAAAATCATAATATATTACACATACGTTTTTACTAGTTTCAGTTAAAAAAATCAAAATAAATCGAGGACTGTTTGAAATGATATGAAACTTTTCAGATACTTTATATATGTTATGAAGGATGGTTTGGATGGAAGTCCATGAAAAAAATCATCTCAAAAAGATATTATATGCAACTTTTTGAAATGCATGTTTCAATCAAAAATCATAATATATTGTATACAAGTTTGTACTAGTTTCGGTCAAAGAAATAAAAATAAATCGAGGACTGTTTGAAAACCTATGAAACTTATCAGATCATTGTTATATATTACGAGGGATGGTTGGGATGGAAGACCATGCAAAAAATCATCTCAAAATTAGATTCTATGCAACTTTTCAAAATGCAAGTTTCGGTTAAAAAATAATTATATATTATACACAAGTTTGTACTAGTTTCGGTCAAAAAATCAAACTAAATCGAGGATTGTTTGAAATGCTCTAAAATTTTTCAGATCCTTTCTATATGTTACGAGGGATGGTTTGGATGGAAGTCCATGCAAAAAATCATATCAAAATTAGATTCTATGCAACTTTTCGAAATGCAAGTTTCGGTTAAAATTAATAATATATTATACATTAGTTTTTACTGGTTTTGGTAAAAAAAATCAAAATACATCGACGACTGTTTGAAATGATATGAAACTTTTCAGATCCTTTATATATGTTATGAAGGATGGTTTGGATGGAAGTCCATGAAAAAAATCATCTCATAAAAATATTGTATGCAACTTTTCGAAATGCAAGTTTCGGTCAAAAAATCATAATATATTGTACACAGGTTAATACTTGTTTCGATCAATAAATAAAAATAAATCGAGGACTGTTTGAAATTCACTAAAACATTTCAAACCCTTTCTATATGTTACGAAGGATGGTTGGGATGGAAGTCCATGCAAAAAATCATCTCAAAATTAGATTCTATGCAACTTTTTTAAATGCAAGTTTCAGTCAAAAAATCATAATATATTATACACAAGTTTGTACTAGTTTCGGTCAAAAAATAAAATAAATCGAGGACTGTTTGAAATGCTCTAAAACTTTTCAGACCCTTTCTATATGTTACATTGGATGGTTTGGATGGAAGTCCTTGGAAAAAATCATATCAAAATTAGATTCTACACAACTTTTCGAAATGCAAGTTTCGGTCAAAAAATCATAATATATTACACATACGTTTTTACTAGTTTCAGTTAAAAAAATCAAAATAAATCGAGGACTGTTTGAAATGATATGAAGCTTTTCAGATCCTTTATATATGTTATGAAGAATGGTTTGGATGGAAGTCCTTGAAAAAAATAATCTCAAAAAGATATTATATGCAACTTTTTGAAATGCATGTTTCAATCAAAAATCATAATATATTGTACACAAGTTTGTACTAGTTTTGATCAAAAAAATAAAAATAAATCGAGGACTGTTTGAAAACCTATGAAACTTATCAGATCATTGTTATATGTTACGAGGGATGGTTGGGATGGAAGACCATGCAAAAAATCATCTAAAAATTAGATTCTATGAAACTTTTCAAAATGCAAGTTTCGGTCAAAAAATAATTATATATTATACACAAGTTTGTACTAGTTTCGGTCAAAAAATCAAACTAAATCGAGGATTTTTTTAAATGCTCTAAAACTTGTCAGATCCTTTCTATATGTTACGAGGGATGGTTTGGATGGAAGTCCAAGCAAAAAATCATATCAAAATTAGATTCTATGCAACTTTTCGAAATGCAAGTTTCGGTCAAAAATTATAATATATTATACATAAGTTTTTACTGGTTTTGGTAAAAAAAATCAAAATAAATCGAGGACTATTTGAAATGATATGAAACTTTTCAGATCCTTTATATATGTTATGAAGGATGGTTTGGATGGAAGTCCATGAAAAAAATCATCTCATAAAAATATTGTATGCAACTTTTCGAAATGCAAGTTTCTTTCAAAAAATCATAATATATTGTACACAAGTTATTACTAGTTTCGGTCAATAAATAAAAATAAATCGAGGACTGTTTGAAATTCGCTAAAACATTTCAAACCTTTTCTATATGTTACGAGGGATGGTTGGGATGGAAGTCCATGCAAAAAATCATCTCAAAATTAGATTCTATGCAACTTTTTGAAATGCAAGTTTCATTCAAAAAATCATAATATATTATACACAAGTTTGTACTAGTTTCGGTCAAATATTAAAATAAATCGAGGACTGTTTGAAATGCTCTAAAATTTTTCAGACCCTTTCTATATGTTACGTTGGATGGTTTGGATGGAAGTCCATGGAAAAAATCATATCAAAATTAGATTCTATGCAACTTTTCGAAATGCAAGTTTCGGTCAAAAAATCATAATATATTACACATACGATTTTACTAGTTTCAGTTAAAAAAATCAAAATAAATCGAGGACTGTTTGAAATGATATAAAACTTTTCAGATCCTTTATATATGTTTTGAAGGATGGTTTGGATGGAAGTCCATGAAAAAAATCATCTCAAAAAGATATTATATGCAACTTTTTGAAATGCATGTTTCGATCAAAAATCATAATATATTGTACACAAGTTTGTACTAGTTTCGGTCAAAAAAATAAAAATAAATCGAGGACTGTTTGAAAACCTATGAAACGTATCAGATCATTGTTATATGTTACGAGGGATGGTTGGGACGGAAGACCATGCAAAAAATCATCTAAAAAATAGATTCTATGAAACTTTTCAAAATGCAAGTTTCGGTAAAAAAATAATTATATATTATACACAAGTTTGTACTAGTTTCGGTCAAAAAATCAAACTAAATCGAGGATTGTTTGAAATGCTCTAAAATTGCCAGATCCTTTCTATATGTTACGAGGGATGGTTTGGATGGAAGTCCATGCAAAAAATCACATGAAAATTAGATCCTATGCAACTTTTCGAAATGCAAGTTTCGGTCAAAAATCATAATATATTATACATAAGTGTTTACTGGTTTTGGTAAAAAAAATCAAATAAATCGAGGACTATTTGAAATGATATGAAACTTTTCAGATCCTTTATATATGTTATGAAGGATGGTTTGGATGGAAGTCCATGAAAAAAATTATCTCATAAAGATATTGTATGCAACTTTTCGAAATGCAAGTTTCGGTCAAAAAATCATAATATATTGTACACAAGTTATTACTAGTTTCGGTCAATAAATAAAAATAAATCGAGGACTGTTTGAAATTCACTAAAACTTTTCAAACCTTTTCTATATGTTACGAGGGATGGTTGGGATGGAAGTCCATGCAAAAAATCATCTAAAAATTAGATTCTTTGCAACTTTTTGAAATGCAAGTTTCAGTAAAAAAATCATAATATATTATACACAAGTTTGTACTAGTTTCGGTCAAAAAATAAAATAAATCGAGGACTGTTTGAAATGCTCTAAAACGTTTCAGACCCTTTCTATATGTTACGTTGGATGATTTGGATGGAAATCCATGGAAAAAATCATATCGAAATTAGATTCTATGCAACTTTTCGAAATGCAAGTTTCGGTCAAAAAATCATAATATATTACACATACGTTTTTACTAGTTTCGGTTAAAAAAATCAAAATAAATCGAGGACTGTTTGAAATGATAGGAAACTTTTCAGATCCTTTATATATGTTATGAATGACGGTTTGGATGGAAGTCCATGAAAAAAATCATCTCAAAAAGATATTATATGCAACTTTTTGAAATGCATGTTTCGATCAAAAATCATAATATATTGTACACAAGTTTGTACTAGTTTCGGTCAAAAAAATAAAAATAAATCGAGGACTGTTTGAAAACCTATGAAACTAATCAGATCATTGTTATACGTTACGAGGGTGGTTGGGAAGGAAGACCATGCAAAAAATCATCTCAAAATTAGATTCTATGCAACTTTTCAAAATGCAAGTTTCGGTCAAAAAATAATTATATATTATACACAAGTTTGTACTAGATTCGGTCAAAAAATCAAACTAAATGGAGGATTGTTTGAAATGCTCTAAAACTTGTCAGATCCTTTCTATATGTTACGAGGGATGGTTTGGATGGAAGTCCATGCAAAAAATCATATCAAAATTAGATTCTATGCAACTTTTCGAAATGCAAGTTTCGGTCAAAAAATAATTATATATTATACACAAGTTTGTACTAGATTCGGTCAAAAAATCAAACTAAATGGAGGATTGTTTGAAATGCTCTAAAACTTGTCAGATCCTTTCTATATGTTACGAGGGATGGTTTGGATGGAAGTCCATGCAAAAAATCATATCAAAATTAGATTCTATGCAACTTTTCGAAATGCAAGTTTCGGTCAAAAATCATAATATATTATACATAAGTTTTTACTGGATTTGGTAAATAAAACCAAAATAAATCGAGGACTCTTTGAAATGATATGAAACTTTTCAGATCCTTTATATATGTTATGAAGGATGGTTTGGATGGAAGTCCATGAAAAAAATCATCTCATAAAGATATCGTATGCAACTTTTCGAAATGCAAGTTTCGGTCAAAAAATCATAATATATTGTACACAAGTTATTACTAGTTTCGGTCAATAAATAAAAATAAATCGAGGACTGTTTGAAATTCACTAAAACTTTTCAAACCCTTTCTATATGTTACGAGGGATGGTTGGGATGGAAGTCCATGCAAAAAATCATCTAAAAATTAGATTCTATGCAACTTTTTGAAATGCAAGTTTCAGTATAAAAATCATAATATATTATACACAAGTTTGTACTAGTTTCGGTCAAAAAATAAAATAAATCGAGGACTGTTTGAAATGCTCTAAAACTTTTCAGACCCTTTCTATATGTTAGGTTGGATGGTTTGGATGGAAGTCCATGGAAAAAATCATATCAAAATAGATTCTATGCAACTTTTCGAAATGCAAGTTTCGGTCAAAAAATCATAATATATTACACATACGTTTTTACTAGTTTCGGTTAAAAAAATCAAAATAAATCGAGGACTGTTTGAAATGATATGAAACTTTTCAGATCCTTTATATATGTTATGAATGACGGTTTGGATGGAATTCCATGAAAAAAATCATCTCAAAAAGATATTATATGCAACTTTTTGAAATGCATGTTTCGATCAAAAATCATAATATATTGTACACAAGTTTGTACTAGTTTCGGTCAAAAAAATAAAAATAAATCGAGGACTATTTGAAAACCTATGAAACTTATCAGATCATTGTATATGTTACGAGGGATGGTTAGGATGGAAGACCATGCAAAAAATAATCTCAAAATTAGATTCTATGCAACTTTTCAAAATGCAAGTTTCGGTCAAAAAATAATTATATATTATACACAAGTTTGTACTAGTTTCGGCAAAAAAATCAAACTAAATCGAGGATTGTTTGAAATGCTCTAAAACTTTTCAGATCCTTTCTATATGTTACGAGGGATGGTTTGGATGGAAGTCCATGCAAAAAATAATATCAAAATTAGATTCTATGCAACTTTTCGAAATGCTAGTTTCGGTCAAAAATCATAATATATTATACATAAGTTTTTACTGGTTTTGGTAAAAAAAATCGAGGACTGTTTGAAATGATATGAAACTTTTTAGATCCTTTATATATGTAATGAAGGATGGTTTGGATGGAAGTCCATGAAATAAATCATCTCAAAAAGATAATATATGCAACTTTTTGAAATGCATGTTTCGATCAAAAATCATAATATATTGTACACAAGTTTGTACTAGTTTCAGTCAAAAAAATAAAAATAAATCGAGGACTGTTTGAAAACCTATGAAACTTATCAGATCATTGTTATAAATTACGAGGGATGGTTGGGATGGAAGTCCATGCAAAAAATCATCTCAAAATTAGATTCTATGCAACTTTTTGAAATGCAAGTTTCGGTCAAAAAATCATAATATATTATAGACAAGTTTGTACTAGTTTCGGTCAAAAAATCAAAATAAATCGAGGACTGTTTGAAATGCTCTAAAACTTTTCAGACCCTTTCTATATGTTACGAGGGATGGTTTGGATGGAAGTCCATGCAAAATATCATATAAAAATTAGATTCTATGCAACTTTTCGAAATGCAAGTTTCGGTCAAAAAATCATAATATATTACACATACGTTTTTACTAGTTTCGGTTAAAAAAGTCAAAATAAATCGAGGACTGTTTGAAATGATATGAAACTTTTCAGATCCTTTATATATGTTATGAAGGATGGTTTGGATGGAAGTCCATGAAAAAAATCATCTCAAAAAGATATTGTATGCAACTTTTTGAAATGCAAGTTTCGGTCAAAAAATCATAATATATTGTACACAAGTTATTACTAGTTTCTGTCAATAGATAAAAATAAATCGAGGACTGTTTGAAATGCTCTGAAACGTTTCAGATCCTCTCTATATGTTATGAGCGATGGTTTGGATGGAAAACCATGCAAAAAATCATCTCAAAATTAGATTCTGTGCAACTTTTTGAAATACAAGTTTCGGTCAAAAAATCATAATATAATACACATACGTTTGTACTAGTTTCGGTCAAAAAAATCAAAATAAATCGAGGACTGTTTGAAATGATATGAAACTTTTCAGATCCTTTATATATGTTATGAAGTATGGTTTGGATGGAAGTCCATGAAAAAAATCATCTCAAAAAGATATTATATGCAACTTTTTGAAATGCATGTTCGATCAAAAATCATAATATATTGTACACAAGTTTGTACTAGTTTCGATCAAAAAAATAAAAATAAATCGAGGACTGTTTAAAAATCTATGAAACTTATCAGATCATTGTTATATGTTACGAGGGATGGTTGAGATGGAAGACCATGCAAAAAATCATCTCAAAATTAGATTCTATGCAACTTTTCAAAATGCAAGTTTCGGTCAAAAAATAATTATATATTATATACAAGTTTTTACTAGTTTCGGTCAAAAAATCAAACTAAATCGAGGACTGTTTGAAATGCTCTAAAACTTTTCAGACCCTTTCTATATGTTACGAGGGATGGTTTGGATGGAAGTCCATGCAAAAAATCATATCAAAATTAGATTCTATGCAATTTTTCGAAATGCAAGTTTCGGTCAAAAAATCATAATATATTATACATAACTTTTTTACTAGTTTCGGTTAAAAAAATCAAAATAAATCGAGGACTGTTTGAAATGATATGAAACTTTTCAGATCCTTTATATATGTTATGAAGGATGGTTTGGATGGAAGTCCATGAAAAAAATCATCTCAAAAAGATATTGTATGCAACTTTTCGAAATGCAAGTTTCCGTCAAAAAATAATAATATATTATACACAAGTTATTACTTGTTTCGGTCAATCGATAAAAATAAATCGAGGACTGTTTGAAATGCTCTGAAACTTTTCAGATCCTTTCTATATGTTACGAGGGATGGTTTGGATGAAAGTCCATGCAAAAAATCATCTCAAAATTAAATTCTGTGTAACTTTTTGAAATACAAGTTTCAGTCAAAAAATCATAATATATATTACACAAGTTTGTATTAGTTTCGGTCAAAAAATCAAAATAAATCGAGGACTGTTTGAAATGCTCTAAAACTTTTCAGACCCTTTCTATATGTTACGTTGGATGGTTTGGATGGAAGTCCATGCAAAAAATCATATCAAAATTAGATTCTATGCAAACTTTTTAAATGCAAGTTTCGGTCAAAAAATCATAATATATTACACATACGTTTTTAATAGTTTCAGTTAAAAAAATCAAAATAAATCGAGGACTGTTTGAAATGATATGAAACTTTTTAGATCCTTTATATATGTTATGAAGGATGGTTTTGATGGAAGTCCATGAAAAAAAATCATCTCAAAAAGATATTTTATGCAACTTTTCAAAATGCAAGTTTCGGTCAAAAATCATAATATATTGTACACAAGTTTGTACTAGTTTCGGTCAAAAAAATTAAAATAAATCGAGGACTGTTTGAAAACCTATGAAACTTATCAGATCACTGTAATATGTTACGAGGGATGGTTTGGATGGAAGTCCATGCAAAAAATCATCTCAAGATTAGATTCTGTGCAACTTTTCAAATTGCAAGTTTCGGTCAAAAACTCATAATATATTATACACAAGTTTATACTAGTTTCAGTCAAAAAACAAAATAAATCGAGGACTGTTTGAAATGCACTAAAACTTTTTAGACCCTTTCTATATGTCACGAGGGATGATTTGGATGGAAGTCAATGCAAAAAATCATTTCAAAATTAGATTCTATGTAATTTTTAAAATGCAGGTTTCGGTCAAAAAATCATAATATATTTATACATAAGTTTTTACTAGTTTCGGTAAAATAATCAAAATAAATCGAGGACTATTTGAAATGATATGAATCTTTTCAGATCCTTTATATATGTTATGAAGGATGGTTTGGATGGAAGTCCATGAAAAAAATCATTTCAAAAAGATATTATATGCAACTTTTCGAAATGCATGTTTCGATCAAAATTCATAATATATTGTACAAAAGTTTGTACTAGTTTCGGTCAAAAAAAATAAAATAAATCGAGGACTATTTTAAAACCTATGAAACTTATTAGATCATTGTTATATGTTACGAGGGATGGTTGGGATGGAAGACCATGCAAAAAATCATCTCAAAATTAGATTCTATGCAACTTTTCAAAATGCAAGTTTCGGTCAAAAAATAATTATATATTATACACAAGTTTTTACTAGTTTCGGTCAAAAAATCAAACTAAATCGAGGACTGTTTGAAATGCTCTAAAACTTTTCAGACCCTTTCTATATGTTACGAGGGATGGTTTGGATGGAAGTCCATGCAAAAAATCATATCAAAATTAGATTCTATGCAATTTTTCGAAATGCAAGTTTCGGTCAAAAAATCATAATATATTATACATAACTTTTTTACTAGTTTCGGTTAAAAAAATCAAAATAAATCGAGGACTGTTTGAAATGATATGAAACTTTTCAGATCCTTTATATATGTTATGAAGTATGGTTTGGATGGAAGTCCATGAAAAAAATCATCTCAAAAAGATATTGTATGCAACTTTTCGAAATGCAAGTTTCCGTCAAAAAATAATAATATATTATACACAAGTTATTACTTGTTTCGGTCAATCGATAAAAATAAATCGAGGACTGTTTGAAATGCTCTGAAACTTTTCAGATCCTTTCTATATGTTACGAGGGATGGTTTGGATGAAAGTCCATGCAAAAAATCATCTCAAAATTAAATTCTGTGTAACTTTTTGAAATACAAGTTTCAGTCAAAAAATCATAATATATATTACACAAGTTTGTATTAGTTTCGGTCAAAAAATCAAAATAAATCGAGGACTGTTTGAAATGCTCTAAAACTTTTCAGACCCTTTCTAAATGTTACGTTGGATGGTTTGGATGGAAGTCCATGCAAAAAATCATATCAAAATTAGATTCTATGCAAACTTTTTAAATGCAAGTTTCGGTCAAAAAATCATAATATATTACACATACGTTTTTACTAGTTTCGGTTAAAAAAATCAAAATAAATCGAGGACTGTTTGAAATGATATGAAACTTTTTAGATCCTTTATATATGTTATGAAGGATGGTTTTGATGGAAGTCCATGAAAAAAAATCATCTCAAAAAGATATTTTATGCAACTTTTCAAAATGCAAGTTTCGGTCAAAAATCATAATATATTGTACACAAGTTTGTACTAGTTTCGGTCAAAAAAATTAAAATAAATCGAGGACTGTTTGAAAACCTATGAAACTTATCAAATCACTGTAATATGTTACGAGGGATGGTTTGGATGGAAGTCCATGCAAAAAATCATCTCAAGATTAGATTCTGTGCAACTTTTCAAATTGCAAGTTTCGGTCAAAAACTCATAATATATTATACACAAGTTTATACTAGTTTCAGTCAAAAAACAAAATAAATCGAGGACTGTTTGAAATGCACTAAAACTTTTTAGACCCTTTCTATATGTCACGAGGGATGATTTGGATGGAAGTCAATGCAAAAAATCATTTCAAAATTAGATTCTATGTAACTTTTTAAAATGCAGGTTTCGGTCAAAAAATCATAATATATTTATACATAAGTTTTTACTAGTTTCGGTAAAATAATCAAAATAAATCGAGGACTATTTGAAATGATATGAATCTTTTCAGATCCTTTATATATGTTATGAAGGATGGTTTGGATGGAAGTCCATGAAAAAAATCATTTCAAAAAGATATTATATGCAACTTTTCGAAATGCATGTTTCGATCAAAATTCATAATATATTGTACAAAAGTTTGTACTAGTTTCGGTCAAAAAAAATAAAATAAATCGAGGACTATTTTAAAACATATGAAACTTATCAGATCATTGTTATATGTTACGAGGGATGGTTGGGATGGAAGACCATGCAAAAAATCATCTCAAAATTAGATTCTATGCAACTTTTCAAAATGCAAGTTTCGGTCAAAAAATAATTATATATTATAAACAAGTTTGTACTAGTTTCGCTCAAAAAATCAAACTAAATCGAGGACTGTTTGAAATGCTCTAAAACTTTTCAGACCCTTTCTATATGTTACGAGGGATGCTTTGGATGGATGTCCATGCAAAAAATCATATTAAAATTAGATTCTATGCAACTTTTCGAAATGCAAGTTTCGGTCAAAAAATCATAATATATTATACATAAGTTTTTACTGGTTTCGGTAAAAAAAATCAAAATAAATCGAGGACTGTTTGAAATGATTTGAAACTTTTCAGATCCTTTATTTATGTTATGAAGGATGGTTTGGATGGAAATCCATGAAAAAAAATCATCTCAATAAGATATTGTATGCAACTTTTTGAAATGCAACTTTTGGTCAAAAATCATAATATATTGTACACAAGTTTGTACTAGTTTCGGTCCAAAAAATAAAAATAAATCGAGGACTGTTTTAAAACCTATGAAACTTATCAGATCGTTGTTATATGTTACGAGGGATGGTTTGGATGGAAGTCCATGCAAAAAATCATCTGAAGATTAGATTCTGTGCAACTTTTCAAAATGCAAGTTTCGGTCAAAAAATCATAATATATTATACACAAGTTTATACTAGTTCCGGTCAAAAAATCAAAATAAATCGAGGACTGTTTGAAATGCACTAAAACTTTTCAGACCCTTTCTATATGTTACGAGGGATGGTTTGGATGGAAGTCAATGCAATAAATCATTTCAAAATTAGATTATATGCAAATTTTCGAAATGCATGTTTCGGTCAAAAAATCATAATATATTATACATACGTTTTTACTAGTTTCGGTAAAAAAATCAAAATAAATCGAGGACTGTTTGAAATGATATGAAACTTTTCAGATCCTTTATATATGTTATAAAGGATGGTTTGGATGGAAGTCCATGAAAAAAATCTTCTCAAAAAGATATTGTATGCAACTTTTTGAAATGCAAGTTTCGGTAAAAAAATCATAATATATTGTCCACAAGTTATTACTAGTTTCGGTCAATAGATAAAAATAAATCGAGGACTGTTTGAAATGCTCTGAAACGTTTCAGATCTTTTCTATATGTTATGAGCGATGGTTTGGATGGAAAACCATGCCAAAAATCATCTCAAAATTAGATTCTGTGCAACTTTTTGAAATACAAGTTTCGGTCAAAAAATCATAATATATTACACATACGTTTGTACTAGTTTCGGTCAAAAAAATGAAAATAAATCGTGGACTGTTTGAAATGATATGAAACTTTTCAGATCCTTTATATATGTTATGAAGGATGGTTTGGATGGAAGTCCATGAAAAAAATCATCTCAAAAAGATATTATATGCAACTTTTTGAAATGCATGTTCGATCAAAAATCATAATATATTGTACACAAGTTTGTACTAGTTTCGATCAAAAAAATAAAAATAAATCGAGGACTGTTTAAAAATCTATGAAACTTATCAGATCTTTGTTATATGTTACGAGGGATGGTTGGGATGGAAGACCATGCAAAAAATCATCTCAAAATTAGATTCTATGCAACTTTTCAAAATGCAAGTTTCGGTCAAAAAATAATTATATATTATACACAAGTTTTTACTAGTTTCGGTCAAAAAATCAAACTAAATCGAGGACTGTTTTAAATGCTCTAAAACTTTTCAGACCCTTTCTATATGTTACGAGGGATGGTTTGGATGGAAGTCCATGCAAAAAATCATATCAAAATTAGATTCTATGCAATTTTTCGAAATGCAAGTTTCGGTAAAAAAATCATAATATATTATACATAAGTTTTTACTAGTTTCGGTTAAAAAAATCAAAATAAATCGAGGACTGTTTGAAATGATATGAAACTTTTCAGATCCTTTATATATGTTATGAAGGATGGTTTGGATGGAAGTCCATGCAAAAAATCATCTCAAAAAGATATTGTATGCAACTTTTCGAAATGCAAGTTTCCGTCAAAAAATAATAATATATTATACACAAGTTATTACTTGTTTCGGTCAATCGATAAAAATAAATCGAGGACTGTTTGAAATGCCCTGAAACTTTTCAGATCCTTTCTATATGTTACGAGGGATGGTTTGGATGGAAGTCCATGCAAAAAATCATCTCAAAATTAAATTTTGTGAAACTTTTTGAAATACAAGTTTCGGTCAAAAAATCATAATATATTATACACAAGTTTGTAATAGTTTCGGTCAAAAAATCAAAATAAATCGAGGACTGTTTGAAATGCTCTAAAACTTTTCAGACCCTTTCTAAATCTTACGTTGGATGGTTTGGATGGAAGTCCATGCAAAAATTCATTTCAAAATTAGATTCTATGTAACTTTTTGAAATGCAGGTTTCAGTCAAAAAATCATAATATATTTATACATAAGTTTTTACTAGTTTCGGTAAAAAAATCAAAATAAATCGAGGACTGTTTGAAATGATATGAAACTTTTCAAATCCTTTATATATGTTATGAAGGATGGTTTTGATGGAAGTCCTTGAAAAAAATCATCTCAAAAAGATATTTTATGCAACTTTTCGAAATGCAAGTTTCGGTCAAAAAATCATAATATATTGTACACAAGTTTGCACTATATTCGGTAAAAAAATAAAAATAAATCGAGGCCTGTTTGAAAACCTATGAAACTTATCAGATCATTGTTATATGTTACGAGGGATGGTTTGGATGGAATCCTTGCAAAAAATTATCTCAAAATTAGATTTTGTGCAACTTTTCAAAATACATGTTTCGGTCAAAAAATCATAATATATTATACACAAGTTTGTACTAGTTTCGGTCAAAAAATCAAAATAAATCGAGGACTGTTTGAAACGCTCTAAAATTTTTCAGACCCTTTTTATATGTTAGAGGGATGGTTTGGAAGGAAGTCCATGCAAAAAATCATATCAAAATTAGATTCTATGCAACTTTTCGAAATGCAAGTTTCGGTCAAAAAATCAAAATATATTAAGTTTTTACTAGTTTCGGTAAAAAAATCAAAATAAATCGAGGACTGTTTGAAATTATATGAAACATTTCAGATGCTTTAAATATGTTTTGAAGGATGGTTTGGATGGAAGTACATGAAAAAAAATCATGTCAAAAAGAGTTCGTATGCAACTTTTCGAAATGCAAGTTTCAATCAAATAATCATAATATATTATACACAAGTTATTACTAGTTTCGGTCAATAAATAAATATAAATCGAGGACTGTTTGAAATTCACTAAAACTTTTCAAACCCATTCTATATGTTACGAGGGATGGTTGGGATGGAAGTCCATGCAAAAAATCATCCCAAAATTATATTCTATGCAACTTTTTGAAATACAAGTTTCGGTCAAAAAATTATAATATATTATACACAAGTTTCTACTAGTTTCGGTCAAAAGATCAAATAAAATCGAGGACTGTTTGAAATGCTCTAAAACTTTTCAGACCCTTTTAAATGTTACGAGGGATGGTTTGGATGGAAGTTCATGCAAAAAATCATCTCAAAATTAGATTCTATGCAACTTTTTGAAATGCATGTTTCGGTCAAAAAATCATAATATATTATACATAAGTTTTTACTAGTTTCGGTAAAATAATCAAAATAAATCGAGGACTCTTTGAAATGATATGAAACTTTTTAGATCCTTTATATATGTTATGAAGGATGGTTTGGATGGAAGTCCATGAAAAAAATCATTTAGAAAAGATATTATATGCAACTTTTCGAAATACATGTTTCGATCAAAAAATCATAATATATTGTACACAAGTTTGTACTAGTTACGGTCAAAAAAATAAAAATAAATCGAGGACTGTTTGAAAACCTATGAAACTTATCAGATCATTGTTATATGTTACGAGGCATGGTTGGGATGGAAGACCATGCAAAAAATTATCTCAAAATTAGATTCTATGCAACTTTTCAAAATGCAAGTTTCAGTCAAAAAATAATTATACATTATACACAAATTTGTACTAGTTTCAATCAAAAAATCAAACTAAATCGAGGAATGTTTGAAATTCACTAAAACTTTTCAGACACTTTCTATATGTTACGAGGGTTGGTTAGGATGGAAGTCCATGCAAAAAATCATCTCAAAATTAGATTCTATGCAAATTTTCAATATGTCAGTTTCGGTCAAAAAATCAATATATATTATACACAAGTTTGTACTAGTTTCGCTCAAAAAATCAAAATAAATCGAGGACTGTTTGAAATGCTCTAAAACTTTTCAGACCCTTTCTATATGTTACGAGGGATGCTTTGGATGGAAGTCCGTGCAAGTAATCATATTAAAATTAGATTCTATGCAACTTTTCGAAATGCAAGTTTCGGTCAAAAAATCATACTATATTATACATAAGTTTTTCCTGGTTTTGGTAAAATAAATCAAAATAAATCGAGGACTGTTTGAAATGATTTGAAACTTTTCAGATCCTTTATATATATTATGAAGGATGGTTTGGATGGAAGTCCATTAAAAAAATCATCTCATAAAGATATTGTAGGCAACTTTTCGAAATGCAAGTTTAGGTCAAAAAATAATAATATATTATACACAAGTTTTTACTAGTTTTGGTCAATAAAAAAAAATCGAGGACTGTATGAAATTCATTAAAACTTTTCATACCCTTTCTATATGTTACGAGGGATGGTTGGGATGGAAGTCCATGCAAAAAATCATCTCAAAATTAGATTCTATGCAACTTTTTGAAATGCAAGTTTCAGTTAAAAAAACATAATATATTATACACAAGTTTGTACTAGTTTCGGTCAAAAAATCAAAATAAATCGAGGACTGTTTGAAATGCTCTAAAACCATTAAGACCCTTTATATATGTTACGAGGGATGGTTTGGATGGAAGTCCATGCAAAAAATCATATCAAAATAAGATTCTATGAAACTTTTCGAAATGCAAGTTTCGGTCAAAAAATCATAATATATTACACATACGTTTTTACTAGTTTCGGTTAAAAAAATCAAAATAAATCGAGGACTGTTTGAAATGATATTAAACTTTTCAGATCCTTTATATATGATATGAAGGATGGTTTGGATGGAAGTCCAAGAGAAAAAACATCTCAAAAAGATATTCTATGCAAATTTTTGTAATGCAAGTTTCGGTTAAAAAATAATAATATTGTACACAAGTTTGTACTAGTTTCGGTCAAAAAAATAAAAATAAATCGAGGACTGTTTGAAAAACTATGAAACTTATCAAATCATTGTTATATGTTACGAGGGATGGTTTGGATGGAAGTCCATGCAAAAAATCATCTCAAGATTAGATTCTGTGCAACTTTTCAAAATGCAAGTTTTGGTCAAAAAATCATAATATATTAGACACAAGTTTATACTAGTTTCGGTCAAAAAATCAAAATAAACCGAGGACTGTTTGAAATGCACTAAAACTTTTTAGACCTTTTCTATATGTTACGAGGGATGGTTTGGATGGAAGTCAATGCAAAAAATCATTTCAAAATTAGATTCTATGCAACTTTTCGAAATGCAAATTTCTGTAAAAAAATCATAATATATTATACATAAGGTTTTACTAGTTTCGGTAAAAAAATCAAAATAAATCGAGGACTGTTTGAAATGATATGAAACTTTTCAGATCCTTTATATATGTTATAAAGGATGGTTTTGATGGAAGTCCATGAAAAAAATTATCTCAAAAAGATATTCTATGCAACTTTTAAAAATGCAAGTTTCGGTCAAAAAATCATAATATATTATACACAAGTTTGTACTATTTTCGGTAAAAAAAATAAAAGTAAATCAAAGACTGTTTGAAAATCTATGAAACTTTTCAGATCATTGTTATATGTTACGAGGGATGGTTTGGATGGAATCCTTGCAAAAAATCATCTCAAAATTAGATTTTGTGCAACTTTTGAAAATACATGTTTTGATCAAAAAATCATAATATATTATACACAAGTTTGTACTAGTTTCAGTCAAAAAATCAAAATAAATCGAGGAGTGTTTGAAATGCACTTAAACTTTTCAGACCCTTTCTATATGTTACGAGGGATGGTTTGGATGGAAGTCCAGGCAAAAAATCATATCAAAATTAGATTCTATACAACTTTTCGAAATGCAAGTTTCGGTCAAAAAATCATATTATATTATACATATTGTTTTACTAGTTTCGGTAAAAAAAATCAAAATAAATCGAGGACTGTTTGAAATTATATGAAACTTTTCAGATCCTTTATATATGTTTTGAAGGATGGTTTGGATGGAAGTCCATGAAAAAAAATCATGTCAAAAAGATATCGTATGCATCTTTTCGAAATGCACGTTTCGGTCAAAAAATCATATTATATTGTACACAAGTTATTACTAGTTTCGGTCAATAAATAAAAATAAATCAAGAACTGTTTGAAATGCTCTGAAACTTTTCAAATCCTTTCTATATGTTACGAGGGATGGTTTGTATGGAAGTCCATGCAAAAAATCATCTCAAAATTAGATTCTATGCAACTTTTCGAAATGCAAGTTTCGGTCAAAAAATCATAATATATTATACATAAGTTTTTACTAGTTTTGGTCAAAAAATCAAAATAAATTGAGGACTGTTTGAAATGATATGAAATTTTTCAGATCCTTTATATATGTTATGAAGGATGGTTTGGATGGAAGTCCATGAAAAAAATCATCTTAAAAAGATATTCTATGTAACTTTTCGAAATACAAGTTTCAGTCAAAAAATAATAATATATTGTACACAAGTTTGTACTAGTTTCGGTCAAAAAAATAAAAGTAAATTGAGGACTGTTTGAAAACCTATGAAACTTATCAGATCATTGTTATATGTTACGAGGGATGGTTTGGATGGAAGTCCATGCAAAAACTCATCTCAAGATTAGATACTGTGCAACTTTTCAAAATGCAAGTTTTGGTCAAAAATCATAATATATTATACACAAGTTTATACTAGTTTCGGTCAAAAAATCAAAATAAATCTAGGACTGTTTGAAATGCACTAAAACTTTTTAGACCCTTTCTATATGTTACGAGGGATGGTTTGGATGGAAGTCATTGCAAAAAATCATTTCAAAATTAGATTCTATGGAACTTTTCGAAATGCAAGTTTCAGTAAAAAAATCATAATATATTATACATACGTTTTTACTAGTTTCGGTAAAAAAAATCAAACTAAATCTAGGACTGTTTGAAATGATATAAACTTTTCAGATCCTTTATATATGTTATGAAGGATGGTTTTGATGGAAGTCCATGAAAAACATTATCTCAAAAAGATATTCTATGCAACATTTCGAAATACAAGATTCGGTTAAAAATCATAATATATTGTACACAAGTTTGTACTATTTTCAGTAAAAAAATTAAAGTAAATCGAGGACTGTTTGAAAACCTATGAAAATTATCTAATCATTGTTATATGTTACGAGGGATGGTTTGGATGGAATCCTTGCAAAAAATCATCTCAAAATTAGATTTTGTGCAACTTTTCAAAATACATGTTTCGGTCAAAAAATCATAATATATTATACACAAGTTTGTACTAGTTTCGGTCAAAAAATCAAAATTAATCGAGGACTGTTTGAAATGCACTAAAACTTTTCAGACCCTTTCTATATGTAACGAGGGATGGTTTGGATGGAAGTCAATGCAAAAAATCATTTCAAAATTAGATTCTATGCAACTTTTCAAAATGAAAGTTTCGGTCAAAAAATCATAATATATTATACATAAGTTTTTACTAGTTTCGGTAAAAAAAAACAAAATAAATCGAGGACTGTTTGAAATGATATGAAACTTTTCAGATCCTTTATATATGTTATGAAGGATGGTTTTGATGGAAGTCCATGAAAAAAATCATCTCAAAAAGATATTCTATGCAGCTTTTTGAAATGAAAGTTTCGGTCATAAAATCATAATATATTGTACACAAGTTTGTACTATTTTCGATAAAAAAAATAAAAATAAATCGAGAATTGTTTGAAAACCTATGAAACTTATCAGATCATTGTTATTTGTTACGAGGGATGGTTTGGATGGAAGTCCATGCAAAAAATCATCTCAAGATTAGATTCTGTGCAACTTTTCAAAATGCAAGTTTTGGTCAAAAAATCATAAAAAATTATACACAAGTTTATACTAGTTTCGTTCAAAAAATCAAAATAAATCGAGGACTGTTTGAAATGCACTAAAACTTTTCAGAACCTTTCTATATGTTACGAGGGATGGTTTGTATGGAAGTCAATGCATAAAATCATTTCAAAATTAGATTCTACGCAACTTTTTGAAATGCAAGTTTCGGTCAAAAAATCATAATATATTGTACACAAGTTATTACTAGTTTCAGTCAAAAAATCAAAATAAATTGCGGACTGTTTGAAATGATATGAAATTTTTCAGATCCTTTAAAAAGATATTCTATGCAACTTTTCGAAATGCAAGTTTCGGTCAAAAAATAATAATATATTGTACACAAGTTTGTACTAGTTTCGGTCAAAAAAATAAAAATAAATCGAGGACTGTTTGAAAACCTATAAACTTATCAGATCATTGTTATATGTTACAAGGGATGGTTTGGATGGAAGTCCATGCAAAACATCATCTCAAAATTAGAATATGTGCAACTTTTCAAAATGCATGTTTCGGTCAATAAATCATTATATATTATACACAGGTTTGTACTAGTGTCGGTCAAAAGAACAAAATAAATCGAGGACTGTTTGAAATGCACTAAAACTTTTCAGACCCTTTCTATATGTTACAAGGGATGGTTTGGATGGAAGTCCATGCAAAAAATCATATCAAAATTAGATTCTATGCAACTTTTCGAAATGCAAGTTTCGGTCAAAAAATCATATTATATTATACATATGTTTTTACTAGTTTCGGTAAAAAAAATCAAAATAAATCGAGGACTGTTTGAAATTATATGAAACTTTTTCAGATCCTTTATATATGTTTTGAAGAATGGTTTGGATGGAAGTCCATGAAAAAAAATCATGTCAAAAAGATATCGTATGCATCTTTTCGAAATGCACGTTTCGGTCAAAAAATCATATTATATTGTACACAAGTTATTACTAGTTTCGGTCAAAAAATAAAAATAAATCGAGAACTGTTTGAAATAATCTGAAACTTTTCAAATCCTTTCTATATGTTACGAGGGATGGTTTGAATGGAAGTCCATGCAAAAAATCATTTAAAATTAGATTCTATGCAACTTTTCGAAATGCAAGTTTCGGTCAAAAAATCATAATATATTATACATAAGTTTTTACTAGTTTCGGTCAAAAAATCAAAATAAATTGAGGACTGTTTTAAATGATATGAAATTTTTCAGATCCTTTATATATGTTATGAAGGATGGTTTGGATGGAAGTCCATGAAAAAAATCATCTCAAAAAGATATTCTATGCAACTTTTCGAAATACAAGTTTCGGTCAAAAAATAATAATATATTGTACACAAATTTGTAAAAGTTTCTGTCTAAAAAATAAAAGTAAATTGAGGACTGTTTGAAAACCTATGAAACTTATCAGATCATTGTTATATGTTACGAAGGATGGTTTGGATGGAAGTCCATGCAAAAACTCATCTCAAGATTAGAATCTGTGCAACTTTTCAAAATGCAAGTTTTGGTCAAAAAATCATAATATATTATACACAAGTTTATACTAGTTTCGGTCAAAAAATCAAAATAAATCGAGGACTGTTTGAAATGCACTAAAACTTTTCAGACCCTTTCTATATGTTACGAGGGATGGTTTGGATGGAAGTCATTGCCAAAAATCATTTCAAAATTAGATTCTAAGCAACTTTTTGAAATGAAAGTTTCGGTCAAAAAATCATAATATATTATACATACGTTTTTACTAGTTTCGGTAAAAAAAATCAAAATAAATCTAGGACAGTTTGAAATGATATGAAACTTTTCAGATCCTTTATATATGTTATGAAGGATGGTTTTGATGAAAGTCCATGAAAAAAATTATCTCAAAAAGATATACTATGCAACTTTTCGAAATGCAAGTTTCGGTCAAAAAATAATAATATATTGTACACAAGTTTGTACTAGTTTCGGTCTAAAAAATAAAAATAAATCGAGGACTGTTTGAAAACTTATGAAACTTTTTGAGATGGTTTGGATGGAAGTCCATGCAAAAATCATCTCAAAATTAGAATATGTGCCACTTTTCAAAATGCATGTTTCGGTAAATAAATAATTATATATTATACACAAGTTTGTACTAGTGTCGGTCAAAAAATCAAAATAAATCGAGGACAGTTTGAAATGCACTAAAACTTTTCAGACCCTTTCTATATGTTACGAGGGATGGTTTGGATGGAAGTCCATGCAAAAAATCATTTCAAAATTAGATTTTATGCAACTTTTTGAAATGCAAGTTTTACTCAAAAAATCATAATATATTATACATAAATTGTTTCTAGTTTCGGTAAAAAAATCAAAATAAATCGAGGACTGTTTGAAATTATATGAAACATTTCAGATCCTTTATATATGTTTTGAAGGATGGTTTAGATGGAAGTCCATGAAAAAAAATCATGTCAAAAAGAAATGTTATGCATCTTTTCGAAATGCAAGTTTTAGTCAAAAAATTATAATATATTGTACACAAGTTATTACTAGTTTCGATCAATAAATAAAAATAAATCGAGGACTGTTTGAAATGCTCTGAAACTTTTCAGATCCTTTCTATATGTTACGAGGGATGGTTTGGATGGAAGTCCATGCAAAAAATCATCTCAATATTAGATTCTAAGCAACTTTTTTAAATACAAGTTTCGGTCAAAAAATCATAATATATTATACACAAGTTTGTACTAGTTTCGGTCAAAAAATCAAAATAAATCGAGGACTATTTGAAATGCTCTAAAACTTTTCATACCCTTTCTATATGTTACGAGGGATCTTTTGGATGGAAGTACATGCAAAAAATCATATCAAAATTAGATTTCTATGCAACCTTTTGAAATGCATGTTTCGGTCAAAAAATCATAATATATTATACACAAGCTTTTACTAGTTTCGGTAAAAAAATCAAAATAAATTAAGGACTGTTTGAAATGATATGAAACTTTTCAGATCCCTTATATATGTTATAAAGGATGGTTTGGATGGAAGTCCATGAAAAAAATCATCTCAAAAAGATATTCTATATAACTTTTCGAAATGCATGTTTCAGTCAAAAAATCATAATATATTGTACACAAATTTGTACTTGTTTCGGTCAAAAAAATCAAAAATAAATCGAGGACTGTTTGAAAACCTATGAAACTTATAAGATCATTGTTATATGTTACGAGGGATGGTTTGGATGGAAGTCCATGAGAAAAATCATCTCAAAATTATATTCTGTGCAACTTTTCAAAATGCAAGTTTCGATCAAAAATTCATAATATATTATACACAAGTTTGTACTAGTTTCGGTCAAAAAATCAAAATAAATCGAGGACTGTTTGAAATGCACTAAAACTTTTCAGACCCTTTGTATATTTTACGAGGGATGGTTTGGATGGAAGTCAATGCAAAAAATCATTTCAAAATTAGATTCTATGCATCTTTTCGAAATGCAAGTTTCAGTCAAAAAATCATAATATATTATACATAAGTTTTTACTAGTTTCGGTAAAAAAAATAAAAAATAAAAAAATAAATCGAGGACTGTTTGAATTGCTCTGAAACTTTTCAGATCCTTTCTATATGTATCGAGGGATGGTAGGGTTGGAAGTCCATGCAAAAAATAATCTCAAAATTAGATTCTAAGCAACTTTTTGAAATACAAGTTTCGGTCAAAAAATCATAATATATTTTACATAAGTTTGAACTAGTTTCGGTCAAAAAAAAATAAAAATCGAGGACTGTTTTAAATGCCCTAAAACTTTTCAGACCCTTTCTATATGTTACGAGGGCTGGTTTGGATGGAAGTCCATGAAAAAAATCATATCAAAATTAGATTCTATGCAACTTTTCAAAATGCAAGTTTCGGTCAAAAAATCAAAATAAATTATACACAAGTTTGTACTAGTTTCGGTCAAAAAATCAAAATAAATCGAGGACTGTTTGAAATGCTCTAAAACTTTTCAGACCCTTTCTATATGTTACGAGGGATGGTTTGGATGGAAGTACATGCAAAAAATCATATCAAAATTAGATTCTTCGCAACTTTTTGAAATGCAAGTTTCGGTCAAAAAATCATAATATATTATACAAAAGTTTTTACTAGTTTCGGTAAAAAAAATCAAAATAAACATGATGACTGTTTGAAATGATATGAAACTTTTCAGATCCTTTATATATGTTATATAGGATGGTTTGGATGGAAGTCCATGAAAAAAATCATCTCAAAAAGATAGTCTATGCAACTTTTCGAAATCCAAGTTTCGGTCAAAAAATCATAATATATTGTACACAAATTTGTACTAGTTTCGGTCAAAAAAAATTAAAAATAAATCGAGGACTATTTGAAAACCTATGAAACTTATCAGATTATTGTTATATGTTATGAGGGATGGTTTGGATGGAAGTCCATGCAAAAATTCATCTCAAAATTAGATTTTGTGCAACTTTTCAAAATGCAAGTTTCGGTCAAAAAATCATAATATATTATACACAAGTTTGTACTAGTGTCGGTCAAAAATCAAAATAAATCAAGGACTGTTTGAAATGCACTAAAACTTTTCAGACCCTTTCTATATGTAACTAGGGATGGTTTGGATGGATGTCAATGCAAAAAATCATTTCAAAATTAGATTCTATGCAACTTTTAGAAATGCAAGTTTCAGTAAAAAATTCATAATATATTATACATAAGTATTTACTAGTTTCGATAAAAAAATTAAAATAAATCGAGGACTGTTTGAAATGATATTAAACTTTTAAGATCCTTTATATAAGTTATGAAGGATGTTTTGAATGGAAGTCCGTGAAAAAAATAATCTCAAAAAGATATTCTATGCAAATTTTCGAAATGCAAGTTTCGGTCAAAAAAATCATAATATATTGTAAACAAGTTTGTACTAGTTTTGGTCAAAAAAAGAAAAATAAATCGAGGACTGTTTGAAAACCTATGAAACTTATCAGATCATTGTTATATGTTACGAGGGATGGTTTGGATGGAAGTCCATGCAAAACATCATCTCAAAATTAGATTCTGTGCAACTCTTCAAAATGCAAGTTTCGGTCAAAAAATCATAATATAATATACAGAAGTTTGTACTACTTTCGGTCAAAAAATTAAAATAAATCTAGGACTATTTGAAATGCACTAAAACTTTTCAGACCCTTTCTATATATTACGAGGGATGGTTTGGATGGAAGTCCATGCAAAAAATCAATTCAATATGAGATTCTATGCAACTTTTCGAAATGCAAGTTTCAGTCAAAAAATCATAATATATTATACATAAGTTTTTACTAGTTTCGGTAAAAAAATCAAAATAAATAGAGGATTGTTTGAATTATATGAAACTTTTCAGATCCTTTATATATGTTATGAAGGATTGTTTGGATGGAAGTCCATAAAAAAAATCATCTCAATAAGATATTGTATGCAAATTTTAGAAATGCAAGTTTTGGTCAAATAATCATAATATATTGTACACAAGTTATTACTAGTTTCGGTCAATAAATAAAAATAAATCGAGGAATGTTTGAATTGCTCTGAAACTTTTCAGATCCTTTATATATGTTACGAGGGATGGTTTGGATGGAATTCCATGCAAAAAATCATCTCAAAATTAGATTCTATGCAACTTTTTGAAATACAAGTTTCATTAAACAAAGCATAATATATTATACACAAGTTTGTACTAGTTTCGGTCAAAAAATCAAAATAAATCGAGGACTGTTTTAAATGCTCTAAAATGTTTCAGACCCTTTCTATATGTAACAAGGTATGGTTTGGATGGAAGTACATGCAAAAAATCATATCAAAATTAGATTCTATGTAACTTTTTGAAATGCAAGTTTCGTTCAAAAAATCATGATATATTATACATAAGTTTTTACTAGTTTCGGTAAAAAAATCAAAAAAAATTGAGGACTGTTTAAAATGATATGAAACTTTTCAGATCCTTATTATATGTTATAAAGGATGGTTTAGATGGAAGTCCATGTAAAAAATCATCTCAAAAAGATATTCTATGCAACTTTTCGAAATGCAAGATTCGATCAAAAAATCATAATATATTGTACACAAATTTGTACTAGTTTCGGTCTAAAAAATAAAAATAAATCGAGGACTGTTTGAAAACCTATGAAACTTTTCAGATCATTGTTATATGTTTCGAGGGATGGTTTAGATGGAAGTCCATGCAAAAAATCATCTCAAAATTAGATTCTGTGCAACTTTTCAAAATGCAAGTTTCGGTCAAAAAATCATAATATATCGAGGACTGTTTGAAATGCACTAAAACTTTTCAGACCCTTTCTATATGTTACGAGGGTTGGTTTGGATGGAAGTCAATGCAAAAAATCATTTCAAAATTAGATTCTATGCAACTTTTCGAAATGCAAGTTTAAGTCAAAAAATCATAATATATTATACATAAGTTTTTATTAGTTTCGGTAAAAAAAATCAAAATAATAGAGGATTGTTTGAAATTATATGAATCTTTTTAGATCCTTTATATATGTTATGAAGGATGGTTTGGATGAAAGTCCATAAAAAAATCATTTCAAAAAGATATTGTATGTAACTTTTAGAAATGCAAGTTTCGGTAAAAAAATCATAATATATTTTACACAAGTTATTACTAGTTTCGGTCAATAAATCAAAATAAATCGAGGACTGTTTGAATTGCTCTAAAACTCTTCAGATCCTTTCTTTATGTTACGAGGGATGGTATGGTTGGAAGTCCATGCAAAAAATTATCTCAAAATTAGATTCTATGCAACTTTTCGAAATACAAGTTTCGGTCAAAAAATCATAATATATTATACACAAGTTTGTACTAGTTTCGGTCAAAAAATCAAAATAAATCGAAGATTGTTTGAAATGCTCTAAAACTTTTCAGACCCTCTCTATATGTTACGAGGGATGATTTGGATGGAATTCCATGAAAAAAATCATATCAAAATTAGATTCTATGCAATTTTTCGAAATGCAAGTTTCGGTCAAAAAATCATAATATATTATACATAAGTTTTTACTAGTTTCGGTAAAAAATCAAAATAAATCGAGGACTGTTTGAAATGATATTAAACTTTTAAGATCCTTTATATAAGTTATGAAGGATGGTTTGGATGGAAGTCCATGAAAAAAATAATCTCAAAAAGATATTCTATGCAACTTTTCGAAATGCAAGTTTCGTTCAAAAAAATCATAATATATTTTAAACAAGTTTGTACTAGTTTTGGTCAAAAAAATAAAAATAATTCGAGGACAGTTTGAAAACCTATGAAACTTATCAGATCATTGTTATATGTTACGAGGGATGGTTTGGATGGAAGTCCAAGCAAAAAAACATCTCAAAATTAGATTTTGTGCAACTTTTCAAAATGCAAGTTTCGGTTAAAAAATCATAATATATTATACAAAAGTTTGTACTAGTTTCGGTCAAAAAATCAAAATAAATCGAGGACTGTTTGAAATGATATTAAACTTTTAAGATCCTTTATATATGTTATGAAGGATGGTTTGGATGGAAGTCCATGAAAAAAATAATCTCAAAAAGATATTCTATGCAACTTTTCGAAATGCAAGTTTCGGTAAAAAAAATCATAATATATTGTAAACAAGTTTGTACTAGTTTTGGTCAAAAAAATAAAAATAAATCGAGGACTATTTGAAAACCTATGAAACTTATCAGATCATTGTTATATGTTACGAGGGATGGTTTGGATGGAAGTCCATGGAAAAAATCATCTCAAAATTAGATTCTGTGCAACTTTTCAAAATGCAAGTTTCGATCAAAAAATCATAATATATTATACACAAGTTTGTACTAGTTTCGGTCAAAAAATCAAAATAAATCGAGGACTGTTTGAAATGCACTAAAACTTTTCAGACCCTTTCTATATTTTACGAGGGATGGTTTGGATAGAAGTCAATGCAAAAAATCATTTCAAAATTAGATTCTATGCATCTTTTCGAAATGCAAGTTTCAGTCAAAAAATCATAATATATTATACATAAGTTTTTACTAGTTTCGGTAAAAAAAATAAAAAATAAAAAATAAATCTAGGACTGTTTGAATTGCTCTGAAACTTTTCAGATCCTTTCTATATGTCACGAGGGATGGTAGGGTTGGAAGTCCATGCAAAAAATCATCTCAAAATTAGATTCTAAGCAACTTTTTGAAATACAAGTTTCGGTCAAAAAATCATAATATATTTTACATAAGTTTGTACAAGTTTCGGTCAAAAAAAAAAAAAAAATCGAGGACTGTTTTAAATGCCCTAAAACTTTTCAGACCCTTTCTATATGTTACGAGGGATGGTTTGGATGGAAGTCCATGAAAAAAATCATATCAAAATTAGATTCTATGCAACTTTTTGAAATGCAAGTTTCGGTCAAAAAATCATAATAAATTATACACAAGTTTGTACTAGTTTCGGTCAAAAAATTAAAATAAATCGAGGACTGTTTGAAATGCTCTAAAACTTTTCAGACCCTTTCTATATGTTACGAGGGATGGTTTGGATGGAAGTACATGCAAAAAATCATATCAAAATTAGATTCTTCGCAACTTTTTGAAATGCAAGTTTCGGTCAAAAAATCATAATATATTATACAAATTTTTTTACTAGTTTCGGTAAAAAAATCAAAATAAACATGAGGACTGTTTGAAATGATATGAAACTTTTCAGATCCTTTATATATGTTATATAGGATGGTTTGGATGGATGTCCATGAAAAAAATCATCTCAAAAAGATAGTCTATGCAACTTTTCGAAATGCAAGTTTCGGTCAAAAAATCATAATATATTGTACACAAATTTGTACTAGTTTCGGTCAAAAAAATTAAAAATAAATCGAGGACTATTTGAAAACCTATGAAACTTATCAGATTATTGTTATATGTTACGAGGGATGGTTTGGATGGAAGTCCATGCAAAAATTCATCTCAAAATTAGATTCTGTGCAACTTTTCAAAATGCAAGTTTCGGTCAAAAAATCATAATATATTATACACAAGTTTGTACTAGTGTCGGTCAAAAAATCAAAATAAATCGAGGACTGTTTGAAATGCACTAAAACTTTTCAGACCCTTTCTATATGTTACGAGGGATGGTTTGGATGGAAGTCAATGCAAAAAATCATTTCAAAATTAGATTCTATGCAACTTTTCGAAATGCAAGTTTCAGTAAAAAATTCATAATATATTATACATAAGTTTTTACTAGTTTCGATAAAAAAATCAAAATAAATCGAGGATTGTTTGAAATGATATTAAACTTTTAAGATCCTTTATATAAGTTATGAAGGATGTTTTGGATGGAAGTCCGTGAAAAAAATAAGCCTAAAAAGATATTCTATGCAAATTTTCGAAATGCAAGTTTCGGTCAAAAAATTCATAATATATTGTAAACAAGTTTGTACTAGTTTTGGTCAAAAAAATAAAAATAAATCGAGGACTGTTTGAAAACCTATGAAACTTATCAGATCATTGTTATATGTTACGAGGGATGGTTTGGATGGAAGTCCATGCAAAACATCATCTCAAAATTAGATTCTGTGCAACTTTTCAAAATGCAAGTTTCGGTCAAAAAATCATAATATATTATCAAGAAGTTTGTACTACTTTCGGTCAAAAAATTAAAATAAATCTAGGACTGTTTGAAATGCACTAAAACTTTTCAGACCCTTTCTATATATTACGAGGGATGGTTTGGATGGAAGTCCATGCAAAAAATCAATTCAATATGAGATTCTATGCAACTTTTCGAAATGCAAGTTTCAGTCAAAAAATCATAATATATTATACATAAGTTTTTACTAGTTTCGGTAAAAAAATCAAAATAAATAGAGGATTGTTTGAATTATATGAAACTTTTCAGATCCTTTATATATGTTATGAAGGATTGTTTGGATGGAAGTCCATAAAAAAAATCATCTCAATAAGATATTTTATGCAAATTTTAGAAATGCAAGTTTTGGTCAAATAATCATAATATATTGTACACAAGTTATTACTAGTTTCGGTCAATAAATAAAAATAAATCGAGGAATGTTTGAATTGCTCTGAAACTTTTCAGATCCTTTATATATGTTAGGAGGGATGGTTTGGATGGAACTCCATGCAAAAAATCATCTCAAAATTAGATTCTATGCAACTTTTTTAAATACAAGTTTCAGTAAACAAAGCATAATATATTATACACAAGTTTGTACTAGTTTCGGTTAAAAAATCAAAATAAATCGAGAACTGTTTGAAATGCTCTAAAATGTTTCAGACCCTTTCTATATGTAACGAGGTATGGTTTGGATGGAAGTACATGCAAAAAATCATATCAAAATTAGATTCTATGCAACTTTTTGAAATGCAAGTTTCGTTCAAAAAATCATGATATATTATACATAAGTTTTTACTAGTTTCGGTAAAAAAAAAAAAAAAATTGAGGACTGTTTAAAATGATATGAAACTTTTCAGATCCTTATTATATGTTATAAAGGATGGTTCGGATGGAAGTCCATGAAAAAAATCATCTCAAAAAGATATTCTATGCAACTTTTCGAAATGCAAGATTCGATCAAAAAATCATAATATATTGTACACAAATTTGTACTAGTTTCGGTCAAAAAAATAAAAATAAATCGAGGACTGTTTGAAAACCTATGAAACTTTTCAGATCATTTTTATATGTTACGAGGGATGGTTTGGATGGAAGTCCATGCAAAAAATCATCTCAAAATTAGATTCTGTGCAACTTTTCAATGCAAGTTTCGGTCAAAAAATCATAATATATTATACACAAGTTTGTACTAGTTTCGGTCAAAAAATCAAAATAAATCGAGGACTGTTTGAAATGCACTAAAACTTTTCAGACCCTTTCTATATGTTACGAAGGTTGGTTTGGATGGAAGTCAATGCAAAAAATTATTTCAAAATTAGATTCTATGCAACTTTTCGAAATGCAAGTTTCAGTCAAAAATCATAATATATTATACATAAGTTTTTACTAGTTTCGTTAAAAAAATCAAAATAATAGAGGATTGTTTGAAATTATATGAAAATTTTTAGATCCTTTATATATGTTATGAAGGATGGTTTGGATGAAAGTTCATAAAAAAATCATTTCAAAAAGATATTGTATGTAACTTTTAGAAATGCAAGTTTCGGTAAAAAAATCATAATATATTTTACACAAGTTATTACTAGTTTCGGTCAATAAATAAAAAAAAATCGAGGACTGTTTGAATTGCTCTAAAACTCTTCAGATCCTTTCTTTATGTTACGAGGGATGGTATGGTTGGAAGTCCATGCAAAAAATCATCTCAAAATTAGATTCTATGAAACTTTTCGAAATACAAGTTTCGGTCAATAAATCATAATATATTATACACAAGTTTGTACTAGTTTCGGTCAAAAAATCAAAATAAATCGAAGATTGTTTGAAATGCTCTAAAACTTTTCAGACCCTCTCTATATGTTACGAGGGATGGTTTGGATGGAAGTCCATGAAAAAAATCATATCAAAATTAGATTCTATGCAATTTTTTGAAATGCAAGTTTCGGTCAAAAAATCATAATATATTATACATAAGTTTTTACTAGTTTCGGTAAAAAAATCAAAATAAACCGAGGACTGTTTGAAATGATATTAAACTTTTAAGATCCTTTATATAAGTTATGAAGGATGGTTTGGATGGAAGTCCATGAAAAAAATAATCTCAAAAAGATATTCTATGCAACTTTTCGAAATGCAAGTTTCGTTCAAAAAAATCATAATATATTGTAAACAAGTTTGTACTAGTTTTGGTCAAAAAAATAAAAATAATTCGAGGACAGTTTGAAAACCTATGAAACTTATCAGATCATTGTTATATGTAACGAGGGATGGTTTGGATGGAAGTCCAGGCAAAAAAACATCTCAAAATTAGATTTTGTGCAACTTTTTAAAATGCAAGTTTCGGTTAAAAAATCATAATATATTATACAAAAGTTTGTACTAGTTTCGGTCAAAAAATCAAAATAAATCGAGGACTGTTTTAAATGATATTAAACTTTTAAGATCCTTTATATAAGTTATGAATGATGGTTTGGATGGAAGTCCATGAAAAAAATAATCTCAAAAAGATATTCTATGCAACTTTTCGAAATGCAAGTTTCGGTAAAAAAAATCATAATATATTGTAAACAAGTTTGTACTAGTTTTGGTCAAAAAAATAAAAATAAATCGAGGGCTATTTGAAAACCTATGAAACTTATCAGATCATTGTTATATGTTACGAGGGATGGTTTGGATGGAAGTCCATGGAAAAAATCATCTCAAAATTAGATTCTGTGCAACTTTTCAAAATGCAAGTTTCGATCAAAAAATCATAATATATTATACACAAGTTTGTACTAGTTTCGGTCAAAAAATCAAAATAAATCGAGGACTGTTTGAAATGCACTAAAACTTTTCAGACCCTTTCTATATGTTACGAGGGATGGTTTGGATGGAAGTCAATGCAAAAAATCATTTCAAACTTAGATTCTATGCAACTTTTCGAAATGCAAGTTTCAGTCAAAAATTCATAATATATTATACATAAGTTTTTACTAGTTTTGGTAAAATAAATCAAAATAAATAGAGGATTGTTTGAAATTATATGAAACTTTTCAGATCCTTTATATATATTATGAAGGATGGTTTGGATGAAAGTCCATAAAAAAATCATATAAAAAAGATATTGTATGTAACTTTTAGAAATGCAAGTTTCGGTAAAAAAATCATAATATATTTTACACAAGTTATTACTAGTTTCGGTCAATAAATCAAAATAAATCGAGGACTGTTTGAATTGTTCTGAAACTTTTCAGATCCTTTCTATATGTTACAAGGGATGGTATGGTTGGAAGTCCATGCAAAAAATCATCTCAAAATTAGATTCTTTGCAACTTTTCGAAATACAAGTTTCTGTCAAAAAATCATAATATATTATACACAAGTTTGTACTAGTTTCGGTCAAAAAATCAAAATAAATCGAGGATTGTTTGAAATTCTCTTAAACTTTTTAGACCCTCTCTATATGTTACGAGGGATGGTTTGGATGGAAGTCCATGAAAAAAATCATATCAAAATTAGATTCTATGCAATTTTTCGAAATGCAAGTTTCGGTCAAAAATTCATCGTATATTATACATAAGTTTTTACTAGTTTCGGTAAAAAAAATCAAAATAAATTGAGGACTGTTTGAAATGATATTAAACTATTAAGATCCTTTATATAGGTTATGAAGGATGGTTTGGATGGAAGTCCATGAAAAAAATAATCTCAAAAAGATATTCTATGCAACTTTTCGAAATGCAAGTTTCGGTCAAAAAAATCATAATATATTGTAAACAAGTTGTACTAGTTTTGGTCAAAAAAATAAAAATAATTCGAGGACAGTTTGAAAACCTATGAAACTTATCAGATCATTGTTGTATGTTACGAGGGATGGTTTGGATGGAAGTCCAGGCAAAAAAACATCTCAAAATTAGATTTTGTGCAACTTTTCAAAATGCATGTTTCGGTTAAAAAATCATAATATATTATACAAAAGTTTGTACTAGTTTCGGTCAAAAAATCAAAATAAATCGAGGACTGTTTGAAATGATATTAAACTTTTAAGATCCTTTATATAAGTTATGAAGGGTGGTTTGGATGGAAGTCCATGAAAAAAGTAATCTCAAAAAGATATTCTATGCAACTTTTCGAAATGCAAGTTTCGGTCAAAAAAATCATAATATATTGTAAACAAGTTTGTACTAGTTTTGGTCAAGCAAACCAACTTGGTAGAAGCGCTCGACGTCGAGCAGAATCAAGAATAGTGGTCTCTGTCGACCAAAAGCGTACCGACCAAGAAAAAGTTCTCCAACGGCTAGTTTTGACCTTTACCTATTTTTACAGATTCCTCTATCCGCGCCCCACAATATAGACCAATAATCTTCCACTTAGCCCCTTATATAAACCCTCTCATTTGAGAGGGTTAGGTATTCAATTCTCTGACCTTAATTCTCGTACTTGCTCACTCTTTGCTCGGTTACTTACTTTAGCATCGGAGTGCCTTGCAGGTACACCCCCTTTCTCTCCTCACAGACCGTCTTTCAACAACTCTCAAAGCCAGCCGTATCGGATCCTGATCTCCAAGTACGATCAGGTGGCGCCGTCTGTGGGAAACTGATTTCCCCGTTCTTCTCTCAAAATCTTCAAAAAACCAAAGTTTTACCAAGATCCATGGCTGCTCGGGACAACCAAGAAAACCGATCAAACGACGACATGATTCTCACGCAACGTGAGAGCAACATTCATCCTCCTCCGCATGAGGAAACTGTGCAAGATCACCCAGACGGGAAGACAACATCGCCTTCGCCCGATCGCGATCAACCTCTGGAGAGTCGCCCGAAAACTCTCTTTCCCTCGACTCCTTCAGGATCAGATTTCGCCGCATTGGCTGAAATCCTAAATCAGACAAACCTGCTGCTCCTCGCCCATGGCGAGAAAATCGCCCGTATCGAAAATAATTCTCGTCGACCACCGTCTCCCGCGAGACCCCAAAGAAGGCGCACTCCCTCTCCTGCCAGGAGAATGAGGAAAGGACACGCCGACAAATCAACGGGCAACAAACGTCCTCGCTAGTCCTCTCCACGATCTTCTCCTCCAAGAAAATCAAGAAGGAGCAGATCAAGATCTGCATCTCCCCGGCGAACGAAGAAACACGCTCACAGATCTCCTTCGTTCAACTCCAGTGACGACGAAGACGCTCGGGATCCCCTCTCGTCAGAAATCATGGCGGCTAAACTTCCAAGAGGTTTAGAGAAACCCCCACCGCTAGGCTCGTACGACAGAACCACAGATCCAGACGAGCATATCGAGAATATCGATGCGCTGCTCGATTACCGAGGAGTACGAGGAGCAGTCAAATGTCGCCTCTTTCCTAAAACGCTGAGGAAAGGAGCGATGACATGGTGTAAAAGCCTCGAGGATGAGTCCATCACATCCTGGAAACAACTTGGACGCACGTTCTCCAGGCACTTCACCGCCTCAAGGCGGCACCCAAAGACAGAAGCCTCGCTCGAAGCGATCATCCAGGGGAAAGAAGAACCTTTACGAACTTACATCGAAAGGTTCAATAAAGAGGCGGTCCAAGTATCCACAACCGACGACATGAAGAAGTATTTGTTGGAACGAGGAATGCGCCCGTCAACAGATTTTCACCGGGCAGTCGGCATTGAGACCCCTGCCACCCTCGACGCATTCTTACTGAAAGATAAGGCCTATATCCAGTATGAGGAAAAACAAGCAGCCATCTCGGTAAGAGACGCTCGACGTCATGAAGATGCGAAGCCCCACCGAGTCGATGAACCCTCGACATCTCGTCGGGGAGGAGGCAAAAGAAAGGACCATCGCTCCCATGAACCGCGGGAGCACAGAGGACCCGTCGGTCGATTCCACAAATACACACCTCTCCTGGATTCCAGGGAGAAAATCTTGTCCGAGTGTGCCAGCTCGGAGTTCAGGCAAGCAGGGGTACATTTCCCAAAGCAGCAACCCAGCAAACCGGGCACGGACAAAACGAAATATTGCAGATTCCACAAGAGTCATGGCCACAAAACAGAAGACTGCATCTATCTCAAGGATGCGATCGAAATTCTTATCAAGGACGGGCACCTTAAGCAGTTCACAAAATCCAGAGACACTCCTCGACAAGAAGCGCAGGAGACTCAAAAGGTCGAGAAGGCTATACCCATCCCTGCAGATGCGAACATGCAGGTTTCCCTGAGCATCTATCGCCCGGAAGATTTCTTCCTACCTGATCACACCGAGAGTCCAGGGTACCTCTCCTCCCATAGTCCATGGGAAACCTTTCCATCCGCAATGGTCATCTCGGGAGGAGGATTCAACAAAATCACGGTCGGCTCCGTGAAACGAAAATTCGACCAACTGATTGCAAAGGGGCCCGCGCAAAATGCAACCCTGGACCCACCAAGAGAAGGCTCGGTACCCCTTGCCTTTTACCGAGATGAACTCCTAGGAGGAGCGCCCAACGCCAGCATTCCTTTGCTCATCCGGACGCGTATGGCGAATTTTGATGTGAGGAGAATCGTGGTGGACCAGGGCAGTTCCTGTGACATTATGTACTCCCAACTGTTTTCAGATCCTTTATATATGTTATGAGGAAGGTTTGGATGGAAGTCCATAAAAAAATCATCTCAAAAAGATATTGTATGCAACTTTTAGAAATGCAAGTTTCGTTCAAATAATCATAATATATTGTACACAAGTTATTACTAGTTTCGATCAATAAATAAAAATAAATTTAGGACTGTTTGAATTGCTCTGAAACTTTTCAGATCCTTTATATATGTTACGAGGTATGGTTTGGATGGAACTCCATGCAAAAACTCATCTCAAAATTAGATTCTATGCAACTTTTTTAAATACAAGTTTCGGTAAAAAAATCATAATATATTATACACAAGTTTGTACTAGTTTCGACAAAAAATTAAAATAAATCGAGGACTGTTTGAAATCCTCTAAAATGTTTCAGACCCTTTCTATATGTTACGAGGGGTGGTTTGGATGGAAGTACATGCAACAAATCATATCAAAATTAGATCATATGCAACTTTTTGAAATGCAAGTTTCGGCCAAAAAATCATAATATATTATACATAAGTTTTTACTAGTTTCGGTAAAAAAATCAAAATAAATTAAGGACTGTTTGAAATGATATGAAACTTTTCAGATCCTTTATATATGTTATAAAGGATGGTTTGGATGGAAGTCCATGAAAAAAATCACCTCAAAAAGATATTCTATGCAACTTTTCGAAATGCAAGTTTCGGTCAAAAAATCATAATATATTGTACACAAATTTGTACTAGTTTCGGTCAAAAAAATAAAAATAAATAGAGGACTGTTTGAAAACCTATGAAACTTATTAGATCATTGTTATATGTTACGAGGGATGGTTTGGATGGAAGTCCATGCAAAAAATCATATCAAAATTAAATTCTGTGCAACTTTTCAAAATGCAAGTTTCGGTCAAAAAATCATATTATATTATACACAAGTTTGTACTAGTTTCGGTCAAAAAATAAAAATAAATCTAGGACTGTTTGAAATGCACTAAAACTTTTCAGACCCTTTCTATATGTTACGAGGGATGGTTTGGATGGAAGTCAATGCAAAAAATCATTTCAAAATTAGATTCTATGCAACTTTTCGAAATGCAAGTTTCAATAAAAAAATCATAATATATTATACATAAGTTTTTACTAGTTTCGGTAAAAAAATCAAAATAAATAGAGGATTGTTTGAAAATATATGAAACTTTTCAGATCCTTTATATATGTTATGAAAGATGGTTTGGATGGAAGTCCATAAAAAAATCATCTCAAAAAGATATTGTATGTAAGTTTTAGAAATGCAAGTTTCGGTCAATAAATCAAAATAAATCAAGGACTGTTTGAATTGCTCTGAAACTTTTCAGATCCTTTCTATATGTTACGAGGGATGGTATGGTTGGAAGTCAATGCAAAAAATCATCTCAGAATTAGAATCTATGCAACTTTTTGAAATACAAGTTTCGGTCAAAAAATCATAATATATTATACACAAGTTTGTACTAGTTTCGATCAAAAAATCAAAATAAATCGAGGACTATTTGAAATGCTCTAAAACTTTTCAGACACTTTCTATATGTTACGAGGGATGGTTTGGATGGAAGTCCATGCAAAAAATCACTTCAAAATGAGATTCTATGCAACTTTTCGAAATGCAAGTTTCGGTCAAAAAAATCATAATATATTATACATAAGTTTTTACTAGTTACGGTAAAAAAATCAAAATAAATAGAGGACTGTTTGAAATTATATGAAACTTTTTAGATCCTTTATATATGTTTTGAAGGATGGTTTGGATGGAAGTCCATAAAAAAAGTCATCTCAAAAAGATATTGTATGCAACTTTTAGAAATGCACGTTTCGGTCAAATACTCAAAAAATATGGTACACAAGTTATTACTAGTTTCGGTCAATAAATAAAAATAAATCGAGGACTGTTTAAATTGCTCTGAAACTTTTCACATCCTTTATATATGTTACGAGGGATGGTTTGGATGGAACTCCATGCAAAAAATCATCTCAAAATTTGATTCTATGCAACTTTTCGAAATGCATGTTTTGGTCAAAAAATCATTATATATTATATACAAGTTTATACTAGTTTCGGTCAAAAAATCAAAATAAATCGAAGACTGTTTGAAATACTCTAAAACTTTTCAGACCCTTTCTATATGTTACGAGGGATGGTTTGGATGGAAGTTCATGCAAAAAATCATATCAAAATTAGATTATATGCAACTTTTCGAAATGCAAGTTTCGGTAAAAAAATCATAATATATTATACATAAGTTTTTACTAGTTTCGGTATAAAAAATCAAAATAAATCGAGGTCTATTTGAAATGATATGAAACTTTTCAGATCCTTTATATATGTTACGAAGGATGGTTTGGATGTAAGTATATGAAAAAAATCGTCTCAAATAGATATTTTATGCATCTTTTTGAAATACAAGTTTCGGTCAAAAATCATAATATATTGTACTAGTGTCGGTCAAAAATATAAAAATAAATCGAGGACTATTTGAAAACCTATGAAACTTATCAGATCATTGTTATATGTTACGAGGGATGGTTTGGATGGAAGTCCATGCAAAAAATCATCTCAAAATTCGATTCTGTGCAACTTTTCAAAATGCAAGTTTCGGTTAAAAAATCATAATATATTATAGAGAAGTTTGTACTAGTTTCAGTCAAAAAATCAAAATAAATCGAGGACTGTTTGAAATGCACTAAAACTTTTCAGACCCTTTCTATATATTACGAGGGATGGTTTGGATGGAAGTCCATGCAAAAAATCAATTCAATATGAGATTCTATGCAACTTTTCGAAATGCAAGTTTCGGTCAAAAAATCATAATATATTATACATAAGTTTTTACTAGTTTCGGTAAACAAATCAAAATAAATAGAGGACTGTTTGAAATGATATGAAACTTTTCAGATCCTTTATATATGTTATGAAGGATGGTTTGGATGGAATTCCATAAAAAAATCATCTCAAAAAGATATTGTATGCAACTTTTCGAAATGCAAGTTTCGGTCAAATAATCATAATATATTATACACAAGTTATTCTAGTTTCGGTCAATAAATAAAAATAAATCGAGGACTGTTTGAAATGCTCTGAAACTTTTCAGATCCTTTCTATATGTTACGAGGGATTGTTTGGATGGAAGTCCATGCAAAATTTCATCTCAAAATTAGATTCAATGCAACTTTTTGAAATACAAGTTTCGGTCAAAAAATCATAATATATTATACACAAGTTTGTACTAGTTTCGGTCAAAAAATCAAAATAAATCGAGGACTGTTTGAAATGCTCTAAAACGTTTCAGACCCTTTATAAATGTTACGAGGGATGGTGTGGATGGAAGTCCATGCAAAAAATCATATCAATATTAGATTCTATGCAACTTTTCGAAATGCAAGTTTCGGTCAAAAAATCATAATATATTATACATAAGTTTTTATAAGTTTCGATAAAAAAAATCAAACTAAATCGAGGACTGTTTGAAATGATATGAAACTTTTCAGATCCTTGATATATGTTATGGAGGATGGTTTGGATGGAAGTCCATGAAAAAAATCATCTCAAAAATATATTTTATGCATCTCTTTGAAATTCAAGTTTCGGTCAAAAAGTCATAATATATTGTACACAGGTTTGTACTAGTTTCGGTCAAAAAAATAAAAATAAATCGAGGAATGTTTGAAAACCTTTGAAACTTATCACATCATTATTATCTGTTACGAGGGATGGTTGGATTGAAGTCCATGCAAAAAATCATATCAAAATTAAATTCTATGCAACTTTTCGAAATGAAAGTTTCGGTCAAAAAATCATTATATATTATACAAGTTTGTACTAGTTTCGGTCAAAAAATCAAAATAAATCGAGGACTGTTTGAAATGCTCTAAAACTTTTCAGACCCTTTCTATATGTTACGAGGGATGGTTTGGATGGAAGTCCATGCAAAAAAACATATCAAAATTAGATTCTATGCAAATTTTCGAAATGCAAGTTTCGGTCAAAAAAATCATAATATATTATACATAAGTTTTTACTAGTTACGGTAAAAAAATCAAAATAAATAGAGGACTGTTTGAAATTATATGAAACTTTTCAGATCCTTGATATATGTTATGGAGGATGGTTTGGATGGAAGTCCATGAAAAAAATCATCTCAAAAATATATTTTATGCATCTTTTCGAAATGCAAGTTTCGGTCAAAAAGTCATATGTATTGTACACAGGTTTGTACTAGTTTCGGTCAAAAATATAAAAATAAATCGAGGAATGTATGAAAACCTTTGAAACTTATCACATCAGTATTATCTGTTAAAAGGGATGGTTGGATGGAAGTCCATGCAAAAAATCATATCAAAATTAAATTCTATGCAACTTTTCGAAATGAAAGTTTCGGTAAAAACATCATTATATATTATACACAAGTTTGTACTAGTTTCGGTCAAAAAATCAAAATAAATCGAGGACTGTTTGAAATGCTCTAAAACTTTTCAGACCCTTTCTATATGTTACGAGGGATGGTTTGGATGGAAGTCCATGCAAAAAAAAATCATATCAAAATTAGATTCTATGCAACCTTTTGAAATGCAAGTTTCGGTCAAAAAATCATAATATATTATACATAAGTTTTTACTAGTTTCGGTAAAAAAAATCAAAATAAATCGAGGACTGTTTGAAATGATGTGAAACTTTTCAGATCCTTTATATATGTTATGAAGGATGGTTTGGATGGAAGTCCATAAAAAAAATCATCTCAAAAAGATATTTTATACAACTTTTCGAAATGCAAGTTTCGGCCATAAAATCATAATATATTATACACAAGTTATTACTAGTTTCGGTCAAAAAAACAAAATAAATCGAGGACTGTTTGAAATGCTCTGAAACTTTTCAGATCCTTTCTATATGTTACGAGAGATGGTTTGGATGGAAGTCCATGCAAAAATTCATATCAAAATTAGATTCAATGCAACTTTTTAAAATACAAGTTTCGGTAAAAAAATCATAATATATTATACACAACTTTGTACTAGTTTCGGTCAAAAAATCAAAATAAATCGAGGACTATTTGAAATGCTCTAAAACTTTTCAGACCCATTCTAAATGTTACGAGGGATGGTTTGGATGGAAGTCCATGCAAAAAATCATATCAAAGTTAGATTCTATGCAACTTTTCGAAATGCAAGTTTCGGTCAAAGAATCATAATATATTATACAAAAGTTTTTACTAGTTTCGGTAAAAAAAATCAAACTAAATCGAGGACTGTTTGAAATGATATGAAACTTTTCAGATCCATGATATATGTTATGGAGGATGGTTTGAATGGAAGTCCATGAAAAAAATCATCTCAAAAAGATATTTTATGCAACTTTTCGAAATGCAAGTTTCAGTCAAAAAGTCATAATATATTGTACACAAGTTTGTACTAGTTTCGGTCAAAAAAATAAAAATAAAACGAGGACTGTTTGAAAACCTTTGAAACTTATCAAATCATTGTTATCTGTTACGAGGGATGGTTTGGATGGAAGTCCGTGCAAAAAATAATCTCAAAATTAGATTCTATGCAACTTTTCGAAATGCAAGTTTCAGTCAAAAAATAATTATATATTATACAAAAGTTTGTACTAATTTCGGTCAAAATATCAAAATAAATTGAGGACTGTTTGAAATGCTCTAAAAATTTTCAGACCCTTACTATATGTTACGAGGGATGGTTTGGATGGAAGTCCATGCAAAAAATCATATCAAAATTAGATTCTATGCAAATTTTCGAAATGCAAGTTTCGGTCAAAAAAATCATAATATATTATACATAAGTTTTTACTAGTTACAGTAAAAAAATCAAGATAAATAGAGGACTGTTTGAAATTATATGAAAGTTTTCAGATCCTTGATATATGTTATGGAGGATGGTTTGGATGGAAGTCCATGAAAAAAATCATCTCAAAAATATATTTTATGCATCTTTTCGAAATGCACGTTTCGGTCAAAAAGTCATAATATATTGTACACAGGTTTGTACTAGTTTCGGTCAAAAAAATAAAAATAAATCGAGGAATGTTTGAAAACCTTTGAAACTTATCACATCATTATTATCTGTTACGAGGGATGGTTGGATGGAAGTCCATGCAAAAAATCATATCAAAATTAAATTCTATGCAACTTTTCGAAATGCAAGTTTCGGTCAAAAAATCATTATATATTATACACAAGTTTGTACTAGTTTCGGTCAAAAAATCAAAATAAATCGAGGACTGTTTGAAATGCTCTAAAACATTTCAGACCCATTCTAAATGTTACGAGGGATGGTTTGGATGGAAGTCCATGCAAAAAATCATATCAAAATTAGATTCTATGAAACTTTTTGAAATGCAAGTTTCGGTCAAAGAATCATATTATATTATACAAAAGTTTTTACTAGTTTTGGTAAAAAAAATCAAACAAAATCGAGGACTGTTTGAAATGATATGAAACTTTTCAGATCCATGATATATGTTATGGAGGATGGTTTGGATGGAAGTCCATGAAAAAATCATCTCAAAAAGATATTTTACGCAACTTTTAGAAATGCAAGTTTCGGTCAAAAAGTCATAATATATTGTACACAAGTTTGTACTAGTTTCGGTCAAAAAAATAAAAATAAATCGAGGACTGTTTGAAAACCTTTGAAACTTATCAAATCATTGTTATCTGTTACGAGGGATGGTTTGGATGGAAGTCCGTGCAAAAAATAATCTCAAAATTAGATTCTCTGCAACTTTTCGAAATGCAAGTTTCAGTCAAAAAATAATTATATATTATACAAAAGTTTGTACTAATTTCGGTCAAAAAATCAAAATAAATCGAGGACTGTTTGAAATGCTCTAAAAATTTTCAGACCCTTACTATATGTTACGAGGGATGGTTTGGATGGAATTCCATGCAAAAAATCATATCAAAATTATGTTCTATGCAACTCTTCGAAATGCAAGTTTCGGTCAAAAAATCAAAATATATTATACATATGTTTTTACTAGTTTCGGTAAAAAAAATCAAAATAAATCGAGGACTGTTTGAAATGATATGAAACTTTTCTGATCCTTTATATATGTTATGAAGGATGGTTTGGATGGAAGTCCATGAAAAAAATCATCTCAAAAATATATTTTATGCATCTTTTTGAAATTCAAGTTTCGGTCAAAAAGTCATAATATATTGTACACAGGTTTGTACTAGTTTCGGTCAAAAAAATAAAAATAAATCGAGGAATGTTTGAAAACCTTTGAAACTTATCACATCATTATTATCTGTTACGAGGGATGGTTGGATTGAAGTCCATGCAAAAAATCATATCAAAATTAAATTCTATGCAACTTTTCGAAATGAAAGTTTCGGTCAAAAAATCATTATATATTATACAAGTTTGTACTAGTTTCGGTCAAAAAATCAAAATAAATCGAGGACTGTTTGAAATGCTCTAAAACTTTTCAGACCCTTTCTATATGTTACGAGGGATGGTTTGGATGGAAGTCCATGCAAAAAAACATATCAAAATTAGATTCTATGCAAATTTTCGAAATGCAAGTTTCGGTCAAAAAAATCATAATATATTATACATAAGTTTTTACTAGTTACGGTAAAAAAATCAAAATAAATAGAGGACTGTTTGAAATTATATGAAACTTTTCAGATCCTTGATATATGTTATGGAGGATGGTTTGGATGGAAGTCCATGAAAAAAATCATCTCAAAAATATATTTTATGCATCTTTTCGAAATGCAAGTTTCGGTCAAAAAGTCATAATATATTGTACACAGGTTTGTACTAGTTTCGGTCAAAAAAATAAAAATAAATCGAGGAATGTATGAAAACCTTTGAAACATATCACATCAGTATTATCTGTTAAAAGGGATGGTTGGATGGAAGTCCATGCAAAAAATCATATCAAAATTAAATTCTATGCAACTTTTCGAAATGAAAGTTTCGGTAAAAAAATCATTATATATTATACACAAGTTTGTACTAGTTTCGGTCAAAAAATCAAAATAAATCGAGGACTGTTTGAAATGCTCTAAAACTTTTCAGACCCTTTCTATATGTTACGAGGGATGGTTTGGATGGAAGTCCATGCAAAAAAAAATCATATCAAAATTAGATTCTATGCAACCTTTTGAAATGCAAGTTTCGGTCAAAAAATCATAATATATTATACATAAGTTTTTACTAGTTTCGGTAAAAAAAATCAAAATAAATCGAGGACTGTTTGAAATGATGTGAAACTTTTCAGATCCTTTATATATGTTATGAAGGATGGTTTGGATGGAAGTCCATGAAAAAAATCATCTCAAAAAGATATTTTATACAACTTTTCGAAATGCAAGTTTCGGCCATAAAATCATAATATATTATACACAAGTTATTACTAGTTTCGGTCAATAAAACAAAATAAATCGAGGACTGTTTGAAATGCTCTGAAACTTTTCAGATCCTTTCTATATGTTACGAGAGATGGTTTGGATGGAAGTCCATGCAAAAATTCATATCAAAATTAGATTCAATGCAACTTTTTAAAATACAAGTTTCGGTAAAAAAATCATAATATATTATACACAACTTTGTACTTGTTTCGGTCAAAAAATCAAAATAAATCGAGGACTATTTGAAATGCTCTAAAACTTTTCAGACCCATTCTAAATGTTACGAGGGATGGTTTGGATGGAAGTCCATGCAAAAAATCATATCAAAGTTAGATTCTATGCAACTTTTCGAAATGCAAGTTTCGGTCAAAGAATCATAATATATTATACAAAAGTTTTTACTAGTTTCGGTAAAAAAAATCAAACTAAATCGAGGACTGTTTGAAATGATATGAAACTTTTCAGATCCATGATATATGTTATGGAGGATGGTTTGGATGGAAGTCCATGAAAAAAATCATCTCAAAAAGATATTTTATGCAACTTTTCGAAATGCAAGTTTCAGTCAAAAAGTCATAATATATTGTACACAAGTTTGTACTAGTTTCGGTCAAAAAAATAAAAATAAATCGAGGACTGTTTGAAAACCTTTGAAACTTATCAAATCATTGTTATCTGTTACGAGGGATGGTTTGGATGGAAGTCCGTGCAAAAAATAATCTCAAAATTAGATTCTATGCAACTTTTCGAAATGCAAGTTTCAGTCAAAAAATAATTATATATTATACAAAAGTTTGTACTAATTTCGGTCAAAAAATCAAAATAAATTGAGGACTGTTTGAAATGCTCTAAAAATTTTCAGACCCTTACTATATGTTACGAGGGATGGTTTGGATGGAAGTCCATGCAAAAAATCATATCAAAATTAGATTCTATGCAAATTTTCGAAATGCAAGTTTCGGTCAAAAAAATCATAATATATTATACATAAGTTTTTACTAGTTACAGTAAAAAAATCAAGATAAATAGAGGACTGTTTGAAATTATATGAAAGTTTTCAGATCCTTGATATATGTTATGGAGGATGGTTTGGATGGAAGTCCATGAAAAAAATCATCTCAAAAATATATTTTATGCATCTTTTCGAAATGCACGTTTCGGTCAAAAAGTCATAATATATTGTACACAGGTTTGTACTAGTTTCGGTCAAAAAAATAAAAATAAATCGAGGAATGTTTGAAAACCTTTGAAACTTATCACATCATTATTATCTGTTACGAGGGATGGTTGGATGGAAGTCCATGCAAAAAATCATATCAAAATTAAATTCTATGCAACTTTTCGAAATGCAAGTTTCGGTCAAAAAATCATTATATATTATACACAAGTTTGTACTAGTTTCGGTCAAAAAATCAAAATAAATCGAGGACTGTTTGAAATGCTCTAAAACATTTCAGACCCATTCTAAATGTTACGAGGGATGGTTTGGATGGAAGTCCATGCAAAAAATCATATCAAAATTAGATTCTATGAAACTTTTTGAAATGCAAGTTTCGGTCAAAGAATCATATTATATTATACAAAAGTTTTTACTAGTTTTGGTAAAAAAAATCAAACAAAATCGAGGACTGTTTGAAATGATATGAAACTTTTCAGATCCATGATATATGATATGGAGGATGGTTTGGATGGAAGTCCATGAAAAAATCATCTCAAAAAGATATTTTACGCAACTTTTAGAAATGCATGTTTCGGTCAAAAAGTCATAATATATTGTACACAAGTTTGTACTAGTTTCGGTCAAAAAAATAAAAATAAATCGAGGACTGTTTGAAAACCTTTGAAACTTATCAAATCATTGTTATCTGTTACGAGGGATGGTTTGGATGGAAGTCCGTGCAAAAAATAATCTCAAAATTAGATTCTATGCAACTTTTCGAAATGCAAGTTTCAGTCAAAAAATAATTATATATTATACAAAAGTTTGTACTAATTTCGGTCAAAAAATCAAAATAAATCGAGGACTGTTTGAAATGCTCTAAAAATTTTCAGACCCTTACTATATGTTACGAGGGATGGTTTGGATGGAATTCCATGCAAAAAATCATATCAAAATTATGTTCTATGCAACTCTTCGAAATGCAAGTTTCGGTCAAAAAATCAAAATATATTATACATAAGTTTTTACTAGTTTCGGTAAAAAAAATCAAAATAAATCGAGGACTGTTTGAAATGATATGAAACTTTTCTGATCCTTTATATATGTTATGAAGGATGGTTTGGATGTAAGTCCATGAAAAAAATCATCTCAAATAGATATTCTATGCACCTTTTCGAAATGCAACTTTCGGTCAAAAATCATAATATATTGTACACAAGTTTGAACTAGTTTCGGTCAAAAAAATAAAAATATATCGATGACTGTTTAAAAACCTATGAAACTTATCAGATCATTGTTATATGTTACGAGGGATGATTGGGATGGAAGTCCATGCATAAAATCATCTCAAAATTAGATTCTATGCAACTTTTCAAAATGCAAGTTTCGGTCAAAAAATCATTATATATTATACTCAAGTTTGTACTAGTTTCGGTCAAAAAATCAAAATAAATCGAGGACATTTTAAAATTCTCTAAAACGTTTCATACCCTTTCTATATTTTACGAGGGATGGTTTGGATGGATGTCCATGCCAAAAATCATATCAAAATTAGATTCTATGCAACTTTTCGAAATGCAAGTTTCGGTCAAAAAAATCATTATATATTATACACAAGTTTGTACTAGTTTCGGTCAAAAAATCAAAATAAATCGAGGACTATTTGAAATGCTCTAAAACTTTTCAGACCCATTCTAAATGTTACGAGGGATAGTTTGGATGGAAGTCCATGCAAAAAATCATATCAAAATTAGATTCTATGAAACTTTTCGAAATGCAAGTTTCGGTCAAAGAATCATAATATATTATACAAAAGTTTTTACTAGTTTCAGTAAAAAAAATCAAACTAAATCGAGGACTGTTTGAAATGATATGAAACTTTTCAGATCCATGATATATGTTATGGAGGATGGTTTGGATGGAAGTCCATGAAAAAAATCATCTCAAAAAGATATTTTACGCAACTTTTCGAAATGCAAGTTTCGGTCAAAAAAATCATTATATATTATACACAAGTTTGTACTAGTTTCGGTCAAAAAATCAAAATAAATCGAGGACATTTTGAAATACTCTAAAACGTTTCATACCCTTTCTATATTTTACGAGGGATGGTTTGGATGGATGTCCATTCCAAAAATCATATCAAAATTAGATTCTACGCAACTTTTCGAAATGCAAGTTTCGGTCAAAAAATCATAATATATTATACATAAGTTTTAACTAGTTTCGGTAAAAAAATCAAAATAAATCGAGGACTATTTGAAATGATATGAAACTTTTCAGATCCTTTATATATGTTATGAAGGATGGTTTGGATGGAAGTCCATGAAAAAAATCATCTCAAAAAGATATTTTATGCAACTTTTCAAAATCCAAGTTTCGGTCAAAAAATCATAATATATTATACATAAGTTTTTACTAGTTTCGGTAAAAAAAATTCAAAATAAATCGAGGATGGTTTTAAATGATATGAAGCTTTTAAAATCCTTTATATATGTTACGAGGGATGGTTTGGATGGAAGTCCATGCAAAAATTCATCTATAAATTAGATTTAATGCAACTTTTTGAAATACAAGTTTCGGTCAAAAAATCATAATATATTATACACAAGTTTGTACTAGTTTCGGTCAAAAAATCAAAATAAATCGAGGACTGTTTGAAATTGCTCTAAAACTTTTCAGACCCTTTCTAAATGTTACGAGGGATGGTTTGGATGGAAGTCCATGCAAAAAATCATTTCAAAATTTGATTCTATGCAACTTTTCGAAATGCAAGTTTCGGTCAAAAAATCATAATATATTATACATAAGTTTTTACTAGTTTCGGTAAAAAATATCAAACTAAATCGAGGACTGTTTGAAATGATATGAAACTTTTCAGATCCATGATATATGTTATGGAGGATGGTTTCGATGGAAGTCCATGAAAAAAATCATCTCAAAAAGATATTTTATGAAACTTTTCGAAATGCATGTTTCGGTCAAAAAGTTATAATATATTGTACACAAGTTTGTACTTGTTTCCGTCAAAAAAATAAAAATAAATCGAGGACTGTTTGAAATCATTTGAAACTTATCAAATCATTGTTATCTGTTACGAGGGATGGTTTTGATGGAAGTCCGTGCAAAAAATAATCTCAAAATTAGATTCTATGCAACTTTTCGAAATGCAAGTTTCAGTCAAAAAATAATTATATATTATACAAAAGTTTGTACTAATTTCGGTCAAAAAATCAAAATAAATCGAGGACTGTTTGAAGTGCTCTAAAAATTTTCAGACCCTTACTATATGTTACGAGGGATGGTTTGGATGGAAGTCCATGATAAAAATCATATCAAAATTAGATTCTATGCAACTTTTCGAAATGCAATTTTTGGTCAAAAAATCATAATAACGGTCCTAAGGTAGCGAAATTCCTTGTCGGGTGAGTTCCGACCCGCACGAAAGGCGTAAGGATCTGGGCATTGTCTCGGAGAGAGACTCAGTGAAATAGACATGTCTGTGAAGATGCGGACTACCTGCACCTGGACAGAAAGACCCTATGAAGCTTCAATTTTCCCTGGGATTGGCTTTGGGCTTTTCTTGCGCAGTTTAGGTGGAAGGCAAAGAAGGCCCCCTTCCGGGGGGCTCGAGCCATCAGTGAGATACCACTACATAAGTTTTTACTAGTTTCGGTAAAAAAATCAAAATAAATCGAGGACTATTTGAAATGATATGAAACTTTTCAGATCCTTTATATATGTTATGAAGGATGGTTTGGATGTAAGTCCATGAAAAAAATCATCTCAAATAGATATTCTATGCAACTTTTAGAAATGCATGTTTCGGTCAAAATTAATAATATATTGTACACAAGTTTGAACTAGTTTCGGTCAAAGAAAATAAAAATAAATCGAGGACTGTTTGAAAACCTATGAAACTTATCATATCATTGTTATATGTTACAAGGGATGGTTGGGATGGAAGTCCAAGCAAAACATCCTCTCAAAATTAGATTCTATGCAACTTTTCAAAATGCAAGTTTTGGTCAAAAAATCATTATATATTATACACAAGTTTGTACTAGTTTCGGTCAAAAAATAAAAATAAATCGAGGACTATTTGAAATGGTCTAAAACATTTCAGACCCTTTCTATATTTTACGAGGGATGGTTTAGATGGATGTCCATGCAAAAAATTATATCAAAATTTGATTCTATGCAACTTTTTAAAATATAAGTTTCGGTCAAAAAATCATAATATATTATACATAAGTTTTTACTAGTTTCGGTAAAAAATATCAAACTAAATCGAGGACTATTTGAAATGATATGAAACTTTTCAGATCCATGATATATGTTATGGAGGATGGTTTGGATGGAAGTCCATGAAAAAAATCATCTCAAAAAGATATTTTATGCAACTTTTCGAAATGCAAGTTTCGGTCAAAAAGTCATAATATATTGTACATAAGTTTGTACTAGTTTCGGTAAAAAAAATAAAAATAAATTGAGGTTGTTTGAAAACCTTTGAAACTTATCAAATCATTGTTATCTGTTACGAGGGATGGTTTGGATGGAAGTCCATGCAAAAAATAATCTCAAAATTAGATTCTATGCAACTTTTCGAAATGCAAGTTTTGGTCAAAAAATCATTATATATTATACAAAAGTTTGTACTAGTTTCGGTCAAAAAATTAAAATAAATCGAGGACTGTTTAAAATGCTCTAAAAATTTAGAGACCCTTACTATATGTTACGAGGGATGGTTTGGATGGAAGTCCATGTAAAAAATCATATTAAAATTAGATTCTATGCAACTTTTCGAAATGCAAAGTTTCGGTCAAAAAATCATAATATATTATACATAAGTTTTTACTAGTTTCGTTAAAAAAATCAAAATAAATCGAGGACTGTTTGAAATGATATCAAACTTTTCAGATCCTTTATATATGTTATGGAGGATGGTTGGGATGTAAGTCCATAAAAAAAAATATCTCAAATAGATATTCTATGCAACTTTTCGAAATGCAAGTTTCGGTCAAAAATCATAATATATTGTACACAAGTTTGAACTAGTTTCGGTCAAAAAAAATAAAAATAAATCGAGGATTATTTGAAAACCTATGAAACTTATCAGATCATTGTTATATGTTACGAGGGATGGTTGGGATGGTAGTCCAAGCAAAAAATCATCTCAAAATTAGATTCTATGCAACTTTTCAGAATGCAAGTTTCGGTCAAAAAATCATTATATATTATACAAAAGTTCGTACTAGTTTCGGTCAAAAAATCAAAATAAATCGAGGACTGTTTGAAATGCTCTAAACATTTCCAGACCCTTACTATACGTTACGAGGGATGGTTTGGATGGAAGTCCATGCAAAAAATCATATGAAAATTAGATTCTATGCAACTTTTCGAAATGCAAGTTTCGGTCAAAATATCATAATATATTATACACAAGTTATTACTAGTTTCGGTCAATAAATCAAAATAAATCGAGGAGTGTTTGAAATGCTCTGAAACTTTTCAGATCCTTTCTATATGTTACGAGGAATGGTTTGGATGGAAGTCCACGCAAATATTCATCTCAAAATTAGATTCAATGCAACTTTTTGAAATACAAGTTTCGGTCAAAAAATCATAATATATTATACACAAATTTGTACTAGTTTTGGTCAAAAAATCAAAATAAATCGAGGACTGTTTGAAATGCTCTAAAACTTTTCAGACCCTTTCTAAATGTTAGGAGGGATGGTTTGGATGGAAGTCCATGCAAAAAATCATATCAAATTTATATTCTTTGCAACTTTTTGAAATGCAAGTTTCGGTCAAAGAATCATAATATATTATACAAAAGTTTTTACTAGTTTCGGTAAAAAAAATCAAACTAAATCGAGGACTGTTTGAAATTATATGAAACTTTTCAGATCCATGATATATGTTATGGAGGATGGTTTGGATGGAAGTCCATGAAAAAAATCATCTCAAAAAGATATTTTATGCAATTTTTCGAAATGCAAGTTTCGGTCAATAAGTCATAATATATTATACACAAGTTTGTACTAGTTTCGTTCAAAAAAATAAAAATAAATCGAGGATTGTTTGAAAACCTTTGAAACTTATAAAATCATAATATATTATACACAAGTTATTACTAGTTTTGGTCAATAAATCAAAATAAACCAAGGAGAGTTTGAAATGCTCTGAAACTTTTCAGATCCTTTCTATATGTTACGAGGAATGGTTTGGATGGAAGTCCATGCAAAAATTCATCTCAAAATTAGATTCAATGCAACTTTTTGAAATACAAGTTTCGGTAAAAAAATCATAATATATTATACACAAGTTTGTACTAGTTTCAGTCAAAAAATCAAAATAAATCGCGGACTGTTTGAAATGCTCTAAAACTTTTCAGACCCTTTCTAAATGTTACGAGGGATGGTTTGGATGGAAGTCCATGCAAAAAATCATATCAAAATTAGATTTTATGCAACTTTTCGAAATGCAAGTTTCGGTCAAAAAATCATTATATATTATACAAAAGTTCGTACTAGTTTCGGTCAAAAAATCAAAATAAATCGAGGACTGTTTGAAATGCTCTAAACATTTCCAAACCCTTACTATACGTTACGAGGGATGGTTTGGATGGAAGTCCATGCAAAAAATCATATCAAAATTAGATTCTATGCAACTTTTCGAAAAGCAAGTTTCGGTCAAAAAATCATAATATATTATACATAAGTTTTTACTAGTTTTGGTAAAAAAAGCAAAATAAATCGAGGACTGTTTGAAATGATATAAACTTTTCAGATCCTTTATATATGTTATGAATGATGGTTTGGATGTAAGTCCATGAAAAAAATCATCTCAAATAGATATTCTATGCAACTTTTCGAAATGCAAGTTTCGGTCAAAAATCATAATATATTGTACAAAAGTTTGAACTAGTTTCGGTTAAAAAAATAAAAATAAATCGAGGATTGTTTGAAATCCTATGAAACTTATCAGATCATTGTTATATGTTACGAGGGATGGTTGGGATGATAGTCCAAGCAAAAAATCATCTCAAAATTAGATTCTATGCAACTTTTCAGAATGCAAGTTTCGGTCAAAAAATCATTATATATTATACAAAAGTTCGTACTAGTTTCGGTCAAAAAATTAAAATAAATCGAGGACTGTTTGAAATGCTCTAAACATTTCCAGACCCTTACTATACGTTACGAGGGATGGTTTGGATGGAAGTCCATGCAAAAAATCATATGAAAATTAGATTCTATGCAACTTTTCGAAATCCATGTTTCGGTCAAAAAATCATAATATATTATACATAAGTTTTTACTAGTTTCGGTAAAAAAATCAAAATAAATCGAGGACTGTTTGAAATGATATGAAACTTTTCAGATCCTTTATATATGTTATGAAGGATGGTTTGGATGGAATTCCATGAAAAAAATCATCTCAAAAAGATATTTTATGCAACTTTTTGAAATGCAAGTTTCGGTTAAAATATCATAATATATTATACACAAGTTATTACTAGTTTCGGTCAATAAATCAAAATAAATCGAGGAGTGTTTAAAATGCTCTGAAACTTTTCAGATCCTTTCTATATGTTACGAGGAATGGTTTGGATGGAAGTCCACGCAAATATTCATCTCAAAATTAGATTCAATGCAAATTTTTGAAATACAAGTTTCGGTCAAAAAATCATAATATATTATACACAAATTTGTACTAGTTTCGGTCAAAAAATCATTATATATTATACACAAGTTTGTACTAGTTTCGGTCAAAAAATAAAAATAAATCGAGGACTGTTTGAAATGCTCTAAAAGTTTTCAGACCCTTTCTATATTTTACGAGGGATGGTTTAGATGGATGTCCATGCAAAAAAGCATATCAAAATTAGATGCTATGCAACTTCTCGAAATGCAAGTTTCGGTCAAAAAATCATAATATATTATACATAAGTTTTAACTAGTTTCGGTAAAAAAATCAAAATAAATCGAGGATTGTTTGAAATCCTATGAAACTTATCAGATCATTGTTATATGTTACGAGGGATGGTTGGGATGGAAGTCCAAGCAAAAAATCATCTCAAAATTAGATTCTATTCAACTTTTCAAAATGCAAGTTTCGGTCAAAAAATCATTATATATTATACACAAGTTTGTACTAGTTTCGGTCAAAAAATAAAAATAAATCGAAGACTGTTTGAAATTATATGAAACTTTTCAGATCCATGATATATGTTATGGAGGATGGTTTGGATGGAAGTCCATGAAAAAAATCATCTCAAAAAGATATTCTATGCAACTTTTCGAAATGCATGTTTCGGTCAAAAAGTCATAATATATTGTACACAAGTTTGTACTAGTTTCGGTCAAAAAAATAAAAATAAATCGAGGATTGTTTGAAAACCTTTGAAACTTATAAAATCATAATATATTATACACAAGTTATTACTAGTTTTGGTCAATAAATCAAAATAAACCGAGGACTGTTTGAAATGCTCTGAAACTTTTCAGATCCTTTCTATATGTTACGAGGAATGGTTTGGATGGAAGTCCATGCAAAAATTCATCTCAAAATTAGATTCAATGCAACTTTTTGAAATACAAGTTTCGGTCAAAAAATCATAATATATTATACACAAGTTTGTACTAGTTTCGGTCAAAAAATACAAATAAATCGAGGACTGTTTGAAATGCTCTAAAACTTTTCAGACCCTTTCTAAATGTTACGAGGGATGGTTTGGATGGAAGTCCATGCAAAAAATCATATCAAAATTAGATTCTATGCAACTTTTCGAAAAGCAAGTTTCGGTCAAAAAATCATAATATATTATACATAAGTTTTTACTAGTTTCGGTAAAAAAAGCAAAATAAATCGAGGACTGTTTGAAATGATATAAACTTTTCAGATCCTTTATATATGTTATGAATGATGGTTTGGATGTAAGTCCATGAAAAAAATCATCTCAAATAGATATTCTATGCAACTTTTCGAAATGCAAGTTTCGGTCAAAAATCATAATATATTGTACAAAAGTTTGAACTAGTTTCGGTTAAAAAAATAAAAATAAATCGAGGATTGTTTGAAATCCTATGAAACTTATCAGATCCTTGTTATATGTTACGAGGGATGGTTGGGATGGAAGTCCAAGCAAAAAATCATCTCAAAATTAGATTCTATGCAACTTTTCAAAATGCAAGTTTCGGTCAAAAAATCATTATATATTATACACAAGTTTGTACTAGTTTCGGTCAAAAAATAAAAATAAATCGAGGACCGTTTGAAATGCTCTAAAAGTTTTCAGACCCTTTCTATATTTTACGAGGGATGGTTTAGATGGATGTCCATGCAAAAAAGCATATCAAAATTAGATGCTATGCAACTTCTCGAAATGCAAGTTTCGGTCAAAAAATCATAATATATTATACATAAGTTTTAACAAGTTTCGGTAAAAAAATCAAAATAAATCGAGGACTGTTTGAAATGATATGAAACTTTTCAGATCCTTTATATATGTTATGAAGGATGGTTTGGATTGAATTCCATGAAAAAAATCATCTCAAAAAGATATTTTATGCAACTTTTCGAAATGCAAGTTTCGGTCAAAAAATCATAATATATTATACACAAGTTATTACTAGTTTCGGTCAATAAATCAAAATAAATCGAGGAATGTTTAAAATGCTCTGAAACTTTTCAGATCCTTTCTATATGTTACGAGGAATGGTTTGGATGGAAGTCCACGCAAAAATTCATCTCAAAATTAGATTCAATGCAAATTTTTGAAATACATGTTTCGGTCAAAAAATCATAATATATTATACACAAGTTTGTACTAGTTTCAGTCAAAAAATCAAAATAAATCGAGGACTGTTTGAAATGCTCTAAAACTTTTCAGACCCTTTCTAAATGTTACGAGGGATGGTTTGGATGGAAGTCTATGCAAAAAATCATATCAAAATTAGATTCTATGCAACCTTTCGAAATGCAAGTTTCGGTCAAAGAATCATAATATATTATACAAAAGTTTTTACTAGTTTCGGTAAAAAAAATCAAACTAAATCGAGGTCTGTTTGAAATTATATGAAACTATACAGATCCATGATATATGTTATGGAGGATTGTTTGGATGGAAGTCCATGAAAAAAATCATCTCAAAAAGATATTCTATGCAACTTTTCGAAATGCAAGTTTCGGTCAAAAAGTCATAATATATTGTACACAAGTTTGTACTAGTTTCGGTCAAAAAAATAAAAATAAATTGAGGATTGTTTGAAAACCTTTGAAACTTATCAAATCATTGTTATCTGTTACGAGGGATGGTTTGGATGGAAGTCCATGCAATAAATAATCTCAAAATTAGATTCTATGCAACTTTTCGAAGTTTCGGTCAAAAAATCATTATATGTTATACAAAAGTTCGTACTAGTTTCGGTCAAAAAATCAAAATAAATCGTGGACTGTTTGAAATGCTCTAAACATTTCCAGACCCTTACTATACGTTACGAGGGATGGTTTGGATGGAAGTCCATGCAAAAAATCATATGAAAATTAGATTCTATGCAACTTTTAGAAATTCAAGTTTCTGTCAAAAAATCATAATATATTATACATAACTTTTTACTAGTTTCGGTAAAAAAATCAAAATAAATCGAGGACTGTTTAAAATGATATGAAACTTTTCAGATCCTTTATATATGTTATGAAGGATGGTTTGGATGGAATTCCATGAAAAAAATCATCTCAAAAAGATATTTTGTGCAACTTTTCGAAATGCAAGTTTCGGTAAAAAAATCATAATATATTATACACAAGTTATTACTAGTTTCGGTCAATAAATCAAAATAAATCGAGGAGTGTTTAAAATGCTCTGAAACTTTTCAGATCCTTCCTATATGTTACGAGGAATGGTTTGGATGGAAGTCCACGCAAATATTCATCTCAAAATTAGATTCAATGCAAATTTTTGAAATACAAGTTTCGGTCAAAAAATTATAATATATCATACACAAGTTTGTACTAGTTTCGGTCAAAAAATCAAAATAAATCGAGGACTGTTTGAAATGCTCTAAAACTTTTCAGACCCTTTCTAAATGTTACGAGGGATGGTTTGGATGGAAGTCTATGCAAAAAATCATATCAAAATTAGATTCTATGCAACCTTTCGAAATGCAAGTTTCGGTCAAAGAATCATAATATATTATACAAAAGTTTTTACTAGTTTCGGTAAAAAAAATCAAACTAAATCGAGGACTGTTTGAAATTATATGAAACTTTTCAGATCCATGATATATGTTATGGAGGATGGTTTGGATGGAAGTCCATGAAAAAAATCATCTCAAAAAGATATTCTATGCAACTTTTCGAAATGCATGTTTCGGTCAAAAATTCATAATATATTGTACACAAGTTTGTACTAGTTTCGGTCAAAAAAATAAAAATAAATTGAGGATTGTTTGAAAACCTTTGAAACTTATCAAATCATTGTTATCTGTTACGAGGGATGGTTTGGATGGAAGTCCATGCAAAAAATAATCTCAAAATTAGATTCTATGCAACTTTTTGAAATGCAAGTTTCGGTCAAAAAATCATTATATATTATACAAAAGTTCATACTATTTTCGGTCAAAAAATCAAAATAAATCGAGGACTGTTTGAAATGCTCTAAACATTTCCAGACCCTTACTATACGTTACGAGGGATGGTTTGGATGGAAGTCCATGCAAAAAATCATATGAAAATTAGATTCTATGCAACTTTTCGAAATTCAAGTTTCGGTCAAAAAATCATAATATATTATACATAAGTTTTTACTAGTTTCGGTAAAAAAAGCAAAATAAATCGAGGACTGTTTGAAATGATATGAAACTTTTCAGATCCTTTATATATGTTATGAAGGATGGTTTGGATGGAATTCCATGAAAAAAATCATCTCAAATAGATATTCTATGCAACTTTTCGAAATGCAAGTTTCGGTCAAAAAATCATAATATATTGTACAAAAGTTTGAACTAGTTTCGGTCAATAAATCAAAATAAATCGAGGAGTGTTTAAAATGCTCTGAAACTTTTCAGATCCTTTCTATATGTTACGAGGAATGGTTTGGATGGACGTCCACGCAAATATTCATCTCAAAATTAGATTCAATGCAAATTTTTGAAATACAAGTTTCGGTCAAAAAATCATAATATATCATACACAAGTTTGTACTAGTTTCGGTCAAAAAATCAAAATAAATCGAGGACTGTTTGAAATGCTCTAAAACTTTTCAGACCCTTTCTAAATGTTACGAGGGATGGTTTGGATGGAAGTCTATGCAAAAAATCATATCAAAATTAGATTCTATGCAACCTTTCGAAATGCAAGTTTCGGTCAAAGAATCATAATATATTATACAAAAGTTTTTACTAGTTTCGGTAAAAAAAATCAAACTAAATCGAGGACTGTTTGAAATTATATGAAACTTTTCAGATCCATGATATATGTTATGGAGGATGGTTTGGATGGAAGTCCATGAAAAAAATCATCTCAAAAAGATATTATATGCAACTTTTCGAAATGCAAGTTTGGGTCAAAAAGTCATAATATATTGTACACAAGTTTGTACTAGTTTCGGTCAAAAAAATAAAAATAAATTGAGGATTGTTTGAAAACCTTTGAAACTTATCAAATCATTGTTATCTGTTACGAGGGATGGTTTGGATGGAAGTTCATGCAAAAAATAATCTCAAAATTAGATTCTATGCAACTTTTTGAAATGCAAGTTTCGGTCAAAAAATCATTATATATTATACAAAAGTTCGTACTAGTTTCGGTCAAAAAATCAAAATAAATCGAGGACAGTTTGAAATGCTCTAAACATTTCCAGACCCTTACTATACGTTACGAGGGATGGTTTGGATGGAAGTCCATGCAAAAAATCATATGAAAATTAGATTCTATGCAACTTTTCGAAATTCAAGTTTCGGTCAAAAAATCATAATATATTATACATAACTTTTTACTAGTTTCAGTAAAAAAATCAAAATAAATCGAGGACTGTTTGAAATGATATGAAACTTTTCAGATCCTTTATATATTTTATGAAGGATGGTTTGGATGGAATTCCATGAAAAAAATCATCTCAAAAATATATTTTATGCAACTTTACGAAATGCAAGTTTCGGTCAAAAAATCATAATATATTATACACAAGTTATTACTAGTTTCGGTCAATAAATCAAAATAAATCGAAGAGTGTTTAAAATGCTCTAAAACTTTTCAGATCCTTTCTATATGTTACGAGGAATGGTTTGGATGGAAGTCCACGCAAATATTCATCTCAAAATTAGATTCAATGCAACTTTTTGAAATACAAGTTTCGGTCAAAAAATCATAATATATTATACACAAGTTTGTACTAGTTTTGGTCAAAAAATCAAAATAAATCGAGGACTGTTTGAAATGCTCTAAAACTTTTCAAACCCTTTCTAAATGTTACGAGGGATGGTTTGGATGGAAGTCCATGCAAAAAATCATATCAAATTTAGATTCTATGCAACTTTTCGAAATGCAAGTTTCGGTCAAAGAATCATAATATATTATACAAAAGTTTTTACTAGTTTCAGTAAAAATAATCAAACTAAATCGAGGACTGTTTGAAATTATATGAAACTTTTCAGATCCATGATATATGTTATGGAGGATGGTTTGGATGGAAGTCCATGAAAAAAATTATCTCAAAAAGATATTTTATGCAACTTTTCGAAATGCAAGTTTCGGTCAAAAAGTCATAATATATTGTACACAAGTTTGTACTAGTTTCAGTCAAAAAAATAAAAATAAATCGAGGATTGTTTGAAAACCTTTGAAACTTATAAAATCATAATATATTATACACAAGTTATTACTAGTTTTGGTCAATAAATCAAAATAAACCGAGGACTGTTTGAAATGCTCTGAAACTTTTCAGATCCTTTCTATATGTTACGAGGAATGGTTTGGATGGAAGTCCATGCAAAAATTCATCTCAAAATTAGATTCAATGCAACTTTTTGAAATACAAGTTTCGGTCAAAAAATCATAATATATTATACACAAGTTTGTACAAGTTTCGGTCAAAAAATACAAATAAATTGAGGACTGTTTGAAATGCTCTAAAACTTTTCAGACCATTTCTAAATGTTACGAGGGATGGTTTGGATGGAAGTCCATGCAAAAAATCATATCAAAATTAGATTTTATGCAACTTTTCGAAATGCAAGTTTCGGTCCAAAAATCATAATATATTATACAAAAGTTCGTACTAGTTTCGGTCAAAAAATCAAAATAAATCGAGGACTGTTTGAAATGCTCTAAACATTTCCAGACCCTTACTATACGTTACGAGGGATGGTTTGGATGGAAGTCCATGAAAAAAATCATATCAAAATTAGATTCTATGCAACTTTTCGAAATGCAAGTGTCGGTCAAAAAAATCATAATATATTATACATAAGTTTTTACTAGTTTCGGTAAAAAAAATCAAAATAAATCGAGGACTGTTTAAAATGATATGAAACTTTTCAGATCCTTTATATATGTTGTGAAGGATGGTTTGGATGGAAGTCCATGAAAAAAATCATCTCAAAAAGATATTGTGTGCAACTTTTAGAAATGCAAGTTTCGGTCAAAAAATCATAATATATTATACACAATTTATTACTAGTTTCGGTCAATAAATCAAAATAAATCGAGGACTGTTTGAAATGTCTGAAACTTTTCAGATCCTATCTTTATGTTACGAGGGATGGTTTGGATGGAAGTCCATGCAAAAATTCATCTCATAATTAGATTCTATGCAACTTTTTGAAATACTAGTTTCGGTCAAAAAATCATAATATATTATACACAAGTTTGTACTAGTTTCGGTCAAAAAATCAAAATAAATCGAGGACTGTTTGAAATGATATGAAACTTTTCAGATCCTTACTATACGTTACGAGGGATGGTTAAAGTCCATGAAAAAAATCATCTCAAAATTAGATTCTATGCAACTTTTCGAAATGCAAGTTTCGGTCAAAAAATCATAATATATTATACATAAGTTTTTACTAGTTTCTGTAAAAAAATCAAAATAAATCGAGGACTGTTTAAAATGATATAAACTTTTCAGATCCTTTATATATGTTATGAATGATGGTTTGGATGTAAGTCCATGAAAAAAAATCATCTCAAATAGATATTCTATGCAACTTTTCGAAATGCAAGTTTCGGTCAAAAATCATAATATATTGTATACAAGTTTGAACTAGTTTCGGTTAAAAAAATAAAAATAAATCGAGGATTGTTTGAAATCCTATGAAACTTATCAGATCATTGTTATATGTTACGGGGGATGGTTGGGATGGAAGTCCAAGCAAAAAATCATCTCAAAATTAGATTCTATGCAACTTTTCAAAATGCAAGTTTCGGTCAAAAAATCATTATATATTATACACAAGTTTGTACTAGTTTCGGTCAAAAAATCAAAATAAATCGAGGACTGTTTGAAATGCTCTAAAACTTTTCAGACCCTTTCTAAATGTTACGAGGGATGGTTTGGATGGAAGTCCATGCAAAAAATCATATCAAAATTAGATTCTATGCAACTTTTCGAAATGCAAGTTTCGGTCCAAAAATCATAATATATTATACAAAAGTTCGTACTAGTTTCGGTCAAAAAATCAAAATAAATCGAGGACTGTTTGAAATGCTCTAAACATTTCCAGACCCTTACTATACGTTACGAGGGATGGTTTGGATGGAAGTCCATGCAAAAAATCATATGAAAATTAGATTCTAAGCAACTTTTCAAAAAGCAAGTTTCGGTCAAAAAATCATAGTATATAATACATAAGTTTTTACTAGTTTCGGTAAAAAAATCAAATTAAATCGAGGACTGTTTGAAATGATATAAACTTTTCAGATCCTTTATATATGTTATGAATGATGGTTTGGATGTAAGTCCATGAAAAAAATCATCTCAAATAGATATTCTATGCAACTTTTCGAAATGCAAGTTTCGGTCAAAAATCATAATATATTGTACACAAGTTTGAACAAGTTTCGGTTAAAAAAATAAAAATAAATCGAGGATTGTTTGAAATCCTATGAAACTTATCAGATCATTGTTATATGTTACGAGGGATGTTTGGGATGGAAGTCCAAGCAAAAAATCATCTCAAAATTAGATTCTATGCAACTTTTCAAAATGCAAGTTTCGGTCAAAAAATCATTATATATTATACACAAGTTTGTACTAGTTTCGGTCAAAAAATAAAAATAAATCGAGGACTGTTTGAAATGCTCTAAAAGTTTTCAGACCCTTTCTATATTTTACGAGGGATGGTTAAGATGGATGTCCATGCAAAAAAGCATATCAAAATTAGATGCTATGTAACTTTTCGAAATGCAAGTTTCTGTCAAAAAATCATAATATATTATACATAAGTTTTAACTAGTTTCGGTAAAAAAATCAAAATAAATCGAGGACTGTTTGAAATGATATGAAACTTTTCAGATCCTTTATATATGTTATGAAGGATGGTTTGGATGGAACTCCATGAAAAAAATCATCTCAAAAAGATATTTTATGAAACTTTTCGAAATGCAAGTTTCGGTCAAAAAATCATAATATATTATACACAAGTTATTACTAGTTTCGGTCAATAAATCAAAATAAATCGAGGAATGTTTAAAATGCTCTGAAACTTTTCAGATCCTTTCTATATGTTACGAGGAATGGTTTGGGTGGAAGTCCACGCAAAAATTCATCTCAAAATTAGATTCAATGCAACTTTTTGAAATACAAGTTTCGGTCAAAAAAACATAATATATTATACACAAGTTTGTACTAGTTTTGGTCAAAAAATCAAAATAAATCGAGGACTGTTTGAAATGTTCTAAAACTTTTCAGACCCTTTCTAAATGTTACGAGGGATGGTTTGGATGGAAGTCTATGCAAAAAATCATATCAAAATTAGATTCTATGCAACTTTTCGAAATGCAAGTTTCGGTCAAAGAATCATAATATATTATACAAATGTTTTTACTAGTTTCGGTAAAAAAAATCAAACTAAATCGAGGACTGTTTGAAATTATATGAAACTTTTCAGATCCATGATATATGTTATGGAGGATGGTTTGGATGGAAGTCCATGAAAAAAATCATCTCAAAAAGATATTCTATGCAACTTTTCGAAATGCAAGTTTCGGTCAAAAAGTCATAATATATTATACACAAGTTTGTACTAGTTTCGGTCAAAAAAATAAAAATAAATCGAGGATTGTTTGAAAACCATTGAAACTTATCAAATCATTGTTATCTGTTACGAGGGATGGTTTGGATGGAAGTCCATGCAAAAAAGAATCTCAAAATTAGATTCTATGCAACTTTTTGAAATGCAAGTTTCGGTCAAAAAATCATTATTTATTATACAAAAGTTCGTACTAGTTTCGGTCAAAAAATCAAAATAAATCGACGACTGTTTGAAATGCTCTAAACATTTCCAGACCCTTACTATACGTTACGAGGGATGGTTTGGATTGAAGTCCATGCAAAAAATCATATGAAAATTAGATTCTATGCAACTTTTCGAAATTCAAGTTTCAGTCAAAAAATCATAAGATATTATACATAACTTTTTACTAGTTTCGGTAAAAAAATCTAAATAAATCGAGGACTGTTTGAAATGATATGAAACTTTTTAGATCCTTTATATATGTTATGAAGGATGGTTTGGATGGAATTCCATGAAAAAAATCATCTCAAAAAGATATTTTGTGCAACTTTTCGAAATGCAAGTTTCGGTCAAAAAATCATAATATATTATACACAAGTTATTACTAGTTTCGGTCAATAAATCAAAATAAATCGAGGAATGTTTAAAATGCTCTGAAACTTTTCAGATCCTTTCTATATGTTACGAGGAATGGTTTGGGTGGAAGTCCACGCAAAAATTCATCTCAAAATTAGATTCAATGCAACTTTTTGAAATACAAGTTTCGGTCAAAAAAACATAATATATTATACACAAGTTTGTACTAGTTTTGGTCAAAAAATCAAAATAAATCGAGGACTGTTTGAAATGTTCTAAAACTTTTCAGACCCTTTCTAAATGTTACGAGGGATGGTTTGGATGGAAGTCTATGCAAAAAATCATATCAAAATTAGATTCTATGCAACTTTTCGAAATGCAAGTTTCGGTCAAAGAATCATAATATATTATACAAATGTTTTTACTAGTTTCGGTAAAAAAATTCAAACTAAATCGAGGACTGTTTTAAATTATATGAAACTTTTCAGATCCATGATATATGTTATGGAGGATGGTTTGGATGGAAGTCCATGAAAAAAATCATCTCAAAAAGATATTCTATGCAACTTTTCGAAATGCAAGTTTCGGTCAAAAAGTCATAATATATTATACACATGTTTGTACTAGTTTCGGTCAAAAAAATAAAAATAAATCGAGGATTGTTTGAAAACCTTTGAAACTTATCAAATTTTTGTTATCTGTTACGAGGGATGGTTTGGATGGAAGTCCATGCAAAAAATAATCTCAAAATTAGATTCTATGCAACTTTTTGAAATGCAAGTTTCGGTCAAAAAATCATTATTTATTATACAAAAGTTCGTACTAGTTTCGGTCAAAAAATCAAAATAAATCGACGACTGTTTGAAATGCTCTAAACATTTCCAGACCCTTACTATACGTTACGAGGGATGGTTTGGATGGAAGTCCATGCAAAAAATCATATGAAAATTAGATTCTATGCAACTTTTCGAAATTCAAGTTTCGGTCAAAAAATCATAAGATATTATACATAACTTTTTACTAGTTTCGGTAAAAAAATCTAAATAAATCGAGGACTGTTTGAAATGATATGAAACTTTTCAGATCCTTTATATATGTTATGAAGGATGGTTTGGATGGAATTCCATGAAAAAAATCATCTCAAAAAGATATTTTGTGCAACTTTTCGAAATGCAAGTTTCGGTCAAAAAATCATAATATATTATACACAAGTTATTACTAGTTTCGGTCAATAAATCAAAATAAATCGAGGAATGTTTAAAATGCTCTGAAACTTTTCAGATCCTTTCTATATGTTACGAGGAATGGTTTGGGTGGAAGTCCACGCAAAAATTCATCTCAAAATTAGATTCAATGCAACTTTTTGAAATACAAGTTTCGGTCAAAAAAACATAATATATTATACATAAGTTTGTACTAGTTTTGGTCAAAAAATCAAAATAAATCGAGGACTGTTTGAAATGTTCTAAAACTTTTCAGACCCTTTCTAAATGTTACGAGGGATGGTTTGGATGGAAGTCTATGCAAAAAATCATATCAAAATTAGATTCTATGCAACTTTTCGAAATGCAAGTTTCGGTCAAAGAATCATAATATATTATACAAATGTTTTTACTAGTTTCGGTAAAAAAATTCAAACTAAATCGAGGACTGTTTTAAATTATATGAAACTTTTCAGATCCATGATATATGTTATGGAGGATGGTTTGGATGGAAGTCCATGAAAAAAATCATCTCAAAAAGATATTCTATGCAACTTTTCGAAATGCAAGTTTTGGTCAAAAAGTCATAATATATTATACACATGTTTGTACTAGTTTCGGTCAAAAAATAAAAATAAATCGAGGATTGTTTGAAAACCTTTGAAACTTATCAAATTTTTGTTATCTGTTACGAGGGATGGTTTGGATGGAAGTCCATGCAAAAAATAATCTCAAAATTAGATTCTATGCAACTTTTTGAAATGCAAGTTTCGGTCAAAAAATCATTATTTATTATACAAAAGTTCGTACTAGTTTCGGTCAAAAAATCAAAATAAATCGACGACTGTTTGAAATGCTCTAAACATTTCCAGACCCTTACTATACGTTACGAGGGATGGTTTGGATTGAAGTCCATGCAAAAAATCATATGAAAATTAGATTCTATGCAACTTTTCGAAATTCAAGTTTCAGTCAAAAAATCATAATATATTATACATAATTTTTTACTAGTTTCGGTAAAAAAATCTAAATAAATCGAGGACTGTTTGAAATGATATGAAACTTTTCAGATCCTTTATATATGTTATGAAGGATGGTTTGGATGGAATTCCATGAAAAAAATCATCTCAAAAAGATATTTTGTGCAACTTTTCGAAATGCAAGTTTCGGTCAAAAAATCATAATATATTATACACAAGTTATTACTAGTTTCGGTCAATAAATCAAAATAAATCGAGGAATGTTTAAAATGCTCTGAAACTTTTCAGATCCTTTCTATATGTTACGAGGAATGGTTTGGGTGGAAGTCCACGCAAAAATTCATCTCAAAATTAGATTCAATGCAACTTTTTGAAATACAAGTTTCGGTCAAAAAAACATAATATATTATACACAAGTTTGTACTAGTTTTGGTCAAAAAATCAAAATAAATCGAGGACTGTTTGAAATGTTCTAAAACTTTTCAGACCCTTTCTAAATGTTACGAGGGATGGTTTGGATGGAAGTCTATGCAAAAAATCATATCAAAATTAGATTCTATGCAACTTTTCGAAATGCAAGTTTCGGTCAAAGAATCATAATATATTATACAAATGTTTTTACTAGTTTCGGTAAAAAAATTCAAACTAAATCGAGGACTGTTTGAAATTATATGAAACTTTTCAGATCCATGATATATGTTATGGAGGATGGTTTGGATGGAAGTCCATGAAAAAAATCATCTCAAAAAGATATTCTATGCAACTTTTCGAAATGCATGTTTCGATCAAAAAGTCATAATATATTATACACATGTTTGTACTAGTTTCGGTCAAAAAAATAAAAATAAATCGAGGATTGTTTGAAAACCTTTGAAACTTATCAAATTTTTGTTATCTGTTACGAGGGATGGTTTGGATGGAAGTCCATGCAAAAAATAATCTCAAAATTAGATTCCATGCAACTTTTTGAAATGCAAGTTTCGGTCAAAAAATCATTATTTATTATACAAAATTTCGTACTAGTTTCGGTCAAAAAATCAAAATAAATCGACGACTGTTTGAAATGCTCTAAACATTTCCAGACCCTTACTATACGTTACGAGGGATGGTTTGGATGGAAGTCCATGCAAAAAATCATATGAAAATTAGATTCTATGCAACTTTTCGAAATTCAAGTTTCGGTCAAAAAATCATAAGATATTATACATAACTTTTTACTAGTTTCGGTAAAAAAATCTAAATAAATCGAGGACTGTTTGAAATGATATGAAACTTTTCAGATCCTTTATATATGTTATGAAGGATGGTTTGGATGGAATTCCATGAAAAAAATCATCTCAAAAAGATATTTTGTGCAACTTTTCGAAATGCAAGTTTCGGTCAAAAAATCATAATATATTATACACAAGTTATTACTAGTTTCGGTCAATAAATCAAAATAAATCGAGGAATGTTTAAAATGCTCTGAAACTTTTCAGATCCTTTCTATATGTTACGAGGAATGGTTTGGGTGGAAGTCCACGCAAAAATTCATCTCAAAATTAGATTCAATGCAACTTTTTGAAATACAAGTTTCGGTCAAAAAAACATAATATATTATACATAAGTTTGTACTAGTTTTGGTCAAAAAATCAAAATAAATCGAGGACTGTTTGAAATGTTCTAAAACTTTTCAGACCCTTTCTAAATGTTACGAGGGATGGTTTGGATGGAAGTCTATGCAAAAAATCATATCAAAATTAGATTCTATGCAACTTTTCGAAATGCAAGTTTCGGTCAAAGAATCATAATATATTATACAAATGTTTTTACTAGTTTCGGTAAAAAAATTCAAACTAAATCGAGGACTGTTTTAAATTATATGAAACTTTTCAGATCCATGATATATGTTATGGAGGATGGTTTGGATGGAAGTCCATGAAAAAAATCATCTCAAAAAGATATTCTATGCAACTTTTCGAAATGCAAGTTTTGGTCAAAAAGTCATAATATATTATACACATGTTTGTACTAGTTTCGGTCAAAAAATAAAAATAAATCGAGGATTGTTTGAAAACCTTTGAAACTTATCAAATTTTTGTTATCTGTTACGAGGGATGGTTTGGATGGAAGTCCATGCAAAAAATAATCTCAAAATTAGATTCTATGCAACTTTTTGAAATGCAAGTTTCGGTCAAAAAATCATTATTTATTATACAAAAGTTCGTACTAGTTTCGGTCAAAAAATCAAAATAAATCGACGACTGTTTGAAATGTTCTAAACATTTCCAGACCCTTACTATACGTTACGAGGGATGGTTTGGATTGAAGTCCATGCAAAAAATCATATGAAAATTAGATTCTATGCAACTTTTCGAAATTCAAGTTTCAGTCAAAAAATCATAATATATTATACATAACTTTTTACTAGTTTCGGTAAAAAATCTAAATAAATCGAGGACTGTTTGAAATGATATGAAACTTTTCAGATCCTTTATATATGTTATGAAGGATGGTTTGGATGGAATTCCATGAAAAAAATCATCTCAAAAAGATATTTTGTGCAACTTTTCGAAATGCAAGTTTCGGTCAAAAAATCATAATATATTATACACAAGTTATTACTAGTTTCGGTCAATAAATCAAAATAAATCGAGGAATGTTTAAAATGCTCTGAAACTTTTCAGATCCTTTCTATATGTTACGAGGAATGGTTTGGGTGGAAGTCCACGCAAAAATTCATCTCAAAATTAGATTCAATGCAACTTTTTGAAATACAAGTTTCGGTCAAAAAAACATAATATATTATACACAAGTTTGTACTAGTTTTGGTCAAAAAATCAAAATAAATCGAGGACTGTTTGAAATGTTCTAAAACTTTTCCGACCCTTTCTAAATGTTACGAGGGATGGTTTGGATGGAAGTCTATGCAAAAAATCATATCAAAATTAGATTCTATGCAACTTTTCGAAATGCAAGTTTCGGTCAAAGAATCATAATATATTATACAAATGTTTTTACTAGTTTCGGTAAAAAAATTCAAACTAAATCGAGGACTGTTTGAAATTATATGAAACTTTTCAGATCCATGATATATGTTATGGAGGATGGTTTGGATGGAAGTCCATGAAAAAAATCATCTCAAAAAGATATTCTATGCAACTTTTCGAAATGCAAGTTTCGGTCAAAAAGTCATAATATATTATACACATGTTTGTACTAGTTTCGGTCAAAAAAATAAAAATAAATCGAGGATTGTTTGAAAACCTTTGAAACTTATCAAATTTTTGTTATCTGTTACGAGGGATGGTTTGGATGGAAGTCCATGCAAAAAATAATCTCAAAATTAGATTCTATGCAACTTTTTGAAATGCAAGTTTCGGTCAAAAAATCATTATTTATTATACAAAATTTCGTACTAGTTTCGGTCAAAAAATCAAAATAAATCGACGACTGTTTGAAATGCTCTAAACATTTCCAGACCCTTACTATACGTTACGAGGGATGGTTTGGATGGAAGTCCATGCAAAAAATCATATGAAAATTAGATTCTATGCAACTTTTCGAAATTCAAGTTTCGGTCAAAAAATCATAAGATATTATACATAACTTTTTACTAGTTTCGGTAAAAAAATCTAAATAAATCGAGGACTGTTTGAAATGATATGAAACTTTTCAGATCCTTTATATATGTTATGAAGGATGGTTTGGATGGAATTCCATGAAAAAAATCATCTCAAAAAGATATTTTATGCAACTTTTCGAAATGCAAGTTTCGGTCAAAAAATCATAATATATTATACACAAGTTTGTACTATTTTCGGTCAAAAAATTAAAAATAAATCGAGGATTGTTTGAAAACCTTTGAAACTTATCAAATCTTTGTTATCTGTTACGAGGGATGGTTTGGATGGAAGTCCATGCAAAAAATAATCTCAAAATTAGATTCTATGCAACTTTTTGAATGCATGTTTCGGTCAAAAAATCATTATATATTATACAAAAGTTCGTACTAGTTTCAGTCAAAAAATCAAAATAAATCGAGGACTGTTTGAAATGCTCTAAACATTTCCAGACCCTTACTATACGTTACGAGGGATGGTTTGGATGTAAGTCCATGCAAAAAATCATATGAAAATTAGATTCTATGCAACTTTTCGAAATTCAAGTTTCGGTCAAAAAATCATAATATATTATACATAACTTTTTACTAGTTTCGGTAAAAAAATCAAAATAAATCGAGGACTGTTTGAAATGATATGAAACTTTTCAGATCCTTTATATATGTTATGAAGGATGGTTTGGATGGAATTCCATGAAAAAAATCATCTCAAAAAGTTATTTTATGCAACTTTTCGAAATGCAAGTTTCGGTCAAAAAATCATAATATATTATACACAAGTTATTACTAGTTTCGGTCAATAAATCAAAATAAATCGAGGAGTGTTTAAAATGCTCTGAAACTTTTCAGATCCTTTCTATATGTTACGAGGAATGGTTTGGATGGAAGTCCACGCAAATATTCATCTCAAAATTAGATTCAATGCAACTTTTTGAAATACAAGTTTCGGTCAAAAAATCAAAATATATTATACACAAGTTTGTACTAGTTTTGGTCAAAAAATCAAAATAAATCGAGGACTGTTTGAAATGCTCTAAAACTTTTCAGACCCTTTCTAAATGTTACGAGGGATGGTTTGGATGGAAGTCCATGCAAAAAATCATATCAAATTTAGATTCTATGCAACTTTTCGAAATGCAAGTTTCGGTCAAAGAATCATAATATATTATACAAAAGTTTTTACTAGTTTCGGTAAAAAAAATCAAACTAAATCGAGGACTGTTTGAAATTATATGAAACTTTTCAGATCCATGATATATGTTACGGAGGATGGTTTGGATGGAAGTCCATGAAAAAAAATCATCTCAAAAAGATATTTTATGCAACTTTTCGAAATGCAAGTTTCGGTCAAAAAGTCATAAAATATTGTACACAAGTTTGTACTAGTTTCAGTCAAAAAAATAAAAATAAATCGAGGATTGTTTGAAAACCTTTGAAACTTATAAAATCATAATATATTATACACAAGTTATTACTAGTTTTGGTCAATAAATCAAAATAAACCGAGGACTGTTTGAAATGCCCTGAAACTTTTCAGATCCTTTCTATATGTTACGAGGAATGGTTTGGATAGAAGTCCATGCAAAAATTCATCTCAAAATTAGATTCAATTCAACTTTTTGAAATACAAGTTTCGGTCAAAAAATCATAATATATTATACACAAGTTTGTACTAGTTTCGGTCAAAAAATACAAATAAATCGAGGACTGTTTGAAATGCTCTAAAACTTTTCAGACCCTTTCTAAATGTTACGAGGGATGGTTTGGATGGAAGTCCATGCAAAAAATCATATCAAATTTAGATTCTATGCAACTTTTCGAAATGCAAGTTTCGGTCAAAGAATCATAATATATTATACAAAAGTTTTTACTAGTTTCGGTAAAAAAAATCAAACTAAATCGAGGACTGTTTGAAATTATATGAAACTTTTCAGATCCATGATATATGTTATGGAGGATGGTTTGGATGGAAGTCCATGAAAAAAATCATCTCAAAAAGATATTTTATGCAACTTTTCGAAATGCAAGTTTCGGTCAAAAAGTCATAATATATTGTACACAAGTTTGTACTAGTTTCAGTCAAATAAATAAAAATAAATCGAGGATTGTTTGAAAACCTTTGAAACTTATAAAATCATAATATATTATACACAAGTTATTACTAGTTTTGGTCAATAAATCAAAATAAACCGAGGACTGTTTGAAATGCCCTGAAACTTTTCAGATCCTTTCTATATGTTACGAGGAATGGTTTGGATAGAAGTCCATGCAAAAATTCATCTCAAAATTAGATTCAATGCAACTTTTTGAAATACAAGTTTCGGTCAAAAAATCATAATATATTATACACAAGTTTGTACTAGTTCCGGTCAAAAAATACAAATAAATCGAGGACTGTTTGAAATGCTCTAAAACTTTTCAGACCCTTTCTAAATGTTACGAGGGATGGTTTGGATGGAAGTCCATGCAAAAAATCATATCAAAATTAGATTTTATGCAACTTTTCGAAATGCAAGTTTCGGTCCAAAAATCATAATATATTATACATAAGTTTTAACTAGTTTCGGTAAAAAAATCAAAATAAATCGAGGACTGTTTGAAATGATATGAAACTTTTCAGATCATTTATATATGTTATGAAGGATGGTTTGGATGGAATTCCATGAAAAAAATCATCTCAAAAAGATATTTTATGCAACTTTTCGAAATGCAAGTTTCGGTCAAAAAATCATAATATATTATACACAAGTTATTACTAGTTTCGGTCAATAAATCAAAATAAATCGAGGAGTGTTTAAAATGCTCTGAAACTTTTCAGATCCTTTCTATATGTTACGAGGAATGGTTTGGATGGAAGTCCACGCAAAAATTCATCTCAAAATTAGATTCAATGCAACTTTTTGAAATACAAGTTTCGGTCAAAAAATCATAATATATTATACGCAAGTTTGTACTAGTTTTGGTCAAAAAATAAAAATAAATCGAGGACTGTTTGAAATGCTCTAAAATTTTTCAGACCCTTTCTAAATGTTACGAGGGATGGTTTGGATGGAAGTCTATGCAAAAAATCATATCAAAATTAGATTCTATGCAACTTTTCGAAATGCAAGTTTCGGTCAAAGAATCATAATATATTATACAAATGTTTTTACTAGTTTCGGTAAAAAAAATCAAACTAAATCGAGGACTGTATGAAATTATATGAAACTTTTCAGATCCATGAAATATGTTATGGAGGATGGTTTGGATGGAAGTCCATGAAAAAAATCATCTCAAAAAGATATTCTATGCAACTTTTCGAAATGCAAGTTTCAGTCAAAAAGTCATAATATATTGTACACAAGTTTGTACTAGTTTCGGTCAAAAAAATAAAAATAAATCGAGGATTGTTTGAAAACCTTTGAAACTTATCAAATCATTGTTATCTTTTACGAGGGATGGTTTGGATGGAAGTCCATGCAAAAAATAATCTCAAAATTAGATTCTATGCAACTTTTCAAAATGCATATTTGGGTCAAAAAATCATTATATATTATACACAAGTTTGTACTAGTTCCGGTCAAAAAATCAAAAATAAATCGAGGACTGTTTGAAATGGTCTAAAATTTTTTAGACCCTTTCTATATGTTACGAGGGATGGTTTGGATGGAAGCCCATGCAAAAAATCATCTCAAAATTAGATTCTATGCAACTTTTCGAAATGCAATTTTCGGTCAAAAAAATCATAATATATTATACATAAGTTTTTACTAGTTTCGGTAAAAAATATCAAAATAAATCGAGGACTGTTTGAAATGATATGAAACTTTTCAGATCCTTTATATATGTTGTGAAGGATGGTTTTGATGGAAGTCCATGAAAAAAATCATCTCAAAAAGATATTGTGTGCAACTTTTCGAAATGCAAGTTTCGGTCAAAATATCATAATATATTATACACAATTTATTACTAGTTTCGGTCAATAAATCAAAATAAATCGAGGACTGTTTGAAATGTCTGAAACTTTTCAGATCCTATCTTTATGTTACGAGGGATGGTTTGGATGGAAGTCCATGCAAAAATTCATCTCCAAATTAGATTCTATGCAACTTTTTGAAATACTAGTTTCGGTCAAAAAATCATAATATATTATACACAAGTTTGTACTAGTTTCGGTCAAAAAATCAAAATAAATCGAGGACTGTTTAAAATGCTCTAAAACTTTTCAGACCCTTTCTAAATGTTAAGAGGGATGGTTTGGATGGAAGTCTATGCAAAATTAGATTCTATGCAACTTTTTGAAATGCAAGTTTCGGTCAAAAAATCATTATTTATTATACAAAATTTCGTACTAGTTTCGGTCAAAAAATCATAATATATTATACATAAGTTTTTACTAGTTTCGGTAAAAAAATCAAAATAAATCGAGGACTATTTGAAATGATATGAAACTTTTCAGATCCTTTATATATGTTATGAAGGATGGTTTGGATGAAAGTCCATGAAAAAAATCATCTCAAATAGATATTCTATGCATCTTTTCGAAATGCAAGTTTCGGTCAAAAATCATAATATATTGTACACAAGTTTGAACTAGTTTCGGTTAAAAAAATAAAAATAAATCGAGGATTGTTTGAAATCCTATGAAACTTATCAGATCATTGTTATATGTTACGAGGGATGGTTGGGATGGAAGTCCAAGCAAAAAATCATCTCAAAATTAGATTCTATGCAACTTTTCAAAATGCAAGTTTCGGTCAAAAAATCATTATATATTATACACAAGTTATTACTAGTTTCGGTCAATAAATCAAAATAAATCGAGGAGTGTTTGAAATGCTCTGAAACTTTTCAGATCCTTTCTATATGTTATGAGGAATGGTTTGAATGGAAGTCCATGCAAAAATTCATCTCAAAATTAGATTCAATGCAACTTTTTGAAATACAAGTTTCGGTAAAAAAATCATATTATATTATACACAAGTTAGTACTAGTTTCGGTCAAAAAATCAAAATAAATCGAGGACTGTTTGAAATGGTCTGAAACTTTTCAGACCCTTTCTATATGTTACGAGGGATGGTTTGGATGGAAGCCCATGCAAAAAATCATCTCAAAATTAGATTCTATGCAACTTTTCGAAATGCAAGTTTCGGTCAAAAAAATCATAATATATTATACATAAGTTTTTACTAGTTTCGGTAAAAAAAATCAAAATAAATCGAGGACTGTTTAAAATGATATGAAAGTTTTCAGATCCTTTATATATGTGGTGAAGGATGGTTTGGATGGAAGTCCATGAAAAAAATCATCTCAAAAAGATATTGTGTGCAACTTTTCGAAATGCAAGTTTCGGTCAAAAAATCATAATATAATATACACAATTTATTACTAGTTTCGGTCAATAAATCAAAATAAATCAAGGACTGTTTGAAATGTCTGAAACTTTTCAGAACCTATCTTTATGTTACGAGGGATGGTTTGGATGGAAGTCCATGCTAAAATTCATCTCCAAATTAGATTCTATGCAACTTTTTGAAATACTAGTTTCGGTCAAAAAATCATAATATATTATACACAAGTTTGTACTAGTTTCGGTCAAAAAATCAAAATAAATCGAGGACTGTTTAAAATGCTCTAAAGCTTTTCAGACCCTTTCTAAATGTTAAGAGGGGTGGTTTGGACGGAAGTCTATGCAAAAAATCATATCAAAATTAGATTCTATGCAACTTTTCGAAATGCAAGTTTCGGTCAAAGAATCATAATATATTATACAAAAGTTTTTACTAGTTTCGGTAAAAAAAATCAAATTAAATCGAGGACTGTTTGAAATTATATGAATCTTTTCAGATCCATGATATATGTTATGGAGGATGGTTTGGATGGAAGTCCATGAAAAAAATCATCTCAAAAAGATATTCTATGCAACTTTTCGAAATGCAAGTTTCGGTCAAAAAGTCATAATATATTGTACACAAGTTTATACTAGTTTCGGTCAAAAAAATAAAAATAAATCGAGGATTGTTTGAAAACCTTTGAAACTTATCAAATCATTGTTATCTGTTACGAGGGATGGTTTGGATGGAAGTCCATGCAAAAAATAATCTCAAAATTAGATTCTCTGCAACTTTTCGAAATGCAAGTTTCGGTCAAAAAATCATTATATATTATACAAAAGTTCGTACTAGTTTCGGTCAAAAAATCAAAATAAATCGAGGACTGTTTGAAATGCTCTAAACATTTCCAGACCCTTACTATACGTTACGAGGGATGGTTTGGATGTAAGTCCATGCAAAAAATCATATGAAAATTAGATTCTATGCAACTTTTCGAAATGCAAGTTTCGGTCAAAAAATAAAAATATATTATACATAAGTTTTTACTAGTTTCGGTAAAAAAATCAAAATAAATCGAGGACTGTTTGAAATGATATGAAATTTTTCAGATCCTTACTATACGTTACGAGGGATGGTTAAAGTCCATGAAAAAAATCATCTCAAAATTAGATTCTATGCAACTTTTCGAAATGCAAGTTTCGGTCAAAAAATCATAATATATTATACATAAGTTTTTACTAGTATCGGTAAAAAAATCAAAATAAATCGAGGACTGTTTGAAATGATATGAAACTTTTCAGATCCTTTATATATGTTATGAAGGATGGTTTGGATGAAAGTCCATGAAAAAAATAATCTCAAATAGATATTCTATGCATCTTTTCGAAATGCAAGTTTCGGTCAAAAATCATAATATATTTTACACAAGTTTGAACTAGTTTCGGTTAAAAAATAAAAATAAATCGAGGATTGTTTGAAATCCTATGAAACTTATCAGATCATTGTTATATGTTACGAGGGATGGTTGGGATGGAAGTCCAAGCAAAAAATCATCTCAAAATTAGATTCTATGCAACTTTTCAAAATGCAAGTTTCGGTCAAAAAATCATTATATATTATACACAAGTTTGTACTAGTTTCGGTCAAAAAAAATAAATAAATCGAGGACTGTTTGAAATGCTCTAAAAGTTTTCAGACCCTTTCTATATTTTACGAGGGATGGTTTAGATGGATGTCCATGCAAAAAAGTATATCAAAATTAGATTCTATGCAACTTTTCGAAATGCAAGTTTCGGTCAAAAAATCATAATATATTATACATAAGTTTTAACTAGGTTCGGTAAAAAAAATCAAAATAAATAAAGGACTGTTTGAAATGATATGAAACTTTTCAGATCCTTTATATATGTTATGAAGGATGGTTTGGATGGAAGTCCATGAAAAAATCATCTCAAAAAGATATTTTATGCAACTTTTCGAAATGCAAGTTTCGGTCAAAAAATCATAATATATTATACACAAGTTATTACTAGTTTCGGTCAATAAATCAAAATAAATCGAGGAGTGTTTGAAATGCTCTGAAACTTTTCAGATCCTTTCTCTATGTTATGAGGAATGGTTTGAATGGAAGTCCATGCAAAAATTCATCTCCAAATTAGATTCTATGCAACTTTTTGAAATACTAGTTTCGGTCAAAAAATCATAATATATTATACACATGTTTGTACTAGTTTCGGTCAAAAAATCAAAATAAATCGAGGACTGTTTAAAATGCTCTAAAGCTTTTCAGACCCTTTCTAAATGTTAAGAGGGGTGGTTTGGATGGAAGTCTATGCAAAAAATCATATCAAAATTAGATTCTATGCAACTTTTCGAAATGCAAGTTTCGGTCAAAGAATCATAATATATTATACAAAAGTTTTTACTAGTTTCGGTAAAAAAAATCAAACTAAATCGAGGACTATTTGAAATTATATGAATCTTTTCAGATCCATGATATATGTTATGGAGGATGCTTTGGATGGAAGTCCATGAAAAAAATCATCTCAAAAAGATATTCTATGCAACTTTTCGAAATGCAAGTTTCGGTCAAAAAGTCATAATATATTTACACAAGTTTATACTAGTTTCGGTCAAAAAAATAAAAATAAATCGAGGATTGTTTGAAAACCTTTGAAACTTATCAAATCATTGTTATCTGTTACGAGGGATGGTTTGGATGGAAGTCCATGCAAAAAATAATCTCAAAATTAGATTCTCTGCAACTTTTCGAAATGCAAGTTTCGGTCAAAAAATCATTATATATTATACAAAAGTTCGTACTAGTTTCGGTCAAAAAATCAAAATAAATCGAGGACTGTTTGAAATGCTCTAAACATTTCCAGACCCTTACTATACGTTACGAGGGATGGTTTGGATGTAAGTCCATGCAAAAATCATATGAAAATTAGATTCTATGCAACTTTTCGAAATGCAAGTTTCGGTCAAAAAATCATAATATATTATACATAAGTTTTTACTAGTTTCGGTAAAAAAATCAAAATAAATCGAGGACTGTTTGAAATGATATGAAACTTTTCAGATCCTTACTATACGTTACGAGGGATGGTTAAAGTCCATGAAAAAAATCATCTCAAAATTAGATTCTATGCAACTTTTCGAAATGCAAGTTTCGGTCAAAAAATCATAATATATTATACATAAGTTTTTACTAGTTTCGGTAAAAAAATCAAAATAAATCGAGGACTGTTTGAAATGATATGAAACTTTTCAGATCCTTTATATAAGTTATGAAGGATGGTTTGGATGAAAGTCCATGAAAAAAATCATCTCAAATAGATATTCTATGCATCTTTTCGAAATGCAAGTTTCGGTCAAAAATCATAATATATTGTACACAAGTTTGAACTAGTTCGGTTAAAAAAATAAAAATAAATCGAGGATTGTTTGAAATCCTATGAAACTTATCAGATCATTGTTATATGTTACGAGGGATGGTTGGGATGGAAGTCCAAGCAAAAAATCATCTCAAAATTAGATTCTATGCAACTTTTCAAAATGCAAGTTTCGGTCAAAAAATCATTATATATTATACATAAGTTTGTACTAGTTTCGGTCAAAAAATAAAAGTAAATCGAGGACTGTTTGAAATGCTCTAAAAGTTTTCAGACCCTTTCTATATTTTACGAGGGATGGTTTAGATGGATGTCCATGCAAAAAAGCATATCAAAATTAGATTCTATGCAACTTTTCGAAATGCAAGTTTCTGTCAAAAAATCATAATAAATTATACATAAGTTTTAACTAGTTTCGGTAAAAAAAATCAAAATAAATCGAGGACTGTTTGAAATGATATGAAACTTTTCAGATCCTTTATATATGTTATGAAGGATGGTTTGGATGGAAGTCCATGAAAAAATCATCTCAAAAAGATATTTTATGCAACTTTTCGAAATGCAAGTTTCGGTCAAAAAATCATAATATATTATACACAAGTTATTACTAGTTTCGGTCAATAAATCAAAATAAATCGAGGAGTGTTTGAAATGCTCTGAAACTTTTCAGATCCTTTCTATATGTTATGAGGAATGGTTTGAATGGAAGTCCATGCAAAAATTCATCTCAAAATTAGATTCAATGCAACTTTTTGAAATACAAGTTTCGGTAAAAAAATCATATTATATTATACACAAGTTAGTACTAGTTTCGGTCAAAAAATCAAAATAAATCGAGGACTGTTTGAAATGGTCTAAAACTTTTCAGACCCTTTCTATATGTTACGAGGGATGGTTTGGATGGAAGCCCATGCAAAAAATCATCTCAAAATTAGATTCTATGCAACTTTTCGAAATGCAAGTTTCGGTCAAAAAAATCATAATATATTATACATAAGTTTTTACTAGTTTCGGTAAAAAAAATCAAAATAAATCGAGGACTGTTTGAAATGATATGAAACTTTTCAGATCTTTTATATATGTTGTGAAGGATGGTTTGGATGGAAGTCCATGAAAAAAATCATCTCAAAAAGATATTGTGTGCAACTTTTCGAAATGCAAGTTTCGGTCAAAAAATCATAATATATTATACACAATTTATTACTAGTTTCGGTCAATAAATCAAAATAAATCGAGGACTGTTTGAAATGTCTGAAACTTTTCAGATCCTATCTTTATGTTACGAGGGATGGTTTGGATGGAAGTCCATGCAAAAATTCATCTCCAAATTAGATTCTATGCAACTTTTTGAAATACTAGTTTCAGTCAAAAAATCATAATATATTATACACAAGTTTGTACTAGTTTCGGTCAAAAAATCAAAATAAATCGAGGACTGTTTAAAATGCTCTAAAACTTTTCAGACCCTTTCTAAATATTAAGAGGGATGGTTTGGATGGAAGTCTATGCAAAAAATCATATCAAAATTAGATTCTATGCAACTTTTCGAAATGCAAGTTTCGGTCAAAGAATCATAATATATTATACAAAAGTTTTTACTAGTTTCGGTAAAAAAAATCAAACTAAATCGAGGACTGTTTGAAATTATATGAAACTTTTCAGATCCATGATATATGTTATGGAGGATGGTTTGGATGGAAGTCCATGAAAAAAAATAATCTCAAAAAGATATTCTATGCAACTTTTCGAAATGCAAGTTTCGATCAAAAAGTCATAATATATTGTACACAAGTTTGTACTAGTTTCGGTCAAAAAAATAAAAATAAATCGAGGATTGTTTGAAAACCTTTGAAACTTATCAAATCATTGTTATCTGTTACGAGGGATGGTTTGGATGGAAGTCCATGCAAAAAATAATCTCAAAATTAGATTCTATGCAACTTTTCGAAATGCAAGTTTCGGTCAAAAAATCATTATATATTATACAAAAGTTCGTACTAGTTTCGGTCAAAAAATCAAAATAAATCGAGGACTGTTTGAAATGCTCTAAACATTTCCAGACCCTTACTATACGTTACGAGGGATGGTTTGGATGGAAGTCCATGCAAAAAAATCATATGAAAATTAGATTCTATGCAACTTTTCGAAATTCAAGTTTCGGTCAAAAAATCATAATATATTATACATAAGTTTTTACTAGTTTCGGTAAAAAAATCAAAATAAATCGAGGACTGTTTGAAGATATGAAACTTTTCAGATCCTTACTATACGTTACGAGGGATGGTTTGGATGAAAGTCCATGAAAAAAATCATCTCAAAATTAGATTCTATGCAACTTTTCGAAAGGCAAGTTTCGGTCAAAAAATCATAATATATTATACATAAGTTTTTACTAGTTTCGGTAAAAAAATCAAAATAAATCGAGGACTGTTTGAAATGATATGAAACTTTTCAGATCCTTTATATATGTTATGAAGGATGGTTTGGATGAAAGTCCATGAAAAAAATCATCTCAAATAGATATTCTATGCATCTTTTCGAAATGCAAGTTTCGGTCAAAAATCATAATATATTGTACACAAGTTTGAACTAGTTCGGTTAAAAAAATAAAAATAAATCGAGGATTGTTTGAAATCCTATGAAACTTATCAGATCATTGTTATATGTTACGAGGGATGGTTGGGATGGAAGTCCAAGCAAAAAATCATCTCAAAATTAGATTCTATGCAACTTTTCAAAATGCAAGTTTCGGTCAAAAAATCATTATATATTATACATAAGTTTGTACTAGTTTCGGTCAAAAAATAAAAGTAAATCGAGGACTGTTTGAAATGCTCTAAAAGTTTTCAGACCCTTTCTATATTTTACGAGGGATGGTTTAGATGGATGTCCATGCAAAAAAGCATATCAAAATTAGATTCTATGCAACTTTTCGAAATGCAAGTTTCGGTCAAAAAATCATAATAAATTATACATAAGTTTTAACTAGTTTCGGTAAAAAAAATCAAAATAAATCGAGGACTGTTTGAAATGATATGAAACTTTTCAGATCCATTATATATGTTATGAAGGATGGTTTGGATGGAAGTCCATGAAAAAATCATCTCAAAAAGATATTTTATGCAACTTTTCGAAATGCAAGTTTCGGTCAAAAAATCATAATATATTATACACAAGTTATTACTAGTTTCGGTGAATAAATCAAAATAAATCGAGGAGTGTTTGAAATGCTCTGAAACTTTTCAGATCCTTTCTATATGTTATGAGGAATGGTTTGAATGGAAGTCCATGCAAAAATTCATCTCAAAATTAGATTCAATGCAACTTTTTGAAATACAAGTTTCGGTAAAAAAATCATATTATATTATACACAAGTTAGTACTAGTTTCGGTCAAAAAATCAAAATAAATCGAGGACTGTTTGAAATGGTCTAAAACTTTTCAGACCCTTTCTATATGTTACGAGGGATGGTTTGGATGGAAGCCCATGCAAAAAATCATCTCAAAATTAGATTCTATGCAACTTTTCGAAATGCAAGTTTCGGTCAAAAAAATCATAATATATTATACATAAGTTTTTACTAGTTTCGGTAAAAAAAATCAAAATAAATCGAGGACTGTTTAAAATGATATGAAACTTTTCAGATCCTTTATATATGTTGTGAAGGATGGTTTGGATGGAAGTCCATGAAAAAAATCATCTCAAAAAGATATTGTGTGCAACTTTTCGAAATGCAAGTTTCGGTCAAAAAATCATAATATATTATACACAATTTATTACTAGTTTCGGTCAATAAATGAAAATAAATCGAGGACTGTTTGAAATGTCTGAAACTTTTCAGATCCTATCTTTATGTTACGAGGGATGGTTTGGATGGAAGTCCATGCAAAAATTCATCTCCAAATTAGATTCTATGCAACTTTTTGAAATACTAGTTTCGGTCAAAAAATCATAATATATTATACACAAGTTTGTACTAGTTTCGGTCAAAAAATCAAAATAAATCGAGGACTGTTTAAAATGCTCTAAAACTTTTCAGACCCTTTCTAAATGTTAAGAGGGATGGTTTGGATGGAAGTCTATGCAAAAAATCATATCAAAATTAGATTCTATGCAACTTTTCGAAATGCAAGTTTCGGTCAAAGAATCATAATATAATATACAAAAGTTTTTACTAGTTTCGGTAAAAAAAATTTAAACTAAATCGAGGACTGTTTGAAATTATATGAAACTTTTCAGATCCATGATATATGTTATGGAGGATGGTTTGGATGGAAGTCCATGAAAAAAATCATCTCAAAAAGATATTCTATGCAACTTTTCGAAATGCAAGTTTCGGTCAAAAAGTCATAATATATTGTACACAAGTTTGTACTAGTTTCGGTCAAAAAAATAAAAATAAATCGAGGATTGTTTGAAAACCTTTGAAACTTATCAAATCATTGTTATCTGTTACGAGGGATGGTTTGGATGGAAGTCCATGCAAAAAATAATCTCAAAATTAGATTCTATGCATCTTTTCGAAATGCAAGTTTCGGTCAAAAAATCATTATATATTATACAAAAGTTCGTACTAGTTTCCGTCAAAAAATCAAAATAAATCGAGGACTGTTTGAAATGCTCTAAACATTTCCAGACCCTTACTATACGTTACGAGGGATGGTTTGGATGGAAGTCCATGCAAAAAATCATATGAAAATTAGATTCTATGCAACTTTTCGAAATGCAAGTTTCGGTCAAAAAATCATAATATATTATACATAAGTTTTTATTAGTTTCGGTAAAAAAATCAAAATAAATCGAGGACTGTTTGAAATGATATGAAAATTTTCAGATCCTTACTATACGTTACGAGGGATGGTTAAAGTCCATGAAAAAAATCATCTCAAAATTAGATTCTATGCAACTTTTCGAAATGCAAGTTTCGGTCAAAAAATCATAATATATTATACATAAGTTTTTACTAGTTTCGGTAAAAAAATCAAAATAAATCGAGGACTGTTTGAAATGATATGAAACTTTTCAGATCCTTTATATATGTTATGAAGGATGGTTTGGATGAAAGTCCATGAAAAAAATCATCTCAAATAGATATTCTATGCATCTTTTCGAAATGCAAGTTTCGGTCAAAAATCATCATATATTGTACACAAGTTTGAACTAGTTTCGGTTAAAAAAATAAAAATAAATCGAGGATTGTTTGAAATCCTATGAAACTTATCAGATCATTGTTATATGTTACGAGGGATGGTTGGGATGGAAGTCCAAGCAAAAAATCATCTCAAAATTAGATTCTATGCAACTTTTCAAAATGCAAGTTTCGGTCAAAAAATCATTATATATTATACACAAGTTTGTACTAGTTTCGGTCAAAAAATAAAAATAAATCGAGGACTGTTTGAAATGCTCTAAAAGTTTTCAGACCCTTTCTATATTTTACGAGGGATGGTTTAGATGGATGTCCATGCAAAAACGCATATCAAAATTAGATGCTATGCAACTTTTCGAAATGCAAGTTTCGGTCAAAAAATCATAATATATTATACATAAGTTTTAACTAGGTTCGGTAAAAAAAATCAAAATAAATCGAGGACTGTTTGAAATGATAGGAAACTTTTCAGATCCTTTATATATGTTAATATAGATGGTTTGGATGGAAGTCCATGAAAAAATCATCTCAAAAAGATATTTTATGCAACTTTTCGAAATGCAAGTTTCGGTCAAAAAATCATAATATATTATACACAAGTTATTACTAGTTTCGGTCAATAAATCAAAATAAATTGAGGAGTGTTTGAAATGCTCTGAAACTTTTCAGATCCTTTCTATATATTATGAGGAATGGTTTGAATCGAAGTCCATGCAAAAATTCATCTCAAAATTAGATTCAATGCAACTTTTTGAAATACAAGTTTCGGTAAAAAAAATCATAAGATATTATACACAAGTTAGTACTAGTTTCGGTCAAAAAATCAAAATAAATCGAGGACTGTTTGAAATGGTCTAAACCTTTTCAGACCCTTTCTATATGTTACGAGGGATGGTTTGGATGGAAGCCCATGCAAAAAATCATCTCAAAATTAGATTCTATGCAACTTTTCGAAATGCAAGTTTCGGTCAAAAAAATCATAATATATTATACATAAGTTTTTACTAGTTTCGGTAAAAAAAATCAAAATAAATTGAGGACTGTTTAAAATGATATGAAACTTTTCAGATCCTTTATATATGTTGTGAAGGATGGTTTGGATGGAAGTCCATGAAAAAAATCATCTCAAAAAGATATTGTGTGCAACTTTTCGAAATGCAAGTTTCGGTCAAAAAATCATAATATATTATACACAATTTATTACTAGTTTCGGTCAATAAATCAAAATAAATCGAGGACTGTTTGAAATGTCTGAAACTTTTCAGATCCTATCTTTATGTTACGAGGGATGGTTTGGATGGAAGTCCATGCAAAAATTCATCTCCAAATTAGATTCTATGCAACTTTTTGAAATACTAGTTTCGGTCAAAAAATCATAATATATTATACACAAGTTTGTACTAGTTTCGGTCAAAAAATCAAAATAAATCGAGGACTGTTTAAAATGCTCTAAAACTTTTCAGACCCTTTCTAAATGTTAAGAGGGGTGGTTTGGATGGAAGTCTATGCAAAAAATCATATCAAAATTAGATTTTATGCAACTTTTCGAAATGCAAGTTTCGGTCAAAGAATCATAATATATTATACAAAAGTTTTTTCTAGTTTCGGTAAAAAAAACAAACTAAATCGAGGACTGTTTGAAATTATATGAAACTTTTCAGATCCATGATATATGTTATGGAGGATGGTTTGGATGGAAGTCCATGAAAAAAATCATCTCAAAAAGATATTCTATGCAACTTTTCGAAATGCAAGTTTCGGTCAAAAAGTCATAATATATTGTACACAAGTTTGTACTAGTTTCGGTCAAAAAAATAAAAATAAATCGAGGATTGTTTGAAAACCTTTGAAACTTATCAAATAATTGTTATCTGTTACGAGGGATGGTTTGGATGGAAGTCCATGCAAAAAATAATCTCAAAATTAGATTCTATGCAACTTTTCGAAATGCAAGTTTCGGTCAAAAAATCATTATATATTATACAAAAGTTCGTACTAGTTTCGGTCAAAAAATCAAAATAAATCGAGGAATGTTTGAAATGCTCTAAACATTTCCAGACCCTTACTATACGTTACGAGGGATGGTTTGGATGGAAGTCCATGCAAAAAATCATATGAAAATTAGATTCTATGCAACTTTTCGAAATGCAAGTTTCGGTCAAAAAATCATAATATATTATTCATAATTTTTACTAGTTTCGGTAAAAAAATCAAAATAAATCGAGGACTGTTTGAAATGATATGAAACTTTTCAGATCCTTACTATACGTTACGAGGGATGGTTAAAGTCCATGAAAAAAATCATCTCAAAATTAGATTCTATGCAACTTTTCGAAATGCAAGTTTCGGTCAAAAAATCATGATATATTATACATAAGTTTTTACTAGTTTCGGTAAAAAAATCAAAATAAATCGAGGACTGTTTGAAATGATATGAAACTTTTCAGATCCTTTATATATGTTATGAAGGATGGTTTGGATGAAAGTCCATGAAAAAAATCATCTCAAATAGATATTCTATGCATCTTTTTGAAATGCAAGTTTCGGTCAAAAATCATAATATATTGTACACAAGTTTGAACTAGTTTCGGTTAAAAAAATAAAAATAAATCGAGGATTGTTTGAAATCCTATGAAACTTATCAGATCATTGTTATATGTTACGAGGGAAGGTTGGGATGGAAGTCCAAGCAAAAATTCATCTCAAAATTAGATTCTATGCAACTTTTCAAAATGCAAGTTTCGGTCAAAAAATCATTATATATTATACACAAGTTTGTACTAGTTTCGGTCAAAAAATAAAAATAAATCGAGGACTGTTTGAAATGCTCTAAAAGTTTTCAGACCCTTTCTATATTTTACGAGGGATGGTTTAGATGGATGTCCATGCAAAAAAGCATATCAAAATTAGATTCTATGCAACTTTTCGAAATGCAAATTTCGGTCAAAAAATCATAATATATTATACACAAGTTATTACTAGTTTCGGTCAATAAATCAAAATAAATCGAAAAGTGTTTGAAATGCTCTGAAACTTTTCAGATCCTTTCTATATGTTATGAGGAATGGTTTGAATGGAAATCCATGCAAAAATTCATCTCAAAATTAGATTCAATGCAACTTTTTGAAATACAAGTTTCGGTAAAAAAATCATAATATATTATACACAAGTTAGTACTAGTTTCGGTCAAAAAATCAAAATAAATCGAGGACTGTTTGAAATGGTCTAAAACTTTTCAGACCCTTTCTATATGTTACGATGGATGGTTTGGATGGAAGCCCATGCAAAAAATCATCTCAAAATTAGATTCTATGCAACTTTTCGAAATGCAAGTTTCGGTCAAAAAAATCATAATATATTATACATAAGTTTTTACTAGTTTCGGTAAAAAAAATCAAAATAAATCGAGGACTGTTTAAAATGATATGAAACTTTTCAGATCCTTTATATATGTTGTGAAGGATGGTTTGGATGGAAGTCCATGAAAAAAAATCATCTCAAAAAGATATTGTGTGCAACTTTTAGAAATGCAAGTTTCGGTCAAAAAATCATAATATATTATACACAATTTATTACTAGTTTCGGTCAATAAATCAAAATAAATCGAGGACTGTTTGAAATGTCTGAAACTTTTCAGATCCTATCTTTATGTTACGAGGGATGGTTTGGATGGAAGTCCATGCAAAAATTCATCTCATAATTAGATTCTATGCAACTTTTTGAAATACTAGTTTCGGTCAAAAAATCATAATATATTATACACAAGTTTGTACTAGTTTCGGTCAAAAAATCAAAATAAATCGAGGACTGTTTGAAATGATATGAAACTTTTCAGATCCTTACTATACGTTACGAGGGATGGTTAAAGTCCATGAAAAAAATCATCTCAAAATTAGATTCTATGCAACTTTTCGAAATGCAAGTTTCGGTCAAAAAATCATGATATATTATACATAAGTTTTTACTAGTTTCGGTAAAAAAATCAAAATAAATCGAGGACTGTTTGAAATGATATGAAACTTTTCAGATCCTTTATATATGTTATGAAGGATGGTTTGGATGAAAGTCCATGAAAAAAATCATCTCAAATAGATATTCTATGCATCTTTTCGAAATGCAAGTTTCGGTCAAAAATCATAATATATTGTACACAAGTTTGAACTAGTTTCGGTTAAAAAAATAAAAATAAATCGAGGATTGTTTGAAATCCTATGAAACTTATCAGATCATTGTTATATGTTACGAGGGATGGTTGGGATGGAAGTCCAAGCAAAAAATCATCTCAAAATTAGATTCTATGCAACTTTTCAAAATGCAAGTTTCGGTCAAAAAATCATTATATATTATACACAAGTTTGTACTAGTTTCGGTCAAAAAATAAAAATAAATCGAGGACTGTTTGAAATGCTCTAAAAGTTTTCAGACCCTTTCTATATTTTAAGAGGGATGGTTTAGATGGATGTCCATGCAAAAAAGCATATCAAAATTAGATGCTATGCAACTTTTCGAAATGCAAGTTTCGGTCAAAAAATCATAATATATTATACATAAGTTTTAACTAGGTTCGGTAAAAAAAATCAAAATAAATCGAGGACTGTTTGAAATGATATGAAACTTTTCAGATCCTTTATATATGTTATGAAGGATGGTTTGGATGGAAGTCCATGAAAAAATCATCTCAAAAAGATATTTTATGCAACTTTTCGAAATGCAAGTTTCGGTCAAAAAATCATAATATATTATACACAAGTTATTACTAGTTTCGGTCAATAAATCTAAATAAATCGAGGAGTGTTTGAAATGCTCTGAAACTTTTTAGATCCTTTCTATATGTTATGAGGAATGGTTTGAATGGAAGTCCATGCAAAAATTCATCTCAAAATTAGATTCAATGCAACTTTTTGAAATAAAAGTTTCGGTAAAAAAATCATAATATATTATACACAAGTTAGTACTAGTTTCGGTCAAAAAATCAAAATAAATCGAGGACTGTTTGAAATGGTCTAAAACTTTTCAGACCCTTTCTATATGTTACGATGGATGGTTTGGATGGAAGCCCATGCAAAAAATCATCTCAAAATTAGATTCTATGCAACTTTTCGAAATGCAAGTTTCGGTCAAAAAAATCATAATATATTATACATAAGTTTTTACTAGTTTCGGTAAAAAAAATCAAAATAAATCGGGGACTGTTTGAAATGATATGAAACTTTTCAGATCCTTTATATATGTTGTGAAGGATGGTTTGGATGGAAGTCCATGAAAAAAAATCATCTCAAAAAGATATTGTGTGCAACTTTTAGAAATGCAAGTTTCGGTCAAAAAATCATAATATATTATACACAATTTATTACTAGTTTCGGTCAATAAATCAAAATAAATCGAGGACTGTTTGAAATGTCTGAAACTTTTCAGATCCTATCTTTATGTTACGAGGGATGGTTTGGATGGAAGTCCATGCAAAAATTCATCTCCAAATTAGATTCTATGCAACTTTTTGAAATACTAGTTTCGGTCAAAAAATCATAATATATTATACACAAGTTTGTACTAGTTTCGGTCAAAAAATCAAAATAAATCGAGGACTGTTTAAAATGCTCTAAAACTTTTCAGACCCTTTCTAAATGTTAAGAGGGGTGGTTTGGATGGAGGTCTATGCAAAAAATCATATCAAAATTAGATTCTATGCAACTTTTCGAAATGCAAGTTTCGGTCAAAGAATCATAATATATTATACAAAAGTTTTTACTAGTTTCGGTAAAAAAAATCAAACTAAATCGAGGACTGTTTGAAATTATATGAAACTTTTCAGATCCATGATATATGTTATGGAGGATGGTTTGGATGGAAGTCCATGAAAAAAATCATCTCAAAAAGATATTCTATGCAACTTTTCGAAATGCAAGTTTCGGTCAAAAAGTCATAATATATTGTACACAAGTTTGTACTAGTTTCGGTCAAAAAAATAAAAATAAATCGAGGATTATTTGAAAACCTTTGAAATTAATCAAATCATTGTTATCTGTTACGAGGGATGGTTTGGATGGAAGTCCATGCAAAAAATAATCTCAAAATTAGATTCTCTGCAACTTTTCGAAATGCAAGTTTCGGTCAAAAAATCATTATATATTATACAAAAGTTCGTACTAGTTTCGGTCAAAAAATCAAAATAAATCGAGGACTATTTGAAATGCTCTAAACATTTCCAGACCCTTACTATACGTTACGAGGGATGGTTTGGATGGAAGTCCATGCAAAAAATCATATGAAAATTAGATTCTATGAAACTTTTCGAAATGCAAGTTTCGGTCAAAAAATCATAATATATTATACATAAGTTTTTACTAGTTTCGGTAAAAAAATGAAAATAAATCGAGGACTGTTTGAAATGATATGAAACTTTTCAGATCCTTACTATACGTTACGAGGGATGGTTAAAGTCCATGAAAAAAATCATCTCAAAATTAGATTCAATGCAACTTTTCGAAATGCAAGTTTCGGTTAAAAAATCATAATATATTATACATAAGTTTTTACTAGTTTCGGTAAAAAAATCAAAATAAATCGAGGACTGTTTGAAATGATATGAAACTTTTCAGATCCTTTATATATGTTATGAAGGATGGTTTGGATGAAAGTCCATGAAAAAAATATTCTCAAATAGATATTCTATGCATCTTTTCGAAATGCAAGTTTCGGTCAAAAATCATAATATATTGTACACAAGTTTGAACTAGTTTCGGTTAAAAAAATAAAAATAAATCGAGGATTGTTAGAAATCCTATGAAACTTATCAGATCATTGTTATATGTTACGAGGGATGGTTGGGATGGAAGTCCAAGCAAAAAATCATCTCAAAATTAGATTCTATGCAACTTTTCAAAATGCAAGTTTCGGTCAAAAAATCATTATATATTATACACAAGTTTGTACTAGTTTCGGTCAAAAAATAAAAAATAAATCGAGGACTGTTTGAAATGCACTAAAAGTTTTCAGACCCTTTCTATATTTTACGAGGGATGGTTTAGATGGATGTCCATGCAAAAAAGCATATCAAAATTAGATTCTATGCAACTTTTCGAAATGCAAGTTTCAGTCAAAAAATCATAATATATTATACATAAGTTTTAACTAGGTTCGGTAAAAAAAATCAAAATAAATCGAGGACAGTTTGAAATGATATGAAACTTTTCAGATCCTTTATATATGTTATGAAGGATGGTTTGGATTGAAGTCCATGAAAAAATCATCTCAAAAAGATATTGTGTGCAACTTTTCGAAATGCAAGTTTCGGTCAAAAAATCATAATATATTATACACAATTTATTACTAGTTTCGGTCAATAAATCAAAATAAATCGAGGACTGTTTGAAATGTCTGAAACTTTTCAGATCCTATCTTTATGTTACGAGGGATGGTTTGGATGGAAGTCCATGCAAAAATTCATCTCCAAATTAGATTCTATGCAACTTTTTGAAATACTAGTTTCGGTCAAAAAATCATAATATATTATACACAAGTTTGTACTAGTTTCGGTCAAAAAATCAAAATAAATCGAGGACTGTTTGAAATGGTCTAAAACTTTTCAGACCCTTTCTATATGTTACGATGGATGGTTTGGATGGAAGCCCATGCAAAAAATCATCTCAAAATTAGATTCTATGCAACTTTTCGAAATGCAAGTTTCGGTCAAAAAAATCATAATATATTATACATAAGTTTTTACTAGTTTCGGTAAAAAAAATCAAAATAAATCGAGGACTGTTTGAAATGATATGAAACTTTTCAGATCCTTTATATATGTTGTGAAGGATGGTTTGGATGGAAGTCCATGAAAAAAAATCATCTCAAAAAGAATTTGTGTGCAACTTTTAGAAATGCAAGTTTCGGTCAAAAAATCATAATATATTATACACAATTTATTACTAGTTTCGGTCAATAAATCAAAATAAATCGAGGACTGTTTGAAATGTCTGAAACTTTTCAGATCCTATCTTTATGTTACGAGGGATGGTTTGGATGGAAGTCCATGCAAAAATTCATCTCCAAATTAGATTCTATGCAACTTTTTGAAATACTAGTTTCGGTCAAAAAATCATAATATATTATACACAAGTTTGTACTAGTTTCGGTCAAAAAATCAAAATAAATCGAGGACTGTTTAAAATGCTCTAAAACTTTTCAGACCCTTTCTAAATGTTAAGAGGGGTGGTTTGGATGGAAGTCTATGCAAAAAATCATATCAAAATTAGATTCTATGCAACTTTTCGAAATGCAAGTTTCGGTCAAAGAATCATAATATATTATACAAAAGTTTTTACTAGTTTCGGTAAAAAAAATCAAACTAAATCGAGGACTGTTTGAAATTATATGAAACTTTTCAGATCCATGATATATGTTATGGAGGATGGTTTGGATGGAAGTCAATGAAAAAAATCATCTCAAAAAGATATTCTATGCAACTTTTCGAAATGCAAGTTTCGGTCAAAAAGTCATAATATATTGTACACAAGTTTGTACTAGTTTCGGTCAAAAAAATAAAAATAAATCGAGGATTGTTTGAAAACCTTTGAAACTTATCAAATAATTGTTATCTGTTACGAGGGATGGTTTGGATGGAAGTCCATGCAAAAAATAATCTCAAAATTAGATTCTCTGCAACTTTTCGAAATGCAAGTTTCGGTCAAAAAATCATTATATATTATACAAAAGTTCGTACTAGTTTCGGTCAAAAAATCAAAATAAATCGAGGACTGTTTGAAATGCTCTAAACATTTCCAGACCCTTACTATACGTTTCGAGGGATGGTTTGGATGGAAGTCCATGCAAAAAATCATATGAAAATTAGATTCTATGCAACTTTTCGAAATGCAAGTTTCGGTCAAAAAATCATAATATATTATACATAAGTTTTTACTAGTTTCGGTAAAAAAAATCAAAATAAATTGAGGACTGTTTGAAATGATATGAAACTTTTCAGATCCTTACTATACGTTACGAGGGATGGTTAAAGTCCATGAAAAAAATCATCTCAAAATTAGATTCTATGCAACTTTTCGAAATGCAAGTTTCGGTCAAAAAATCATAATATATTATACATAAGTTTTTACTAGTTTCGGCAAAAAAATCAAAATAAATCGAGGACTGTTTGAAATGATATGAAACTTTTCAGATCCTTTATATATGTTATGAAGGATGGTTTGGATGAAAGTCCATGAAAAAAATCATCTCAAATAGATATTCTATGCATCTTTTCGAAATGCAAGTTTCGGTCAAAAATCATAATATATTGTACACAAGTTTGAACTAGTTTCGGTCAAAAAAATAAAAATAAATCGAGGATTGTTTGAAAACCTTTGAAACTTATTAGATCATTGTTATATGTTACGAGGGATGGTTGGGATGGAAGTCCAAGAAAAAAATCATCTCAAAATTAGATTCTATGCAACTTTTCAAAATGCAAGTTTCGGTCAAAAAATCATTATATATTATACACAAGTTTGTACTAGTTTCGGTCAAAAAATAAAAATAAATCGAGGACTGTTTGAAATGCTCTAAAAGTTTTCAGACCCTTTCTATATTTTACGAGGGATGGTTTAGATGGATGTCCATGCAAAAAGCATATCAAAATTAGATTCTATGCAACTTTTCGAAATGCAAGTTTCGGTCAAAAAATCATAATATATTATACATAAGTTTTAACTAGGTTCGGTAAAAAAAATCAAAATAAATCGAGGACTGTTTGAAATGATATGAAACTTTTCAGATCCTTTATATATGTTGTGAAGGATGGTTTGGATGGAAGTCCATGAAAAAAAATCATCTCAAAAAGAATTTGTGTGCAACTTTTAGAAATGCAAGTTTCGGTAAAAAAATCATAATATATTATACACAATTTATTACTAGTTTCGGTCAATAAATCAAAATAAATCGAGGACTGTTTGAAATTTCTGAAACTTTTCAGATCCTATCTTTATGTTACGAGGGATGGTTTGGATGGAAGTCCATGCAAAAATTCATCTCCAAATTAGATTCTATGCAACTTTTTGAAATACTAGTTTCGGTCAAAAAATCATAATATATTATACACAAGTTTGTACTAGTTTCGGTCAAAAAATCAAAATAAATCGAGGACTGTTTAAAATGCTCTAAAACTTTTCAGACCCTTTCTAAATGTTAAGAGGGGTGGTTTGGATGGAAGTCTATGCAAAAAATCATATCAAAATTAGATTCTATGCAACTTTTCGAAATGCAAGTTTCGGTCAAAGAATCATAATATATTATACAAAAGTTTTTACTAGTTTCGGTAAAAAAAATCAAACTAAATCGAGGACTGTTTGAAATTATATGAAACTTTTCAGATCCATGATATATGTTATGGAGGATGGTTTGGATGGAAGTCCATGAAAGAAATCATCTCAAAAAGATATTCTATGCAACTTTTCGAAATGCAAGTTTCGGTCAAAAAGTCATAATATATTGTACACAAGTTTGTACTAGTTTCGGTCAAAAAAATAAAAATAAATCGAGGATTGTTTGAAATCCTATGAAACTTATTAGATCATTGTTATATGTTACAAGGGATGGTTGGGATGGAAGTCCAAGCAAAAAATCATCTCAAAATTAGATTCTATGCAACTTTTCAAAATGCAAGTTTCGGTCAAAAAATCATTATATATTATACACAAGTTTGTACTAGTTTCGGTCAAAAAATAAAAATAAATCGAGGACTGTTTGAAATGCTCTAAAAGTTTTCAGACCCTTTCTATATTTTACGAGGGATTGTTTAGATGGATGTCCATGCAAAAAAGCATATCAAAATTAGATTCTATGCAACTTTTCGAAATGCAAGTTTCGGTCAAAAAATCATAATATATTATACATAAGTTTTAACTAGGTTCGGTAAAAAAAATCAAAATAAATCGAGGACTGTTTGAAATAATATGAAACTTTTCAGATCCTTTATATATGTTATGAAGGATGGTTTGGATGGAAGTCCATGAAAAAATCATCTCAAAAAGATATTTTATGCAACTTTTCGAAATGCAAGTTTCGGTCAAAAAATCATAATATATTATACACAAGTTATTACTAGTTTCGGTCAATAAATCAAAATAAATCGAGGAGTGTTTGAAATGCTCTGAAACTTTTCAGATCCTTTCTATATGTTATGAGGAATGGTTTGAATGGAAGTCCATGCAAAAATTCATCTCAAAATTAGATTCAATGCAACTTTTTGAAATACAAGTTTCGGTAAAAAATCATAATATATTATACACAAGTTAGTACTAGTTTCGGTCAAAAAATCAAAATAAATCGAGGACTGTTTGAAATGGTCTAAAACTTTTCAGACCCTTTCTATATGTTACGAGGGATGGTTTGGATGGAAGCCCATGCAAAAAATCATCTCAAAATTAGATTCTATGCAACTTTTCGAAATGCAAGTGTCGGTCAAAAAAATCATAATATATTATACATAAGTTTTTACTAGTTTCGGTAAAAAAAATCAAAATAAATCGAGGACTGTTTAAAATGATATGAAACTTTTCAGATCCTTTATATATGTTGTGAAGGATGGTTTGGATGGAAGTCCATGAAAAAAATCATCTCAAAAAGATATTGTGTGCAACTTTTCGAAATGCAAGTTTCGGTCAAAAAATCATAATATATTATACACAATTTATTACTAGTTTCGGTCAATAAATCAAAATAAATCGAGGACTGTTTGAAATGTCTGAAACTTTTCAGATCCTATCTTTATGTTACGAGGGATGGTTTGGATGGAAGTCCATGCAAAAATTCATCTCCAAATTAGATTCTATGCAACTTTTTGAAATACTAGTTTCGGTTAAAAAATCATAATATATTATACACAAGTTTGTACTAGTTTCGGTCAAAAAATCAATATAAATCGAGGACTGTTTAAAATGCTCTAAAACTTTTCAGACCCTTTCTAAATGTTAAGAGGGATGGTTTGGATGGAAGTCTATGCAAAAAATCATATCAAAATTAGATTCTATGCAACTTTTCGAAATGCAAGTTTCGGTCAAAGAATCAAAATATATTATACAAAAGTTTTTACTAGTTTCGGTAAAAAAAATCAAACTAAATCGAGGACTGTTTGAAAGTATATGAAACTTTTCAGATCCATGATATATGTTATGGAGGATGGTTTGGATGGAAGTCCATGAAAAAAATCATCTCAAAAAGATATTCTATGCAACTTTTCGAAATGCAAGTTTCGGTCAAAAAGTCATAATATATTGTACACAAGTTTGTACTAGTTTCGGTAAAAAAAATAAAAATAAATCGAGGATTGTTTGGAAACCTTTGAAACTTATCAAATCATTGTTATCTGTTACGAGGGATGGTTTGGATGGAAGTCCATGCAAAAAATAATCTCAAAATTAGATTCTATGCAACTTTTCGAAATGCATGTTTCGGTCAAAAAATCATTATATATTATACAAAAGTTCGTACTAGTTTCGGTCAAAAAATCAAAATAAATCGAGGACTGTTTGAAATGCTCTAAACATTTCCAGACCCTTACTATACGTTACGAGGGATGGTTTGGATGGAAGTCCATGCAAAAAATCATATGAAAATTAGATTCTATGCAACTTTTCGAAATGCAAGTTTCGGTCAAAAAATCATAATATATTATACATAAGTTTTTACTAGTTTCGGTAAAAAATTCAAAATAAATCGAGGACTGTTTGAAATGATATGAAACTTTTCAGATCCTTACTATACGTTACGAGGGATGGTTAAAGTCCATGAAAAAAATCATCTCAAAATTAGATTCTATGCAACTTTTCGAAATGCAAGTTTCGGTCAAAAAAAACATAATATATTATACATAAGTTTTTACTAGTTTCGGTAAAAAAAATCAAAATAAATCGAGGACTGTTTGAAATGATATGAAACTTTTCAGATCCTTTATATATGTTATGAAGGATGGTTTGGATGAAAGTCCATGAAAAAAATCATCTCAAATAGATATTCTATGCAACTTTTCATAATGCAAGTTTCGGTCAAAAAATCATTATATATTATACACAAGTTTGTACTAGTTTCGGTCAAAAAATAAAAATAAATCGAGTACTGATTGAAATGCCCTAAAAGTTTTCAGACCCTTTCTATATTTTACGAGGGATGGTTTAGATGGATGTCCATTCAAAAAAGAATATCAAAATTAGATTCTATGCAACTTTTAGAAATTCAAGTTTCGGTCAAAAAATCATAATATATTATACATAAGTTTTTACTAGTTTCGGTTAAAAAATCAAAATAAATCGAGGACTGTTTGAAATGATATGAAACTTTTCAGATCCTTTATATATGTTATGAAGGATGGTTTGGATGGAAGTCCATGAAAAAAATCATCTCAAAAAGATATTGTGTGCAACTTTTCGAAATGCAAGTTTCGGTCAAAAAATCATAATATATTATACACAATTTATTACTAGTTTCTGTCAATAAATCAAAATAAATCGAGGACTGTTTGAAATGTCTGAAACTTTTCAGATCCTATCTTTATGTTACGAGGGATGGTTTGGATGGAAGTCCATGCAAAAATTCATCTCCAAATTAGATTCTATGCAACTTTTTGAAATACTAGTTTCGGTCAAAAAATCATAATATATTATACACAAGTTTGTACTAGTTTCGGTCAAAAAATCAAAATAAATCGAGGACTGTTTGAAATGGTCTAAAACTTTTCAGACCCTTTCTATATGTTACGAGGGATGGTTTGGATGGAAGCCCATGCAAAAAATCATCTCAAAATTAGATTCTATGCAACTTTTCGAAATGCAAGTGTCGGTCAAAAAAATCATAATATATTATACATAAGTTTTTACTAGTTTCGGTAAAAAAAATCAAAATAAATCGAGGACTGTTTAAAATGATATGAAACTTTTCAGATCCTTTATATATGTTGTGAAGGATGGTTTGGATGGAAGTCCATGAAAAAAATCATCTCAAAAAGATATTGTGTGCAACTTTTCGAAATGCAAGTTTCGGTCAAAAAATCATAATATATTATACACAATTTATTACTAGTTTCGGTCAATAAATCAAAATAAATCGAGGACTGTTTGAAATGTCTGAAACTTTTCAGATCCTATCTTTATGTTACGAGGGATGGTTTGGATGGAAGTCCATGCAAAAATTCATCTCCAAATTAGATTCTATGCAACTTTTTGAAATACTAGTTTCGGTTAAAAAATCATAATATATTATACACAAGTTTGTACTAGTTTCGGTCAAAAAATCAAAATAAATCGAGGACTGTTTAAAATGCTCTAAAACTTTTCAGACCCTTTCTAAATGTTAAGAGGGATGGTTTGGATGGAAGTCTATGCAAAAAATCATATCAAAATTAGATTCTATGCAACTTTTCGAAATGCAAGTTTCGGTCAAAGAATCATAATATATTATACAAAAGTTTTTACTAGTTTCGGTAAAAAAAAATCAAACTAAATCGAGGACTGTTTGAAATTATATGAAACTTTTCAGATCCATGATATATGTTATGGAGGATGGTTTGGATGGAAGTCCATGAAAAAAATCATCTCAAAAAGATATTCTATGCAACTTTTCGAAATGCAAGTTTCGGTCAAAAAGTCATAATATATTGTACACAAGTTTGTACTAGTTTCGGTCAAAAAAATAAAAATAAATCGAGGATTGTTTGGAAACCTTTGAAACTTATCAAATCATTGTTATCTGTTACGAGGGATGGTTTGGATGGAAGTCCATGCAAAAAATAATCTCAAAATTAGATTCTATGCAACTTTTCGAAATGCAAGTTTCGGTCAAAAAATCATTATATATTATACAAAAGTTCGTACTAGTTTCGGTCAAAAAATCAAAATAAATCGAGGACTGTTTGAAATGCTCTAAACATTTCCAGACCCTTACTATACGTTACGAGGGATGGTTTGGATGGAAGTCCATGCAAAAAATCATATGAAAATTAGATTCTATGCAACTTTTCGAAATGCAAGTTTCGGTCAAAAAATCATAATATATTATACATAAGTTTTTACTAGTTTCGGTAAAAAATTCAAAATAAATCGAGGACTGTTTGAAATGATATGAAACTTTTCAGATCCTTACTATACGTTACGAGGGATGGTTAAAGTCCATGAAAAAAATCATCTCAAAATTAGATTCTATGCAACTTTTCGAAATGCAAGTTTCGGTCAAAAAAAACATAATATATTATACATAAGTTTTTACTAGTTTCGGTAAAAAAAATCAAAATAAATCGAGGACTGTTTGAAATGATATGAAACTTTTCAGATCCTTTATATATGTTATGAAGGATGGTTTGGATGAAAGTCCATGAAAAAAATCATCTCAAATAGATATTCTATGCAACTTTTCATAATGCAAGTTTCGGTCAAAAAATCATTATATATTATACACAAGTTTGTACTAGTTTCGGTCAAAAAATAAAAATAAATCGAGTACTGATTGAAATGCCCTAAAAGTTTTCAGACCCTTTCTATATTTTACGAGGGATGGTTTAGATGGATATCCATTCAAAAAAGCATATCAAAATTAGATTCTATGCAACTTTTAGAAATTCAAGTTTCGGTCAAAAAATCATAATATATTATACATAAGTTTTTACTAGTTTCGGTTAAAAAATCAAAATAAATCGAGGACTGTTTGAAATGATATGAAACTTTTCAGATCCTTTATATATGTAGTGAAGGATGGTTTGGATGGAAGTCCATGAAAAAAATCATCTCAAAAAGATATTGTGTGCAACTTTTCGAAATGCAAGTTTCGGTCAAAAAATCATAATATATTATACACAATTTATTACTAGTTTCTGTCAATAAATCAAAATAAATCGAGGACTGTTTGAAATGTCTGAAACTTTTCAGATCCTATCATTATGTTACGAGGGATGGTTTAGATGGAAGTCCATGCAAAAATTCATCTCCAAATTAGATTCTATGCAACTTTTTGAAATACTAGTTTCGGTCAAAAAATCATAATATTTTATACACAAGTTTGTACTAGTTTCGGTCAAAAAATCAAAATAAATCGAGAACTGTTTGAAATGCTCTAAAACTTTTCAGACCCTTTCTAAATGTTACGAGGGATGATTTGGATGGAAGTCTATGCAAAAAATCATATCAAAATTAGATTCTATGCAACTTTTCGAAATGCAAGTTTCGGTCAAAGAATCATAATATATTATACAAAAGTTTTTACTAGTTTCGGTAAAAAAAATCAAACTAAATCGAGGACTGTTTGAAATTATATGAAACTTTTCAGATCCATGATATATGTTATGGCGGATGGTTTGGATGGAAGTCCATGAAAAAAATCATCTCAAAAAGATATTCTATGCAACTTTTTGAAATGCAAGTTTCGGTCAAAAAGTCATAATATATTGTACACAAGTTTGTACTAGTTTCGGTCAAAAAAATAAAAATAAATCAAGGAATGTTTGAAAACCTTTGAAACTTATCAAATCATTGTTATCTGTTACGAGGGATGGTTTGGATGGAAGTCCATGCAAAAAATAATCTCAAAATTAGATTCTATGCAACTTTTTGAAATGCAAGTTTCGGTCAAAAAATCATTATATATTATACAAAAGTTCGTACTAGTTTCGGTCAAAAAATCAAAATAAATCGAGGACTGTTTGAAATGCTCTAAACATTTCTAGACCCTTACTATACGTTACGAGGGATGGTTTGGATGGAAGTCCATGCAAAAAATCATATGAAAATAAGATTCTATGCAACTTTTCGAAATTCAAGTTTCGGTCAAAAAATCATAATATATTATACATAAGTTTTTACTAGTTTCGGTAAAAAAATCAAAATAAATTGAGGACTGTTTGAAATGATATGAAACTTTTCAGATCCGTTATATATGTTATGAATGATGGTTTGGATGGAAGTCCATGAAAAAATCATCTCAAAAAGATATTTTATGCAACTTTTCGAAATGCAAGTTTCGGTCAAAAAATCATAATATATTATACACAAGTTATTACTAGTTTCAATCAATAAATCAAAATAAATCGAGGAGTGTTTGAAATGCTCTGAAACTTTTCAGATCCTTTCTATATGTTATGAGGAATGGTTTGAATGGAAGTCCATGCAAAAATTCATCTCAAAATTAGATTCAATGCAACTTTTTGAAATACAAGTTTCGGTAAAAAAATCATAATATATTATACACAAGTTAGTACTATTTTCGGTCAAAAAATCAAAATAAATCGAGGACTGTTTGAAATGCTCTAAAACTTTTTAGACCCTTTCTATATGTTACGAGGGATGGTTTGGATGGAAGCCCATGTAAAAAATCATCTCAAAATTAGATTCTATGCAACTTTTCGAAATGCAAGTTTCGGTCAAAAAAATCATAATATATTATACATAAGTTTTTACTAGTTTCAGTAAAAAAAATCAAAATAAATCGAGGACTGTTTGAAATGATATGAAACTTTTCAGATCCTTTATATATGTAGTGAAGGATGGTTCGGATGGAAGTCCATGAAAAAAATCATCTCAAAAAGATATTGTGTGCAACTTTTCGAAATGCAAGTTTCGGTCAAAAAATCATAATATATTATACACAATTTATTACTAGTTTCGGTCAATAAATCAAAATAAATCGAGGACTGTTTGAAATGTCTGAAACTTTTCAGATCCTATCTTTATGTTACGAGGGATGGTTTGGATGGAAGTCCATGCAAAAATTCATCTCCAAATTAGATTCTATGCAACTTTTTGAAATACTAGTTTCGGTCAAAAAATCATAATATATTATACACAAGTTTGTACTAGTTTCGGTCAAAAAATCAAAATAAATCGAGGACTGTTTGAAATGCTCTAAAACTTTTCAGACCCTTTCTAAATGTTACGAGGGATGGTTTGGATGGAAGTCTATGCAAAAAATCATATCAAAATTAGATTCTATGCAACTTTTCGAAATGCAAGTTTCGGTCAAAGAATCATAATATATTATACAAAAGTTTTTACTAGTTTCGGTAAAAAAAATCAAACTAAATCGAGGACTGTTTGAAATTATATGAAACTTTTCAGATCCATGATATATGTTATGGAGGATGGTTTGGATGGAAGTCCATGAAAAAAATCATCTCAAAAAGATATTCTATGCAACTTTTCGAAATGCAAGTTTCGGTCAAAAAGTCATAATATATTGTACACAAGTTTGTACTAGTTTCGGTCAAAAAAATAAAAATAAATCGAGGAATGTTTGAAAACCTTTGAAACTTATCAAATCATTGTTATCTGTTACGAGGGATGGTTTGGATGGAAGTCCATGCAAAAAATAATCTCAAAATTAGATTCTATGCAACTTTTTGAAATGCAAGTTTCGGTCAAAAAATCATTATATATTATACAAAAGTTCGTACTAGTTTCGGTCAAAAAATCAAAATAAATCGAGGACTGTTTGAAATGCTCTAAACATTTCTAGACCCTTACTATACGTTACGAGGGATGGTTTGGATGGAAGTCCATGCAAAAAATCATATGAAAATTAGATTCTATGCAACTTTTCGAAATTCAAGTTTCGGTCAAAAAATCATAATATATTATACATAAGTTTTTACTAGTTTCGGTAAAAAAAATCAAAAAAAATCGAGGACTGTTTGAAATGATATGAAACTTTTCAGATCCGTTATATATGTTATGAATGATGGTTTGGATAGAAGTCCATGAAAAAATCATCTCAAAAAGATATTTTATGCAACTTTTCGAAATGCAAGTTTCGGTCAAAAAATCATAATATATTATACACAAGTTATTACTAGTTTCGGTCAATAAATCAAAATAAATCGAGGAGTGTTTGAAATGCTCTGAAACTTTTCAGATCCTTTCTATATGTTATGAGGAATGGTTTGAATGGAAGTCCATGCAAAAATTCATCTCAAAATTAGATTCAATGCAACTTTTTGAAATACAAGTTTAGGTAAAAAAATTATAATATATTATACACAAGTTAGTACTAGTTTCGGTCAAAAAATCAAAATAAATCGAGGACTGTTTGAAATGCTCTAAAACTTTTTAGACCCTTTCTATATGTTACGAGGGATGGTTTGGATGGAAGCCCATGTAAAAAATCATCTCAAAATTAGATTCTATGCAACTTTTCGAAATGCAAGTTTCGGTCAAAAAAATCATAATATATTATACATAAGTTTTTACTAGTTTCAGTAAAAAAAATCAAAATAAATCGAGGACTGTTTGAAATGATATGAAACTTTTCAGATCCTTTATATATGTAGTGAAGGATGGTTCGGATGGAAGTCCATGAAAAAAATCATCTCAAAAAGATATTGTGTGCAACTTTTCGAAATGCAAGTTTCGGTCAAAAAATCATAATATATTATACACAATTTATTACTAGTTTCGGTCAATAAATCAAAATAAATCGAGGACTGTTTGAAATGTCTGAAACTTTTCAGATCCTATCTTTATGTTACGAGGGATGGTTTGGATGGAAGTCCATGCAAAAATTCATCTCCAAATTAGATTCTATGCAACTTTTTGAAATACTAGTTTCGGTCAAAAAATCATAATATATTATACACAAGTTTGTACTAGTTTCGGTCAAAAAATCAAAATAAATCGAGGACTGTTTGAAATGCTCTAAAACTTTTCAGACCCTTTCTAAATGTTACGAGGGATGGTTTGGATGGAAGTCTATGCAAAAAATCATATCAAAATTAGATTCTATGCAACTTTTCGAAATGCAAGTTTCGGTCAAAGAATCATAATATATTATACAAAAGTTTTTACTAGTTTCGGTAAAAAAAATCAAACTAAATCGAGGACTGTTTGAAATTATATGAAACTTTTCAGATCCATGATATATGTTATGGAGGATGGTTTGGATGGAAGTCCATGAAAAAAATCATCTCAAAAAGATATTCTATGCAACTTTTCGAAATGCAAGTTTCGGTCAAAAAGTCATAATATATTGTACACAAGTTTGTACTAGTTTCGGTCAAAAAAATAAAAATAAATCGAGGAATGTTTGAAAACCTTTGAAACTTATCAAATCATTGTTATCTGTTACGAGGGATGGTTTGGATGGAAGTCCATGCAAAAAATAATCTCAAAATTAGATTCTATGCAACTTTTTGAAATGCAAGTTTCGGTCAAAAAATCATTATATATTATACAAAAGTTCGTACTAGTTTCGGTCAAAAAATCAAAATAAATCGAGGACTGTTTGAAATGCTCTAAACATTTCTAGACCCTTACTATACGTTACGAGGGATGGTTTGGATGGAAGTCCATGCAAAAAATCATATGAAAATTAGATTCTATGCAACTTTTCGAAATTCAAGTTTCGGTCAAAAAATCATAATATATTATACATAAGTTTTTACTAGTTTCGGTAAAAAAAATCAAAAAAAATCGAGGACTGTTTGAAATGATATGAAACTTTTCAGATCCGTTATATATGTTATGAATGATGGTTTGGATAGAAGTCCATGAAAAAATCATCTCAAAAAGATATTTTATGCAACTTTTCGAAATGCAAGTTTCGGTCAAAAAATCATAATATATTATACACAAGTTATTACTAGTTTCGGTCAATAAATCAAAATAAATCGAGGAGTGTTTGAAATGCTCTGAAACTTTTCAGATCCTTTCTATATGTTATGAGGAATGGTTTGAATGGAAGTCCATGCAATAATTCATCTCAAAATTAGATTCAATGCAACTTTTTGAAATACAAGTTTTGGTAAAAAAATCATAATATATTATACACAAGTTAGTACTAGTTTCGGTCAAAAAATCAAAATAAATCGAGGACTGTTTGAAATGCTCTAAAACTTTTTAGACCCTTTCTATATGTTACGAGGGATGGTTTGGATGGAAGCCCATGTAAAAAATCATCTCAAAATTAGATTCTATGCAACTTTTCGAAATGCAAGTTTCGGTCAAAAAAATCATAATATATTATACATAAGTTTTTACTAGTTTCAGTAAAAAAAATCAAAATAAATCGAGGACTGTTTGAAATGATATGAAACTTTTCAGATCCTTTATATATGTAGTGAAGGATGGTTTGGATGGAAGTCCATGAAAAAAATCATCTCAAAAAGATATTGTGTGCAACTTTTCGAAATGCAAGTTTCGGTCAAAAAATCATAATATATTATACACAATTTATTACTAGTTTCGGTCAATAAATCAAAATAAATCGAGGACTGTTTGAAATGTCTGAAACTTTTCAGATCCTATCTTTATGTTACGAGGGATGGTTTGGATGGAAGTCCATGCAAAAATTCATCTCCAAATTAGATTCTATGCAACTTTTTGAAATACTAGTTTCGGTCAAAAAATCATAATATATTATACACAAGTTTGTACTAGTTTCGGTCAAAAAATCAAAATAAATCGAGGACTGTTTGAAATGCTCTAAAACTTTTCAGACCCTTTCTAAATGTTACGAGGGATGGTTTGGATGGAAGTCTATGCAAAAAATCATATCAAAATTAGATTCTATGCAACTTTTCGAAATGCAAGTTTCGGTCAAAGAATCATAATATATTATACAAAAGTTTTTACTAGTTTCGGTAAAAAAAATCAAACTAAATCGAGGACTGTTTGAAATTATATGAAACTTTTCAGATCCATGATATATGTTATGGAGGATGGTTTGGATGGAAGTCCATGAAAAAAATCATCTCAAAAATATATTCTATGCAACTTTTCGAAATGCAAGTTTCGGTCAAAAATTCCTAATATATTGTACACAAGTTTGTACTAGTTTCGGTCAAAAAAATAAAAATAAATTGAGGATTGTTTGAAAACCTTTGTAACTTATCAAATCATTGTTATCTGTTACGAGGGATGGTTTGGATGGAAGTCCATGCAAAAAATAATCTCAAAATTAGATTCTATGCAACTTTTTGAAATGCAAGTTTCGGTCAAAAAATCATTATATATTATACAAAAGTTCGTACTAGTTTCGGTCAAAAAATCAAAATAAATCGAGGACTGTTTGAAATGCTCTAAACATTTCCAGACCCTTACTATACGTTACGAGGGATGGTTTGGATGGAAGTCCATGCAAAAAATCATATGAAAATTAGATTCTATGCAACTTTTTGAAATGCATGTTTCGGTCAAAAAATCATAATATATTATACATAAGTTTTTACTAGTTTCGATAAAAAAATCAAAATAAATCGAGGACTGTTTGAAATGATATGAAACTTTTCAGATCCTTTATATATGTTATCAAGGATGTTTTGGATGAAAGTCCATGAAAAAAATCATCTCAAATAGATATTCTATGCATCTTTTCGAAATGCATGTTTCGGTTAAAAATCATAATATATGTACACAAGTTTGAACTAGTTTCGGTTAAAAAAATAAAAATAAATCGAGGATTGTTTGAAATCCTATAAAACTTATCAGATCATTGTTATATGTTACGAGGGATGGTTGGGATGGAAGTACAAGCAAAAAATCATCTCAAATTTAGATTCTATGCAACTTTTCAAAATGCAAGTTTCGGTCAAAAAATCATTATATATTATACACAAGTTTGTACTAGTTTCGGTCAAAAAATAAAAATAAATCGAGGACTGATTGAAATGCTCTAAAAGTTTTCAGACCCTTTCTATATTTTACGAGGGATGGTTTAGATGGATGTCCATGTAAAAAAGCATATCAAAATTAGTATCTATGCAACTTTTCGAAATGCAAGTTTCGGTCAAAAAATCATAATATATTATTCATAAGTTTTAACTAGTTTCGGTAAAAAAATCAAAATAAATCGAGGAATGTTTGAAATGATATGAAACTTTTCAGATCCTTTATATATGTTATGAAGGATGGTTTGGATGGAAGTCCATGAAAAAATCATCTCAAAAAGATATTTTATGCAACTTTTCGAAATGCAAGTTTCGGTATAAAAATCATAATATATTATACACAAGTTATTACTAGTTTCGGTCAATAAATCAAAATAAATCGAGGAGTGTTTGAAATGCTCTGAAACTTTTCAGATCGTTTCTATATGTTATGAGGAATGGTTTGAATGGAAGTCCATGCAAGAATTCATCTCAAAATTAGATTCAATGCAACTTTTTGAAATACAAGTTTCGGTCAAAAAATCATAATATATTATACACAAGTTAGTACTAGTTTCGGTCAAAAAATCAAAATAAATCGAGGACTGTTTGAAATGCTCTAAAACTTTTCATACCCTTTCTATATGTTACGAGGGATGGTTTGGATGGAAGCCCATGCAAAAAATCATCTCAAAATTAGATTCTATGCAACTTTTTGAAATGCAAGTTTCGGTCAAAAAAATCATGATATATTATACATAAGTTTTTACTAGGTTCGGTAAAAAAAATCAAAATAAATCGAGGACTGTTTGAAATGATATGAAACTTTTCAGATCCTTTATATATGTAGTGAAGGATGGTTTGTATGGAAGTCCATGAAAAAATCATCTCAAAAAGATATTGTGTGCAACTTTTCGAAATGCAAGTTTCGGTCAAAAAATCATAATATATTATACACAATTTATTACTAGTTTCGGTCAATAAATCAAAATAAATCGAGGACTGTTTGAAATGTCTGAAACTTTTCAGATCCTATCTTTATGTTACGAGGGATGGTTTGGATGGAAGTCCATGCAAAAATTCATCTCAAAATTAGATTCTATGAAACTTTTTGAAATACTAGTTTCGGTCAAAAAATTATAATATATTATACACAAGTTTGTACTAGTTTCGGTCAAAAAATCAAAATAAATTGAGGACTGTTTGAAATGCTCTAAACCTTTTCAAACCCTTTCTAAATGTTACGAGAGATGGTTTGGATGGAAGTCCATGCATAAAATCATATCAAACTTAGATTCTATACAACTTTTCGAATTGCAAGTTTCGGTCAAAAAATCATAATATATTATACATAAATTTTTACTAGTTTCGGTAAAATAAAACAAAACTAAATCGAGAAATGTTTGAAATGATATGAAACTTTTTAGATCCTTGATATATGTTATGGAGGATGTTTTGGATGGAAGTCCATGAAAAAAATCATCTCAAAAAGATATTCTATGCAACTTTTCGAAATGCAAGTTTCGGTCAAAAAGTCATAGTATACTGTACACAAGTTTGTACTAGTTTCGGTTAAAAAAATAAAAAACTATCGATGACTGTTTGAAAACCTATGAAACTTATCAAATCATTGTTATATGTTACGAGGGATGGTTTGGATGGAAGTCCATGCAAAAAATCATCTCAAAATTAGATTTTATGCGACTTTTTGAAATATAAGTTTCGTTCAAAAAATAATAATATATTATACACAAGTTTGTACTAGTTTCGATCAAAAAATAAAAATAAATCGAGGACTGTTTGAAATGACCTAAATTTTCCAGACCCATTCTATATGTTACGAGGGATGGTTTGGATGGAAGCCCATGCAAAATATCATCTCAAAATTAGATTCTATGCAACTTTTAGAAATGCAAGTTTCGGTCAAAAAAATCATAATATATTATTCATAAGTTTTAACTAGTTTCGGTAAAAAAATCAAAATAAATCGAGGAATGTTTGAAATGATATGAAACTTTTCAGATCCTTTATATATGTTATGAAGGATGGTTTGGATGGAAGTCCATGAAAAAATTATCTCAAAAAGATATTTTATCATAATATATTATACACAAGTTATTACTAGTTTCGGTCAATAAATCAAAATAAATCGAGGAGTGTTTGAAATGCTCTGAAACTTTTCAGATCGTTTCTATATGTTATGAGGAATGGTTTGAATGGAAGTCCATGCAAGAATTCATCTCAAAATTAGATTCAATGCAACTTTTTGAAATACAAGTTTCGGTCAAAAAATCATAATATATTATACACAAGTTAGTACTAGTTTCGGTCAAAAAATCAAAATAAATCGAGGACTGTTTGAAATGCTCTAAAACTTTTCATACCCTTTCTATATGTTACGAGGGATGGTTTGGATGGAAGCCCATGCAAAAAATCATCTCAAAATTAGATTCTATGCAACTTTTCAAAATGCAAGTTTCGGTCAAAAAAATCATGATATATTATACATAATTTTTTACTAGTTTCGGTAAAAAAAATCAAAATAAATCGAGGACTGTTTGAAATGATATGAAACTTTTCAGATCCTTTATATATGTAGTGAAGGATGGTTTGTATGGAAGTCCATGAAAAAATCATCTCAAAAAGATATTGTGTGCAACTTTTCGAAATGAAAGTTTCGGTCAAAAAATCATAATATATTATACACAATTTATTACTAGTTTCGGTCAATAAATCAAAATAAATCAAGGATTGTTTGAAATGTCTGAAACTTTTCAGATCCTATCTTTATGTTACGAGGGATGGTTTGGATGGAAGTCCATGCAAAAATTCATCTCCAAATTAGATTCTATGCAACTTTTTGAAATACTAGTTTCGGTCAAAAAATCATAATATATTATACACAAGTTTGTACTAGTTTCGGTCAAAAAATCAAAATAAATCGAGGACTGTTTGAAATGCTCTAAAACTTTTCAGACCCTTTCTAAATGTTACGAGGGATGGTTAGGATGGAAGTACATGCAAAAAATCATATCAAAATTAAATTCTATGCAACTTTTCGAATTGCAAGTTTCGGTCAAAAAATCATAATATATTATACATAAGTTTTTACTAGTTTCGGTAAAAAAACCAAACTAAATCGAGGACTGTTTGAAATGATATGAAACTTTTCAGATCCTTGATATATGTTATGGAGGATGGTTTGGATGGAATTCCATGAAAAAAATCATCTCAAAAAGATAGTCTATGCAACTTTTCGAAATGCAAGTTTCGGTCAAAAAGTCATAATATATTGTACACAAGTTTGTACTAGTTTCGGTCCAAAAAAAAATAAAAATAAATCGTGGATTGTTTGAAAAGCTATGAAACTTATCAGATCATTGTTATATTTTACGAGGGGTGGTTGGGATGGAAGTCCAAGCAAAAAACCATCTCAAAATTAGATTCTATGCAACTTTTCAAAATGCAAGTTTCAGTCAAAAAATGATTATATATTATACACAAGTTTGTACTAGTTTCGGTCAAAAAATAAAAATAAATCGAGGACTGTTTGAAATGCTCTAAAAGTTTTCAGACCCTTTCTATATTTTACGATGGATGGTTTAGATGGATGTCCATCCAAAAAAGCATATCAAAATAAGATTCTATGCTACTTTTCGAAATGCAAGTTTCGGTCAAAAAATCATAATATATTATACATAAGTTTTAACTAGTTTCGGTTAAAAAATTAAAATAAATCGAGGACTGTTTGAAATGATATGAAACTTTTCAGATCCTTTATATATGTTATGAAGGATGGTTTGGATGGAAGTCCATGAAAAAATCATCTCAAAAAGATATTTTATGCAACTTTTCAAAATGCAAGTTTCGGTCAAAAAATCATAATATATTATACACAAGTTATTACTAGTTTCGGTCAATAAATCAAAATAAATCGAGGAATGTTTGAAATGTTCTGAAACTTTTCAGATCCTTTATATATGTAGTGAAGGATGGTTTGTATGGAAGTCCATGAAAAAATCATCTCAAAAAGATATTGTGTGCAACTTTTCGAAATGCAAGTTTCGGTCAAAAAATCATAATATATTATACACAATTTATTACTAGTTTCGGTCAATAAATCAAAATAAATCGAGGACTGTTTGAAATGTCTGAAACTTTTCAGATCCTATCTTTATGTTACGAGGGATGGTTTGGATGGAAGTCCATGCAAAAATTCATCTCAAAATTAGATTCTATGAAACTTTTTGAAATACTAGTTTCGGTCAAAAAATTATAATATATTATACACAAGTTTGTACTAGTTTCGGTCAAAAAATCAAAATAAATTGAGGACTGTTTGAAATGCTCTAAACCTTTTCAAACCCTTTCTAAATGTTACGAGAGATGGTTTGGATGGAAGTCCATGCATAAAATCATATCAAACTTAGATTCTATACAACTTTTCGAATTGCAAGTTTCGGTCAAAAAATCATAATATATTATACATAAGTTTTTACTAGTTTCGGTAAAATAAAACAAAACTAAATCGAGAAATGTTTGAAATGATATGAAACTTTTTAGATCCTTGATATATGTTATGGAGGATGTTTTGGATGGAAGTCCATGAAAAAAATCATCTCAAAAAGATATTCTATGCAACTTTTCGAAATGCAAGTTTCGGTCAAAAAGTCATAGTATACTGTACACAAGTTTGTACTAGTTTCGGTTAAAAAAATAAAAAACTATCGATGACTGTTTGAAAACCTATGAAACTTATCAAATCATTGTTATATGTTACGAGGGATGGTTTGGATGGAAGTCCATGCAAAAAATCATCTCAAAATTAGATTTTATGCGACTTTTTGAAATATAAGTTTCGTTCAAAAAATAATAATATATTATACACAAGTTTGTACTAGTTTCGATCAAAAAATAAAAATAAATCGAGGACTGTTTGAAATGACCTAAATTTTCCAGACCCATTCTATATGTTACGAGGGATGGTTTGGATGGAAGCCCATGCAAAATATCATCTCAAAATTAGATTCTATGCAACTTTTAGAAATGCAAGTTTCGGTCAAAAAAATCATAATATATTATTCATAAGTTTTAACTAGTTTCGGTAAAAAAATCAAAATAAATCGAGGAATGTTTGAAATGATATGAAACTTTTCAGATCCTTTATATATGTTATGAAGGATGGTTTGGATGGAAGTCCATGAAAAAATTATCTCAAAAAGATATTTTATCATAATATATTATACACAAGTTATTACTAGTTTCGGTCAATAAATCAAAATAAATCGAGGAGTGTTTGAAATGCTCTGAAACTTTTCAGATCGTTTCTATATGTTATGAGGAATGGTTTGAATGGAAGTCCATGCAAGAATTCATCTCAAAATTAGATTCAATGCAACTTTTTGAAATACAAGTTTCGGTCAAAAAATCATAATATATTATACACAAGTTAGTACTAGTTTCGGTCAAAAAATCAAAATAAATCGAGGACTGTTTGAAATGCTCTAAAACTTTTCATACCCTTTCTATATGTTACGAGGGATGGTTTGGATGGAAGCCCATGCAAAAAATCATCTCAAAATTAGATTCTATGCAACTTTTCAAAATGCAAGTTTCGGTCAAAAAAATCATGATATATTATACATAATTTTTTACTAGTTTCGGTAAAAAAAATCAAAATAAATCGAGGACTGTTTGAAATGATATGAAACTTTTCAGATCCTTTATATATGTAGTGAAGGATGGTTTGTATGGAAGTCCATGAAAAAATCATCTCAAAAAGATATTGTGTGCAACTTTTCGAAATGAAAGTTTCGGTCAAAAAATCATAATATATTATACACAATTTATTACTAGTTTCGGTCAATAAATCAAAATAAATCAAGGATTGTTTGAAATGTCTGAAACTTTTCAGATCCTATCTTTATGTTACGAGGGATGGTTTGGATGGAAGTCCATGCAAAAATTCATCTCCAAATTAGATTCTATGCAACTTTTTGAAATACTAGTTTCGGTCAAAAAATCATAATATATTATACACAAGTTTGTACTAGTTTCGGTCAAAAAATCAAAATAAATCGAGGACTGTTTGAAATGCTCTAAAACTTTTCAGACCCTTTCTAAATGTTACGAGGGATGGTTAGGATGGAAGTACATGCAAAAAATCATATCAAAATTAAATTCTATGCAACTTTTCGAATTGCAAGTTTCGGTCAAAAAATCATAATATATTATACATAAGTTTTTACTAGTTTCGGTAAAAAAACCAAACTAAATCGAGGACTGTTTGAAATGATATGAAACTTTTCAGATCCTTGATATATGTTATGGAGGATGGTTTGGATGGAATTCCATGAAAAAAATCATCTCAAAAAGATAGTCTATGCAACTTTTCGAAATGCAAGTTTCGGTCAAAAAGTCATAATATATTGTACACAAGTTTGTACTAGTTTCGGTCCAAAAAAAAATAAAAATAAATCGTGGATTGTTTGAAAAGCTATGAAACTTATCAGATCATTGTTATATTTTACGAGGGGTGGTTGGGATGGAAGTCCAAGCAAAAAACCATCTCAAAATTAGATTCTATGCAACTTTTCAAAATGCAAGTTTCAGTCAAAAAATGATTATATATTATACACAAGTTTGTACTAGTTTCGGTCAAAAAATAAAAATAAATCGAGGACTGTTTGAAATGCTCTAAAAGTTTTCAGACCCTTTCTATATTTTACGATGGATGGTTTAGATGGATGTCCATCCAAAAAAGCATATCAAAATAAGATTCTATGCTACTTTTCGAAATGCAAGTTTCGGTCAAAAAATCATAATATATTATACATAAGTTTTAACTAGTTTCGGTTAAAAAATTAAAATAAATCGAGGACTGTTTGAAATGATATGAAACTTTTCAGATCCTTTATATATGTTATGAAGGATGGTTTGGATGGAAGTCCATGAAAAAATCATCTCAAAAAGATATTTTATGCAACTTTTCAAAATGCAAGTTTCGGTCAAAAAATCATAATATATTATACACAAGTTATTACTAGTTTCGGTCAATAAATCAAAATAAATCGAGGAATGTTTGAAATGTTCTGAAACTTTTCAGATCCTTTATATATGTAGTGAAGGATGGTTTGTATGGAAGTCCATGAAAAAATCATCTCAAAAAGATATTGTGTGCAACTTTTCGAAATGCAAGTTTCGGTCAAAAAATCATAATATATTATACACAATTTATTACTAGTTTCGGTCAATAAATCAAAATAAATCGAGGACTGTTTGAAATGTCTGAAACTTTTCAGATCCTATCTTTATGTTACGAGGGATGGTTTGGATGGAAGTCCATGCAAAAATTCATCTCAAAATTAGATTCTATGAAACTTTTTGAAATACTAGTTTCGGTCAAAAAATTATAATATATTATACACAAGTTTGTACTAGTTTCGGTCAAAAAATCAAAATAAATTGAGGACTGTTTGAAATGCTCTAAACCTTTTCAAACCCTTTCTAAATGTTACGAGAGATGGTTTGGATGGAAGTCCATGCATAAAATCATATCAAAATTAGATTCTATACAACTTTTCGAATTGCAAGTTTCGGTCAAAAAATCATAATATATTATACATAAGTTTTTACTAGTTTCGGTAAAATAAAACAAAACTAAATCGAGAAATGTTTGAAATGATATGAAACTTTTTAGATCCTTGATATATGTTATGGAGGATGTTTTGGATGGAAGTCCATGAAAAAAATCATCTCAAAAAGATATTCTATGCAACTTTTCGAAATGCAAGTTTCGGTCAAAAAGTCATAGTATACTGTACACAAGTTTGTACTAGTTTCGGTTAAAAAAATAAAAAACTATCGATGACTGTATGAAAACCTATGAAACTTATCAAATCATTGTTATATGTTACGAGGGATGGTTTGGATGGAAGTCCATGCAAAAAATCATCTCAAAATTAGATTTTATGCGACTTTTTGAAATATAAGTTTCGTTCAAAAAATCATAATATATTATACACAAGTTTGTACTAGTTTCGATCAAAAAATAAAAATAAATCGAGGACTGTTTGAAATGACCTAAATTTTCCAGACCCATTCTATATGTTACGAGGGATGGTTTGGATGGAAGCCCATGCAAAATATCATCTCAAAATTAGATTCTATGCAACTTTTAGAAATGCAAGTTTCGGTCAAAAAAATCATAATATATTATTCATAAGTTTTAACTAGTTTCGGTAAAAAAATCAAAATAAATCGAGGAATGTTTGAAATGATATGAAACTTTTCAGATCCTTTATATATGTTATGAAGGATGGTTTGGATGGAAGTCCATGAAAAAATTATCTCAAAAAGATATTTTATGCAACATTTCGAAATGCAAGTTTCGGTATAAAAATCATAATATATTATACACAAGTTATTACTAGTTTCGGTCAATAAATCAAAATAAATCGAGGAGTGTTTGAAATGCTCTGAAACTTTTCAGATCGTTTCTATATGTTATGAGGAATGGTTAGAATGGAAGTCCATGCAAGAATTCATCTCAAAATTAGATTCAATGCAACTTTTTGAAATACAAGTTTCGGTCAAAAAATCATAATATATTATACACAAGTTAGTACTAGTTTCGGTCAAAAAATCAAAATAAATCGAGGACTGTTTGAAATGCTCTAAAACTTTTCATACCCTTTCTATATGTTACGAGGGATGGTTTGGATGGAAGCCCATGCAAAAAATCATCTCAAAATTAGATTCTATGCAACTTTTCGAAATGCAAGTTTCGGTCAAAAAAATCATGATATATTATACATAAGTTTTTACTAGTTTCGGTAAAAAAAAATCAAAATAAATCGAGGACTGTTTGAAATGATATGAAACTTTTCAGATCCTTTATATATGTAGTGAAGGATGGTTTGTATGGAAGTCCATGAAAAAATCATCTCAAAAAGATATTGTGTGCAACTTTTCGAAATGCAAGTTTCGGTCAAAAAATCATAATATATTATACACAATTTATTGCTAGTTTCGGTCAATAAATCAAAATAAATCGAGGATTGTTTGAAATGTCTGAAACTTTTCAGATCCTATCTTTATGTTACGAGGGATGGTTTGGATGGAAGTCCATGCAAAAATTCATCTCCAAATTAGATTCTATTTAACTTTTTGAAATACTAGTTTCGGTCAAAAAATCATAATATATTATACACAAGTTTGTACTAGTTTCGGTCAAAAAATCAAAATAAATCGAGGACTGTTTGAAATGCTCTAAAACTTTTCAGACCCTTTCTAAATGTTACGAGGGATGGTTAGGATGGAAGTACATGCAAAAAATCATATCAAAATTAAATTCTATGCAACTTTTCGAATTGCAAGTTTCGGTCAAAAAATCATAATATATTATACATAAGTTTTTACTAGTTTCGGTAAAAAAACCAAACTAAATCGAGGACTGTTTGAAATGATATGAAACTTTTCAGATCCTTGATATATGTTATGGAGGATGGTTTGGATGGAATTCCATGAAAAAAATCATCTCAAAAAGATAGTCTATGCAACTTTTCGAAATGCAAGTTTCGGTCAAAAAGTCATAATATATTGTACACAAGTTTGTACTAGTTTCCGTCAAAAAAAAAATAAAAATAAATCGTGGATTGTTTGAAAAGCTATGAAACTTATCAGATCATTGTTATATTTTACGAGGGGTGGTTGGGATGGAAGTCCAAGCAAAAAACCATCTCAAAATTAGATTCTATGCAACTTTTCAAAATGCAAGTTTCAGTCAAAAAATGATTATATATTATACACAAGTTTGTACTAGTTTCGGTCAAAAAATAAAAATAAATCGAGGACTGTTTGAAATGCTCTAAAAGTTTTCAGACCCTTTCTATATTTTACGATGGATGGTTTAGATGGATGTCCATCCAAAAAAGCATATCAAAATAAGATTCTATGCTACTTTTCGAAATGCAAGTTTCGGTCAAAAAATCATAATATATTATACATAAGTTTTAACTAGTTTCGGTTAAAAAATTAAAATAAATCGAGGACTGTTTGAAATGATATGAAACTTTTCAGATCCTTTATATATGTTATGAAGGATGGTTTGGATGGAAGTCCATGAAAAAATCATCTCAAAAAGATATTTTATGCAACTTTTCAAAATGCAAGTTTCGGTCAAAAAATCATAATATATTATACACAAGTTATTACTAGTTTCGGTCAATAAATCAAAATAAATCGAGGAATGTTTGAAATGTTCTGAAACTTTTCAGATCCTTTCTATATGTTACGAGGAATGGTTTGAATGGAAGTCCATGCAAGAATTCATCTCAAAATTAGATGCAATGCAACTTTTTGAAATACAAGTTTCGGTCAAAAAATCATAATATATTATTCACAAGTTAGTACTAGTTTCGGTCAAAAAATCAAAATAAATCGAGGACTGTTTGAAATGCTCTAAAACTTTTCAGACCCTTTCTATATGTTACGAGGGATGGTTTGGATGGAAGCCCATGCAAAAAATCATCTCAAAATTAGATTCTATGCAACTTTTCGAAATGCAAGTTTCGGTCAAAAAAAATCATAATATATTATACATAAGTTTTTACTAGTTTCGGTAAAAAAATCAAAATAAATCGAGGACTGTTTGAAATGAATAGAAACTTTTCAGATCCTTTATATATGTTATGAAGGATGGTTTGGATGGAAGTCCATGAAAAAAATCATCTCAAAAAGATATTGTGTGCAACTTTTCGAAATGCAAGTTTCGGTCAAAAAATCATAATATATTATACACAATTTATTACTAGTTTCGGTCAATAAATCAAAATAAATCGAGGACTGTTTGAAATGTCTGAAACTTTTCAGTTTCTATCTTTATGTTACGCGGGATGGTTTGGATGGAAGTCCATGCAAAAATTCATCTCAAAATTAGATTCTATGCAACTTTTTGAAATACTAGTTTCGGTCAAAAAATCATAATATATTATACACAAGTTTGTACTAGTTTCGGTCAAAAAATCAAAATAACTCTAGGACTGTTTGAAATGCTCTAAAACTTTTCAGACCCTTTCTAAATGTTACGAGGGATGGTTAGGATGGAAGTCCATGCAAAAAATCATATCAAAATTAAATTCTATGCAACTTTTCGAATTGCAAGTTTCGGTCAAAAAATCATAATATATTATACATAAGTTTTTACTAGTTTCAGTAAAAAAACCAAACTAAATCGAGGACTGTTTGAAATGATATGAAACTTTTCAGATCCTTGATATATGTAATGGAGGATGGTTTGGATGGAATTCCATGAAAAAAATCATCTCAAAAATATATTCTATGCGACTTTTCGAAATGCAAGTTTCGGTCAAAAAGTCATAATATATTATTGTTCACAAGTTTGTACTAGTTTCGGTCAAAAAAATAAAAATCAATCGAGGACTGTTTGAAAACCTATGAAACTTATCAAATCATTGTTATATGTTACGAGGTAATGGTTTGGATGGAAGTTCATGCAAAAAATCATCTCAAAATTAGATTCTATGCAACTTTTTGAAATGCAAATTTCGCTCAAAAAATCATTATATATTATACACAAGTTTGTACTAATTTCGGTCAAAAAATCAAAATATATCGAGGACTGTTCGAAATGCAAGTTTCGGTCAAAAAATCATAATATATTATACATAAGTTTTTACTAGTTTCGGTAAAAAAAATCAAAATAAATCGATGACTTTTTGAAATGATATTAAAATTTTCAGAACCATTATATATTTTTTGAAGGATGGTTTGGTTGGAAGTCCATGAAAAAAATCATCTCAAAAAGATATTGTATGCAACATTTCGAAATGCAAGTTTCAGTCAAAAAATCATAATTTATACACAAGTTATTACTAGTTTTGGTAAATAAATCAAAATAAATCGAGGACTGTTTGAAATGCTCTGAACCTTTTCAGATCCTTTCTATATGATACGAGGGATGGTTTGGATGGAAGTCCATGCAAAAATTCATCTCAAATTAGATTCTATGCAACTTTTGGAAATACAAATTTCGGTCAAAAAATCAAAATAAATCGAGGACTGTTTGAAATGCTCTTAAACTTTTCAAACCCTTTCTATATTTTACGAGGGATGGTTTGGATGAAAGCCCATGCAAAAAATCATCTCAAGATTAGATTCTATGCAACTTTTCGAAATGCAAGTTTCGGTCAAAAAAATCATAATATATTATACATAAGTTTTTACTAGTTTTTGTAAAAAAAATCAAAATAAATCGAGGACTATTTGAAATGATATGAAACATTTAAGATCCTTTCTATATGTTATGAAAGATGGTTTGGATGGAAGTCCATGAAAAAAATCATCTCAAAAAGATATTGTGTGTAACTTTTCGAAATGAAAGTTTCGGTCAAAAAATCATAATATATTATACACAATTTATTACTAATTTTGGTCAATAAATCAAAATGAATCGAGGACTATTTGAAATGTCTGAAACTTTTCAGATCCTATCTTTATGTTACGAGGGATGGTTTGGATGGAAGTCCATGCAAAAATTCATCTCAAAACTAAATTAAATGCAACTTTTTGAAATACAAGTTTCGGTCAAAAAATCATAATATATTATACATAAGTTTTTACTAGTTTCGGTAAAAAAAAATCAAACTAAATCAAGGACTGTTTGAAATGATATGAAACTTTTCAGATCCATGATATATGTTATGGAGGATGGTTTGGATGGAAGTCCATGAAAAAAATCATTTTAAAAAGATATTTTATGCAACTTTTCGAAATGCAAGTTTCGGTCAAAAAGTCCTAATATATTGTACACAAGTTTGTACTATTTTAGGTCAAAAAAATAAAAATAAATCGAGGACTATTTGAAAACCTTTGAAACTTATTAAATCATTGATATCTGTTACGAGGGATGGTTTGGATGGAAGTCTGTTCCAAAAATCATCTCAAAATTAGATTCTATGCAACTTTTCGAAATGCAAGTTTCGGTCAATAAATCATTATATATTATACACAAGTATGTACTAGTTTCAGTCAAAAAATCAAAATAAATCGAAGACTATTTGAAATGCTCTAAAACGTTTCAGACCCTTTCTATATGTTACGAGGGATGGTTTGGATGGAAGTCCATGCAAAAAAGCATATCAAAATTAGATTCTATGCAACTTTTCGAAATGCAAGTTTCGGTCAAAAAATCATAATATATTATACATAAGTTTTTACTAGTTTCGGTAAAAAAAATCAAAATAAATCGAGGATTGTTTGAAATGATAAGAAGCTTTTCAGATCCTTTATATATGTTATGAAGGATGGTTTGGATGTAAGTCCATGAAAAAAATCATCTCTAATAGATATTCTATACAACTTTTCGAAATACAAGTTTCGGTCAAAAATCATAGTATATTGTACACAAGTTTGAACTAGTTTCGGTCAAAAAAATAAAAATAAATCGAGGACTGTTTGAAAACCAATGAAACTTATCAGATCATTGTTATATGTTACGAAGGATGATTGGGATGGAAGTCCATGCAAAAAATCATCTCAAAATTAGAGGACTATTTGAAATGCTCTAAAACTTTTCAGACCCTTTCTATATGTTACAAGGGATGGTTTGGATGGAAGTCCATGCAAAAAATCATATCAAAATTAGATTCTATGCAACTTTTCGAAATGCAAGTTTCGTTCAAAAAATCTAAATATATTATAAATAAGTTTTTACTAGTTTCGGTAAAAAAATTAAAATAAATCGAGGACTAATTGAAATGATATGAAACTTTTCAGATCCTTTATATATGTTATGAAGGATGCTTTTGATTGAAGTCTATGAAAAAAATCATCTCAAAAAGATATTGTATGCAATTTTTCGAAATGCACGTTTCGGTCAAAAAATTATAATATATTATACACAAGTTATTACTACTTTCAGCCAATAAATCAAAATAAATCGATGATGTTTGAAATGCTCTGAAACTTTTCAGATCCTTTCTATATGTTACGAGGGATGGTTTGGATGGAAGTCCATGCAAGAATTCATCTCAAAATTAGATTCTATGCAACTTTTTGAAATTCAAATTTCGGTCAAAAAATCATTATATATTATACACAAGTTTGTACTAATTTCGGTCAAAAAATAAAAATAAATCGAGGACTGTTTGAAATGCTCTAAATTTTTCAGGCCCTTTCTATATGTTACGAGGGATGGTTTGGATGGAAGCCCATGCAAAAAATCATCTAAAAATTAGATTTTATGCAACTTTTCGAAATGTAAGTTTCGGTCAAAAAAATCATAATATATTATACATAAGTTATTACTAGTTTCGGTAAAAAAATCAAAATAAATCGAGGACTGTTTGAAATGATATGAAACTTTTCAGATCCTTTATATACGTTATGAAGGATGGTTTGGATGGAAGTCCATGAAAAAAATCATCTCAAAAAGATATTGTATGCAACTTTACGAAATGCAAGTTTCGGTCAAAAAATCATAATATATTATACACATGTTATTACTAGTTTCAGTCAATAAATCAAAATAAATCGATGACTGTTTGAAATGCTCTGAAACATTTCAGATCCTTTCTATATGTTACGAGGGATGGTTTGGATGGAAGTCCATGCAAAAATTCATCTCAAAATTAGATTCTATGCAACGTTTTGAAATACAAATTTCGGTCAATAAATCATAATATATTATACACAAGTTTGTACTAGTTTCGGTCAAAAAATCAAAATAGATCGAGGACTGTTTGAAATGCTCTAAAACTTTTCAGACCCTTTCTAAATGTTACGAGGGATGGTTTGGATGGAAGTCCATGCAAAAAATCATATCAAAATTAGATTCTATGCAACTTTTCAAAATGCAAGTTTCGGTTAAAAAAATCATAATATATTATACATAAGTTTTTACTAGTTTCGGTAAAAAAAAAATTATAAATAAGGGACTGTTTGAAATGATATGAAACTTTTCAGATCCTTTATATATGTTATGAAGGATGGTTTGGATGGAAGTCCATGAAAAAAATCATCTCAAAAAGATATTGTATGCAACTTTACGAAATGCAAGTTTCGGTCAAAAAATCATAATATATTATACACAAGTTATTACTAGTTTCGGCCAATAAATCAAAATAAATCGATGACTGTTTGAAATGTTCTGAAACTTTTCAGATCCTTTCTATATGTTACGAGGAATGGTTTGAATGGAAGTCCATGCAAGAATTCATCTCAAAATTAGATGCAATGCAACTTTTTGAAATACAAGTTTCGGTCAAAAAATCATAATATATTATTCACAAGTTAGTACTAGTTTCGGTCAAAAAATCAAAATAAATCGAGGACTGTTTGAAATGCTCTAAAACTTTTCAGACCCTTTCTATATGTTACGAGGGATGGTTTGGATGGAAGCCCATGCAAAAAATCATCTCAAAATTAGATTCTATGCAACTTTTCGAAATGCAAGTTTCGGTCAAAAAAAATCATAATATATTATACATAAGTTTTTACTAGTTTCGGTAAAAAAAATCAAAATAAATCGAGGACTGTTTGAAATGAATAGAAACTTTTCAGATCCTTTATATATGTTATGAAGGATGGTTTGGATGGAAGTCCATGAAAAAAATCATCTCAAAAAGATATTGTGTGCAACTTTTCGAAATGCAAGTTTCGGTCAAAAAATCATAATATATTATACACAATTTATTACTAGTTTCGGTCAATAAATCAAAATAAATCGAGGACTGTTTGAAATGTCTGAAACTTTTCAGTTTCTATCTTTATGTTACGCGGGATGGTTTGGATGGAAGTCCATGCAAAAATTCATCTCAAAATTAGATTCTATGCAACTTTTTGAAATACTAGTTTCGGTCAAAAAATCATAATATATTATACACAAGTTTGTACTAGTTTCGGTCAAAAAATCAAAATAACTCTAGGACTGTTTGAAATGCTCTAAAACTATTCAGACCCTTTCTAAATGTTACGAGGGATGGTTAGGATGGAAGTCCATGCAAAAAATCATATCAAAATTAAATTCTATGCAACTTTTCGAATTGCAAGTTTCGGTCAAAAAATCATAATATATTATACATAAGTTTTTACTAGTTTCAGTAAAAAAACCAAACTAAATCGAGGACTGTTTGAAATGATATGAAACTTTTCAGATCCTTGATATATGTAATGGAGGATGGTTTGGATGGAATTCCATGAAAAAAATCATCTCAAAAATATATTCTATGCGACTTTTCGAAATGCAAGTTTCGGTCAAAAAGTCATAATATATTATTGTACACAAGTTTGTACTAGTTTCGGTCAAAAAAATAAAAATCAATCGAGGACTGTTTGAAAACCTATGAAACTTATCAAATCATTGTTATATGTTACGAGGTAATGGTTTGGATGGAAGTTCATGCAAAAAATCATCTCAAAATTAGATTCTATGCAACTTTTTGAAATGCAAATTTCGCTCAAAAAATCATTATATATTATACACAAGTTTGTACTAATTTCGGTCAAAAAATCAAAATATATCGAGGACTGTTCGAAATGCAAGTTTCGGTCAAAAAATCATAATATATTATACATAAGTTTTTACTAGTTTTGGTAAAAAAAATCAAAATAAATCGATGACTTTTTGAAATGATATTAAACTTTTCAGAACCATTATATATTTTTTGAAGGATGGTTTGGTTGGAAGTCCATGAAAAAAATCATCTCAAAAAGATATTGTATGCAACATTTCGAAATGCAAGTTTCAGTCAAAAAATCATAATTTATACACAAGTTATTACTAGTTTTGGTAAATAAATCAAAATAAATCGAGGACTGTTTGAAATGCTCTGAACCTTTTCAGATCCTTTCTATATGATACGAGGGATGGTTTGGATGGAAGTCCATGCAAAAATTCATCTCAAATTAGATTCTATGCAACTTTTGGAAATACAAATTTCGGTCAAAAAATCAAAATAAATCGAGGACTGTTTGAAATGCTCTTAAACTTTTCAAACCCTTTCTATATTTTACGAGGGATGGTTTGGATGAAAGCCCATGCAAAAAATCATCTCAAGATTAGATTCTATGCAACTTTTCGAAATGCAAGTTTCGGTCAAAAAAATCATAATATATTATACATAAGTTTTTACTAGTTTTTGTAAAAAAAATCAAAATAAATCGAGGACTATTTGAAATGATATGAAACTTTTAAGATCCTTTCTATATGTTATGAAGGATGGTTTGGATGGAAGTCCATGAAAAAAATCATCTCAAAAAGATATTGTGTGTAACTTTTCGAAATGAAAGTTTCGGTCAAAAAATCATAATATATTATACACAATTTATTACTAATTTTGGTCAATAAATCAAAATGAATCGAGGACTATTTGAAATGTCTGAAACTTTTCAGATCCTATCTTTATGTTACGAGGGATGGTTTGGATGGAAGTCCATGCAAAAATTCATCTCAAAATTAAATTAAATGCAACTTTTTGAAATACAAGTTTCGGTCAAAAAATCATAATATATTATACATTAGTTTTTACTAGTTTCGGTAAAAAAAATCAAACTAAATCAAGGATTGTTTGAAATGATATGAAACTTTTCAGATCCATGATATATGTTATGGAGGATGGTTTGGATGGAAGTCCATGAAAAAAATCATTTTAAAAAGATATTTTATGCAACTTTTCGAAATGCAAGTTTCGGTCAAAAAGTCCTAATATATTGTACACAAGTTTGTACTATTTTAGATCAAAAAAATAAAAAAAAATCGAGGACTATTTGAAAACCTTTGAAACTTATTAAATCATTGATATCTGTTACGAGGGATGGTTTGGATGGAAGTCTGTTCCAAAAATCATCTCAAAATTAGATTCTATGCAACTTTTCGAAATGCAAGTTTCGGTCAATAAATCATTATATATTATACACAAGTATGTACTAGTTTCAGTCAAAAAATCAAAATAAATCGAAGACTATTTGAAATGCTCTAAAACGTTTCAGACCCTTTCTATATGTTACGAGGGATGGTTTGGATTGAAGTCCATGCAAAAAAGCATATCAAAATTAGATTCTATGCAACTTTTCGAAATGCAAGTTTCGGTCAAAAAATCATAATATATTATACATAAGTTTTTACTAGTTTCGGTAAAAAAAATCAAAATAAATCGAGGATTGTTTGAAATGATAAGAAGCTTTTCAGATCCTTTATATATGTTATGAAGGATGGTTTGCATGTAAGTCCATGAAAAAAATCATCTCTAATAGATATTCTATACAACTTTTCGAAATACAAGTTTCGGTCAAAAATCATAGTATATTGTACACAAGTTTGAACTAGTTTCGGTCAAAAAAATAAAAATAAATCGAGGACTGTTTGAAAACCAATGAAACTTATCAGATCATTGTTATATGTTACGAAGGATGATTGGGATGGAAGTCCATGCAAAAAATCATCTCAAAATTAGAGGACTATTTGAAATGCTCTAAAACTTTTCAGACCCTTTCTATATGTTACAAGGGATGGTTTGGATGGAAGTCCATGCAAAAAATCATATCAAAATTAGATTCTATGCAACTTTTCGAAATGCAAGTTTCGTTCAAAAAATCTAAATATATTATAAATAAGTTTTTACTAGTTTCGGTAAAAAAATTAAAATAAATCGAGGACTAATTGAAATGATATGAAACTTTTCAGATCCTTTATATATGTTATGAAGGATGCTTTTGATTGAAGTCTATGAAAAAAATCATCTCAAAAAGATATTGTATGCAATTTTTCGAAATGCACGTTTCGGTCAAAAAATTATAATATATTATACACAAGTTATTACTACTTTCAGCCAATAAATCAAAATAAATCGATGATGTTTGAAATGCTCTGAAACTTTTCAGATCCTTTCTATATGTTACGAGGGATGGTTTGGATGGAAGTCCATGCAAGAATTCATCTCAAAATTAGATTCTATGCAACTTTTTGAAATTCAAATTTCGGTCAAAAAATCATTATATATTATACACAAGTTTGTACTAATTTCGGTCAAAAAATAAAAATAAATCGAGGACTGTTTGAAATGCTCTAAATTTTTCAGGCCCTTTCTATATGTTACGAGGGATGGTTTGGATGGAAGCCCATGCAAAAAATCATCTAAAAATTAGATTTTATGCAACTTTTCGAAATGTAAGTTTCGGTCAAAAAAATCATAATATATTATACATAAGTTATTACTAGTTTCGGTAAAAAAATCAAAATAAATCGAGGACTGTTTGAAATGATATGAAACTTTTCAGATCCTTTATATACGTTATGAAGGATGGTTTGGATGGAAGTCCATGAAAAAAATCATCTCAAAAAGATATTGTATGCAACTTTACGAAATGCAAGTTTCGGTCAAAAAATCATAATATATTATACACATGTTATTACTAGTTTCAGTCAATAAATCAAAATAAATCGATGACTGTTTGAAATGCTCTGAAACATTTCAGATCCTTTCTATATGTTACGAGGGATGGTTTGGATGGAAGTCCATGCAAAAATTCATCTCAAAATTAGATTCTATGCAACGTTTTGAAATACAAATTTCGGTCAATAAATCATAATATATTATACACAAGTTTGTACTAGTTTCGGTCAAAAAATCAAAATAGATCGAGGACTGTTTGAAATGCTCTAAAACTTTTCAGACCCTTTCTAAATGTTACGAGGGATGGTTTGGATGGAAGTCCATGCAAAAAATCATATCAAAATTAGATTCTATGCAACTTTTCAAAATGCAAGTTTCGGTTAAAAAAATCATAATATATTATACATAAGTTTTTACTAGTTTCGGTAAAAAAAAAATTATAAATAAGGGACTGTTTGAAATGATATGAAACTTTTCAGATCCTTTATATATGTTATGAAGGATGGTTTGGATGGAAGTCCATGAAAAAAATCATCTCAAAAAGATATTGTATGCAACTTTACGAAATGCAAGTTTCGGTCAAAAAATCATAATATATTATACACAAGTTATTACTAGTTTCGGCCAATAAATCAAAATAAATCGATGACTGTTTGAAATGTTCTGAAACTTTTCAGATCCTTTCTATATGTTACGAGGAATGGTTTGAATGGAAGTCCATGCAAGAATTCATCTCAAAATTAGATGCAATGCAACTTTTTGAAATACAAGTTTCGGTCAAAAAATCATAATATATTATTCACAAGTTAGTACTAGTTTCGGTCAAAAAATCAAAATAAATCGAGGACTGTTTGAAATGCTCTAAAACTTTTCAGACCCTTTCTATATGTTACGAGGGATGGTTTGGATGGAAGCCCATGCAAAAAATCATCTCAAAATTAGATTCTATGCAACTTTTCGAAATGCAAGTTTCGGTCAAAAAAAATCATAATATATTATACATAAGTTTTTACTAGTTTCGGTAAAAAAAATCAAAATAAATCGAGGACTGTTTGAAATGAATAGAAACTTTTCAGATCCTTTATATATGTTATGAAGGATGGTTTGGATGGAAGTCCATGAAAAAAATCATCTCAAAAAGATATTGTGTGCAACTTTTCGAAATGCAAGTTTCGGTCAAAAAATCATAATATATTATACACAATTTATTACTAGTTTCGGTCAATAAATCAAAATAAATCGAGGACTGTTTGAAATGTCTGAAACTTTTCAGTTTCTATCTTTATGTTACGCGGGATGGTTTGGATGGAAGTCCATGCAAAAATTCATCTCAAAATTAGATTCTATGCAACTTTTTGAAATACTAGTTTCGGTCAAAAAATCATAATATATTATACACAAGTTTGTACTAGTTTCGGTCAAAAAATCAAAATAACTCTAGGACTGTTTGAAATGCTCTAAAACTATTCAGACCCTTTCTAAATGTTACGAGGGATGGTTAGGATGGAAGTCCATGCAAAAAATCATATCAAAATTAAATTCTATGCAACTTTTCGAATTGCAAGTTTCGGTCAAAAAATCATAATATATTATACATAAGTTTTTACTAGTTTCAGTAAAAAAACCAAACTAAATCGAGGACTGTTTGAAATGATATGAAACTTTTCAGATCCTTGATATATGTAATGGAGGATGGTTTGGATGGAATTCCATGAAAAAAATCATCTCAAAAATATATTCTATGCGACTTTTCGAAATGCAAGTTTCGGTCAAAAAGTCATAATATATTATTGTACACAAGTTTGTACTAGTTTCGGTCAAAAAAATAAAAATCAATCGAGGACTGTTTGAAAACCTATGAAACTTATCAAATCATTGTTATATGTTACGAGGTAATGGTTTGGATGGAAGTTCATGCAAAAAATCATCTCAAAATTAGATTCTATGCAACTTTTTGAAATGCAAATTTCGCTCAAAAAATCATTATATATTATACACAAGTTTGTACTAATTTCGGTCAAAAAATCAAAATATATCGAGGACTGTTCGAAATGCAAGTTTCGGTCAAAAAATCATAATATATTATACATAAGTTTTTACTAGTTTTGGTAAAAAAAATCAAAATAAATCGATGACTTTTTGAAATGATATTAATCTTTTCAGAACCATTATATATTTTTTGAAGGATGGTTTGGTTGGAAGTCCATGAAAAAAATCATCTCAAAAAGATATTGTATGCAACATTTCGAAATGCAAGTTTCAGTCAAAAAATCATAATTTATACACAAGTTATTACTAGTTTTGGTAAATAAATCAAAATAAATCGAGGACTGTTTGAAATGCTCTGAACCTTTTCAGATCCTTTCTATATGATACGAGGGATGGTTTGGATGGAAGTCCATGCAAAAATTCATCTCAAATTAGATTCTATGCAACTTTTGGAAATACAAATTTCGGTCAAAAAATCAAAATAAATCGAGGACTGTTTGAAATGCTCTTAAACTTTTCAAACCCTTTCTATATTTTACGAGGGATGGTTTGGATGAAAGCCCATGCAAAAAATCATCTCAAGATTAGATTCTATGCAACTTTTCGAAATGCAAGTTTCGGTCAAAAAAATCATAATATATTATACATAAGTTTTTACTAGTTTTTGTAAAAAAAATCAAAATAAATCGAGGACTATTTGAAATGATATGAAACTTTTAAGATCCTTTCTATATGTTATGAAGGATGGTTTGGATGGAAGTCCATGAAAAAAATCATCTCAAAAAGATATTGTGTGTAACTTTTCGAAATGAAAGTTTCGGTCAAAAAATCATAATATATTATACCCAATTTATTACTAATTTTGGTCAATAAATCAAAATGAATCGAGGACTATTTGAAATGTCTGAAACTTTTCAGATCCTATCTTTATGTTACGAGGGATGGTTTGGATGGAAGTCCATGCAAAAATTCATCTCAAAATTAAATTAAATGCAACTTTTTGAAATACAAGTTTCGGTCAAAAAATCATAATATATTATACATAAGTTTTTACTAGTTTCGGTAAAAAAAATCAAACTAAATCAAGGACTGTTTGAAATGATATGAAACTTTTCAGATCCATGATATATGTTATGGAGGATGGTTTGGATGGAAGTCCATGAAAAAAATCATCTCAAAAAGATATTTTATGCAACTTTTCGAAATGCAAGTTTCGGTCAAAAAGTCCTAATATATTGTACACAAGTTTGTACTATTTTAGGTCAAAAAAATAAAAAAAAATCGAGGACTATTTGAAAACCTTTGAAACTTATTAAATCATTGATATCTGTTACGAGGGATGGTTTGGATGGAAGTCTGTTCCAAAAATCATCTCAAAATTAGATTCTATGCAACTTTTCGAAATGCAAGTTTCGGTCAATAAATCATTATATATTATACACAAGTATGTACTAGTTTCAGTCAAAAAATCAAAATAAATCGAAGACTATTTGAAATGCTCTAAAACGTTTCAGACCCTTTCTATATGTTACGAGGGATGGTTTGGATGGAAGTCCATGCAAAAAAGCATATCAAAATTAGATTCTATGCAACTTTTCGAAATGCAAGTTTCGGTCAAAAAATCATAATATATTATACATAAGTTTTTACTAGTTTCGGTAAAAAAAATCAAAATAAATCGAGGATTGTTTGAAATGATAAGAAGCTTTTCAGATCCTTTATATATGTTATGAAGGATGGTTTGGATGTAAGTCCATGAAAAAAATCATCTCTAATAGATATTCTATACAACTTTTCGAAATACAAGTTTCGGTCAAAAATCATAGTATATTGTACACAAGTTTGAACTAGTTTCGGTCAAAAAAATAAAAATAAATCGAGGACTGTTTGAAAACCAATGAAACTTATCAGATCATTGTTATATGTTACGAAGGATGATTGGGATGGAAGTCCATGCAAAAAATCATCTCAAAATTAGAGGACTATTTGAAATGCTCTAAAACTTTTCAGACCCTTTCTATATGTTACAAGGGATGGTTTGGATGGAAGTCCATGCAAAAAATCATATCAAAATTAGATTCTATGCAACTTTTCGAAATGCAAGTTTCGTTCAAAAAATCTAAATATATTATAAATAAGTTTTTACTAGTTTCGGTAAAAAAATTAAAATAAATCGAGGACTAATTGAAATGATATGAAACTTTTCAGATCCTTTATATATGTTATGAAGGATGCTTTTGATTGAAGTCTATGAAAAAAATCATCTCAAAAAGATATTGTATGCAATTTTTCGAAATGCACGTTTCGGTCAAAAAATTATAATATATTATACACAAGTTATTACTACTTTCAGCCAATAAATCAAAATAAATCGATGATGTTTGAAATGCTCTGAAACTTTTCAGATCCTTTCTATATGTTACGAGGGATGGTTTGGATGGAAGTCCATGCAAGAATTCATCTCAAAATTAGATTCTATGCAACTTTTTGAAATTCAAATTTCGGTCAAAAAATCATTATATATTATACACAAGTTTGTACTAATTTCGGTCAAAAAATAAAAATAAATCGAGGACTGTTTGAAATGCTCTAAATTTTTCAGGCCCTTTCTATATGTTACGAGGGATGGTTTGGATGGAAGCCCATGCAAAAAATCATCTAAAAATTAGATTTTATGCAACTTTTCGAAATGTAAGTTTCGGTCAAAAAAATCATAATATATTATACATAAGTTATTACTAGTTTCGGTAAAAAAATCAAAATAAATCGAGGACTGTTTGAAATGATATGAAACTTTTCAGATCCTTTATATACGTTATGAAGGATGGTTTGGATGGAAGTCCATGAAAAAAATCATCTCAAAAAGATATTGTATGCAACTTTACGAAATGCAAGTTTCGGTCAAAAAATCATAATATATTATACACATGTTATTACTAGTTTCAGTCAATAAATCAAAATAAATCGATGACTGTTTGAAATGCTCTGAAACATTTCAGATCCTTTCTATATGTTACGAGGGATGGTTTGGATGGAAGTCCATGCAAAAATTCATCTCAAAATTAGATTCTATGCAACATTTTGAAATACAAATTTCGGTCAATAAATCATAATATATTATACACAAGTTTGTACTAGTTTCGGTCAAAAAATCAAAATAGATCGAGGACTGTTTGAAATGCTCTAAAACTTTTCAGACCCTTTCTAAATGTTACGAGGGATGGTTTGGATGGAAGTCCATGCAAAAAATCATATCAAAATTAGATTCTATGCAACTTTTCAAAATGCAAGTTTCGGTTAAAAAAATCATAATATATTATACATAAGTTTTTACTAGTTTCGGTAAAAAAAAAATTATAAATAAGGGACTGTTTGAAATGATATGAAACTTTTCAGATCCTTTATATATGTTATGAAGGATGGTTTGGATGGAAGTCCATGAAAAAAATCATCTCAAAAAGATATTGTATGCAACTTTACGAAATGCAAGTTTCGGTCAAAAAATCATAATATATTATACACAAGTTATTACTAGTTTCGGCCAATAAATCAAAATAAATCGATGACTGTTTGAAATGTTCTGAAACTTTTCAGATCCTTTCTATATGTTACGAGGAATGGTTTGAATGGAAGTCCATGCAAGAATTCATCTCAAAATTAGATGCAATGCAACTTTACGAAATACAAGTTTCGGTCAAAAAATCATAATATATTATTCACAAGTTAGTACTAGTTTCGGTCAAAAAATCAAAATAAATCGAGGACTGTTTGAAATGCTCTAAAACTTTTCAGACCCTTTCTATATGTTACGAGGGATGGTTTGGATGGAAGCCCATGCAAAAAATCATCTCAAAATTAGATTCTATGCAACTTTTCGAAATGCAAGTTTCGGTCAAAAAAAATCATAATATATTATACATAAGTTTTTACTAGTTTCGGTAAAAAAAATCAAAATAAATCGAGGACTGTTTGAAATGAATAGAAACTTTTCAGATCCTTTATATATGTTATGAAGGATGGTTTGGATGGAAGTCCATGAAAAAAATCATCTCAAAAAGATATTGTGTGCAACTTTTCGAAATGCAAGTTTCGGTCAAAAAATCATAATATATTATACACAATTTATTACTAGTTTCGGTCAATAAATCAAAATAAATCGAGGACTGTTTGAAATGTCTGAAACTTTTCAGTTTCTATCTTTATGTTACGCGGGATGGTTTGGATGGAAGTCCATGCAAAAATTCATCTCAAAATTAGATTCTATGCAACTTTTTGAAATACTAGTTTCGGTCAAAAAATCATAATATATTATACACAAGTTTGTACTAGTTTCAGTCAAAAAATCAAAATAACTCTAGGACTGTTTGAAATGCTCTAAAACTTTTCAGACCCTTTCTAAATGTTACGAGGGATGGTTAGGATGGAAGTCCATGCAAAAAATCATATCAAAATTAAATTCTATGCAACTTTTCGAATTGCAAGTTTCGGTCAAAAAATCATAATATATTATACATAAGTTTTTACTAGTTTCAGTAAAAAAACCAAACTAAATCGAGGACTGTTTGAAATGATATGAAACTTTTCAGATCCTTGATATATGTAATGGAGGATGGTTTGGATGGAATTCCATGAAAAAAATCATCTCAAAAATATATTCTATGCGACTTTTCGAAATGCAAGTTTCGGTCAAAAAGTCATAATATATTATTGTACACAAGTTTGTACTAGTTTCGGTCAAAAAAATAAAAATCAATCGAGGACTGTTTGAAAACCTATGAAACTTATCAAATCATTGTTATATGTTACGAGGTAATGGTTTGGATGGAAGTTCATGCAAAAAATCATCTCAAAATTAGATTCTATGCAACTTTTTGAAATGCAAATTTCGCTCAAAAAATCATTATATATTATACACAAGTTTGTACTAATTTCGGTCAAAAAATCAAAATATATCGAGGACTGTTCGAAATGCAAGTTTCGGTCAAAAAATCATAATATATTATACATAAGTTTTTACTAGTTTCGGTAAAAAAAATCAAAATAAATCGATGACTTTTTGAAATGATATTAAACTTTTCAGAACCATTATATATTTTTTGAAGGATGGTTTGGTTGGAAGTCCATGAAAAAAATCATCTCAAAAAGATATTGTATGCAACATTTCGAAATGCAAGTTTCAGTCAAAAAATCATAATTTATACACAAGTTATTACTAGTTTTGGTAAATAAATCAAAATAAATCGAGGACTGTTTGAAATGCTCTGAACCTTTTCAGATCCTTTCTATATGATACGAGGGATGGTTTGGATGGAAGTCCATGCAAAAATTCATCTCAAATTAGATTCTATGCAACTTTTGGAAATACAAATTTCGGTCAAAAAATCAAAATAAATCGAGGACTGTTTGAAATGCTCTTAAACTTTTCAAACCCTTTCTATATTTTACGAGGGATGGTTTGGATGAAAGCCCATGCAAAAAATCATCTCAAGATTAGATTCTATGCAACTTTTCGAAATGCAAGTTTCGGTCAAAAAAATCATAATATATTATACATAAGTTTTTACTAGTTTTTGTAAAAAAAATCAAAATAAATCGAGGACTATTTGAAATGATATGAAACTTTTAAGATCCTTTCTATATGTTATGAAGGATGGTTTGGATGGAAGTCCATGAAAAAAATCATCTCAAAAAGATATTGTGTGTAACTTTTCGAAATGAAAGTTTCGGTCAAAAAATCATAATATATTATACACAATTTATTACTAATTTTGGTCAATAAATCAAAATGAATCGAGGACTATTTGAAATGTCTGAAACTTTTTAGATCCTATCTTTATGTTACGAGGGATGGTTTGGATGGAAGTCCATGCAAAAATTCATCTCAAAATTAAATTAAATGCAACTTTTTGAAATACAAGTTTCGGTCAAAAAATCATAATATATTATACATAAGTTTTTACTAGTTTCGGTAAAAAAAATCAAACTAAATCAAGGACTGTTTGAAATGATATGAAAATTTTCAGATCCATGATATATGTTATGGAGGATGGTTTGGATGGAAGTCCATGAAAAAAATCATCTCAAAAAGATATTTTATGCAACTTTTCGAAATGCAAGTTTCGGTCAAAAAGTCCTAATATATTGTACACAAGTTTGTACTATTTTAGGTCAAAAAAATAAAAAAAAAATCGAGGACTATTTGAAAACCTTTGAAACTTATTAAATCATTGATATCTGTTACGAGGGATGGTTTGGATGGAAGTCTGTTCCAAAAATCATCTCAAAATTAGATTCTATGCAACTTTTCGAAATGCAAGTTTCGGTCAATAAATCATTATATATTATACACAAGTATGTACTAGTTTCAGTCAAAAAATCAAAATAAATCGAAGACTATTTGAAATGCTCTAAAACGTTTCAGACCCTTTCTATATGTTACGAGGGATGGTTTGGATGGAAGTCCATGCAAAAAAGCATATCAAAATTAAATTCTATGCAACTTTTCGAAATGCAAGTTTCGGTCAAAAAATCATAATATATTATACATAAGTTTTTACTAGTTTCGGTAAAAAAAATCAAAATAAATCGAGGATTGTTTGAAATGATAAGAAGCTTTTCAGATCCTTTATATATGTTATGAAGGATGGTTTGGATGTAAGTCCATGAAAAAAATCATCTCTAATAGATATTCTATACAACTTTTCGAAATACAAGTTTCGGTCAAAAATCATAGTATATTGTACACAAGTTTGAACTAGTTTCGGTCAAAAAAATAAAAATAAATCGAGGACTGTTTGAAAACCAATGAAACTTATCAGATCATTATTATATGTTACGAAGGATGATTGGGATGGAAGTCCATGCAAAAAATCATCTCAAAATTAGAGGACTATTTGAAATGCTCTAAAACTTTTCAGACCCTTTCTATATGTTACAAGGGATGGTTTGGATGGAAGTCCATGCAAAAAATCATATCAAAATTAGATTCTATGCAACTTTTCGAAATGCAAGTTTCGTTCAAAAAATCTAAATATATTATAAATAAGTTTTTACTAGTTTCGGTAAAAAAATTAAAATAAATCGAGGACTAATTGAAATGATATGAAACTTTTCAGATCCTTTATATATGTTATGAAGGATGCTTTTGATTGAAGTCTATGAAAAAAATCATCTCAAAAAGATATTGTATGCAATTTTTCGAAATGCACGTTTCGGTCAAAAAATTATAATATATTATACACAAGTTATTACTACTTTCAGCCAATAAATCAAAATAAATCGATGATGTTTGAAATGCTCTGAAACTTTTCAGATCCTTTCTATATGTTACGAGGGATGGTTTGGATGGAAGTCCATGCAAAAATTCATCTCAAAATTAGATTCTATGCAACTTTTTGAAATTCAAATTTCGGTCAAAAAATCATTATATATTATACACAAGTTTGTACTAATTTCGGTCAAAAAATAAAAATAAATCGAGGACTGTTTGAAATGCTCTAAATTTTTCAGGCCCTTTCTATATGTTACGAGGGATGGTTTGGATGGAGGCCCATGCAAAAAATCATCTAAAAATTAGATTTTATGCAACTTTTCGAAATGTAAGTTTCGGTCAAAAAAATCATAATATATTATACATAAGTTATTACTAGTTTCGGTAAAAAAATCAAAATAAATCGAGGACTGTTTGAAATGATATGAAACTTTTCAGATCCTTTATATACGTTATGAAGGATGGTTTGGATGGAAGTCCATGAAAAAAATCATCTCAAAAAGATATTGTATGCAACTTTACGAAATGCAAGTTTCGGTCAAAAAATCATAATATATTATACACATGTTATTACTAGTTTCAGTCAATAAATCAAAATAAATCGATGACTGTTTGAAAAGCTCTGAAACATTTCAGATCCTTTCTATATGTTACGAGGGATGGTTTGGATGGAAGTCCATGCAAAAATTCATCTCAAAATTAGATTCTATGCAACGTTTTGAAATACAAATTTCGGTCAATAAATCATAATATATTATACACAAGTTTGTACTAGTTTCGGTCAAAAAATCAAAATAGATCGAGGACTGTTTGAAATGCTCTAAAACTTTTCAGACCCTTTCTAAATGTTACGAGGGATGGTTTGGATGGAAGTCCATGCAAAAAATCATATCAAAATTAGATTCTATGCAACTTTTCAAAATGCAAGTTTCGGTCAAAAAAATCATAATATATTATACATAAGTTTTTACTAGTTTCGGTAAAAAAAATTATAAATAAGGAACTGTTTGAAATGATATGAAACTTTTCAGATCCTTTATATATGTTATGAAGGATGGTTTGGATGGAAGTCCATGAAAAAAATCATCTCAAAAAGATATTGTATGCAACTTTACGAAATGCAAGTTTCGGTCAAAAAATCATAATATATTATACACAAGTTATTACTAGTTTCGGCCAATAAATCAAAATAAATCGATGACTGTTTGAAATGCTCTGAAACTTTTCAGGTCCTTTCTATATGTTACAAGGGATGGTTTGGATGGAAGTCCATGCATAAATTCATCTAAAAATTAGATTCTATGCAACTTTTTGAAATAAAAATTTCGGTCAAAAAATCATAATATATAAGTTTGTACTAGTTTCGGTCAAAAAATCAAAATAAATCGAGGACTGTTTAAAATGCTCTAAAACATTTCAGACCCTTTCTAAATGTTACGAGGGATGGTTTGGATGGAAGTCCATGCAAAAAAGCATATCAAAATTAGAATCTATGCAACTTTTCGAAATGCAAGTTTCGGTCAAAAAATCATAATATATTATACATAAGTTCTTACTAGTGTCGGTAAAAAAAAAAACTAAATTGAGGACTGTTTGAAATGATATGAAACTTTTGAGATCCTTGATATATATTATGGAGGATGGTTTGGATGGAAGTCCATGAAAAAAATCATCTCAAAACGATATTCTATGCAACTTTTCGAAATGTAAGTTTCGGTCAAAAAGTCATAATATATTGTACACAAGTTTGTACTAGTTTCGGTCAAAAAAATAAAAATAAATTGAGGACTGTTTGAAAACCTATGAAACTTATCAAATCATTGTTATATGTTACGAGTGATGGTTTGGATGGAAGTCCATGCGAAAAATCATCTCAAAATTAGATTCTATGCAACTTTTTGAAATGCAAGTTACGGTCAAAAAAACATTATATATTATACACAAGTTTGTACTAGTCTCGGTCAAAAAATCAAAATAAATCAAGGACTGTTTGAAATGCTCTAAAACTTTTCAGATCCTTTCTATATGTTACGAGGGATGGTTTGGATGGAAGTCCATGCAAAAAATCATATCAAAATTAGATTCTATGCAACTTTTCGAAATGCAAGTTTCGGTCAAAAAATCACAATATATTATACATAAGTTTTTACTAGTTTCTGTAAAAAAAAATTAAAATCAATCGAGGATTGTTTGAAATGATATTAAACTTTTCAGAACCATTATATATGTTATGAAGGATGGTTTGGATGGAAGACCATGAAAAAAATCATCTCAAAAAGATATTGTATGCAACTTTTCGAAATGCAAGTTTCGGTCAAAAAATTATAATATATTATACACAAGTTATTACTAGTTTCAGCCAATAAATCAAAATAAATCGATGACTGTTTGAAATGCTCTGAAACTTTTCAGATCCTTTCTATATGTTACGAGGGATGGTTTAGATGGAAGTCCATGCAAAAATTCATCTCAAAATTAGATACTATGCAACTTTTTGAAATTCAAATTTCGGTCAAAAAATCATTATATATTATACACAAGTTTGTACTAATTTCGGTCAAAAAATAAAAATAAATCGAGGACTGTTTGAAATGCTCTAAATTTTTCAGCCCCTTTCTATATGTTACGAGGGATGGTTTGGATGGATGCCCATGCAAAAAGTCATCTAAAAATTAGATTTTATGCAACTTTTCGAAATGTAAGTTTCGGTCAAAAAAATCATAATATATTATACATAAGTTATTACTAGTTTCGGTAAAAAAATCAAAATAAATCGAGGACTGTTTGAAATGATATGAAACTTTTCAGATCCTTTATATATTTTATGAAGGATGGTTTGGATGGAAGTCCATGAAAAAAATCATCTCAAAAAGATATTGTATGCAACTTTACGAAATGCAAGTTTCGGTCAAAAAATCATAATATATTATACACAAGTTATTACTAGTTTCAGCCAATAAATCAAAATAAATCGATGACTGTTTGAAATGCTCTGAAACATTTCAGATCCTTTCTATATGTTACGAGGGATGGTTTGGATGGAAGTCCATGCAAAAATTCATCTCAAAATTAGATTATATGCAACGTTTTGAAATACAAATTTCGGTCAATAAATCATAATATATTATACACAAGTTTGTACTAGTTTCGGTCAAAAAATCAAAATAGATCGAGGACTATTTGAAATGCTCTAAAACTTTTCAGACCCTTTCTAAATGTTACGAGGGATGGTTTGGATGGAAGTCCATGCAAAAAATCATATCAAAATTAGATTCTATGCAACTTTTCAAAATGCAAGTTTCGGTCAAAAAAATCATAATATATTATACATAAGTTTTTACTAGTTTCGGTAAAAAAAATTATAAATCAAGGACTGTTTGAAATGATATGAAACTTTTCAGATCCTTTATATATGTTATGAAGGATGGTTTGGATGGAAGTCCATGAAAAAAATCATCTCAAAAAGATATTGTATGCAACTTTACGAAATGCAAGTTTCGGTCAAAAAATCATAATATATTATACACAAGTTATTACTAGTTTCGGCCAATAAATCAAAATAAATCGATGACTGTTTGAAATGCTCTGAAACTTTTCAGGTCCTTTCTATATGTTACGAGGGATGGTTTGGATGGAAGTCCATGCATAAATTCATCTACAAATTAGATTCTATGCAACTTTTTGAAATAAATATTTCGGTCAAAAAATCATAATATATAAGTTTGTACTAGTTTCGGTCAAAAAATCAAAATAAATCGAGGACTGTTTAAAATGCTCTAAAACTTTTCAGACCCTTTCTAAATGTTACGAGGGATGGTTTGGATGGAAGTCCATGCAAAAAAGCATATCAAAATTAGAATCTATGCAACTTTTCGAAATGCAAGTTTCGGTCAAAAAATCATAATATATTATACATAAGTTCTTACTAGTGTCGGTAAAAAAAAAAAAACTAAATTGAGGACTGTTTGAAATGATATGAAACTTTTGAGATCCTTGATATATATTATGGAGGATGGTTTGGATGGAAGTCCATGAAAAAAATCATCTCAAAACGATATTTTATGCAACTTTTCAAAATGCAAGTTTCGGTCAAAAAGTCATAATATATTGTACACAAGTTTGTACTAGTTTCGGTCAAAAAAATAAAAATAAATTGAGGACTGTTTGAAAACCTATGAAACTTATCAAATCATTGTTATATGTTACGAGTGATGGTTTGGATGGAAGTCCATGCGAAAAATCATCTCAAAATTAGATTCTATGCAACTTTTTGAAATGCAAGTTACGGTCAAAAAAACATTATATATTATACACAAGTTTGTACTAGTCTCGGTCAAAAAATCAAAATAAATCAAGGACTGTTTGAAATGCTCTAAAACTTTTCAGATCCTTTCTATATGTTACGAGGGATGGTTTGGATGGAAGTCCATGCAAAAAATCATATCAAAATTAGATTCTATGCAACTTTTCGTAATGCAAGTTTCGGTCAAAAAATCACAATATATTATACATAAGTTTTTACTAGTTTCGGTAAAAAAAAATTAAAATCAATCGAGGATTGTTTGAAATGATATTAAACTTTTCAGAACCATTATATATGTTATGAAGGATGGTTTGGATGGAAGACCATGAAAAAAATCATCTCAAAAAGATATTGTATGCAACTTTTCGAAATGCAAGTTTCGGTCAAAAAATTATAATATATTATACACAAGTTATTACTAGTTTCAGCCAATAAATCAAAATAAATCGATGACTGTTTGAAATGCTCTGAAACTTTTCAGATCCTTTCTATATGTTACGAGGGATGGTTTGGATGGAAGTCCATGCAAAAATTCATCTCAAAATTAGATACTATGCAACTTTTTGAAATTCAAATTTCGGTCAAAAAATCATTATATATTATACACAAGTTTGTACTAATTTCGGTCAAAAAATAAAAATAAATCGAGGACTGTTTGAAATGCTCTAAATTTTTCAGCCCCTTTCTATATGTTACGAGGGATGGTTTGGATGGAAGCCCATGCAAAAAGTCATCTAAAAATTAGATTTTATGCAACTTTTCGAAATGTAAGTTTCGGTCAAAAAAATCATAATATATTATACATAAGTTATTACTAGTTTCGGTAAAAAAATCAAAATAAATCGAGGACTGTTTGAAATGATATGAAACTTTTCAGATCCTTTATATATTTTATGAAGGATGGTTTGGATGGAAGTCCATGAAAAAAATCATCTCAAAAAGATATTGTATGCAACTTTACGAAATGCAAGTTTCGGTCAAAAAATCATAATATATTATACACAAGTTATTACTAGTTTCAGCCAATAAATCAAAATAAATCGATGACTGTTTGAAATGCTCTGAAACATTTCAGATCCTTTCTATATGTTACGAGGGATGGTTTGGATGGAAGTCCATGCAAAAATTCATCTCAAAATTAGATTATATGCAATGTTTTGAAATACAAATTTCGGTCAATAAATCATAATATATTATACACAAGTTTGTACTAGTTTCGGTCAAAAAATCAAAATAGATCGAGGACTGTTTGAAATGCTCTAAAACTTTTCAGACCCTTTCTAAATGTTACGAGGGATGGTTTGGATGGAAGTCCATGCAAAAAATCATATCAAAATTAGATTCTATGCAACTTTTCAAAATGCAAGTTTCGGTCAAAAAAATCATAATATATTATACATAAGTTTTTACTAGTTTCGGTAAAAAAAATTATAAATCAAGGACTGTTTGAAATGATATGAAACTTTTCAGATCCTTTATATATGTTATGAAGGATGGTTTGGATGGAAGTCCATGAAAAAAATCATCTCAAAAAGATATTGTATGCAACTTTACGAAATGCAAGTTTCGGTCAAAAAATCATAATATATTATACACAAGTTATTACTAGTTTCGGCCAATAAATCAAAATAAATCGATGACTGTTTGAAATGCTCTGAAACTTTTCAGGTCCTTTCTATATGTTACGAGGGATGGTTTGGATGGAAGTCCATGCATAAATTCATCTACAAATTAGATTCTATGCAACTTTTTGAAATAAATATTTCGGTCAAAAAATCATAATATATAAGTTTGTACTAGTTTCGGTCAAAAAATCAAAATAAATCGAGGACTGTTTAAAATGCTCTAAAACTTTTCAGACCCTTTCTAAATGTTACGAGGGATGGTTTGGATGGAAGTCCATGCAAAAAAGCATATCAAAATTAGAATCTATGCAACTTTTCGAAATGCAAGTTTCGGTCAAAAAATCATAATATATTATACATAAGTTCTTACTAGTGTCGGTAAAAAAAAAATAACTAAATTGAGGACTGTTTGAAATGATATGAAACTTTTGAGATCCTTGATATATATTATGGAGGATGGTTTGGATGGAAGTCCATGAAAAAAATCATCTCAAAACGATATTTTATGCAACTTTTCAAAATGCAAGTTTCGGTCAAAAAGTCATAATATATTGTACACAAGTTTGTACTAGTTTCGGTCAAAAAAATAAAAATAAATTGAGGACTGTTTGAAAACCTATGAAACCTATCAAATCATTGTTATATGTTACGAAGGATAGTTTGGATGGAAGTCCATGCAAAAAATCATCTCAAAATTAGATTCTATGCAACTTTTCGAAATGCAAGTTACGGTCAAAAAAACATTACATATTATACACAAGTTTGTACTAGTTTCGGTCAAAAAATCAAAATAAATCAAGGACTGTTTGAAATGCTCTAAAACTTATCAGATCCGTTCTATATGTTACGAGGGATGGTTTGGATGGAAGTCCATGCAAAAAATCATATCAAAATTAGATTCTATGCAACTTTTCGAAATGCAAGTTTCGGTAAAAAAATCACAATATATTATACATAAGTTTTTATTAGTTTCGGTAAAAAAAATTAAAATCAATCGAGGATTGTTTGAAATGATATTAAACTTTTCAGAACCATTATATATGTTATGAAGGATGGTTTGGATGGAAGACCATGAAAAAAATCATCTCAAAAAGATATTGTATGCAACTTTTCGAAATGCAAGTTTCGGTCAAAAAATTATAATATATTATACACAAGTTATTACTAGTTTCAGCCAATAAATCAAAATAAATCGATGACTGTTTGAAATGCTCTGAAACGTTTCAGATCCTTTCTATATGTTACGAGGGATGGTTTGGATGGAAGTCCATGCAAAAATTCATCTCAAAATTAGATTCTATGCAACTTTTTGAAATTAAAATTTCGGTCAAAAAATCATTATATATTATACACAAGTTTGTACTAATTTCGGTCAAAAAATAAAAATAAATCGAGGACTGTTTGAAATACTCTAAAATTTTCAGGCCCTTTCTATATGTTACGAGGGATGGTTTGGATGGAAGCCCATGCAAAAAATCATCTAAAAATTAGATTTTATGCAACTTTTCGAAATGTAAGTTTCGGTCAAAAAAATCATAATATATTATACATAAGTTATTACTAGTTTCGGTAAAAAAATTAAAATAAATCGAGGACTGTTTGAAATGATATGAAACTTTTCAGATCCTTTATATATTATATGAAGGATGGTTTGGATGGAAGTCCATGAAAAAAATCATCTCAAAAAGATATTGTATGCAACTTTACGAAATGCAAGTTTCGGTCAAAAAAATCATATTATACATAAGTTATTACTAGTTTCAGCCAATAAATCAAAATAAATCGATGACTGTTTGAAATGCTCTGAAACATTTCAGATCCTTTCTATAGGTTACGAGGGATGGTTTGGATGGAAGTCCATGCAAAAATTCATCTCAAAATTAGATTATATGCAACGTTTTGAAATACTAATTTCGGTCAATAAATCATAATATATTATACACAAGTTTGTACTAGTTTCGGTCAAAAAATCAAAATAAATCGAGGACTGTTTGAAATGCACTAAAACTTTTTAGACCCTTTCTAATGTTACGAGGGATGGTTTGGATGGAAGTTCATGCAAAAAATCATATCAAAATTAGATTCTATGCAATTTTTCGAAATGCAAGTTTCGGTCAAAAATCATAATATATTATACATAAGTTTTTACTAGTATCGTTAAAAAAAATCAAACTAAATCGAGGACTGTTTGAAATGATATGAAACTTTTCAGATCCTTGATATAAGTTATGGAGGATGGTTTGGATGGAAGTCCATGAAAAAAATCATCTCAAAAAGATATTATATGCAACTTTTCGAAATGCTTGTTTCGGTCAAAAAGTCATAATATATTGTACACAAGTTTGTACTAGTTTCGGTCAAAAAAATAAAATTCAATCGAGGACTGTTTGAAAACCTATGAAACCTATCAAATCATTGTTATATGTTACGAAGGATAGTTTGGATGGAAGTCCATGCAAAAAATCATCTCAAAATTAGATTCTATGCAATTTTTCAAAATGCAAGTTTCGGTCAAAAAATCATTACATATTATACACAAGTTTGTACTAGTTTCGGTCAAAAAATCAAAATAAATCGAGGACTGTTTGAAATGCTCTAAAACTTTTCAGACCCTTACTATATGTTACGAGGGATGGTTTGGATGGAAGTCCATGCAAAAAATCATATCAAAATTAGATTCTATGCAACTTTTAGAAATGCATGTTTCGGTCAAAAAATCATAATATATTATACATAAGTTTTTACTAGTTTCAGTATAAAACTCAAAATAAATCGAGGACTGTTTGAAATGATATTAAACTTTTCAGAACCATTATATATGTTACGAAGGAGGGTTTGGATGGAAGTCCATGAAAAAAATCATCTCAAAAAGTTATTGCATGCAACTTTTCGAAATGCAAGTTTCGGTCAAAAAATCATAATATATTCTACACAAGTTATTACTAGTTTCGGTAAATAAATCAAAATAAATCGAGGACTGTTTGAAATGCTCTGAAACTTTAGAGATCCTTTCTATATTTTACGAGGTATGGTTTGGATGTAAGTCCATGCAAAAAATCATCTCAAAATTAGATTCTATGCAACTTTTTGAAATACAAATTTCGGTCAAAAAATCATAATATATTATACACAAGTTTGTACTAGTTTCGGTCAAAAAATCAAAATAGATCGAGGACTGTTTGAAATGCTCTAAAACTTTTCAAACCCTTTCTAAATGTTACGAGGGATGGTTTGGATGGAAGTCCATGCAAAAAATCATATCAAAATTAGATTCTATGCAACTTTTCAAAATGCAAGTTTCGGTCAAAAAAATCATAATATATTATACATAAGTTTTTACTAGTTTCGGTAAGAAAAATTATAAATCTAGGACTGTTTGAAATGATATGAAACTTTTCAGATCCTTTATATATGTTATGAAGGATGGTTTGGATGGAAGTCCATGAAAAAAATCATCTCAAAAAGATATTGTATGCAACTTTATGAAATGCAAGTTTCTGTCAAAAAATCATAATATATTATACACAAGTTATTACTAGTTTCGGCCAATAAATCAAAATAAATCGATGACTGTTTGAAATGCTCTGAAACTTTTCAGGTCCTTTCTATATGTTACGAGGGATGGTTTGGATGGAAGTCCATGCATAAATTCAACACAAAATTAGATTCTATGCAACTTTTTGAAATACAAATTTCGGTCAAAAAATCATAATATATAAGTTTGTACTAGTTTCGGTCAAAAAATCAAAATAAATCGAGGACTGTTTAAAATGCTCTAAAACTTTTCAGACCCTTTCTAAATGTTACGAGGGATGGTTTGGATGGAAGTCCATGCAAAAAAGCATATCAAAATTAGAATCTATGCAACTTTTTGAAATGATATTAAACTTTTGAGATCCTTGATATATATTATGGAGGATGGTTTGGATGGAAGTCCATGAAAAAAATCATCTCAAAACGATATTCTATGCAACTTTTCGAAATGTGAGTTACGGTCAAAAAGTCATAATATATTGTACACAAGTTTGTACTAGTTTCGGTCAAAAAAATAAAAATAAATTGAGGACTGTTTGAAAACCTATGAAACTTATCAAATCATTGTTATATGTTACGAGTGATGGTTTGGATGGAAGTCCATGCGAAAAATCATCTCAAAATTAGATTCTATGCAACTTTTCGAAATGCAAGTTACGGTCAAAAAAACATTATATATTATACACAAGTTTGTACTATGTTCGGTCAAAAAATCAAAATAAATCAAGGACTGTTTGAAATGCTCTAAAACTTATCAGATCCTTTCTATATGTTACGAGGGATGGTTTGGATGGAAGTCCATGCAAAAAATCATATCAAAATTAGATTCTATGCAACTTTTCGAAATGCAAGTTTCGGTCAAAAAATCACAATATATTATACATAAGTTTTTACTAGTTTCGGTAAAAAAAATTAAAATCAATCGAGGATTGTTTGAAATGATATTAAACTTTTCAGAACCATTATATATGTTACGAAGGAGGGTTTGGATGGAAGTCCATGAAAAAAATCATCTCAAAAAGTTATTGCATGCAACTTTTCGAAATGCAAGTTTCGGTCAAAAAATCATAATATATTCTACACAAGTTATTACTAGTTTCGGTAAATAAATCAAAATAAATCGAGGACTGTTTGAAATGCTCTGAAACTTTAGAGATCCTTTCTATATTTTACGAGGTATGGTTTGGATGTAAGTCCATGCAAAAAATCATCTCAAAATTAGATTCTATGCAACTTTTTGAAATACAAATTTCGGTAAAAAAATCATAATATATTATACACAAGTTTGTACTAGTTTCGGTCAAAAAATCAAAATAAATCGAGGACTGTTTAAAATGCTCTAAAACTTTTCAGACCCTTTCTAAATGTTACGAGGGATGGTTTGGATGGAAGTCCATGCAAAAAACTCATATCAAAATTAGATTCTACGCAACTTTTCGAAATGCGAGTTTCGGTCAAAAAATCATAATATATTATACATAAGTTTTTACGAGTTTCGGTAAAAAAAATCCAAACTAAATCGAGGACAGTTTGAAATGATATGAAACTTTTGAGATCCTTGATATATGTTATGGAGGATGGTTTGGATGGAAGTCCATATAAAAATCATCTCAAAACGATATTTTATGCAACTTTTCAAAATGCAAGTTTCGGTCAAAAAGTCATAATATATTGTACACAAGTTTGTACTAGTTTAAGTCAAAAAAATAAAATTCAATCGAGGACTGTTTGAAAACCTATGAAACCTATCAAATCATTGTTATATGTTACGAAGGATAGTTTGGATGGAAGTCCTTGCAAAAAATCATCTCAAAATTAGATTCTATGCAACTTTTCGAAATGCAAATTTCGGTTAAAAAATCATTACATATTATACACAAGTTTGTACTAATTTCGGTTAAAAAATCAAAATAAATCGAGGACTGTTTGAAATGCTCTAAAACTTTTCAGACCCTTTCTATATGTTACGAGGGATGGTTTGGATGGAAGTCCATGCAAAAAATCATATCAAAATTAGATTCTATGCAACTTTTAGAAATGCAATTTTCGATCAAAAAATCATAATATATTACACATAAGTTTTTACTAGTTTCAGTATAAAAATCAAAATAAATCGAGGACTGTTTGAAATGATATTAAACTTTTCAGAACCATTATATATGTTACAAAGGAGGGTTTGGATGGAAGTCCATGAAAAAAATCATCTCAAAAAGTTATTGCATGCAACTTTTCGAAATGCAAGTTTCGGTCAAAAAATCATAATATATTCTACAAAAGTTATTACTAGTTTTGGTAAATAAATCAAAATAAATCGAGGACTGTTTGAAATGCTCTGAAACTTTAGAGATCCTTTCTATATTTTACGAGGTATGGTTTGGATGTAATTCCATGCAAAAATTCATCTCAAAATTAGATTCTATGCAACTTTTTGAAATACAAATTTCGGTCAAAAAATCATAATATATTATACACAAGTTTGTACTAGTTTCGGTCAAAAAATAAAAATAAATCGAGGACTGTTTAAAATGCTCTAAAACTTTTCAGACCCTTTCTAAATTTTACGAGGGATGGTTTGGATGGAAGTCCATGCAAAAAACTAATATCAAAATTAGATTCTATGCAACTTTTCGAAATGCAAGTATTGGTCAAAAAATTATAATATATTATACATAAGTTCTTACTAGTTTCGGTAAAAAAAAACCAAACTAAATCGAGGACTGTTTGAAATGATATGAAACTTTTGAGATCCTTATATATGTTATGGAGGATGGTTTGGATGGAAGTCCATATAAAAATCATCTCAAAACGATATTTTATGCAACTTTTCAAAATGCAAGTTTCGGTTAAAAAGTCATAATATATTGTACACAAGTTTGTACTAGTTTCGGTCAAAAAAATAAAATTCAATCGAGGACTGTTTGAAAACCTATGAAACCTATCAAATCATTGTTATATGTTACGAAGGATAGTTTGGATGGAAGTCCATGCAAAAAATCATCTCAAAATTAGATTCTATGCAACTTTTCGAAATGCAAGTTTCGGTCAAAAAATCACAATATATTATACATAAGTTTTTACTAGTTTCGGTAAAAAAAAATTAAAATCAATCGAGGATTGTTTGAAATGATATTAAAATTTTTAGAACCATTATATATGTTATGAAGGATGGTTTGGATGGAAGACCATGAAAAAAATCATCTCAAAAAGATATTGTATGCAACTTTTCGAAATGCAAGTTTCGGTCAAAAAATTATAATATATTATACACAAGTTTTTACTAGTTTCGGTATAAAAATCAAAATAAATCGAGGACTGTTTGAAATGATATTAAACTTTTCAGAACCATTATATATGTTACGAAGGAGGGTTTGGATGGAAGTCCATGAAAAAAATCATCTCAAAAAGTTATTGCATGCAACTTTTCGAAATGCAAGTTTCGGTCAAAAAATCATAATATATTCTACACAAGTTATTACTAGTTTCGGTAAATAAATCAAAATAAATCGAGGACTGTTTGAAATGCTCTGAAACTTTAGAGATCCTCTCTATATTTTACGAGGTATGGTAAGGATGTAAGTCCATGCAAAAATTCATCTCAAAATTAGATTCTATGCAACTTTTTGAAATACAAATTTCGGTCAAAAAATCATAATATATTATACACAAGTTTGTACTAGTTTCGGTCAAAAAATAAAAATAAATCGAGGACTGTTTAAAATGCTCTAAAACTTTTCAGACCCTTTCTAAATGTTACGAGGGATGGTTTGGATGGAAGTCAATGCAAAAAATCATATCAAAATTAGATTCTATAAAACTTTTCGAAATGCGAGTTTCGGTCAAAAAATCATAATATATTATACATAAGTTTTTACGAGTTTCGGTAAAAAAAATCAAACTAAATCGAGGATTGTTTGAAATGATATGAAACTTTTCAGATCCTTGATATATGTTATGGAGGATGGTTTGGATGGAAGTCCATGAAAAAAATCCTCTCAAAAAGATATTATATGAAACTTTTCGAAATGCCTGTTTCGGTCAAAAAGTCATAATATATTGTACACAAGTTTGTACTAGTTTCGGTCAAAAAAATAAAATTCAATCGAGGACTGTTTGAAAACCTATGAAACCTATCAAATCATTGTTATATGTTACGAAGGATAGTTTGGATGGAAGTCCATGCAAAAAATCATCTCAAAATTAGATTCTATGCAACTTTTCGAAATGCAAGTTTCGGTCAAAAAATCATTACATATTATACACAAGTTTGTACTAGTATCGGTCAAAAAATCAAAATAAATCGAGGACTGTTTGAAATGCTCTAAAACTTTTCAGACCCTTTCTATATGTTGCGAGGGATGGTTTGGATGGAAGTCCATGCAAAAAATCATATCAAAATTAAATTCTATGCAACTTTTAGAAATACAAGTTTCGGTCAAAAAATCATAATATATTACACACAAGTTTTTACTAGTTTCGGTATAAAAATCAAAATAAATCGAGGACTGTTTGAAATGATATTAAACTTTTCAGAACCATTATATATGTTACGAAGGAGGGTTTGGATGGAAGTCCATGAAAAAAATCATCTCAAAAAGTTATTGCATGCAACTTTTCGAAATGCAAGTTTCGGTCAAAAAATCATAATATATTCTACACAAGTTATTACTAGTTTCGGTAAATAAATCAAAATAAATCGAGGACTGTTTGAAATGCTCTGAAACTTTAGAGATCCTCTCTATATTTTACGAGGTATGGTAAGGATGTAAGTCCATGCAAAAATTCATCTCAAAATTAGATTCTATGCAACTTTTTGAAATACAAATTTCGGTCAAAAAATCATAATATATTATACACAAGTTTGTACTAGTTTCGGTCAAAAAATAAAAATAAATCGAGGACTGTTTAAAATGCTCTAAAACTTTTCAGACCCTTTCTAAATGTTACGAGGGATGGTTTGGATGGAAGTCAATGCAAAAAATCATATCAAAATTAGATTCTATAAAACTTTTCGAAATGCGAGTTTCGGTCAAAAAATCATAATATATTATACATAAGTTTTTACGAGTTTCGGTAAAAAAAATCAAACTAAATCGAGGATTGTTTGAAATGATATGAAACTTTTCAGATCCTTGATATATGTTATGGAGGATGGTTTGGATGGAAGTCCATGAAAAAAATCCTCTCAAAAAGATATTATATGAAACTTTTCGAAATGCCTGTTTCGGTCAAAAAGTCATAATATATTGTACACAAGTTTGTACTAGTTTCGGTCAAAAAAATAAAATTCAATTGAGGACTGTTTGAAAACCTATGAAACCTATCAAATCATTGTTATATGTTACGAAGGATAGTTTGGATGGAAGTCCATGCAAAAAATCATCTCAAAATTAGATTCTATGCAACTTTTCGAAATGCAAGTTTCGGTCAAAAAATCATTACATATTATACACAAGTTTGTACTAGTATCGGTCAAAAAATCAAAATAAATCGAGGACTGTTTGAAATGCTCTAAAACTTTTCAGACCCTTTCTATATGTTGCGAGGGATGGTTTGGATGGAAGTCCATGCAAAAAATCATATCAAAATTAAATTCTATGCAACTTTTAGAAATACAAGTTTCGGTCAAAAAATCATAATATATTACACATAAGTTTTTACTAGTTTCGGTATAAAAATCAAAATAAATCGAGGACTGTTTGAAATGATATTAAACTTTTCAGAACCATTATATATGTTACGAAGGAGGGTTTGGATGGAAGTCCATGAAAAAAATCATCTCAAAAAGTTATTGCATGCAACTTTTCGAAATGCAAGTTTCGGTCAAAAAATCATAATATATTCTACACAAGTTATTACTAGTTTCGGTAAATAAATCAAAATAAATCGAGGACTGTTTGAAATGCTCTAAAACTTTAGAGATCCTCTCTATATTTTACGAGGTATGGTTTGGATGTAAGTCCATGCAAAAATTCATCTCAAAATTAGATTCTATGCAACTTTTTGAAATACAAATTTCGGTCAAAAAATCATAATATATTATACACAAGTTTGTACTAGTTTCGGTCAAAAAATAAAAATAAATCGAGGACTGTTTAAAATGCTCTAAAACTTTTCAGACCCTTTCTAAATGTTACGAGGGATGGTTTGGATGGAAGTCAATGCAAAAAATCATATCAAAATTAGATTCTATAAAACTTTTCGAAATGCGAGTTTCGGTCAAAAAATCATAATATATTATACATAAGTTTTTACGAGTTTCGGTAAAAAAAATCAAACTAAATCGAGGATTGTTTGAAATGATATGAAACTTTTCAGATCCTTGATATATGTTATGGAGGATGGTTTGGATGGAAGTCCATGAAAAAAATCCTCTCAAAAAGATATTATATGAAACTTTTCGAAATGCCTGTTTCGGTCAAAAAGTCATAATATATTGTACACAAGTTTGTACTAGTTTCGGTCAAAAAAATAAAATTCAATCGAGGACTGTTTGAAAACCTATGAAACCTATCAAATCATTGTTATATGTTACGAAGGATAGTTTGGATGGAAGTCCATGCAAAAAATCATCTCAAAATTAGAATCTATGCAACTTTTCGAAATGCAAGTTTCGGTCAAAAAATCATTACATATTATACACAAGTTTGTACTAGTATCGGTCAAAAAATCAAAATAAATCGAGGACTGTTTGAAATGCTCTAAAACTTTTCAGACCCTTTCTATATGTTGCGAGGGATGGTTTGGATGGAAGTCCATGCAAAAAATCATATCAAAATTAAATTCTATGCAACTTTTAGAAATACAAGTTTCGGTCAAAAAATCATAATATATTACACATAAGTTTTTACTAGTTTCGGTATAAAAATCAAAATAAATCGAGGACTGTTTGAAATGATATTAAACTTTTCAGAACCATTATATATGTTACGAAGGAGGGTTTGGATGGAAGTCCATGAAAAAAATCATCTCAAAAAGTTATTGCATGCAACTTTTAGAAATGCAAGTTTCGGTCAAAAAATCATAATATATTCTACACAAGTTATTACTAGTTTCGGTAAATAAATCAAAATAAATCGAGGACTGTTTGAAATGCTCTGAAACTTTAGAGATCCTCTCTATATTTTACGAGGTATGGTTTGGATGTAAGTCCATGCAAAAATTCATCTCAAAATTAGATTCTATGCAACTTTTTGAAATACAAATTTCGGTCAAAAAATCATAATATATTATACACAAGTTTGTACTAGTTTCGGTCAAAAAATAAAAATAAATCGAGGACTGTTTAAAATGCTCTAAAACTTTTCAGACCCTTTCTAAATGTTACGAGGGATGGTTTGGATGGAAGTCAATGCAAAAAATCATATCAAAATTAGATTCTATAAAACTTTTCGAAATGCGAGTTTCGGTCAAAAAATCATAATATATTATACATAAGTTTTTACGAGTTTCGGTAAAAAAAATCAAACTAAATCGAGGATTGTTTGAAATGATATGAAACTTTTCAGATCCTTGATATATGTTATGGAGGATGGTTTGGATGGAAGTCCATGAAAAAAATCCTCTCAAAAAGATATTATATGAAACTTTTCGAAATGCCTGTTTCGGTCAAAAAGTCATAATATATTGTACACAAGTTTGTACTAGTTTCGGTCAAAAAAATAAAATTCAATCGAGGACTGTTTGAAAACCTATGAAACCTATCAAATCATTGTTATATGTTACGAAGGATAGTTTGGATGGAAGTCCATGCAAAAAATCATCTCAAAATTAGATTCTATGCAACTTTTCGAAATGCAAGTTTCGGTCAAAAAATCATTACATATTATACACAAGTTTGTACTAGTATCGGTCAAAAAATCAAAATAAATCGAGGACTGTTTGAAATGCTCTAAAACTTTTCAGACCCTTTCTATATGTTGCGAGGGATGGTTTGGATGGAAGTCCATGCAAAAAATCATATCAAAATTAAATTCTATGCAACTTTTAGAAATACAAGTTTCGGTCAAAAAATCATAATATATTACACATAAGTTTTTACTAGTTTCGGTATAAAAATCAAAATAAATCGAGGACTATTTGAAATGATATTAAACTTTTCAGAACCATTATATATGTTACGAAGGAGGGTTTGGATGGAAGTCCATGAAAAAAATCATCTCAAAAAGTTATTGCATGCAACTTTTCGAAATGCAAGTTTCGGTCAAAAAATCATAATATATTCTACACAAGTTATTACTAGTTTCGGTAAATAAATCAAAATAAATCGAGGACTGTTTGAAATGCTCTAAAACTTTAGAGATCCTCTCTATATTTTACGAGGTATGGTTTGGATGTAAGTCCATGCAAAAATTCATCTCAAAATTAGATTCTATGCAACTTTTTGAAATACAAATTTCGGTCAAAAAATCATAATATATTATACACAAGTTTGTACTAGTTTCGGTCAAAAAATAAAAATAAATCGAGGACTGTTTAAAATGCTCTAAAACTTTTCAGACCCTTTCTAAATGTTACGAGGGATGGTTTGGATGGAAGTCAATGCAAAAAATCATATCAAAATTAGATTCTATAAAACTTTTCGAAATGCGAGTTTCGGTCAAAAAATCATAATATATTATACATAAGTTTTTACGAGTTTCGGTAAAAAAAATCAAACTAAATCGAGGATTGTTTGAAATGATATGAAACTTTTCAGATCCTTGATATATGTTATGGAGGATGGTTTGGATGGAAGTCCATGAAAAAAATCCTCTCAAAAAGATATTATATGAAACTTTTCGAAATGCCTGTTTCGGTCAAAAAGTCATAATATATTGTACACAAGTTTGTACTAGTTTCGGTCAAAAAAATAAAATTCAATCGAGGACTGTTTGAAAACCTATGAAACCTATCAAATCATTGTTATATGTTACGAAGGATAGTTTGGATGGAAGTCCATGCAAAAAATCATCTCAAAATTAGATTCTATGCAACTTTTCGAAATGCAAGTTTCGGTCAAAAAATCATTACATATTATACACAAGTTTGTACTAGTATCGGTCAAAAAATCAAAATAAATCGAGGACTGTTTGAAATGCTCTAAAACTTTTCAGACCCTTTCTATATGTTGCGAGGGATGGTTTGGATGGAAGTCCATGCAAAAAATCATATCAAAATTAAATTCTATGCAACTTTTAGAAATACAAGTTTCGGTCAAAAAATCATAATATATTACACATAAGTTCTTACTAGTTTCGGTATAAAAATCAAAATAAATCGAGGACTGTTTGAAATGATATTAAACTTTTCAGAACCATTATATATGTTACGAAGGAGGGTTTGGATGGAAGTCCATGAAAAAAATCATCTCAAAAAGTTATTGCATGCAACTTTTCGAAATGCAAGTTTCGGTCAAAAAATCATAATATATTCTACACAAGTTATTACTAGTTTCGGTAAATAAATCAAAATAAATCGAGGACTGTTTGAAATGCTCTGAAACTTTAGAGATCCTCTCTATATTTTACGAGGTATGGTTTGGATGTAAGTCCATGCAAAAATTCATCTCAAAATTAGATTCTATGCAACTTTTTGAAATACAAATTTCGGTCAAAAAATCATAATATATTATACACAAGTTTGTACTAGTTTCGGTCAAAAAATAAAAATAAATCGAGGACTGTTTAAAATGCTCTAAAACTTTTCAGACCCTTTCTAAATGTTACGAGGGATGGTTTGGATGGAAGTCAATGCAAAAAATCATATCAAAATTAGATTCTATAAAACTTTTCGAAATGCGAGTTTCGGTCAAAAAATCATAATATATTATACATAAGTTTTTACGAGTTTCGGTAAAAAAAATCAAACTAAATCGAGGATTGTTTGAAATGATATGAAACTTTTCAGATCCTTGATATATGTTATGGAGGATGGTTTGGATGGAAGTCCATGAAAAAAATCCTCTCAAAAATATATTATATGAAACTTTTCGAAATGCCTGTTTCGGTCAAAAAGTCATAATATATTGTACACAAGTTTGTACTAGTTTCGGTCATAAATATAAAATTCAATCGAGGACTGTTTGAAAACCTATGAAACCTATCAAATCATTGTTATATGTTACGAAGGATAGTTTGGATGGAAGTCCATGCAAAAAATCATCTCAAAATTAGATTTTATGCAACTTTTCGAAATGCAAGTTTCGGTCAAAAAATCATTACATATTATACACAAGTTTGTACTAGTATCGGTCAAAAAATCAAAATAAATCGAGGACTGTTTGAAATGCTCTAAAACTTTTCAAACCCTTTCTATATGTTGCGAGGGATGGTTTGGATGGAAGTCCATGCAAAAAATCATATCAAAATTAAATTCTATGCAACTTTTAGAAATACAAGTTTCGGTCAAAAAATCATAATATATTACACATAAGTTTTTACTAGTTTCGGTATAAAAATCAAAATAAATCGAGGACTGTTTGAAATGATATTAAACTTTTCAGAACCATTATATATGTTACGAAGGAGGGTTTGGATGGAAGTCCATGAAAAAAATCATCTCAAAAAGTTATTGCATGCAACTTTTCGAAATGCAAGTTTCGGTCAAAAAATCATAATATATTCTACACAAGTTATTACTAGTTTCGGTAAATAAATCAAAATAAATCGAGGACTGTTTGAAATGCTCTGAAACTTTAGAGATCCTCTCTATATTTTACGAGGTATGGTTTGGATGTAAGTCCATGCAAAAATTCATCTCAAAATTAGATTCTATGCAACTTTTTGAAATACAAATTTCGGTCAAAAAATCATAATATATTATACACAAGTTTGTACTAGTTTCGGTCAAAAAATAAAAATAAATCGAGGACTGTTTAAAATGCTCTAAAACTTTTCAGACCCTTTCTAAATGTTACGAGGGATGGTTTGGATGGAAGTCAATGCAAAAAATCATATCAAAATTAGATTCTATAAAACTTTTCGAAATGCGAGTTTCGGTCAAAAAATCATAATATATTATACATAAGTTTTTACGAGTTTCGGTAAAAAAAATCAAACTAAATCGAGGATTGTTTGAAATGATATGAAACTTTTCAGATCCTTGATATATGTTATGGAGGATGGTTTGGATGGAAGTCCATGAAAAAAATCCTCTCAAAAATATATTATATGAAACTTTTCGAAATGCCTGTTTCGGTCAAAAAGTCATAATATATTGTACACAAGTTTGTACTAGTTTCGGTCATAAATATAAAATTCAATCGAGGACTGTTTGAAAACCTATGAAACCTATCAAATCATTGTTATATGTTACGAAGGATAGTTTGGATGGAAGTCCATGCAAAAAATCATCTCAAAATTAGATTTTATGCAACTTTTCGAAATGCAAGTTTCGGTCAAAAAATCATTACATATTATACACAAGTTTGTACTAGTATCGGTCAAAAAATCAAAATAAATCGAGGACTGTTTGAAATGCTCTAAAACTTTTCAAACCCTTTCTATATGTTGCGAGGGATGGTTTGGATGGAAGTCCATGCAAAAAATCATATCAAAATTAAATTCTATGCAACTTTTAGAAATACAAGTTTCGGTCAAAAAATCATAATATATTACACATAAGTTTTTACTAGTTTCGGTATAAAAATCAAAATAAATCGAGGACTGTTTGAAATGATATTAAACTTTTCAGAACCATTATATATGTTACGAAGGAGGGTTTGGATGGAAGTCCATGAAAAAAATCATCTCAAAAAGTTATTGCATGCAACTTTTCGAAATGCAAGTTTCGGTCAAAAAATCATAATATATTCTACACAAGTTATTACTAGTTTCGGTAAATAAATCAAAATAAATCGAGGACTGTTTGAAATGCTCTGAAACTTTAGAGATCCTCTCTATATTTTACGAGGTATGGTTTGGATGTAAGTCCATGCAAAAATTCATCTCAAAATTAGATTCTATGCAACTTTTTGAAATACAAATTTCGGTCAAAAAATCATAATATATTATACACAAGTTTGTACTAGTTTCGGTCAAAAAATAAAAATAAATCGAGGACTGTTTAAAATGCTCTAAAACTTTTCAGACCCTTTCTAAATGTTACGAGGGATGGTTTGGATGGAAGTCAATGCAAAAAATCATATCAAAATTAGATTCTATAAAACTTTTCGAAATGCGAGTTTCGGTCAAAAAATCATAATATATTATACATAAGTTTTTACGAGTTTCGGTAAAAAAAATCAAACTAAATCGAGGATTGTTTGAAATGATATGAAACTTTTCAGATCCTTGATATATGTTATGGAGGATGGTTTGGATGGAAGTCCATGAAAAAAATCCTCTCAAAAATATATTATATGAAACTTTTCGAAATGCCTGTTTCGGTCAAAAAGTCATAATATATTGTACACAAGTTTGTACTAGTTTCGGTCAAAAATATAAAATTCAATCGAGGACTGTTTGAAAACCTATGAAACCTATCAAATCATTGTTATATGTTACGAAGGATAGTTTGGATGGAAGTCCATGCAAAAAATCATCTCAAAATTAGATTCTATGCAACTTTTCGAAATGCAAGTTTCGGTCAAAAAATCATTACATATTATACACAAGTTTGTACTAGTTTCGGTCAAAAAATCAAAATAAATCGAGGACTGTTTGAAATGCTCTAAAACTTTTCAAACCCTTTCTATATGTTGCGAGGGATGGTTTGGATGGAAGTCCATGCAAAAAATCATATCAAAATTAAATTCTATGTAACTTTTAGAAATACAAGTTTCGGTCAAAAAATCATAATATATTACACATAAGTTTTTACTAGTTTCGGTATAAAAATCAAAATAAATCGAGGACTGTTTGAAATGATATTAAACTTTACAGAACCATTATATATGTTACGAAGGAGGGTTTGGATGGAAGTCCATGAAAAAAATCATCTCAAAAAGTTATTGCATGCAACTTTTCGAAATGCAAGTTTCGGTCAAAAAATCATAATATATTCTACACAAGTTATTACTAGTTTCGGTAAATAAATCAAAATAAATCGAGGACTGTTTGAAATGCTCTGAAACTTTAGAGATCCTCTCTATATTTTACGAGGTATGGTTTGGATGTAAGTCCATGCAAAAATTCATCTCAAAATTAGATTCTATGCAACTTTTTGAAATACAAATTTCGGTCAAAAAATCATAATATATTATACACAAGTTTGTACTAGTTTCGGTCAAAAAATAAAAATAAATCGAGGACTGTTTAAAATGCTCTAAAACTTTTCAGACCCTTTCTAAATGTTACGAGGGATGGTTTGGATGGAAGTCAATGCAAAAAATCATATCAAAATTAGATTCTATAAAACTTTTCGAAATGCGAGTTTCGGTCAAAAAATCATAATATATTATACATAAGTTTTTACGAGTTTCGGTAAAAAAAATCAAACTAAATCGAGGATTGTTTTAAATGATATGAAACTTTTCAGATCCTTGATATATGTTATGGAGGATGGTTTGGATGGAAGTCCATGAAAAAAATCCTCTCAAAAAGATATTATATGAAACTTTTCGAAATGCCTGTTTCGGTCAAAAAGTCATAATATATTGTACACAAGTTTGTACTAGTTTCGGTCAAAAAAATAAAATTCAATCGAGGACTGTTTGAAAACCTATGAAACCTATCAAATCATTGTTATATGTTACGAAGGATAGTTTGGATGGAAGTCCATGCAAAAAATCATCTCAAAATTAGATTCTATGCAACTTTTCGAAATGCATGTTTCGGTCAAAAAATCATTACATATTATACACAAGTTTGTACTAGTTTCGGTCAAAAAATCAAAATAAATCGAGGACTGTTTGAAATGCTCTAAAACTTTTCAGACCCTTTCTATATGTTGCGAGGGATGGTTTGGATGGAAGTCCATGCAAAAAATCATATCAAAATTAAATTCTATGCAACTTTTAGAAATACAAGTTTCGGTCAAAAAATCATAATATATTACACATAAGTTTTTACTAGTTTCGGTATAAAAATCAAAATAAATCGAGGACTGTTTGAAATGATATTAAACTTTTCAGAACCATTATATATGTTACGAAGGAGGGTTTGGATGGAAGTCCATGAAAAAAATCATCTCAAAAAGTTATTGCATGCAACTTTTCGAAATGCAAGTTTCGGTCAAAAAATCATAATATATTCTACACAAGTTATTACTAGTTTCGGTAAATAAATCAAAATAAATCGAGGACTGTTTGAAATGCTCTGAAACTTTAGAGATCCTCTCTATATTTTACGAGGTATGGTTTGGATGTAAGTCCATGCAAAAATTCATCTCAAAATTAGATTCTATGCAACTTTTTGAAATACAAATTTCGGTCAAAAAATCATAATATATTATACACAAGTTTGTACTAGTTTCGGTCAAAAAATAAAAATAAATCGAGGACTGTTTAAAATGCTCTAAAACTTTTCAGACCCTTTCTAAATGTTACGAGGGATGGTTTGGATGGAAGTCAATGCAAAAAATCATATCAAAATTAGATTCTATAAAACTTTTCGAAATGCGAGTTTCGGTCAAAAAATCATAATATATTATACATAAGTTTTTACGAGTTTCGGTAAAAAAAATCAAACTAAATCGAGGATTGTTTGAAATGATATGAAACTTTTCAGATCCTTGATATATGTTATGGAGGATGGTTTGGATGGAAGTCCATGAAAAAAATCCTCTCAAAAAGATATTATATGAAACTTTTCGAAATGCCTGTTTCGGTCAAAAAGTCATAATATATTGTACACAAGTTTGTACTAGTTTCGGTCAAAAAAATAAAATTCAATCGAGGACTGTTTGAAAACCTATGAAACCTATCAAATCATTGTTATATGTTACGAAGGATAGTTTGGATGGAAGTCCATGCAAAAAATCATCTCAAAATTAGATTCTATGCAACTTTTCGAAATGCATGTTTCGGTCAAAAAATCATTACATATTATACACAAGTTTGTACTAGTTTCGGTCAAAAAATCAAAATAAATCGAGGACTGTTTGAAATGCTCTAAAACTTTTCAGACCCTTTCTATATGTTGCGAGGGATGGTTTGGATGGAAGTCCATGCAAAAAATCATATCAAAATTAAATTCTATGCAACTTTTAGAAATACAAGTTTCGGTCAAAAAATCATAATATATTACACATAAGTTTTTACTAGTTTCGGTATAAAAATCAAAATAAATCGAGGACTGTTTGAAATGATATTAAACTTTTCAGAACCATTATATATGTTACGAAGGAGGGTTTGGATGGAAGTCCATGAAAAAAATCATCTCAAAAAGTTATTGCATGCAACTTTTCGAAATGCAAGTTTCGGTCAAAAAATCATAATATATTCTACACAAGTTATTACTAGTTTCGGTAAATAAATCAAAATAAATCGAGGACTGTTTGAAATGCTCTGAAACTTTAGAGATCCTCTCTATATTTTACGAGGTATGGTTTGGATGTAAGTCCATGCAAAAATTCATCTCAAAATTAGATTCTATGCAACTTTTTGAAATACAAATTTCGGTCAAAAAATCATAATATATTATACACAAGTTTGTACTAGTTTCGGTCAAAAAATAAAAATAAATCGAGGACTGTTTAAAATGCTCTAAAACTTTTCAGACCCTTTCTAAATGTTACGAGGGATGGTTTGGATGGAAGTCAATGCAAAAAATCATATCAAAATTAGATTCTATAAAACTTTTCGAAATGCGAGTTTCGGTCAAAAAATCATAATATATTATACATAAGTTTTTACGAGTTTCGGTAAAAAAAATCAAACTAAATCGAGGATTGTTTGAAATGATATGAAACTTTTCAGATCCTTGATATATGTTATGGAGGATGGTTTGGATGGAAGTCCATGAAAAAAATCCTCTCAAAAAGATATTATATGAAACTTTTCGAAATGCCTGTTTCGGTCAAAAAGTCATAATATATTGTACACAAGTTTGTACTAGTTTCGGTCAAAAAAATAAAATTCAATCGAGGACTGTTTGAAAACCTATGAAACCTATCAAATCATTGTTATATGTTATAAAGGATAGTTTGGATGGAAGTCCATGCAAAAAATCATCTCAAAATTAGATTCTATGCAACTTTTCGAAATGCATGTTTCGGTCAAAAAATCATTACATATTATACACAAGTTTGTACTAGTTTCGGTCAAAAAATCAAAATAAATCGAGGACTGTTTGAAATGCTCTAAAACTTTTCAGACCCTTTCTATATGTTGCGAGGGATGGTTTGGATGGAAGTCCATGCAAAAAATCATATCAAAATTAAATTCTATGCAACTTTTAGAAATACAAGTTTCGGTCAAAAAATCATAATATATTACACATAAGTTTTTACTAGTTTCGGTATAAAAATCAAAATAAATCGAGGACTGTTTGAAATGATATTAAACTTTTCAGAACCATTATATATGTTACGAAGGAGGGTTTGGATGGAAGTCCATGAAAAAAATCATCTCAAAAAGTTATTGCATGCAACTTTTCGAAATGCAAGTTTCGGTCAAAAAATCATAATATATTCTACACAAGTTATTACTAGTTTCGGTAAATAAATCAAAATAAATCGAGGACTGTTTGAAATGCTCTGAAACTTTAGAGATCCTCTCTATATTTTACGAGGTATGGTTTGGATGTAAGTCCATGCAAAAATTCATCTCAAAATTAGATTCTATGCAACTTTTTGAAATACAAATTTCGGTCAAAAAATCATAATATATTATACACAAGTTTGTACTAGTTTCGGTCAAAAAATAAAAATAAATCGAGGACTGTTTAAAATGCTCTAAAACTTTTCAGACCCTTTCTAAATGTTACGAGGGATGGTTTGGATGGAAGTCAATGCAAAAAATCATATCAAAATTAGATTCTATAAAACTTTTCGAAATGCGAGTTTCGGTCAAAAAATCATAATATATTATACATAAGTTTTTACGAGTTTCGGTAAAAAAAATCAAACTAAATCGAGGACTGTTTGAAATGATATGAAACTTTTCAGATCCTTGATATATGTTATGGAGGATGGTTTGGATGGAAGTCCATGAAAAAAATCCTCTCAAAAAGATATTATATGAAACTTTTCGAAATGCCTGTTTCGGTCAAAAAGTCATAATATATTGTACACAAGTTTGTACTAGTTTCGGTCAAAAAAATAAAATTCAATCGAGGACTGTTTGAAAACCTATGAAACCTATCAAATCATTGTTATATGTTACGAAGGATAGTTTGGATGGAAGTCCATGCAAAAAATCATCTCAAAATTAGATTCTATGCAACTTTTCGAAATGCAAGTTTCGGTCAAAAAATCATTACATATTATACACAAGTTTGTACTAGTTTCGGTCAAAAAATCAAAATAAATCGAGGACTGTTTGAAATGCTCTAAAACTTTTCAGACCCTTTCTATATGTTGCGAGGGATGGTTTGGATGGAAGTCCATGCAAAAAATCATATCAAAATTAAATTCTATGCAACTTTTAGAAATACAAGTTTCGGTCAGAAATCATAATATATTACACATAAGTTTTTACTAGTTTCGGTATAAAAATCAAAATAAATCGAGGACTGTTTGAAATGATATTAAACTTTTCAGAACCATTATATATGTTACGAAGGAGGGTTTGGATGGAAGTCCATGAAAAAAATCATCTCAAAAAGTTATTGCATGCAACTTTTCGAAATGCAAGTTTCGGTCAAAAAATCATAATATATTCTACACAAGTTATTACTAGTTTCGGTAAATAAATCAAAATAAATCGAGGACTGTTTGAAATGCTCTGAAACTTTAGAGATCCTCTCTATATTTTACGAGGTATGGTTTGGATGTAAGTCCATGCAAAAATTCATCTCAAAATTAGATTCTATGCAACTTTTTGAAATACAAATTTCGGTCAAAAAATCATAATATATTATACACAAGTTTGTACTAGTTTCGGTCAAAAAATAAAAATAAATCGAGGACTGTTTAAAATGCTCTAAAACTTTTCAGACCCTTTCTAAATGTTACGAGGGATGGTTTGGATGGAAGTCAATGCAAAAAATCATATCAAAATTAGATTCTATAAAACTTTTCGAAATGCGAGTTTCGGTCAAAAAATCATAATATATTATACATAAGTTTTTACGAGTTTCGGTAAAAAAAATCAAACTAAATCGAGGATTGTTTGAAATGATATGAAACTTTTCAGATCCTTGATATATGTTATGGAGGATGGTTTGGATGGAAGTCCATGAAAAAAATCCTCTCAAAAAGATATTATATGAAACTTTTCGAAATGCCTGTTTCGGTCAAAAAGTCATAATATATTGTACACAAGTTTGTACTAGTTTCGGTCAAAAAAATAAAATTCAATCGAGGACTGTTTGAAAACCTATGAAACCTATCAAATCATTGTTATATGTTACGAAGGATAGTTTGGATGGAAGTCCATGCAAAAAATCATCTCAAAATTAGATTCTATGCAACTTTTCGAAATGCAAGTTTCGGTCAAAAAATCATTACATATTATACACAAGTTTGTACTAGTATCGGTCAAAAAATCAAAATAAATCGAGGACTGTTTGAAATGCTCTAAAACTTTTCAGACCCTTTCTATATGTTGCGAGGGATGGTTTGGATGGAAGTCCATGCAAAAAATCATATCAAAATTAAATTCTATGCAACTTTTAGAAATACAAGTTTCGGTCAAAAAATCATAATATATTACACATAAGTTTTTACTAGTTTCGGTATAAAAATCAAAATAAATCGAGGACTGTTTGAAATGATATTAAACTTTTCAGAACCATTATATATGTTACGAAGGAGGGTTTGGATGGAAGTCCATGAAAAAAATCATCTCAAAAAGTTATTGCATGCAACTTTTCGAAATGCAAGTTTCGGTCAAAAAATCATAATATATTCTACACAAGTTATTACTAGTTTCGGTAAATAAATCAAAATAAATCGAGGACTGTTTGAAATGCTCTGAAACTTTAGAGATCCTCTCTATATTTTACGAGGTATGGTTTGGATGTAAGTCCATGCAAAAATTCATCTCAAAATTAGATTCTATGCAACTTTTTGAAATACAAATTTCGGTCAAAAAATCATAATATATTATACACAAGTTTGTACTAGTTTCGGTCAAAAAATAAAAATAAATCGAGGACTGTTTAAAATGCTCTAAAACTTTTCAGACCCTTTCTAAATGTTACGAGGGATGGTTTGGATGGAAGTCAATGCAAAAAATCATATCAAAATTAGATTCTATAAAACTTTTCGAAATGCGAGTTTCGGTCAAAAAATCATAATATATTATACATAAGTTTTTACGAGTTTCGGTAAAAAAAATCAAACTAAATCGAGGACTGTTTGAAATGATATGAAACTTTTCAGATCCTTGATATATGTTATGGAGGATGGTTTGGATGGAAGTCCATGAAAAAAATCCTCTCAAAAAGATATTATATGAAACTTTTCGAAATGCCTGTTTCGGTCAAAAAGTCATAATATATTGTACACAAGTTTGTACTAGTTTCGGTCAAAAAAATAAAATTCAATCGAGGACTGTTTGAAAACCTATGAAACCTATCAAATCATTGTTATATGTTACGAAGGATAGTTTGGATGGAAGTCCATGCAAAAAATCATCTCAAAATTAGATTCTATGCAACTTTTCGAAATGCAAGTTTCGGTCAAAAAATCATTACATATTATACACAAGTTTGTACTAGTTTCGGTCAAAAAATCAAAATAAATCGAGGACTGTTTGAAATGCTCTAAAACTTTTCAGACCCTTTCTATATGTTGCGAGGGATGGTTTGGATGGAAGTCCATGCAAAAAATCATATCAAAATTAAATTCTATGCAACTTTTAGAAATACAAGTTTCGGTCAAAAAATCATAATATATTACACATAAGTTTTTACTAGTTTCGGTATAAAAATCAAAATAAATCGAGGACTGTTTGAAATGATATTAAACTTTTCAGAACCATTATATATGTTACGAAGGAGGGTTTGGATGGAAGTCCATGAAAAAAATCATCTCAAAAAGTTATTGCATGCAACTTTTCGAAATGCAAGTTTCGGTCAAAAAATCATAATATATTCTACACAAGTTATTACTAGTTTCGGTAAATAAATCAAAATAAATCGAGGACTGTTTGAAATGCTCTGAAACTTTAGAGATCCTCTCTATATTTTACGAGGTATGGTTTGGATGTAAGTCCATGCAAAAATTCATCTCAAAATTAGATTCTATGCAACTTTTTGAAATACAAATTTCGGTCAAAAAATCATAATATATTATACACAAGTTTGTACTAGTTTCGGTCAAAAAATAAAAATAAATCGAGGACTGTTTAAAATGCTCTAAAACTTTTCAGACCCTTTCTAAATGTTACGAGGGATGGTTTGGATGGAAGTCAATGCAAAAAATCATATCAAAATTAGATTCTATAAAACTTTTCGAAATGCGAGTTTCGGTCAAAAAATCATAATATATTATACATAAGTTTTTACGAGTTTCGGTAAAAAAAATCAAACTAAATCGAGGACTGTTTGAAATGATATGAAACTTTTCAGATCCTTGATATATGTTATGGAGGATGGTTTGGATGGAAGTCCATGAAAAAAATCCTCTCAAAAAGATATTATATGAAACTTTTCGAAATGCCTGTTTCGGTCAAAAAGTCATAATATATTGTACACAAGTTTGTACTAGTTTCGGTCAAAAAAATAAAATTCAATCGAGGACTGTTTGAAAACCTATGAAACCTATCAAATCATTGTTATATGTTACGAAGGATAGTTTGGATGGAAGTCCATGCAAAAAATCATCTCAAAATTAGATTCTATGCAACTTTTCGAAATGCAAGTTTCGGTCAAAAAATCATTACATATTATACACAAGTTTGTACTAGTTTCGGTCAAAAAATCAAAATAAATCGAGGACTGTTTGAAATGCTCTAAAACTTTTCAGACCCTTTCTATATGTTGCGAGGGATGGTTTGGATGGAAGTCCATGCAAAAAATCATATCAAAATTAAATTCTATGCAACTTTTAGAAATACAAGTTTCGGTCAAAAAATCATAATATATTACACACAAGTTTTTACTAGTTTCGGTATAAAAATCAAAATAAATCGAGGACTGTTTGAAATGATATTAAACTTTTCAGAACCATTATATATGTTACGAAGGAGGGTTTGGATGGAAGTCCATGAAAAAAATCATCTCAAAAAGTTATTGCATGCAACTTTTCGAAATGCAAGTTTCGGTCAAAAAATCATAATATATTCTACACAAGTTATTACTAGTTTCGGTAAATAAATCAAAATAAATCGAGGACTGTTTGAAATGCTCTGAAACTTTAGAGATCCTCTCTATATTTTACGAGGTATGGTTTGGATGTAAGTCCATGCAAAAATTCATCTCAAAATTAGATTCTATGCAACTTTTTGAAATACAAATTTCGGTCAAAAAATCATAATATATTATACACATGTTTGTACTAGTTTCGGTCAAAAAATAAAAATAAATCGAGCACTGTTTAAAATGCTCTAAAACTTTTCAGACCCTTTCTAAATGTTACGAGGGATGGTTTGGATGGAAGTCAATGCAAAAAATCATATCAAAATTAGATTCTATAAAACTTTTCGAAATGCGAGTTTCGGTCAAAAAATCATAATATATTATACATAAGTTTTTACGAGTTTCGGTAAAAAAAATCAAACTAAATCGAGGACTGTTTGAAATGATATGAAACTTTTCAGATCCTTGATATATGTTATGGAGGATGGTTTGGATGGAAGTCCATGAAAAAAATCCTCTCAAAAAGATATTATATGAAACTTTTCGAAATGCCTGTTTCGGTCAAAAAGTCATAATATATTGTACACAAGTTTGTACTAGTTTCGGTCAAAAAAATAAAATTCAATCGAGGACTGTTTGAAAACCTATGAAACCTATCAAATCATTGTTATATGTTACGAAGGATAGTTTGGATGGAAGTCCATGCAAAAAATCATCTCAAAATTAGATTCTATGCAACTTTTCGAAATGCAAGTTTCGGTCAAAAAATCATTACATATTATACACAAGTTTGTACTAGTTTCGGTCAAAAAATCAAAATAAATCGAGGACTGTTTGAAATGCTCTAAAACTTTTCAGACCCTTTCTATATGTTGCGAGGGATGGTTTGGATGGAAGTCCATGCAAAAAATCATATCAAAATTAAATTCTATGCAACTTTTAGAAATACAAGTTTCGGTCAAAAAATCATAATATATTACACATAAGTTTTTACTAGTTTCGGTATAAAAATCAAAATAAATCGAGGACTGTTTGAAATGATATTAAACTTTTCAGAACCATTATATATGTTACGAAGGAGGGTTTGGATGGAAGTCCATGAAAAAAATCATCTCAAAAAGTTATTGCATGCAACTTTTCGAAATGCAAGTTTCGGTCAAAAAATCATAATATATTCTACACAAGTTATTACTAGTTTCGGTAAATAAATCAAAATAAATCGAGGACTGTTTGAAATGCTCTGAAACTTTAGAGATCCTCTCTATATTTTACGAGGTATGGTTTGGATGTAAGTCCATGCAAAAATTCATCTCAAAATTAGATTCTATGCAACTTTTTGAAATACAAATTTCGGTCAAAAAATCATAATATATTATACACAAGTTTGTACTAGTTTCGGTCAAAAAATAAAAATAAATCGAGGACTGTTTAAAATGCTCTAAAACTTTTCAGACCCTTTCTAAATGTTACGAGGGATGGTTTGGATGGAAGTCAATGCAAAAAATCATATCAAAATTAGATTCTATAAAACTCTTCGAAATGCGAGTTTCGGTCAAAAAATCATAATATATTATACATCAGTTTTTACGAGTTTCGGTAAAAAAATCAAACTAAATCGAGGACTGTTTGAAATGATATGAAACTTTTCAGATCCTTGATATATGTTATGGAGGATGGTTTGGATGGAAGTCCATGAAAAAAATCCTCTCAAAAAGATATTATATGAAACTTTTCGAAATGCCTGTTTCGGTCAAAAAGTCATAATATATTGTACACAAGTTTGTACTAGTTTCGGTCAAAAAAATAAAATTCAATCGAGGACTGTTTGAAAACCTATGAAACCTATCAAATCATTGTTATATGTTACGAAGGATAGTTTGGATGGAAGTCCATGCAAAAAATCATCTCAAAATTAGATTCTATGCAACTTTTCGAAATGCAAGTTTCGGTCAAAAAATCATTACATATTATACACAAGTTTGTACTAGTTTCGGTCAAAAAATCAAAATAAATCGAGGACTGTTTGAAATGCTCTAAAACTTTTCAGACCCTTTCTATATGTTGCGAGGGATGGTTTGGATGGAAGTCCATGCAAAAAATCATATCAAAATTAAATTCTATGCAACTTTTAGAAATACAAGTTTCGGTCAAAAAATCATAATATATTACACATAAGTTTTTACTAGTTTCGGTATAAAAATCAAAATAAATCGAGGACTGTTTGAAATGATATTAAACTTTTCAGAACCATTATATATGTTACGAAGGAGGGTTTGGATGGAAGTCCATGAAAAAAATCATCTCAAAAAGTTATTGCATGCAACTTTTCGAAATGCAAGTTTCGGTCAAAAAATCATAATATATTCTACACAAGTTATTACTAGTTTCGGTAAATAAATCAAAATAAATCGAGGACTGTTTGAAATGCTCTGAAACTTTAGAGATCCTCTCTATATTTTACGAGGTATGGTTTGGATGTAAGTCCATGCAAAAATTCATCTCAAAATTAGATTCTATGCAACTTTTTGAAATACAAATTTCGGTCAAAAAATCATAATATATTATACACAAGTTTGTACTAGTTTCGGTCAAAAAATAAAAATAAATCGAGGACTGTTTAAAATGCTCTAAAACTTTTCAGACCCTTTCTAAATGTTACGAGGGATGGTTTGGATGGAAGTCAATGCAAAAAATCATATCAAAATTAGATTCTATAAAACTCTTCGAAATGCGAGTTTCGGTCAAAAAATCATAATATATTATACATCAGTTTTTACGAGTTTCGGTAAAAAAAATCAAACTAAATCGAGGACTGTTTGAAATGATATGAAACTTTTCAGATCCTTGATATATGTTATGGAGGATGGTTTGGATGGAAGTCCATGAAAAAAATCCTCTCAAAAAGATATTATATGAAACTTTTCGAAATGCCTGTTTCGGTCAAAAAGTCATAATATATTGTACACAAGTTTGTACTAGTTTCGGTCAAAAAAATAAAATTCAATCGAGGACTGTTTGAAAACCTATGAAACCTATCAAATCATTGTTATATGTTACGAAGGATAGTTTGGATGGAAGTCCATGCAAAAAATCATCTCAAAATTAGATTCTATGCAACTTTTCGAAATGCAAGTTTCGGTCAAAAAATCATTACATATTATACACAAGTTTGTACTAGTTTCGGTCAAAAAATCAAAATAAATCGAGGACTGTTTGAAATGCTCTAAAACTTTTCAGACCCTTTCTATATGTTGCGAGGGATGGTTTGGATGGAAGTCCATGCAAAAAATCATATCAAAATTAAATTCTATGCAACTTTTAGAAATACAAGTTTCGGTCAAAAAATCATAATATATTACACATAAGTTTTTACTAGTTTCGGTATAAAAATCAAAATAAATCGAGGACTGTTTGAAATGATATTAAACTTTTCAGAACCATTATATATGTTACGAAGGAGGGTTTGGATGGAAGTCCATGAAAAAAATCATCTCAAAAAGTTATTGCATGCAACTTTTCGAAATGCAAGTTTCGGTCAAAAAATCATAATATATTCTACACAAGTTATTACTAGTTTCGGTAAATAAATCAAAATAAATCGAGGACTGTTTGAAATGCTCTGAAACTTTAGAGATCCTCTCTATATTTTACGAGGTATGGTTTGGATGTAAGTCCATGCAAAAATTCATCTCAAAATTAGATTCTATGCAACTTTTTGAAATACAAATTTCGGTCAAAAAATCATAATATATTATACACAAGTTTGTACTAGTTTCGGTCAAAAAATAAAAATAAATCGAGGACTGTTTAAAATGCTCTAAAACATTTCAGACCCTTTCTAAATGTTACGAGGGATGGTTTGGATGGAAGTCAATGCAAAAAATCATATCAAAATTAGATTCTATAAAACTCGTCGAAATGCGAGTTTCGGTCAAAAAATCATAATATATTATACATAAGTTTTTACGAGTTTCGGTAAAAAAAATCAAACTAAATCGAGGACTGTTTGAAATGATATGAAACTTTTCAGATCCTTGATATATGTTATGGAGGATGGTTTGGATGGAAGTCCATGAAAAAAATCCTCTCAAAAAGATATTATATGAAACTTTTCGAAATGCCTGTTTCGGTCAAAAAGTCATAATATATTGTACACAAGTTTGTACTAGTTTCGGTCAAAAAAATAAAATTCAATCGAGGACTGTTTGAAAACCTATGAAACCTATCAAATCATTGTTATATGTTACGAAGGATAGTTTGGATGGAAGTCCATGCAAAAAATCATCTCAAAATTAGATTCTATGCAACTTTTCGAAATGCAAGTTTCGGTCAAAAAATCATTACATATTATACACAAGTTTGTACTAGTTTCGGTCAAAAAATCAAAATAAATCGAGGACTGTTTGAAATGCTCTAAAACTTTTCAGACCCTTTCTATATGTTGCGAGGGATGGTTTGGATGGAAGTCCATGCAAAAAATCATATCAAAATTAAATTCTATGCAACTTTTAGAAATACAAGTTTCGGTCAAAAAATCATAATATATTACACATAAGTTTTTACTAGTTTCGGTATAAAAATCAAAATAAATCGAGGACTGTTTGAAATGATATTAAACTTTTCAGAACCATTATATATGTTACGAAGGAGGGTTTGGATGGAAGTCCATGAAAAAAATCATCTCAAAAAGTTATTGCATGCAACTTTTCGAAATGCAAGTTTCGGTCAAAAAATCATAATATATTCTACACAAGTTATTACTAGTTTCGGTAAATAAATCAAAATAAATCGAGGACTGTTTGAAATGCTCTGAAACTTTAGAGATCCTCTCTATATTTTACGAGGTATGGTTTGGATGTAAGTCCATGCAAAAATTCATCTCAAAATTAGATTCTATGCAACTTTTTGAAATACAAATTTCGGTCAAAAAATCATAATATATTATACACATGTTTGTACTAGTTTCGGTCAAAAAATAAAAATAAATCGAGGACTGTTTAAAATGCTCTAAAACGTTTCAGACCCTTTCTAAATGTTACGAGGGATGGTTTGGATGGAAGTCAATGCAAAAAATCATATCAAAATTAGATTCTATAAAACTTTTCGAAATGCGAGTTTCGGTCAAAAAATCATAATATATTATACATAAGTTTTTACGAGTTTCGGTAAAAAAAATCAAACTAAATCGAGGACTGTTTGAAATGATATGAAACTTTTCAGATCCTTGATATATGTTATGGAGGATGGTTTGGATGGAAGTCCATGAAAAAAATCCTCTCAAAAAGATATTATATGAAACTTTTCGAAATGCCTGTTTCGGTCAAAAAGTCATAATATATTGTACACAAGTTTGTACTAGTTTCGGTCAAAAAAATAAAATTCAATCGAGGACTGTTTGAAAACCTATGAAACCTATCAAATCATTGTTATATGTTACGAAGGATAGTTTGGATGGAAGTCCATGCAAAAAATCATCTCAAAATTAGATTCTATGCAACTTTTCGAAATGCAAGTTTCGGTCAAAAAATCATTACATATTATACACAAGTTTGTACTAGTTTCGGTCAAAAAATCAAAATAAATCGAGGACTGTTTGAAATGCTCTAAAACTTTTCAGACCCTTTCTATATGTTGCGAGGGATGGTTTGGATGGAAGTCCATGCAAAAAATCATATCAAAATTAAATTCTATGCAACTTTTAGAAATACAAGTTTCGGTCAAAAAATCATAATATATTACACATAAGTTTTTACTAGTTTCGGTATAAAAATCAAAATAAATCGAGGACTGTTTGAAATGATATTAAACTTTTCAGAACCATTATATATGTTACGAAGGAGGGTTTGGATGGAAGTCCATGAAAAAAATCATCTCAAAAAGTTATTGCATGCAACTTTTCGAAATGCAAGTTTCGGTCAAAAAATCATAATATATTCTACACAAGTTATTACTAGTTTCGGTAAATAAATCAAAATAAATCGAGGACTGTTTGAAATGCTCTGAAACTTTAGAGATCCTCTCTATATTTTACGAGGTATGGTTTGGATGTAAGTCCATGCAATAATTCATCTCAAAATTAGATTCTATGCAACTTTTTGAAATACAAATTTCGGTCAAAAAATCATAATATATTATACACAAGTTTGTACTAGTTTCGGTCAAAAAATAAAAATAAATCGAGGACTGTTTAAAATGCTCTAAAACTTTTCAGACCCTTTCTAAATGTTACGAGGGATGGTTTGGATGGAAGTCAATGCAAAAAATCATATTAAAATTAGATTCTATAAAACTTTTCGAAATGCGAGTTTCGGTCAAAAAATCATAATATATTATACATAAGGTTTTACGAGTTTCGGTAAAAAAAATCAAACTAAATCGAGGACTGTTTGAAATGATATGAAACTTTTCAGATCCTTGATATATGTTATGGAGGATGGTTTGGATGGAAGTCCATGAAAAAAATCCTCTCAAAAAGATATTATATGAAACTTTTCGAAATGCCTGTTTCGGTCAAAAAGTCATAATATATTGTACACAAGTTTGTACTAGTTTCGGTCAAAAAAATAAAATTCAATCGAGGACTGTTTGAAAACCTATGAAACCTATCAAATCATTGTTATATGTTACGAAGGATAGTTTGGATGGAAGTCCATGCAAAAAATCATCTCAAAATTAGATTCTATGCAACTTTTCGAAATGCAAGTTTCGGTCAAAAAATCATTACATATTATACACAAGTTTGTACTAGTTTCGGTCAAAAAATCAAAATAAATCGAGGACTGTTTGAAATGCTCTAAAACTTTTCAGACCCTTTCTATATGTTGCGAGGGATGGTTTGGATTGAAGTCCATGCAAAAAATCATATCAAAATTAAATTCTATGCAACTTTTAGAAATACAAGTTTCGGTCAAAAAATCATAATATATTACACATAAGTTTTTACTAGTTTCGGTATAAAAATCAAAATAAATCGAGGACTGTTTGAAATGATATTAAACTTTTCAGAACCATTATATATGTTACGAAGGAGGGTTTGGATGGAAGTCCATGAAAAAAATCATCTCAAAAAGTTATTGCATGCAACTTTTCGAAATGCAAGTTTCGGTCAAAAAATCATAATATATTCTACACAAGTTATTACTAGTTTCGGTAAATAAATCAAAATAAATCGAGGACTGTTTGAAATGCTCTGAAACTTTAGAGATCCTCTCTATATTTTACGAGGTATGGTTTGGATGTAAGTCCATGCAAAAATTCATCTCAAAATTAGATTCTATGCAACTTTTTGAAATACAAATTTCGGTCAAAAAATCATAATATATTATACACATGTTTGTACTAGTTTCGGTCAAAAAATAAAAATAAATCGAGGACTGTTTAAAATGCTCTAAAACTTTTCAGACCCTTTCTAAATGTTACGAGGGATGGTTTGGATGGAAGTCAATGCAAAAAATCATATCAAAATTAGATTCTATAAAACTTTTCGAAATGCGAGTTTCGGTCAAAAAATCATAATATATTATACATAAGTTTTTACGAGTTTCGGTAAAAAAAATCAAACTAAATCGAGGACTGTTTGAAATGATATGAAACTTTTCAGATCCTTGATATATGTTATGGAGGATGGTTTGGATGGAAGTCCATGAAAAAAATCCTCTCAAAAAGATATTATATGAAACTTTTCGAAATGCCTGTTTCGGTCAAAAAGTCATAATATATTGTACACAAGTTTGTACTAGTTTCGGTCAAAAAAATAAAATTCAATCGAGGACTGTTTGAAAACCTATGAAACCTATCAAATCATTGTTATATGTTACGAAGGATAGTTTGGATGGAAGTCCATGCAAAAAATCATCTCAAAATTAGATTCTATGCAACTTTTCGAAATGCAAGTTTCGGTCAAAAAATCATTACATATTATACACAAGTTTGTACTAGTTTCGGTCAAAAAATCAAAATAAATCGAGGACTGTTTGAAATGCTCTAAAACTTTTCAGACCCTTTCTATATGTTGCGAGGGATGGTTTGGATGGAAGTCCATGCAAAAAATCATATCAAAATTAAATTCTATGCAACTTTTAGAAATACAAGTTTCGGTCAAAAAATCATAATATATTACACATAAGTTTTTACTAGTTTCGGTATAAAAATCAAAATAAATCGAGGACTGTTTGAAATGATATTAAACTTTTCAGAACCATTATATATGTTACGAAGGAGGGTTTGGATGGAAGTCCATGAAAAAAATCATCTCAAAAAGTTATTGCATGCAACTTTTCGAAATGCAAGTTTCGGTCAAAAAATCATAATATATTCTACACAAGTTATTACTAGTTTCGGTAAATAAATCAAAATAAATCGAGGACTGTTTGAAATGCTCTGAAACTTTAGAGATCCTCTCTATATTTTACGAGGTATGGTTTGGATGTAAGTCCATGCAAAAATTCATCTCAAAATTAGATTCTATGCAACTTTTTGAAATACAAATTTCGGTCAAAAAATCATAATATATTATACACAAGTTTGTACTAGTTTCGGTCAAAAAATAAAAATAAATCGAGGACTGTTTAAAATGCTCTAAAACTTTTCAGACCCTTTCTAAATGTTACGAGGGATGGTTTGGATGGAAGTCAATGCAAAAAATCATATCAAAATTAGATTCTATAAAACTTTTCGAAATGCGAGTTTCGGTCAAAAAATCATAATATATTATACATAAGTTTTTACGAGTTTCGGTAAAAAAAATCAAACTAAATCGAGGACTGTTTGAAATGATATGAAACTTTTCAGATCCTTGATATATGTTATGGAGGATGGTTTGGATGGAAGTCCATGAAAAAAATCCTCTCAAAAAGATATTATATGAAACTTTTCGAAATGCCTGTTTCGGTCAAAAAGTCATAATATATTGTACACAAGTTTGTACTAGTTTCGGTCAAAAAAATAAAATTCAATCGAGGACTGTTTGAAAACCTATGAAACCTATCAAATCATTGTTATATGTTACGAAGGATAGTTTGGATGGAAGTCCATGCAAAAAATCATCTCAAAATTAGATTCTATGCAACTTTTCGAAATGCAAGTTTCGGTCAAAAAATCATTACATATTATACACAAGTTTGTACTAGTTTCGGTCAAAAAATCAAAATAAATCGAGGACTGTTTGAAATGCTCTAAAACTTTTCAGACCCTTTCTATATGTTGCGAGGGATGGTTTGGATGGAAGTCCATGCAAAAAATCATATCAAAATTAAATTCTATGCAACTTTTAGAAATACAAGTTTCGGTCAAAAAATCATAATATATTACACATAAGTTTTTACTAGTTTCGGTATAAAAATCAAAATAAATCGAGGACTGTTTGAAATGATATTAAACTTTTCAGAACCATTATATATGTTACGAAGGAGGGTTTGGATGGAAGTCCATGAAAAAAATCATCTCAAAAAGTTATTGCATGCAACTTTTCGAAATGCAAGTTTCGGTCAAAAAATCATAATATATTCTACACAAGTTATTACTAGTTTCGGTAAATAAATCAAAATAAATCGAGGACTGTTTGAAATGCTCTGAAACTTTAGAGATCCTCTCTATATTTTACGAGGTATGGTTTGGATGTAAGTCCATGCAAAAATTCATCTCAAAATTAGATTCTATGCAACTTTTTGAAATACAAATTTCGGTCAAAAAATCATAATATATTATACACATGTTTGTACTAGTTTCGGTCAAAAAATAAAAATAAATCGAGGACTGTTTAAAATGCTCTAAAACGTTTCAGACCCTTTCTAAATGTTACGAGGGATGGTTTGGATGGAAGTCAATGCAAAAAATCATATCAAAATTAGATTCTATAAAACTTTTCGAAATGCGAGTTTCGGTCAAAAAATCATAATATATTATACATAAGTTTTTACGAGTTTCGGTAAAAAAAATCAAACTAAATCGAGGACTGTTTGAAATGATATGAAACTTTTCAGATCCTTGATATATGTTGTGGAGGATGGTTTGGATGGAAGTCCATGAAAAAAATCCTCTCAAAAAGATATTATATGAAACTTTTCGAAATGCCTGTTTCGGTCAAAAAGTCATAATATATTGTACACAAGTTTGTACTAGTTTCGGTCAAAAAAATAAAATTCAATCGAGGACTGTTTGAAAACCTATGAAACCTATCAAATCATTGTTATATGTTACGAAGGATAGTTTGGATGGAAGTCCATGCAAAAAATCATCTCAAAATTAGATTCTATGCAACTTTTCGAAATGCAAGTTTCGGTCAAAAAATCATTACATATTATACACAAGTTTGTACTAGTTTCGGTCAAAAAATCAAAATAAATCGAGGACTGTTTGAAATGCTCTAAAACTTTTCAGACCCTTTCTATATGTTGCGAGGGATGGTTTGGATGGAAGTCCATGCAAAAAATCATATCAAAATTAAATTCTATGCAACTTTTAGAAATACAAGTTTCGGTCAAAAAATCATAATATATTACACATAAGTTTTTACTAGTTTCGGTATAAAAATCAAAATAAATCGAGGACTGTTTGAAATGATATTAAACTTTTCAGAACCATTATATATGTTACGAAGGAGGGTTTGGATGGAAGTCCATGAAAAAAATCATCTCAAAAAGTTATTGCATGCAACTTTTCGAAATGCAAGTTTCGGTCAAAAAATCATAATATATTCTACACAAGTTATTACTAGTTTCGGTAAATAAATCAAAATAAATCGAGGACTGTTTGAAATGCTCTGAAACTTTAGAGATCCTCTCTATATTTTACGAGGTATGGTTTGGATGTAAGTCCATGCAAAAATTCATCTCAAAATTAGATTCTATGCAACTTTTTGAAATACAAATTTCGGTCAAAAAATCATAATATATTATACACAAGTTTGTACTAGTTTCGGTCAAAAAATAAAAATAAATCGAGGACTGTTTAAAATGCTCTAAAACTTTTCAGACCCTTTCTAAATGTTACGAGGGATGGTTTGGATGGAAGTCAATGCAAAAAATCATATCAAAATTAGATTCTATAAAACTCTTCGAAATGCGAGTTTCGGTCAAAAAATCATAATATATTATACATAAGTTTTTACGAGTTTCGGTAAAAAAAATCAAACTAAATCGAGGACTGTTTAAAATGATATGAAACTTTTCAGATCCTTGATATATGTTATGGAGGATGGTTTGGATGGAAGTCCATGAAAAAAATCCTCTCAAAAAGATATTATATGAAACTTTTCGAAATGCCTGTTTCGGTCAAAAAGTCATAATATATTGTACACAAGTTTGTACTAGTTTCGGTCAAAAAAATAAAATTCAATCGAGGACTGTTTGAAAACCTATGAAACCTATCAAATCATTGTTATATGTTACGAAGGATAGTTTGGATGGAAGTCCATGCAAAAAATCATCTCAAAATTAGATTCTATGCAACTTTTCGAAATGCAAGTTTCGGTCAAAAAATCATTACATATTATACACAAGTTTGTACTAGTTTCGGTCAAAAAATCAAAATAAATCGAGGACTGTTTGAAATGCTCTAAAACTTTTCAGACCCTTTCTATATGTTGCGAGGGATGGTTTGGATGGAAGTCCATGCAAAAAATCATATCAAAATTAAATTCTATGCAACTTTTAGAAATACAAGTTTCGGTCAAAAAATCATAATATATTACACATAAGTTTTTACTAGTTTCGGTATAAAAATCAAAATAAATCGAGGACTGTTTGAAATGATATTAAACTTTTCAGAACCATTATATATGTTACGAAGGAGGGTTTGGATGGAAGTCCATGAAAAAAATCATCTCAAAAAGTTATTGCATGCAACTTTTCGAAATGCAAGTTTCGGTCAAAAAATCATAATATATTCTACACAAGTTATTACTAGTTTCGGTAAATAAATCAAAATAAATCGAGGACTGTTTGAAATGCTCTGAAACTTTAGAGATCCTCTCTATATTTTACGAGGTATGGTTTGGATGTAAGTCCATGCAAAAATTCATCTCAAAATTAGATTCTATGCAACTTTTTGAAATACAAATTTCGGTCAAAAAATCATAATATATTATACACAAGTTTGTACTAGTTTCGGTCAAAAAATAAAAATAAATCGAGGACTGTTTAAAATGCTCTAAAACTTTTCAGACCCTTTCTAAATGTTACGAGGGATGGTTTGGATGGAAGTCAATGCAAAAAATCATATCAAAATTAGATTCTATAAAACTCTTCGAAATGCGAGTTTCGGTCAAAAAATCATAATATATTATACATCAGTTTTTACGAGTTTCGGTAAAAAAAATCAAACTAAATCGAGGACTGTTTGAAATGATATGAAACTTTTCAGATCCTTGATATATGTTATGGAGGATGGTTTGGATGGAAGTCCATGAAAAAAATCCTCTCAAAAAGATATTATATGAAACTTTTCGAAATGCCTGTTTCGGTCAAAAAGTCATAATATATTGTACACAAGTTTGTACTAGTTTCGGTCAAAAAAATAAAATTCAATCGAGGACTGTTTGAAAACCTATGAAACCTATCAAATCATTGTTATATGTTACGAAGGATAGTTTGGATGGAAGTCCATGCAAAAAATCATCTCAAAATTAGATTCTATGCAACTTTTCGAAATGCAAGTTTCGGTCAAAAAATCATTACATATTATACACAAGTTTGTACTAGTTTCGGTCAAAAAATCAAAATAAATCGAGGACTGTTTGAAATGCTCTAAAACTTTTCAGACCCTTTCTATATGTTGCGAGGGATGGTTTGGATGGAAGTCCATGCAAAAAATCATATCAAAATTAAATTCTATGCAACTTTTAGAAATACAAGTTTCGGTCAAAAAATCATAATATATTACACATAAGTTTTTACTAGTTTCGGTATAAAAATCAAAATAAATCGAGGACTGTTTGAAATGATATTAAACTTTTCAGAACCATTATATATGTTACGAAGGAGGGTTTGGATGGAAGTCCATGAAAAAAATCATCTCAAAAAGTTATTGCATGCAACTTTTCGAAATGCAAGTTTCGGTCAAAAAATCATAATATATTCTACACAAGTTATTACTAGTTTCGGTAAATAAATCAAAATAAATCGAGGACTGTTTGAAATGCTCTGAAACTTTAGAGATCCTCTCTATATTTTACGAGGTATGGTTTGGATGTAAGTCCATGCAAAAATTCATCTCAAAATTAGATTCTATGCAACTTTTTGAAATACAAATTTCGGTCAAAAAATCATAATATATTATACACATGTTTGTACTAGTTTCGGTCAAAAAATAAAAATAAATCGAGGACTGTTTAAAATGCTCTAAAACTTTTCAGACCCTTTCTAAATGTTACGAGGGATGGTTTGGATGGAAGTCAATGCAAAAAATCATATCAAAATTAGATTCTATAAAACTTTTCGAAATGCGAGTTTCGGTCAAAAAATCATAATATATTATACATAAGTTTTTACGAGTTTCGGTAAAAAAAATCAAACTAAATCGAGGACTGTTTGAAATGATATGAAACTTTTCAGATCCTTGATATATGTTGTGGAGGATGGTTTGGATGGAAGTCCATGAAAAAAATCCTCTCAAAAAGATATTATATGAAACTTTTCGAAATGCCTGTTTCGGTCAAAAAGTCATAATATATTGTACACAAGTTTGTACTAGTTTCGGTCAAAAAAATAAAATTCAATCGAGGACTGTTTGAAAACCTATGAAACCTATCAAATCATTGTTATATGTTACGAAGGATAGTTTGGATGGAAGTCCATGCAAAAAATCATCTCAAAATTAGATTCTATGCAACTTTTCGAAATGCAAGTTTCGGTCAAAAAATCATTACATATTATACACAAGTTTGTACTAGTTTCGGTCAAAAAATCAAAATAAATCGAGGACTGTTTGAAATGCTCTAAAGCTTTTCAGACCCTTTCTATATGTTGCGAGGGATGGTTTGGATGGAAGTCCATGCAAAAAATCATATCAAAATTAAATTCTATGCAACTTTTAGAAATACAAGTTTCGGTCAAAAAATCATAATATATTACACATAAGTTTTTACTAGTTTCGGTATAAAAATCAAAATAAATCGAGGACTGTTTGAAATGATATTAAACTTTTCAGAACCATTATATATGTTACGAAGGAGGGTTTGGATGGAAGTCCATGAAAAAAATCATCTCAAAAAGTTATTGCATGCAACTTTTCGAAATGCAAGTTTCGGTCAAAAAATCATAATATATTCTACACAAGTTATTACTAGTTTCGGTAAATAAATCAAAATAAATCGAGGACTGTTTGAAATGCTCTGAAACTTTAGAGATCCTCTCTATATTTTACGAGGTATGGTTTGGATGTAAGTCCATGCAAAAATTCATCTCAAAATTAGATTCTATGCAACTTTTTGAAATACAAATTTCGGTCAAAAAATCATAATATATTATACACAAGTTTGTACTAGTTTCGGTCAAAAAATAAAAATAAATCGAGGACTGTTTAAAATGCTCTAAAACTTTTCAGACCCTTTCTAAATGTTACGAGGGATGGTTTGGATGGAAGTCAATGCAAAAAATCATATCAAAATTAGATTCTATAAAACTCTTCGAAATGCGAGTTTCGGTCAAAAAATCATAATATATTATACATAAGTTTTTACGAGTTTCGGTAAAAAAAATCAAACTAAATCGAGGACTGTTTAAAATGATATGAAACTTTTCAGATCCTTGATATATGTTATGGAGGATGGTTTGGATGGAAGTCCATGAAAAAAATCCTCTCAAAAAGATATTATATGAAACTTTTCGAAATGCCTGTTTCGGTCAAAAAGTCATAATATATTGTACACAAGTTTGTACTAGTTTCGGTCAAAAAAATAAAATTCAATCGAGGACTGTTTGAAAACCTATGAAACCTATCAAATCATTGTTATATGTTACGAAGGATAGTTTGGATGGAAGTCCATGCAAAAAATCATCTCAAAATTAGATTCTATGCAACTTTTCGAAATGCAAGTTTCGGTCAAAAAATCATTACATATTATACACAAGTTTGTACTAGTTTCGGTCAAAAAATCAAAATAAATCGAGGACTGTTTGAAATGCTCTAAAACTTTTCAGACCCTTTCTATATGTTGCGAGGGATGGTTTGGATGGAAGTCCATGCAAAAAATCATATCAAAATTAAATTCTATGCAACTTTTAGAAATACAAGTTTCGGTCAAAAAATCATAATATATTACACATAAGTTTTTACTAGTTTCGGTATAAAAATCAAAATAAATCGAGGACTGTTTGAAATGATATTAAACTTTTCAGAACCATTATATATGTTACGAAGGAGGGTTTGGATGGAAGTCCATGAAAAAAATCATCTCAAAAAGTTATTGCATGCAACTTTTCGAAATGCAAGTTTCGGTCAAAAAATCATAATATATTCTACACAAGTTATTACTAGTTTCGGTAAATAAATCAAAATAAATCGAGGACTGTTTGAAATGCTCTGAAACTTTAGAGATCCTCTCTATATTTTACGAGGTATGGTTTGGATGTAAGTCCATGCAAAAATTCATCTCAAAATTAGATTCTATGCAACTTTTTGAAATACAAATTTCGGTCAAAAAATCATAATATATTATACACAAGTTTGTACTAGTTTCGGTCAAAAAATAAAAATAAATCGAGGACTGTTTAAAATGCTCTAAAACTTTTCAGACCCTTTCTAAATGTTACGAGGGATGGTTTGGATGGAAGTCAATGCAAAAAATCATATCAAAATTAGATTCTATAAAACTCTTCGAAATGCGAGTTTCGGTCAAAAAATCATAATATATTATACATCAGTTTTTACGAGTTTCGGTAAAAAAAATCAAACTAAATCGAGGACTGTTTGAAATGATATGAAACTTTTCAGATCCTTGATATATGTTATGGAGGATGGTTTGGATGGAAGTCCATGAAAAAAATCCTCTCAAAAAGATATTATATGAAACTTTTCGAAATGCCTGTTTCGGTCAAAAAGTCATAATATATTGTACACAAGTTTGTACTAGTTTCGGTCAAAAAAATAAAATTCAATCGAGGACTGTTTGAAAACCTATGAAACCTATCAAATCATTGTTATATGTTACGAAGGATAGTTTGGATGGAAGTCCATGCAAAAAATCATCTCAAAATTAGATTCTATGCAACTTTTCGAAATGCAAGTTTCGGTCAAAAAATCATTACATATTATACACAAGTTTGTACTAGTTTCGGTCAAAAAATCAAAATAAATCGAGGACTGTTTGAAATGCTCTAAAACTTTTCAGACCCTTTCTATATGTTGCGAGGGATGGTTTGGATGGAAGTCCATGCAAAAAATCATATCAAAATTAAATTCTATGCAACTTTTAGAAATACAAGTTTCGGTCAAAAAATCATAATATATTACACATAAGTTTTTACTAGTTTCGGTATAAAAATCAAAATAAATCGAGGACTGTTTGAAATGATATTAAACTTTTCAGAACCATTATATATGTTACGAAGGAGGGTTTGGATGGAAGTCCATGAAAAAAATCATCTCAAAAAGTTATTGCATGCAACTTTTCGAAATGCAAGTTTCGGTCAAAAAATCATAATATATTCTACACAAGTTATTACTAGTTTCGGTAAATAAATCAAAATAAATCGAGGACTGTTTGAAATGCTCTGAAACTTTAGAGATCCTCTCTATATTTTACGAGGTATGGTTTGGATGTAAGTCCATGCAAAAATTCATCTCAAAATTAGATTCTATGCAACTTTTTGAAATACAAATTTCGGTCAAAAAATCATAATATATTATACACAAGTTTGTACTAGTTTCGGTCAAAAAATAAAAATAAATCGAGGACTGTTTAAAATGCTCTAAAACTTTTCAGACCCTTTCTAAATGTTACGAGGGATGGTTTGGATGGAAGTCAATGCAAAAAATCATATCAAAATTAGATTCTATAAAACTCTTCGAAATGCGAGTTTCGGTCAAAAAATCATAATATATTATACATCAGTTTTTACGAGTTTCGGTAAAAAAAATCAAACTAAATCGAGGACTGTTTGAAATGATATGAAACTTTTCAGATCCTTGATATATGTTATGGAGGATGGTTTGGATGGAAGTCCATGAAAAAAATCCTCTCAAAAAGATATTATATGAAACTTTTCGAAATGCCTGTTTCGGTCAAAAAGTCATAATATATTGTACACAAGTTTGTACTAGTTTCGGTCAAAAAAATAAAATTCAATCGAGGACTGTTTGAAAACCTATGAAACCTATCAAATCATTGTTATATGTTACGAAGGATAGTTTGGATGGAAGTCCATGCAAAAAATCATCTCAAAATTAGATTCTATGCAACTTTTCGAAATGCAAGTTTCGGTCAAAAAATCATTACATATTATACACAAGTTTGTACTAGTTTCGGTCAAAAAATCAAAATAAATCGAGGACTGTTTGAAATGCTCTAAAACTTTTCAGACCCTTTCTATATGTTGCGAGGGATGGTTTGGATGGAAGTCCATGCAAAAAATCATATCAAAATTAAATTCTATGCAACTTTTAGAAATACAAGTTTCGGTCAAAAAATCATAATATATTACACATAAGTTTTTACTAGTTTCGGTATAAAAATCAAAATAAATCGAGGACTGTTTGAAATGATATTAAACTTTTCAGAACCATTATATATGTTACGAAGGAGGGTTTGGATGGAAGTCCATGAAAAAAATCATCTCAAAAAGTTATTGCATGCAACTTTTCGAAATGCAAGTTTCGGTCAAAAAATCATAATATATTCTACACAAGTTATTACTAGTTTCGGTAAATAAATCAAAATAAATCGAGGACTGTTTGAAATGCTCTGAAACTTTAGAGATCCTCTCTATATTTTACGAGGTATGGTTTGGATGTAAGTCCATGCAAAAATTCATCTCAAAATTAGATTCTATGCAACTTTTTGAAATACAAATTTCGGTCAAAAAATCATAATATATTATACACATGTTTGTACTAGTTTCGGTCAAAAAATAAAAATAAATCGAGGACTGTTTAAAATGCTCTAAAACGTTTCAGACCCTTTCTAAATGTTACGAGGGATGGTTTGGATGGAAGTCAATGCAAAAAATCATATCAAAATTAGATTCTATAAAACTTTTCGAAATGCGAGTTTCGGTCAAAAAATCATAATATATTATACATAAGTTTTTACGAGTTTCGGTAAAAAAAATCAAACTAAATCGAGGACTGTTTGAAATGATATGAAACTTTTCAGATCCTTGATATATGTTATGGAGGATGGTTTGGATGGAAGTCCATGAAAAAAATCCTCTCAAAAAGATATTATATGAAACTTTTCGAAATGCCTGTTTCGGTCAAAAAGTCATAATATATTGTACACAAGTTTGTACTAGTTTCGGTCAAAAAAATAAAATTCAATCGAGGACTGTTTGAAAACCTATGAAACCTATCAAATCATTGTTATATGTTACGAAGGATAGTTTGGATGGAAGTCCATGCAAAAAATCATCTCAAAATTAGATTCTATGCAACTTTTCGAAATGCAAGTTTCGGTCAAAAAATCATTACATATTATACACAAGTTTGTACTAGTTTCGGTCAAAAAATCAAAATAAATCGAGGACTGTTTGAAATGCTCTAAAACTTTTCAGACCCTTTCTATATGTTGCGAGGGATGGTTTGGATGGAAGTCCATGCAAAAAATCATATCAAAATTAAATTCTATGCAACTTTTAGAAATACAAGTTTCGGTCAAAAAATCATAATATATTACACATAAGTTTTTACTAGTTTCGGTATAAAAATCAAAATAAATCGAGGACTGTTTGAAATGATATTAAACTTTTCAGAACCATTATATATGTTACGAAGGAGGGTTTGGATGGAAGTCCATGAAAAAAATCATCTCAAAAAGTTATTGCATGCAACTTTTCGAAATGCAAGTTTCGGTCAAAAAATCATAATATATTCTACACAAGTTATTACTAGTTTCGGTAAATAAATCAAAATAAATCGAGGACTGTTTGAAATGCTCTGAAACTTTAGAGATCCTCTCTATATTTTACGAGGTATGGTTTGGATGTAAGTCCATGCAAAAATTCATCTCAAAATTAGATTCTATGCAACTTTTTGAAATACAAATTTCGGTCAAAAAATCATAATATATTATACACAAGTTTGTACTAGTTTCGGTCAAAAAATAAAAATAAATCGAGGACTGTTTAAAATGCTCTAAAACTTTTCAGACCCTTTCTAAATGTTACGAGGGATGGTTTGGATGGAAGTCAATGCAAAAAATCATATCAAAATTAGATTCTATAAAACTCTTCGAAATGCGAGTTTCGGTCAAAAAATCATAATATATTATACATAAGTTTTTACGAGTTTCGGTAAAAAAAATCAAACTAAATCGAGGACTGTTTGAAATGATATGAAACTTTTCAGATCCTTGATATATGTTATGGAGGATGGTTTGGATGGAAGTCCATGAAAAAAATCCTCTCAAAAAGATATTATATGAAACTTTTCGAAATGCCTGTTTCGGTCAAAAAGTCATAATATATTGTACACAAGTTTGTACTAGTTTCGGTCAAAAAAATAAAATTCAATCGAGGACTGTTTGAAAACCTATGAAACCTATCAAATCATTGTTATATGTTACGAAGGATAGTTTGGATGGAAGTCCATGCAAAAAATCATCTCAAAATTAGATTCTATGCAACTTTTCGAAATGCAAGTTTCGGTCAAAAAATCATTACATATTATACACAAGTTTGTACTAGTTTCGGTCAAAAAATCAAAATAAATCGAGGACTGTTTGAAATGCTCTAAAACTTTTCAGACTCTTTCTATATGTTGCGAGGGATGGTTTGGATGGAAGTCCATGCAAAAAATCATATCAAAATTAAATTCTATGCAACTTTTAGAAATACAAGTTTCGGTCAAAAAATCATAATATATTACACATAAGTTTTTACTAGTTTCGGTATAAAAATCAAAATAAATCGAGGACTGTTTGAAATGATATTAAACTTTTCAGAACCATTATATATGTTACGAAGGAGGGTTTGGATGGAAGTCCATGAAAAAAATCATCTCAAAAAGTTATTGCATGCAACTTTTCGAAATGCAAGTTTCGGTCAAAAAATCATAATATATTCTACACAAGTTATTACTAGTTTCGGTAAATAAATCAAAATAAATCGAGGACTGTTTGAAATGCTCTGAAACTTTAGAGATCCTCTCTATATTTTACGAGGTATGGTTTGGATGTAAGTCCATGCAAAAATTCATCTCAAAATTAGATTCTATGCAACTTTTTGAAATACAAATTTCGGTCAAAAAATCATAATATATTATACACAAGTTTGTACTAGTTTCGGTCAAAAAATAAAAATAAATCGAGGACTGTTTAAAATGCTCTAAAACTTTTCAGACCCTTTCTAAATGTTACGAGGGATGGTTTGGATGGAAGTCAATGCAAAAAATCATATCAAAATTAGATTCTATAAAACTCTTCGAAATGCGAGTTTCGGTCAAAAAATCATAATATATTATACATAAGTTTTTACGAGTTTCGGTAAAAAAAATCAAACTAAATCGAGGACTGTTTGAAATGATATGAAACTTTTCAGATCCTTGATATATGTTATGGAGGATGGTTTGGATGGAAGTCCATGAAAAAAATCCTCTCAAAAAGATATTATATGAAACTTTTCGAAATGCCTGTTTCGGTCAAAAAGTCATAATATATTGTACACAAGTTTGTACTAGTTTCGGTCAAAAAAATAAAATTCAATCGAGGACTGTTTGAAAACCTATGAAACCTATCAAATCATTGTTATATGTTACGAAGGATAGTTTGGATGGAAGTCCATGCAAAAAATCATCTCAAAATTAGATTCTATGCAACTTTTCGAAATGCAAGTTTCGGTCAAAAAATCATTACATATTATACACAAGTTTGTACTAGTTTCGGTCAAAAAATCAAAATAAATCGAGGACTGTTTGAAATGCTCTAAAACTTTTCAGACCCTTTCTATATGTTGCGAGGGATGGTTTGGATGGAAGTCCATGCAAAAAATCATATCAAAATTAAATTCTATGCAACTTTTAGAAATACAAGTTTCGGTCAAAAAATCATAATATATTACACATAAGTTTTTACTAGTTTCGGTATAAAAATCAAAATAAATCGAGGACTGTTTGAAATGATATTAAACTTTTCAGAACCATTATATATGTTACGAAGGAGGGTTTGGATGGAAGTCCATGAAAAAAATCATCTCAAAAAGTTATTGCATGCAACTTTTCGAAATGCAAGTTTCGGTCAAAAAATCATAATATATTCTACACAAGTTATTACTAGTTTCGGTAAATAAATCAAAATAAATCGAGGACTGTTTGAAATGCTCTGAAACTTTAGAGATCCTCTCTATATTTTACGAGGTATGGTTTGGATGTAAGTCCATGCAAAAATTCATCTCAAAATTAGATTCTATGCAACTTTTTGAAATACAAATTTCGGTCAAAAAATCATAATATATTATACACAAGTTTGTACTAGTTTCGGTCAAAAAATAAAAATAAATCGAGGACTGTTTAAAATGCTCTAAAACTTTTCAGACCCTTTCTAAATGTTACGAGGGATGGTTTGGATGGAAGTCAATGCAAAAAATCATATCAAAATTAGATTCTATAAAACTCTTCGAAATGCGAGTTTCGGTCAAAAAATCATAATATATTATACATAAGTTTTTACGAGTTTCGGTAAAAAAAATCAAACTAAATCGAGGACTGTTTGAAATGATATGAAACTTTTCAGATCCTTGATATATGTTATGGAGGATGGTTTGGATGGAAGTCCATGAAAAAAATCCTCTCAAAAAGATATTATATGAAACTTTTCGAAATGCCTGTTTCGGTCAAAAAGTCATAATATATTGTACACAAGTTTGTACTAGTTTCGGTCAAAAAAATAAAATTCAATCGAGGACTGTTTGAAAACCTATGAAACCTATCAAATCATTGTTATATGTTACGAAGGATAGTTTGGATGGAAGTCCATGCAAAAAATCATCTCAAAATTAGATTCTATGCAACTTTTCGAAATGCAAGTTTCGGTCAAAAAATCATTACATATTATACACAAGTTTGTACTAGTTTCGGTCAAAAAATCAAAATAAATCGAGGACTGTTTGAAATGCTCTAAAACTTTTCAGACCCTTTCTATATGTTGCGAGGGATGGTTTGGATGGAAGTCCATGCAAAAAATCATATCAAAATTAAATTCTATGCAACTTTTAGAAATACAAGTTTCGGTCAAAAAATCATAATATATTACACATAAGTTTTTACTAGTTTCGGTATAAAAATCAAAATAAATCGAGGACTGTTTGAAATGATATTAAACTTTTCAGAACCATTATATATGTTACGAAGGAGGGTTTGGATGGAAGTCCATGAAAAAAATCATCTCAAAAAGTTATTGCATGCAACTTTTCGAAATGCAAGTTTCGGTCAAAAAATCATAATATATTCTACACAAGTTATTACTAGTTTCGGTAAATAAATCAAAATAAATCGAGGACTGTTTGAAATGCTCTGAAACTTTAGAGATCCTCTCTATATTTTACGAGGTATGGTTTGGATGTAAGTCCATGCAAAAATTCATCTCAAAATTAGATTCTATGCAACTTTTTGAAATACAAATTTCGGTCAAAAAATCATAATATATTATACACAAGTTTGTACTAGTTTCGGTCAAAAAATAAAAATAAATCGAGGACTGTTTAAAATGCTCTAAAACTTTCAGACCCTTTCTAAATGTTACGAGGGATGGTTTGGATGGAAGTCAATGCAAAAAATCATATCAAAATTAGATTCTATAAAACTCTTCGAAATGCGAGTTTCGGTCAAAAAATCATAATATATTATACATAAGTTTTTACGAGTTTCGGTAAAAAAAATCAAACTAAATCGAGGATTGTTTGAAATGATATGAAACTTTTCAGATCCTTGATATATGTTATGGAGGATGGTTTGGATGGAAGTCCATGAAAAAAATCCTCTCAAAAAGATATTATATGAAACTTTTCGAAATGCCTGTTTCGGTCAAAAAGTCATAATATATTGTACACAAGTTTGTACTAGTTTCGGTCAAAAAAATAAAATTCAATCGAGGACTGTTTGAAAACCTATGAAACCTATCAAATCATTGTTATATGTTACGAAGGATAGTTTGGATGGAAGTCCATGCAAAAAATCATCTCAAAATTAGATTCTATGCAACTTTTCGAAATGCAAGTTTCGGTCAAAAAATCATTACATATTATACACAAGTTTGTACTAGTTTCGGTCAAAAAATCAAAATAAATCGAGGACTGTTTGAAATGCTCTAAAACTTTTCAGACCCTTTCTATATGTTGCGAGGGATGGTTTGGATGGAAGTCCATGCAAAAAATCATATCAAAATTAAATTCTATGCAACTTTTAGAAATACAAGTTTCGGTCAAAAAATCATAATATATTACACATAAGTTTTTACTAGTTTCGGTATAAAAATCAAAATAAATCGAGGACTGTTTGAAATGATATTAAACTTTTCAGAACCATTATATATGTTACGAAGGAGGGTTTGGATGGAAGTCCATGAAAAAAATCATCTCAAAAAGTTATTGCATGCAACTTTTCGAAATGCAAGTTTCGGTCAAAAAATCATAATATATTCTACACAAGTTATTACTAGTTTCGGTAAATAAATCAAAATAAATCGAGGACTGTTTGAAATGCTCTGAAACTTTAGAGATCCTCTCTATATTTTACGAGGTATGGTTTGGATGTAAGTCCATGCAAAAATTCATCTCAAAATTAGATTCTATGCAACTTTTTGAAATACAAATTTCGGTCAAAAAATCATAATATATTATACACAAGTTTGTACTAGTTTCGGTCAAAAAATAAAAATAAATCGAGGACTGTTTAAAATGCTCTAAAACTTTTCAGACCCTTTCTAAATGTTACGAGGGATGGTTTGGATGGAAGTCAATGCAAAAAATCATATCAAAATTAGATTCTATAAAACTCTTCGAAATGCGAGTTTCGGTCAAAAAATCATAATATATTATACATAAGTTTTTACGAGTTTCGGTAAAAAAAATCAAACTAAATCGAGGACTGTTTGAAATGATATGAAACTTTTCAGATCCTTGATATATGTTATGGAGGATGGTTTGGATGGAAGTCCATGAAAAAAATCCTCTCAAAAAGATATTATATGAAACTTTTCGAAATGCCTGTTTCGGTCAAAAAGTCATAATATATTGTACACAAGTTTGTACTAGTTTCGGTCAAAAAAATAAAATTCAATCGAGGACTGTTTGAAAACCTATGAAACCTATCAAATCATTGTTATATGTTACGAAGGATAGTTTGGATGGAAGTCCATGCAAAAAATCATCTCAAAATTAGATTCTATGCAACTTTTCGAAATGCAAGTTTCGGTCAAAAAATCATTACATATTATACACAAGTTTGTACTAGTTTCGGTCAAAAAATCAAAATAAATCGAGGACTGTTTGAAATGCTCTAAAACTTTTCAGACCCTTTCTATATGTTGCGAGGGATGGTTTGGATGGAAGTCCATGCAAAAAATCATATCAAAATTAAATTCTATGCAACTTTTAGAAATACAAGTTTCGGTCAAAAAATCATAATATATTACACATAAGTTTTTACTAGTTTCGGTATAAAAATCAAAATAAATCGAGGACTGTTTGAAATGATATTAAACTTTTCAGAACCATTATATATGTTACGAAGGAGGGTTTGGATGGAAGTCCATGAAAAAAATCATCTCAAAAAGTTATTGCATGCAACTTTTCGAAATGCAAGTTTCGGTCAAAAAATCATAATATATTCTACACAAGTTATTACTAGTTTCGGTAAATAAATCAAAATAAATCGAGGACTGTTTGAAATGCTCTGAAACTTTAGAGATCCTCTCTATATTTTACGAGGTATGGTTTGGATGTAAGTCCATGCAAAAATTCATCTCAAAATTAGATTCTATGAAACTTTTTAAAATACAAATTTCGGTCAAAATATCATAATATATTATACACAAGTTTGTACTAGTTTCGGTCAAAAAATAAAAATAAATCGAGGACTGTTTAAAATGCTCTAAAACTTTTCAGACCCTTTCTAAATGTTACGAGGGATGGTTTGGATGGAAGTCAATGCAAAAAATCATATCAAAATTAGATTCTATAAAACTCTTCGAAATGCGAGTTTCGGTCAAAAAATCATAATATATTATACATAAGTTTTTACGAGTTTCGGTAAAAAAAATCAAACTAAATCGAGGATTGTTTGAAATGATATGAAACTTTTCAGATCCTTGATATATGTTGTGGAGGATGGTTTGGATGGAAGTCCATGAAAAAAATCCTCTCAAAAAGATATTATATGAAACTTTTCGAAATGCCTGTTTCGGTCAAAAAGTCATAATATATTGTACACAAGTTTGTACTAGTTTCGGTCAAAAAAATAAAATTCAATCGAGGACTGTTTGAAAACCTATGAAACCTATCAAATCATTGTTATATGTTACGAAGGATAGTTTGGATGGAAGTCCATGCAAAAAATCATCTCAAAATTAGATTCTATGCAACTTTTCGAAATGCAAGTTTCGGTCAAAAAATCATTACATATTATACACAAGTTTGTACTAGTTTCGGTCAAAAAATCAAAATAAATCGAGGACTGTTTGAAATGCTCTAAAACTTTTCAGACCCTTTCTATATGTTGCGAGGGATGGTTTGGATGGAAGTCCATGCAAAAAATCATATCAAAATTAAATTCTATGCAACTTTTAGAAATACAAGTTTCAGTCAAAAAATCATAATATATTACACATAAGTTTTTACTAGTTTCGGTATAAAAATCAAAATAAATCGAGGACTGTTTGAAATGATATTAAACTTTTCAGAACCATTATATATGTTACGAAGGAGGGTTTGGATGGAAGTCCATGAAAAAAATCATCTCAAAAAGTTATTGCATGCAACTTTTCGAAATGCAAGTTTCGGTCAAAAAATCATAATATATTCTACACAAGTTATTACTAGTTTCGGTAAATAAATCAAAATAAATCGAGGACTGTTTGAAATGCTCTGAAACTTTAGAGATCCTCTCTATATTTTACGAGGTATGGTTTGGATGTAAGTCCATGCAAAAATTCATCTCAAAATTAGATTCTATGCAACTTTTTGAAATACAAATTTCGGTCAAAAAATCACAATATATTATACACAAGTTTGTACTAGTTTCGGTCAAAAAATAAAAATAAATCGAGGACTGTTTAAAATGCTCTAAAACTTTTCAGACCCTTTCTAAATGTTACGAGGGAAGGTTTGGATGGAAGTCAATGCAAAAAATCATATCAAAATTAGATTCTATAAAACTCTTCGAAATGCGAGTTTCGGTCAAAAAATCATAATATATTATACATAAGTTTTTACGAGTTTCGGTAAAAAAAATCAAACTAAATCGAGGACTGTTTGAAATGATATGAAACTTTTCAGATCCTTGATATATGTTGTGGAGGATGGTTTGGATGGAAGTCCATGAAAAAAATCCTCTCAAAAAGATATTATATGAAACTTTTCGAAATGCCTGTTTCGGTCAAAAAGTCATAATATATTGTACACAAGTTTGTACTAGTTTCGGTCAAAAAAATAAAATTCAATCGAGGACTGTTTGAAAACCTATGAAACCTATCAAATCATTGTTATATGTTACGAAGGATAGTTTGGATGGAAGTCCATGCAAAAAATCATCTCAAAATTAGATTCTATGCAACTTTTCGAAATGCAAGTTTCGGTCAAAAAATCATTACATATTATACACAAGTTTGTACTAGTTTCGGTCAAAAAATCAAAATAAATCGAGGACTGTTTGAAATGCTCTAAAACTTTTCAGACCCTTTCTATATGTTGCGAGGGATGGTTTGGATGGAAGTCCATGCAAAAAATCATATCAAAATTAAATTCTATGCAACTTTTAGAAATACAAGTTTCGGTCAAAAAATCATAATATATTACACATAAGTTTTTACTAGTTTCGGTATAAAAATCAAAATAAATCGAGGACTGTTTGAAATGATATTAAACTTTTCAGAACCATTATATATGTTACGAAGGAGGGTTTGGATGGAAGTCCATGAAAAAAATCATCTCAAAAAGTTATTGCATGCAACTTTTCGAAATGCAAGTTTCGGTCAAAAAATCATAATATATTCTACACAAGTTATTACTAGTTTCGGTAAATAAATCAAAATAAATCGAGGACTGTTTGAAATGCTCTGAAACTTTAGAGATCCTCTCTATATTTTACGAGGTATGGTTTGGATGTAAGTCCATGCAAAAATTCATCTCAAAATTAGATTCTATGCAACTTTTTGAAATACAAATTTCGGTCAAAAAATCATAATATATTATACACAAGTTTGTACTAGTTTCGGTCAAAAAATAAAAATAAATCGAGGACTGTTTAAAATGATCTAAAACTTTTCAGACCCTTTCTAAATGTTACGAGGGATGGTTTGGATGGAAGTCAATGCAAAAAATCATATCAAAATTAGATTCTATAAAACTCTTCGAAATGCGAGTTTCGGTCAAAAAATCATAATATATTATACATAAGTTTTTACGAGTTTCGGTAAAAAAAATCAAACTAAATCGAGGATTGTTTGAAATGATATGAAACTTTTCAGATCCTTGATATATGTTGTGGAGGATGGTTTGGATGGAAGTCCATGAAAAAAATCCTCTCAAAAAGATATTATATGAAACTTTTCGAAATGCCTGTTTCGGTCAAAAAGTCATAATATATTGTACACAAGTTTGTACTAGTTTCGGTCAAAAAAATAAAATTCAATCGAGGACTGTTTGAAAACCTATGAAACCTATCAAATCATTGTTATATGTTACGAAGGATAGTTTGGATGGAAGTCCATGCAAAAAATCATCTCAAAATTAGATTCTATGCAACTTTTCGAAATGCAAGTTTCGGTCAAAAAATCATTACATATTATACACAAGTTTGTACTAGTTTCGGTCAAAAAATCAAAATAAATCGAGGACTGTTTGAAATGCTCTAAAACTTTTCAGACCCTTTCTATATGTTGCGAGGGATGGTTTGGATGGAAGTCCATGCAAAAAATCATATCAAAATTAAATTCTATGCAACTTTTAAAAATACAAGTTTCGGTCAAAAAATCATAATATATTACACATAAGTTTTTACTAGTTTCGGTATAAAAATCAAAATAAATCGAGGACTGTTTGAAATGATATTAAACTTTTCAGAACCATTATATATGTTACGAAGGAGGGTTTGGATGGAAGTCCATGAAAAAAATCATCTCAAAAAGTTATTGCATGCAACTTTTCAAAATGCAAGTTTCGGTCAAAAAATCATAATATATTCTACACAAGTTATTACTAGTTTCGGTAAATAAATCAAAATAAATCGAGGACTGTTTGAAATGCTCTGAAACTTTAGAGATCCTCTCTATATTTTACGAGGTATGGTTTGGATGTAAGTCCATGCAAAAATTCATCTCAAAATTAGATTCTATGCAACTTTTTGAAATACAAATTTCGGTCAAAAAATCATAATATATTATACACAAGTTTGTACTAGTTTCGGTCAAAAAATAAAAATAAATCGAGGACTGTTTAAAATGCTCTAAAACTTTTCAGACCCTTTCTAAATGTTACGAGGGATGGTTTGGATGGAAGTCAATGCAAAAAATCATATCAAAATTAGATTCTATAAAACTTTTCGAAATGCGAGTTTCGATCAAAAAATCATAATATATTATACATAAGTTTTTACGAGTTTCGGTAAAAAAAATCAAACTAAATCGAGGATTGTTTGAAATGATATGAAACTTTTCAGATCCTTGATATATGTTATGGAGGATGGTTTGGATGGAAGTCCATGAAAAAACTCCTCTCAAAAAGATATTATATGAAACTTTTCGAAATGCCTGTTTCGGTCAAAAAGTCATAATATATTGTACACAAGTTTGTACTAGTTTCGGTCAAAAAAATAAAATTCAATCGAGGACTGTTTGAAAACCTATGAAACCTATCAAATCATTGTTATATGTTACGAAGGATAGTTTGGATGGAAGTCCATGCAAAAAATCATCTCAAAATTAGATTCTATGCAACTTTTCGAAATGCAAGTTTCGGTCAAAAAATCATTACATATTATACACAAGTTTGTACTAGTTTCGGTCAAAAAATCAAAATAAATCGAGGACTGTTTGAAATGCTCTAAAACTTTTCAGACCCTTTCTATATGTTGCGAGGGATGGTTTGGATGGAAGTCCATGCAAAAAATCATATCAAAATTAAATTCTATGCAACTTTTAGAAATAAAAGTTTCGGTCAAAAAATCATAATATATTACACATAAGTTTTTACTAGTTTCGGTATAAAAATCAAAATAAATCGAGGACTGTTTGAAATGATATTAAACTTTTCAGAACCATTATATATGTTACGAAGGAGGGTTTGGATGGAAGTCCATGAAAAAAATCATCTCAAAAAGTTATTGCATGCAACTTTTCGAAATGCAAGTTTCGCTCAAAAAATCATAATATATTCTACACAAGTTATTACTAGTTTCGGTAAATAAATCAAAATAAATCGAGGACTGTTTGAAATGCTCTGAAACTTTAGAGATCCTCTCTATATTTTACGAGGTATGGTTTGGATGTAAGTCCATGCAAAAATTCATCTCAAAATTAGATTCTATGCAACTTTTTGAAATACAAATTTCGGTCAAAAAATCATAATATATTATACACAAGTTTGTACTAGTTTCGGTCAAAAAATAAAAATAAATCGAGGACTGTTTAAAATGCTCTAAAACTTTTCAGACCCTTTCTAAATGTTACGAGGGATGGTTTGGATGGAAGTCAATGCAAAAAATCATATCAAAATTAGATTCTATAAAACTCTTCGAAATGCGAGTTTCGGTCAAAAAATCATAATATATTATACATAAGTTTTTACGAGTTTCGGTAAAAAAAATCAAACTAAATCGAGGATTGTTTGAAATGATATGAAACTTTTCAGATCCTTGATATATCTTGTGGAGGATGGTTTGGATGGAAGTCCATGAAAAAAATCCTCTCAAAAAGATATTATATGAAACTTTTCGAAATGCCTGTTTCGGTCAAAAAGTCATAATATATTGTACACAAGTTTGTACTAGTTTCGGTCAAAAAAATAAAATTCAATCGAGGACTGTTTGAAAACCTATGAAACCTATCAAATCATTGTTATATGTTACGAAGGATAGTTTGGATGGAAGTCCATGCAAAAAATCATCTCAAAATTAGATTCTATGCAACTTTTCGAAATGCAAGTTTCGGTCAAAAAATCATTACATATTATACACAAGTTTGTACTAGTTTCGGTCAAAAAATCAAAATAAATCGAGGACTGTTTGAAATGCTCTAAAACTTTTCAGACCCTTTCTATATGTTGCGAGGGATGGTTTGGATGGAAGTCCATGCAAAAAATCATATCAAAATTAAATTCTATGCAACTTTTAGAAATACAAGTTTCGGTCAAAAAATCATAATATATTACACATAAGTTTTTACTAGTTTCGGTATAAAAATCAAAATAAATCGAGGACTGTTTGAAATGATATTAAACTTTTCAGAACCATTATATATGTTACGAAGGAGGGTTTGGATGGAAGTCCATGAAAAAAATCATCTCAAAAAGTTATTGCATGCAACTTTTCAAAATGCAAGTTTCGGTCAAAAAATCATAATATATTCTACACAAGTTATTACTAGTTTCGGTAAATAAATCAAAATAAATCGAGGACTGTTTGAAATGCTCTGAAACTTTAGAGATCCTCTCTATATTTTACGAGGTATGGTTTGGATGTAAGTCCATGCAAAAATTCATCTCAAAATTAGATTCTATGCAACTTTTTGAAATACAAATTTCGGTCAAAAAATCATAATATATTATACACAAGTTTGTACTAGTTTCGGTCAAAAAATAAAAATAAATCGAGGACTGTTTAAAATGCTCTAAAACTTTTCAGACCCTTTCTAAATGTTACGAGGGATGGTTTGGATGGAAGTCAATGCAAAAAATCATATCAAAATTAGATTCTATAAAACTTTTCGAAATGCGAGTTTCGATCAAAAAATCATAATATATTATACATAAGTTTTTACGAGTTTCGGTAAAAAAAATCAAACTAAATCGAGAACTGTTTGAAATGATATGAAACTTTTCAGATCCTTGATATATGTTATGGAGGATGGTTTGGATGGAAGTCCATGAAAAAACTCCTCTCAAAAAGATATTATATGAAACTTTTCGAAATGCCTGTTTCGGTCAAAAAGTCATAATATATTGTACACAAGTTTGTACTAGTTTCGATCAAAAAAATAAAATTCAATCGAGGACTGTTTGAAAACCTATGAAACCTATCAAATCATTGTTATATGTTACGAAGGATAGTTTGGATGGAAGTCCATGCAAAAAATCATCTCAAAATTAGATTCTATGCAACTTTTCGAAATGCAAGTTTCGGTCAAAAAATCATTACATATTATACACAAGTTTGTACTAGTTTCGGTCAAAAAATCAAAATAAATCGAGGACTGTTTGAAATGCTCTAAAACTTTTCAGACCCTTTCTATATGTTGCGAGGGATGGTTTGGATGGAAGTCCATGCAAAAAATCATATCAAAATTAAATTCTATGCAACTTTTAGAAATACAAGTTTCGGTCAAAAAATCATAATATATTACACATAAGTTTTTACTAGTTTCGGTATAAAAATCAAAATAAATCGAGTACTGTTTGAAATGATATTAAACTTTTCAGAACCATTATATATGTTACGAAGGAGGGTTTGGATGGAAGTCCATGAAAAAAATCATCTCAAAAAGTTATTGCATGCAACTTTTCGAAATGCAAGTTTCGGTCAAAAAATCATAATATATTCTACACAAGTGATTACTAGTTTCGGTAAATAAATCAAAATAAATCGAGGACTGTTTGAAATGCTCTGAAACTTTAGAGATCCTCTCTATATTATACGAGGTATGGTTTGGATGTAAGTCCATGCAAAAATTCATCTCAAAATTAGATTCTATGCAACTTTTTGAAATACAAATTTCGGTCAAAAAATCATAATATATTATACACAAGTTTGTACTAGTTTCGGTCAAAAAATAAAAATAAATCGAGGACTGTTTAAAATGCTCTAAAACTTTTCAGACCCTTTCTAAATGTTACGAGGGATGGTTTGGATGGAAGTCAATGCAAAAAATCATATCAAAATTAGATTCTATAAAACTCTTCGAAATGCGAGTTTCGGTCAAAAAATCATAATATATTATACATAAGTTTTTACGAGTTTCGGTAAAAAAAATCAAACTAAATCGAGGATTGTTTGAAATGATATGAAACCTTTCAGATCCTTGATATATATTGTGGAGGATGGTTTGGATGGAAGTCCATGAAAAAACTCCTCTCAAAAAGATATTATATGAAACTTTTCGAAATGCCTGTTTCGGTCAAAAAGTCATAATATATTGTACACAAGTTTGTACTAGTTTCGGTCAAAAAAATAAAATTCAATCGAGGACTGTTTGAAAACCTATGAAACCTATCAAATCATTGTTATATGTTACGAAGGATAGTTTGGATGGAAGTCCATGCAAAAAATCATCTCAAAATTAGATTCTATGCAACTTTTCGAAATGCAAGTTTCGGTCAAAAAATCATTACATATTATACACAAGTTTGTACTAGTTTCGGTCAAAAAATCAAAATAAATCGAGGACTGTTTGAAATGCTCTAAAACTTTTCAGACCCTTTCTATATGTTGCGAGGGATGGTTTGGATGGAAGTCCATGCAAAAAATCATATCAAAATTAAATTCTATGCAACTCTTAGAAATACAAGTTTCGGTCAAAAAATCATAATATATTACACATAAGTTTTTACTAGTTTCGGTATAAAAATCAAAATAAATCGAGTACTGTTTGAAATGATATTAAACTTTTCAGAACCATTATATATGTTACGAAGGAGGGTTTGGATGGAAGTCCATGAAAAAAATCATCTCAAAAAGTTATTGCATGCAACTTTTCGAAATGCAAGTTTCGGTCAAAAAATCATAATATATTCTACACAAGTTATTACTAGTTTCGGTAAATAAATCAAAATAAATCGAGGACTGTTTGAAATGCTCTGAAACTTTAGAGATCCTCTCTATATTTTACGAGGTATGGTTTGGATGTAAGTCCATGCAAAAATTCATCTCAAAATTAGATTCTATGCAACTTTTTGAAATACAAATTTCGGTCAAAAAATCATAATATATTATACACAAGTTTGTACTAGTTTCGGTCAAAAAATAAAAATAAATCGAGGACTGTTTAAAATGCTCTAAAACTTTTCAGACCCTTTCTAAATGTTACGAGGGATGGTTTGGATGGAAGTCAATGCAAAAAATCATATCAAAATTAGATTCTATAAAACTCTTCGAAATGCGAGTTTCGGTCAAAAAATCATAATATATTATACATAAGTTTTTACGAGTTTCGGTAAAAAAAATCAAACTAAATCGAGGATTGTTTGAAATGATATGAAACTTTTCAGATCCTTGATATATGTTGTGGAGGATGGTTTGGATGGAAGTCCATGAAAAAACTCCTCTCAAAAAGATATTATATGAAACTTTTCGAAATGCCTGTTTCGGTCAAAAAGTCATAATATATTGTACACAAGTTTGTACTAGTTTCGGTCAAAAAAATAAAATTCAATCGAGGACTGTTTGAAAACCTATGAAACCTATCAAATCATTGTTATATGTTACGAAGGATAGTTTGGATGGAAGTCCATGCAAAAAATCATCTCAAAATTAGATTCTATGCAACTTTTCGAAATGCAAGTTTCGGTCAAAAAATCATTACATATTATACACAAGTTTGTACTAGTTTCGGTCAAAAATTCAAAATAAATCGAGGACTGTTTGAAATGCTCTAAAACTTTTCAGACCCTTTCTATATGTTGCGAGGGATGGTTTGGATGGATGTCCATGCAAAAAATCATATCAAAATTAAATTCTATGCAACTTTTAGAAATACAAGTTTCGGTCAAAAAATCATAATATATTACACATAAGTTTTTATTAGTTTCGGTATAAAAATCAAAATAAATCGAGGACTGTTTGAAATAATATTAAACTTTTCAGAACCATTATATATGTTACGAAGGAGGGTTTGGATGGAAGTCCATGAAAAAAATCATCTCAAAAAGTTATTGCATGCAACTTTTCGAAATGCAAGTTTCGGTCAAAAAATCATAATATATTCTACACAAGTTATTACTAGTTTCGGTAAATAAATCAAAATAAATCGAGGACTGTTTGAAATGCTCTGAAACTTTAGAGATCCTCTCTATATTTTACGAGGTATGGTTTGGATGTAAGTCCATGCAAAAATTCATCTCAAAATTAGATTCTATGCAACTTTTTGAAATACAAATTTCGGTCAAAAAATCATAATATATTATACACAAGTTTGTACTAGTTTCGGTCAAAAAATAAAAATAAATCGAGGACTGTTTAAAATGCTCTAAAACTTTCAGACCCTTTCTAAATGTTACGAGGGATGGTTTGGATGGAAGTCAATGCAAAAAATCATATCAAAATTAGATTCTATAAAACTCTTCGAAATGCGAGTTTCGGTCAAAAAATCATAATATATTATACATAAGTTTTTACGAGTTTCGGTAAAAAAAATCAAACTAAATCGAGGATTGTTTGAAATGATATGAAACTTTTCAGATCCTTGATATATGTTGTGGAGGATGGTTTGGATGGAATTCCATGAAAAAAATCCTCTCAAAAAGATATTATATGAAACTTTTCGAAATGCCTGTTTCGGTCAAAAAGTCATAATATATTGTACACAAGTTTGTACTAGTTTCGGTCAAAAAAATAAAATTCAATCGAGGACTGTTTGAAAACCTATGAAACCTATCAAATCATTGTTATATGTTACGAAGGATAGTTTGGATGGAAGTCCATGCAAAAAATCATCTCAAAATTAGATTCTATGCAACTTTTCGAAATGCAAGTTTCGGTCAAAAAATCATTACATATTATACACAAGTTTGTACTAGTTTCGGTCAAAAAATCAAAATAAACCGAGGACTGTTTGAAATGCTCTAAAACTTTTCAGACCCTTTCTATATGTTGCGAGGGATGGTTTGGATGGAAGTCCATGCAAAAAATCATATCAAAATTAAATTCTATGCAACTTTTAGAAATACAAGTTTCGGTCAAAAAATCATAATATATTACACATAAGTTTTTACTAGTTTCGGTATTAAAATCAAAATAAATCGAGGACTGTTTGAAATGATATTAAACTTTTCAGAACCATTATATATGTTACGAAGGAGGGTTTGGATGGAAGTCCATGAAAAAAATCATCTCAAAAAGTTATTGCATGCAACTTTTCGAAATGCAAGTTTCGGTCAAAAAATCATAATATATTCTACACAAGTTATTACTAGTTTCGGTAAATAAATCAAAATAAATCGAGGACTGTTTGAAATGCTCTGAAACTTTAGAGATCCTCTCTATATTTTACGAGGTATGGTTTGGATGTAAGTCCATGCAAAAATTCATCTCAAAATTAGATTCTATGCAACTTTTTGAAATACAAATTTCGGTCAAAAAATCATAATATATTATACACAAGTTTGTACTAGTTTCGGTCAAAAAATAAAAATAAATCGAGGACTGTTTAAAATGCTCTAAAACTTTTCAGACCCTTTCTAAATGTTACGAGGGATGGTTTGGATGGAAGTCAATGCAAAAAATCATATCAAAATTAGATTCTATAAAACTCTTCGAAATGCGAGTTTCGGTCAAAAAATCATAATATATTATACATAAGTTTTTACGAGTTTCGGTAAAAAAAATCAAACTAAATCGAGGATTGTTTGAAATGATATGAAACTTTTCAGATCCTTGATATATGTTGTGGAGGATGGTTTGGATGGAATTCCATGAAAAAAATCCTCTCAAAAAGATATTATATGAAACTTTTCGAAATGCCTGTTTCGGTCAAAAAGTCATAATATATTGTACACAAGTTTGTACTAGTTTCGGTCAAAAAAATAAAATTCAATCGAGGACTGTTTGAAAACCTATGAAACCTATCAAATCATTGTTATATGTTACGAAGGATAGTTTGGATGGAAGTCCATGCAAAAAATCATCTCAAAATTAGATTCTATGCAACTTTTCGAAATGCAAGTTTCGGTCAAAAAATCATTACATATTATACACAAGTTTGTACTAGTTTCGGTCAAAAAATCAAAATAAATCGAGGACTGTTTGAAATGCTCTAAAACTTTTCAGACCCTTTCTATATGTTGCGAGGGATGGTTTGGATGGAAGTCCATGCAAAAAATCATATCAAAATTAAATTCTATGCAACTTTTAGAAATACAAGTTTCGGTCAAAAAATCATAATATATTACACATAAGTTTTTACTAGTTTCGGTATAAAAATCAAAATAAATCGAGGACTGTTTGAAATGATATTAAACTTTTCAGAACCATTATATATGTTACGAAGGAGGGTTTGGATGGAAGTCCATGAAAAAAATCATCTCAAAAAGTTATTGCATGCAACTTTTCGAAATGCAAGTTTCGGTCAAAAAATCATAATATATTCTACACAAGTTATTACTAGTTTCGGTAAATAAATCAAAATAAATCGAGGACTGTTTGAAATGCTCTGAAACTTTAGAGATCCTCTCTATATTTTACGAGGTATGGTTTGGATGTAAGTCCATGCAAAAATTCATCTCAAAATTAGATTCTATGCAACTTTTTGAAATACAAATTTCGGTCAAAAAATCATAATATATTATACACAAGTTTGTACTAGTTTCGGTCAAAAAATAAAAATAAATCGAGGACTGTTTAAAATGCTCTAAAACTTTTCAGACCCTTTCTAAATGTTACGAGGGATGGTTTGGATGGAAGTCAATGCAAAAAATCATATCAAAATTAGATTCTATAAAACTTTTCGAAATGCGAGTTTCGGTCAAAAAATCATAATATATTATACATAAGTTTTTACGAGTTTCGGTAAAAAAAATCAAACTAAATCGAGGACTGTTTGAAATGATATGAAACTTTTCAGATCCTTGATATATGTTATGGAGGATGGTTTGGATGGAAGTCCATGAAAAAAATCCTCTCAAAAAGATATTATATGAAACTTTTCGAAATGCCTGTTTCGGTCAAAAAGTCATAATATATTGTACACAAGTTTGTACTAGTTTCGGTCAAAAAAATAAAATGCAATCGAGGACTGTTTGAAAACCTATGAAACCTATCAAATCATTGTTATATGTTACGAAGGATAGTTTGGATGGAAGTCCATGCAAAAAATCATCTCAAAATTAGATTCTATGCAACTTTTCGAAATGCAAGTTTCGGTCAAAAAATCATTACATATTATACACAAGTTTGTACTAGTTTCGGTCAAAAAATCAAAATAAATCGAGGACTGTTTGAAATGCTCTAAAACTTTTCAGACCCTTTCTATATGTTGCGAGGGATGGTTTGGATGGAAGTCCATGCAAAAAATCATATCAAAATTAAATTCTATGCAACTTTTAGAAATACAAGTTTCGGTCAAAAAATCATAATATATTACACATAAGTTTTTACTAGTTTCGGTATAAAAATCAAAATAAATCGAGGACTGTTTGAAATGATATTAAACTTTTCAGAACCATTATATATGTTACGAAGGAGGGTTTGGATGGAAGTCCATGAAAAAAATCATCTCAAAAAGTTATTGCATGCAACTTTTCGAAATGCAAGTTTCGGTCAAAAAATCATAATATATTCTACACAAGTTATTACTAGTTTCGGTAAATAAATCAAAATAAATCGAGGACTGTTTGAAATGCTCTGAAACTTTAGAGATCCTCTCTATATTTTACGAGGTATGGTTTGGATGTAAGTCCATGCAAAAATTCATCTCAAAATTAGATTCTATGCAACTTTTTGAAATACAAATTTCGGTCAAAAAATCATAATATATTATACACAAGTTTGTACTAGTTTCGGTCAAAAAATAAAAATAAATCGAGGACTGTTTAAAATGCTCTAAAACTTTCAGACCCTTTCTAAATGTTACGAGGGATGGTTTGGATGGAAGTCAATGCAAAAAATCATATCAAAATTAGATTCTATAAAACTCTTCGAAATGCGAGTTTCGGTCAAAAAATCATAATATATTATACATAAGTTTTTACGAGTTTCGGTAAAAAAAATCAAACTAAATCGAGGATTGTTTGAAATGATATGAAACTTTTCAGATCCTTGATATATGTTGTGGAGGATGGTTTGGATGGAATTCCATGAAAAAAATCCTCTCAAAAAGATATTATATGAAACTTTTCGAAATGCCTGTTTCGGTCAAAAAGTCATAATATATTGTACACAAGTTTGTACTAGTTTCGGTCAAAAAAATAAAATTCAATCGAGGACTGTTTGAAAACCTATGAAACCTATCAAATCATTGTTATATGTTACGAAGGATAGTTTGGATGGAAGTCCATGCAAAAAATCATCTCAAAATTAGATTCTATGCAACTTTTCGAAATGCAAGTTTCGGTCAAAAAATCATTACATATTATACACAAGTTTGTACTAGTTTCGGTCAAAAAATCAAAATAAACCGAGGACTGTTTGAAATGCTCTAAAACTTTTCAGACCCTTTCTATATGTTGCGAGGGATGGTTTGGATGGAAGTCCATGCAAAAAATCATATCAAAATTAAATTCTATGCAACTTTTAGAAATACAAGTTTCGGTCAAAAAATCATAATATATTACACATAAGTTTTTACTAGTTTCGGTATAAAAATCAAAATAAATCGAGGACTGTTTGAAATGATATTAAACTTTTCAGAACCATTATATATGTTACGAAGGAGGGTTTGGATGGAAGTCCATGAAAAAAATCATCTCAAAAAGTTATTGCATGCAACTTTTCGAAATGCAAGTTTCGGTCAAAAAATCATAATATATTCTACACAAGTTATTACTAGTTTCGGTAAATAAATCAAAATAAATCGAGGACTGTTTGAAATGCTCTGAAACTTTAGAGATCCTCTCTATATTTTACGAGGTATGGTTTGGATGTAAGTCCATGCAAAAATTCATCTCAAAATTAGATTCTATGCAACTTTTTGAAATACAAATTTCGGTCAAAAAATCATAATATATTATACACAAGTTTGTACTAGTTTCGGTCAAAAAATAAAAATAAATCGAGGACTGTTTAAAATGCTCTAAAACTTTTCAGACCCTTTCTAAATGTTACGAGGGATGGTTTGGATGGAAGTCAATGCAAAAAATCATATCAAAATTAGATTCTATAAAACTCTTCGAAATGCGAGTTTCGGTCAAAAAATCATAATATATTATACATAAGTTTTTACGAGTTTCGGTAAAAAAAATCAAACTAAATCGAGGATTGTTTGAAATGATATGAAACTTTTCAGATCCTTGATATATGTTGTGGAGGATGGTTTGGATGGAAGTCCATGAAAAAAATCCTCTCAAAAAGATATTATATGAAACTTTTCGAAATGCCTGTTTCGGTCAAAAAGTCATAATATATTGTACACAAGTTTGTACTAGTTTCGGTCAAAAAAATAAAATTCAATCGAGGACTGTTTGAAAACCTATGAAACCTATCAAATCATTGTTATATGTTACGAAGGATAGTTTGGATGGAAGTCCATGCAAAAAATCATCTCAAAATTAGATTCTATGCAACTTTTCGAAATGCAAGTTTCGGTCAAAAAATCATTACATATTATACACAAGTTTGTACTAGTTTCGGTCAAAAAATCAAAATAAATCGAGGACTGTTTGAAATGCTCTAAAACTTTTCAGACCCTTTCTATATGTTGCGAGGGATGGTTTGGATGGAAGTCCATGCAAAAAATCATATCAAAATTAAATTCTATGCAACTTTTAGAAATACAAGTTTCGGTCAAAAAATCATAATATATTACACATAAGTTTTTACTAGTTTCGGTATAAAAATCAAAATAAATCGAGGACTGTTTGAAATGATATTAAACTTTTCAGAACCATTATATATGTTACGAAGGAGGGTTTGGATGGAAGTCCATGAAAAAAATCATCTCAAAAAGTTATTGCATGCAACTTTTCGAAATGCAAGTTTCGGTCAAAAAATCATAATATATTCTACACAAGTTATTACTAGTTTCGGTAAATAAATCAAAATAAATCGAGGACTGTTTGAAATGCTCTGAAACTTTAGAGATCCTCTCTATATTTTACGAGGTATGGTTTGGATGTAAGTCCATGCAAAAATTCATCTCAAAATTAGATTCTATGCAACTTTTTGAAATACAAATTTCGGTCAAAAAATCATAATATATTATACACAAGTTTGTACTAGTTTCGGTCAAAAAATAAAAATAAATCGAGGACTGTTTAAAATGCTCTAAAACTTTTCAGACCCTTTCTAAATGTTACGAGGGATGGTTTGGATGGAAGTCAATGCAAAAAATCATATCAAAATTAGATTCTATAAAACTCTTCGAAATGCGAGTTTCGGTCAAAAAATCATAATATATTATACATAAGTTTTTACGAGTTTCGGTAAAAAAAATCAAACTAAATCGAGGATTGTTTGAAATGATATGAAACTTTTCAGATCCTTGATATATGTTGTGGAGGATGGTTTGGATGGAAGTCCATGAAAAAAATCCTCTCAAAAAGATATTATATGAAACTTTTCGAAATGCCTGTTTCGGTCAAAAAGTCATAATATATTGTACACAAGTTTGTACTAGTTTCGGTCAAAAAAATAAAATTCAATCGAGGACTGTTTGAAAACCTATGAAACCTATCAAATCATTGTTATATGTTACGAAGGATAGTTTGGATGGAAGTCCATGCAAAAAATCATCTCAAAATTAGATTCTATGCAACTTTTCGAAATGCAAGTTTCGGTCAAAAAATCATTACATATTATACACAAGTTTGTACTAGTTTCGGTCAAAAAATCAAAATAAATCGAGGACTGTTTGAAATGCTCTAAAACTTTTCAGACCCTTTCTATATGTTGCGAGGGATGGTTTGGATGGAAGTCCATGCAAAAAATCATATCAAAATTAAATTCTATGCAACTTTTAGAAATACAAGTTTCGGTCAAAAAATCATAATATATTACACATAAGTTTTTACTAGTTTCGGTATAAAAATCAAAATAAATCGAGGACTGTTTGAAATGATATTAAACTTTTCAGAACCATTATATATGTTACGAAGGAGGGTTTGGATGGAAGTCCATGAAAAAAATCATCTCAAAAAGTTATTGCATGCAACTTTTCGAAATGCAAGTTTCGGTCAAAAAATCATAATATATTCTACACAAGTTATTACTAGTTTCGGTAAATAAATCAAAATAAATCGAGGACTGTTTGAAATGCTCTGAAACTTTAGAGATCCTCTCTATATTTTACGAGGTATGGTTTGGATGTAAGTCCATGCAAAAATTCATCTCAAAATTAGATTCTATGAAACTTTTTAAAATACAAATTTCGGTCAAAATATCATAATATATTATACACAAGTTTGTACTAGTTTCGGTCAAAAAATAAAAATAAATCGAGGACTGTTTAAAATGCTCTAAAACTTTTCAGACCCTTTCTAAATGTTACGAGGGATGGTTTGGATGGAAGTCAATGCAAAAAATCATATCAAAATTAGATTCTATAAAACTCTTCGAAATGCGAGTTTCGGTCAAAAAATCATAATATATTATACATAAGTTTTTACGAGTTTCGGTAAAAAAAATCAAACTAAATCGAGGATTGTTTGAAATGATATGAAACTTTTCAGATCCTTGATATATGTTGTGGAGGATGGTTTGGATGGAAGTCCATGAAAAAAATCCTCTCAAAAAGATATTATATGAAACTTTTCGAAATGCCTGTTTCGGTCAAAAAGTCATAATATATTGTACACAAGTTTGTACTAGTTTCGGTCAAAAAAATAAAATTCAATCGAGGACTGTTTGAAAACCTATGAAACCTATCAAATCATTGTTATATGTTACGAAGGATAGTTTGGATGGAAGTCCATGCAAAAAATCATCTCAAAATTAGATTCTATGCAACTTTTCGAAATGCAAGTTTCGGTCAAAAAATCATTACATATTATACACAAGTTTGTACTAGTTTCGGTCAAAAAATCAAAATAAATCGAGGACTGTTTGAAATGCTCTAAAACTTTTCAGACCCTTTCTATATGTTGCGAGGGATGGTTTGGATGGAAGTCCATGCAAAAAATCATATCAAAATTAAATTCTATGCAACTTTTAGAAATACAAGTTTCGGTCAAAAAATCATAATATATTACACATAAGTTTTTACTAGTTTCGGTATAAAAATCAAAATAAATCGAGGACTGTTTGAAATGATATTAAACTTTTCAGAACCATTATATATGTTAAGAAGGAGGGTTTGGATGGAAGTCCATGAAAAAAATCATCTCAAAAAGTTATTGCATGCAACTTTTCGAAATGCAAGTTTCGGTCAAAAAATCATAATATATTCTACACAAGTTATTACTAGTTTCGGTAAATAAATCAAAATAAATCGAGGACTGTTTGAAATGCTCTGAAACTTTAGAGATCCTCTCTATATTTTACGAGGTATGGTTTGGATGTAAGTCCATGCAAAAATTCATCTCAAAATTAGATTCTATGCAACTTTTTGAAATACAAATTTCGGTCAAAAAATCATAATATATTATACACAAGTTTGTACTAGTTTCGGTCAAAAAATAAAAATAAATCGAGGACTGTTTAAAATGCTCTAAAACTTTTCAGACCCTTTCTAAATGTTACGAGGGATGGTTTGGATGGAAGTCAATGCAAAAAATCATATCAAAATTAGATTCTATAAAACTCTTCGAAATGCGAGTTTCGGTCAAAAAATCATAATATATTATACATAAGTTTTTACGAGTTTCGGTAAAAAAAATCAAACTAAATCGAGGATTGTTTGAAATGATATGAAACTTTTCAGATCCTTGATATATGTTATGGAGGATGGTTTGGATGGAAGTAAATGAAAAAACTCCTCTCAAAAAGATATTATATGAAACTTTTCGAAATGCCTGTTTCGGTCAAAAAGTCATAATATATTGTACACAAGTTTGTACTAGTTTCGGTCAAAAAAATAAAATTCAATCGAGGACTGTTTGAAAACCTATGAAACCTATCAAATCATTGTTATATGTTACGAAGGATAGTTTGGATGGAAGTCCATGCAAAAAATCATCTCAAAATTAGATTCTATGCAACTTTTCGAAATGCAAGTTTCGGTCAAAAAATCATTACATATTATACACAAGTTTGTACTAGTTTCGGTCAAAAAATCAAAATAAATCGAGGACTGTTTGAAATGCTCTAAAACTTTTCAGACCCTTTCTATATGTTGCGAGGGATGGTTTGGATGGAAGTCCATGCAAAAAATCATATCAAAATTAAATTCTATGCAACTTTTAGAAATACAAGTTTCGGTCAAAAAATCATAATATATTACACATAAGTTTTTACTAGTTTCGGTATAAAAATCAAAATAAATCGAGGACTGTTTGAAATGATATTAAACTTTTCAGAACCATTATATATGTTACGAAGGAGGGTTTGGATGGAAGTCCATGAAAAAAATCATCTCAAAAAGTTATTGCATGCAACTTTTCGAAATGCAAGTTTCGGTCAAAAAATCATAATATATTCTACACAAGTTATTACTAGTTTCGGTAAATAAATCAAAATAAATCGAGGACTGTTTGAAATGCTCTGAAACTTTAGAGATCCTCTCTATATTTTACGAGGTATGGTTTGGATGTAAGTCCATGCAAAAATTCATCTCAAAATTAGATTCTATGCAACTTTTTGAAATACAAATTTCGGTCAAAAAATCATAATATATTATACACAAGTTTGTACTAGTTTCGGTCAAAAAATAAAAATAAATCGAGGACTGTTTAAAATGCTCTAAAACTTTTCAGACCCTTTCTAAATGTTACGAGGGATGGTTTGGATGGAAGTCAATGCAAAAAATCATATCAAAATTAGATTCTATAAAACTTTTCGAAATGCGAGTTTCGGTCAAAAAATCATAATATATTATACATAAGTTTTTACGAGTTTCGGTAAAAAAAATCAAACTAAATCGAGGACTGTTTGAAATGATATGAAACTTTTCAGATCCTTGATATATGTTATGGAGGATGGTTTGGATGGAAGTCCATGAAAAAAATCCTCTCAAAAAGATATTATATGAAACTTTTCGAAATGCCTGTTTCGGTCAAAAAGTCATAATATATTGTACACAAGTTTGTACTAGTTTCGGTCAAAAAAATAAAATGCAATCGAGGACTGTTTGAAAACCTATGAAACCTATCAAATCATTGTTATATGTTACGAAGGATAGTTTGGATGGAAGTCCATGCAAAAAATCATCTCAAAATTAGATTCTATGCAACTTTTCGAAATGCAAGTTTCGGTCAAAAAATCATTACATATTATACACAAGTTTGTACTAGTTTCGGTCAAAAAATCAAAATAAATCGAGGACTGTTTGAAATGCTCTAAAACTTTTCAGACCCTTTTTATATGTTGCGAGGGATGGTTTGGATGGAAGTCCATGCAAAAAATCATATCAAAATTAAATTCTATGCAACTTTTAGAAATACAAGTTTCGGTCAAAAAATCATAATATATTACACATAAGTTTTTACTAGTTTCGGTATAAAAATCAAAATAAATCGAGGACTGTTTGAAATGATATTAAACTTTTCAGAACCATTATATATGTTACGAAGGAGGGTTTGGATGGAAGTCCATGAAAAAAATCATCTCAAAAAGTTATTGCATGCAACTTTTCGAAATGCAAGTTTCGGTCAAAAAATCATAATATATTCTACACAAGTTATTACTAGTTTCGGTAAATAAATCAAAATAAATCGAGGACTGTTTGAAATGCTCTGAAACTTTAGAGATCCTCTCTATATTTTACGAGGTATGGTTTGGATGTAAGTCCATGCAAAAATTCATCTCAAAATTAGATTCTATGCAACTTTTTGAAATACAAATTTCGGTCAAAAAATCATAATATATTATACACAAGTTTGTACTAGTTTCGGTCAAAAAATAAAAATAAATCGAGGACTGTTTAAAATGCTCTAAAACTTTTCAGACCCTTTCTAAATGTTACGAGGGATGGTTTGGATGGAAGTCAATGCAAAAAATCATATCAAAATTAGATTCTATAAAACTTTTCGAAATGCGAGTTTCGGTCAAAAAATCATAATATATTATACATAAGTTTTTACGAGTTTCGGTAAAAAAAATCAAACTAAATCGAGGACTGTTTGAAATGATATGAAACTTTTCAGATCCTTGATATATGTTATGGAGGATGGTTTGGATGGAAGTCCATGAAAAAAATCCTCTCAAAAAGATATTATATGAAACTTTTCGAAATGCCTGTTTCGGTCAAAAAGTCATAATATATTGTACACAAGTTTGTACTAGTTTCGGTCAAAAAAATAAAATGCAATCGAGGACTGTTTGAAAACCTATGAAACCTATCAAATCATTGTTATATGTTACGAAGGATAGTTTGGATGGAAGTCCATGCAAAAAATCATCTCAAAATTAGATTCTATGCAACTTTTCGAAATGCAAGTTTCGGTCAAAAAATCATTACATATTATACACAAGTTTGTACTAGTTTCGGTCAAAAAATCAAAATAAATCGAGGACTGTTTGAAATGCTCTAAAACTTTTCAGACCCTTTTTATATGTTGCGAGGGATGGTTTGGATGGAAGTCCATGCAAAAAATCATATCAAAATTAAATTCTATGCAACTTTTAGAAATACAAGTTTCGGTCAAAAAATCATAATATATTACACATAAGTTTTTACTAGTTTCGGTATAAAAATCAAAATAAATCGAGGACTGTTTGAAATGATATTAAACTTTTCAGAACCATTATATATGTTACGAAGGAGGGTTTGGATGGAAGTCCATGAAAAAAATCATCTCAAAAAGTTATTGCATGCAACTTTTCGAAATGCAAGTTTCGGTCAAAAAATCATAATATATTCTACACAAGTTATTACTAGTTTCGGTAAATAAATCAAAATAAATCGAGGACTGTTTGAAATGCTCTGAAACTTTAGAGATCCTCTCTATATTTTACGAGGTATGGTTTGGATGTAAGTCCATGCAAAAATTCATCTCAAAATTAGATTCTATGCAACTTTTTGAAATACAAATTTCGGTCAAAAAATCATAATATATTATACACAAGTTTGTACTAGTTTCGGTCAAAAAATAAAAATAAATCGAGGACTGTTTAAAATGCTCTAAAACTTTTCAGACCCTTTCTAAATGTTACGAGGGATGGTTTGGATGGAAGTCAATGCAAAAAATCATATCAAAATTAGATTCTATAAAACTTTTCGAAATGCGAGTTTCGGTCAAAAAATCATAATATATTATACATAAGTTTTTACGAGTTTCGGTAAAAAAAATCAAACTAAATCGAGGACTGTTTGAAATGATATGAAACTTTTCAGATCCTTGATATATGTTATGGAGGATGGTTTGGATGGAAGTCCATGAAAAAAATCCTCTCAAAAAGATATTATATGAAACTTTTCGAAATGCCTGTTTCGGTCAAAAAGTCATAATATATTGTACACAAGTTTGTACTAGTTTCGGTCAAAAAAATAAAATTCAATCGAGGACTGTTTGAAAACCTATGAAACCTATCAAATCATTGTTATATGTTACGAAGGATAGTTTGGATGGAAGTCCATGCAAAAAATCATCTCAAAATTAGATTCTATGCAACTTTTCGAAATGCAAGTTTCGGTCAAAAAATCATTACATATTATACACAAGTTTGTACTAGTTTCGGTCAAAAAATCAAAATAAACCGAGGACTGTTTGAAATGCTCTAAAACTTTTCAGACCCTTTCTATATGTTGCGAGGGATGGTTTGGATGGAAGTCCATGCAAAAAATCATATCAAAATTAAATTCTATGCAACTTTTAGAAATACAAGTTTCGGTCAAAAAATCATAATATATTACACATAAGTTTTTACTAGTTTCGGTATAAAAATCAAAATAAATCGAGGACTGTTTGAAATGATATTAAACTTTTCAGAACCATTATATATGTTACGAAGGAGGGTTTGGATGGAAGTCCATGAAAAAAATCATCTCAAAAAGTTATTGCATGCAACTTTTCGAAATGCATGTTTCGGTCAAAAAATCATAATATATTCTACACAAGTTATTACTAGTTTCGGTAAATAAATCAAAATAAATCGAGGACTGTTTGAAATGCTCTGAAACTTTAGAGATCCTCTCTATATTTTACGAGGTATGGTTTGGATGTAAGTCCATGCAAAAATTCATCTCAAAATTAGATTCTATGCAACTTTTTGAAATACAAATTTCGGTCAAAAAATCATAATATATTATACACAAGTTTGTACTAGTTTCGGTCAAAAAATAAAAATAAATCGAGGACTGTTTAAAATGCTCTAAAACTTTTCAGACCCTTTCTAAATGTTACGAGGGATGGTTTGGATGGAAGTCAATGCAAAAAATCATATCAAAATTAGATTCTATAAAACTTTTCGAAATGCGAGTTTCGGTCAAAAAATCATAATATATTATACATAAGTTTTTACGAGTTTCGGTAAAAAAAATCAAACTAAATCGAGGACTGTTTGAAATGATATGAAACTTTTCAGATCCTTGATATATGTTATGGAGGATGGTTTGGATGGAAGTCCATGAAAAAAATCCTCTCAAAAAGATATTATATGAAACTTTTCGAAATGCCTGTTTCGGTCAAAAAGTCATAATATATTGTACACAAGTTTGTACTAGTTTCGGTCAAAAAAATAAAATGCAATCGAGGACTGTTTGAAAACCTATGAAACCTATCAAATCATTGTTATATGTTACGAAGGATAGTTTGGATGGAAGTCCATGCAAAAAATCATCTCAAAATTAGATTCTATGCAACTTTTCGAAATGCAAGTTTCGGTCAAAAAATCATTACATATTATACACAAGTTTGTACTAGTTTCGGTCAAAAAATCAAAATAAATCGAGGACTGTTTGAAATGCTCTAAAACTTTTCAGACCCTTTCTATATGTTGCGAGGGATGGTTTGGATGGAAGTCCATGCAAAAAATCATATCAAAATTAAATTCTATGCAACTTTTAGAAATACAAGTTTCGGTCAAAAAATCATAATATATTACACATAAGTTTTTACTAGTTTCGGTATAAAAATCAAAATAAATCGAGGACTGTTTGAAATGATATTAAACTTTTCAGAACCATTATATATGTTACGAAGGAGGGTTTGGATGGAAGTCCATGAAAAAAATCATCTCAAAAAGTTATTGCATGCAACTTTTCGAAATGCAAGTTTCGGTCAAAAAATCATAATAAATTCTACACAAGTTATTACTAGTTTCGGTAAATAAATCAAAATAAATCGAGGACTGTTTGAAATGCTCTGAAACTTTAGAGATCCTCTCTATATTTTACGAGGTATGGTTTGGATGTAGGTCCAAGCAAAAATTCATCTCAAAATTAGATTCTATGCAACTTTTTGAAATACAAATTTCGGTCAAAAAATCATAATATATTATACACAAGTTTGTACTAGTTTCGGTCAAAAAATAAAAATAAATCGAGGACTGTTTAAAATGCTCTAAAACTTTTCAGACCCTTTCTAAATGTTACGAGGGATGGTTTGGATGGAAGTCAATGCAAAAAATCATATCAAAATTAGATTCTATAAAACTTTTCGAAATGCGAGTTTCGGTCAAAAAATCATAATATATTATACATAAGTTTTTACGAGTTTCGGTAAAAAACATCAAACTAAATCGAGGACTGTTTGAAATGATATGAAACTTTTCAGATCCTTGATATATGTTATGGAGGATGGTTTGGATGGAAGTCCATGAAAAAAATCCTCTCAAAAAGATATTATATGAAACTTTTCGAAATGCCTGTTTCGGTCAAAAAGTCATAATATATTGTACACAAGTTTGTACTAGTTTCGGTCAAAAAAATAAAATTCAATCGAGGACTGTTTGAAAACCTATGAAACCTATCAAATCATTGTTATATGTTACGAAGGATAGTTTGGATGGAAGTCCATGCAAAAAATCATCTCAAAATTAGATTCTATGCAACTTTTCGAAATGCAAGTTTCGGTCAAAAAATCATTACATATTATACACAAGTTTGTTCTAGTTTCGGTCAAAAAATCAAAATAAATCGAGGACAGTTTGAAATGCTCTAAAACTTTTCAGACCCTTTCTATATGTTGCGAGGGATGGTTTGGATGGAAGTCCATGCAAAAAATCATATCAAAATTAAATTCTATGCAACTTTTAGAAATACAAGTTTCGGTCAAAAAATCATAATATATTACACATAAGTTTTTACTAGTTTCGGTATAAAAATCAAAATAAATCGAGGACTGTTTGAAATGATATTAAACTTTTCAGAACCATTATATATGTTACGAAGGAGGGTTTGGATGGAAGTCCATGAAAAAAATCATCTCAAAAAGTTATTGCATGCAACTTTTCGAAATGCAAGTTTCGGTCAAAAAATCATAATAAATTCTACACAAGTTATTACTAGTTTCGGTAAATAAATCAAAATAAATCGAGGACTGTTTGAAATGCTCTGAAACTTTAGAGATCCTCTCTATATTTTACGAGGTATGGTTTGGATGTAGGTCCAAGCAAAAATTCATCTCAAAATTAGATTCTATGCAACTTTTTGAAATACAAATTTCGGTCAAAAAATCATAATATATTATACACAAGTTTGTACTAGTTTCGGTCAAAAAATAAAAATAAATCGAGGACTGTTTAAAATGCTCTAAAACTTTTCAGACCCTTTCTAAATGTTACGAGGGATGGTTTGGATGGAAGTCAATGCAAAAAATCATATCAAAATTAGATTCTATAAAACTTTTCGAAATGCGAGTTTCGGTCAAAAAATCATAATATATTATACATAAGTTTTTACGAGTTTCGGTAAAAAACATCAAACTAAATCGAGGACTGTTTGAAATGATATGAAACTTTTCAGATCCTTGATATATGTTATGGAGGATGGTTTGGATGGAAGTCCATGAAAAAAATCCTCTCAAAAAGATATTATATGAAACTTTTCGAAATGCCTGTTTCGGTCAAAAAGTCATAATATATTGTACACAAGTTTGTACTAGTTTCGGTCAAAAAAATAAAATTCAATCGAGGACTGTTTGAAAACCTATGAAACCTATCAAATCATTGTTATATGTTACGAAGGATAGTTTGGATGGAAGTCCATGCAAAAAATCATCTCAAAATTAGATTCTATGCAACTTTTCGAAATGCAAGTTTCGGTCAAAAAATCATTACATATTATACACAAGTTTGTTCTAGTTTCGGTCAAAAAATCAAAATAAATCGAGGACAGTTTGAAATGCTCTAAAACTTTTCAGACCCTTTCTATATGTTGCGAGGGATGGTTTGGATGGAAGTCCATGCAAAAAATCATATCAAAATTAAATTCTATGCAACTTTTAGAAATACAAGTTTCGGTCAAAAAATCATAATATATTACACATAAGTTTTTACTAGTTTCGGTATAAAAATCAAAATAAATCGAGGACTGTTTGAAATGATATTAAACTTTTCAGAACCATTATATATGTTACGAAGGAGGGTTTGGATGGAAGTCCATGAAAAAAATCATCTCAAAAAGTTATTGCATGCAACTTTTCGAAATGCAAGTTTCGGTCAAAAAATCATAATAAATTCTACACAAGTTATTACTAGTTTCGGTAAATAAATCAAAATAATTCGAGGACTGTTTGAAATGCTCTGAAACTTTAGAGATCCTCTCTATATTTTACGAGGTATGGTTTGGATTTAAGTCCAAGCAAAAATTCATCTCAAAATTATATTCTATGCAACTTTTTGAAATACAAATTTCGGTCAAAAAATCATAATATATTATACACAAGTTTGTACTAGTTTCGGTCAAAAAATAAAAATAAATCGAGGACTGTTTAAAATGCTCTAAAACTTTTCAGACCCTTTCTAAATGTTACGAGGGATGGTTTGGATGGAAGTCAATGCAAAAAATCATATCAAAATTAGATTCTATAAAACTTTTCGAAATGCGAGTTTCGGTCAAAAAATCATAATATATTATACATAAGTTTTTACGAGTTTCGGTAAAAAACATCAAACTAAATCGAGGACTGTTTGAAATGATATGAAACTTTTCAGATCCTTGATATATGTTATGGAGGATGGTTTGGATGGAAGTCCATGAAAAAAATCCTCTCAAAAAGATATTATATGAAACTTTTCGAAATGCCTGTTTCGGTCAAAAAGTCATAATATATTGTACACAAGTTTGTACTAGTTTCGGTCAAAAAAATAAAATTCAATCGAGGACTGTTTGAAAACCTATGAAACCTATCAAATCATTGTTATATGTTACGAAGGATAGTTTGGATGGAAGTCCATGCAAAAAATCATCTCAAAATTAGATTCTATGCAACTTTTCGAAATGCAAGTTTCGGTCAAAAAATCATTACATATTATACACAAGTTTGTTCTAGTGTCGGTCAAAAAATCAAAATAAATCGAGGACAGTTTGAAATGCTCTAAAACTTTTCAGACCCTTTCTATATGTTGCGAGGGATGGTTTGGATGGAAGTCCATGCAAAAAATCATATCAAAATTAAATTCTATGCAACTTTTAGAAATACAAGTTTCGGTCAAAAAATCATAATATATTACACATAAGTTTTTACTAGTTTCGGTATAAAAATCAAAATAAATCGAGGACTGTTTGAAATGATATTAAACTTTTCAGAACCATTATATATGTTACGAAGGAGGGTTTGGATGGAAGTCCATGAAAAAAATCATCTCAAAAAGTTATTGCATGCAACTTTTCGAAATGCAAGTTTCGGTCAAAAAATCATAATAAATTCTACACAAGTTATTACTAGTTTCGGTAAATAAATCAAAATAAATCGAGGACTGTTTGAAATGCTCTGAAACTTTAGAGATCCTCTCTATATTTTATGAGGTATGGTTTGGATGTAGGTCCATGCAAAAATTCATCTCAAAATTAGATTCTATGCAACTTTTTGAAATACAAATTTCGGTCAAAAAATCATAATATATTATACACAAGTTTGTACTAGTTTCGGTCAAAAAATAAAAATAAATCGAGGACTGTTTAAAATGCTCTAAAACTTTTCAGACCCTTTCTAAATGTTACGAGGGATGGTTTGGATGGAAGTCAATGCAAAAAATCATATCAAAATTAGATTCTATAAAACTTTTCGAAATGCGAGTTTCGGTCAAAAAATCATAATATATTATAAATAAGTTTTTACGAGTTTCGGTAAAAAAAATCAAACTAAATCGAGGACTGTTTGAAATGATATGAAACTTTTCAGATCCTTGATATATGTTATGGAGGATGGTTTGGATGGAAGTCCATGAAAAAAATCCTCTCAAAAAGATATTATATGAAACTTTTCGAAATGCCTATTTCGGTCAAAAAGTCATAATATATTGTACACAAGTTTGTACTAGTTTCGGTCAAAAAAATAAAATTCAATCGAGGACTGTTTGAAAACCTATGAAACCTATCAAATCATTGTTATATGTTACGAAGGATAGTTTGGATGGAAGTCCATGCAAAAAATCATCTCAAAATTAGATTCTATGCAACTTTTCGAAATGCAAGTTTCGGTCAAAAAATCATTACATATTATACACAAGTTTGTTCTAGTTTCGGTCAAAAAATCAAAATAAATCGAGGACAGTTTGAAATGCTCTAAAACTTTTCAGACCCTTTCTATATGTTGCGAGGGATGGTTTGGATGGAAGTCCATGCAAAAAATCATATCAAAATTAAATTCTATGCAACTTTTAGAAATACAAGTTTCGGTCAAAAAATCATATTATATTACACATAAGTTTTTACTAGTTTCGGTATAAAAATCAAAATAAATCGAGGACTGTTTGAAATGATATTAAACTTTTCAGAACCATTATATATGTTACGAAGGAGGGTTTGGATGGAAGTCCATGAAAAAAATCATCTCAAAAAGTTATTGCATGCAACTTTTCGAAATGCAAGTTTCGGTCAAAAAATCATAATAAATTCTACACAAGTTATTACTAGTTTCGGTAAATAAATCAAAATAAATCGAGGACTGTTTGAAATGCTCTGAAACTTTAGAGATCCTCTCTATATTTTATGAGGTATGGTTTGGATGTAGGTCCATGCAAAAATTCATCTCAAAATTAGATTCTATGCAACTTTTTGAAATACAAATTTCGGTCAAAAAATCATAATATATTATACACAAGTTTGTACTAGTTTCGGTCAAAAAATAAAAATAAATCGAGGACTGTTTAAAATGCTCTAAAACTTTTCAGACCCTTTCTAAATGTTACGAGGGATGGTTTGGATGGAAGTCAATGCAAAAAATCATATCAAAATTAGATTCTATAAAACTTTTCGAAATGCGAGTTTCGGTCAAAAAATCATAATATATTATAAATAAGTTTTTACGAGTTTCGGTAAAAAAAATCAAACTAAATCGAGGACTGTTTGAAATGATATGAAACTTTTCAGATCCTTGATATATGTTATGGAGGATGGTTTGGATGGAAGTCCATGAAAAAAATCCTCTCAAAAAGATATTATATGAAACTTTTCGAAATGCCTGTTTCGGTCAAAAAGTCATAATATATTGTACACAAGTTTGTACTAGTTTCGGTCAAAAAAATAAAATTCAATCGAGGACTGTTTGAAAACCTAAGAAACCTATCAAATCAATGTTATATGTTACGAAGGATAGTTTGGATGGAAGTCCATGCAAAAAATCATCTCAAAATTAGATTCTATGCAACTTTTCGAAATGCAAGTTTCGGTCAAAAAATCATTACATATTATACACAAGTTTGTACTAGTTTCGGTCAAAAAATCAAAATAAATCGAGGACTGTTTGAAATGCTCTAAAACTTTTCAGACCCTTTCTATATGTTGCGAGGGATGGTTTGGATGGAAGTCCATGCAAAAAATCATATCAAAATTAAATTCTATGCAACTTTTAGAAATACAAGTTTCGGTCAAAAAATCATATTATATTACACATAAGTTTTTACTAGTTTCGGTATAAAAATCAAAATAAATCGAGGACTGTTTGAAATGATATTAAACTTTTCAGAACCATTATATATGTTACGAAGGAGGGTTTGGATGGAAGTCCATGAAAAAAATCATCTCAAAAAGTTATTGCATGCAACTTTTCGAAATGCAAGTTTCGGTCAAAAAATCATAATATATTCTACACAAGTTATTACTAGTTTCGGTAAATAAATCAAAATAAATCGAGGACTGTTTGAAATGCTCTGAAACTTTAGAGATCCTCTCTATATTTTACGAGGTATGGTTTGGATGTAGGTCCATGCAAAAATTCATCTCAAAATTAGATTCTATGCAACTTTTTGAAATACAAATTTCGGTCAAAAAATCATAATATATTATACACAAGTTTGTACTAGTTTCGGTCAAAAAATAAAAATAAATCGAGGACTGTTTAAAATGCTCTAAAACTTTTCAGACCCTTTCTAAATGTTACGAGGGATGGTTTGGATGGAAGTCAATGCAAAAAATCATATCAAAATTAGATTCTATAAAACTTTTCGAAATGCGAGTTTCGGTCAAAAAATCATAATATATTATACATAAGTTTTTACGAGTTTCGGTAAAAAAAATCAAACTAAATCGAGGACTGTTTGAAATGATATGAAACTTTTCAGATCCTTGATCTATGTTATGGAGGATGGTTTGGATGGAAGTCCATGAAAAAAATCCTCTCAAAAAGATATTATATGAAACTTTTCGAAATGCCTGTTTCGGTCAAAAAGTCATAATATATTGTACACAAGTTTGTACTAGTTTGGTCAAAAAAATAAAATTCAATCGAGGACTGTTTGAAAACCTATGAAACCTATCAAATCAATGTTATATGTTACGAAGGATAGTTTGGATGGAAGTCCATGCAAAAAATCATCTCAAAATTAGATTCTATGCAACTTTTCGAAATGCAAGTTTCGGTCAAAAAATCATTACATATTATACACAAGTTTGTACTAGTTTCGGTCAAAAAATCAAAATAAATCGAGGACTGTTTGAAATGCTCTAAAACTTTTCAGACCCTTTCTATATGTTGCGAGGGATGGTTTGGATGGAAGTCCATGCAAAAAATCATATCAAAATTAAATTCTATGCAACTTTTAGAAATACAAGTTTCGGTCAAAAAATCATATTATATTACACATAAGTTTTTACTAGTTTCGGTATAAAAATCAAAATAAATCGAGGACTGTTTGAAATGATATTAAACTTTTCAGAACCATTATATATGTTACGAAGGAGGGTTTGGATGGAAGTCCATGAAAAAAATCATCTCAAAAAGTTATTGCATGCAACTTTTCGAAATGCAAGTTTCGGTCAAAAAATCATAATATATTCTACACAAGTTATTACTAGTTTCGGTAAATAAATGAAAATAAATCGAGGACGGTTTGAAATGCTCTGAAACTTTAGAGATCCTCTCTATATTTTACGAGGTATGGTTTGGATGTAGGTCCTAGCAAAAATTCATCTCAAAATTAGATTCTATGCAACTTTTTGAAATACAAATTTCGGTCAAAAAATCATAATATATTATACACAAGTTTGTACTAGTTTCGGTCAAAAAATAAAAATAAATCGAGGACTGTTTAAAATGCTCTAAAACTTTTCAGACCCTTTCTAAATGTTACGAGGGATGGTTTGGATGGAAGTCAATGCAAAAAATCATATCAAAATTAGATTCTATAAAACTTTTCGAAATGCGAGTTTCGGTCAAAAAATCATAATATATTATACATAAGTTTTTACGAGTTTCGGTAAAAAAAATCAAACTAAATCGAGGACTGTTTGAAATGATATGAAACTTTTCAGATCCTTGATATATGTTATGGAGGATGGTTTGGATGGAAGTCCATGAAAAAAATCCTCTCAAAAAGATATTATATGAAACTTTTCGAAATGCCTGTTTCGGTCAAAAAGTCATAATATATTGTACACAAGTTTGTACTAGTTTCGGTCAAAAAAATAAAATTCAATCGAGGACTGTTTGAAAACCTATGAAACCTATCAAATCAATGTTATATGTTACGAAGGATAGTTTGGATGGAAGTCCATGCAAAAAATCATCTCAAAATTAGATTCTATGCAACTTTTCGAAATGCATGTTTCGGTCAAAAAATCATTACATATTATACACAAGTTTGTACTAGTTTCGGTCAAAAAATCAAAATAAATCGAGGACTGTTTGAAATGCTCTAAAACTTTTCAGACCCTTTCTATATGTTGCGAGGGATGGTTTGGATGGAAGTCCATGCAAAAAATCATATCAAAATTAAATTCTATGCAACTTTTAGAAATACAAGTTTCGGTCAAAAAATCATATTATATTACACATAAGTTTTTACTAGTTTCGGTATAAAAATCAAAATAAATCGAGGACTGTTTGAAATGATATTAAACTTTTCAGAACCATTATATATGTTACGAAGGAGGGTTTGGATGGAAGTCCATGAAAAAAATCATCTCAAAAAGTTATTGCATGCAACTTTTCGAAATGCAAGTTTCGGTCAAAAAATCATAATATATTCTACACAAGTTATTACTAGTTTCGGTAAATAAATCAAAATAAATCGAGGACTGTTTGAAATGCTCTGAAACTTTAGAGATCCTCTCTATATTTTACGAGGTATGGTTTGGATGTAGGTCCATGCAAAAATTCATCTCAAAATTAGATTCTATGCAACTTTTTGAAATACAAATTTCGGTCAAAAAATCATAATATATTATACACAAGTTTGTACTAGTTTCGGTCAAAAAATAAAAATAAATCGAGGACTGTTTAAAATGCTCTAAAACTTTTCAGACCCTTTCTAAATGTTACGAGGGATGGTTTGGATGGAAGTCAATGCAAAAAATCATATCAAAATTAGATTCTATAAAACTTTTCGAAATGCGAGTTTCGGTCAAAAAATCATAATATATTATACATAAGTTTTTACGAGTTTCGGTAAAAAAAATCAAACTAAATCGAGGACTGTTTGAAATGATATGAAACTTTTCAGATCCTTGATATATGTTATGGAGGATGGTTTGGATGGAAGTCCATGAAAAAAATCCTCTCAAAAAGATATTATATGAAACTTTTCGAAATGCTTGTTTCGGTCAAAAAGTCATAATATATTGTACACAAGTTTGTACTAGTTTCGGTCAAAAAAAGAAAATTCAATCGAGGACTGTTTGAAAACCTATGAAACCTATCAAATCAATGTTATATGTTACGAAGGATAGTTTGGATGGAAGTCCATGCAAAAAATCATCTCAAAATTAGATTCTATGCAACTTTTCGAAATGCATGTTTCGGTCAAAAAATCATTACATATTATACACAAGTTTGTACTAGTTTCGGTCAAAAAATCAAAATAAATCGAGGACTGTTTGAAATGCTCTAAAACTTTTCAGACCCTTTCTATATGTTGCGAGGGATGGTTTGGATGGAAGTCCATGCAAAAAATCATATCAAAATTAAATTCTATGCAACTTTTAGAAATACAAGTTTCGGTCAAAAAATCATATTATATTACACATAAGTTTTTACTAGTTTCGGTATAAAAATCAAAATAAATCGAGGACTGTTTGAAATGATATTAAACTTTTCAGAACCATTATATATGTTACGAAGGAGGGTTTGGATGGAAGTCCATGAAAAAAATCATCTCAAAAAGTTATTGCATGCAACTTTTCGAAATGCAAGTTTCGGTCAAAAAATCATAATATATTCTACACAAGTTATTACTAGTTTCGGTAAATAAATCAAAATAAATCGAGGACTGTTTGAAATGCTCTGAAACTTTAGAGATCCTCTCTATATTTTACGAGGTATGGTTTGGATGTAGGTCCATGCAAAAATTCATCTCAAAATTAGATTCTATGCAACTTTTTGAAATACAAATTTCGGTCAAAAAATCATAATATATTATACACAAGTTTGTACTAGTTTCGGTCAAAAAATAAAAATAAATCGAGGACTGTTTAAAATGCTCTAAAACTTTTCAGACCCTTTCTAAATGTTACGAGGGATGGTTTGGATGGAAGTCAATGCAAAAAATCATATCAAAATTAGATTCTATAAAACTTTTCGAAATGCGAGTTTCGGTCAAAAAATCATAATATATTATACATAAGTTTTTACGAGTTTCGGTAAAAAAAATCAAACTAAATCGAGGACTGTTTGAAATGATATGAAACTTTTCAGATCCTTGATATATGTTATGGAGGATGGTTTGGATGGAAGTCCATGAAAAAAATCCTCTCAAAAAGATATTATATGAAACTTTTCGAAATGCCTGTTTCGGTCAAAAAGTCATAATATATTGTACACAAGTTTGTACTAGTTTCGGTCAAAAAAATAAAATTCAATCGAGGACTGTTTGAAAACCTATGAAACCTATCAAATCAATGTTATATGTTACGAAGGATAGTTTGGATGGAAGTCCATGCAAAAAATCATCTCAAAATTAGATTCTATGCAACTTTTCGAAATGCATGTTTCGGTCAAAAAATCATTACATATTATACACAAGTTTGTACTAGTTTCGGTCAAAAAATCAAAATAAATCGAGGACTGTTTGAAATGCTCTAAAACTTTTCAGACCCTTTCTATATGTTGCGAGGGATGGTTTGGATGGAAGTCCATGCAAAAAATCATATCAAAATTAAATTCTATGCAACTTTTAGAAATACAAGTTTCGGTCAAAAAATCATATTATATTACACATAAGTTTTTACTAGTTTCGGTATAAAAATCAAAATAAATCGAGGACTGTTTGAAATGATATTAAACTTTTCAGAACCATTATATATGTTACGAAGGAGGGTTTGGATGGAAGTCCATGAAAAAAATCATCTCAAAAAGTTATTGCATGAAACTTTTCGAAATGCAAGTTTCGGTCAAAAAATCATAATATATTCTACACAAGTTATTACTAGTTTCGGTAAATAAATCAAAATAAATCGAGGACTGTTTGAAATGCTCTGAAACTTTAGAGATCCTCTCTATATTTTACGAGGTATGGTTTGGATGTAGGTCCATGCAAAAATTCATCTCAAAATTAGATTCTATGCAACTTTTTGAAATACAAATTTCGGTCAAAAAATCATAATATATTATACACAAGTTTGTACTAGTTTCGGTCAAAAAATAAAAATAAATCGAGGACTGTTTAAAATGCTCTAAAACTTTTCAGACCCTTTCTAAATGTTACGAGGGATGGTTTGGATGGAAGTCAATGCAAAAAATCATATCAAAATTAGATTCTATAAAACTTTTCGAAATGCGAGTTTCGGTCAAAAAATCATAATATATTATACATAAGTTTTTACGAGTTTCGGTAAAAAAAATCAAACTAAATCGAGGACTGTTTGAAATGATATGAAACTTTTCAGATCCTTGATATATGTTATGGAGGATGGTTTGGATGGAAGTCCATGAAAAAAATCCTCTCAAAAAGATATTATATGAAACTTTTCGAAATGCCTGTTTCGGTCAAAAAGTCATAATATATTGTACACAAGTTTGTACTAGTTTCGGTCAAAAAAATAAAATTCAATCGAGGACTGTTTGAAAACCTATGAAACCTATCAAATCAATGTTATATGTTACGAAGGATAGTTTGGATGGAAGTCCATGCAAAAAATCATCTCAAAATTAGATTCTATGCAACTTTTCGAAATGCATGTTTCGGTCAAAAAATCATTACATATTATACACAAGTTTGTACTAGTTTCGGTCAAAAAATCAAAATAAATCGAGGACTGTTTGAAATGCTCTAAAACTTTTCAGACCCTTTCTATATGTTGCGAGGGATGGTTTGGATGGAAGTCCATGCAAAAAATCATATCAAAATTAAATTCTATGCAACTTTTAGAAATACAAGTTTCGGTCAAAAAATCATATTATATTACACATAAGTTTTTACTAGTTTCGGTATAAAAATCAAAATAAATCGAGGACTGTTTGAAATGATATTAAACTTTTCAGAACCATTATATATGTTACGAAGGAGGGTTTGGATGGAAGTCCATGAAAAAAATCATCTCAAAAAGTTATTGCATGAAACTTTTCGAAATGCAAGTTTCGGTCAAAAAATCATAATATATTCTACACAAGTTATTACTAGTTTCGGTAAATAAATCAAAATAAATCGAGGACTGTTTGAAATGCTCTGAAACTTTAGAGATCCTCTCTATATTTTACGAGGTATGGTTTGGATGTAGGTCCATGCAAAAATTCATCTCAAAATTAGATTCTATGCAACTTTTTGAAATACAAATTTCGGTCAAAAAATCATAATATATTATACACAAGTTTGTACTAGTTTCGGTCAAAAAATAAAAATAAATCGAGGACTGTTTAAAATGCTCTAAAACTTTTCAGACCCTTTCTAAATGTTACGAGGGATGGTTTGGATGGAAGTCAATGCAAAAAATCATATCAAAATTAGATTCTATAAAACTTTTCGAAATGCGAGTTTCGGTCAAAAAATCATAATATATTATACATAAGTTTTTACGAGTTTCGGTAAAAAAAATCAAACTAAATCGAGGACTGTTTGAAATGATATGAAACTTTTCAGATCCTTGATATATGTTATGGAGGATGGTTTGGATGGAAGTCCATGAAAAAAATCCTCTCAAAAAGATATTATATGAAACTTTTCGAAATGCCTGTTTCGGTCAAAAAGTCATAATATATTGTACACAAGTTTGTACTAGTTTCGGTCAAAAAAATAAAATTCAATCGAGGACTGTTTGAAAACCTATGAAACCTATCAAATCAATGTTATATGTTACGAAGGATAGTTTGGATGGAAGTCCATGCAAAAAATCATCTCAAAATTAGATTCTATGCAACTTTTCGAAATGCATGTTTCGGTCAAAAAATCATTACATATTATACACAAGTTTGTACTAGTTTCGGTCAAAAAATCAAAATAAATCGAGGACTGTTTGAAATGCTCTAAAACTTTTCAGACCCTTTCTATATGTTGCGAGGGATGGTTTGGATGGAAGTCCATGCAAAAAATCATATCAAAATTAAATTCTATGCAACTTTTAGAAATACAAGTTTCGGTCAAAAAATCATATTATATTACACATAAGTTTTTACTAGTTTCGGTATAAAAATCAAAATAAATCGAGGACTGTTTGAAATGATATTAAACTTTTCAGAACCATTATATATGTTACGAAGGAGGGTTTGGATGGAAGTCCATGAAAAAAATCATCTCAAAAAGTTATTGCATGCAACTTTTCGAAATGCAAGTTTCGGTCAAAAAATCATAATATATTCTACACAAGTTATTACTAGTTTCGGTAAATAAATCAAAATAAATCGAGGACTGTTTGAAATGCTCTGAAACTTTAGAGATCCTCTCTATATTTTACGAGGTATGGTTTGGATGTAGGTCCATGCAAAAATTCATCTCAAAATTAGATTCTATGCAACTTTTTGAAATACAAATTTCGGTCAAAAAATCATAATATATTATACACAAGTTTGTACTAGTTTCGGTCAAAAAATAAAAATAAATCGAGGACTGTTTAAAATGCTCTAAAACTTTTCAGACCCTTTCTAAATGTTACGAGGGATGGTTTGGATGGAAGTCAATGCAAAAAATCATATCAAAATTAGATTCTATAAAACTTTTCGAAATGTGAGTTTCGGTCAAAAAATCATAATATATTATACATAAGTTTTTACGAGTTTCGGTAAAAAAAATCAAACTAAATCGAGGACTGTTTGAAATGATATGAAACTTTTCAGATCCTTGATATATGTTATGGAGGATGGTTTGGATGGAAGTCCATGAAAAAAATCCTCTCAAAAAGATATTATATGAAACTTTTCGAAATGCCTGTTTCGGTCAAAAAGTCATAATATATTGTACACAAGTTTGTACTAGTTTCGGTCAAAAAAATAAAATTCAATCGAGGACTGTTTGAAAACCTATGAAACCTATCAAATCAATGTTATATGTTACGAAGGATAGTTTGGATGGAAGTCCATGCAAAAAATCATCTCAAAATTAGATTCTATGCAACTTTTCGAAATGCATGTTTCGGTCAAAAAATCATTACATATTATACACAAGTTTGTACTAGTTTCGGTCAAAAAATCAAAATAAATCGAGGACTGTTTGAAATGCTCTAAAACTTTTCAGACCCTTTCTATATGTTGCGAGGGATGGTTTGGATGGAAGTCCATGCAAAAAATCATATCAAAATTAAATTCTATGCAACTTTTAGAAATACAAGTTTCGGTCAAAAAATCATATTATATTACACATAAGTTTTTACTAGTTTCGGTATAAAAATCAAAATAAATCGAGGACTGTTTGAAATGATATTAAACTTTTCAGAACCATTATATATGTTACGAAGGAGGGTTTGGATGGAAGTCCATGAAAAAAATCATCTCAAAAAGTTATTGCATGCAACTTTTCGAAATGCAAGTTTCGGTCAAAAAATCATAATATATTCTACACAAGTTATTACTAGTTTCGGTAAATAAATCAAAATAAATCGAGGACTGTTTGAAATGCTCTGAAACTTTAGAGATCCTCTCTATATTTTACGAGGTATGGTTTGGATGTAGGTCCATGCAAAAATTCATCTCAAAATTAGATTCTATGCAACTTTTTGAAATACAAATTTCGGTCAAAAAATCATAATATATTATACACAAGTTTGTACTAGTTTCGGTCAAAAAATAAAAATAAATCGAGGACTGTTTAAAATGCTCTAAAACTTTTCAGACCCTTTCTAAATGTTACGAGGGATGGTTTGGATGGAAGTCAATGCAAAAAATCATATCAAAATTAGATTCTATAAAACTTTTCGAAATGCGAGTTTCGGTCAAAAAATCATAATATATTATACATAAGTTTTTACGAGTTTCGGTAAAAAAAATCAAACTAAATCGAGGACTGTTTGAAATGATATGAAACTTTTCAGATCCTTGATATATGTTATGGAGGATGGTTTGGATGGAAGTCCATGAAAAAAATCCTCTCAAAAAGATATTATATGAAACTTTTCGAAATGCCTGTTTCGGTCAAAAAGTCATAATATATTGTACACAAGTTTGTACTAGTTTCGGTCAAAAAAATAAAATTCAATCGAGGACTGTTTGAAAACCTATGAAACCTATCAAATCAATGTTATATGTTACGAAGGATAGTTTGGATGGAAGTCCATGCAAAAAATCATCTCAAAATTAGATTCTATGCAACTTTTCGAAATGCAAGTTTCGGTCAAAAAATCATTACATATTATACACAAGTTTGTACTAGTTTCGGTCAAAAAATCAAAATAAATCGAGGACTGTTTGAAATGCTCTAAAACTTTTCAGACCCTTTCTATATGTTGCGAGGGATGGTTTGGATGGAAGTCCATGCAAAAAATCATATCAAAATTAAATTCTATGCAACTTTTAGAAATACATGTTTCGGTCAAAAAATCATATTATATTACACATAAGTTTTTACTAGTTTCGGTATAAAAATCAAAATAAATCGAGGACTGTTTGAAATGATATTAAACTTTTCAGAACCATTATATATGTTACGAAGGAGGGTTTGGATGGAAGTCCATGAAAAAAATCATCTCAAAAAGTTATTGCATGCAACTTTTCGAAATGCAAGTTTCGGTCAAAAAATCATAATATATTCTACACAAGTTATTACTAGTTTCGGTAAATAAATCAAAATAAATCGAGGACTGTTTGAAATGCTCTGAAACTTTAGAGATCCTCTCTATATTTTACGAGGTATGGTTTGGATGTAGGTCCATGCAAAAATTCATCTCAAAATTAGATTCTATGCAACTTTTTGAAATACAAATTTCGGTCAAAAAATCATAATATATTATACACAAGTTTGTACTAGTTTCGGTCAAAAAATAAAAATAAATCGAGGACTGTTTAAAATGCTCTAAAACTTTTCAGACCCTTTCTAAATGTTACGAGGGATGGTTTGGATGGAAGTCAATGCAAAAAATCATATCAAAATTAGATTCTATAAAACTTTTCGAAATGCGAGTTTCGGTCAAAAAATCATAATATATTATACATAAGTTTTTACGAGTTTCGGTAAAAAAAATCAAACTAAATCGAGGACTGTTTGAAATGATATGAAACTTTTCAGATCCTTGATATATGTTATGGAGGATGGTTTGGATGGAAGTCCATGAAAAAAATCCTCTCAAAAAGATATTATATGAAACTTTTCGAAATGCCTGTTTCGGTCAAAAAGTCATAATATATTGTACACAAGTTTGTACTAGTTTCGGTCAAAAAAATAAAATTCAATCGAGGACTGTTTGAAAACCTATGAAACCTATCAAATCAATGTTATATGTTACGAAGGATAGTTTGGATGGAAGTCCATGCAAAAAATCATCTCAAAATTAGATTCTATGCAACTTTTCGAAATGCATGTTTCGGTCAAAAAATCATTACATATTATACACAAGTTTGTACTAGTTTCGGTCAAAAAATCAAAATAAATCGAGGACTGTTTGAAATGCTCTAAAACTTTTCAGACCCTTTCTATATGTTGCGAGGGATGGTTTGGATGGAAGTCCATGCAAAAAATCATATCAAAATTAAATTCTATGCAACTTTTAGAAATACAAGTTTCGGTCAAAAAATCATATTATATTACACATAAGTTTTTACTAGTTTCGGTATAAAAATCAAAATAAATCGAGGACTGTTTGAAATGATATTAAACTTTTCAGAACCATTATATATGTTACGAAGGAGGGTTTGGATGGAAGTCCATGAAAAAAATCATCTCAAAAAGTTATTGCATGCAACTTTTCGAAATGCAAGTTTCGGTCAAAAAATCATAATATATTCTACACAAGTTATTACTAGTTTCGGTAAATAAATCAAAATAAATCGAGGACTGTTTGAAATGCTCTGAAACTTTAGAGATCCTCTCTATATTTTACGAGGTATGGTTTGGATGTAGGTCCATGCAAAAATTCATCTCAAAATTAGATTCTATGCAACTTTTTGAAATACAAATTTCGGTCAAAAAATCATAATATATTATACACAAGTTTGTACTAGTTTCGGTCAAAAAATAAAAATAAATCGAGGACTGTTTAAAATGCTCTAAAACTTTTCAGACCCTTTCTAAATGTTACGAGGGATGGTTTGGATGGAAGTCAATGCAAAAAATCATATCAAAATTAGATTCTATAAAACTTTTCGAAATGCGAGTTTCGGTCAAAAAATCATAATATATTATACATAAGTTTTTACGAGTTTCGGTAAAAAAAATCAAACTAAATCGAGGACTGTTTGAAATGATATGAAACTTTTCAGATCCTTGATATATGTTATGGAGGATGGTTTGGATGGAAGTCCATGAAAAAAATCCTCTCAAAAAGATATTATATGAAACTTTTCGAAATGCCTGTTTCGGTCAAAAAGTCATAATATATTGTACACAAGTTTGTACTAGTTTCGGTCAAAAAAATAAAATTCAATCGAGGACTGTTTGAAAACCTGTGAAACCTATCAAATCAATGTTATATGTTACGAAGGATAGTTTGGATGGAAGTCCATGCAAAAAATCATCTCAAAATTAGATTCTATGCAACTTTTCGAAATGCATGTTTCGGTCAAAAAATCATTACATATTATACACAAGTTTGTACTAGTTTCGGTCAAAAAATCAAAATAAATCGAGGACTGTTTGAAATGCTCTAAAACTTTTCAGACCCTTTCTATATGTTGCGAGGGATGGTTTGGATGGAAGTCCATGCAAAAAATCATATCAAAATTAAATTCTATGCAACTTTTAGAAATACAAGTTTCGGTCAAAAAATCATATTATATTACACATAAGTTTTTACTAGTTTCGGTATAAAAATCAAAATAAATCGAGGACTGTTTGAAATGATATTAAACTTTTCAGAACCATTATATATGTTACGAAGGAGGGTTTGGATGGAAGTCCATGAAAAAAATCATCTCAAAAAGTTATTGCATGCAACTTTTCGAAATGCAAGTTTCGGTCAAAAAATCATAATATATTCTACACAAGTTATTACTAGTTTCGGTAAATAAATCAAAATAAATCGAGGACTGTTTGAAATGCTCTGAAACTTTAGAGATCCTCTCTATATTTTACGAGGTATGGTTTGGATGTAGGTCCATGCAAAAATTCATCTCAAAATTAGATTCTATGCAACTTTTTGAAATACAAATTTCGGTCAAAAAATCATAATATATTATACACAAGTTTGTACTAGTTTCGATCAAAAAATAAAAATAAATCGAGGACTGTTTAAAATGCTCTAAAACTTTTCAGACCCTTTCTAAATGTTACGAGGGATGGTTTGGATGGAAGTCAATGCAAAAAATCATATCAAAATTAGATTCTATAAAACTTTTCGAAATGCGAGTTTCGGTCAAAAAATCATAATATATTATACATAAGTTTTTACGAGTTTCGGTAAAAAAAATCAAACTAAATCGAGGACTGTTTGAAATGATATGAAACTTTTCAGATCCTTGATATATGTTATGGAGGATGGTTTGGATGGAAGTCCATGAAAAAAATCCTCTCAAAAAGATATTATATGAAACTTTTCGAAATGCCTGTTTCGGTCAAAAAGTCATAATATATTGTACACAAGTTTGTACTAGTTTCGGTCAAAAAAATAAAATTCAATCGAGGACTGTTTGAAAACCTATGAAACCTATCAAATCAATGTTATATGTTACGAAGGATAGTTTGGATGGAAGTCCATGCAAAAAATCATCTCAAAATTAGATTCTATGCAACTTTTCGAAATGCATGTTTCGGTCAAAAAATCATTACATATTATACACAAGTTTGTACTAGTTTCGGTCAAAAAATCAAAATAAATCGAGGACTGTTTGAAATGCTCTAAAACTTTTCAGACCTTTTCTATATGTTGCGAGGGATGGTTTGGATGGAAGTCCATGCAAAAAATCATATCAAAATTAAATTCTATGCAACTTTTAGAAATACAAGTTTCGGTCAAAAAATCATATTATATTACACATAAGTTTTTACTAGTTTCGGTATAAAAATCAAAATAAATCGAGGACTGTTTGAAATGATATTAAACTTTTCAGAACCATTATATATGTTACGAAGGAGGGTTTGGATGGAAGTCCATGAAAAAAATCATCTCAAAAAGTTATTGCATGCAACTTTTCGAAATGCAAGTTTCGGTCAAAAAATCATAATATATTCTACACAAGTTATTACTAGTTTCGGTAAATAAATCAAAATAAATCGAGGACTGTTTGAAATGCTCTGAAACTTTAGAGATCCTCTCTATATTTTACGAGGTATGGTTTGGATGTAGGTCCATGCAAAAATTCATCTCAAAATTAGATTCTATGCAACTTTTTGAAATACAAATTTCGGTCAAAAAATCATAATATATTATACACAAGTTTGTACTAGTTTCGGTCAAAAAATAAAAATAAATCGAGGACTGTTTAAAATGCTCTAAAACTTTTCAGACCCTTTCTAAATGTTACGAGGGATGGTTTGGATGGAAGTCAATGCAAAAAATCATATCAAAATTAGATTCTATAAAACTTTTCGAAATGCGAGTTTCGGTCAAAAAATCATAATATATTATACATAAGTTTTTACGAGTTTCGGTAAAAAAAATCAAACTAAATCGAGGACTGTTTGAAATGATATGAAACTTTTCAGATCCTTGATATATGTTATGGAGGATGGTTTGGATGGAAGTCCATGAAAAAAATCCTCTCAAAAAGATATTATATGAAACTTTTCGAAATGCCTGTTTCGGTCAAAAAGTCATAATATATTGTACACAAGTTTGTACTAGTTTCGGTCAAAAAAATAAAATTCAATCGAGGACTGTTTGAAAACCTATGAAACCTATCAAATCAATGTTATATGTTACGAAGGATAGTTTGGATGGAAGTCCATGCAAAAAATCATCTCAAAATTAGATTCTATGCAACTTTTCGAAATGCAAGTTTCGGTCAAAAAATCATTACATATTATACACAAGTTTGTACTAGTTTCGGTCAAAAAATCAAAATAAATCGAGGACTGTTTGAAATGCTCTAAAACTTTTCAGACCCTTTCTATATGTTGCGAGGGATGGTTTGGATGGAAGTCCATGCAAAAAATCATATCAAAATTAAATTCTATGCAACTTTTAGAAATACAAGTTTCGGTCAAAAAATCATATTATATTACACATAAGTTTTTACTAGTTTCGGTATAAAAATCAAAATAAATCGAGGACTGTTTGAAATGATATTAAACTTTTCAGAACCATTATATATGTTACGAAGGAGGGTTTGGATGGAAGTCCATGAAAAAAATCATCTCAAAAAGTTATTGCATGCAACTTTTCGAAATGCAAGTTTCGGTCAAAAAATCATAATATATTCTACACAAGTTATTACTAGTTTCGGTAAATAAATCAAAATAAATCGAGGACTGTTTGAAATGCTCTGAAACTTTAGAGATCCTCTCTATATTTTACGAGGTATGGTTTGGATGTAGGTCCATGCAAAAATTCATCTCAAAATTAGATTCTATGCAACTTTTTGAAATACAAATTTCGGTCAAAAAATCATAATATATTATACACAAGTTTGTACTAGTTTCGGTCAAAAAATAAAAATAAATCGAGGACTGTTTAAAATGCTCTAAAACTTTTCAGACCCTTTCTAAATGTTACGAGGGATGGTTTGGATGGAAGTCAATGCAAAAAATCATATCAAAATTAGATTCTATAAAACTTTTCGAAATGCGAGTTTCGGTCAAAAAATCATAATATATTATACATAAGTTTTTACGAGTTTCGGTAAAAAAAATCAAACTAAATCGAGGACTGTTTGAAATGATATGAAACTTTTCAGATCCTTGATATATGTTATGGAGGATGGTTTGGATGGAAGTCCATGAAAAAAATCCTCTCAAAAAGATATTATATGAAACTTTTCGAAATGCCTGTTTCGGTCAAAAAGTCATAATATATTGTACACAAGTTTGTACTAGTTTCGGTCAAAAAAATAAAATTCAATCGAGGACTGTTTGAAAGCCTATGAAACCTATCAAATCAATGTTATATGTTACGAAGGATAGTTTGGATGGAAGTCCATGCAAAAAATCATCTCAAAATTAGATTCTATGCAACTTTTCGAAATGCATGTTTCGGTCAAAAAATCATTACATATTATACACAAGTTTGTACTAGTTTCGGTCAAAAAATCAAAATAAATCGAGGACTGTTTGAAATGCTCTAAAACTTTTCAGACCCTTTCTATATGTTACGAGGGATGGTTTGGATGGAAGTCCATGCAAAAAATCATATCAAAATTAAATTCTATGCAACTTTTAGAAATACAAGTTTCGGTCAAAAAATCATATTATATTACACATAAGTTTTTACTAGTTTCGGTATAAAAATCAAAATAAATCGAGGACTGTTTGAAATGATATTAAACTTTTCAGAACCATTATATATGTTACGAAGGAGGGTTTGGATGGAAGTCCATGAAAAAAATCATCTCAAAAAGTTATTGCATGCAACTTTTCGAAATGCAAGTTTCGGTCAAAAAATCATAATATATTCTACACAAGTTATTACTAGTTTCGGTAAATAAATCAAAATAAATCGAGGACTGTTTGAAATGCTCTGAAACTTTAGAGATCCTCTCTATATTTTACGAGGTATGGTTTGGATGTAGGTCCATGCAAAAATTCATCTCAAAATTAGATTCTATGCAACTTTTTGAAATACAAATTTCGGTCAAAAAATCATAATATATTATACACAAGTTTGTACTAGTTTCGGTCAAAAAATAAAAATAAATCGAGTACTGTTTAAAATGCTCTAAAACTTTTCAGACCCTTTCTAAATGTTACGAGGGATGGTTTGGATGGAAGTCAATGCAAAAAATCATATCAAAATTAGATTCTATAAAACTTTTCGAAATGCGAGTTTCGGTCAAAAAATCATAATATATTATACATAAGTTTTTACGAGTTTCGGTAAAAAAAATCAAACTAAATCGAGGACTGTTTGAAATGATATGAAACTTTTCAGATCCTTGATATATGTTATGGAGGATGGTTTGGATGGAAGTCCATGAAAAAAATCCTCTCAAAAAGATATTATATGAAACTTTTCGAAATGCCTGTTTCGGTCAAAAAGTCATAATATATTGTACACAAGTTTGTACTAGTTTCGGTCAAAAAAATAAAATTCAATCGAGGACTGTTTGAAAACCTATGAAACCTATCAAATCAATGTTATATGTTACGAAGGATAGTTTGGATGGAAGTCCATGCAAAAAATCATCTCAAAATTAGATTCTATGCAACTTTTCGAAATGCAAGTTTCGGTCAAAAAATCATTACATATTATACACAAGTTTGTACTAGTTTCGGTCAAAAAATCAAAATAAATCGAGGACTGTTTGAAATGCTCTAAAACTTTTCAGACCCTTTCTATATGTTGCGAGGGATGGTTTGGATGGAAGTCCATGCAAAAAATCATATCAAAATTAAATTCTATGCAACTTTTAGAAATACAAGTTTCGGTCAAAAAATCATATTATATTACACATAAGTTTTTACTAGTTTCGGTATAAAAATCAAAATAAATCGAGGACTGTTTGAAATGATATTAAACTTTTCAGAACCATTATATATGTTACGAAGGAGGGTTTGGATGGAAGTCCATGAAAAAAATCATCTCAAAAAGTTATTGCATGCAACTTTTCGAAATGCAAGTTTCGGTCAAAAAATCATAATATATTCTACACAAGTTATTACTAGTTTCGGTAAATAAATCAAAATAAATCGAGGACTGTTTGAAATGCTCTGAAACTTTAGAGATCCTCTCTATATTTTACGAGGTATGGTTTGGATGTAGGTCCATGCAAAAATTCATCTCAAAATTAGATTCTATGCAACTTTTTGAAATACAAATTTCGGTCAAAAAATCATAATATATTATACACAAGTTTGTACTAGTTTCGGTCAAAAAATAAAAATAAATCGAGTACTGTTTAAAATGCTCTAAAACTTTTCAGACCCTTTCTAAATGTTACGAGGGATGGTTTGGATGGAAGTCAATGCAAAAAATCATATCAAAATTAGATTCTATAAAACTTTTCGAAATGCGAGTTTCGGTCAAAAAATCATAATATATTATACATAAGTTTTTACGAGTTTCGGTAAAAAAAATCAAACTAAATCGAGGACTGTTTGAAATGATATGAAACTTTTCAGATCCTTGATATATGTTATGGAGGATGGTTTGGATGGAAGTCCATGAAAAAAATCCTCTCAAAAAGATATTATATGAAACTTTTCGAAATGCCTGTTTCGGTCAAAAAGTCATAATATATTGTACACAAGTTTGTACTAGTTTCGGTCAAAAAAATAAAATTCAATCGAGGACTGTTTGAAAACCTATGAAACCTATCAAATCATTGTTATATGTTACGAAGGATAGTTTGGATGGAAGTCCATGCAAAAAATCATCTCAAAATTAGATTCTATGCAACTTTTCGAAATGCAAGTTTCGGTCAAAAAATCATTACATATTATACACAAGTTTGTTCTAGTTTCGGTCAAAAAATCAAAATAAATCGAGGACAGTTTGAAATGCTCTAAAACTTTTCAGACCCTTTCTATATGTTGCGAGGGATGGTTTGGATGGAAGTCCATGCAAAAAATCATATCAAAATTAAATTCTATGCAACTTTTAGAAATACAAGTTTCGGTCAAAAAATCATAATATATTACACATAAGTTTTTACTAGTTTCGGTATAAAAATCAAAATAAATCGAGGACTGTTTGAAATGATATTAAACTTTTCAGAACCATTATATATGTTACGAAGGAGGGTTTGGATGGAAGTCCATGAAAAAAATCATCTCAAAAAGTTATTGCATGCAACTTTTCGAAATGCAAGTTTCGGTCAAAAAATCATAATATATTCTACACAAGTTATTACTAGTTTCGGTAAATAAATCAAAATAAATCGAGGACTGTTTGAAATGCTCTGAAACTATAGAGATCCTCTCTATATTTTATGAGGTATGGTTTGGATGTAGGTCCATGCAAAAATTCATCTCAAAATTAGATTCTATGCAACTTTTTGAAATACAAATTTCGGTCAAAAAATCATAATATATTATACACAAGTTTGTACTAGTTTCGGTCAAAAAATAAAAATAAATCGAGGACTGTTTAAAATGCTCTAAAACTTTTCAGACCCTTTCTAAATGTTACGAGGGATGGTTTGGATGGAAGTCAATGCAAAAAATCATATCAAAATTAGATTCTATAAAACTTTTCGAAATGCGAGTTTCGGTCAAAAAATCATAATATATTATACATAAGTTTTTACGAGTTTCGGTAAAAAAAATCAAACTAAATCGAGGACTGTTTGAAATGATATGAAACTTTTCAGATCCTTGATATATGTTATGGAGGATGGTTTGGATGGAAGTCCATGAAAAAAATCCTCTCAAAAAGATATTATATGAAACTTTTCGAAATGCCTGTTTCGGTCAAAAAGTCATAATATATTGTACACAAGTTTGTACTAGTTTCGGTCAAAAAAATAAAATTCAATCGAGGACTGTTTGAAAACCTATGAAACCTATCAAATCATTGTTATATGTTACGAAGGATAGTTTGGATGGAAGTCCATGCAAAAAATCATCTCAAAATTAGATTCTATGCAACTTTTCGAAATGCAAGTTTCGGTCAAAAAATCATTACATATTATACACAAGTTTGTTCTAGTTTCGGTCAAAAAATCAAAATAAATCGAGGACAGTTTGAAATGCTCTAAAACTTTTCAGACCCTTTCTATATGTTGCGAGGGATGGTTTGGATGGAAGTCCATGCAAAAAATCATATCAAAATTAAATTCTATGCAACTTTTAGAAATACAAGTTTCGGTCAAAAAATCATAATATATTACACATAAGTTTTTACTAGTTTCGGTATAAAAATCAAAATAAATCGAGGACTGTTTGAAATGATATTAAACTTTTCAGAACCATTATATATGTTACGAAGGAGGGTTTGGATGGAAGTCCATGAAAAAAATCATCTCAAAAAGTTATTGCATGCAACTTTTCGAAATGCAAGTTTCGGTCAAAAAATCATAATATATTCTACACAAGTTATTACTAGTTTCGGTAAATAAATCAAAATAAATCGAGGACTGTTTGAAATGCTCTGAAACTATAGAGATCCTCTCTATATTTTATGAGGTATGGTTTGGATGTAGGTCCATGCAAAAATTCATCTCAAAATTAGATTCTATGCAACTTTTTGAAATACAAATTTCGGTCAAAAAATCATAATATATTATACACAAGTTTGTACTAGTTTCGGTCAAAAAATAAAAATAAATCGAGGACTGTTTAAAATGCTCTAAAACTTTTCAGACCCTTTCTAAATGTTACGAGGGATGGTTTGGATGGAAGTCAATGCAAAAAATCATATCAAAATTAGATTCTATAAAACTTTTCGAAATGCGAGTTTCGGTCAAAAAATCATAATATATTATACATAAGTTTTTACGAGTTTCGGTAAAAAAAATCAAACTAAATCGAGGACTGTTTGAAATGATATGAAACTTTTCAGATCCTTGATATATGTTATGGAGGATGGTTTGGATGGAAGTCCATGAAAAAAATCCTCTCAAAAAGATATTATATGAAACTTTTCGAAATGCCTGTTTCGGTCAAAAAGTCATAATATATTGTACACAAGTTTGTACTAGTTTCGGTCAAAAAAATAAAATTCAATCGAGGACTGTTTGAAAACCTATGAAACCTATCAAATCAATGTTATATGTTACGAAGGATAGTTTGGATGGAAGTCCATGCAAAAAATCATCTCAAAATTAGATTCTATGCAACTTTTCGAAATGCAAGTTTCGGTCAAAAAATCATTACATATTATACACAAGTTTGTACTAGTTTCGGTCAAAAAATCAAAATAAATCGAGGACTGTTTGAAATGCTCTAAAACTTTTCAGACCCTTTCTATATGTTGCGAGGGATGGTTTGGATGGAAGTCCATGCAAAAAATCATATCAAAATTAAATTCTATGCAAATTTTAGAAATACAAGTTTCGGTCAAAAAATCATAATATATTACACATAAGTTTTTACTAGTTTCGGTATAAAAATCAAAATAAATCGAGGACTGTTTGAAATGATATTAAACTTTTCAGAACCATTATATATGTTACGAAGGAGGGTTTGGATGGAAGTCCATGAAAAAAATCATCTCAAAAAGTTATTGCATGCAACTTTTCGAAATGCAAGTTTCGGTCAAAAAATCATAATATATTCTACACAAGTTATTACTAGTTTCGGTAAATAAATCAAAATAAATCGAGGACTGTTTGAAATGCTCTGAAACTTTAGAGATCCTCTCTATATTTTATGAGGTATGGTTTGGATGTAGGTCCATGCAAAAATTCATCTCAAAATTAGATTCTATGCAACTTTTTGAAATACAAATTTCGGTCAAAAAATCATAATATATTATACACAAGTTTGTACTAGTTTCGGTCAAAAAATAAAAATAAATCGAGGACTGTTTAAAATGCTCTAAAACTTTTCAGACCCTTTCTAAATGTTACGAGGGATGGTTTGGATGGAAGTCAATGCAAAAAATCATATCAAAATTAGATTCTATAAAACTTTTCGAAATGCGAGTTTCGGTCAAAAAATCATAATATATTATACATAAGTTTTTACGAGTTTCGGTAAAAAAATCAAACTAAATCGAGGACTGTTTGAAATGATATGAAACTTTTCAGATCCTTGATATATGTTATGGAGGATGGTTTGGATGGAAGTCCATGAAAAAAATCCTCTCAAAAAGATATTATATGAAACTTTTCGAAATGCCTGTTTCGGTCAAAAAGTCATAATATATTGTACACAAGTTTGTACTAGTTTCGGTCAAAAAAATAAAATTCAATCGAGGACTGTTTGAAAACCTATGAAACCTATCAAATCAATGTTATATGTTACGAAGGATAGTTTGGATGGAAGTCCATGCAAAAAATCATCTCAAAATTAGATTCTATGCAACTTTTCGAAATGCAAGTTTCGGTCAAAAAATCATTACATATTATACACAAGTTTGTACTAGTTTCGGTCAAAAAATCAAAATAAATCGAGGACTGTTTGAAATGCTCTAAAACTTTTCAGACCCTTTCTATATGTTGCGAGGGATGGTTTGGATGGAAGTCCATGCAAAAAATCATATCAAAATTAGATTCTATGCAACTTTTAGAAATGCAAGTTTCGGTCAAAAAATCATAATAAATTACACATAAGTTTTTACTAGTTTCGGTATAAAAATCAAAATAAATCGAGGACTGTTTGAAATGATATTAAACTTTTCAGAACCATTATATATGTTACGAAGGAGGGTTTGGATGGAAGTCCATGAAAAAAATCATCTCAAAAAGTTATAGCATGCAACTTTTCGAAATGCAAGTTTCTGTCAAAAAATCATAATATATTCTACACAAGTTATTACTAGTTTCGGTAAATAAATCAAAATAAATCGAGGACTGTTTGAAATGCTCTGAAACTTTAGAGATCCTCTCTATATTTTACGAGGTATGGTTTGGATGTAAGTCCATGCAAAAATTCATCTCAAAATTAGATTCTATGCAACTTTTTGAAATACAAATTTCGGTTAAAAAATCATAATATATTATACACAAGTTTGTACTAGTTTCGGTCAAAAAATAAAAATAAATCGAGGACTGTTTAAAATTCTCTAAAACTTTTCAGACCCTCTCTAAATGTTACGAGGGATGGTTTGGATGGAAGTCAATGCAAAAAATCATATCAAAATTAGATTCTATAAAACTTTTCGAAATGCGAGTTTCGGTCAAAAAATCATAATATATTATACATAAGTTTTTACGAGTTTCGGTAAAAAAATCAAACTAAATCGAGGACTGTTTGAAATGATATGAAACTTTTCAGATCCTTGATATATGTTATGGAGGATGGTTTGGATGGAAGTCCATGAAAAAAATCCTCTCAAAAAGATATTATATGAAACTTTTCGAAATGCCTGTTTCGGTCAAAAAGTCATAATATATTGTACACAAGTTTGTACTAGTTTCGGTCAAAAAAATAAAATTCAATCGAGGACTGTTTGAAAACCTATGAAACCTATCAAATCAATGTTATATGTTACGAAGGATAGTTTGGATGGAAGTCCATGCAAAAAATCATCTCAAAATTAGATTCTATGCAACTTTTCGAAATGCAAGTTTCGGTCAAAAAATCATTACATATTATACACAAGTTTGTACTAGTTTCGGTTAAAAAATCAAAATAAATCGAGGACTGTTTGAAATGCTCTAAAACTTTTCATACCCTTTCTATATGTTGCGAGGGATGGTTTGGATGGAAGTCCATGCAAAAAATCATATCAAAATTAGATTCTATGCAACTTTTAGAAATGCAAGTTTCGGTCAAAAAATCATAATAAATTACACATAAGTTTTTACTAGTTTCGGTATAAAAATCAAAATAAATCGAGGACTGTTTGAAATGATATTAAACTTTTCAGAACCATTATATATGTTACGAAGGAGGGTTTGGATGGAAGTCCATGAAAAAAATCATCTCAAAAAGTTATAGCATGCAACTTTTCGAAATGCAAGTTTCTGTCAAAAAATCATAATATATTCTACACAAGTTATTACTAGTTTCGGTAAATAAATCAAAATAAATCGAGGACTGTTTGAAATGCTCTGAAACTTTAGAGATCCTCTCTATATTTTACGAGGTATGGTTTGGATGTAAGTCCATGCAAAAATTCATCTCAAAATTAGATTCTATGCAACTTTTTGAAATACAAATTTCGGTCAAAAAATCATAATATATTATACACAAGTTTGTACTAGTTTCGGTCAAAAAATAAAAATAAATCGAGGACTGTTTAAAATTCTCTAAAACTTTTCAGACCCTCTCTAAATGTTACGAGGGATGGTTTGGATGGAAGTCAATGCAAAAAATAATATCAAAATTAGATTCTATAAAACTTTTCGAAATGCGAGTTTCGGTCAAAAAATCATAATATATTATACATAAGTTTTTACGAGTTTCGGTAAAAAAAATTCAAACTAAATCGAGGACTGTTTGAAATGATATGAAACTTTTCAGATCCTTGATATATGTTATGGAGGATGGTTTGGATGGAAGTCCATGAAAAAAATCCTCTCAAAAAGATATTATATGCAACTTTTCGAAATGCATGTTTCGGTAAAAAAGTCATAATATATTGTACACAAGTTTGTACTAGTTTCGGTCAAAAAAATAAAATTCAATCGAGGACTGTTTGAAAATCTATGAAACCTATCAAATCATTGTTATATGTTACGAGGGATGATTTGGATGGAAATCCATGCAAAAAATCATCTCAAAATTAGATTCTATGCAACTTTTCAAAATGCAAGTTTCGGTTAAAAATTCATTACATATTATACACAAGTTTGTACTAATTTCGGTCAAAAAATCAAAATAAATCGAGGACTGATTGAAATGATCTAAAACTTTTCAGACCCTTTCTATATGTTACGAGGGATGGTTTGGATGGAAGTCCATGCAAAAAATCATATCAAAATTAGATTATATGCAACTTTTAGAAATGCAAGTTTCGGTCAAAAAATCATAATATATTACACATAAGTTTTTACTAGTTTCGGTATAAAAATCAAAATAAATCGAGGACTGTTTGAAATGATATTAAACTTTTCAGAACCATTATATATGTTACGAAGGAGGGTTTGGATGGAAGTCCATGAAAAAAATCATCTCAAAAAGTTATTGCATGCAACTTTTCGAAATGCAAGTTTCTGTCAAAAAATCATAATATATTCTACACAAGTTATTACTAGTTTCGGTAAATAAATCAAAATAAATCGAGGACTGTTTGAAATGCTCTGAAACTTTAGAGATCCTCTCTATATTTTACGAGGTATGGTTTGGATGTAAGTCCATGCAAAAATTCATCTCAAAATTAGATTCTATGCAACTTTTTGAAATACAAATTTCGGTCAAAAAATCATAATATATTATACACAAGTTTGTACTAGTTTCGGTCAAAAAATAAAAATAAATCGAGGACTGTTTAAAATGCTCTAAAACTTTTCAGACCCTTTCTAAATGTTACGAGGGATGGTTTGGATGGAAGTCAATGCAAAAAATCATATCAAAATTAGATTCTATAAAACTTTTCGAAATACGAGTTTCGGTCAAATAATCATAATATATTATACATAAGTTTTTACGAGTTTCGGTAAAAAAAATCAAACTAAATCGAGTACTGTTTGAAATGATATGAAACTTTTCAGATCCTTGATATATGTTATGGAGGATGGTTTGGATGGAAGTCCATGAAAAAAATCCTCTCAAAAAGATATTATATGCAACTTTTCGAAATGCATGTTTCGGTCAAAAAGTCATAATATATTGTACACAAGTTTGTACTAGTTTCGGTCAAAAAAATAAAATTCAATCGAGGACTGTTTGAAAATCTATGAAACCTATCAAATCATTGTTATATGTTACGAGGGATGATTTGGATGGAAATCCATGCAAAAAATCATCTCAAAATTAGATTCTATGCAACTTTTCGAAATGCAAGTTTCGGTTAAAAAATCATTACATATTATACACAAGTTTGTACTAATTTCGGTCAAAAAATCAAAATAAATCGAGGACTGTTTCAAATGATCTAAAACTTTTCAGACCCTTTCTATATGTTACGAGGGATGGTTTGGATGGAAGTCCATGCAAAAAATCATATCAAAATTAGATTCTATGCAACTTTTAGAAATGCAAGTTTCGGTCAAAAAATCATAATATATTATACATAAGTTTTTACTAGTTTCGGTATTAAAATCAAAATAAATCGAGGACTGTTTGAAATGATATTAAACTTTTCAGAACCATTATATATGTTACGAAGGAGGGTTTGGATGGAAGTCCATGAAAAAAATCATCTCAAAAAGTTATGGCATGCAACTTTTCGAAATGCAAGTTTCGGTCAAAAAATCATAATATATTCTACACAAGTTATTACTAGTTTCGGTAAATAAATCAAAATAAATCGAGGACTGTTTGAAATGCTCTGAAACTTTAGAGATCCTTTCTATATTTTATGAGGTATGGTTTGGATGTAAGTCCATGCAAAAATTCATCTCAAAATTAGATTCTATGCAACTTTTTGAAATACAAATTTCGGTCAAAAAATCATAATATATTATACACAAGTTTGTACTAGTTTCGGTCAAAAAATAAAAATAAATCGAGGACTGTTTAAAATGCTCTAAAACTTTTCAGACCCTTTCTAAATGTTACGAGGGATGGTTTGGATGGAAGTCAATGCAAAAAATCATATCAAAATTAGATTCTATAAAACTTTTCGAAATGCGAGTTTCGGTCAAAAAATCATAATATATTATACATAAGTTTTTACGAGTTTCGGTAAAAAAAATCAAACTAAATCGAGGACTGTTTGAAATGATATGAAACTTTTCAGATCCTTGATATATGTTATGGAGGATGGTTTGGATGGAAGTCCATGAAAAAAATCCTCTCAAAAAGATATTATATGAAACTTTTCGAAATGCCTGTTTCGGTCAAAAAGTCATAATATATTGTACACAAGTTTGTACTAGTTTCGGTCAAAAAAATAAAATTCAATCGAGGACTGTTTGAAAACCTATGAAACCTATCAAATCATTGTTATATGTTACGAAGGATAGTTTGGATGGAAGTCCATGCAAAAAATCATCTCAAAATTAGATTCTATGCAACTTTTCGAAATGCAAGTTTCGGTCAAAAAATCATTACATATTATACACAAGTTTGTACTAGTTTCGGTCAAAAAATCAAAATAAATCGAGGACTGTTTGAAATGCTCTAAAACTTTTCAGACCCTTTCTATATGTTGCGAGGGATGGTTTGGATGGAAGTCCATGCAAAAAATCATATCAAAATTAGATTCTATGCAACTTTTAGAAATGCAAGTTTCGGTCAAAAAATCATTATATATTACACATAAGTTTTTACTAGTTTCGGTATAAAAATCAAAATAAATTGAGGACTGTTTGAAATGATATTAACCTTTTCAGAACCATTATATGTGTTACGAAGGAGGGTTTGGATGAAGTCCATGAAAAATTTCATCTCAAAAAGTTATTGCATGCAACTTTTCGAAATGCATGTTTCGGTCAAAAAATCATAATATATTCTAAACAAGTTATTACTAGTTTCGGTAAATAAATCAAAATAAATCGAGGACTGTTTGAAATGCTCTGAAACTTTAGAGATCCTTTCTATATTTTACGAGGTATGGTTTGGATGTAAGTCCATGCAAAAATTCATCTCAAAATTAGATTCTATGCAACTTTTTGAAATACAAATTTCGGTAAAAAAATCATAATATATTATACACAAGTTTGTACTAGTTTCGGTCAAAAAATAAAAATAAATCGAGGACTGTTTAAAATGCTCTAAAACTTTTCAGACCCTTTCTAAATGTTACGAGGGATGGTTTGGATGGAAGTCAATGCAAAAAATCATATCAAAATTAGATTCTATAAAACTTTTCGAAATACGAGTTTCGGTCAAATAATCATAATATATTATACATAAGTTTTTACGAGTTTCGGTAAAAAAAATCAAACTAAATCGAGTACTGTTTAAAATGATATGAAACTTTTCAGATCCTTGATATATGTTATGGAGGATGGTTTGGATGGAAGTCCATGAAAAAAATCCTCTCAAAAAGATATTATATGCAACTTTTCGAAATGCATGTTTCGGTCAAAAAGTCATAATATATTGTACACAAGTTTGTACTAGTTTCGGTCAAAAAAATAAAATTCAATCGAGGACTGTTTGAAAATCTATGAAACCTATCAAATCATTGTTATATGTTACGAGGGATGATTTGGATGGAAATCCATGCAAAAAATCATCTCAAAATTAGATTCTATGCAACTTTTCGAAATGCAAGTATCGGTTAAAAAATCATTACATATTATACACAAGTTTGTACTAATTTCGGTCAAAAAATCAAAATAAATCGAGGACTGTTTCAAATGATCTAAAACTTTTCAGACCCTTTCTATATGTTACGAGGGATGGTTTGGATGGAAGTCCATGCAAAAAATCATATCAAAATTAGATTCTATGCAACTTTTAGAAATGCAAGTTTCGGTCAAAAAATCATAATATATTTCACTTAAGTTTTTACTAGTTTCGGTATAAAAATCAAAATAAATCGAGGACTGTTTGAAATGATATTAAACTTTTCAGAACCATTATATATGTTACGAAGGAGGGTTTGGATGGAAGTCCATGAAAAAAATCATCTCAAAAAGTTATTGCATGCAACTTTTCGAAATGCAAGTTTCGGTCAAAAAATCATAATATATTCTACACAAGTTATTACTAGTTTCGGTAAATAAATCAAAATAAATCGAGGACTGTTTGAAATGCTCTGAAACTTTAGAGATTCTCTCTATATTTTACGAGGTATGGTTTGGATGTAAGTCCAAGCAAAAATTCATCTCAAAATTAGATTCTATGCAACTTTTTGAAATACAAATTTCGTTCATAAAATCATAATATATTATACACAAGTTTGTACTAGTTTCGGTCAAAAAATAAAAATAAATCGAGGACTGTTTAAAATGCTCTACAACTTTTCAGACCCTTTCTAAATGTTACGAGGGATGGTTTGGATGGAAGTCAATGCAAAAAATCATATCAAAATTAGATTCTATAAAACTTTTCGAAATACGAATTTCGGTCAAAAAATCATAATATATTATACATAAGTTTTTACGAGTTTCGGTAAAAAAAATCAAACTAAATCGAGGACTGTTTGAAATGATATGAAACTTTTCAGATCCTTGATATATGTTATGGAGGATGGTTTGGATGGAAGTCCATGAAAAAAATCCTCTCAAAAAGATATTATATGAAACTTTTCGAAATGCCTGTTTCGGTCAAAAAGTCATAATATATTGTACACAAGTTTGTACTAGTTTCGGTCAAAAAAATAAAATTCAATCGAGGACTGTTTGAAAACCTATGAAACCTATCAAATCATTGTTATATGTTACGAAGGATAGTTTGGATGGAAGTCCATGCAAAAAATCATCTCAAAATTAGATTCTATGCAACTTTTCGAAATGCAAGTTTCGGTCAAAAAATCATTACATATTATACACAAGTTTGTACTAGTTTCGGTCAAAAAATCAAAATAAATCGAGGACTGTTTGAAATGCTCTAAAACTTTTCAGACCCTTTCTATATGTTGCGAGGGATGGTTTGGATGGAAGTCCATGCAAAAAATCATATCAAAATTAGATTCTATGCAACTTTTAGAAATGCAAGTTTCGGTCAAAAAATCATTATATATTACACATAAGTTTTTACTAGTTTCGGTATAAAAATCAAAATAAATTGAGGACTGTTTGAAATGATATTAAACTTTTCAGAACCATTATATGTGTTACGAAGGAGGGTTTGGATGAAGTCCATGAAAAAAATCATCTCAAAAAGTTATTGCATGCAACTTTTCGAAATGCATGTTTCGGTCAAAAAATCATAATATATTCTAAACAAGTTATTACTAGTTTCGGTAAATAAATCAAAATAAATCGAGGACTGTTTGAAATGCTCTGAAACTTTAGAGATCCTTTCTATATTTTACGAGGTATGGTTTGGATGTAAGTCCATGCAAAAATTCATCTCAAAATTAGATTCTATGCAACTTTTTGAAATACAAATTTCGGTCAAAAAATCATAATATATTATACACAAGTTTGTACTAGTTTCGGTCAAAAAATAAAAATAAATCGAGGACTGTTTAAAATGCTCTAAAACTTTTCAGACCCTTTCTAAATGTTACGAGGGATGGTTTGGATGGAAGTCAATGCAAAAAATCATATCAAAATTAGATTCTATAAAACTTTTCGAAATACGAGTTTCGGTCAAATAATCATAATATATTATACATAAGTTTTTACGAGTTTCGGTAAAAAAAATCAAACTAAATCGAGTACTGTTTGAAATGATATGAAACTTTTCAGATCCTTGATATATGTTATGGAGGATGGTTTGGATGGAAGTCCATGAAAAAAATCCTCTCAAAAAGATATTATATGCAACTTTTCGAAATTCATGTTTCGGTCAAAAAGTCATAATATATTGTACACAAGTTTGTACTAGTTTCGGTCAAAAAAATAAAATTCAATCGAGGACTGTTTGAAAATCTATGAAACCTATCAAATCATTGTTATATGTTACGAGGGATGATTTGGATGGAAATCCATGCAAAAAATCATCTCAAAATTAGATTCTATGCAACTTTTCGAAATGCAAGTATCGGTTAAAAAATCATTACATATTATACACAAGTTTGTACTAATTTCGGTCAAAAAATCAAAATAAATCGAGGACTGTTTCAAATGATCTAAAACTTTTCAGACCCTTTCTATATGTTACGAGGGATGGTTTGGATGGAAGTCCATGCAAAAAATCATATCAAAATTAGATTCTATGCAACTTTTAGAAATGCAAGTTTCGGTCAAAAAATCATAATATATTATACATAAGTTTTTACTAGTTTCGGTATTAAAATCAAAATAAATCGAGGACTGTTTGAAATGATATTAAACTTTTCAGAACCATTATATATGTTACGAAGGAGGGTTTGGATGGAAGTCCATGAAAAAAATCATCTCAAAAAGTTATGGCATGCAACTTTTCGAAATGCAAGTTTCGGTCAAAAAATCATAATATATTCTACACAAGTTATTACTAGTTTCGGTAAATAAATCAAAATAAATCGAGGACTGTTTGAAATGCTCTGAAACTTTAGAGATCCTTTCTATATTTTATGAGGTATGGTTTCGATGTAAGTCCATGCAAAAATTCATCTCAAAATTAGATTCTATGCAACTTTTTGAAATACAAATTTCGGTCAAAAAATCATAATATATTATACACAAGTTTGTACTAGTTTCGGTCAAAAAATAAAAATAAATCGAGGACTGTTTAAAATGCTCTAAAACTTTTCAGACCCTTTCTAAATGTTACGAGGGATGGTTTGGATGGAAGTCAATGCAAAAAATCATATCAAAATTAGATTCTATAAAACTTTTCGAAATGCGAGTTTCGGTCAAAAAATCATAATATATTATACATAAGTTTTTACGAGTTTCGGTAAAAAAAATCAAACTAAATCGAGGACTGTTTGAAATGATATGAAACTTTTCAGATCCTTGATATATGTTATGGAGGATGGTTTGGATGGAAGTCCATGAAAAAAATCCTCTCAAAAAGATATTATATGAAACTTTTCGAAATGCCTGTTTCGGTCAAAAAGTCATAATATATTGTACACAAGTTTGTACTAGTTTCGGTCAAAAAAATAAAATTCAATCGAGGACTGTTTGAAAACCTATGAAACCTATCAAATCATTGTTATATGTTACGAAGGATAGTTTGGATGGAAGTCCATGCAAAAAATCATCTCAAAATTAGATTCTATGCAACTTTTCGAAATGCAAGTTTCGGTCAAAAAATCATTACATATTATACACAAGTTTGTACTAGTTTCGGTCAAAAAATCAAAATAAATCGAGGACTGTTTGAAATGATCTAAAACTTTTCAGACCCTTTCTATATGTTGCGAAGGATGGTTTGGATGGAAGTCCATGCAAAAAATCATATCAAAATTAGATTCTATGCAACTTTTAGAAATGCAAGTTTCGGTCAAAAAATCATAATATATTTCACATAAGTTTTTACTAGTTTCGGTATAAAAATCAAAATAAATCGAGGACTGTTTGAAATGATATTAAACTTTTCAGAACCATTATATGTGTTACGAATGAGGGTTTGGATGGAAGTCCATGAAAAAAATCATCTCCAAAAGTTATTGCATGCAACTTTTCGAAATGCAAGTTTCGGTCAAAAAATCATAATATATTCTACACAAGTTATTACTAGTTTCGGTAAATAAATCAAAATAAATCGAGGACTGTTTGAAATGCTCTGAAACTTTAGAGATCCTCTCTATATTTTACGAGGTATGGTTTGGATGTAAGTCCATGCAAAAATTCATCTCAAAAGTAGATTCTATGCAACTTTTTGAAATACAAATTTCGGTCAAAAAATCATAATATATTATACACAAGTTTGTACTAGTTTCGGTCAAAAAATAAAAATAAATCGAGGACTGTTTAAAATATTCTAAAACTTTTCAGACCCTTTCTAAATGTTACGAGGGAGGGTTTGGATGGAAGCCAATGCAAAAAATCATATCAAAATTAGATTCTATAAAACTTTTCAAAATACGAGTTTCGGTCAAATAATCATAATATATTATACATATGTTTTTACGAGTTTCGGTAAAAAAAATCAAACTAAATCGAGGACTGTTTGAAATGATATGAAACTTTTCAGATCCTTGATATATGTTATGGAGGATGGTTTGGATTGAAGTCCATGAAAAAAATCCTCTTAAAAAGATATTATATGCAACTTTTCGAAATGCATGTTTCGGTCAAAAAGTCATAATATATTGTACACAAGTTTGTACTAGTTTCGGTCAAAAAAATAAAATTCAATCGAGGACTGTTTGAAAATCTATGAAACCTATCAAATCATTGTTATATGTTACGAGGGATGATTTGGATGGAAATCCATGCAAAAAATCATCTCAAAATTAGATTCTATGCAACTTTTCGAAATGCAAGTTCCGGTTAAAAAATCATTACATATTATACACAAGTTTGTACTAATTTCGGTCAAAAAATCAAAATAAATCGAGGACTGTTTGAAATGATCTAAATCTTTTCAGACCCTTTCTATATGTTACGAGGGATGGTTTGGATGGAAGTCCATGCAAAAAATCATATCAAAATTAGATTCTATGCAACTTTTAGAAATGCAAGTTTCGGTCAAAAAATCATTATATATTACACATAAGTTTTTACTAGTTTCGGTATAAAAATCAAAATAAATCGAGGACTGTTTGAAATGATATTAAACTTTTCAGAACCATTATATGTGTTACGAAGGAGGGTTTGGATGAAGTCCATGAAAAAAATCATCTCAAAAAGTTATTGCATGCAACTTTTCGAAATGCATGTTTCGGTCAAAAAATCATAATATATTCTAAACAAGTTATTACTAGTTTCGGTAAATAAATCAAAATAAATCGAGGACTGTTTGAAATGCTCTGAAACTTTAGAGATCCTTTCTATATTTTACGAGGTATGGTTTGGATGTAAGTCCATGCAAAAATTCATCTCAAAATTAGGCTCTATGCAACTTTTTGAAATACAAATTTCGGTCAAAAAATCATAATATATTATACACAAGTTTGTACTAGTTTCGGTCAAAAAATAAAAATAAATCGAGGACTGTTTAAAATGCTCTAAAACTTTTCAGACCCTTTCTAAATGTTACGAGGGATGGTTTGGATGGAAGTCAATGCAAAAAATCATATCAAAATTAGATTCTATAAAACTTTTCGAAATACGAGTTTCGGTCAAATAATCATAATATATTATACATAAGTTTTTACGAGTTTCGGTAAAAAAAATCAAACTAAATCGAGTACTGTTTGAAATGATATGAAACTTTTCAGATCCTTGATATATGTTATGGAGGATGGTTTGGATGGAAGTCCATGAAAAAAATCCTCTCAAAAAGATATTATATGCAACTTTTCGAAATGCATGTTTCGGTCAAAAAGTCATAATATATTGTACACAAGTTTGTACTAGTTTCGGTCAAAAAAATAAAATTCAATCGAGGACTGTTTGAAAATCTATGAAACCTATCAAATCATTGTTATATGTTACGAGGGATGATTTGGATGGAAATCCATGCAAAAAATCATCTCAAAATTAGATTCTATGCAACTTTTCGAAATGCAAGTTTCGGTTAAAAAATCATTACATATTATACACAAGTTTGTACTAATTTCGGTCAAAAAATCAAAATAAATCGAGGACTGTTTCAAATGATCTAAAACTTTTCAGACCCTTTCTATATGTTACGAGGGATGGTTTGGATGGAAGTCCATGCAAAAAATCATATCAAAATTAGATTCTATGCAACTTTTAGAAATGCAAGTTTCGGTCAAAAAATCATAATATATTATACATAAGTTTTTACTAGTTTCGGTATTAAAATCAAAATAAATCGAGGACTGTTTGAAATGATATTAAACTTTTCAGAACCATTATATATGTTACGAAGGAGGGTTTGGATGGAAGTCCATGAAAAAAATCATCTCAAAAAGTTATGGCATGCAACTTTTCGAAATGCAAGTTTCGGTCAAAAAATCATAATATATTCTACACAAGTTATTACTAGTTTCGGTAAATAAATCAAAATAAATCGAGGACTGTTTGAAATGCTCTGAAACTTTAGAGATCCTTTCTATATTTTATGAGGTATGGTTTGGATGTAAGTCCATGCAAAAATTCATCTCAAAATTAGATTCTATGCAACTTTTTGAAATACAAATTTCGGTCAAAAAATCATAATATATTATACACAAGTTTGTACTAGTTTCGGTCAAAAAATAAAAATAAATCGAGGACTGTTTAAAATGCTCTAAAACTTTTCAGACCCTTTCTAAATGTTACGAGGGATGGTTTGGATGGAAGTCAATGCAAAAAATCATATCAAAATTAGATTCTATAAAACTTTTCGAAATGCGAGTTTCGGTCAAAAAATCATAATATATTATACATAAGTTTTTACGAGTTTCGGTAAAAAAAATCAAACTAAATCGAGGACTGTTTGAAATGATATGAAACTTTTCAGATCCTTGATATATGTTATGGAGGATGGTTTGGATGGAAGTCCATGAAAAAAATCCTCTCAAAAAGATATTATATGAAACTTTTCGAAATGCCTGTTTCGGTCAAAAAGTCATAATATATTGTACACAAGTTTGTACTAGTTTCGGTCAAAAAAATAAAATTCAATCGAGGACTGTTTGAAAACCTATGAAACCTATCAAATCATTGTTATATGTTACGAAGGATAGTTTGGATGGAAGTCCATGCAAAAAATCATCTCAAAATTAGATTCTATGCAACTTTTCGAAATGCAAGTTTCGGTCAAAAAATCATTACATATTATACACAAGTTTGTACTAGTTTCGGTCAAAAAATCAAAATAAATCGAGGACTGTTTGAAATGCTCTAAAACTTTTCAGACCCTTTCTATATGTTGCGAGGGATGGTTTGGATGGAAGTCCATGCAAAAAATCATATCAAAATTAGATTCTATGCAACTTTTAGAAATTCAAGTTTCGGTCAAAAAATCATAATATATTTCACATAAGTTTTTACTAGTTTCGGTATAAAAATCAAAATAAATCGAGGACTGTTTGAAATGATATTAAACTTTTCAGAACCATTATATGTGTTACGAATGAGGGTTTGGATGGAAGTCCATGAAAAAAATCATCTCCAAAAGTTATTGCATGCAACTTTTCGAAATGCAAGTTTCGGTCAAAAAATCATAATATATTCTACACAAGTTATTACTAGTTTCGGTAAATAAATCAAAATAAATCGAGGACTGTTTGAAATGCTCTGAAACTTTAGAGATCCTCTCTATATTTTACGAGGTATGGTTTGGATGTAAGTCCATGCAAAAATTCATCTCAAAATTAGATTCTATGCAACTTTTTGAAATACAAATTTCGGTCAAAAAATCATAATATATTATACACAAGTTTGTACTAGTTTCGGTCAAAAAATAAAAATAAATCGAGGACTATTTAAAATATTCTAAAACTTTTCAGACCCTTTCTAAATGTTACGAGGGAGGGTTTTGATGGAAGCCAATGCAAAAAATCATATCAAAATTAGATTCTATAAAACTTTTCAAAATACGAGTTTCGGTCAAATAATCATAATATATTATACATATGTTTTTACGAGTTTCGGTAAAAAAAATCAAACTAAATCGAGGACTATTTGAAATGATATGAAACTTTTCAGATCCTTGATATATGTTATGGAGGATGGTTTGGATGGAAGTCCATGAAAAAAATCCTCTTAAAAAGATATTATATGCAACTTTTCGAAATGCATGTTTCGGTCAAAAAGTCATAATATATTGTACACAAGTTTGTACTAGTTTCGGTCAAAAAAATAAAATTCAATCGAGGACTGTTTGAAAATCTATGAAACCTATCAAATCATTGTTATATGTTACGAGGGATGATTTGGATGGAAATCCATGCAAAAAATCATCTCAAAATTAGATTCTATGCAACTTTTCGAAATGCAAGTTTCGGTTAAAAAATCATTACATATTATACACAAGTTTGTACTAATTTCGGTCAAAAAATCAAAATAAATCGAGGACTGTTTGAAATGATCTAAATCTTTTCAGACCCTTTCTATATGTTACGAGGGATGGTTTGGATGGAAGTCCATGCAAAAAATCATATCAAAATTAGATTCTATGCAACTTTTAGAAATGCAAGTTTCGGTCAAAAAATCATTATATATTACACATAAGTTTTTACTAGTTTCGGTATAAAAATCAAAATAAATCGAGGACTGTTTGAAATGATATTAAACTTTTCAGAACCATTATATGTGTTACGAAGGAGGGTTTGGATGAAGTCCATGAAAAAAATCATCTCAAAAAGTTATTGCATGCAACTTTTCGAAATGCATGTTTCGGTCAAAAAATCATAATATATTCTAAACAAGTTATTACTAGTTTCGGTAAATAAATCAAAATAAATCGAGGACTGTTTGAAATGCTCTGAAACTTTAGAGATCCTTTCTATATTTTACGAGGTATGGTTTGGATGTAAGTCCATGCAAAAATTCATCTCAAAATTAGGCTCTATGCAACTTTTTGAAATACAAATTTTGGTCAAAAAATCATAATATATTATACACAAGTTTGTACTAGTTTCGGTCAAAAAATAAAAATAAATCGAGGACTGTTTAAAATGCTCTAAAACTTTTCAGACCCTTTCTAAATGTTACGAGGGATGGTTTGGATGGAAGTCAATGCAAAAAATCATATCAAAATTAGATTCTATAAAACTTTTCGAAATACGAGTTTCGATCAAATAATCATAATATATTATACATAAGTTTTTACGAGTTTCGGTAAAAAAAATCAAACTAAATCGAGTACTGTTTGAAATGATATGAAACTTTTCAGATCCTTGATATATGTTATGGAGGATGGTTTGGATGGAAGTCCATGAAAAAAATCCTCTCAAAAAGATATTATATGCAACTTTTCGAAATGCATGTTTCGGTCAAAAAGTCATAATATATTGTACACAAGTTTGTACTAGTTTCGGTCAAAAAAATAAAATTCAATCGAGGACTGTTTGAAAATCTATGAAACCTATCAAATCATTGTTATATGTTACGAGGGATGATTTGGATGGAAATCCATGCAAAAAATCATCTCAAAATTAGATTCTATGCAACTTTTCGAAATGCAAGTTTCGGTTAAAAAATCATTACATATTATACACAAGTTTGTACTAATTTCGGTCAAAAAATCAAAATAAATCGAGGACTGTTTCAAATGATCTAAAACTTTTCAGACCCTTTCTATATGTTACGAGGGATGGTTTGGATGGAAGTCCATGCAAAAAATCATATCAAAATTAGATTCAATGCAACTTTTAGAAATGCAAGTTTCGGTCAAAAAATCATAATATATTATACATAAGTTTTTACTAGTTTCGGTATTAAAATCAAAATAAATTGAGGACTGTTTGAAATGATATTAAACTTTTCAGAACCATTATATATGTTACGAAGGAGGGTTTGGATGGAAGTCCATGAAAAAAATCATCTCAAAAAGTTATGGCATGCAACTTTTCGAAATGCAAGTTTCGGTCAAAAAATCATAATATATTCTACACAAGTTATTACTAGTTTCGGTAAATAAATCAAAATAAATCGAGGACTGTTTGAAATGCTCTGAAACTTTAGAGATCCTTTCTATATTTTATGAGGTATGGTTTGGATGTAAGTCCATGCAAAAATTCATCTCAAAATTAGATTCTATGCAACTTTTTGAAATACAAATTTCGGTCAAAAAATCATAATATATTATACACAAGTTTGTACTAGTTTCGGTCAAAAAATAAAAATAAATCGAGGACTGTTTAAAATGCTCTAAAACTTTTCAGACCCTTTCTAAATGTTACGAGGGATGGTTTGGATGGAAGTCAATGCAAAAAATCATATCAAAATTAGATTCTATAAAACTTTTCGAAATGCGAGTTTCGGTCAAAAAATCATAATATATTATACATAAGTTTTTACGAGTTTCGGTAAAAAAAATCAAACTAAATCGAGGACTGTTTGAAATGATATGAAACTTTTCAGATCCTTGATATATGTTATGGAGGATGGTTTGGATGGAAGTCCATGAAAAAAATCCTCTCAAAAAGATATTATATGAAACTTTTCGAAATGCCTGTTTCGGTCAAAAAGTCATAATATATTGTACACAAGTTTGTACTAGTTTCGGTCAAAAAAATAAAATTCAATCGAGGACTGTTTGAAAACCTATGAAACCTATCAAATCATTGTTATATGTTACGAAGGATAGTTTGGATGGAAGTCCATGCAAAAAATCATCTTAAAATTAGATTCTATGCAACTTTTCGAAATGCAAGTTTCGGTCAAAAAATCATTACATATTATACACAAGTTTGAACTAGTTTCGGTCAAAAAATCAAAATAAATCGAGGACTGTTTGAAATGCTCTAAAACTTTTCAGACCCTTTCTATATGTTGCGAGGGATGGTTTGGATGGAAGTCCATGCAAAAAATCATATCAAAATTAAATTCTATGCAACTTTTAGAAATACAAGTTTCGGTCAAAAAATCATAATATATTACACATAAGTTTTTATTAGTTTCGGTATAAAAATCAAAATAAATCGAGGACTGATTGAAATGATATTAAACTTGTCAGAACCATTATATATGTTACGAAGGAGGGTTTGGATGGAAGTCCATGAAAAAAATCATCTCAAAAAGTTATTGCATGCAACTTTTCGAAATGCAAGTTTCGGTCAAAAAATCATAATATATTCTACACAAGTTATTACTAGTTTCGGTAAATAAATCAAAATAAATCGAGGACTGTTTGAAATGCTCTGAAACTTTAGAGATCCTCTCTATATTTTACGAGGTATGGTTTGGATGTAAGTCCATGCAAAAATTCATCTCAAAATTAGATTCTATGCAACTTTTTGACATACAAATTTCGGTCAAAAAATCATATATATTATACACAAGTTTGTACTAGTTTCGGTCAAAAAATAAAAATAAATCGAGGACTGTTTAAAATGCTCTAAAACTTTTCAGACCCTTTCTAAATGTTACGAAGGATGGTTTGGATGGAAGTCAATGCAAAAAATCATATCAAAATTAGATTCTATAAAACTTTTCGAAATGCGAGTTTCGGTCAAAAAATCATAATATGTTATACATAAGTTTTTACGAGTTTCGGTAAAAAAAATCAAACTAAATCGAGGACTGTTTGAAATGATATGAAACTTTTCAGATCCTTGATATATGTTATGGAGGATGGTTTGGATGGAAGTCCATGAAAAAAATCCTCTCAAAAAGATATTATATGAAACTTTTCGAAATGCCTGTTTCGGTCAAAAAGTCATAATATATTGTACACAAGTTTGTACTAGTTTCGGTCAAAAAAATAAAATTCAATCGAGGACTGTTTGAAAACCTATGAAACCTATCAAATCATTGTTATATGTTACGAAGGATAGTTTGGATGGAAGTCCATGCAAAAAATCATCTCAAAATTAGATTCTATGCAACTTTTTGAAATGCAAGTTTCGGTCAAAAAATCATTACATATTATACACAAGTTTGTACTAGTTTCGGTCAAAAAATCAAAATAAATCGAGGACTGTTTGAAATGCTCTAAAACTTTTCAGACCCTTTCTATATGTTGCGAGGGATGGTTTGGATGGAAGTCCATGCAAAAAATCATATCAAAATTAAATTCTATGCAACTTTTAGAAATACAAGCTTCGGTCAAAAAATCATAATATATTACACATAAGTTTTTATTAGTTTCGGTATAAAAATAAATATAAATCGAGGACTGATTGAAATGATATTAAACTTTTCAGAACCATTATATATGTTACGAAGGAGGGTTTGGATGGAAGTCCATGAAAAAAATCATCTCAAAAAGTTATTGCATGCAACTTTTCGAAATGCAAATTTCGGTCAAAAAATCATAATATATTCTACACAAATTATTACTAGTTTCGGTAAATAAATCAAAATAAATCGAGGACTGTTTGAAATGCTCTGAAACTTTAGAGATCCTCTCTATATTTTACGAGGTATGGTTTGGATGTAAGTCCATGCAAAAATTCATCTCAAAATTAGATTCTATGCAACTTTTTGAAATACAAATTTCGGTCAAAAAATCATAATATATTATACACAAGTTTGTACTAGTTTCGGTCAAAAAATAAAAATAAATCGAGGACTGTTTAAAATGCTCTAAAACTTTTCAGACCCTTTCTAAATGTTACGAGGGATGGTTTGGATGGAAGTCAATGCAAAAAATCATATCAAAATTAGATTCTATAAAACTTTTCGAAATGCGAGTTTCGGTCAAAAAATCATAATATATTATACATAAGTTTTTACGAGTTTCGGTAAAAAAAATCAAACTAAATCGAGGACTGTTTGAAATGATATGAAACTTTTCAGATCCTTGATATATGTTATGGAGGATGGTTTGGATGGAAGTCCATGAAAAAAATCCTCTCAAAAAGATATTATATGAAACTTTTCGAAATGCCTGTTTCGGTCAAAAAGTCATAATATATTGTACACAAGTTTGTACTAGTTTCGGTCAAAAAAATAAAATTCAATCGAGGACTGTTTGAAAACCTATTAAACCTATCAAATCATTGTGATATGTTACGAAGGATAGTTTGGATGGAAGTCCATGCAAAAAATCATCTTAAAATTAGATTCTATGCAACTTTTCGAAATGCAAGTTTCGGTCAAAAAATCATTACATATTATACACAAGTTTGTACTAGTTTCGGTCAAAAAATCAAAATAAATCGAGGACTGTTTGAAATGCTCTAAAACTTTTCAGACCCTTTCTATATGTTGCGAGGGATGGTTTGGATGGAAGTCCATGCAAAAAATCATATCAAAATTAAATTCTATGCAACTTTTAGAAATACAAGTTTCGGTCAAAAAATCATAATATATTACACATAAGTTTTTATTAGTTTCGGTATAAAAATCAAAATAAATCGAGGACTGATTGAAATGATATTAAACTTGTCAGAACCATTATATATGTTACGAAGGAGGGTTTGGATGGAAGTCCATGAAAAAAATCATCTCAAAAAGTTATTGCATGCAACTTTTCGAAATGCAAGTTTCGGTCAAAAAATCATAATATATTCTACACAAGTTATTACTAGTTTCGGTAAATAAATCAAAATAAATCGAGGACTGTTTGAAATGCTCTGAAACTTTAGAGATCCTCTCTATATTTTACGAGGTATGGTTTGGATGTAAGTCCATGCAAAAATTCATCTCAAAATTAGATTCTATGCAACTTTTTGACATACAAATTTCGGTCAAAAAATCATATATATTATACACAAGTTTGTACTAGTTTCGGTCAAAAAATAAAAATAAATCGAGGACTGTTTAAAATGCTCTAAAACTTTTCAGACCCTTTCTAAATGTTACGAAGGATGGTTTGGATGGAAGTCAATGCAAAAAATCATATCAAAATTAGATTCTATAAAACTTTTCGAAATGCGAGTTTCGGTCAAAAAATCATAATATGTTATACATAAGTTTTTACGAGTTTCGGTAAAAAAAATCAAACTAAATCGAGGACTGTTTGAAATGATATGAAACTTTTCAGATCCTTGATATATGTTATGGAGGATGGTTTGGATGGAAGTCCATGAAAAAAATCCTCTCAAAAAGATATTATATGAAACTTTTCGAAATGCCTGTTTCGGTCAAAAAGTCATAATATATTGTACACAAGTTTGTACTAGTTTCGGTCAAAAAAATAAAATTCAATCGAGGACTGTTTGAAAACCTATGAAACCTATCAAATCATTGTTATATGTTACGAAGGATAGTTTGGATGGAAGTCCATGCAAAAAATCATCTCAAAATTAGATTCTATGCAACTTTTCGAAATGCAAGTTTCGGTCAAAAAATCATTACATATTATACACAAGTTTGTACTAGTTTCGGTCAAAAAATCAAAATAAATCGAGGACTGTTTGAAATGCTCTAAAACTTTTCAGACCCTTTCTATATGTTGCGAGGGATGGTTTGGATGGAAGTCCATGCAAAAAATCATATCAAAATTAAATTCTATGCAACTTTTAGAAATACAAGTTTCGGTCAAAAAATCATAATATATTACACATAAGTTTTTATTAGTTTCGGTATAAAAATCAAAATAAATCGAGGACTGATTGAAATGATATTAAACTTTTCAGAACCATTATATATGTTACGAAGGAGGGTTTGGATGGAAGTCCATGAAAAAAATCATCTCAAAAAGTTATTGCATGCAACTTTTCGAAATGCAAATTTCGGTCAAAAAATCATAATATATTCTACACAAATTATTACTAGTTTCGGTAAATAAATCAAAATAAATCGAGGACTGTTTGAAATGCTCTGAAACTTTAGAGATCCTCTCTATATTTTACGAGGTATGGTTTGGATGTAAGTCCATGCAAAAATTCATCTCAAAATTAGATTCTATGCAACTTTTTGAAATACAAATTTCGGTCAAAAAATCATAATATATTATACACAAGTTTGTACTAGTTTCGGTCAAAAAATAAAAATAAATCGAGGACTGTTTAAAATGCTCTAAAACTTTTCAGACCCTTTCTAAATGTTACGAGGGATGGTTTGGATGGAAGTCAATGCAAAAAATCATATCAAAATTAGATTCTATAAAACTTTTCGAAATGCGAGTTTCGGTCAAAAAATCATAATATATTATACATAAGTTTTTACGAGTTTCGGTAAAAAAAATCAAACTAAATCGAGGACTGTTTGAAATGATATGAAACTTTTCAGATCCTTGATATATGTTATGGAGGATGGTTTGGATGGAAGTCCATGAAAAAAATCCTCTCAAAAAGATATTATATGAAACTTTTCGAAATGCCTGTTTCGGTCAAAAAGTCATAATATATTGTACACAAGTTTGTACTAGTTTCGGTCAAAAAAATAAAATTCAATCGAGGACTATTTGAAAACCTATTAAACCTATCAAATCATTGTTATATGTTACGAAGGATAGTTTGGATGGAAGTCCATGCAAAAAATCATCTTAAAATTAGATTCTATATAACTTTTCGAAATGCAAGTTTCGGTCAAAAAATCATTACATATTATACACAAGTTTGTACTAGTTTCGGTCAAAAAATCAAAATAAATCGAGGACTGTTTGAAATGCTCTAAAACTTTTCAGACCCTTTCTATATGTTGCGAGGGATGGTTTGGATGGAAGTCCATGCAAAAAATCATATCAAAATTAAATTCTATGCAACTTTTAGAAATACAAGTTTCGGTCAAAAAATCATAATATATTACACATAAGATTTTATTAGTTTCGGTATAAAAATCAAAATAAATCGAGGACTGATTGAAATGATATTAAACTTGTCAGAACCATTATATATGTTACGAAGGAGGGTTTGGATGGAAGTCCATGAAAAAAATCATCTCAAAAAGTTATTGCATGCAACTTTTCGAAATGCAAGTTTCGGTCAAAAAATCATAATATATTCTACACAAATTATTACTAGTTTCGGTAAATAAATCAAAATAAATCGAGGACTGTTTGAAATGCTCTGAAACTTTAGAGATCCTCTCTATATTTTACGAGGTATGGTTTGGATGTAAGTCCATGCAAAAATTCATCTCAAAATTAGATTCTATGCAACTTTTTGACATACAAATTTCGGTCAAAAAATCATATATATTATACACAAGTTTGTACTAGTTTCGGTCAAAAAATAAAAATAAATCGAGGACTGTTTAAAATGCTCTAAAACTTTTCAGACCCTTTCTAAATGTTACGAAGGATGGTTTGGATGGAAGTCAATGCAAAAAATCATATCAAAATTAGATTCTATAAAACTTTTCGAAATGCGAGTTTCGGTCAAAAAATCATAATATGTTATACATAAGTTTTTACGAGTTTCGGTAAAAAAAATCAAACTAAATCGAGGACTGTTTGAAATGATATGAAACTTTTCAGATCCTTGATATATGTTATGGAGGATGGTTTGGATGGAAGTCCATGAAAAAAATCCTCTCAAAAAGATATTATATGAAACTTTTCGAAATGCCTGTTTCGGTCAAAAAGTCATAATATATTGTACACAAGTTTGTACTAGTTTCGGTCAAAAAAATAAAATTCAATCGAGGACTGTTTGAAAACCTATGAAACCTATCAAATCATTGTTATATGTTACGAAGGATAGTTTGGATGGAAGTCCATGCAAAAAATCATCTCAAAATTAGATTCTATGCAACTTTTCGAAATGCAAGTTTCGGTCAAAAAATCATTACATATTATACACAAGTTTGTACTAGTTTCGGTCAAAAAATCAAAATAAATCGAGGACTGTTTGAAATGCTCTAAAACTTTTCAGACCCTTTCTATATGTTGCGAGGGATGGTTTGGATGGAAGTCCATGCAAAAAATCATATCAAAATTAAATTCTATGCAACTTTTAGAAATACAAGTTTCGGTCAAAAAATCATAATATATTACACATAAGTTTTTATTAGTTTCGGTATAAAAATCAAAATAAATCGAGGACTGATTGAAATGATATTAAACTTTTCAGAACCATTATATATGTTACGAAGGAGGGTTTGGATGGAAGTCCATGAAAAAAATCATCTCAAAAAGTTATTGCATGCAACTTTTCGAAATGCAAATTTCGGTCAAAAAATCATAATATATTCTACACAAATTATTACTAGTTTCGGTAAATAAATCAAAATAAATCGAGGACTGTTTGAAATGCTCTGAAACTTTAGAGATCCTCTCTATATTTTACGAGGTATGGTTTGGATGTAAGTCCATGCAAAAATTCATCTCAAAATTAGATTCTATGCAACTTTTTGAAATACAAATTTCGGTCAAAAAATCATAATATATTATACACAAGTTTGTACTAGTTTCGGTCAAAAAATAAAAATAAATCGAGGACTGTTTAAAATGCTCTAAAACTTTTCAGACCCTTTCTAAATGTTACGAGGGATGGTTTGGATGGAAGTCAATGCAAAAAATCATATCAAAATTAGATTCTATAAAACTTTTCGAAATGCGAGTTTCGGTCAAAAAATCATAATATATTATACATAAGTTTTTACGAGTTTCGGTAAAAAAAAATCAAACTAAATCGAGGACTGTTTGAAATGATATGAAACTTTTCAGATCCTTGATATATGTTATGGAGGATGGTTTGGATGGAAGTCCATGAAAAAAATCCTCTCAAAAAGATATTATATGAAACTTTTCGAAATGCCTGTTTCGGTCAAAAAGTCATAATATATTGTACACAAGTTTGTACTAGTTTCGGTCAAAAAAATAAAATTCAATCGAGGACTATTTGAAAACCTATTAAACCTATCAAATCATTGTTATATGTTACGAAGGATAGTTTGGATGGAAGTCCATGCAAAAAATCATCTTAAAATTAGATTCTATATAACTTTTCGAAATGCAAGTTTCGGTCAAAAAATCATTACATATTATACACAAGTTTGTACTAGTTTCGGTCAAAAAATCAAAATAAATCGAGGACTGTTTGAAATGCTCTAAAACTTTTCAGACCCTTTCTATATGTTGCGAGGGATGGTTTGGATGGAAGTCCATGCAAAAAATCATATTAAAATTAAATTCTATGCAACTTTTAGAAATACAAGTTTCGGTCAAAAAATCATAATATATTACACATAAGTTTTTATTAGTTTCGGTATAAAAATCAAAATAAATCGAGGACTGATTGAAATGATATTAAACTTGTCAGAACCATTATATATGTTACGAAGGAGGGTTTGGATGGAAGTCCATGAAAAAAATCATCTCAAAAAGTTATTGCATGCAACTTTTCGAAATGCAAGTTTCGGTCAAAAAATCATAATATATTCTACACCAGTTATTACTAGTATCGGTAAATAAATCAAAATAAATCGAGGACTGTTTGAAATGCTCTGAAACTTTAGAGATCCTCTCTATATTTTACAAGGTATGGTTTGGATGTAAGTCCATTCAAAAATTCATCTCAAAATTAGATTCTATGCAACTTTTTGAAATACAAATTTCGGTCAAAAAATCATAATATATTATACACAAGTTTGTACTAGTTTCGGTCAAAAAATAAAAATAAATCGAGGACTGTTTAAAATGCTCTAAAACTTTTCAGACCCTTTCTAAATGTTACGAGGGATGGTTTGGATGGAAGTCAATGCAAAAAATCATATCAAAATTAGATTCTATAAAACTTTTCGAAATGCGAGTTTCGGTCAAAAAATCATAATATATTATACATAAGTTTTTACGAGTTTCGGTAAAAAAAATCAAACTAAATCGAGGACTGTTTGAAATGATATGAAACTTTTCAGATCCTTGATATATGTTATGGAGGATGGTTTGGATGGAAGTCCATGAAAAAAATCCTCTCAAAAAGATATTATATGAAACTTTTCGAAATGCCTGTTTCGGTCAAAAAGTCATAATATATTGTACACAAGTTTGTACTAGTTTCGGTCAAAAAAATAAAATTCAATCGAGGACTGTTTGAAAACCTATTAAACCTATCAAATCATTGTTATATGTTACGAAGGATAGTTTGGATGGAAGTCCATGCAAAAAATCATCTTAAAATTAGATTCTATGCAACTTTTCGAAATGCAAGTTTCGGTCAAAAAATCATTACATATTATACACAAGTTTGTACTAGTTTCGGTCAAAAAATCAAAATAAATCGAGGACTGTTTGAAATGCTCTAAAACTTTTCAGACCCTTTCTATATGTTGCGAGGGATGGTTTGGATGGAAGTCCATGCAAAAAATCATATCAAAATTAAATTCTATGCAACTTTTAGAAATACAAGTTTCGGTCAAAAAATCATAATATATTACACATAAGTTTTTATTAGTTTCGGTATAAAAATCAAAATAAATCGAGGACTGATTGAAATGATATTAAACTTGTCAGAACCATTATATATGTTACGAAGGAGGGTTTGGATGGAAGTCCATGAAAAAAATCATCTCAAAAAGTTATTGCATGCAACTTTTCGAAATGCAAGTTTCGGTCAAAAAATCATAATATATTCTACACAAGTTATTACTAGTTTCGGTAAATAAATCAAAATAAATCGAGGACTGTTTGAAATGCTCTGAAACTTTAGAGATCCTCTCTATATTTTACGAGGTATGGTTTGGATGTAAGTCCATGCAAAAATTCATCTCAAAATTAGATTCTATGCAACTTTTTGACATACAAATTTCGGTCAAAAAATCATATATATTATACACAAGTTTGTACTAGTTTCGGTCAAAAAATAAAAATAAATCGAGGACTGTTTAAAATGCTCTAAAACTTTTCAGACCCTTTCTAAATGTTACGAAGGATGGTTTGGATGGAAGTCAATGCAAAAAATCATATCAAAATTAGATTCTATAAAACTTTTCGAAATGCGAGTTTCGGTCAAAAAATCATAATATGTTATACATAAGTTTTTACGAGTTTCGGTAAAAAAAATCAAACTAAATCGAGGACTGTTTGAAATGATATGAAACTTTTCAGATCCTTGATATATGTTATGGAGGATGGTTTGGATGGAAGTCCATGAAAAAAATCCTCTCAAAAAGATATTATATGAAACTTTTCGAAATGCCTGTTTCGGTCAAAAAGTCATAATATATTGTACACAAGTTTGTACTAGTTTCGGTCAAAAAAATAAAATTCAATCGAGGACTATTTGAAAACCTATTAAACCTATCAAATCATTGTTATATGTTACGAAGGATAGTTTGGATGGAAGTCCATGCAAAAAATCATCTTAAAATTAGATTCTATATAACTTTTCGAAATGCATGTTTCGGTAAAAAAATCATTACATATTATACACAAGTTTGTACTAGTTTCGGTCAAAAAATCAAAATAAATCGAGGACTGTTTGAAATGCTCTAAAACTTTTCAGACCCTTTCTATATGTTGCGAGGGATGGTTTGGATGGAAGTCCATGCAAAAAATCATATCAAAATTAAATTCTATGCAACTTTTAGAAATACAAGTTTCGGTCAAAAAATCATAATATATTACACATAAGTTTTTATTAGTTTCGGTATAAAAATCAAAATAAATCGAGGACTGATTGAAATGATATTAAACTTGTCAGAACCATTATATATGTTACGAAGGAGGGTTTGGATGGAAGTCCATGAAAAAAATCATCTCAAAAAGTTATTGCATGCAACTTTTCGAAATGCAAGTTTCGGTCAAAAAATCATAATATATTCTACACAAGTTATTACTAGTTTCGGTAAATAAATCAAAATAAATCGAGGACTGTTTGAAATGCTCTGAAACTTTAGAGATCCTCTCTATATTTTACGAGGTATGGTTTGGATGTAAGTCCATGCAAAAATTCATCTCAAAATTAGATTCTATGCAACTTTTTGACATACAAATTTCGGTCAAAAAATCATATATATTATACACAAGTTTGTACTAGTTTCGGTCAAAAAATAAAAATAAATCGAGGACTGTTTAAAATGCTCTAAAACTTTTCAGACCCTTTCTAAATGTTACGAAGGATGGTTTGGATGGAAGTCAATGCAAAAAATCATATCAAAATTAGATTCTATAAAACTTTTCGAAATGCGAGTTTCGGTCAAAAAATCATAATATGTTATACATAAGTTTTTACGAGTTTCGGTAAAAAAAATCAAACTAAATCGAGGACTGTTTGAAATGATATGAAACTTTTCAGATCCTTGATATATGTTATGGAGGATGGTTTGGATGGAAGTCCATGAAAAAAATCCTCTCAAAAAGATATTATATGAAACTTTTCGAAATGCCTGTTTCGGTCAAAAAGTCATAATATATTGTACACAAGTTTGTACTAGTTTCGGTCAAAAAAATAAAATTCAATCGAGGACTATTTGAAAACCTATTAAACCTATCAAATCATTGTTATATGTTACGAAGGATAGTTTGGATGGAAGTCCATGCAAAAAATCATCTTAAAATTAGATTCTATATAACTTTTCGAAATGCATGTTTCGGTAAAAAAATCATTACATATTATACACAAGTTTGTACTAGTTTCGGTCAAAAAATCAAAATAAATCGAGGACTGTTTGAAATGCTCTAAAACTTTTCAGACCCTTTCTATATGTTGCGAGGGATGGTTTGGATGGAAGTCCATGCAAAAAATCATATCAAAATTAAATTCTATGCAACTTTTAGAAATACAAGTTTCGGTCAAAAAATCATAATATATTACACATAAGTTTTTATTAGTTTCGGTATAAAAATCAAAATAAATCGAGGACTGATTGAAATGATATTAAACTTGTCAGAACCATTATATATGTTACGAAGGAGGGTTTGGATGGAAGTCCATGAAAAAAATCATCTCAAAAAGTTATTGCATGCAACTTTTCGAAATGCAAGTTTCGGTCAAAAAATCATAATATATTCTACACAAGTTATTACTAGTTTCGGTAAATAAATCAAAATAAATCGAGGACTGTTTGAAATGCTCTGAAACTTTAGAGATCCTCTCTATATTTTACGAGGTATGGTTTGGATGTAAGTCCATGCAAAAATTCATCTCAAAATTAGATTCTATGCAACTTTTTGACATACAAATTTCGGTCAAAAAATCATATATATTATACACAAGTTTGTACTAGTTTCGGTCAAAAAATAAAAATAAATCGAGGACTGTTTAAAATGCTCTAAAACTTTTCAGACCCTTTCTAAATGTTACGAAGGATGGTTTGGATGGAAGTCAATGCAAAAAATCATATCAAAATTAGATTCTATAAAACTTTTCAAAATGCGAGTTTCGGTCAAAAAATCATAATATGTTATACATAAGTTTTTACGAGTTTCGGTAAAAAAAATCAAACTAAATCGAGGACTGTTTGAAATGATATGAAACTTTTCAGATCCTTGATATATGTTATGGAGGATGGTTTGGATGGAAGTCCATGAAAAAAATCCTCTCAAAAAGATATTATATGAAACTTTTCGAAATGCCTGTTTCGGTCAAAAAGTCATAATATATTGTACACAAGTTTGTACTAGTTTCGGTCAAAAAAATAAAATTCAATCGAGGACTGTTTGAAAACCTATGAAACCTATCAAATCATTGTTATATGTTACGAAGGATAGTTTGGATGGAAGTCCATGCAAAAAATCATCTCAAAATTAGATTCTATGCAACTTTTCGAAATGCAAGTTTCGGTCAAAAAATCATTACATATTATACACAAGTTTGTACTAGTTTCGGTCAAAAAATCAAAATAAATCGAGGACTGTTTGAAATGCTCTAAAACTTTTCAGACCCTTTCTATATGTTGCGAGGGATGGTTTGGATGGAAGTCCATGCAAAAAATCATATCAAAATAAAATTCTATGCAACTTTTAGAAATACAAGTTTCGGTCAAAAAATCATAATATATTACACATAAGTTTTTATTACTTTCGGTATAAAAATCAAAATAAATCGAGGACTGATTGAAATGATATTAAACTTGTCAGAACCATTATATATGTTACGAAGGAGGGTTTGGATGGAAGTCCATGAAAAAAATCATCTCAAAAAGTTATTGCATGCAACTTTTCGAAATGCAAGTTTCGGTCAAAAAATCATAATATATTCTACACAAGTTATTACTAGTTTCGGTAAATAAATCAAAATAAATCGAGGACTGTTTGAAATGCTCTGAAACTTTAGAGATCCTCTCTATATTTTACGAGGTATGGTTTGGATGTAAGTCCATGCAAAAATTCATCTCAAAATTAGATTCTATGCAACTTTTTGACATACAAATTTCGGTCAAAAAATCATATATATTATACACAAGTTTGTACTAGTTTCGGTCAAAAAATAAAAATAAATCGAGGACTGTTTAAAATGCTCTAAAACTTTTCAGACCCTTTCTAAATGTTACGAAGGATGGTTTGGATGGAAGTCAATGCAAAAAATCATATCAAAATTAGATTCTATAAAACTTTTCGAAATGCGAGTTTCGGTCAAAAAATCATAATATGTTATTCATAAGTTTTTACGAGTTTCGGTAAAAAAAATCAAACTAAATCGAGGACTGTTTGAAATGATATGAAACTTTTCAGATCCTTGATATATGTTATGGAGGATGGTTTGAATGGAAGTCCATGAAAAAAATCCTCTCAAAAAGATATTATATGAAACTTTTCGAAATGCCTGTTTCGGTCAAAAAGTCATAATATATTGTACACAAGTTTGTACTAGTTTCGGTCAAAAAAATAAAATTCAACCGAGGACTGTTTGAAAACCTATGAAACCTATCAAATCATTGTTATATGTTACGAAGGATAGTTTGGATGGAAGTCCATGCAAAAAATCATCTCAAAATTAGATTCTATGCAACTTTTCGAAATGCAAGTTTCGGTCAAAAAATCATTACATATTATACACAAGTTTGTACTAGTTTCGGTCAAAAAATCAAAATAAATCGAGGACTGTTTGAAATGCTCTAATACTTTTCAGACCCTTTCTATATGTTGCGAGGGATGGTTTGGATGGAAGTCCATGCAAAAAATCATATTAAAATTAAATTCTATGCAACTTTTAGAAATACAAGTTTCGGTCAAAAAATCATAATATATTACACATAAGTTTTTATTAGTTTCGGTATAAAAATCAAAATAAATCGAGGACTGATTGAAATGATATTAAACTTGTCAGAACCATTATATATGTTACGAAGGAGGGTTTGGATGGAAGTCCATGAAAAAAATCATCTCAAAAAGTTATTGCATGCAACTTTTCGAAATGCAAGTTTCGGTCAAAAAATCATAATATATTCTACACCAGTTATTACTAGTATCGGTAAATAAATCAAAATAAATCGAGGACTGTTTGAAATGCTCTGAAACTTTAGAGATCCTCTCTATATTTTACAAGGTATGGTTTGGATGTAAGTCCATTCAAAAATTCATCTCAAAATTAGATTCTATGCAACTTTTTGAAATACAAATTTCGGTCAAAAAATCATAATATATTATACACAAGTTTGTACTAGTTTCGGTCAAAAAATAAAAATAAATCGAGGACTGTTTAAAATGCTCTAAAACTTTTCAGACCCTTTCTAAATGTTACGAGGGATGGTTTGGATGGAAGTCAATGCAAAAAATCATATCAAAATTAGATTCTATAAAACTTTTCGAAATGCGAGTTTCGGTCAAAAAATCATAATATATTATACATAAGTTTTTACGAGTTTCGGTAAAAAAAATCAAACTAAATCGAGGACTGTTTGAAATGATATGAAACTTTTCAGATCCTTGATATATGTTATGGAGGATGGTTTGGATGGAAGTCCATGAAAAAAATCCTCTCAAAAAGATATTATATGAAACTTTTCGAAATGCCTGTTTCGGTCAAAAAGTCATAATATATTGTACACAAGTTTGTACTAGTTTCGGTCAAAAAAATAAAATTCAATCGAGGACTGTTTGAAAACCTATTAAACCTATCAAATCATTGTTATATGTTACGAAGGATAGTTTGGATGGAAGTCCATGCAAAAAATCATCTTAAAATTAGATTCTATGCAACTTTTCGAAATGCAAGTTTCGGTCAAAAAATCATTACATATTATACACAAGTTTGTACTAGTTTCGGTCAAAAAATCAAAATAAATCGAGGACTGTTTGAAATGCTCTAAAACTTTTCAGACCCTTTCTATATGTTGCGAGGGATGGTTTGGATGGAAGTCCATGCAAAAAATCATATCAAAATTAAATTCTATGCAACTTTTAGAAATACAAGTTTCGGTCAAAAAATCATAATATATTACACATAAGTTTTTATTAGTTTCGGTATAAAAATCAAAATAAATCGAGGACTGATTGAAATGATATTAAACTTGTCAGAACCATTATATATGTTACGAAGGAGGGTTTGGATGGAAGTCCATGAAAAAAATCATCTCAAAAAGTTATTGCATGCAACTTTTCGAAATGCAAGTTTCGGTCAAAAAATCATAATATATTCTACACAAGTTATTACTAGTTTCGGTAAATAAATCAAAATAAATCGAGGACTGTTTGAAATGCTCTGAAACTTTAGAGATCCTCTCTATATTTTACGAGGTATGGTTTGGATGTAAGTCCATGCAAAAATTCATCTCAAAATTAGATTCTATGCAACTTTTTGACATACAAATTTCGGTCAAAAAATCATATATATTATACACAAGTTTGTACTAGTTTCGGTCAAAAAATAAAAATAAATCGAGGACTGTTTAAAATGCTCTAAAACTTTTCAGACCCTTTCTAAATGTTACGAAGGATGGTTTGGATGGAAGTTAATGCAAAAAATCATATCAAAATTAGATTCTATAAAACTTTTCGAAATGCGAGTTTCGGTCAAAAAATCATAATATGTTATACATAAGTTTTTACGAGTTTCGGTAAAAAAAATCAAACTAAATCGAGGACTGTTTGAAATGATATGAAACTTTTCAGATCCTTGATATATGTTATGGAGGATGGTTTGGATGGAAGTCCATGAAAAAAATCCTCTCAAAAAGATATTATATGAAACTTTTCGAAATGCCTGTTTCGGTCAAAAAGTCATAATATATTGTACACAAGTTTGTACTAGTTTCGGTCAAAAAAATAAAATTCAATCGAGGACTATTTGAAAACCTATTAAACCTATCAAATCATTGTTATATGTTACGAAGGATAGTTTGGATGGAAGTCCATGCAAAAAATCATCTTAAAATTAGATTCTATATAACTTTTCGAAATGCATGTTTCGGTAAAAAAATCATTACATATTATACACAAGTTTGTACTAGTTTCGGTCAAAAAATCAAAATAAATCGAGGACTGTTTGAAATGCTCTAAAACTTTTCAGACCCTTTCTATATGTTGCGAGGGATGGTTTGGATGGAAGTCCATGCAAAAAATCATATCAAAATTAAATTCTATGCAACTTTTAGAAATACAAGTTTCGGTCAAAAAATCATAATATATTACACATAAGTTTTTATTAGTTTCGGTATAAAAATCAAAATAAATCGAGGACTGATTGAAATGATATTAAACTTGTCAGAACCATTATATATGTTACGAAGGAGGGTTTGGATGGAAGTCCATGAAAAAAATCATCTCAAAAAGTTATTGCATGCAACTTTTCGAAATGCATGTTTCGGTCAAAAAATCATAATATATTTTAAACAAGTTATTTCTAGTTTCGGTAAATAAATCAAAATAAATCGAGGACTGTTTGAAATGCTCTTAAACTTTAGAGATCCTTTCTATATTTTACGAGGGATGGTTTGGATGTAAGTCCATGCAAAAATTCATCTCAAAATTAGATTCTATGCAACTTTTTGAAATACAAATTTCGGTCAAAAAATCATAATAAATTATACACAAGTTTGTACTAGTTTCGGTCAAAAAATAAAAATAAATCGAGGACTGTTTAAAATGCTCTAAAACATTTCAGACCCTTTCTAAATGTTAAGAGGGATGGTTTGGATGGAAGTCAATGCAAAATCTCATATCAAAATTAGATTCTATAAAACTTTTCGAAATGCGAGTTTCGGTCAAAAAATCATAATATATTATACATAAGTTTTTACGAGTTTCGGTATAAAAAATCAAACTAAATCGAGGACTGTTTGAAATGATATGAAACTTTTCAGATCCTTGATATATGTTATGGAGGATGGTTTGGATGGAAGTCCATGAAAAAAATCCTCTCAAAAAGATATTATATGCAACTTTTCGAAATGCATGTTTCGGTCAAAAAGTCATAATATATTGTACACAAGTTTGTACTAGTTTCGGTCAAAAAAATAAAATTCAATCGAGGACTGTTTGAAAATCTATGAAACCTATCAAATCATTGTTATATGTTACGAGGGATGATTTGGATGTAAATCCATGCAAAAAATCATCTCAAAATTAGATTCTATGCAACTTTTCGAAATGCAAGTTTCGGTTAAAAATGCATTACATATTATACACAAGTTTGTACTAATTTCGGTCAAAAAATCAAAATAAATCGAGGATTGATTGAAATGATCTAAAACTTTTCAGACCCTTTCTATATGTTACGAGGGATGGTTTGGATTGAAGTCCATGCAAAAAATCATATCAAAATTAGATTCTATGCAACTTTTAGAAATACAAGTTTCGGTCAAAAAATCATAATATATTACACATAAGTTTTTATTAGTTTCGGTATAAAAATCAAAATAAATCGAGGACTGATTGAAATGATATTAAACTTTTCAGAACCATTATATATGTTACGAAGGAGGGTTTGGATGGAAGTCCATGAAAAAAATCATCTCAAAAAGTTATTGCATGCAACTTTTCGAAATGCAAATTTCGGTCAAAAAATCATAATATATTCTACACAAGTTATTACTAGTTTCGGTAAATAAATCAAAATAAATTGAGGACTGTTTGAAATGCTCTGAAACTTTAGAGATCCTCTCTATATTTTACGAGGTATGGTTTGGATGTAAGTCCATGCAAAAATTCATCTCAAAATTAGATTCTATGCAACTTTTTGAAATACAAATTTCGGTCAAAAAATCATAATATATTATACACAAGTTTGTACTAGTTTCGGTCAAAAAATAAAAATAAATCGAGGACTATTTAAAATGCTCTAAAACTTTTCAGACCCTTTCTAAATGTTACGAAGGATGGTTTGGATGGAAGTCAATGCAAAAAATCATATCAAAATTAGATTCTATAAAACTTTTCGAAATGCGAGTTTCGGTCAAAAAATCATAATATATTATACATAAGTTTTTACGAGTTTCGGTAAAAAAAATCAAACTAAATCGAGGACTGTTTGAAATGATATGAAACTTTTCAGATCCTCATATATGTTATGGAGGATGGTTTGGATGGAAGTCCATGAAAAAAATCCTCTCAAAAAGATATTATATGCAACTTTTCGAAATGCATGTTTCGGTCAAAAAGTCATAATATATTGTACACAAGTTTGTACTAGTTTCGGTCAAAAAAATAAAATTCAATCGAGGACTGTTTGAAAATCTATGAAACCTATCAAGTCATTGTTATATGTTACGAGGGATGATTTGGATGGAAATCCATGCAAAAACTCATCTCAAAATTAGATTCTATGCAACTTTTCGAAATGCAAGTTTCGGTTAAAAAATCATTACATATTATACACAAGTTTGTACTAATTTCGGTCAAAAAATCAAAATAAATCGAGGACTGTTTGAAATGATCTAAAAGTTTTCAGACCCTTTCTATATGTTACGAGGGATGGTTTGGATGGAAGTCCATGCAAAAAATCATATCAAAATTAGATTCTATGCAACTTTTAGAATTGCAAGTTTCGGTCAAAAAATCATAATATATTATACATAAGTTTTTACTAGTTTCAGTATTAAAATCAAAATAAATTGAGGACTGTTTGAAATGATATTAAACTTTTCAGAACCATTATATATGTTACGAAGGAGGGTTTGGATGGAAGTCCATGAAAAAAATCATCTCAAAAAGTTATTGTATGCAACTTTTCGAAATGCATGTTTCGGTCAAAAAATCATAATATATTCTAAACAAGTTATTTCTAGTTTCGGTAAATAAATCAAAATAAATCGAGGACTGTTTGAAATGCTCTTAAACTTTAGAGATCCTTTCTATATTTTACGAGGGATGGTTTGGATGTAAGTCCATGCAAAAATTCATCTCAAAATTAGATTCTATGCAACTTTTTGAAATACAAATTTCGGTCAAAAAATCATAATAAATTATACACAAGTTTGTACTAGTTTCGGTCAAAAAATAAAAATAAATCGAGGACTGTTTAAAATGCTCTAAAACATTTCAGACCCTTTCTAAATGTTACGAGGGATGGTTTGGATGGAAGTCAATGCAAAAACTCATATCAAAATTAGATTCTATAAAACTTTTCGAAATGCGAGTTTCGGTCAAAAAATCATAATATATTATACATAAGTTTTTACGAGTTTCGGTATAAAAAATCAAACTAAATCGAGGACTGTTTGAAATGATATGAAACTTTTCAGATCCTTGATATATGTTATGGAGGATGGTTTGGATGGAAGTCCATGAAAAAAATCCTCTCAAAAAGATATTATATGCAACTTTTCGAAATGCATGTTTCGGTCAAAAAGTCATAATATATTGTACACAAGTTTGTACTAGTTTCGGTCAAAAAAATAAAATTCAATCGAGGACTGTTTGAAAATCTATGAAACCTATCAAATCATTGTTATATGTTACGAGGGATGATTTGGATGGAAATCCATGCAAAAAGTCATCTCAAAATTAGATTCTATGCAACTTTTCGAAATGCAAGTTTCGGTTAAAAATTCATTACATATTATACACAAGTTTGTACTAATTTCGGTCAAAAAATCAAAATAAATCGTGGATTGATTGAAATGATCTAAAACTTTTCAGACCCTTTCTATATGTTACGAGGGATGGTTTGGATTGAAGTCCATGCAAAAAATCATATCAAAATTAGATTCTATGCAACTTTTAGAAATACAAGTTTCGGTCAAAAAATCATAATATATTACACATAAGTTTTTATTAGTTTCGGTATAAAAATCAAAATAAATCGAGGACTGATTGAAATGATATTAAACTTTTCAGAACCATTATATATGTTACGAAGGAGGGTTTGGATGGAAGTCCATGAAAAAAATCATCTCAAAAAGTTATTGCATGCAACTTTTCGAAATGCAAATTTCGGTCAAAAAATCATAATATATTCTACACAAGTTATTACTAGTTTCGGTAAATAAATCAAAATAAATCGAGGACTGTTTGAAATGCTCTGAAACTTTAGAGATCCTCTCTATATTTTACGAGGTATGGTTTGGATGTAAGTCCATGCAAAAATTCATCTCAAAATTAGATTCTATGCAACTTTTTGAAATACAAATTTCGGTCAAAAAATCATAATATATTATACACAAGTTTGTACTAGTTTCGGTCAAAAAATAAAAATAAATCGAGGACTATTTAAAATGCTCTAAAACTTTTCAGACCCTTTCTAAATGTTACGAGGGATGGTTTGGATGGAAGTCAATGCAAAAACTCATATCAAAATTAGATTCTATAAAACTTTTCGAAATGCGAGTTTCGGTCAAAAAATCATAATATATTATACATAAGTTTTTACGAGTTTCGGTATAAAAAATCAAACTAAATCGAGGACTGTTTGAAATGATATGAAACTTTTCAGATCCTTGATATATGTTATGGAGGATGGTTTGGATGGAAGTCCATGAAAAAAATCCTCTCAAAAAGATATTATATGCAACTTTTCGAAATGCATGTTTCGGTCAAAAAGTCATAATATATTGTACACAAGTTTGTACTAGTTTCGGTCAAAAAAATAAAATTCAATCGAGGACTGTTTGAAAATCTATGAAACCTATCAAATCATTGTTATATGTTACGAGGGATGATTTGGATGGAAATCCATGCAAAAAATCATCTCAAAATTAGATTCTATGCAACTTTTCGAAATACAAGTTTCGGTCAAAAAATCATTACATATTATACACAAGTTTGTACTAATTTCGGTCAAAAAATCAAAATAAATCGAGGATTGATTGAAATGATCTAAAACTTTTCAGACCCTTTCTATATGTTACGAGGGATGGTTTGGATTGAAGTCCATGCAAAAAATCATATCAAAATTAGATTCTATGCAACTTTTAGAAATACAAGTTTCGGTCAAAAAATCATAATATATTACACATAAGTTTTTATTAGTTTCGGTATAAAAATCAAAATAAATCGAGGACTGATTGAAATGATATTAAAATTTCAGAACCATTATATATGTTACGAAGGAGGGTTTGGATGGAAGTCCATGAAAAAAATCATCTCAAAAAGTTATTGCATGCAACTTTTCGAAATGCAAGTTTCGGTCAAAAAATCATAATATATTCTACACAAGTTATTACTAGTTTCGGTAAATAAATCAAAATAAATCGAGGACTGTTTGAAATGCTCTGAAACTTTAGAGATCCTCTCTATATTTTACGAGGTATGGTTTGGATGTAAGTCCATGCAAAAATTCATCTCAAAATTAGATTCTATGCAACTTTTTGACATACAAATTTCGGTCAAAAAATCATATATATTATACACAAGTTTGTACTAGTTTCGGTCAAAAAATAAAAATAAATCGAGGACTGTTTAAAATGCTCTAAAACTTTTCAGACCCTTTCTAAATGTTACGAAGGATGGTTTGGATGGAAGTCAATGCAAAAAATCATATCAAAATTAGATTCTATAAAACTTTTCGAAATGCGAGTTTCGGTCAAAAAATCATAATATGTTATACATAAGTTTTTACGAGTTTCGGTAAAAAAAATCAAACTAAATCGAGGACTGTTTGAAATGATATGAAACTTTTCAGATCCTTGATATATGTTATGGAGGATGGTTTGGATGGAAGTCCATGAAAAAAATCCTCTCAAAAAGATATTATATGAAACTTTTCGAAATGCCTGTTTCGGTCAAAAAGTCATAATATATTGTACACAAGTTTGTACTAGTTTCGGTCAAAAAAATAAAATTCAATCGAGGACTGTTTGAAAACCTATGAAACCTATCAAATCATTGTTATATGTTACGAAGGATAGTTTGGATGGAAGTCCATGCAAAAAATCATCTCAAAATTAGATTCTATGCAACTTTTCGAAATGCAAGTTTCGGTCAAAAAATCATTACATATTATACACAAGTTTGTACTAGTTTCGGTCAAAAAATCAAAATAAATCGAGGACTGTTTGAAATGCTCTAAAACTTTTCAGACCCTTTCTATATGTTGCGAGGGATGGTTTGGATGGAAGTCCATGCAAAAAATCATATCAAAATTAAATTCTATGCAACTTTTAGAAATACAAGTTTCGGTCAAAAAATCATAATATATTACACATAAGTTTTTATTAGTTTCGGTATAAAAATCAAAATAAATCGAGGACTGATTGAAATGATATTAAACTTTTCAGAACCATTATATATGTTACGAAGGAGGGTTTGGATGGAAGTCCATGAAAAAAATCATCTCAAAAAGTTATTGCATGCAACTTTTCGAAATGCAAATTTCGGTCAAAAAATCATAATATATTCTACACAAATTATTACTAGTTTCGGTAAATAAATCAAAATAAATCGAGGACTGTTTGAAATGCTCTGAAACTTTAGAGATCCTCTCTATATTTTACGAGGTATGGTTTGGATGTAAGTCCATGCAAAAATTCATCTCAAAATTAGATTCTATGCAATTTTTTGAAATACAAATTTCGGTCAAAAAATCATAATATATTATACACAAGTTTGTACTAGTTTCGGTCAAAAAATAAAAATAAATCGAGGACTGTTTAAAATGCTCTAAAACTTTTCAGACCCTTTCTAAATGTTACGAGGGATGGTTTGGATGGAAGTCAATGCAAAAAATCATATCAAAATTAGATTCTATAAAACTTTTCGAAATGCGAGTTTCGGTCAAAAAATCATAATATATTATACATAAGTTTTTACGAGTTTCGGTAAAAAAAATCAAACTAAATCGAGGACTGTTTGAAATGATATGAAACTTTTCAGATCCTTGATATATGTTATGGAGGATGGTTTGGATGGAAGTCCATGAAAAAAATCCTCTCAAAAAGATATTATATGAAACTTTTCGAAATGCCTGTTTCGGTCAAAAAGTCATAATATATTGTACACAAGTTTGTACTAGTTTCGGTCAAAAAAATAAAATTCAATCGAGGACTATTTGAAAACCTATTAAACCTATCAAATCATTGTTATATGTTACGAAGGATAGTTTGGATGGAAGTCCATGCAAAAAATCATCTTAAAATTAGATTCTATATAACTTTTCGAAATGCAAGTTTCGGTCAAAAAATCATTACATATTATACACAAGTTTGTACTAGTTTCGGTCAAAAAATCAAAATAAATCGAGGACTGTTTGAAATGCTCTAAAACTTTTCAGACCCGTTCTATATGTTGCGAGGGATGGTTTGGATGGAAGTCCATGCAAAAAATCATATCAAAATTAAATTCTATGCAACTTTTAGAAATACAAGTTTCGGTCAAAAAATCATAATATATTACACATAAGTTTTTATTAGTTTCGGTATAAAAATCAAAATAAATCGAGGACTGATTGAAATGATATTAAACTTGTCAGAACCATTATATATGTTACGAAGGAGGGTTTGGATGGAAGTCCATGAAAAAAATCATCTCAAAAAGTTATTGCATGCAACTTTTCGAAATGCAAGTTTCGGTCAAAAAATCATAATATATTCTACACCAGTTATTACTAGTATCGGTAAATAAATCAAAATAAATCGAGGACTGTTTGAAATGCTCTGAAACTTTAGAGATCCTCTCTATATTTTACAAGGTATGGTTTGGATGTAAGTCCATTCAAAAATTCATCTCAAAATTAGATTCTATGCAACTTTTTGAAATACAAATTTCGGTCAAAAAATCATAATATATTATACACAAGTTTGTACTAGTTTCGGTCAAAAAATAAAAATAAATCGAGGACTGTTTAAAATGCTCTAAAACTTTTCAGACCCTTTCTAAATGTTACGAGGGATGGTTTGGATGGAAGTCAATGCAAAAAATCATATCAAAATTAGATTCTATAAAACTTTTCGAAATGCGAGTTTCGGTCAAAAAATCATAATATATTATACATAAGTTTTTACGAGTTTCGGTAAAAAAAATCAAACTAAATCGAGGACTGTTTGAAATGATATGAAACTTTTCAGATCCTTGATATATGTTATGGAGGATGGTTTGGATGGAAGTCCATGAAAAAAATCCTCTCAAAAAGATATTATATGAAACTTTTCGAAATGCCTGTTTCGGTCAAAAAGTCATAATATATTGTACACAAGTTTGTACTAGTTTCGGTCAAAAAAATAAAATTCAATCGAGGACTGTTTGAAAACCTATTAAACCTATCAAATCATTGTTATATGTTACGAAGGATAGTTTGGATGGAAGTCCATGCAAAAAATCATCTTAAAATTAGATTCTATGCAACTTTTCGAAATGCAAGTTTCGGTCAAAAAATCATTACATATTATACACAAGTTTGTACTAGTTTCGGTCAAAAAATCAAAATAAATCGAGGACTGTTTGAAATGCTCTAAAACTTTTCAGACCCTTTCTATATGTTGCGAGGGATGGTTTGGATGGAAGACCATGCAAAAAATCATATCAAAATTAAATTCTATGCAACTTTTAGAAATACAAGTTTCGGTCAAAAAATCATAATATATTACACATAAGTTTTTATTAGTTTCGGTATAAAAATCAAAATAAATCGAGGACTGATTGAAATGATATTAAACTTGTCAGAACCATTATATATGTTACGAAGGAGGGTTTGGATGGAAGTCCATGAAAAAAATCATCTCAAAAAGTTATTGCATGCAACTTTTCGAAATGCAAGTTTCGGTCAAAAAATCATAATATATTCTACACAAGTTATTACTAGTTTCGGTAAATAAATCAAAATAAATCGAGGACTGTTTGAAATGCTCTGAAACTTTAGAGATCCTCTCTATATTTTACGAGGTATGGTTTGGATGTAAGTCCATGCAAAAATTCATCTCAAAATTAGATTCTATGCAACTTTTTGACATACAAATTTCGGTCAAAAAATCATATATATTATACACAAGTTTGTACTAGTTTCGGTCAAAAAATAAAAATAAATCGAGGACTGTTTAAAATGCTCTAAAACTTTTCAGACCCTTTCTAAATGTTACGAAGGATGGTTTGGATGGAAGTCAATGCAAAAAATCATATCAAAATTAGATTCTATAAAACTTTTCGAAATGCGAGTTTCGGTCAAAAAATCATAATATGTTATACATAAGTTTTTACGAGTTTCGGTAAAAAAAATCAAACTAAATCGAGGACTGTTTGAAATGATATGAAACTTTTCAGATCCTTGATATATGTTATGGAGGATGGTTTGGATGGAAGTCCATGAAAAAAATCGTCTCAAAAAGATATTATATGAAACTTTTCGAAATGCCTGTTTCGGTCAAAAAGTCATAATATATTGTACACAAGTTTGTACTAGTTTCGGTCAAAAAAATAAAATTCAATCGAGGACTATTTGAAAACCTATTAAACCTATCAAATCATTGTTATATGTTACGAAGGATAGTTTGGATGGAAGTCCATGCAAAAAATCATCTTAAAATTAGATTCTATATAACTTTTCGAAATGCAAGTTTCGGTCAAAAAATCATTACATATTATACACAAGTTTGTACTAGTTTCGGTCAAAAAATCAAAATAAATCGAGGACTGTTTGAAATGCTCTAAAACTTTTCAGACCCTTTCTATATGTTGCGAGGGATGGTTTGGATGGAAGTCCATGCAAAAAATCATATCAAAATTAAATTCTATGCAACTTTTAGAAATACAAGTTTCGGTCAAAAAATCATAATATATTACACATAAGTTTTTATTAGTTTCGGTATAAAAATCAAAATAAATCGAGGACTGATTGAAATGATATTAAACTTGTCAGAACCATTATATATGTTACGAAGGAGGGTTTGGATGGAAGTCCATGAAAAAAATCATCTCAAAAAGTTATTGCATGCAACTTTTCGAAATGCAAGTTTCGGTCAAAAAATCATAATATATTCTACACAAGTTATTACTAGTATCGGTAAATAAATCAAAATAAATCGAGGACTGTTTGAAATGCTCTGAAACTTTAGAGATCCTCTCTATATTTTACGAGGTATGGTTTGGATGTAAGTCCATGCAAAAATTCATCTCAAAATTAGATTCTATGCAACTTTTTGACATACAAATTTCGGTCAAAAAATCATATATATTATACACAAGTTTGTACTAGTTTCGGTAAAAAAATAAAAATAAATCGAGGACTGTTTAAAATGCTCTAAAACTTTTCAGACCCTTTCTAAATGTTACGAAGGATGGTTTGGATGGAAGTCAATGCAAAAAATCATATCAAAATTAGATTCTATAAAACTTTTCGAAATGCGAGTTTCGGTCAAAAAATCATAATATGTTATACATAAGTTTTTACGAGTTTCGGTAAAAAAAATCAAACTAAATCGAGGACTGTTTGAAATGATATGAAACTTTTCAGATCCTTGATATATGTTATGGAGGATGGTTTGGATGGAAGTCCATGAAAAAAATCCTCTCAAAAAGATATTATATGAAACTTTTCGAAATGCCTGTTTCGGTCAAAAAGTCATAATATATTGTACACAAGTTTGTACTAGTTTCGGTCAAAAAAATAAAATTCAATCGAGGACTGTTTGAAAACCTATGAAACCTATCAAATCATTGTTATATGTTACGAAGGATAGTTTGGATGGAAGTCCATGCAAAAAATCATCTCAAAATTAGATTCTATGCAACTTTTCGAAATGCAAGTTTCGGTCAAAAAATCATTACATATTATACACAAGTTTGTACTAGTTTCGGTCAAAAAATCAAAATAAATCGAGGACTGTTTGAAATGCTCTAAAACTTTTCAGGCCCTTTCTATATGTTGCGAGGGATGGTTTGGATGGAAGTCCATGCAAAAAATCATATCAAAATTAAATTCTATGCAACTTTTAGAAATACAAGTTTCGGTCAAAAAATCATAATATATTACACATAAGTTTTTATTAGTTTCGGTATAAAAATCAAAATAAATCGAGGACTGATTGAAATGATATTAAACTTTTCAGAACCATTATATATGTTACGAAGGAGGGTTTGGATGGAAGTCCATGAAAAAAATCATCTCAAAAAGTTATTGCATGCAACTTTTCGAAATGCAAATTTCGGTCAAAAAATCATAATATATTCTACACAAGTTATTACTAGTTTCGGTAAATAAATCAAAATAAATCGAGGACTGTTTGAAATGCTCTGAAACTTTAGAGATCCTCTCTATATTTTACGAGGTATGGTTTGGATGTAAGTCCATGCAAAAATTCATCTCAAAATTAGATTCTATGCAACTTTTTGAAATACAAATTTCGGTCAAAAAATCATAATATATTATACACAAGTTTGTACTAGTTTCGGTCAAAAAATAAAAATAAATCGAGGACTGTTTAAAATGCTCTAAAACTTTTCAGACCCTTTCTAAATGTTACGAGGGATGGTTTGGATGGAAGTCAATGCAAAAAATCATATCAAAATTAGATTCTATAAAACTTTTCGAAATGCGAGTTTCGGTCAAAAAATCATAATATATTATACATAAGTTTTTACGAGTTTCGGTAAAAAAAATCAAACTAAATCGAGGACTGTTTGAAATGATATGAAACTTTTCAGATCCTTGATATATGTTATGGAGGATGGTTTGGATGGAAGTCCATGAAAAAAATCCTCTCAAAAAGATATTATATGAAACTTTTCGAAATGCCTGTTTCGGTCAAAAAGTCATAATATATTGTACACAAGTTTGTACTAGTTTCGGTCAAAAAAATAAAATTCAATCGAGGACTGTTTGAAAACCTATGAAACCTATCAAATCATTGTTATATGTTACGAAGGATAGTTTGGATGGAAGTCCATGCAAAAAATCATCTCAAAATTAGATTCTATGCAACTTTTCGAAATGCAAGTTTCGGTCAAAAAATCATTACATATTATACACAAGTTTGTACTAGTTTCGGTCAAAAAATCAAAATAAATCGAGGACTGTTTGAAATGCTCTAAAACTTTTCAGACCCTTTCTATATGTTGCGAGGGATGGTTTGGATGGAAGTCCATGCAAAAAATCATATCAAAATAAAATTCTATGCAACTTTTAGAAATACAAGTTTCGGTCAAAAAATCATAATATATTACACATAAGTTTTTATTACTTTCGGTATAAAAATCAAAATAAATCGAGGACTGATTGAAATGATATTAAACTTGTCAGAACCATTATATATGTTACGAAGGAGGGTTTGGATGGAAGTCCATGAAAAAAATCATCTCAAAAAGTTATTGCATGCAACTTTTCGAAATGCAAGTTTCGGTCAAAAAATCATAATATATTCTACACAAGTTATTACTAGTTTCGGTAAATAAATCAAAATAAATCGAGGACTGTTTGAAATGCTCTGAAACTTTAGAGATCCTCTCTATATTTTACGAGGTATGGTTTGGATGTAAGTCCATGCAAAAATTCATCTCAAAATTAGATTCTATGCAACTTTTTGACATACAAATTTCGGTCAAAAAATCATATATATTATACACAAGTTTGTACTAGTTTCGGTCAAAAAATAAAAATAAATCGAGGACTGTTTAAAATGCTCTAAAACTTTTCAGACCCTTTCTAAATGTTACGAAGGATGGTTTGGATGGAAGTCAATGCAAAAAATCATATCAAAATTAGATTCTATAAAACTTTTCGAAATGCGAGTTTCGGTCAAAAAATCATAATATATTATACATAAGTTTTTACGAGTTTCGGTAAAAAAAATCAAACTAAATCGAGGACTGTTTGAAATGATATGAAACTTTTCAGATCCTTGATATATGTTATGGAGGATGGTTTGGATGGAAGTCCATGAAAAAAATCCTCTCAAAAAGATATTATATGAAACTTTTCGAAATGCCTGTTTCGGTCAAAAAGTCATAATATATTGTACACAAGTTTGTACTAGTTTCGGTCAAAAAAATAAAATTCAATCGAGGACTGTTTGAAAACCTATGAAACCTATCAAATCATTGTTATATGTTACGAAGGATAGTTTGGATGGAAGTCCATGCAAAAAATCATCTCAAAATTAGATTCTATGCAACTTTTCGAAATGCAAGTTTCGGTCAAAAAATCATTACATATTATACACAAGTTTGTACTAGTTTCGGTCAAAAAATCAAAATAAATCGAGGACTGTTTGAAATGCTCTAAAACTTTTCAGACCCTTTCTATATGTTGCGAGGGATGGTTTGGATGGAAGTCCATGCAAAAAATCATATCAAAATAAAATTCTATGCAACTTTTAGAAATACAAGTTTCGGTCAAAAAATCATAATATATTACACATAAGTTTTTATTACTTTCGGTATAAAAATCAAAATAAATCGAGGACTGATTGAAATGATATTAAACTTGTCAGAACCATTATATATGTTACGAAGGAGGGTTTGGATGGAAGTCCATGAAAAAAATCATCTCAAAAAGTTATTGCATGCAACTTTTCGAAATGCAAGTTTCGGTCAAAAAATCATAATATATTCTACACAAGTTATTACTAGTTTCGGTAAATAAATCAAAATAAATCGAGGACTGTTTGAAATGCTCTGAAACTTTAGAGATCCTCTCTATATTTTACGAGGTATGGTTTGGATGTAAGTCCATGCAAAAATTCATCTCAAAATTAGATTCTATGCAACTTTTTGACATACAAATTTCGGTCAAAAAATCATATATATTATACACAAGTTTGTACTAGTTTCGGTCAAAAAATAAAAATAAATCGAGGACTGTTTAAAATGCTCTAAAACTTTTCAGACCCTTTCTAAATGTTACGAAGGATGGTTTGGATGGAAGTCAATGCAAAAAATCATATCAAAATTAGATTCTATAAAACTTTTCGAAATGCGAGTTTCGGTCAAAAAATCATAATATGTTATACATAAGTTTTTACGAGTTTCGGTAAAAAAAATCAAACTAAATCGAGGACTGTTTGAAATGATATGAAACTTTTCAGATCCTTGATATATGTTATGGAGGATGGTTTGAATGGAAGTCCATGAAAAAAATCCTCTCAAAAAGATATTATATGAAACTTTTCGAAATGCCTGTTTCGGTCAAAAAGTCATAATATATTGTACACAAGTTTGTACTAGTTTCGGTCAAAAAAATAAAATTCAATCGAGGACTGTTTGAAAACCTATGAAACCTATCAAATCATTGTTATATGTTACGAAGGATAGTTTGGATGGAAGTCCATGCAAAAAATCATCTCAAAATTAGATTCTATGCAACTTTTCGAAATGCAAGTTTCGGTCAAAAAATCATTACATATTATACACAAGTTTGTACTAGTTTCGGTCAAAAAATCAAAATAAATCGAGGACTGTTTGAAATGCTCTAAAACTTTTCAGACCCTTTCTATATGTTGCGAGGGATGGTTTGGATGGAAGTCCATGCAAAAAATCATATCAAAATTAAATTCTATGCAACTTTTAGAAATACAAGTTTCGGTCAAAAAATCATAATATATTACACATAAGTTTTTATTAGTTTCGGTATAAAAATCAAAATAAATCGAGGACTGATTGAAATGATATTAAACTTTTCAGAACCATTATATATGTTACGAAGGAGGGTTTGGATGGAAGTCCATGAAAAAAATCATCTCAAAAAGTTATTGCATGCAACTTTTCGAAATGCAAATTTCGGTCAAAAAATCATAATATATTCTACACAAGTTATTACTAGTTTCGGTAAATAAATCAAAATAAATCGAGGACTGTTTGAAATGCTCTGAAACTTTAGAGATCCTCTCTATATTTTACGAGGTATGGTTTGGATGTAAGTCCATGCAAAAATTCATCTCAAAATTAGATTCTATGCAACTTTTTGAAATACAAATTTCGGTCAAAAAATCATAATATATTATACACAAGTTTGTACTAGTTTCGGTCAAAAAATAAAAATAAATCGAGGACTGTTTAAAATGCTCTAAAACTTTTCAGACCCTTTCTAAATGTTACGAGGGATGGTTTGGATGGAAGTCAATGCAAAAAATCATATCAAAATTAGATTCTATAAAACTTTTCGAAATGCGAGTTTCGGTCAAAAAATCATAATATATTATACATAAGTTTTTACGAGTTTCGGTAAAAAAAATCAAACTAAATCGAGGACTGTTTGAAATGATATGAAACTTTTCAGATCCTTGATATATGTTATGGAGGATGGTTTGGATGGAAGTCCATGAAAAAAATCCTCTCAAAAAGATATTATATGAAACTTTTCGAAATGCCTGTTTCGGTCAAAAAGTCATAATATATTGTACACAAGTTTGTACTAGTTTCGGTCAAAAAAATAAAATTCAATCGAGGACTGTTTGAAAACCTATGAAACCTATCAAATCATTGTTATATGTTACGAAGGATAGTTTGGATGGAAGTCCATGCAAAAAATCATCTCAAAATTAGATTCTATGCAACTTTTCGAAATGCAAGTTTCGGTCAAAAAATCATTACATATTATACACAAGTTTGTACTAGTTTCGGTCAAAAAATCAAAATAAATCGAGGACTGTTTGAAATGCTCTAAAACTTTTCAGACCCTTTCTATATGTTGCGAGGGATGGTTTGGATGGAAGTCCATGCAAAAAATCATATCAAAATTAAATTCTATGCAACTTTTAGAAATACAAGTTTCGGTCAAAAAATCATAATATATTACACATAAGTTTTTAATACTTTCGGTATAAAAATCAAAATAAATCGAGGACTGATTGAAATGATATTAAACTTGTCAGAACCATTATATATGTTACGAAGGAGGGTTTGGATGGAAGTCCATGAAAAAAATCATCTCAAAAAGTTATTGCATGCAACTTTTCGAAATGCAAGTTTCGGTCAAAAAATCATAATATATTCTACACAAGTTATTACTAGTTTCAGTAAATAAATCAAAATAAATCGAGGACTGTTTGAAATGCTCTGAAACTTTAGAGATCCTCTCTATATTTTACGAGGTATGGTTTGGATGTAAGTCCATGCAAAAATTCATCTCAATATTAGATTCTATGCAACTTTTTGACATACAAATTTCGGTCAAAAAATCATATATATTATACACAAGTTTGTACTAGTTTCGGTCAAAAAATAAAAATAAATCGAGGACTGTTTAAAATGCTCTAAAACTTTTCAGACCCTTTCTAAATGTTACGAAGGATGGTTTGGATGGAAGTCAATGCAAAAAATCATATCAAAATTAGATTCTATAAAACTTTTCGAAATGCGAGTTTCGGTCAAAAAATCATAATATGTTATACATAAGTTTTTACGAGTTTCGGTAAAAAAAATCAAACTAAATCGAGGACTGTTTGAAATGATATGAAACTTTTCAGATCCTTGATATATGTTATGGAGGATGGTTTGGATGGAAGTCCATGAAAAAAATCCTCTCAAAAAGATATTATATGAAACTTTTCGAAATGCCTGTTTCGGTCAAAAAGTCATAATATATTGTACACAAGTTTGTACTAGTTTCGGTCAAAAAAATAAAATTCAATCGAGGACAGTTTGAAAACCTATGAAACCTATCAAATCATTGTTATATGTTACGAAGGATAGTTTGGATGGAAGTCCATGCATAAAATCATCTCAAAATTAGATTCTATGCAACTTTTCGAAATGCAAGTTTCGGTCAAAAAATCATTACATATTATACACAAGTTTGTACTAGTTTCGGTCAAAAAATCAAAATAAATCGAGGACTGTTTGAAATGCTCTAAAACTTTTCAGACCCTTTCTATATGTTGCGAGGGATGGTTTGGATGGAAGTCCATGCAAAAAATCATATCAAAATTAAATTCTATGCAACTTTTAGAAATACAAGTTTCGGTCAAAAAATCATAATATATTACACATAAGTTTTTATTAGTTTCGGTATAAAAATCAAAATAAATCGAGGACTGATTGAAATGATATTAAACTTTTCAGAACCATTATATATGTTACGAAGGAGGGTTTGGATGGAAGTCCATGAAAAAAATCATCTCAAAAAGTTATTGCATGCAACTTTTCGAAATGCAAATTTCGGTCAAAAAATCATAATATATTCTACACAAGTTATTACTAGTTTCGGTAAATAAATCAAAATAAATCGAGGACTGTTTGAAATGCTCTGAAACTTTAGAGATCCTCTCTATATTTTACGAGGTATGGTTTGGATGTAAGTCCATGCAAAAATTCATCTCAAAATTAGATTCTATGCAACTTTTTGAAATACAAATTTCGGTCAAAAAATCATAATATATTATACACAAGTTTGTACTAGTTTCGGTCAAAAAATAAAAATAAATCGAGGACTGTTTAAAATGCTCTAAAACATTTCAGACCCTTTCTAAATGTTACGAAGGATGGTTTGGATGGAAGTCAATGCAAAAAATCATATCAAAATTAGATTCTATAAAACTTTACGAAATGCGAGTTTCGGTCAAAAAATCATAATATATTATACATAAGTTTTTACGAGTTTCGGTAAAAAAAATCAAACTAAATCGAGGACTGTTTGAAATGATATGAAACTTTTCAGATCCTCATATATGTTATGGAGGATGGTTTGGATGGAAGTCCATGAAAAAAATCCTCTCAAAAAGATATTATATGCAACTTTTCGAAATGCATGTTTCGGTCAAAAAGTCATAATATATTGTACACAAGTTTGTACTAGTTTCGGTCAAAAAAATAAAATTCAATCGAGGACTGTTTGAAAATCTATGAAACCTATCAAATCATTGTTATATGTTACGAGGGATGATTTGGATGGAAATCCATGCAAAAACTCATCTCAAAATTAGATTCTATGCAACTTTTCGAAATGCAAGTTTCGGTTAAAAAATCATTACATATTATACACAAGTTTGTACTAATTTCGGTCAAAAAATCAAAATAAATCGAGGACTATTTGAAATGATCTAAAACTTTTCAGACCCTTTCTATATGTTACGAGGGATGGTTTGGATGGAAGTCCATGCAAAAAATCATATCAAAATTAGATTCTATGCAACTTTTAGAATTGCAAGTTTCGGTCAAAAAATCATAATATATTATACATAAGTTTTTACTACTTTCAGTATTAAAATCAAAATAAATCGAGGACTGTTTGAAATGATATTAAACTTTTCAGAACCATTATATATGTTACGAAGGAGGGTTTGGATGGAAGTCCATGAAAAAAATCATCTCAAAAAGTTATTGTATGCAACTTTTCGAAATGCATGTTTCGGTCAAAAAATCATAATATATTCTAAACAAGTTATTTCTAGTTTCGGTAAATAAATCAAAATAAATCGAGGACTGTTTGAAATGCTCTTAAACTTTAGAGATCCTTTCTATATTTTACGAGGGATGGTTTGGATGTAAGTCCATGCAAAAATTCATCTCAAAATTAGATTCTATGCAACTTTTTGAAATACAAATTTCGGTCAAAAAATCATAATAAATTATACACAAGTTTGTACTAGTTTCGGTCAAAAAATAAAAATAAATCGAGGACTGTTTAAAATGCTCTAAAACATTTCAGACCCTTTCTAAATGTTACGAGGGATGGTTTGGATGGAAGTCAATGCAAAAACTCATATCAAAATTAGATTCTATAAAACTTTTCGAAATGCGAGTTTCGGTCAAAAAATCATAATATATTATACATAAGTTTTTACGAGTTTCGGTATAAAAAATCAAACTAAATCGAGGACTGTTTGAAATGATATGAAACTTTTCAGATCCTTGATATATGTTATGGAGGATGGTTTGGATGGAAGTCCATGAAAAAAATCCTCTCAAAAAGATATTATATGCAACTTTTCGAAATGCATGTTTCGGTCAAAAAGTCATAATATATTGTACACAAGTTTGTACTAGTTTCGGTCAAAAAAATAAAATTCAATCGAGGACTGTTTGAAAATCTATGAAACCTATCAAATCATTGTTATATGTTACGAGGGATGATTTGGATGTAAATCCATGCAAAAAATCATCTCAAAATTAGATTCTATGCAACTTTTCGAAATGCAAGTTTCGGTTAAAAATTCATTACATATTATACACAAGTTTGTACTAATTTCGGTCAAAAAATCAAAATAAATCGAGGATTGATTGAAATGATCTAAAACTTTTCAGACCCTTTCTATATGTTACGAGGGATGGTTTGGATTGAAGTCCATGCAAAAAATCATATCAAAATTAGATTCTATGCAACTTTTAGAAATACAAGTTTCGGTCAAAAAATCATAATATATTACACATAAGTTTTTATTAGTTTCGGTATAAAAATCAAAATAAATCGAGGACTGATTGAAATGATATTAAACTTTTCAGAACCATTATATATGTTACGAAGGAGGGTTTGGATGGAAGTCCATGAAAAAAATCATCTCAAAAAGTTATTGCATGCAACTTTTCGAAATGCAAATTTCGGTCAAAAAATCATAATATATTCTACACAAGTTATTACTAGTTTCGGTAAATAAATCAAAATAAATTGAGGACTGTTTGAAATGCTCTGAAACTTTAGAGATCCTCTCTATATTTTACAAGGTATGGTTTGGATGTAAGTCCATGCAAAAATTCATCTCAAAATTAGATTCTATGCAACTTTTTGAAATACAAATTTCGGTCAAAAAATCATAATATATTATACACAAGTTTGTACTAGTTTCGGTCAAAAAATAAAAATAAATCGAGGACTATTTAAAATGCTCTAAAACTTTTCAGACCCTTTCTAAATGTTACGAAGGATGGTTTGGATGGAAGTCAATGCAAAAAATCATATCAAAATTAGATTCTATAAAACTTTTCGAAATGCGAGTTTCGGTCAAAAAATCATAATATATTATACATAAGTTTTTACGAGTTTCGGTAAAAAAAATCAAACTAAATCGAGGACTGTTTGAAATGATATGAAACTTTTCAGATCCTCATATATGTTATGGAGGATGGTTTGGATGGAAGTCCATGAAAAAAATCCTCTCAAAAAGATATTATATGCAACTTTTCGAAATGCATGTTTCGGTCAAAAAGTCATAATATATTGTACACAAGTTTGTACTAGTTTCGGTCAAAAAAATAAAATTCAATCGAGGACTGTTTGAAAATCTATGAAACCTATCAAGTCATTGTTATACGTTACGAGGGATGATTTGGATGGAAATCCATGCAAAAACTCATCTCAAAATTAGATTCTATGCAACTTTTCGAAATGCAAGTTTCGGTTAAAAAATCATTACATATTATACACAAGTTTGTACTAATTTCGGTCAAAAAATCAAAATAAATCGAGGACTGTTTGAAATGATCTAAAACTTTTCAGACCCTTTCTATATGTTACGAGGGATGGTTTGGATGGAAGTCCATGCAAAAAATCATATCAAAATTAGATTCTATGCAACTTTTAGAATTGCAAGTTTCGGTCAAAAAATCATAATATATTATACATAAGTTTTTACTAGTTTCAGTATTAAAATCAAAATAAATTGAGGACTGTTTGAAATGATATTAAACTTTTCAGAACCATTATATATGTTACGAAGGAGGGTTTGGATGGAAGTCCATGAAAAAAATCATCTCAAAAAGTTATTGTATGCAACTTTTCGAAATGCATGTTTCGGTCAAAAAATCATAATATATTCTAAACAAGTTATTTCTAGTTTCGGTAAATAAATCAAAATAAATCGAGGACTGTTTGAAATGCTCTTAAACTTTAGAGATCCTTTCTATATTTTACGAGGGATGGTTTGGATGTAAGTCCATGCAAAAATTCATCTCAAAATTAGATTCTATGCAACTTTTTGAAATACAAATTTCGGTCAAAAAATCATAATAAATTATACACAAGTTTGTACTAGTTTCGGTCAAAAAATAAAAATAAATCGAGGACTGTTTAAAATGCTCTAAAACATTTCAGACCCTTTCTAAATGTTACGAGGGATGGTTTGGATGGAAGTCAATGCAAAAACTCATATCAAAATTAGATTCTATAAAACTTTTCGAAATGCGAGTTTCGGTCAAAAAATCATAATATATTATACATAAGTTTTTACGAGTTTCGGTATAAAAAATCAAACTAAATCGAGGACTGTTTGAAATGATATGAAACTTTTCAGATCCTTGATATATGTTATGGAGGATGGTTTGGATGGAAGTCCATGAAAAAAATCCTCTCAAAAAGATATTATATGCAACTTTTCGAAATGCATGTTTCGGTCAAAAAGTCATAATATATTGTACACAAGTTTGTACTAGTTTCGGTCAAAAAAATAAAATTCAATCGAGGACTGTTTGAAAATCTATGAAACCTATCAAATCATTGTTATATGTTACGAGGGATGATTTGGATGGAAATCCATGCAAAAAGTCATCTCAAAATTAGATTCTATGCAACTTTTCGAAATGCAAGTTTCGGTTAAAAATTCATTACATATTATACACAAGTTTGTACTAATTTCGGTCAAAAAATCAAAATAAATCGAGGATTGATTGAAATGATCTAAAACTTTTCAGACCCTTTCTATATGTTACGAGGGATGGTTTGGATTGAAGTCCATGCAAAAAATCATATCAAAATTAGATTCTATGCAACTTTTAGAAATACAAGTTTCGGTCAAAAAATCATAATATATTACACATAAGTTTTTATTAGTTTCGGTATAAAAATCAAAATAAATCGAGGACTGATTGAAATGATATTAAACTTTTCAGAACCATTATATATGTTACGAAGGAGGGTTTGGATGGAAGTCCATGAAAAAAATCATCTCAAAAAGTTATTGCATGCAACTTTTCGAAATGCAAATTTCGGTCAAAAAATCATAATATATTCTACACAAGTTATTACTAGTTTCGGTAAATAAATCAAAATAAATCGAGGACTGTTTGAAATGCTCTGAAACTTTAGAGATCCTCTCTATATTTTACGAGGTATGGTTTGGATGTAAGTCAATGCAAAAATTCATCTCAAAATTAGATTCTATGCAACTTTTTGAAATACAAATTTCGGTCAAAAAATCATAATATATTATACACAAGTTTGTACTAGTTTCGGTCAAAAAATAAAAATAAATCGAGGACTATTTAAAATGCTCTAAAACTTTTCAGACCCTTTCTAAATGTTACGAGGGATGGTTTGGATGGAAGTCAATGCAAAAACTCATATCAAAATTAGATTCTATAAAACTTTTCGAAATGCGAGTTTCGGTCAAAAAATCATAATATATTATACATAAGTTTTTACGAGTTTCGGTATAAAAAATCAAACTAAATCGAGGACTGTTTGAAATGATATGAAACTTTTCAGATCCTTGATATATGTTATGGAGGATGGTTTGGATGGAAGTCCATGAAAAAAATCCTCTCAAAAAGATATTATATGCAACTTTTCGAAATGCATGTTTCGGTCAAAAAGTCATAATATATTGTACACAAGTTTGTACTAGTTTCGGTCAAAAAAATAAAATTCAATCGAGGACTGTTTGAAAATCTATGAAACCTATCAAATCATTGTTATATGTTACGAGGGATGATTTGGATGGAAATCCATGCAAAAAATCATCTCAAAATTAGATTCTATGCAACTTTTCGAAATACAAGTTTCGGTTAAAAATTCATTACATATTATACACAAGTTTGTACTAATTTCGGTCAAAAAATCAAAATAAATCGAGGATTGATTGAAATGATCTAAAACTTTTCAGACCCTTTCTATATGTTACGAGGGATGGTTTGGATTGAAGTCCATGCAAAAAATCATATCAAAATTAGATTCTATGCAACTTTTAGAAATACAAGTTTCGGTCAAAAAATCATAATATATTACACATAAGTTTTTATTAGTTTCGGTATAAAAATCAAAATAAATCGAGGACTGATTGAAATGATATTAAACTTTTCAGAACCATTATATATGTTACGAAGGAGGGTTTGGATGGAAGTCCATGAAAAAAATCATCTCAAAAAGTTATTGCATGCAACTTTTCGAAATGCAAATTTCGGTCAAAAAATCATAATATATTCTACACAAGTTATTACTAGTTTCGGTAAATAAATCAAAATAAATCGAGGACTGTTTGAAATGCTCTGAAACTTTAGAGATCCTCTCTATATTTTACGAGGTATGGTTTGGATGTAAGTCCATGCAAAAATTCATCTCAAAATTAGATTCTATGCAACTTTTTGAAATACAAATTTCGGTCAAAAAATCATAATATATTATACACAAGTTTGTACTAGTTTCGGTCAAAAAATAAAAATAAATCGAGGACTATTTAAAATGCTCTAAAACTTTTCAGACCCTTTCTAAATGTTACGAAGGATGGTTTGGATGGAAGTCAATGCAAAAAATCATATCAAAATTAGATTCTATAAAACTTTTCGAAATGCGAGTTTCGGTCAAAAAATCATAATATATTATACATAAGTTTTTACGAGTTTCGGTAAAAAAAATCAAACTAAATCGAGGACTGTTTGAAATGATATGAAACTTTTCAGATCCTCATATATGTTATGGAGGATGGTTTGGATGGAAGTCCATGAAAAAAATCCTCTCAAAAAGATATTATATGCAACTTTTCGAAATGCATGTTTCGGTCAAAAAGTCATAATATATTGTACACAAGTTTGTACTAGTTTCGGTCAAAAAAATAAAATTCAATCGAGGACTGTTTGAAAATCTATGAAACCTATCAAGTCATTGTTATATGTTACGAGGGATGATTTGGATGGAAATCCATGCAAAAACTCATCTCAAAATTAGATTCTATGCAACTTTTCGAAATGCAAGTTTCGGTTAAAAAATCATTACATATTATACACAAGTTTGTACTAATTTCGGTCAAAAAATCAAAATAAATCGAGGACTGTTTGAAATGATCTAAAACTTTTCAGACCCTTTCTATATGTTACGAGGGATGGTTTGGATGGAAGTCCATGCAAAAAATCATATCAAAATTAGATTCTATGCAACTTTTAGAATTGCAAGTTTCGGTCAAAAAATCATAATATATTATACATAAGTTTTTACTAGTTTCAGTATTAAAATCAAAATAAATCGAGGACTGTTTGAAATGATATTAAACTTTTCAGAACCATTATATATGTTACGAAGGAGGGTTTGGATGGAAGTCCATGAAAAAAATCATCTCAAAAAGTTATTGTATGCAACTTTTCGAAATGCATGTTTCGGTCAAAAAATCATAATATATTCTAAACAAGTTATTTCTAGTTTCGGTAAATAAATCAAAATAAATCGAGGACTGTTTGAAATGCTCTTAAACTTTAGACATCCTTTCTATATTTTACGAGGGATGGTTTGGATGTAAGTCCATGCAAAAATTCATCTCAAAATTAGATTCTATGCAACTTTTTGAAATACAAATTTCGGTCAAAAAATCATAATAAATTATACACAAGTTTGTACTAGTTTCGGTCAAAAAATAAAAATAAATCGAGGACTGTTTAAAATGCTCTAAAACATTTCAGACCCTTTCTAAATGTTACGAGGGATGGTTTGGATGGAAGTCAATGCAAAAACTCATATCAAAATTAGATTCTATAAAACTTTTCGAAATGCGAGTTTCGGTCAAAAAATCATAATATAGTATACATAAGTTTTTACGAGTTTCGGTATAAAAAATCAAACTAAATCAAGGACTGTTTGAAATGATATGAAACTTTTCAGATCCTTGATATATGTTATGGAGGATGGTTTGGATGGAAGTCCATGAAAAAATCCTCTCAAAAAGATATTATATGCAACTTTTCGAAATGCATGTTTCGGTCAAAAAGTCATAATATATTGTACACAAGTTTGTACTAGTTTCGGTCAAAAAAATAAAATTCAATCGAGGACTGTTTGAAAATCTATGAAACCTATCAAATCATTGTTATATGTTACGAGGGATGATTTGGATGGAAATCCATGCAAAAAATCATCTCAAAATTAGATTCTATGCAACTTTTCGAAATGCATGTTTCGGTTAAAAAATCATTACATATTATACACAAGTTTGTACTAATTTCGGTCAAAAAATCAAAATAACTCGAGGACTGTTTAAAATGATCTAAAACTTTTCAGACCCTTTCTATATGTTACGAGGGATGGTTTGGATGGAAGTCCATGCAAAAAATCATATCAAAATTAGATTCTATGCAACTTTTAGAAATGCAAGTTTCGGTCAAAAAATCATAATATATTATACATAAGTTTTTACTAGTTTCGGTATTAAAATCAAAATAAATCGAGGACTGTTTGAAATGATATTAAACTTTTCAGAACCATTATATATGTTACGAAGGAGGGTTTGGATGGAAGTCCATGAAAAAAATCATCTCAAAAAGTTATTGCATGCAACTTTTCGAAATGCAAGTTTCGGTCAAAAAATCATAATATATTCTACACCAGTTATTACTAGTATCGGTAAATAAATCAAAATAAATCGAGGACTGTTTGAAATGCTCTGAAACTTTAGAGATCCTCTCTATATTTTACAAGGTATGGTTTGGATGTAAGTCCATTCAAAAATTCATCTCAAAATTAGATTCTATGCAACTTTTTGAAATACAAATTTCGGTCAAAAAATCATAATATATTATACACAAGTTTGTACTAGTTTCGGTCAAAAAATAAAAATAAATCGAGGACTGTTTAAAATGCTCTAAAACTTTTCAGACCCTTTCTAAATGTTACGAGGGAGGGTTTGGATGGAAGTCAATGCAAAAAATCATATCAAAATTAGATTCTATAAAACTTTTCAAAATACGAGTTTCGGTCAAATAATCATAATATATTATACATAAGTTTTTACGAGTTTCGGTAAAAAAAATCAAACTAAATCGAGGACTGTTTGAAATGATATGAAACTTTTCAGATCCTTGATATATGTTATGGAGGATGGTTTGGATGGAAGTCCATGAAAAAAATCCTCTCAAAAAGATATTATATGCAACTTTTCGAAATGCATGTTTCGGTCAAAAAGTCATAATATATTGTACACAAGTTTGTACTAGTTTCGGTCAAAAAAATAAAATTCAATCGAGGACTGTTTGAAAATCTATGAAACCTATCAAATCATTGTTATATGTTACGAGGGATGATTTGGATGGAAATCCATGCAAAAAATCATCTCAAAATTAGATTCTATGCAACTTTTCGAAATGCATGTTTCGGTTAAAAAATCATTACATATTATACACAAGTTTGTACTAATTTCGGTCAAAAAATCAAAATAAATCGAGGACTGTTTGAAATGATCTAAATCTTTTCAGACCCTTTCTATATGTTGCGAGGGATGGTTTGGATGGAAGTCCATGCAAAAAATCATATCAAAATTAGATTCTATGCAACTTTTAGAAATGCAAGTTTCGGTCAAAAAATCATAATATATTACACATAAGTTTTTACTAGTTTCGGTATAAAAATCAAAATAAATCGAGGACTATTTGAAATGATATTAAACTTTTCAGAACCATTATATGTGTTACGAAGGAGGGTTTGGATGGAAGTCCATGAAAAAAATCATCTCAAAAAGTTATTGCATGCAACTTTTCGAAATGCATGTTTCGGTCAAAAAATCATAATATATTCTAAACAAGTTATTACTAGTTTCGGTAAATAAATCAAAATAAATCGAGGACTGTTTGAAATGCTCTGAAACTTTAGAGATCCTTTCTATATTTTACGAGGGATGGTTTGGATGTAAGTCCATGCAAAAATTCATCTCAAAATTAGATTCTATGCAACTTTTTGAAATACAAATTTCGGTCAAAAAATCATAATAAATTATACACAAGTTTGTACTAGTTTCGGTCAAAAAATAAAAAAAAATCGAGGACTGTTTAAAATGCTCTAAAACATTTCAGACCCTTTCTAAATGTTACGAGGGATGGTTTGGATGGAAGTCAATGCAAAAACTCATATCAAAATTAGATTCTATAAAACTTTTCGAAATGCGAGTTTCGGTCAAAAAATCATAATATATTATACATAAGTTTTTACGAGTTTCGGTAAAAAAAATCAAACTAAATCGAGGACTGTTTGAAATGATATGAAACTTTTCAGATCCTTGATATATATTATGGAGGATGGTTTGGATGGAAGTCCATGAAAAAAATCCTCTCAAAAAGATATTATATGCAACTTTTCGAAATGCATGTTTCGGTCAAAAAGTCATAATATATTGTACACAAGTTTGTACTAGTTTCGGTCAAAAAAATAAAATTCAATCGAGGACTGTTTGAAAATCTATGAAACCTATCAAATCATTGTTATATGTTACGAGGGATGATTTGGATGGAAATCCATGCAAAAAATCATCTCAAAATTAGATTCTATGCAATTTTTCGAAATGCAAGTTTCGGTTAAAAAATCATTACATATTATACACAAGTTTGTACTAATTTCGGTCAAAAAATCAAAATAAATCGAGGACTGTTTGAAATGATCTAAAACTTTTCAGACCCTTTCTATATGTTACGAGGGATGGTTTGGATGGAAGTCCATGCAAAAAATCATATCAAAATTAGATTCTATGCAACTTTTAGAAATGCAAGTTTCGGTCAAAAAATCATAATATATTTAACATAAGTTTTTACTAGTTTCGGTATTAAAATCAAAATAAATCGAGGACTGTTTGAAATGATATTAAACTTTTCAGAACCATTATATATGTTACGAAGGAGGGTTTGGATGGAAGTCCATGAAAAAAATCATCTCAAAAAGTTATTGCATGCAACTTTTCGAAATGCAAGTTTCGGTCAAAAAATCATAATATATTCTACACAAGTTATTATTAGTTTCGGTAAATAAATCAAAATAAATCGAGGACTGTTTGAAATGCTCTGAAACTTTAGAGATCCTTTCTATATTTTACGAGGTATGGTTTGGATGTAATTCCATGCAAAAATTCATCTCAAAATTAGATTCTATGCAACATTTTGAAATACAAATTTCGGTCAAAAAATCATAATATATTATACACAAGTTTGTACTAGTTTCGGTCAAAAAATAAAAATAAATCGAGGACTGTTTAAAATGCTCTAAAACTTTTCAGACCCTTTCTAAATGTTACGAGGGATGATTTGGATGGAAGTAATTGCAAAAAATCATATCAAAATTAGATTCTATAAAACTTTTCGAAATGCGAGTTTCGGTCAAAAAATCATAATATATTATACATAAGTTTTTACGAGTTTCGGTAAAAAAAATCAAACTAAATCGAGGACTGTTTGAAATGATATGAAACTTTTCAGATCCTTGATATATGTTATGGAGGATGGTTTGGATGGAAGTCCATGAAAAAAATCCTCTCAAAAAGATATTATATGAAACTTTTCGAAATGCCTGTTTCGGTCAAAAAGTCATAATATATTGTACACAAGTTTGTACTAGTTTCGGTCAAAAAAATAAAATTCAATCGAGGACTGTTTGAAAACCTATGAAACCTATCAAATCATTGTTATATGTTACGAATGATAGTTTGGATGGAAGTCCATGCAAAAAATCATCTCAAAATTAGATTCTATGCAACTTTTCGAAATGCAAGTTTCGGTCAAAAAATCATTACATATTATACACAAGTTTGTACTAGTTTCGGTCAAAAAATCAAAATAAATCGAGGAATGTTTGAAATGCTCTAAAACTTTTCAGACCCTTTCTATATGTTGCGAGGGATGGTTTGGATGGAAGTCCATGCAAAAAATCATATCAAAATTAAATTCTATGCAACTTTTAGAAATGCAAGTTTCGGTCAAAAAATCATAATATATTACACATAAGTTTTTACTAGTTTCGATATAAAAATCAAAATAAATCGAGGACTGTTTGAAATGATATTAAACTTTTCAGAACCATTATATATGTTACGAAGGAGGGTTTGGATGGAAGTCCATGAAAAAAATCATCTCAAAAAGTTATTGTATGCAACTTTTCGAAATGCATGTTTCGGTCAAAAAATCATAATATATTCTAAACAAGTTATTACTAGTTTCGGTAAATAAATCAAAATAAATCGAGGACTGTTTGAAATGCTCTGAAACTTTAGAGATCCTTTCTATATTTTACGAGGGATGGTTTGGATGTAAGTCCATGCAAAAATTCATCTCAAAATTAGATTCTATGCAACTTTTTGAAATACAAATTTCGGTCAAAAAATCATAATAAATTATACACAAGTTTGTACTAGTTTCGGTCAAAAAATAAAAATAAATCGAGGACTGTTTAAAATGCTCTAAAACATTTCAGACCTTTTATAAATGTTACGAGGGATGGTTTGGATGGAAGTCAATGCAAAAACTCATATCAAAATTAGATTCTATAAAACTTTTCGAAATGCGAGTTTCGGTCAAAAAATCATAATATATTATACATAAGTTTTTACGAGTTTCGGTAAAAAAAATCAAACTAAATCGAGGACTGTTTGAAATGATATGAAACTTTTCAGATCCTTGATATATGTTATTGAGGATGGTTTGGATGGAAGTCCATGAAAAAAATCCTCTCAAAAAGATATTATATGCAACTTTTTGAAATGCATGTTTCGGTCAAAAAGTCATAATATATTGTACACAAGTTTGTACTAGTTTCGGTCAAAAAATAAAATTCAATCGAGGACTGTTTGAAAATCTATGAAACCTATCAAATCATTGTTATATGTTACGAGGGATGATTTGGATGGAAATCCATGCAAAAAATCATCTCAAAATTAGATTCTATGCAACTTTTCGAAATGCAAGTTTCGGTTAAAAAATCATTACATATTATACACAAGTTTGTACTAATTTCGGTCAAAAAATCAAAATAAATCGAGGACTGTTTGAAATGATCTAAAACTTTTCAGACCCTTTCTATATGTTACGAGGGATGGTTTGGATGGAAGTCCATGCAAAAAATCATATCAAAATTAGATTCTATGCAACTTTTAGAAATGCAAGTTTCGGTCAAAAAATCATAATATATTATACATAAGTTTTTACTAGTTTCGGTATTAAAATCAAAATAAATCGAGGACTGTTTGAAATGATATTAAACTTTTCAGAACCATTATATATGTTACGAAGGAGGGTTTGGATGGAAGTCCATGAAAAAAATCATCTCAAAAAGTTATTGCATGCAACTTTTCGAAATGCAAGTTTCGGTCAAAAAATCATAATATATTATACACAAGTTATTACTAGTTTCGGTAAATAAATCAAAATAAATCGAGGACTGTTTGAAATGCTCTGAAACTTTAGAGATCCTTTCTATATTTTACGAGGTATGGTTTGGATGTAAGTCCATGCAAAAATTCATCTCAAAATTAGATTCTATGCAACTTTTTGAAATACAAATTTCGGTCAAAAAATCATAATATATTATACACAAGTTTGTACTAGTTTCGGTCAAAAAATAAAAATAAATCGAGGACTGTTTAAAATGCTCTAAAACATTTCAGACCCTTTCTAAATGTTACGAGGGATGGTTTGGATGGAAGTCAATGCAAAAACTCATATCAAAATTAGATTCTATAAAACTTTTCGAAATGCGAGTTTCGGTCAAAAAATCATAATATATTATACATAAGTTTTTACGAGTTTCGGTAAAAAAAATCAAACTAAATCGAGGACTGTTTGAAATGATATGAAACTTTTCAGATCCTTGATATATATTATGGAGGATGGTTTGGATGGAAGTCCATGAAAAAAATCCTCTCAAAAAGATATTATATGCAACTTTTCGAAATGCATGTTTCGGTCAAAAAGTCATAATATATTGTACACAAGTTTGTACTAGTTTCGGTCAAAAAAATAAAATTCAATCGAGGACTGTTTGAAAATCTATGAAACCTATCAAATCATTGTTATATGTTACGAGGGATGATTTGGATGGAAATCCATGCAAAAAATCATCTCAAAATTAGATTCTATGCAATTTTTCGAAATGCAAGTTTCGGTTAAAAAATCATTACATATTATACACAAGTTTGTACTAATTTCGGTCAAAAAATCAAAATAAATCGAGGACTGTTTGAAATGATCTAAAACTTTTCATACCCTTTCTATATGTTACGAGGGATGGTTTGGATGGAAGTCCATGCAAAAAATCATATCAAAATTAGATTCTATGCAACTTTTAGAAATGCAAGTTTCGGTCAAAAAATCATAATATATTATACATAAGTTTTTACTAGTTTCGATATTAAAATCAAAATAAATCGAGGACTGTTTGAAATGATATTAAACTTTTCAGAACCATTATATATGTTACGAAGGAGGGTTTGGATGGAAGTCCATGAAAAAAATCATCTCAAAAAGTTATTGCATGCAACTTTTCGAAATGCAAGTTTCGGTCAAAAAATCATAATATATTCTACACAAGTTATTATTAGTTTCGGTAAATAAATCAAAATAAATCGAGGATTGTTTGAAATGCTCTGAAACTTTAGAGATCCTTTCTATATTTTACGAGGTATGGTTTGGATGTAATTCCATGCAAAAATTCATCTCAAAATTAGATTCTATGCAACATTTTGAAATACAAATTTCGGTCAAAAAATCATAATATATTATACACAAGTTTGTACTAGTTTCGGTCAAAAAATAAAAATAAATCGAGGACTGTTTAAAATGCTCTAAAACTTTTCAGACCCTTTCTAAATGTTACGAGGGATGATTTGGATGGAAGTAATTGCAAAAAATCATATCAAAATTAGATTCTATAAAACTTTTCGAAATGCGAGTTTCGGTCAAAAAATCATAATATATTATACATAAGTTTTTACGAGTTTCGGTAAAAAAAATCAAACTAAATTGAGGACTGTTTGAAATGATATGAAACTTTTCAGATCCTTGATATATGTTATGGAGGATGGTTTGGATGGAAGTCCATGAAAAAAATCCTCTCAAAAAGATATTATATGAAACTTTTCGAAATGCCTGTTTCGGTCAAAAAGTCATAATATATTGTACACAAGTTTGTACTAGTTTCAGTCAAAAAAATAAAATTCAATCGAGGACTGTTTGAAAACCTATGAAACCTATCAAATCATTGTTATATGTTACGAAGGATAGTTTGGATGGAAGTCCATGCAAAAAATCATCTCAAAATTAGATTCTATGCAACTTTTCGAAATGCAAGTTTCGGTCAAAAAATCATTACATATTATACACAAGTTTGTACTAGTTTCGGTCAAAAAATCAAAATAAATCGAGGAATGTTTGAAATGCTCTAAAACTTTTCAGACCCTTTCTATATGTTGCGAGGGATGGTTTGGATGGAAGTCCATGCAAAAAATCATATCAAAATTAAATTCTATGCAACTTTTAGAAATGCAAGTTTCGGTCAAAAAATCATAATATATTACACATAAGTTTTTACTAGTTTCGATATAAAAATCAAAATAAATCGAGGACTGTTTGAAATGATATTAAACTTTTCAGAACCATTATATATGTTACGAAGGAGGGTTTGGATGGAAGTCCATGAAAAAAATCATCTCAAAAAGTTATTGTATGCAACTTTTCGAAATGCATGTTTCGGTCAAAAAATCATAATATATTCTAAACAAGTTATTACTAGTTTCGGTAAATAAATCAAAATAAATCGAGGACTGTTTGAAATGCTCTGAAACTTTAGAGATCCTTTCTATATTTTACGAGGGATGGTTTGGATGTAAGTCCATGCAAAAATTCATCTCAAAATTAGATTCTATGCAACTTTTTGAAATACAAATTTCGGTCAAAAAATCATAATAAATTATACACAAGTTTGTACTAGTTTCGGTCAAAAAATAAAAATAAATCGAGGACTGTTTAAAATGCTCTAAAACATTTCAGACCTTTTATAAATGTTACGAGGGATGGTTTGGATGGAAGTCAATGCAAAAACTCATATCAAAATTAGATTCTATAAAACTTTTCGAAATGCGAGTTTCGGTCAAAAAATCATAATATATTATACATAAGTTTTTACGAGTTTCGGTAAAAAAAATCAAACTAAATCGAGGACTGTTTGAAATGATATGAAACTTTTCAGATCCTTGATATATGTTATTGAGGATGGTTTGGATGGAAGTCCAAGAAAAAAATCCTCTCAAAAAGATATTATATGCAACTTTTTGAAATGCATGTTTCGGTCAAAAAGTCATAATATATTGTACACAAGTTTGTACTAGTTTCGGTCAAAAAATAAAATTCAATCGAGGACTGTTTGAAAATCTATGAAACCTATCAAATCATTGTTATATGTTACGAGGGATGATTTGGATGGAAATCCATGCAAAAAATCATCTCAAAATTAGATTCTATGCAACTTTTCGAAATGCAAGTTTCGGTTAAAAAATCATTACATATTATACACAAGTTTGTACTAATTTCGGTCAAAAAATCAAAATAAATCGAGGACTGTTTGAAATGATCTAAAACTTTTCAGACCCTTTCTATATGTTACGAGGGATGGTTTGGATGGAAGTCCATGCAAAAAATCATATCAAAATTAGATTCTATGCAACTTTTAGAAATGCAAGTTTCGGTCAAAAAATCATAATATATTATACATAAGTTTTTACTAGTTTCGGTATTAAAATCAAAATAAATCGAGGACTGTTTGAAATGATATTAAACTTTTCAGAACCATTATATATGTTACGAAGGAGGGTTTGGATGGAAGTCCATGAAAAAAATCATCTCAAAAAGTTATTGCATGCAACTTTTCGAAATGCAAGTTTCGGTCAAAAAATCATAATATATTATACACAAGTTATTACTAGTTTCGGTAAATAAATCAAAATAAATCGAGGACTGTTTGAAATGCTCTGAAACTTTAGAGATCCTTTCTATATTTTACGAGGTATGGTTTGGATGTAAGTCCATGCAAAAATTCATCTCAAAATTAGATTCTATGCAACTTTTTGAAATACAAATTTCGGTCAAAAAATCATAATATATTATACACAAGTTTGTACTAGTTTCGGTCAAAAAATAAAAATAAATCGAGGACTGTTTAAAATGCTCTAAAACATTTCAGACCCTTTCTAAATGTTACGAGGGATGGTTTGGATGGAAGTCAATGCAAAAACTCATATCAAAATTAGATTCTATAAAACTTTTCGAAATGCGAGTTTCGGTCAAAAAATCATAATATATTATACATAAGTTTTTACGAGTTTCGGTAAAAAAAATCAAACTAAATCGAGGACTGTTTGAAATGATATGAAACTTTTCAGATCCTTGATATATATTATGGAGGATGGTTTGGATGGAAGTCCATGAAAAAAATCCTCTCAAAAAGATATTATATGCAACTTTTCGAAATGCATGTTTCGGTCAAAAAGTCATAATATATTGTACACAAGTTTGTACTAGTTTCGGTCAAAAAAATAAAATTCAATCGAGGACTGTTTGAAAATCTATGAAACCTATCAAATCATTGTTATATGTTACGAGGGATGATTTGGATGGAAATCCATGCAAAAAATCATCTCAAAATTAGATTCTATGCAATTTTTCGAAATGCAAGTTTCGGTTAAAAAATCATTACATATTATACACAAGTTTGTACTAATTTCGGTCAAAAAATCAAAATAAATCGAGGACTGTTTGAAATGATCTAAAACTTTTCAGACCCTTTCTATATGTTACGAGGGATGGTTTGGATGGAAGTCCATGCAAAAAATCATATCAAAATTAGATTCTATGCAACTTTTAGAAATGCAAGTTTCGGTCAAAAAATCATAATATATTATACATAAGTTTTTACTAGTTTCGGTATTAAAATCAAAATAAATCGAGGACTGTTTGAAATGATATTAAACTTTTCAGAACCATTATATATGTTACGAAGGAGGGTTTGGATGGAAGTCCATGAAAAAAATCATCTCAAAAAGTTATTGCATGCAACTTTTCGAAATGCAAGTTTCGGTCAAAAAATCATAATATATTCTACACAAGTTATTACTAGTTTCGGTAAATAAATCAAAATAAATCGAGGACTGTTTGAAATGCTCTGAAACTTTAGAGATCCTTTCTATATTTTACGAGGTATGGTTTGGATGTAAGTCCATGCAAAAATTCATCTCAAAATTAGATTCTATGCAACTTTTTGAAATACAAATTTCGGTCAAAAAATCATAATATATTATACACAAGTTTGTACTAGTTTCGGTCAAAAAATAAAAATAAATCGAGGACTGTTTAAAATGCTCTAAAACTTTTCAGACCCTTTCTAAATGTTACGAGGGATGATTTGGATGGAAGTCAATGCAAAAAATCATATCAAAATTAGATTCTATAAAACTTTTTGAAATGCGAGTTTCGGTCAAAAAATCATAATATGTTATACATAAGTTTTTACGAGTTTCGGTAAAAAAAATCAAACTAAATCGAGGACTGTTTGAAATGATATGAAACTTTTCAGATCCTTGATATATGTTATGGAGGATGGTTTGGATGGAAGTCCATGAAAAAAATCCTCTCAAAAAGATATTATATGAAACTTTTCGAAATGCCTGTTTCGGTCAAAAAGTTATAATATATTGTACACAAGTTTGTACTAGTTTCGGTCAAAAAAATAAAATTCAATCGAGGACTGTTTGAAAACCTATGAAACCTATCAAATCATTGTTATATGTTACGAAGGATAGTTTGGATGGAAGTCCATGCAAAAAATCATCTCAAAATTAGATTCTATGCAACTTTTCGAAATGCAAGTTTCGGTCAAAAATCATTACATATTATACACAAGTTTGTACTAGTTTCGGTCAAAAAATCAAAATAAATCGAGGAATGTTTGAAATGCTCTAAAACTTTTCAGACACTTTCTATATGTTGCGAGGGATGGTTTGGATGGATGTCCATGCAAAAAATCATATCAAAATTAAATTCTATGCAACTTTTAGAAATGCAAGTTTCGGTCAAAAAATCATAATATATTATACATAAGTTTTTACTAGTTTCGGTATTAAAATCAATATAAATCGAGGACTGTTTGAAATGATATTAAACTTTTCAGAACCATTATATATGTTACGAAGGAGGGTTTGGATGGAAGTCCATGAAAAAAATCATCTCAAAAAGTTATTGCATGCAACTTTTCGAAATGCAAGTTTCGGTCAAAAAATCATAATATATTATACACAAGTTATTACTAGTTTCGGTAAATAAATCAAAATAAATCGAGGACTTTTTGAAATGCTCTTAAACTTTAGAGATCCTTTCTATATTTTACGAGGTATGGTTTGGATGTAAGTCCATGCAAAAATTCATCTCAAAATTAGATTCTATGCAACTTTTTGAAATACAAATTTCGGTCAAAAAATCATAATATATTATACACAAGTTTGTACTAGTTTCGGTCAAAAAATAAAAATAAATCGAGGACTGTTTAAAATGCTCTAAAACTTTTCAGACCCTTTCTAAATGTTACGAGGGATGATTTGGATGGAAGTCAATGCAAAAAATCATATCAAAATTAGATTCTATAAAACTTTTCGAAATGCGAGTTTCGGTCAAAAAATCATAATATGTTATACATAAGTTTTTACGAGTTTCGGTAAAAAAATTAAACTAAATCGAGGACTGTTTGAAATGATATGAAACTTTTCAGATCCTTGATATATGTTATGGAGGATGGTTTGGATGGAAGTCCATGAAAAAAATCCTCTCAAAAAGATATTATATGAAACTTTTCGAAATGCCTGTTTCGGTCAAAAAGTCATAATATATTGTACACAAGTTTGTACTAGTTTCGGTCAAAAAAATAAAATTCAATCGAGGACTGTTTGAAAACCTATGAAACCTATCAAATCATTGTTATATGTTACGAAGGATAGTTTGGATGGAAGTCCATGCAAAAAATCATCTCAAAATTAGATTCTATGCAACTTTTCGAAATGCAAGTTTCGGTCAAAAAATCATTACATATTATACACATGTTTGTACTAGTTTCGGTCAAAAAATTAAAATAAATCGAGGAATGTTTGAAATGCTCTAAAGTTTTTCAGACCCTTTCTATATGTTGCGAGGGATGGTTTGGATGGAAGTCCATGCAAAAAATCATATCAAAATTAAATTCTATGCAACTTTTAGAAATGCAAGTTTCGGTCAAAAAATCATAATATATTATACATAACTTTTTACTAGTTTCGATATAAAAATCAAAATAAATCGAGGACTGTTTGAAATGATATTAAACTTTTCAGAACCATTATATAAGTTACGAAGGAGGGTTTGGATGGAATTCCATGAAAAAAATCATCTCAAAAAGTTATTGTATGCAACTTTTCGAAATGCATGTTTCGGTCAAAAAATCATAATATCTTCTAAACAAGTTATTACTAGTTTCGGTAAATAAATCAAAATAAATCGAGGACTGTTTGAAATGCTCTGAAACTTTAGAGATCCTTTCTATATTTTACGAGGGATGGTTTTGATGTAAGTCCATGCAAAAATTCATCTCAAAATTAGATTCTATGAAACTTTTTGAAATACAAATTTCGGTCAAAAAATCATAATAAATTATACACAAGTTTGTACTAGTTTCGGTCAAAAAATAAAAATAAATCGAGGACTGTTTAAAATGCTCTAAAACATTTCAGACCCTTTCTAAATGTTACGAGGGATGGTTTGGATGGAAGTCAATGCAAAAACTCATATCAAAATTAGATTCTATAAAACTTTTCGAAATGCGAGTTTCGGTCAAAAAATCATAATATATTATACATAAGTTTTTACGAGTTTCGGTAAAAAAATCAAACTAAATCGAGGACTGTTTGAAATGATATGAAACTTTTTAGATCCTTGATATATGTTATGGAGGATGGTTTGGATGGAAGTCCATGAAAAAAATCCTCTCAAAAAGATATTATATGCAACTTTTCGAAATGCATGTTTCGGTCAAAAAGTCATAATATATTGTACACAAGTTTGTACTAGTTTCGGTCAAAAAAATAAAATTCAATCGAGGACTGTTTGAAAATCTATGAAACCTATCAAATCATTGTTATATGTTACGAAGGATAGTTTGGATGGAAATCCATGCAAAAAATCATCTCAAAATTAGATTCTATGCAACTTTTCGAAATGCAAGTTTCGGTCAAAAAATCATTACATATTATACACAAGTTTGTACTAGTTTCGGTCAAAAAATCAAAATAAATCGAGGACTGTTTGAAATGCTCTAAAACTTTTCAGACCCTTTCTATATGTTGCGAGGGATGGTTTGGATGGAAGTCCATGCAAAAAATCATATCAAAATTAGATTCTATGCAACTTTTAGAAATGCAAGTTTCGGTCAAAAAATCATAATATATTAGACATAAGTTTTTACTAGTTTCGGTATTAAAATCAAAATAAATCGAGGACTGTTTGAAATGATATTAAACTTTTCAGAACCATTATATATGTTACGAAGGAGGGTTTGGATGGAAGTCCATGAAAAAAATCATCTCAAAAAGTTATTGCATGCAACTTTTCGAAATGCAAGTTTCGGTCAAAAAATCATAATATATTCTACACAAGTTATTACTAGTTTCGGTAAATAAATCAAAATAAATCGAGGACTGTTTGAAATGCTCTGAAACTTTAGAGATCCTTTCTATATTTTACGAGGTATGGTTTGGATGTAAGTCCATGCAAAAATTCATCTCAAAATTAGATTCTATGCAACTTTTTGAAATACAAATTTCGGTCAAAAAATCATAATATATTATACACAAGTTTGTACTAGTTTCGGTCAAAAAATAAAAATAAATCGAGGACTGTTTAAAATGCTCTAAAACTTTTCAGACCCTTTCTAAATGTTACGAGGGATGGTTTGGATGGAAGTCAATGCAAAAACTCATATCAAAATTAGATTCTATAAAACTTTTCGAAATGCGAGTTTCGGTCAAAAAATCATAATATATTATACATAAGTTTTTACGAGTTTCGGTAAAAAAAATCAAACTAAATCGAGGACTGTTTGAAATGATATGAAACTTTTCAGATCCTTGATATATGTTATGGAGGATGGTTTGGATGGAAGTCCATGAAAAAAATCCTCTCAAAAAGATATTATATGAAACTTTTCGAAATGCCTGTTTCGGTCAAAAAGTCATAATATATTGTACACAAGTTTGTACTAGTTTCGGTCAAAAAAATAAAATTCAATCGAGGACTGTTTGAAAACCGATGAAACCTATCAAATCATTGTTATATGTTACGAGGGATGATTTGGATGGAAATCCATGCAAAAAATCATCTCAAAATTAGATTCTATGCAACTTTTCGAAATGCAAGTTTCGGTCAAAAAATCATTACATATTATACACAAGTTTGTACTAGTTTCGGTCAAAAAATCAAAATAAATCGAGGACTGTTTGAAATGCTCTAAAACTTTTCAGACCCTTTCTATATGTTGCGAGGGATGGTTTGGATGGAAGTCCATGCAAAAAATCATATCAAAATTACATTCTATGCAACTTTTAGAAATGCAAGTTTCGGTCAAAAAATCATAATATATTATACATAAGTTTTTACTAGTTTCGGTATTAAAATCAAAATAAATCGAGGACTGTTTGAAATGATATTAAACTTTTCATAACCATTATATATGTTACGAAGGAGGGTTTGGATGGAAGTCCATGAAAAAAATCATCTCAAAAAGTTATTGCATGCAACTTTTCGAAATGCAAGTTTCGGTCAAAAAATCATAATATATTCTACCCAAGTTATTACTAGTTTCGGTAAATAAATCAAAATAAATCGAGGACTGTTTGAAATGCTCTGAAACTTTAGAGATCCTTTCTATATTTTACGAGGTATGGTTTGGATGTAAGTCCATGCAAAAATTCATCTCAAAATTAGATTCTATGCAACTTTTTGAAATACAAATTTCGGTCAAAAAATCATAATATATTATACACAAGTTTGTACTAGTTTCGGTCAAAAAATAAAAATAAATCGTGGACTGTTTAAAATGCTCTAAAACTTTTCAGACCCTTTCTAAATGTTACGAGGGATGGTTTGGATGGAAGTCAATGCAAAAAATCATATCAAAATTAGATTCTATAAAACTTTTCGAAATGCGAGTTTCGGTCAAAAAATCATAATATATTATACATAAGTTTTTACGAGTTTCGGTAAAAAAAATCAAACTAAATCGAGGACTGTTTGAAATGATATGAAACTTTTCAGATCCTTGATATATGTTATGGAGGATGGTTTGGATGGAAGTCCATGAAAAAAATCCTCTCAAAAAGATATTATATGAAACTTTTCGAAATGCCTGTTTCGGTCAAAAAGTCATAATATATTGTACACAAGTTTGTACTAGTTTCAGTCAAAAAAATAAAATTCAATCGAGGACTGTTTGAAAACCGATGAAACCTATCAAATCATTGTTATATGTTACGAAGGATAGTTTGGATGGAAGTCCATGCAAAAAATCATCTCAAAATTAGATTCTATGCAACTTTTCGAAATGCAAGTTTCGGTCAAAAAATCATTACATATTATACACAAGTTTGTACTAGTTTCGGTCAAAAAATCAAAATAAATCGAGGACTGTTTGAAATGCTCTAAAACTTTTCAGACCCTTTCTATATGTTGCGAGGGATGGTTTGGATGGAAGTCCATGCAAAAAATCATATCAAAATTACATTCTATGCAACTTTTAGAAATGCAAGTTTCGGTCAAAAAATCATAATATATTATACATAAGTTTTTACTAGTTTCGGTATTAAAATCAAAATAAATCGAGGACTGTTTGAAATGATATTAAACTTTTCAGAACCATTATATATGTTACGAAGGAGGGTTTGGATGGAAGTCCATGAAAAAAATCATCTCAAAAAGTTATTGCATGCAACTTTTCGAAATGCAAGTTTCGGTCAAAAAATCATAATATATTCTACACAAGTTATTACTAGTTTCGGTAAATTAATCAAAATAAATCGAGGACTTTTTGAAATGCTCTGAAACTTTAGAGATCCTTTCTATATTTTACGAGGTATGGTTTGGATGTAAGTCCATGCAAAAATTCATCTCAAAATTAGATTCTATGCAACTTTTTGAAATACAAATTTCGGTCAAAAAATCATAATATATTATACACAAGTTTGTACTAGTTTCGGTCAAAAAATAAAAATAAATCGAGGACTGTTTAAAATGCTCTAAAACTTTTCAGACCCTTTCTAAATGTTACGAGGGATGGTTTGGATGGAAGTCAATGCAAAAAATCATATCAAAATTAGATTCTATAAAACTTTTCGAAATGCGAGTTTCGGTCAAAAAATCATAATATATTATACATAAGTTTTTACGAGTTTCGGTAAAAAAAATCAAACTAAATCGAGGACTGTTTGAAATGATATGAAACTTTTCAGATCCTTGATATATGTTATGGAGGATGGTTTGGATGGAAGTCCATGAAAAAAATCCTCTCAAAAAGATATTATATGAAACTTTTCGAAATGCCTGTTTCGGTCAAAAAGTCATAATATATTGTACACAAGTTTGTACTAGTTTCAGTCAAAAAAATAAAATTCAATCGAGGACTGTTTGAAAACCGATGAAACCTATCAAATCATTGTTATATGTTACGAAGGATAGTTTGGATGGAAGTCCATGCAAAAAATCATCTCAAAATTAGATTCTATGCAACTTTTCGAAATGCAAGTTTCGGTCAAAAAATCATTACATATTATACACAAGTTTGTACTAGTTTCGGTCAAAAAATCAAAATAAATCGAGGACTGTTTGAAATGCTCTAAAACTTTTCAGACCCTTTCTATATGTTGCGAGGGATGGTTTGGATGGAAGTCCATGCAAAAAATCATATCAAAATTACATTCTATGCAACTTTTAGAAATGCAAGTTTCGGTCAAAAAATCATAATATATTATACATAAGTTTTTACTAGTTTCGGTATTAAAATCAAAATAAATCGAGGACTGTTTGAAATGATATTAAACTTTTCAGAACCATTATATATGTTACGAAGGAGGGTTTGGATGGAAGTCCATGAAAAAAATCATCTCAAAAAGTTATTGCATGCAACTTTTCGAAATGCAAGTTTCGGTCAAAAAATCATAATATATTCTACACAAGTTATTACTAGTTTCGGTAAATTAATCAAAATAAATCGAGGACTGTTTGAAATGCTCTGAAACTTTAGAGATCCTTTCTATATTTTACGAGGTATGGTTTGGATGTAAGTCCATGCAAAAATTCATCTCAAAATTAGATTCTATGCAACTTTTTGAAATACAAATTTCGGTCAAAAAATCATAATATATTATACACAAGTTTGTACTAGTTTCGGTCAAAAAATAAAAATAAATCGTGGACTGTTTAAAATGCTCTAAAACTTTTCAGACCCTTTCTAAATGTTACGAGGGATGGTTTGGATGGAAGTCAATGCAAAAAATCATATCAAAATTAGATTCTATAAAACTTTTCGAAATGCGAGTTTCGGTCAAAAAATCATAATATATTATACATAAGTTTTTACGAGTTTCGGTAAAAAAAATCAAACTAAATCGAGGACTGTTTGAAATGATATGAAACTTTTCAGATCCTTGATATATGTTATGGAGGATGGTTTGGATGGAAGTCCATGAAAAAAATCCTCTCAAAAAGATATTATATGAAACTTTTCGAAATGCCTGTTTCGGTCAAAAAGTCATAATATATTGTACACAAGTTTGTACTAGTTTCAGTCAAAAAAATAAAATTCAATCGAGGACTGTTTGAAAACCGATGAAACCTATCAAATCATTGTTATATGTTACGAAGGATAGTTTGGATGGAAGTCCATGCAAAAAATCATCTCAAAATTAGATTCTATGCAACTTTTCGAAATGCAAGTTTCGGTCAAAAAATCATTACATATTATACACAAGTTTGTACTAGTTTCGGTCAAAAAATCAAAATAAATCGAGGACTGTTTGAAATGCTCTAAAACTTTTCAGACCCTTTCTATATGTTGCGAGGGATGGTTTGGATGGAAGTCCATGCAAAAAATCATATCAAAATTACATTCTATGCAACTTTTAGAAATGCAAGTTTCGGTCAAAAAATCATAATATATTATACATAAGTTTTTACTAGTTTCGGTATTAAAATCAAAATAAATCGAGGACTGTTTGAAATGATATTAAACTTTTCAGAACCATTATATATGTTACGAAGGAGGGTTTGGATGGAAGTCCATGAAAAAAATCATCTCAAAAAGTTATTGCATGCAACTTTTCGAAATGCAAGTTTCGGTCAAAAAATCATAATATATTCTACACAAGTTATTACTAGTTTCGGTAAATTAATCAAAATAAATCGAGGACTTTTTGAAATGCTCTGAAACTTTAGAGATCCTTTCTATATTTTACGAGGTATGGTTTGGATGTAAGTCCATGCAAAAATTCATCTCAAAATTAGATTCTATGCAACTTTTTGAAATACAAATTTCGGTCAAAAAATCATAATATATTATACACAAGTTTGTACTAGTTTCGGTCAAAAAATAAAAATAAATCGAGGACTGTTTAAAATGCTCTAAAACTTTTCAGACCCTTTCTAAATGTTACGAGGGATGGTTTGGATGGAAGTCAATGCAAAAAATCATATCAAAATTAGATTCTATAAAACTTTTCGAAATGCGAGTTTCGGTCAAAAAATCATAATATATTATACATAAGTTTTTACGAGTTTCGGTAAAAAAAATCAAACTAAATCGAGGACTGTTTGAAATGATATGAAACTTTTCAGATCCTTGATATATGTTATGGAGGATGGTTTGGATGGAAGTCCATGAAAAAAATCCTCTCAAAAAGATATTATATGAAACTTTTCGAAATGCCTGTTTCGGTCAAAAAGTCATAATATATTGTACACAAGTTTGTACTAGTTTCAGTCAAAAAAATAAAATTCAATCGAGGACTGTTTGAAAACCGATGAAACCTATCAAATCATTGTTATATGTTACGAAGGATAGTTTGGATGGAAGTCCATGCAAAAAATCATCTCAAAATTAGATTCTATGCAACTTTTCGAAATGCAAGTTTCGGTCAAAAAATCATTACATATTATACACAAGTTTGTACTAGTTTCGGTCAAAAAATCAAAATAAATCGAGGACTGTTTGAAATGCTCTAAAACTTTTCAGACCCTTTCTATATGTTGCGAGGGATGGTTTGGATGGAAGTCCATGCAAAAAATCATATCAAAATTACATTCTATGCAACTTTTAGAAATGCAAGTTTCGGTCAAAAAATCATAATATATTATACATAAGTTTTTACTAGTTTCGGTATTAAAATCAAAATAAATCGAGGACTGTTTGAAATGATATTAAACTTTTCAGAACCATTATATATGTTACGAAGGAGGGTTTGGATGGAAGTCCATGAAAAAAATCATCTCAAAAAGTTATTGCATGCAACTTTTCGAAATGCAAGTTTCGGTCAAAAAATCATAATATATTCTACACAAGTTATTACTAGTTTCGGTAAATTAATCAAAATAAATCGAGGACTGTTTGAAATGCTCTGAAACTTTAGAGATCCTTTCTATATTTTACGAGGTATGGTTTGGATGTAAGTCCATGCAAAAATTCATCTCAAAATTAGATTCTATGCAACTTTTTGAAATACAAATTTCGGTCAAAAAATCATAATATATTATACACAAGTTTGTACTAGTTTCGGTCAAAAAATAAAAATAAATCGTGGACTGTTTAAAATGCTCTAAAACTTTTCAGACCCTTTCTAAATGTTACGAGGGATGGTTTGGATGGAAGTCAATGCAAAAAATCATATCAAAATTAGATTCTATAAAACTTTTCGAAATGCGAGTTTCGGTCAAAAAATCATAATATATTATACATAAGTTTTTACGAGTTTCGGTAAAAAAAATCAAACTAAATCGAGGACTGTTTGAAATGATATGAAACTTTTCAGATCCTTGATATATGTTATGGAGGATGGTTTGGATGGAAGTCCATGAAAAAAATCCTCTCAAAAAGATATTATATGAAACTTTTCGAAATGCCTGTTTCGGTCAAAAAGTCATAATATATTGTACACAAGTTTGTACTAGTTTCAGTCAAAAAAATAAAATTCAATCGAGGACTGTTTGAAAACCGATGAAACCTATCAAATCATTGTTATATGTTACGAAGGATAGTTTGGATGGAAGTCCATGCAAAAAATCATCTCAAAATTAGATTCTATGCAACTTTTCGAAATGCAAGTTTCGGTCAAAAAATCATTACATATTATACACAAGTTTGTACTAGTTTCGGTCAAAAAATCAAAATAAATCGAGGACTGTTTGAAATGCTCTAAAACTTTTCAGACCCTTTCTATATGTTGCGAGGGATGGTTTGGATGGAAGTCCATGCAAAAAATCATATCAAAATTACATTCTATGCAACTTTTAGAAATGCAAGTTTCGGTCAAAAAATCATAATATATTATACATAAGTTTTTACTAGTTTCGGTATTAAAATCAAAATAAATCGAGGACTGTTTGAAATGATATTAAACTTTTCAGAACCATTATATATGTTACGAAGGAGGGTTTGGATGGAAGTCCATGAAAAAAATCATCTCAAAAAGTTATTGCATGCAACTTTTCGAAATGCAAGTTTCGGTCAAAAAATCATAATATATTCTACACAAGTTATTACTAGTTTCGGTAAATTAATCAAAATAAATCGAGGACTGTTTGAAATGCTCTGAAACTTTAGAGATCCTTTCTATATTTTACGAGGTATGGTTTGGATGTAAGTCCATGCAAAAATTCATCTCAAAATTAGATTCTATGCAACTTTTTGAAATACAAATTTCGGTCAAAAAATCATAATATATTATACACAAGTTTGTACTAGTTTCGGTCAAAAAATAAAAATAAATCGTGGACTGTTTAAAATGCTCTAAAACTTTTCAGACCCTTTCTAAATGTTACGAGGGATGGTTTGGATGGAAGTCAATGCAAAAAATCATATCAAAATTAGATTCTATAAAACTTTTCGAAATGCGAGTTTCGGTCAAAAAATCATAATATATTATACATAAGTTTTTACGAGTTTCGGTAAAAAAAATCAAACTAAATCGAGGACTGTTTGAAATGATATGAAACTTTTCAGATCCTTGATATATGTTATGGAGGATGGTTTGGATGGAAGTCCATGAAAAAAATCCTCTCAAAAAGATATTATATGAAACTTTTCGAAATGCCTGTTTCGGTCAAAAAGTCATAATATATTGTACACAAGTTTGTACTAGTTTCAGTCAAAAAAATAAAATTCAATCGAGGACTGTTTGAAAACCGATGAAACCTATCAAATCATTGTTATATGTTACGAAGGATAGTTTGGATGGAAGTCCATGCAAAAAATCATCTCAAAATTAGATTCTATGCAACTTTTCGAAATGCAAGTTTCGGTCAAAAAATCATTACATATTATACACAAGTTTGTACTAGTTTCGGTCAAAAAATCAAAATAAATCGAGGACTGTTTGAAATGCTCTAAAACTTTTCAGACCCTTTCTATATGTTGCGAGGGATGGTTTGGATGGAAGTCCATGCAAAAAATCATATCAAAATTACATTCTATGCAACTTTTAGAAATGCAAGTTTCGGTCAAAAAATCATAATATATTATACATAAGTTTTTACTAGTTTCGGTATTAAAATCAAAATAAATCGAGGACTGTTTGAAATGATATTAAACTTTTCAGAACCATTATATATGTTACGAAGGAGGGTTTGGATGGAAGTCCATGAAAAAAATCATCTCAAAAAGTTATTGCATGCAACTTTTCGAAATGCAAGTTTCGGTCAAAAAATCATAATATATTCTACACAAGTTATTACTAGTTTCGGTAAATTAATCAAAATAAATCGAGGACTTTTTGAAATGCTCTGAAACTTTAGAGATCCTTTCTATATTTTACGAGGTATGGTTTGGATGTAAGTCCATGCAAAAATTCATCTCAAAATTAGATTCTATGCAACTTTTTGAAATACAAATTTCGGTCAAAAAATCATAATATATTATACACAAGTTTGTACTAGTTTCGGTCAAAAAATAAAAATAAATCGAGGACTGTTTAAAATGCTCTAAAACTTTTCAGACCCTTTCTAAATGTTACGAGGGATGGTTTGGATGGAAGTCAATGCAAAAAATCATATCAAAATTAGATTCTATAAAACTTTTCGAAATGCGAGTTTCGGTCAAAAAATCATAATATATTATACATAAGTTTTTACGAGTTTCGGTAAAAAAAATCAAACTAAATCGAGGACTGTTTGAAATGATATGAAACTTTTCAGATCCTTGATATATGTTATGGAGGATGGTTTGGATGGAAGTCCATGAAAAAAATCCTCTCAAAAAGATATTATATGAAACTTTTCGAAATGCCTGTTTCGGTCAAAAAGTCATAATATATTGTACACAAGTTTGTACTAGTTTCAGTCAAAAAAATAAAATTCAATCGAGGACTGTTTGAAAACCGATGAAACCTATCAAATCATTGTTATATGTTACGAAGGATAGTTTGGATGGAAGTCCATGCAAAAAATCATCTCAAAATTAGATTCTATGCAACTTTTCGAAATGCAAGTTTCGGTCAAAAAATCATTACATATTATACACAAGTTTGTACTAGTTTCGGTCAAAAAATCAAAATAAATCGAGGACTGTTTGAAATGCTCTAAAACTTTTCAGACCCTTTCTATATGTTGCGAGGGATGGTTTGGATGGAAGTCCATGCAAAAAATCATATCAAAATTACATTCTATGCAACTTTTAGAAATGCAAGTTTCGGTCAAAAAATCATAATATATTATACATAAGTTTTTACTAGTTTCGGTATTAAAATCAAAATAAATCGAGGACTGTTTGAAATGATATTAAACTTTTCAGAACCATTATATATGTTACGAAGGAGGGTTTGGATGGAAGTCCATGAAAAAAATCATCTCAAAAAGTTATTGCATGCAACTTTTCGAAATGCAAATTTCGGTCAAAAAATCATAATATATTCTACACAAGTTATTACTAGTTTCGGTAAATTAATCAAAATAAATCGAGGACTTTTTGAAATGCTCTGAAACTTTAGAGATCCTTTCTATATTTTACGAGGTATGGTTTGGATGTAAGTCCATGCAAAAATTCATCTCAAAATTAGATTCTATGCAACTTTTTGAAATACAAATTTCGGTCAAAAAATCATAATATATTATACACAAGTTTGTACTAGTTTCGGTCAAAAAATAAAAATAAATCGAGGACTGTTTAAAATGCTCTAAAACTTTTCAGACCCTTTCTAAATGTTACGAGGGATGGTTTGGATGGAAGTCAATGCAAAAAATCATATCAAAATTAGATTCTATAAAACTTTTCGAAATGCGAGTTTCGGTCAAAAAATCATAATATATTATACATAAGTTTTTACGAGTTTCGGTAAAAAAAATCAAACTAAATCGAGGACTGTTTGAAATGATATGAAACTTTTCAGATCCTTGATATATGTTATGGAGGATGGTTTGGATGGAAGTCCATGAAAAAAATCCTCTCAAAAAGATATTATATGAAACTTTTCGAAATGCCTGTTTCGGTCAAAAAGTCATAATATATTGTACACAAGTTTGTACTAGTTTCAGTCAAAAAAATAAAATTCAATCGAGGACTGTTTGAAAACCGATGAAACCTATCAAATCATTGTTATATGTTACGAAGGATAGTTTGGATGGAAGTCCATGCAAAAAATCATCTCAAAATTAGATTCTATGCAACTTTTCGAAATGCAAGTTTCGGTCAAAAAATCATTACATATTATACACAAGTTTGTACTAGTTTCGGTCAAAAAATCAAAATAAATCGAGGACTGTTTGAAATGCTCTAAAACTTTTCAGACCCTTTCTATATGTTGCGAGGGATGGTTTGGATGGAAGTCCATGCAAAAAATCATATCAAAATTACATTCTATGCAACTTTTAGAAATGCAAGTTTCGGTCAAAAAATCATAATATATTATACATAAGTTTTTACTAGTTTCGGTATTAAAATCAAAATAAATCGAGGACTGTTTGAAATGATATTAAACTTTTCAGAACCATTATATATGTTACGAAGGAGGGTTTGGATGGAAGTCCATGAAAAAAATCATCTCAAAAAGTTATTGCATGCAACTTTTCGAAATGCAAGTTTCGGTCAAAAAATCATAATATATTCTACACAAGTTATTACTAGTTTCGGTAAATTAATCAAAATAAATCGAGGACTTTTTGAAATGCTCTGAAACTTTAGAGATCCTTTCTATATTTTACGAGGTATGGTTTGGATGTAAGTCCATGCAAAAATTCATCTCAAAATTAGATTCTATGCAACTTTTTGAAATACAAATTTCGGTCAAAAAATCATAATATATTATACACAAGTTTGTACTAGTTTCGGTCAAAAAATAAAAATAAATCGAGGACTGTTTAAAATGCTCTAAAACTTTTCAGACCCTTTCTAAATGTTACGAGGGATGGTTTGGATGGAAGTCAATGCAAAAAATCATATCAAAATTAGATTCTATAAAACTTTTCGAAATGCGAGTTTCGGTCAAAAAATCATAATATATTATACATAAGTTTTTACGAGTTTCGGTAAAAAAAATCAAACTAAATCGAGGACTGTTTGAAATGATATGAAACTTTTCAGATCCTTGATATATGTTATGGAGGATGGTTTGGATGGAAGTCCATGAAAAAAATCCTCTCAAAAAGATATTATATGAAACTTTTCGAAATGCCTGTTTCGGTCAAAAAGTCATAATATATTGTACACAAGTTTGTACTAGTTTCAGTCAAAAAAATAAAATTCAATCGAGGACTGTTTGAAAACCGATGAAACCTATCAAATCATTGTTATATGTTACGAAGGATAGTTTGGATGGAAGTCCATGCAAAAAATCATCTCAAAATTAGATTCTATGCAACTTTTCGAAATGCAAGTTTCGGTCAAAAAATCATTACATATTATACACAAGTTTGTACTAGTTTCGGTCAAAAAATCAAAATAAATCGAGGACTGTTTGAAATGCTCTAAAACTTTTCAGACCCTTTCTATATGTTGCGAGGGATGGTTTGGATGGAAGTCCATGCAAAAAATCATATCAAAATTACATTCTATGCAACTTTTAGAAATGCAAGTTTCGGTCAAAAAATCATAATATATTATACATAAGTTTTTACTAGTTTCGGTATTAAAATCAAAATAAATCGAGGACTGTTTGAAATGATATTAAACTTTTCAGAACCATTATATATGTTACGAAGGAGGGTTTGGATGGAAGTCCATGAAAAAAATCATCTCAAAAAGTTATTGCATGCAACTTTTCGAAATGCAAGTTTCGGTCAAAAAATCATAATATATTCTACACAAGTTATTACTAGTTTCGGTAAATTAATCAAAATAAATCGAGGACTGTTTGAAATGCTCTGAAACTTTAGAGATCCTTTCTATATTTTACGAGGTATGGTTTGGATGTAAGTCCATGCAAAAATTCATCTCAAAATTAGATTCTATGCAACTTTTTGAAATACAAATTTCGGTCAAAAAATCATAATATATTATACACAAGTTTGTACTAGTTTCGGTCAAAAAAATAAATAAATCGAGGACTGTTTAAAATGCTCTAAAACTTTTCAGACCCTTTCTAAATGTTACGAGGGATGGTTTGGATGGAAGTCAATGCAAAAAATCATATCAAAATTAGATTCTATAAAACTTTTCGAAATGCGAGTTTCGGTCAAAAAATCATAATATATTATACATAAGTTTTTACGAGTTTCGGTAAAAAAAATCAAACTAAATCGAGGACTGTTTGAAATGATATGAAACTTTTCAGATCCTTGATATATGTTATGGAGGATGGTTTGGATGGAAGTCCATGAAAAAAATCCTCTCAAAAAGATATTATATGAAACTTTTCGAAATGCCTGTTTCGGTCAAAAATTCATAATATATTGTACACAAGTTTGTACTTGTTTCAGTCAAAAAAATTAAATATAATTGAGGACTGTTTGAAAACCGATGAAACCTATCAAATCATTGTTATATGTTATGAAGGATAGTTTGGATGGAAGTCCATGCAAAAAATCATCTCAAAATTAAATTCTATGCAACTTTTCGAAATGCAAGTTTCGGTCAAAAAATCATTACATATTATACACAAGTTTGTACTAGTTTCGGTCAAAAAATCAAAATAAATCGAGGACTGTTTGAAATGCTCTAAAACTTTTCAGACCCTTTCTATATGTTGCGAGGGATGGTTTGGATGGAAGTCCATGCAAAAAATCATATCAAAATTACATTCTATGCAACTTTTAGAAATGCATGTTTCGGTCAAAAAATCATAATATATTATACATAAGTTTTTACTAGTTTCGGTATTAAAATCAAAATAAATCGAGGACTGTTTGAAATGATATTAAACTTTTCAGAACCATTATATATGTTACGAAGGAGGGTTTGGATGGAAGTCCATGAAAAAAATAATCTCAAAAAGTTATTGCATGCAACTTTTCGAAATGCAAGTTTCGGTCAAAAAATCATAATATATTCAACACAAGTTATTACTAGTTTCGGTAAATTAATCAAAATAAATCGAGGACTGTTTGAAATGCTCTGAAACTTTAGAGATCCTTTCTATATTTTACGAGGTATGGTTTGGATGTAAGTCCATGCAAAAATTCATCTCAAAATTAGATTCTATGCAACTTTTTGAAATACAAATTTCGGTCAAAAAATCATAATATATTATACACAAGTTTGTACTAGTTTCGGTCAAAAAATAAAAATAAATCGAGGACTGTTTAAAATGCTCTAAAACTTTTCAGACCCTTTCTAAATGTTACGAGGGATGGTTTGGATGGAAGTCAATGCAAAAAATCATATCAAAATTAGATTCTATAAAACTTTTCGAAATGCGAGTTTCGGTCAAAAAATCATAATATATTATACATAAGTTTTTACGAGTTTCGGTAAAAAAAATCAAACTAAATCGAGGACTGTTTGAAATGATATGAAACTTTTCAGATCCTTGATATATGTTATGGAGGATGGTTTGGATGGAAGTCCATGAAAAAAATCCTCTAAAAAAGATATTATATGAAACTTTTCGAAATGCATGTTTCGGTCAAAAAGTCATAATATATTGTACACAAGTTTGTACTAGTTTCGGTCAAAAAAATAAAATTCAATCGAGGACTGTTTGAAAACCTATGAAACCTATCAAATCATTGTTATATGTTACGAAGGATAGTTTGGATGGAAGTCCATGCAAAAAATCATCTCAAAATTAGATTCTATGCAACTTTTCGAAATGCAAGTTTCGGTCAAAAACTCATTACATATTATACACAAGTTTGTACTAGTTTCGGTCAAAAAATCAAAATAAATCGAGGACTGTTTGAAATGCTCTAAAACTTTTCAGACCCTTTCTATATGTTGCGAGGGATGGTTTGGATGGAAGTCCATGCAAAAAATCATATCAAAATTACATTTTATGCAACTTTTAGAAATGCAAGTTTCGGTCAAAAAATCATAATATATTATACATAAGTTTTTACTAGTTTCGGTATTAAAATCAAAATAAATCAAGGACTGTTTGAAATGATATTAAACTTTTCAGAACCATTATATATGTTACGAAGGAGGGTTTGGATGGAAGTCCATGAAAAAAATCATCTCAAAAAGTTATTGCATGCAACTTTTCGAAATGCAAGTTTCGGTCAAAAAATCATAATATATTCTACACAAGTTATTACTAGTTTCGGTAAATAAATCAAAATAAATCGAGGACTGTTTGAAATGCTCTGAAACTTTAGAGATCCTCTCTATATTTTACGAGGTATGGTTTGGATGTAAGTCCATGCAAAAATTCATCTCAAAATTAGATTCTATGCAACTTTTTGAAATACAAATTTCGGTCAAAAAATCATAATATATTATACACAAGTTTGTACTAGTTTCGGTCAAAAAATAAAAATAAATCGAGGTCTGTTTAAAATGCTCTAAAACTTTTCAGACCCTTTCTAAATGTTACGAGGGATGATTTGGATGGAAGTCAATGCAAAAAATCATATCAAAATTAGATTCTATAAAACTTTTCGAAATGTGAGTTTCGGTCAAAAAATCATAATATATTATACATAAGTTTTTACGAGTTTCGGTAAAAAAAATCAAACTAAATCGAGGACTGTTTGAAATGATATGAAACTTTTCAGATCCTTGATATATGTTATGGGGGATGGTTTAGATGGAAGTCCATGAAAAAAATCCTCTCATAAAGATATTATATGAAACTTTTCGAAATGCCTGTTTCGGTCAAAAAGTCATAATATATTGTACACAAGTTTGTACTAGTTTCGGTCAAAAAAATAAAATTCAATCGAGGACTGTTTGAAAACCTATGAAACCTATCAAATCATTGTTATATGTTACGAAGGATAGTTTGGATGGAAGTCCATGCAAAAAATCATCTCAAAATTAGATTCTATGCAACTTTTCGAAATGCAAGTTTCGGTCAAAAAATCATTACATATTATACACAAGTTTGTACTAGTTTCGGTCAAAAAATCAAAATAAGTCGAGGACTGTTTGAAATGCTCTAAAACTTTTCAGACCCTTTCTATATGTTGCGAGGGATGGTTTGGATGGAAGTCCATGCAAAAAATCATATCAAAATTAAATTCTATGCAACTTTTAGAAATACAAGTTTCGGTCAAAAAATCATAATATATTACACATAAGTTTTTACTAGTTTCAGTATAAAAATCAAAATAAATCGAGGACTGTTTGAAATGATATTATACTTTTCAGAACCATTATATATGTTACGAAGGAGGGTTTGGATGGAAGTCCATGAAAAAATCATCTCAAAAAGTTATTGCATGCAACTTTTCGAAATGCATGTTTCGGTCAAAAAATCATAATATATTCTACACAAGTTATTACTAGTTTCGGTAAATAAATCAAAATAAATCGAGGACTGTTTGAAATGCTCTGAAACTTTAGAGATCCTCTCTATATTTTACGAGGTATGGTTTGGATGTAAGTCCATGCAAAAATTCATCTCAAAATTAGATTCTATGCAACTTTTTGAAATACAAATTTCGGTCAAAAAATCATAATATATTATACACAAGTTTGTACTAGTTTCGGTCAAAAAATAAAAATAAATCGAGGACTGTTTAAAATGCTCTAAAACTTTTCAGACCCTTTCTAAATGTTACGAGGGATGGTTTGGATGGAAGTCAATGCAAAAAATCATATCAAAATTAGATTCTATAAAACTTTTCGAAATGCGAGTTTCGGTCAAAAAATCATAATATATTATACATAAGTTTTTACGAGTTTCGGTAAAAAAAATCAAACTAAATCGAGGACTGTTTGAAATGATATGAAACTTTTCAGATCCTTGATATATGTTATGGAGGATGGTTTGGATGGAAGTCCATGAAAAAAATCCTCTCAAAAAGATATTATATGAAACTTTTTGAAATGCCTGTTTCGGTCAAAAAGTCATAATATATTGTACACAAGTTTGTACTAGTTTCAGTCAAAAAAATAAAATTCAATCGAGGACTGTTTGAAAACCGATGAAACCTATCAAATCATTGTTATATGTTACGAAGGATAGTTTGGATGGAAGTCCATGCAAAAAATCATCTCAAAATTAGATTCTATGCAACTTTTCGAAATGCAAGTTTCGGTCAAAAAATCATTACATATTATACACAAGTTTGTACTAGTTTCGGTCAAAAAATCAAAATAAATCGAGGACTGTTTGAAATGCTCTAAAACTTTTCAGACCCTTTCTATATGTTGCGAGGGATGGTTTGGATGGAAGTCCATGCAAAAAATCATATCAAAATTACATTCTATGCAACTTTTAGAAATGCAAGTTTCGGTCAAAAAATGATAATATATTATACATAAGTTTTTACTAGTTTCGGTATTAAAATCAAAATAAATCGAGGACTGTTTGAAATGATATTAAACTTTTCAGAACCATTATATATGTTACGAAGGAGGGTTTGGATTGAAGTCCATGAAAAAAATCATCTCAAAAAGTTATTGCATGCAACTTTTCGAAATGCAAGTTTCGGTCAAAAAATCATAATATATTCTACACAAGTTATTACTAGTTTCGGTAAATTAATCAAAATAAATCGAGGACTGTTTGAAATGCTCTGAAACTTTAGAGATCCTTTCTATATTTTACGAGGTATGGTTTGGATGTAAGTCCATGCAAAAATTCATCTCAAAATTAGATTCTATGCAACTTTTTGAAATACAAATTTCGGTCAAAAAATCATAATATATTATACACAAGTTTGTACTAGTTTCGGTCAAAAAATAAAAATAAATCGAGGACTGTTTAAAATGCTCTAAAACTTTTCAGACCCTTTCTAAATGTTACGAGGGATGGTTTGGATGGAAGTCAATGCAAAAAATCATATCAAAATTAGATTCTATAAAACTTTTCGAAATGCGAGTTTCGGTCAAAATATCATAATATATTATACATAAGTTTTTACGAGTTTCGGTAAAAAAAATCAAACTAAATCGAGGACTGTTTGAAATGATATGAAACTTTTCAGATCCTTGATATATGTTATGGAGGATGGTTTGGATGGAAGTCCATGAAAAAAATCCTCTCAAAAAGATATTATATGAAACTTTTCGAAATGCCTGTTTCGGTCAAAAATTCATAATATATTGTACACAAGTTTGTACTTGTTTCAGTCAAAAAAATTAAATTCAATTGAGGACTGTTTGAAAACCGATGAAACCTATCAAATCATTGTTATATGTTATGAAGGATAGTTTGGATGGAAGTCCATGCAAAAAATCATCTCAAAATTAAATTCTATGCAACTTTTCGAAATGCAAGTTTCGGTCAAAAAATCATTACATATTATACACAAGTTTGTACTAGTTTCGGTCAAAAAATCAAAATAAATCGAGGACTGTTTGAAATGCTCTAAAACTTTTCAGACCCTTTCTATATGTTGCGAGGGATGGTTTGGATGGAAGTCCATGCAAAAAATCATATCAAAATTACATTCTATGCAACTTTTAGAAATGCATGTTTCGGTCAAAAAATCATAATATATTATACATAAGTTTTTACTAGTTTCGGTATTAAAATCAAAATAAATCGAGGACTGTTTGAAATGATATTAAACTTTTCAGAACCATTATATATGTTACGAAGGAGGGTTTGGATGGAAGTCCATGAAAAAAATCATCTCAAAAAGTTATTGCATGCAACTTTTCGAAATGCAAGTTTCGGTCAAAAAATCATAATATATTCTACACAAGTTATTACTAGTTTCGGTAAATTAATCAAAATAAATCGAGGACTGTTTGAAATGCTCTGAAACTTTAGAGATCCTTTCTATATTTTACGAGGTATGGTTTGGATGTAAGTCCATGCAAAAATTCATCTCAAAATTAGATTCTATGCAACTTTTTGAAATACAAATTTCGGTCAAAAAATCATAATATATTATACACAAGTTTGTACTAGTTTCGGTCAAAAAAATAAATAAATCGAGGACTGTTTAAAATGCTCTAAAACTTTTCAGACCCTTTCTAAATGTTACGAGGGATGGTTTGGATGGAAGTCAATGCAAAAAATCATATCAAAATTAGATTCTATAAAACTTTTCGAAATGCGAGTTTCGGTCAAAAAATCATAATATATTATACATAAGTTTTTACGAGTTTCGGTAAAAAAAATCAAACTAAATCGAGGACTGTTTGAAATGATATGAAACTTTTCAGATCCTTGATATATGTTATGGAGGATGGTTTGGATGGAAGTCCATGAAAAAAATCCTCTAAAAAAGATATTATATGAAACTTTTCGAAATGCATGTTTCGGTCAAAAAGTCATAATATATTGTACACAAGTTTGTACTAGTTTCGGTCAAAAAAATAAAATTCAATCGAGGACTGTTTGAAAACCTATGAAACCTATCAAATCATTGTTATATGTTACGAAGGATAGTTTGGATGGAAGTCCATGCAAAAAATCATCTCAAAATTAGATTCTATGCAACTTTTCGAAATGCAAGTTTCGGTCAAAAACTCATTACATATTATACACAAGTTTGTACTAGTTTCGGTCAAAAAATCAAAATAAATCGAGGACTGTTTGAAATGCTCTAAAACTTTTCAGACCCTTTCTATATGTTGCGAGGGATGGTTTGGATGGAAGTCCATGCAAAAAATCATATCAAAATTACATTTTATGCAACTTTTAGAAATGCAAGTTTCGGCCAAAAAATCATAATATATTATACATAAGTTTTTACTAGTTTCGGTATTAAAATCAAAATAAATCAAGGACTGTTTGAAATGATATTAAACTTTTCAGAACCATTATATATGTTACGAAGGAGGGTTTGGATGGAAGTCCATGAAAAAAATCATCTCAAAAAGTTATTGCATGCAACTTTTCGAAATGCAAGTTTCGGTCAAAAAATCATAATATATTCTACACAAGTTATTACTAGTTTCGGTAAATAAATCAAAATAAATCGAGGACTGTTTGAAATGCTCTGAAACTTTAGAGATCCTCTCTATATTTTACGAGGTATGGTTTGGATGTAAGTCCATGCAAAAATTCATCTCAAAATTAGATTCTATGCAACTTTTTGAAATACAAATTTCGGTCAAAAAATCATAATATATTATACACAAGTTTGTACTAGTTTCGGTCAAAAAATAAAAATAAATCGAGGACTGTTTAAAATGCTCTAAAACTTTTCAGACCCTTTCTAAATGTTACGAGGGATGATTTTGATGGAAGTCAATGCAAAAAATCATATCAAAATTAGATTCTATAAAACTTTTCGAAATGTGAGTTTCGGTCAAAAAATCATAATATATTATACATAAGTTTTTACGAGTTTCGGTAAAAAAAATCAAACTAAATCGAGGACTGTTTGAAATGATATGAAACTTTTCAGATCCTTGATATATGTTATGGGGGATGGTTTGGATGGAAGTCCATGAAAAAAATCCTCTCATAAAGATAATATATGAAACTTTTCGAAATGCCTGTTTCGGTCAAAAAGTCATAATATATTGTACACAAGTTTGTACTAGTTTCGGTCAAAAAAATAAAATTCAATCGAGGACTGTTTGAAAACCTATGAAACCTATCAAATCATTGTTATATGTTACGAAGGATAGTTTGGATGGAAGTCCATGCAAAAAATCATCTCAAAATTAGATTCTATGCAACTTTTCGAAATGCAAGTTTCGGTCAAAAAATCATTACATATTATACACATGTTTGTACTAGTTTCGGTCAAAAAATCAAAATAAGTCGAGGACTGTTTGAAATGCTCTAAAACTTTTCAGACCCTTTCTATATGTTGCGAGGGATGGTTTGGATGGAAGTCCATGCAAAAAATCATATCAAAATTAAATTCTATGCAACTTTTAGAAATACAAGTTTCGGTCAAAAAATCATAATATATTACACATAAGTTTTTACTAGTTTCAGTATAAAAATCAAAATAAATCGAGGACTGTTTGAAATGATATTAAACTTTTCAGAACCATTATATATGTTACGAAGGAGGGTTTGGATGGAAGTCCATGAAAAAATCATCTCAAAAAGTTATTGCATGCAACTTTTCGAAATGCATGTTTCGGTCAAAAAATCATAATATATTCTACACAAGTTATTACTAGTTTCGGTAAATAAATCAAAATAAATCGAGGACTGTTTGAAATGCTCTGAAACTTTAGAGATCCTCTCTATATTTTACGAGGTATGGTTTGGATGTAAGTCCATGCAAAAATTCATCTCAAAATTAGATTCTATGCAACTTTTTGAAATACAAATTTCGGTCAAAAAATCATAATATATTATACACAAGTTTGTACTAGTTTCGGTCAAAAAATAAAAATAAATCGAGGACTGTTTAAAATGCTCTAAAACTTTTCAGACCCTTTCTAAATGTTACGAAGGATGATTTGGATGGAAGTCAATGCAAAAAATCATATCAAAATTAGATTCTATAAAACTTTTCGAAATGCGAATTTCGGTCAAAAAATCATAATATATTATACATAAGTTTTTATGAGTTTCGGTAAAAAAAATCAAACTAAATCGAGGACTGTTTGAAATGATATGAAACTTTTCAGATCCTTGATATATGTTATGGAGGATGGTTTGGATGGAAGTCCATGAAAAAAATCCTCTCAAAAAGATATTATATGAAACTTTTCGAAATGCCTGTTTCGGTCAAAAAGTCATAATATATTGTACACAAGTTTGTACTAGTTTCGGTCAAAAAAATAAAATTCAATCGAGGACAGTTTGAAAACCTATGAAACCTATCAAATCATTGTTATATGTTACGAAGGATAGTTTGGATGGAAGTCCATGCAAAAAATCATCTCAAAATTAGATTCTATGCAACTTTTCGAAATGCAAGTTTCGGTCAAAAAATCATTACATATTATACACAAGTTTGTACTAGTTTCGGTCAAAAAATCAAAATAAGTCGAGGACTGTTTGAAATGCTCTAAAACTTTTCAGACCCTTTCTATATGTTGCGAGGGATGGTTTGGATGGAAGTCCATGCAAAAAATTATATCAAAATTAAATTCTATGCAACTTTTAGAAATACAAGTTTCGGTCAAAAAATCATAATATATTACAAATAAGTTTTTACTAGTTTCGGTATAAAAATCAAAATAAATCGAGGACTGTTTGAAATGATATTAAACTTTTCAGAACCATTATATATGTTACGAAGGAGGGTTTGGATGGAAGTCCATGAAAAAAATCATCTCAAAAAGTTATTGCATGCAACTTTTCGAAATGCAAGTTTCGGTCAAAAAATCATAATATATTCTACACAAGTTATTACTAGTTTCGGTAAATAATTCAAAATAAATCGAGGACTGTTTAAAATGCTCTGAAACTTTACAAATCCTCTCTATATTTTACGAGGTATGGTTTGGATGTAAGTCCATGCAAAAATTCATCTCAAAATTAGATTCTATGCAAATTTTTGAAATACAAATTTCGGTCAAAAAATCATAATATATTATACACAAGTTTGTACTAGTTTCGGTCAAAAAATAAAAATAAATCGAGGACTGTTTAAAATGCTCTAAAACTTTTCAGACCCTTTCTAAATGTTACGAGGGATGATTTGGATGGAAGTCAATGCAAAAAATCATATCAAAATTAGATTCTATAAAACTTTTCGAAATGCGAGTTTCGGTCAAAAAATCATAATATATTATACATAAGTTTTTACGAGTTTCGGTAAAAAAAATCAAACTAAATCGAGGACTGTTTGAAATGATATGAAACTTTTCAGATCCTTGATATATGTTATGGAGGATGGTTTGGATGGAAGTCCATGAAAAAAATCCTCTCAAAAAGATATTATATGAAACTTTTCGAAATGCCTGTTTCGGTCAAAAAGTCATAATATATTGTACACAAGTTTGTACTAGTTTCGGTCAAAAAAATAAAATTCAATCGAGGACTGTTTGAAAACCTATGAAACCTATCAAATCATTGTTATATGTTACGAAGGAAAGTTTGGATGGAAGTCCATGCAAAAAATCATCTCAAAATTAGATTCTATGCAACTTTTCGAAATGCAAGTTTCGGTCAAAAAATCATTACATATTATACACAAGTTTGTACTAGTTTCGGTCAAAAAATCAAAATAAGTCGAGGACTGTTTGAAATGCTCTAAAACTTTTCAGACCCTTTCTATATGTTGCGAGGGATGGTTTGGATGGAAGTCCATGCAAAAAATCATATCAAAATTAAATTCTATGCAACTTTTAGAAATACAAATTTCGGTCAAAAAATCATAATATATTACACATAAGTTTTTACTAGTTTCAGTATAAAAATCAAAATAAATCGAGGACTGTTTGAAATGATATTAAACTTTTCAGAACCATTATATATGTTACGAAGGAGGGTTTGGATGGAAGTCCATGAAAAAATCATCTCAAAAAGTTATTGCATGCAACTTTTCGAAATGCAAGTTTCGGTCAAAAAATCATAATATATTCTACACAAGTTATTACTAGTTTCGGTAAATAAATCAAAATAAATCGAGGACTGTTTGAAATGCTCTGAAACTTTAGAGATCCTCTCTATATTTTACGAGGTATGGTTTGGATGTAAGTCCATGCAAAAATTCATCTCAAAATTAGATTCTATGCAACTTTTTGAAATACAAATTTCGGTCAAAAAATCATAATATATTATACACAAGTTTGTACTAGTTTCGGTCAAAAAATAAAAATAAATCGAGGACTGTTTAAAATGCTCTAAAACTTTTCAGACCCTTTCTAATGTTACGAGGGATGATTTGGATGGAAGTCAATGCAAAAAATCATATCAAAATTAGATTCTATAAAACTTTTCGAAATGTGAGTTTCGGTCAAAAAATCATAATATATTATACATAAGTTTTTACGTGTTTCGGTAAAAAAAATCAAACTAAATCGAGGACTGTTTGAAATGATATGAAACTTTTCAGATCCTTTATATATGTTATGGAGGATGGTTTGGATGGAAGTCCATGAAAAAAATCCTCTCAAAAAGATATTATATGAAACTTTTCGAAATGCATGTTTCGGTCAAAAAGTCATAATATATTGTACACAAGTTTGTACTAGTTTCGGTCAAAAAAATAAAATTCAATCGAGGACTGTTTGAAAACCTATGAAACCTATCAAATCATTGTTATATGTTACGAAGGATAGTTTGGATGGAAGTCCATGCAAAAAATCATCTCAAAATTAGATTCTATGCAACTTTTCGAAATGCAAGTTTCGGTCAAAAAATCATTACATATTATACACAAGTTTGTACTAGTTTCGGTCAAAAAATCAAAATAAGTCGAGGACTGTTTGAAATGCTCTAAAACTTTTCAGACCCTTTCTATATGTTGCGAGGGATGGTTTGGATGGAAGTCCATGCAAAAAATCATATCAAAATAAAATTCTATGCAACTTTTAGAAATACAAGTTTCGGTCAAAAAATCATAATATATTACACATAAGTTTTTACTAGTTTCAGTATAAAAATCAAAATAAATCGAGGACTGTTTGAAATGCTATTAAACTTTTCAGAACCATTATATATGTTACGAAGGAGGGTTTGGATGGAAGTCCATGAAAAAATCATCTGAAAAAGTTATTGCATGCAACTTTTCGAAATGCAAGTTTCGGTCAAAAAATCATAATATATTCTACACAAGTTATTACTAGTTTCGGTAAATGAATCAAAATAAATCGAGGACTGTTTGAAATGCTCTGAAACTTTAGAGATCCTCTCTATATTTTACGAGGTATGGTTTGGATGTAAGTCCATGCAAAAATTCATCTCAAAATTAGATTCTATGCAACTTTTTCAAATACAAATTTCGGTCCAAAAATCATGATATATTATACACAAGTTTGTACTAGTTTCGGTCAACAAATAAAAATAAATCGAGGACTGTTTAAAATGCTCTAAAACTCTTCAGACCCTTTCTAAATGTTACGAGGGATGATTTGGATGGAAGTCAATGCAAAAAATCATATCAAAATTAGATTCTATAAAACATTTCGAAATGCGAATTTCGGTCAAAAAATCATAATATATTATACATAAGTTTTTACGAGTTTCGGTAAAAAAAATCAAACTAAATCGAGGACTGTTTGAAATGATATGAAACTTTTCAGATCCTTGATATATGTTATAGAGGATGGTTTGGATGGAAGTCCATGAAAAAAATCCTCGCAAAAAGATATTATATGCAACTTTTCGAAATGCATGTTTCGGTCAAAAAGTCATAATATATTGTACACAAGTTTGTACTAGTTTCGGTCAAAAAAATAAAATTCAGTCGAGGACTGTTTGAAAATCTATGAAACCTATCAAATCATTGTTATATGTTACGAGGGATGATTTGGATAGAAATCCATGCAAAAAATCATCTCAAAATTAGATTCTATGCAACTTTTCAAAATGCAAGTTTCGGTCAAAAAATCATAATATAATCTACACAAGTTTGTACTAATTTCTGTCATAAAATTAAAATAAATCGAGGACTGTTTGAAATGCTCTAAAACTTTTCAGACCCTTTCTAAATGTTATGAGGGATGGTTTGGATGGAAGTCCATGCAAAAAACTCATATCAAAATTAGATTCTAGGCAACTTTTCGAAATGCAAGTTATGGTCAAAAAATCATAATATATTAGACATAAGTTTTGACTAGTTTCGGTAAAAAAAACCAAACTAAATCGAGGACTGTTTGAAATGATATGAAACTTTTGAGATCCTTGATATATGTTATGGAGGATGGTTTGGATGGAAGTCCATATAAAAATCATCTCAAAACGAAATTTTATGCAACTTTTCGAAATGCAAGTTTCGGTCAAAATGTCATAATATATTGTACACAAGTTTGTACTAATTTCGGTCAAAATAATAAAAATAAATCGAGGACTGTTTGAAAACCTATGAAACTTATCAAGTCATTGTTATATGTTACGAGGGATGGTTTAGATGGAAGTCCATGCGAAAAATCATCTCAAAATTAGATTTTATGCAACTCTTCGAAATGCATGTTTCGGTTAAAAAATCATTATATATTATACACAAGTTTGTAATAGTTTTGGTCAAAAAATCAAAATAAATTGAGGACTGTTTGAAATGCTCTAAAACTTTTCATAACCATTCTATATGTTACGAGGGATGGTTTGGATGGAAGTCCATGCAAAAAATCATATCAAAATTAGATTCTATGCAACTTTTCGAAATGCAAGTTTCGGTTAAAAAATCAAAATATATTATACATAAGTTTTTACTAGTTTCGGTAAAAAAATTAAAATAAATCGAGGATTGTTTGAAATGATATTAAACTTTTAAGAACCATTATATAAGTTATGAAGGATGGTTTGGATGGAAGACCATGAAAAAAATAATCTCAAAAAGATATTGTATGCAACTTTTCGAAATTCAAGTTTCGGTCAAAAAATTAAATATATTTTACACAAGTTATTACTAGTTTCGATAAATAAATCAAAATCTATCGAGGATTGTTTGAAATGCTCTGAAACTTTTCAGATCCTTTCTATATTTTACGAGGGATAGTTTGGATGGAAGTTCATGCAAAAATTCATCTCAAATTTAGAATCTATACCACTTTTTGAAATTCAAATTTCGGTTAAAAAATCATTATATATTATACACAAGTTTGTACTAGTTTCGGTCAAAAAATAAAAATAAATTGAGGACTGTTTGAAATGCTCTAAAACTTTTCAGGCTCTTTTTATATGTTACGAGGGATGGTTTGGATGGAAGCCCATGCAAAAAAATCATCTAAAAATTAGATTTTATGCAACTTTCGAAATGCAAGTTTCGGTCAAAAAAATCATAATATATTATACATAAGTTTTTACTAGTTTCGGTAAAAAAACCAAAATAAATCGAGGACTGTTTGAAATGATATGAAACTTTTCAGATCCTTTATATATGTTATGAAGGATGGTTTGGATGGAAGTCCATGAAAAAAATCATCTCAAAAAGATATTGTGTGCAACTTTTCGAAATGCAAGTTTTGGTCAAAATATCATAATATATTATACACAAGTTATTACTAGTTTTGGTCAATAAATCAAAATAAATCGAGGACTGTTTGAAATACTCTGAAACATTTTAGATCCTATCTTTATGTTACGAGGGATGGTTTGGATGGAAGTCCATGCAAAAATTCATCTCAAAATTAGATTCTATACAACCTTTTGAAATACAAGTTTCGGTCAAAAAATCATAATATATTATACACAAGTTTGTACTAGTTTCGGTCAAAAAATCAAAATAAATCGAGGACTGTTTGAAATGATATTAAACTTTTCAGAACCATTATATATGTTATTAAGGAGGGTTTGGATGGAAGTCCATGAAAAAAATCATCTCAAAATGATATTGTATGCAGCTTTTCGTAATGCAAGTTTCGGTCAAAAATCATAATATATTCTACCCAAGTTATTACTAGTTTCAGTAAATAAATCTAAATAAATCGAGGACTGTTTGAAATGCTTTGAAACTTTTCAAACTCTTTCTATATTTTACGAGGGATGGTTTAGATGGAAGTCCATGCAAAAATTCAACTCAAAATTAGATTCTATGCAACTTTTTGAAATACAAATTTCAGTCAAAAAATCATAATATATTATACATAAGTTTGTACTAGTTTCGGTCAAAAAATCAAAATAAATCGAGGAGACCCTTTCTAAATGTTACGAGGGATGTTTTGGATGGAAGTCCATGCAAAAAATCATATCAAAATTTGATTCTATGCAACTTTTCGAAATGCAAGTTTCGGTCAAAAAATCATAATATATTGTACACAAGTTTGTACTAGTTTCGGTCAAAAAAATAAAAATAAATTGAGGACTGTTTGAAAACCAATGAAACTTATCAAATCATTGTTATATGTTACGAGGGATGGTTTGGATGGAAGTCCATGCAAAATAATCATCTCTAAACTAGATTCTATGAAACTTTTCGAAATGCAAGTTTCGGTCAAAAAACCATTATATATTATACATAAGTTTGTACTAGTTTCGGTCAAAATATCGAAATAAATATAGGACTGTTTGAAATGCTCTAAAACATTTCAAACCCTTTCTATATGTTACGAGGGATGGTTTGAATGGAAGTCCATGCAAAAAAATCATATCAAAATTAGATTCTATGCAACTTTTCGAAATGCAAGTTTCGGTGAAAAAATCACAATATATTATACATAAGTTTTTATTAGTTTCGGTAAAAAAAAATCAGAATAAATCGAGGACTGTTTGAAATGATATGAAACTTGTCAAAACCATTATATATGTTATGAAGGATGGTTTGGATGGAAGTCCATGAAAAAAATCATCTCAAAAAGATATTGTATGTAACTTTTCGAAATGCAAGTTTTGGTCAAAAAACCATAATATATTATACACAAGTTATGACTAGTTTCGAGAAATAAATCAAAATAAATCGAGGACTGTTTGAAATGCTCTGAAACTTTTCAGATCCTATCTATATGTTACGAAGGATGGTTTGGATGGAAGTCCATGCAAAAATTCATCTCAAAATTAGATTCTATGCAACTTTTTGAAATACAAGTTTCGGTCAAAAAATCTTAATATATTATACACAAGTTTGTACTAGCTTCGGTCAAAAAATCAAAATAAATCGAGGACTATTTAAAATGCTCTAAAACTTTTCAGACCCTTTCTAAATGTTACGAAGGATGGTTTGGATGGAAGTCCATGTAAAAAATCATATCAAAATTAGATTCTATGAAACTTTTCGAAATGCAAGTTTCGGTCAAAAAATCATAATATATTATACATAAGTTTTTACTAGTTTCGGTCAAAAAATCAAACTTAATCGAGGACTGTTTGAAATGATATGAAACTTTTCAGATCCTTGATATATGTTATGGAGGATGGTTTGAATGGAAGTCCATGAAAAAAAACATCTCAAAAAGATATTATATCCAACTTTTCGAAATGCAAGTTTCGCTCAAAAATTCATAATATATTGTACACAAGTTTGTACTAGTTTCGGTCAAAAAATCTAAATAAATCGAGGACAGTTTGAAATGCTCTAAAACCATTAAGACCCTTTCTTTATGTTACGAGGGATGGTTTGGATGGAAGTCCATGCAAAAAAATCATATCAAAATTAGATTCTATGCAACTTTTTGAAATGCAAGTTTCGGTCAAAAAATCATAATATATTATACATAAGTTTTTACTAGTTTCGGTAAAAAAATCAAACTAAATCGAGCACTGTTTGAAATGATATGAAACTTTTCAGATCCTTGATATATGTTATGGAGGATGGTTTGGATGGAAGTCCATGAAAAAAATCATCTCAAAACGATATTGTATGCAACTTTTCGAAATGCAAGTTTCGGTCAAAAAGTCATAATATATTGTACACAAGTTTGTACTAGTTTGGGTCAAAAAATAAAAATCAATCGAGGACTGTTTGAAAACCTATGAAACTTATCAAATCATTGTTATATGTTACAAGGGATGGTTTGGATGGAAGTCCATCCAAAAAATCATCTCAAAATTAGATTCTATGCAACTTTTCGAAATTCATGTTTCGGTCAAAAAATCATTATATATTATACACAAGTTTGTACAAGTTTCGGTCAAAAAATCAAAATAAATCGAGGACTGTTTAAAATGCTCTAAAACATTTCAGACCCTTTCTAAATGTTACGAGGGATTGTTTGGATGGAAGTCCATGCAAAAAATCATATCAAAATTAGATTTTATGCAACTTTTCGAAATGCAAGTTTCGGTCAAAAAATCATAATATATTATACATAAGTTTTTACTAGTTTCGGTAAAAAAAATCAAACTAAATCGAGGATTGTTGGAAATGATATGAAACTTTTCAGATCCTTTATATATATTATGGAGGATGGTTTGGCTGGAAGTCCAGGAAAAAAATCATCTCAAAAATATATTATATGCAACTTTTCGAAATGCAAGTTTCGGTCAAAAAGTAATAGTATATTGTACACAAGTTTGTACTAGTTTCAGTCAAAAAAAATAAAAACCAATCGAGGACTGTTTGAAAACCTATGAAACTTATCAAATCATTGTTATATGTTACGAGGGATGGTTTGGATGGAAGTATATGCAAAAAATCATCTCAAAATTAGATTCTATGCAACTTTTTGAAATGCAAGTTTCGGTAAAAAAAATCATTATATATTATACAAAAGTTGTACTAGTTTCGGTCCAAAAAATAAATAAATCGAGGAATGTTTGAAATGATCTAAAACGTTTCAGACCCTTTCTATATGTTACGAGGGATGGTTTGGATGGAAGTTCATGCAAAAAATCATATCAAAATTAGATTCTATGCAACATTTCGAAATGCATGTTTTGGTCAAAAAATAATAATATATTACACATAAGTTTTTACTAGTTTCGGTAAAAAAAATCAAAATAAATCGAGGACTGTTTGAAATGATTCAGAACCATTATATATGTTATGAAGGATGGTTTGAATGGAAGTCCATGAATAAAATCATCTCAATAAGATATTGTATGCAACTTTTCGAAATGCAAGTTTCAGTCAAAAAATCATAATATATTATACACAAGTTATTACTAGTTTTGGTAAATTAATCAAAATAAATCGAGGACTGTTTGAAATGCTCTGATAATTTTTAGATTCTTTATATATTTTACGAGGGATGGTTTGGATGGAAGTCCATGCAAAAATTCATCTCAAAATTAGATTCTATGCAACTTTTTGAAATACAAATTTCGGTCAAAAAATCATAATATATTATACACAAGTTTGTACTAGTTTCGGTCAAAATATCAAAATAAATTGAGGACTATTTAAAATGCTCTAAACCTTTTCAGACCCTTTATAAATGTTACGAGGGATGGTTTGGATGGAAGTCCATGCAAAATATCATATCAAAATTAGATTCTATGCAACTTTGGAAATACAAGTTTCGGTCAAAAAATCATAATATATTATACATAAGTTTTTACTAGTTTCGGTAGAGGACTGTTTGAAATGATAGGAAACTTTTCAGATCCTTGATATATGTTATGGAGGATGGTTTGGATGGAAGTCCATGAAAAAAATCATCTCAAAAAGATATTATATGCAACTTTTCGAAATGCGAGTTTCGGTCAAAAAGTCATAATATATTGTACACAAGTTTGTAATAGTTTCGGTCAAAAAAAATAAAAACCAATCGAGGACTGTTTGAAAACCTATGAAACTTATCAAATCATTGTTATATGTTACGAGGGATGGTTTGGATGGAAGTACATGCAAAAAATCATCTCAAAATTAGATTTTATGCAACTTTACGAAATGCAAGTTTCGGTCAAAAAATCATTATATATTATTATACACAAGTTTGTACAAGTTTCGGTCAAAAAATCAAAATAAATCGAGGACTTTTTAAAATGCTCTAAAACATTTCAGACCCTTTCTAAATGTTACGAGGGATTGTTTGGATGGAAGTCCATGCAAAAAATCATATCAAAATTAGATTTTATGCAACTTTTCGAAATGCAAGTTTCGGTCAAAAAATCATAATATATTATACATATGTTTTTACTAGTTTCGGTAAAAAAAATCAAACTAAATCGAGGAATGTTGGAAATGATATGAAAATTTTCAGATCCTTGATATATATTATGAAGGATGGTTTGGATGGAAGTCCATGAAAAAAATCATCTCAAAAATATATTATATGCAACTTTTCGAAATGGAAGTTTCGGTCAAAAAGTAATAGTATATTGTACACAAGTTTGTACTATTTTCAGTCAAAAAAAATAAAAACCAATCGAGGACTGTTTGAAAACCTATGAAACTTATCAAATCATTGTAATATGTTACGAGGGATGGTTTGGATGGAAGTATATGCAAAAAATCATCTCAAAATTAGATTCTATGCAACTTTTTGAAATGCAAGTTTCGGTAAAAAAAATCATTATATATTATACAAAAGTTTGTACTAGTTTCGGTCCAAAAAAAAATAAATCGAGGAATGTTTGAAATGATCTAAAACGTTTCAGACCCTTTCTATATGTTACGAGGGATGGTTTGGATGGAAGTTCATGCAAAAAATCATATCAATATTAGATTCTATGCAACATTTCGAAATGCAAGTTTTGGTCAAAAAATAATAATATATTACACATAAGTTTTTACTAGTTTCGGTAAAAAAAATCAAAATAAATCGAGGACTGTTTGAAATGATTCAGAACCATTATATATGTTATGAAGGATGGTTTGGATGGAAGTCCATGAAAAAAATCATCTCAATAAGATATTGTATGCAACTCTTCGAAATGCAAGTTTCTGTCAAAAATTCATAATATATTATACACAAGTTATTACTAGTTTCGGTAAATTAATCAAAATAAATCGAGGACTGTTTGAAATGCTCTGAAACGTTTTAGATTCTTTATATATTTTACGAGGGATGGTTTGGATGGAAGTCCATGCAAAAATTCATCTCAATATTAGATTCTATGCAACTTTTTGAAATACAAATTTCGGTCAAAAAATCATAATATATTATACACAAGTTTGTACTAGTTTCAATCAAAAAATCAAAATAAATTGAGGACTATTTAAAATTCTCTAAACCTTTTTAGACCCTTTCTAAATGTTACGAAGGATGGTTTGGATGGAAGTCCATGCAAAAAATCATATCAAAATTAGATTCTATGCAACTTTTCGAAATGCAAGTTTCGGTCAAAAAATCATAATATATTATACACAAGTTTTTACTAGTTTCGGTAAATTAATCAAAATAAATCGAGGACTGTTTGAAATGATTCAGAACCATTATATATGTTATGAAGGATGGTTTGGATGGAAGTCCATGAAAAAAATCATCTTAATAAGATATTGTATGCAACTTTTCGAAATGCAAGTTTCAGTCAAAAAATCATAATATATTATACACAAGTTATTACTAGTTTCGGTAAATTAATCAAAATAAATCGAGGACTGTTTGAAATGCTCTGAAACTTTTTAGATTCTTTATATATTTTACGAGGGATGGTTTCGATGGAAGTCCATGCAAAAATTCATCTCAAATTTAGATTCTATGCAACTTTTTTAAATACAAATTTCGGTCAAAAAATCATAATATATTATACACAAGTTTGTACTAGTTTCGGTCAAAAAATCAAAATAAATTGAGGACTATTTAAAATGCTCTAAACCTTTTCAGACCCTTTATAAATGTTACGAGGGATGGTTTGGATGGAAGTCCATGCAAAATATCATATCAAAATTAGATTCTATGCAACTTTTCGAAATACAAGTTTCGGTCAAAAAATCATAATATATTATACATAAGTTTTTACTAGTTTCGGTAAAAAAATCAAACTAAATCGAGGACTGTTTGAAATGATAGGAAACTTTTCAGATCCTTGATATATGTTATGGAGGATGGTTTGGATGGAAGTTCATGAAAAAAATCATCTCAAAAAGATATTATATGCAACTTTTCGAAATGCAAGTTTCGGTTAAAAAGTCATACTATATTGTACACAAGTTTGTAATAGTTTCGGTCAAAAAAAATAAAAACCAATCGAGGACTGTTTGAAAACCTATGAAACTTATCAAATCATTGTTATATGTTACGAGGGATGGTTTGGATGGAAGTACATGCAAAAAATCATCTCAAAATTAGATTTTATGCAACTTTTCAAAATGCAAGTTTCGGTCAAAAAATCCTTATATATTATACACAAGTTTGTACTAGTTTCAGTCAAAAAATCAAAATAAATCGAGGACTATTTGAAATGCTCTAAAACGTTTCATACCCTTTCTATATGTTACGAGGGATGGTTTGGATGGAAGTCCATGCAAAAATTCATATCAAAATTAGATTCTATGCAACTTTCGAAATGCAAGTTTCGGTCAAAAAATCATAATATATTATACATAAGTTTTTACTAGTTTCGGTAAAAAAATCAAAATAAATCGAGGACTGTTTGAAATGATTCAGAACCATTATATATGTTATGAAGGATGGTTTGGATGGAAGTCCATGAAAAAAATCATCTCAATAAGATATTGTATGCAGCTTTTCGTAATGCAAGTTTCAGTCAAAAAATCATAATATATTATACACAAGTTATTACTAGTTTCGGTAAATTAATCAAAATAAATCGAGGACTGTTTGAAATGCTCTGAAACTTTTTAGATTCTTTATATATTTTACGAGGGATGGTTTGGATGGAAGTCCATGCAAAAATTCATCTCAATATTAGATTCTATGCAACTTTTTGAAATACAAATTTCGGTCAAAAAATCATAATATATTATACACAAGTTTGTACTAGTTTCAATCAAAAAATCAAAATAAATTGATGACTATTTAAAATTCTCTAAACCTTTTTAGACCCTTTCTAAATGTTACGAAGGATGGTTTGGATGGAAGTCCATGCAAAAAATCATATCAAAATTAGATTCTATGCAACTTTTCGAAATGCAAGTTTCGGTCAAAAAATCATAATATATTATACACAAGTTTTTACTAGTTTCGGTAAATTAATCAAAATAAATCGAGGACTGTTTGAAATGATTCAGAACCATTATATATGTTATGAAGGATGGTTTGGATGGAAGTCCATGAAAAAAATCATCTTAATAAGTTATTGTATGCAACTTTTCGAAATGCATGTTTCAGTCAAAAAATCATAATATATTATACACAAGTTATTACTAGTTTCGGTAAATTAATCAAAATAAATCGAGGACTGTTTGAAATGCTCTGAAACTTTTTAGATTCTTTATATATTTTACGAGGGATGGTTTCGATGGAAGTCCATGCAAAAATTCATCTCAAATTTAGATTCTATGCAACTTTTTTAAATACAAATTTCGGTCAAAAAATCATAATATATTATACACATGTTTGTACTAGTTTCGGTCAAAAAATCAAAATAAATTGAGGACTATTTAAAATGCTCTAAACCTTTTCAGACCCTTTATAAATGTTACGAGGGATGGTTTGGATGGAAGTCCATGCAAAATATCATATCAAAATTAGATTCTATGCAACTTTTCGAAATACAAGTTTCGGTCAAAAAATCATAATATATTATACATAAGTTTTTACTAGTTTCGGTAAAAAAATCAAACTAAATCGAGGACTGTTTGAAATGATAGGAAACTTTTCAGATCCTTCATATATGTTATGGAGGATGGTTTGGATGGAAGTTCATGAAAAAAATCATCTCAAAAAGATATTATATGCAACTTTTCGAAATGCAAGTTTCGGTTAAAAAGTCATACTATATTGTACACAAGTTTGTAATAGTTTCGGTCAAAAAAAATAAAAACCAATTGAGGACTGTTTGAAAACCTATGAAACTTATCAAATCATTGTTATATGTTACGAGGGATGGTTTGGATGGAAGTACATGCAAAAAATCATCTCAAAATTAGATTTTATGCAACTTTTCGAAATGCAAGTTTCGGTCAAAAAATCCTTATATATTATACACAAGTTTGTACTAGTTTCAATCAAAAAATCAAAATAAATCGAGGACTGTTTGAAATGCTCTAAAACGTTTCATACCCTTTCTATATGTTACGAGGGATGGTTTGGATGGATGTCCATGCAAAAATTCATATCAAAATTAGATTCTATGCAACTTTCGAAATGCAAGTTTCGGTCAAAAAATCATAATATATTATACATAAGTTTTTACTAGTTTCGGTAAAAAAATCAAAATAAATCGAGGACTATTTGAAATGATTCAGAACCATTATATATGTTATGAAGGATGGTTTGGATGGAAGTCCATGAAAAAAATCATCTCAATAAGATATTGTATGCAGCTTTTCGAAATGCAAGTTTCAGTCAAAAAATCATAATATATTATACACAAGTTATTACTAGTTTCGGTAAATTAATCAAAATAAATCGAGGACTGTTTGAAATGCTCTGAAACTTTTTAGATTCTTTATATATTTTACGAGGGATGGTTTGGATGGAAGTACATGCAAAAAATCATCTCAAAATTAGATTTTATGCAACTTTTCGAAATGCAAGTTTCGGTCAAAAAATCCTTATATATTATACACAAGGTTGTACTAGTTTCAGTCAAAAAATCAAAATAAATCGAGGACTGTTTGAAATGCTCTAAAACGTTTCAGACCCTTTCTATATGTTACGAGGGATGGTTTGGATGGAAGTCCATGCAAAAATTCATATCAAAATTAGATTCTATGCAACTTTCGAAATGCAAGTTTCGGTCAAAAAATCATAATATATTATACATAAGTTTTTACTAGTTTCGGTAAAAAAATCAAAATAAATCGAGGACTATTTGAAATGATTCAGAACCATTATATATGTTATGAAGGATGGTTTGGATGGAAGTCCATGAAAAAAATCATCTCAATAAGATATTGTATGCAACTTTTCGTAATGCAAGTTTCAGTCAAAAAATCATAATATATTATACACAAGTTATTACTAGTTTCGGTAAATTAATCAAAATAAATCGAGGACTGTTTGAAATGCTCAGAAACTTTTTAGATTCTTTATATATTTTACGAGGGATGGTTTGGATGGAAGTCCATGCAAAAATTCATCTCAATATTAGATTCTATGCAACTTTTTGAAATACAAATTTCGGTCAAAAAATCATAATATATTATACACAAGTTTGTACTAGTTTCAGTCAAAAAATCAAAATAAATTGAGGACTATTTAAAATTCTCTAAACCTTTTCAGACCCTTTCTAAATGTTACGAGGGATGGTTTGGATGGAAGTCCATGCAAAAAATCATCTCAATATTAGATTCTATGCAACTTTTCGAAATGCAAGTTTCGGTCAAAAAATCATAATATATTATACATAAGTTTTTACTAGTTTCGGTAAAAAAAATCAAAATAAATCGAGGACTGTTTGAAATGATTCAGAACCATTATATATGTTATGAAGGATGGTTTGGATGGAAGTCCATGAAAAAAATCATCTCAATAAGATATTGTATGCAACTTTTCGAAATGCAAGTTTCAGTCAAAAAATCATAATATATTATACACAAGTTATTACTAGTTTCGGTAAATTAATCAAAATAAATCGAGGACTGTTTGAAATGCTCTGAAACTTTTTAGATTCTTTATATATTTTACGAGGGATGGTTGGGATGGAAGTCCATGCAAAAATTCATCTCAAAATTAGATTCTATGCAAATTTTTTAAATACAAATTTCGGTCAAAAAATCATAATATATTATACACAAGTTTGTACTAGTTTCGGTCAAAAAATCAAAATAAATTGAGGACTATTTAAAATGCTCTAAACCTTTTCAGACCCTTTATAAATGTTACGAGGGATGGTTTGGATGGAAGTCCATGCAAAATATCATATCAAAATTAGATTCTATGCAACTTTTCGAAATACATGTTTCGGTCAAAAAATCATAATATATTATACATAAGTTTTTACTAGTTTCGGTAAAAAAATCAAACTAAATCGAGGACTGTTTGAAATGATAGGAAACTTTTCAGATCCTTGATATATGTTATGGAGGATGGTTTGGATGGAAGTTCAGGAAAAAAATCATCTCACAAAGATATTATATGCAACTTTTCGAAATGCAAGTTTCGGTTAAAAAGTCATACTATATTGTACATAAGTTTGTAATAGTTTCGGTCAAAAAAAAATAAAAACCAATCGAGGACTGTTTGAAAACCTATGAAACTTATCAAATCATTGTTATATGTTACGAGGGATGGTTTGGATGGAAGTACATGCAAAAAATCATCTCAAAATTAGATTTTATGCAACTTTTCGAAATGCAAGTTTCGGTCAAAAAATCCTTATATATTATACACAAGTTTGTACTAGTTTCAGTCAAAAAATCAAAATAAATCGAGGACTGTTTGAAATGCTCTAAAACGTTTCAGACCCTTTCTATATGTTACGAGGGATGGTTTGGATGGAAGTCCATGCAAAAATTCATATCAAAATTAGGTTCTATGCAACTTTCGAAATGCAAGTTTCGGTCAAAAAATCATAATATATTATACATAAGTTTTTACTAGTTTCGGTAAAAAAATCAAAATAAATCGAGGACTGTTTGAAATGATTCAGAACCATTATATATGTTATGAAGGATGGTTTGGATGGAAGTCCATGAAAAAAATCATCTCAATAAGATATTGTATGCAACTTTTCGAAATGCAAGTTTCAGTCAAAAAATCATAATATATTATACACAAGTTATTACTAGTTTCGGTAAATTAATCAAAATAAATCGAGGACTGTTTGAAATGCTCTGAAACTTTTTAGATTCTTTATATATTTTACGAGGGATGGTTGGGATGGAAGTCCATGCAAAAATTCATCTCAAAATTAGATTCTATGCAAATTTTTTAAATACAAATTTCGGTCAAAAAATCATAATATATTATACACAAGTTTGTACTAGTTTCGGTCAAAAAATCAAAATAAATTGAGGACTATTTAAAATGCTCTAAACCTTTTCAGACCCTTTATAAATGTTACGAGGGATGGTTTGGATGGAAGTCCATGCAAAATATCATATCAAAATTAGATTCTATGCAACTTTTCGAAATACATGTTTCGGTCAAAAAATCATAATATATTATACATAAGTTTTTACTAGTTTCGGTAAAAAAATCAAACTAAATCGAGGACTGTTTGAAATGATAGGAAACTTTTCAGATCCTTGATATATGTTATGGAGGATGGTTTGGATGGAAGTTCAGGAAAAAAATCATCTCACAAAGATATTATATGCAACTTTTCGAAATGCAAGTTTCGGTTAAAAAGTCATACTATAATGTACATAAGTTTGTAATAGTTTCGGTCAAAAAAAAATAAAAACCAATCGAGGACTGTTTGAAAACCTATGAAACTTATCAAATCATTGTTATATGTTACGAGGGATGGTTTGGATGGAAGTACATGCAAAAAATCATCTCAAAATTAGATTTTATGCAACTTTTCGAAATGCAAGTTTCGGTCAAAAAATCCTTATATATTATACACAAGTTTGTACTAGTTTCAGTCAAAAAATCAAAATAAATCGAGGACTGTTTGAAATGCTCTAAAACGTTTCAGACCCTTTCTATATGTTACGAGGGATGGTTTGGATGGAAGTCCATGCAAAAATTCATATCAAAATTAGGTTCTATGCAACTTTCGAAATGCAAGTTTCGGTCAAAAAATCATAATATATTATACATAAGTTTTTACTAGTTTCGGTAAAAAAATCAAAATAAATCGAGGACTGTTTGAAATGATTCAGAACCATTATATATGTTATGAAGGATGGTTTGGATGGAAGTCCATGAAAAAAATCATCTCAATAAGATATTGTATGCAACTTTTCGAAATGCAAGTTTCAGTCAAAAAATCATAATATATTATACACAAGTTATTACTAGTTTCGGTAAATTAATCAAAATAAATCGAGGACTGTTTGAAATGCTCTGAAACTTTTTAGATTCTTTATATATTTTACGAGGGATGGTTGGGATGGAAGTCCATGCAAAAATTCATCTCAAAATTAGATTCTATGCAAATTTTTTAAATACAAATTTCGGTCAAAAAATCATAATATATTATACACAAGTTTGTACTAGTTTCGGTCAAAAAATCAAAATAAATTGAGGACTATTTAAAATGCTCTAAACCTTTTCAGACCCTTTATAAATGTTACGAGGGATGGTTTGGATGGAAGTCCATGCAAAATATCATATCAAAATTAGATTCTATGCAACTTTTCGAAATACATGTTTCGGTCAAAAAATCATAATATATTATACATAAGTTTTTACTAGTTTCGGTAAAAAAATCAAACTAAATCGAGGACTGTTTGAAATGATAGGAAACTTTTCAGATCCTTGATATATGTTATGGAGGATGGTTTGGATGGAAGTTCAGGAAAAAAATCATCTCAAAAAGATATTATATGCAACTTTTTGAAATGCAAGTTTCGGTTAAAAAGTCATACTATATTGTACATAAGTTTGTAATAGTTTCGGTCAAAAAAAAATAAAAACCAATCGAGGACTGTTTGAAAACCTATGAAACTTATCAAATCATTGTTATATGTTACGAGGGATGGTTTGGATGGAAGTACATGCAAAAAATCATCTCAAAATTAGATTTTATGCAACTTTTCGAAATGCAAGTTTCGGTCAAAAAATCCTTATATATTATACACAAGTTTGTACTAGTTTCAGTCAAAAAATCAAAATAAATCGAGGACTGTTTGAAATGCTCTAAAACGTTTCAGACCCTTTCTATATGTTACGAGGGATGGTTTGGATGGAAGTCCATGCAAAAATTCATATCAAAATTAGGTTCTATGCAACTTTCGAAATGCAAGTTTCGGTCAAAAAATCATAATATATTATACATAAGTTTTTACTAGTTTCGGTAAAAAAATCAAAAAAAATCGAGGACTGTTTGAAATGATTCAGAACCATTATATATGTTATGAAGGATGGTTTGGATGGAAGTCCATGAAAAAAATCATCTCAATAAGATATTGTATGCAACTTTTCGAAATGCAAGTTTCAGTCAAAAAATCATAATATATTATACACAAGTTATTACTAGTTTCGGTAAATTAATCAAAATAAATCGAGGACTGTTTGAAATGCTCTGAAAATTTTTAGATTCTTTATATATTTTACGAGGGATGGTTTGGATGGAAGTCCATGCAAAAATTCATCTCAATATTAGATTCTATGCAACTTTTTGAAATACAAATTTCGGTCAAAAAATCATAATATATTATACACAAGTTTGTACTAGTTTCAGTCAAAAAATCAAAATAAATTGAGGACTATTTAAAATTCTCTAAACCTTTTCAGACCCTTTCTAAATGTTACGAGGGATGGTTTGGATGGAAATCCATGCAAAAAATCATATCAAAATTAGATTCTATGCAGCTTTTCGAAATGCAAGTTTCGGTCAAAAAATCATAATATATTATACATAAGTTTTTACTAGTTTCGGTAAAATAAATCAAAATAAATCGAGGACTATTTGAAATGATTCAGAACCATTATATATGTTATGAAGGATGGTTTGGATGGAAGTCCATGAAAAAAATCATCTCAATAAGATATTGTATGCAACTTTTCGAAATGCAAGTTTCAGTCAAAAAATCATAATATATTATACACAAGTTATTACTAGTTTCGGTAAATTAATCAAAATAAATCGAGGACTGTTTGAAATGCTCTGAAACTTTTTAGATTCTTTATATATTTTACGAGGGATGGTTGGGATGGAAGTCCATGCAAAAATTCATCTCAAATTTAGATTCTATGCAAATTTTTTAAATACAAATTTCGGTCAAAAAATCATAATATATTATACACAAGTTTGTACTAGTTTCGGTCAAAAAATCAAAATAAATTGAGGACTATTTAAAATGCTCTAAACCTTTTCAGACCCTTTATAAATGTTACGAGGGATGGTTTGGATGGAAGTCCATGCAAAATATCATATCAAAATTAGATTCTATGCAACTTTTCGAAATACATGTTTCGGTCAAAAAATCATAATATATTATACATAAGTTTTTACTAGTTTCGGTAAAAAAATCAAACTAAATCGAGGACTGTTTGAAATGATAGGAAACTTTTCAGATCCTTGATATATGTTATGGAGGATGGTTTGGATGGAAGTTCAGGAAAAAAATCATCTCAAAAAGATATTATATGCAACTTTTCGAAATGCAAGTTTCGGTTAAAAAGTCATACTATATTGTACATAAGTTTGTAATAGTTTCGGTCAAAAAAAAATAAAAACCAATCGAGGACTGTTTGAAAACCTATGAAACTTATCAAATCATTGTTATATGTTACGAGGGATGGTTTGGATGGAAGTACATGCAAAAAATCATCTCAAAATTAGATTTTATGCAACTTTTCGAAATGCAAGTTTCGGTCAAAAAATCCTTATATATTATACACAAGTTTGTACTAGTTTCAGTCAAAAAATCAAAATAAATCGAGGACTGTTTGAAATGCTCTAAAACGTTTCAGACCCTTTCTATATGTTACGAGGGATGGTTTGGATGGAAGTCCATGCAAAAATTCATATCAAAATTAGGTTCTATGCAACTTTCGAAATGCAAGTTTCGGTCAAAAAATCATAATATATTATACATAAGTTTTTACTAGTTTCGGTAAAATAAATCAAAATAAATCGAGGACTATTTGAAATGATTCAGAACCATTATATATGTTATGAAGGATGGTTTGGATGGAAGTCCATGAAAAAAATCATCTCAATAAGATATTGTATGCAACTTTTCGAAATGCAAGTTTCAGTCAAAAAATCATAATATATTATACACAAGTTATTACTAGTTTCGGTAAATTAATCAAAATAAATCGAGGACTGTTTGAAATGCTCTGAAACTTTTTAGATTCTTTATATATTTTACGAGGGATGGTTGGGATGGAAGTCCATGCAAAAATTCATCTCAAATTTAGATTCTATGCAAATTTTTTAAATACAAATTTCGGTCAAAAAATCATAATATATTATACACAAGTTTGTACTAGTTTCGGTCAAAAAATCAAAATAAATTGAGGACTATTTAAAATGCTCTAAACCTTTTCAGACCCTTTATAAATGTTACGAGGGATGGTTTGGATGGAAGTCCATGCAAAATATCATATCAAAATTAGATTCTATGCAACTTTTCGAAATACATGTTTCGGTCAAAAAATCATAATATATTATACATAAGTTTTTACTAGTTTCGGTAAAAAAATCAAACTAAATCGAGGACTGTTTGAAATGATAGGAAACTTTTCAGATCCTTGATATATGTTATGGAGGATGGTTTGGATGGAAGTTCAGGAAAAAAATCATCTCAAAAAGATATTATATGCAACTTTTCGAAATGCAAGTTTCGGTTAAAAAGTCATACTATATTGTACATAAGTTTGTAATAGTTTCGGTCAAAAAAAAATAAAAACCAATCGAGGACTGTTTGAAAACCTATGAAACTTATCAAATCATTGTTATATGTTACGAGGGATGGTTTGGATGGAAGTACATGCAAAAAATCATCTCAAAATTAGATTTTATGCAACTTTTCGAAATGCAAGTTTCGGTCAAAAAATCCTTATATATTATACACAAGTTTGTACTAGTTTCAGTCAAAAAATCAAAATAAATCGAGGACTGTTTGAAATGCTCTAAAACGTTTCAGACCCTTTCTATATGTTACGAGGGATGGTTTGGATGGAAGTCCATGCAAAAATTCATATCAAAATTAGGTTCTATGCAACTTTCGAAATGCAAGTTTCGGTCAAAAAATCATAATATATTATACATAAGTTTTTACTAGTTTCGGTAAAAAAATCAAAATAAATCGAGGACTGTTTGAAATGATTCAGAACCATTATATATGTTATGAAGGATGGTTTGGATGGAAGTCCATGAAAAAAATCATCTCAATAAGATATTGTATGCAACTTTTCGAAATGCAAGTTTCAGTCAAAAAATCATAATATATTATACACAAGTTATTACTAGTTTCGGTAAATTAATCAAAATAAATCGAGGACTGTTTGAAATGCTCTGAAACTTTTTAGATTCTTTATATATTTTACGAGGGATGGTTTGGATGGAAGTCCATGCAAAAATTCATCTCAATATTAGATTCTATGCAACTTTTTGAAATACAAATTTCGGTCAAAAAATCATAATATATTATACACAAGTTTGTACTAGTTTAAGTCAAAAAATCAAAATAAATTGAGGACTATTTAAAATTCTCTAAACCTTTTCAGACCCTTTCTAAATGTTACGAGGGATGGTTTGGATGGAAATCCATGCAAAAAATCATATCAAAATTAGATTCTATGCAGCTTTTCGAAATGCAAGTTTCGGTCAAAAAATCATAATATATTATACATAAGTTTTTACTAGTTTCGGTAAAAAAATCAAAATAAATCGAGGACTGTTTGAAATGATTCAGAACCATTATATATGTTATGAAGGATGGTTTGGATGGAAGTCCATGAAAAAAATCATCTCAATAAGATATTGTATGCAACTTTTCGAAATGCAAGTTTCAGTCAAAAAATCATAATATATTATACACAAGTTATTACTAGTTTCGGTAAATTAATCAAAATAAATCGAGGACTGTTTGAAATGCTCAGAAACTTTTTAGATTCTTTATATATTTTACGAGGGATGGTTTGGATGGAAGTCCATGCAAAAATTCATCTCAATATTAGATTCTATGCAACTTTTTGAAATACAAATTTCGGTCAAAAAATCATAATATATTATACACAAGTTTGTACTAGTTTCAGTCAAAAAATCAAAATAAATTGAGGACTATTTAAATTCTCTAAACCTTTTCAGACCCTTTCTAAATGTTACGAGGGATGGTTTGGATGGAAGTCCATGCAAAAAATCATATCAAAATTAGATTCTATGCAACTTTTCGAAATGCAAGTTTCGGTCAAAAAATCATAATATATTATACATAAGTTTTTACTAGTTTCGGTAAAAAAAATCAAAATAAATCGAGGACTGTTTGAAATGATTCAGAACCATTATATATGTTATGAAGGATGGTTTGGATGGAAGTCCATGAAAAAAATCATCTCAATAAGATATTGTATGCAACTTTTCGAAATGCAAGTTTCAGTCAAAAAATCATAATATATTATACACAAGTTATTACTAGTTTCGGTAAATTAATCAAAATAAATCGAGGAGTGTTTGAAATGCTCTGAAACTTTTTAGATTCTTTATATATTTTACGAGGGATGGTTGGGATGGAAGTCCATGCAAAAATTCATCTCAAAATTAGATTCTATGCAAATTTTTTAAATACAAATTTCGGTCAAAAAATCATAATATATTATACACAAGTTTGTACTAGTTTCGGTCAAAAAATCAAAATAAATTGAGGACTATTTAAAATGCTCTAAACCTTTTCAGACCCTTTATAAATGTTACGAGGGATGGTTTGGATGGAAGTCCATGCAAAATATCATATCAAAATTAGATTCTATGCAACTTTTCGAAATACATGTTTCGGTCAAAAAATCATAATATATTATACATAAGTTTTTACTAGTTTCGGTAAAAAAATCAAACTAAATCGAGGACTGTTTGAAATGATAGGAAACTTTTCAGATCCTTGATATATGTTATGGAGGATGGTTTGGATGGAAGTTCAGGAAAAAAATCATCTCAAAAAGATATTATATGCAACTTTTCGAAATGCAAGTTTCGGTTAAAAAGTCATACTATATTGTACATAAGTTTGTAATAGTTTCGGTCAAAAAAAAATAAAAACCAATCGAGGACTGTTTGAAAACCTATGAAACTTATCAAATCATTGTTATATGTTACGAGGGATGGTTTGGATGGAAGTACATGCAAAAAATCATCTCAAAATTAGATTTTATGCAACTTTTCGAAATGCAAGTTTCGGTCAAAAAATCCTTATATATTATACACAAGTTTGTACTAGTTTCAGTCAAAAAATCAAAATAAATCGAGGACTGTTTGAAATGCTCTAAAACGTTTCAGACCCTTTCTATATGTTACGAGGGATGGTTTGGATGGAAGTCCATGCAAAAATTCATATCAAAATTAGGTTCTATGCAACTTTCGAAATGCAAGTTTCGGTCAAAAAATCATAATATATTATACATAAGTTTTTACTAGTTTCGGTAAAATAAATCAAAATAAATCGAGGACTATTTGAAATGATTCAGAACCATTATATATGTTATGAAGGATGGTTTGGATGGAAGTCCATGAAAAAAATCATCTCAATAAGATATTGTATGCAACTTTTCGAAATGCAAGTTTCAGTCAAAAAATCATAATATATTATACACAAGTTATTACTAGTTTCGGTAAATTAATCAAAATAAATCGAGGACTGTTTGAAATGCTCTGAAACTTTTTAGATTCTTTATATATTTTACGAGGGATGGTTGGGATGGAAGTCCATGCAAAAATTCATCTCAAATTTAGATTCTATGCAAATTTTTTAAATACAAATTTCGGTCAAAAAATCATAATATATTATACACAAGTTTGTACTAGTTTCGGTCAAAAAATCAAAATAAATTGAGGACTATTTAAAATGCTCTAAACCTTTTCAGACCCTTTATAAATGTTACGAGGGATGGTTTGGATGGAAGTCCATGCAAAATATCATATCAAAATTAGATTCTATGCAACTTTTCGAAATACATGTTTCGGTCAAAAAATCATAATATATTATACATAAGTTTTTACTAGTTTCGGTAAAAAAATCAAACTAAATCGAGGACTGTTTGAAATGATAGGAAACTTTTCAGATCCTTGATATATGTTATGGAGGATGGTTTGGATGGAAGTTCAGGAAAAAAATCATCTCAAAAAGATATTATATGCAACTTTTCGAAATGCAAGTTTCGGTTAAAAAGTCATACTATATTGTACATAAGTTTGTAATAGTTTCGGTCAAAAAAAAATAAAAACCAATCGAGGACTGTTTGAAAACCTATGAAACTTATCAAATCATTGTTATATGTTACGAGGGATGGTTTGGATGGAAGTAAATGCAAAAAATCATCTCAAAATTAGATTTTATGCAACTTTTCGAAATGCAAGTTTCGGTCAAAAAATCCTTATATATTATACACAAGTTTGTACTAGTTTCAGTCAAAAAATCAAAATAAATCGAGGACTGTTTGAAATGCTCTAAAACGTTTCAGACCCTTTCTATATGTTACGAGGGATGGTTTGGATGGAAGTCCATGCAAAAATTCATATCAAAATTAGGTTCTATGCAACTTTCGAAATGCAAGTTTCGGTCAAAAAATCATAATATATTATACATAAGTTTTTACTAGTTTCGGTAAAAAAATCAAAATAAATCGAGGACTGTTTGAAATGATTCAGAACCATTATATATGTTATGAAGGATGGTTTGGATGGAAGTCCATGAAAAAAATCATCTCAATAAGATATTGTATGCAACTTTTCGAAATGCAAGTTTCAGTCAAAAAATCATAATATATTATACACAAGTTATTACTAGTTTCGGTAAATTAATCAAAATAAATCGAGGACTGTTTGAAATGCTCTGAAACTTTTTAGATTCTTTATATATTTTACGAGGGATGGTTTGGATGGAAGTCCATGCAAAAATTCATCTCAATATTAGATTCTATGCAACTTTTTGAAATACAAATTTCGGTCAAAAAATCATAATATATTATACACAAGTTTGTACTAGTTTAAGTCAAAAAATCAAAATAAATTGAGGACTATTTAAAATTCTCTAAACCTTTTCAGACCCTTTCTAAATGTTACGAGGGATGGTTTGGATGGAAATCCATGCAAAAAATCATATCAAAATTAGATTCTATGCAGCTTTTCGAAATGCAAGTTTCGGTCAAAAAATCATAATATATTATACATAAGTTTTTACTAGTTTCGGTAAAAAAATCAAAATAAATCGAGGACTGTTTGAAATGATTCAGAACCATTATATATGTTATGAAGGATGGTTTGGATGGAAGTCCATGAAAAAAATCATCTCAATAAGATATTGTATGCAACTTTTCGAAATGCAAGTTTCAGTCAAAAAATCATAATATATTATACACAAGTTATTACTAGTTTCGGTAAATTAATCAAAATAAATCGAGGACTGTTTGAAATGCTCAGAAACTTTTTAGATTCTTTATATATTTTACGAGGGATGGTTTGGATGGAAGTCCATGCAAAAATTCATCTCAATATTAGATTCTATGCAACTTTTTGAAATACAAATTTCGGTCAAAAAATCATAATATATTATACACAAGTTTGTACTAGTTTCAGTCAAAAAATCAAAATAAATTGAGGACTATTTAAATTCTCTAAACCTTTTCAGACCCTTTCTAAATGTTACGAGGGATGGTTTGGATGGAAGTCCATGCAAAAAATCATATCAAAATTAGATTCTATGCAACTTTTCGAAATGCAAGTTTCGGTCAAAAAATCATAATATATTATACATAAGTTTTTACTAGTTTCGGTAAAAAAAATCAAAATAAATCGAGGACTGTTTGAAATGATTCAGAACCATTATATATGTTATGAAGGATGGTTTGGATGGAAGTCCATGAAAAAAATCATCTCAATAAGATATTGTATGCAACTTTTCGAAATGCAAGTTTCAGTCAAAAAATCATAATATATTATACACAAGTTATTACTAGTTTCGGTAAATTAATCAAAATAAATCGAGGAGTGTTTGAAATGCTCTGAAACTTTTTAGATTCTTTATATATTTTACGAGGGATGGTTGGGATGGAAGTCCATGCAAAAATTCATCTCAAAATTAGATTCTATGCAAATTTTTTAAATACAAATTTCGGTCAAAAAATCATAATATATTATACACAAGTTTGTACTAGTTTCGGTCAAAAAATCAAAATAAATTGAGGACTATTTAAAATGCTCTAAACCTTTTCAGACCCTTTATAAATGTTACGAGGGATGGTTTGGATGGAAGTCCATGCAAAATATCATATCAAAATTAGATTCTATGCAACTTTTCGAAATACATGTTTCGGTCAAAAAATCATAATATATTATACATAAGTTTTTACTAGTTTCGGTAAAAAAATCAAACTAAATCGAGGACTGTTTGAAATGATAGGAAACTTTTCAGATCCTTGATATATGTTATGGAGGATGGTTTGGATGGAAGTTCAGGAAAAAAATCATCTCAAAAAGATATTATATGCAACTTTTCGAAATGCAAGTTTCGGTTAAAAAGTCATACTATATTGTACATAAGTTTGTAATAGTTTCGGTCAAAAAAAAATAAAAACCAATCGAGGACTGTTTGAAAACCTATGAAACTTATCAAATCATTGTTATATGTTACGAGGGATGGTTTGGATGGAAGTACATGCAAAAAATCATCTCAAAATTAGATTTTATGCAACTTTTTGAAATGCAAGTTTCGGTCAAAAAATCCTTATATATTATACACAAGTTTGTACTAGTTTCAGTCAAAAAATCAAAATAAATCGAGGACTGTTTGAAATGCTCTAAAACGTTTCAGACCCTTTCTATATGTTACGAGGGATGGTTTGGATGGAAGTCCATGCAAAAATTCATATCAAAATTAGGTTCTATGCAACTTTCGAAATGCAAGTTTCGGTCAAAAAATCATAATATATTATACATAAGTTTTTACTAGTTTCGGTAAAAAAATCAAAATAAATCGAGGACTGTTTGAAATGATTCAGAACCATTATATATGTTATGAAGGATGGTTTGGATGGAAGTCCATGAAAAAAATCATCTCAATAAGATATTGTATGCAACTTTTCAAAATGCAAGTTTCAGTCAAAAAATCATAATATATTATACACAAGTTATTACTAGTTTCGGTAAATTAATCAAAATAAATCGAGGACTGTTTGAAATGCTCTGAAACTTTTTAGATTCTTTATATATTTTACGAGGGATGGTTTGGATGGAAGTCCATGCAAAAATTCATCTCAATATTAGATTCTATGCAACTTTTTGAAATACAAATTTCGGTCAAAAAATCATAATATATTATACACAAGTTTGTACTAGTTTCAGTCAAAAAATCAAAATAAATTGAGGACTATTTAAAATTCTCTAAACCTTTTCAGACCCTTTCTAAATGTTACGAGGGATGGTTTGGATGGAAGTCCATGCAAAAAATCATATCAAAATTAGATTCTATGCAACTTTTCAAAATGCAAGTTTCGGTCAAAAAATCATAATATATTATACATAAGTTTTTACTAGTTTCGGTAAAAAAAATCAAAATAAATCGAGGACTGTTTGAAATGATTCAGAACCATTATATATGTTATGAAGGATGGTTTGGATGGAAGTCCATGAAAAAAATCATCTCAATAAGATATTGTATGCAACTTTTCGAAATGCAAGTTTCAGTCAAAAAATCATAATATATTATACACAAGTTATTACTAGTTTCGGTAAATTAATCAAAATAAATCGAGGAGTGTTTGAAATGCTCTGAAACTTTTTAGATTCTTTATATATTTTACGAGGGATGGTTGGGATGGAAGTCCATGCAAAAATTCATCTCAAAATTAGATTCTATGCAAATTTTTTAAATACAAATTTCGGTCAAAAAATCATAATATATTATACACAAGTTTGTACTAGTTTCGGTCAAAAAATCAAAATAAATTGAGGACTATTTAAAATGCTCTAAACCTTTTCAGACCCTTTATAAATGTTACGAGGGATGGTTTGGATGGAAGTCCATGCAAAATATCATATCAAAATTAGATTCTATGCAACTTTTCGAAATACATGTTTCGGTCAAAAAATCATAATATATTATACATAAGTTTTTACTAGTTTCGGTAAAAAAATCAAACTAAATCGAGGACTGTTTGAAATGATAGGAAACTTTTCAGATCCTTGATATATGTTATGGAGGATGGTTTGGATGGAAGTTCAGGAAAAAAATCATCTCAAAAAGATATTATATGCAACTTTTCGAAATGCAAGTTTCGGTTAAAAAGTCATACTATATTGTACATAAGTTTGTAATAGTTTCGGTCAAAAAAAAATAAAAACCAATCGAGGACTGTTTGAAAACCTATGAAACTTATCAAATCATTGTTATATGTTACGAGGGATGGTTTGGATGGAAGTACATGCAAAAAATCATCTCAAAATTAGATTTTATGCAACTTTTTGAAATGCAAGTTTCGGTCAAAAAATCCTTATATATTATACACAAGTTTGTACTAGTTTCAGTCAAAAAATCAAAATAAATCGAGGACTGTTTGAAATGCTCTAAAACGTTTCAGACCCTTTCTATATGTTACGAGGGATGGTTTGGATGGAAGTCCATGCAAAAATTCATATCAAAATTAGGTTCTATGCAACTTTCGAAATGCAAGTTTCGGTCAAAAAATCATAATATATTATACATAAGTTTTTACTAGTTTCGGTAAAAAAATCAAAATAAATCGAGGACTGTTTGAAATGATTCAGAACCATTATATATGTTATGAAGGATGGTTTGGATGGAAGTCCATGAAAAAAATCATCTCAATAAGATATTGTATGCAACTTTTCAAAATGCAAGTTTCAGTCAAAAAATCATAATATATTATACACAAGTTATTACTAGTTTCGGTAAATTAATCAAAATAAATCGAGGACTGTTTGAAATGCTCAGAAACTTTTTAGATTCTTTATATATTTTACGAGGGATGGTTTGGATGGAAGTCCATGCAAAAATTCATCTCAATATTAGATTCTATGCAACTTTTTGAAATACAAATTTCGGTCAAAAAATCATAATATATTATACACAAGTTTGTACTAGTTTCAGTCAAAAAATCAAAATAAATTGAGGACTATTTAAAATTCTCTAAACCTTTTCAGACCCTTTCTAAATGTTACGAGGGATGGTTTGGATGGAAGTCCATGCAAAAAATCATATCAAAATTAGATTCTATGCAACTTTTCAAAATGCAAGTTTCGGTCAAAAAATCATAATATATTATACATAAGTTTTTACTAGTTTCGGTAAAAAAAATCAAAATAAATCGAGGACTGTTTGAAATGATTCAGAACCATTATATATGTTATGAAGGATGGTTTGGATGGAAGTCCATGAAAAAAATCATCTCAATAAGATATTGTATGCAACTTTTCGAAATGCAAGTTTCAGTCAAAAAATCATAATATATTATACACAAGTTATTACTAGTTTCGGTAAATTAATCAAAATAAATCGAGGAGTGTTTGAAATGCTCTGAAACTTTTTAGATTCTTTATATATTTTACGAGGGATGGTTGGGATGGAAGTCCATGCAAAAATTCATCTCAAAATTAGATTCTATGCAAATTTTTTAAATACAAATTTCGGTCAAAAAATCATAATATATTATACACAAGTTTGTACTAGTTTCGGTCAAAAAATCAAAATAAATTGAGGACTATTTAAAATGCTCTAAACCTTTTCAGACCCTTTATAAATGTTACGAGGGATGGTTTGGATGGAAGTCCATGCAAAATATCATATCAAAATTAGATTCTATGCAACTTTTCGAAATACATGTTTCGGTCAAAAAATCATAATATATTATACATAAGTTTTTACTAGTTTCGGTAAAAAAATCAAACTAAATCGAGGACTGTTTGAAATGATAGGAAACTTTTCAGATCCTTGATATATGTTATGGAGGATGGTTTGGATGGAAGTTCAGGAAAAAAATCATCTCAAAAAGATATTATATGCAACTTTTCGAAATGCAAGTTTCGGTTAAAAAGTCATACTATATTGTACATAAGTTTGTAATAGTTTCGGTCAAAAAAAAATAAAAACCAATCGAGGACTGTTTGAAAACCTATGAAACTTATCAAATCATTGTTATATGTTACGAGGGATGGTTTGGATGGAAGTACATGCAAAAAATCATCTCAAAATTAGATTTTATGCAACTTTTTGAAATGCATGTTTCGGTCAAAAAATCCTTATATATTATACACAAGTTTGTACTAGTTTCAGTCAAAAAATCAAAATAAATCGAGGACTGTTTGAAATGCTCTAAAACGTTTCAGACCCTTTCTATATGTTACGAGGGATGGTTTGGATGGAAGTCCATGCAAAAATTCATATCAAAATTAGGTTCTATGCAACTTTCGAAATGCAAGTTTCGGTCAAAAAATCATAATATATTATACATAAGTTTTTACTAGTTTCGGTAAAAAAATCAAAATAAATCGAGGACTGTTTGAAATGATTCAGAACCATTATATATGTTATGAAGGATGGTTTGGATGGAAGTCCATGAAAAAAATCATCTCAATAAGATATTGTATGCAACTTTTCAAAATGCAAGTTTCAGTCAAAAAATCATAATATATTATACACAAGTTATTACTAGTTTCGGTAAATTAATCAAAATAAATCGAGGACTGTTTGAAATGCTCAGAAACTTTTTAGATTCTTTATATATTTTACGAGGGATGGTTTGGATGGAAGTCCATGCAAAAATTCATCTCAATATTAGATTCTATGCAACTTTTTGAAATACAAATTTCGGTCAAAAAATCATAATATATTATACACAAGTTTGTACTAGTTTCAGTCAAAAAATCAAAATAAATTGAGGACTATTTAAAATTCTCTAAACCTTTTCAGACCCTTTCTAAATGTTACGAGGGATGGTTTGGATGGAAGTCCATGCAAAAAATCATATCAAAATTAGATTCTATGCAACTTTTCGAAATGCAAGTTTCGGTCAAAAAATCATAATATATTATACATAAGTTTTTACTAGTTTCGGTAAAAAAAAATCAAAATAAATCGAGGACTGTTTGAAATGATTCAGAACCATTATATATGTTATGAAGGATGGTTTGGATGGAAGTCCATGAAAAAAATCATCTCAATAAGATATTGTATGCAACTTTTCGAAATGCAAGTTTCAGTCAAAAAATCATAATATATTATACACAAGTTATTACTAGTTTCGGTAAATTAATCAAAATAAATCGAGGAGTGTTTGAAATGCTCTGAAACTTTTTAGATTCTTTATATATTTTACGAGGGATGGTTGGGATGGAAGTCCATGCAAAAATTCATGTCAAAATTAGATTCTATGCAAATTTTTTAAATACAAATTTCGGTCAAAAAATCATAATATATTATACACAAGTTTGTACTAGTTTCAGTCAAAAAATCAAAATAAATTGAGGACTATTTAAAATTCTCTAAACCTTTTCAGACCCTTTCTAAATGTTACGAGGGATGGTTTGGATGGAAGTCCATGCAAAAAATCATATCAAAATTAGATTCTATGCAACTTTTCGAAATGCAAGTTTCGGTCAAAAAATCATAATATATTATACATAAGTTTTTACTAGTTTCGGTAAAAAAAATCAAAATAAATCGAGGACTGTTTGAAATGATTCAGAACCATTATATATGTTATGAAGGATGGTTTGGATGGAAGTCCATGAAAAAAATCATCTCAATAAGATATTGTATGCAACTTTTCGAAATGCAAGTTTCAGTCAAAAAATCATAATATATTATACACAAGTTATTACTAGTTTCGGTAAATTAATCAAAATAAATCGAGGAGTGTTTGAAATGCTCTGAAACTTTTTAGATTCTTTATATATTTTACGAGGGATGGTTGGGATGGAAGTCCATGCAAAAATTCATCTCAAAATTAGATTCTATGCAAATTTTTTAAATACAAATTTCGGTCAAAAAATCATAATATATTATACACAAGTTTGTACTAGTTTCGGTCAAAAAATCAAAATAAATTGAGGACTATTTAAAATGCTCTAAACCTTTTCAGACCCTTTATAAATGTTACGAGGGATGGTTTGGATGGAAGTCCATGCAAAATATCATATCAAAATTAGATTCTATGCAACTTTTCGAAATACATGTTTCGGTCAAAAAATCATAATATATTATACATAAGTTTTTACTAGTTTCGGTAAAAAAATCAAACTAAATCGAGGACTGTTTGAAATGATAGGAAACTTTTCAGATCCTTGATATATGTTATGGAGGATGGTTTGGATGGAAGTTCAGGAAAAAAATCATCTCAAAAAGATATTATATGCAACTTTTCGAAATGCAAGTTTCGGTTAAAAAGTCATACTATATTGTACATAAGTTTGTAATAGTTTCGGTCAAAAAAAAATAAAAACCAATCGAGGACTGTTTGAAAACCTATGAAACTTATCAAATCATTGTTATATGTTACGAGGGATGGTTTGGATGGAAGTACATGCAAAAAATCATCTCAAAATTAGATTTTATGCAACTTTTTGAAATGCAAGTTTCGGTCAAAAAATCCTTATATATTATACACAAGTTTGTACTAGTTTCAGTCAACAAATCAAAATAAATTGAGGACTGTTTGAAATGCTCTAAAACGTTTCAGACCCTTTCTATATGTTACGAGGGATGGTTTGGATGGAAGTCCATGCAAAAATTCATATCAAAATTAGGTTCTATGCAACTTTAAAAATGCAAGTTTCGGTCAAAAAATCATAATATATTATACATAAGTTTTTACTAGTTTCGGTAAAAAAATCAAAATAAATCGAGGACTGTTTGAAATGATTCAGAACCATTATATATGTTATGAAGGATGGTTTGGATGGAAGTCCATGAAAAAAATCATCTCAATAAGATATTGTATGCAACTTTTCGAAATGCAAGTTTCAGTCAAAAAATCATAATATATTATACACAAGTTATTACTAGTTTCGGTAAATTAATCAAAATAAATCGAGGACTGTTTGAAATGCTCTGAAACTTTTTAGATTCTTTATATATTTTACGAGGGATGGTTTGGATGGAAGTCCATGCAAAAATTCATCTCAATATTAGATTCTATGCAACTTTTTGAAATACAAATTTCGGTCAAAAAATCATAATATATTATACACAAGTTTGTACTAGTTTCAGTCAAAAAATCAAAATAAATTGAGGACTATTTAAAATTCTCTAAACCTTTTCAGACCCTTTCTAAATGTTACGAGGGATGGTTTGGATGGAAGTCCATGCAAAAAATCATATCAAAATTAGATTCTATGCAACTTTTTGAAATGCAAGTTTCGGTCAAAAAATCATAATATATTATACATAAGTTTTTACTAGTTTCGGTAAAATAAATCAAAATAAATCGAGGACTATTTGAAATGATTCAGAACCATTATATATGTTATGAAGGATGGTTTGGATGGAAGTCCATGAAAAAAATCATCTCAATAAGATATTGTATGCAACTTTTCGAAATGCAAGTTTCAGTCAAAAAATCATAATATATTATACACAAGTTATTACTAGTTTCGGTAAATTAATCAAAATAAATCGAGGACTGTTTGAAATGCTCTGAAACTTTTTAGATTCTTTATATATTTTACGAGGGATGGTTGGGATGGAAGTCCATGCAAAAATTCATCTCAAAATTAGATTCTATGCAAATTTTTTAAATACAAATTTCGGTCAAAAAATCATAATATATTATACACAAGTTTGTACTAGTTTCGGTCAAAAAATCAAAATAAATTGAGGACTATTTAAAATGCTCTAAACCTTTTCAGACCCTTTATAAATGTTACGAGGGATGGTTTGGATGGAAGTCCATGCAAAATATCATATCAAAATTAGATTCTATGCAACTTTTCGAAATACATGTTTCGGTCAAAAAATCATAATATATTATACATAAGTTTTTACTAGTTTCGGTAAAAAAATCAAACTAAATCGAGGACTGTTTGAAATGATAGGAAACTTTTCAGATCCTTGATATATGTTATGGAGGATGGTTTGGATGGAAGTTCAGGAAAAAAATCATCTCAAAAAGATATTATATGCAACTTTTCGAAATGCAAGTTTCGGTTAAAAAGTCATACTATATTGTACATAAGTTTGTAATAGTTTCGGTCAAAAAAAAAATAAAAACCAATCGAGGACTGTTTGAAAACCTATGAAACTTATCAAATCATTGTTATATGTTACGAGGGATGGTTTGGATGGAAGTACATGCAAAAAATCATCTCAAAATTAGATTTTATGCAACTTTTCGAAATGCAAGTTTCGGTCAAAAAATCCTTATATATTATACACAAGTTTGTACTAGTTTCAGTCAAAAAATCAAAATAAATCGAGGACTGTTTGAAATGCTCTAAAACGTTTCAGACCCTTTCTATATGTTACGAGGGATGGTTTGGATGGAAGTCCATGCAAAAATTCATATCAAAATTAGATTCTATGCAACTTTCGAAATGCAAGTTTCGGTCAAAAAATCATAATATATTATACATAAGTTTTTACTAGTTTCGGTAAAAAAATACAAATAAATCGAGGACTGTTTGAAATGATTCAGAACCATTATATATGTTATGAAGGATGGTTTGGATGGAAGTCCATGAAAAAAATCATCTCAATAAGATATTGTATGCAACTTTTCGAAATGCAAGTTTCAGTCAAAAAATCACAATATATTATACACAAGTTATTACTAGTTTCGGTAAATTAATCAAAATAAATCGAGGACTGTTTGAAATGCTCTGAAACTTTTTAGATTCTTTATATATTTTACGAGGGATGGTTTGGATGGAAGTCCATGCAAAAATTCATCTCAAAATTAGATTCTATGCAACTTTTTGAAATACAAATTTCGGTCAAAAAATCATAATATATTATACACAAGTTTGTACTAGTTTCAGTCAAAAAATCAAAATAAATTGAGGACTATTTAAAATGCTCTAAACCTTTTCAGACCCTTTATAAATGTTACGAGGGATGGTTTGGACTGAAGTCCATGCAACATATCATATCAAAATTAGATTCTATGCAACTTTTCGAAATACAAGTTTCGGTCAAAAAATCATAATATATTATACATAAGTTTTTACTAGTTTCGGTAAAAAAAATCAAACTAAATCGAGGACTGTTTGAAATGATAGGAAACTTTTCAGATCCTTAATATATGTTATGGAGGATGGTTTGGATGGAAGTTCATGAAAAAAATCATCTCAAAAGATATTATATGCAACTTTTCGAAATGCAAGTTTCGGTCTAAAAGTAATAGTATATTGTACACAAGTTTGTAGTAGTTTCAGTCAAAAAAAATAAAAACCAATCGAGGACTGTTTGAAAACCTATGAAACGTATCAAATCATTGTTATATGTTACGAGAGATGGTTTGGATGGAAGTATATGCAAAAAATCATCTCAAAATTAGATTCTATGCAACTTTTCGAAATGCAAGTTTCGGTAAAAAAAATCATTATATATTATACACAAGTTTGTACTAGTTTCGATCAAAAAATCAACATAAATCGAGGACTGTTTGAAATGATCTAAAACGTTTCACACCCTTTCTATATGTTACGAGGGATGGTTTGGATGGAAGTTCATGCAAAAAATCATATCAAAATTAGATTCTATTCAACATTTCGAAATGCAAGTTTCGGTCAAAAAATAATAATATATTACACATAAGTTTTTACTAGTTTCGGTAAAAAAAATCAAAATAAATCGAGGACTGTTTGAAATGATTCAGAACCATTATATATGTTATGAAGGATGGTTTGGATGGAAGTCCATGAAAAAAATCATCTCAATAAGATATTGTATGCAACTTTTCGAAATGCAAGTTTCAGTCAAAAAATCATAATATATTATACACAAGTTATTACTAGTTTCGGTAAATTAATCAAAATAAATCGAGGACTGTTTGAAATGCTCTGAAACTTTTTAGATTCTTTATATATTTTACGAGGGATGGTTTGGATGGAAGTCCATGCAAAAATTCATCTCAAAATTAGATTCTATGCTACTTTTTTAAATACAAATTTCGGTCAAAAAATCATAATATATTATACACAAGTTTGTACTAGTTTCGGTCAAAAAATCAAAATAAATTGAGGACTATTTAAAATGCTCTAAACCTTTTCAGACCCTTTCTAAATGTTACGAGGGATGGTTTGGATGGAAGTCCATGCAAAATATCATATCAAAATTAGATTCTATGCAACTTTTCGAAATACAAGTTTCGGTCAAAAAATCATAATATATTATACATAAGTTTTTACTAGTTTCGGTAAAAAAATCAAACTAAATCGAGGACTGTTTGAAATGATAGGAAACTTTTCAGATCCTTCATATATGTTATGGAGGATGGTTTGGATGGAAGTTCATGAAAAAAATCATCTCAAAAAGATATTATATGCAACTTTTCGAAATGCAAGTTTCGGTTAAAAAGTCATACTATATTGTACACAAGTTTGTAATAGTTTCGGTCAAAAAAAATAAAAACCAATCGAGGACTGTTTGAAAACCTATGAAACTTATCAAATCATTGTTATATGTTACGAGGGATGGTTTGGATGGAAGTACATGCAAAAAATCATCTCAAAATTAGATTCTATGCAACTTTTCGAAATGCAAGTTTCGGTAAAAAAATCATTATATATTATACACAAGTTTGTACTAGTTACGGTCAAAAAATCAACATAAATCGAGGACTGTTTGAAATGATCTAAAACGTTTCACACCCTTTCTATATGTTACGAGGGATGGTTTGGATGGAAGTTCATGCAAAAAATCATATCAAAATTAGATTCTATTCAACATTTCGAAATGCAAGTTTCGGTCAAAAAATAATAATATATTATACATAAGTTTTTACTAGTTTCGGTAAAAAAAAATCAAAATAAATCGAGACTGTTTGAAATGATTCAGAACCATTATATATGTTATGAAGGATGGTTTGGATGGAAGTCCATGAAAAAAATCATCTCAATAAGATATTGTATGCAACTTTTCGAAATGCAAGTTTCAGTCAAAAAATCATAATATATTATACACAAGTTTGTACTAGTTTCGGTCAAAAAATCAAAATAAATCGAGGACTGTTTGAAATGCTCTAAAACGTTTCAGACCCTTTCTATATGTTACGTGGGATGGTTTGGATGGAAGTCCATGCAAAAATTCATCTCAAAATTAGATTCTATGCAACTTTTTGAAAAACAAATTTCGGTCAAAAAATCATAATATATTATACACAAGTTTGTACTAGTTTCGGTCAAAAAATCAAAATAAATTTAGGACTATTTAAAATGCTCTAAACCTTTTCAGACCCTTTATAAATGTTACGAGGGATGGTTTGGATAGAAGTCCTTGCAAAATATCATATCAAAATTAGATTCTATGCAACTTTTCGAAATACAAGTTTCGATCAAAAAATCATAATATATTATACATAAGTTTTTACTAGGTTCGGTAAAAAAATCAAACTAAATCGAGGACTATTTGAAATGATAGGAAACTTTTAAGATCCTTGATATATGTTATGGAGGATGGTTTGGATGGAAGTCCAAGAAAAAAATCATCTCAAAAAGATATTATATGCAACTTTTCGAAATGCAAGTTTCGGTCAAAAAGTCATAATATATTGTACACAAGTTTGTAATAGTTTCGGTCCAAAAAAATAAAAATCAATCGTGGACTGTTTGAAAACCTATGAAACTTATCAAATCATTGTTATATGTTACGAGGGATGGTTTCGATGGAAGTACATGCAAAAAATCATCTCAAAATTAGATTATATGCAACTTTTCGAAATGCAAGTTTCGGTCAAAAAATCATTATATATTATACACAACTTTGTACTAGTTTCGGTCAAAAAATCAAAATAAATCGAGGACGGTTGGAAATGCTCCAAAACGTTTCAGACCCTTTCTATATGTTACGAGGGATGGTTTGGATGGAAGTCCATGCAAAAAATCATATCAAAATTAGATTCTATGCAACTTTTCGAAATGCAAGTTTCGGTCAAAAAATCATAATATATTATACATAAGTTTTTACTAGTTTCAGTAAAAATATCAAACTAAATCGAGGACTGTTTGAAATTATATAAAACTTTTCAGATCCTTGATATATGTTATAGAGGATGGTTTGGATGGAAGTCCATGAAATAAATCATCTCAAAAAGATATTATATGCATCTTTTCGAAATGCAAGTTTCAGTCAAAAATCATAATATATTGTACACAAGTTTGTACTAGTTTCGGTCAAAAAATAAAAATCAATCGAGGACTGTTTGAAAACCTATGAAACTTATCAAATCATTGTTATATGTTACGAGGGATGGTTTGGATGGAAGTCATGCAAAAAATCATCTCAAAATTAGATTATATGCAACTTTTCGAAATGCAAGCTTTGGTCAAAAAATCATTATATATTATACACAAGTTTGTACTAGTTTTGGTCAAAAAATCAAAATAAATCATGGACTGTTTGAAATGCTCTAAAACTTTTCAGACCCTTTCTATATGTTAGGAGGGATGGTTTGGATGGAAGTCCATGCAAAAAATCATATCAAAATTAGATTCTATACAACTTTTTGAAATGCAAGTTTCGGTCAAAAAATCATAATATATTATACATAAGTTTTTACTAGTTTCGGTAAAAAAATCAAAATAAATCGAGGACTGTTTGAAATGATATTAAACTTTTCAAAACCATTATATATGTTATGAAGGATGGTTTGGATGGAAGTCCATGAAAAAAATCATCTCAAAAAGATATTGTATGCAACTTTTCGAAATGCAAGTTTCAGTCAAAAAATCATAATATATTATACACAAGTTATTACTAGTTTCGGTAAATAAATTAAAATAAATCGAGGACTGTTTGAAATGCTCTGAAACTTTTCAGATTCTGTCTATATTTTACGAGGGATGATTTGGATGGAAGTACATGCAAAAATTCATCTCAAAATTAGATTCTATGAAACTTTTTGAAATACAAATTTCGGTCAAAAAATCATATTATACACAAGTTTGTACTAGTTTCGGTCAAAATATCAAAATAAATCGAGGACTGTTTAAAATGCTCTAAAACTTTTCAGACCCTTTCTAAATGTTACGAGGGATGGTTTAGATGGAAGTACATGCAAAAAATAAAATTAGATTCTATGCAACTTTTCGAAATGCAAGTTTCGGTCAAAAAATCATAATATATTATACAGAAGTTTTTACTAGTTTTGGTAAAACAAAATCAAACTAAATTGAGGACTGTTTGAAATGATATGAAACTTTTCAGATCCTTGATATATGTTATGGAGGATGGTTTGGATGGAAGTCCATGAAAAAAATCATCTCAAAAAGATATTCTATGCAACTTTTAGAAATGCAAGTTTCGGTCAAAAAGACATAATATATTGTACACAAGTTTGTACTAGTTTCGGTCAAAAAAATAAAAATTAATCGAGGACTATTTGAAAACCTATGAAACTTATCAAATCATTGTTATATGTTACGAGGGATGGTTTGGATGGAAGTCCATGCAAAAATTCATCTCAAAATTAGATTCTATGTAACATTTTGAAATACAAATTTCGGTCAAAAAATCATAATATATTATACACAAGTTTGTACTAGTTTCGGTCAAAAAATCAAAATAAATCGAGGACTGTTTGAAATGCTCTAAAACTTTTCAGACCCATTCTATATGTTACGATGGATGGTTCTTGTTATGGACTGGCCCAATTCCCATAATTGGGCCAAGCAAACCAACTTGGAAGAAGCGATCGACGTCGAGCAGCATCAAGGATAGTGGTCTCTGTCGACCAAGAGCGTACCGACCAAGACAAAGCCCTCCAACGACTAGTTTTGACCGTTGCCTATTTTTACGGATTCCTCGATTCGCGCCTCACAATATGGACCAATAATCTTCCATTTTGCCCCTTATATAAACCCTCTCATTCGAGAGGGTCAGGTATTCAATTCTCTGACCTTAATTCTCGTACTTGCTCACTCTTTGCTCGGTTACTTACTTTAGCATCGGATTGCCTTGCAGGTACACCCCTTTTCTCTCCTCACCGACCGTCTTTCAACAACTCTCGAAGCCAGCCGTATCGGATCCTGATCTCCAGGTACGATCAGGTGGCGCCGTCTGTGGGAAACTGATTTCCCCGTTCTTTTCTCAAAATCTTCAAAGAACCAAAGTTTTTACCAAGATCCATGGCTCCTCGGGACAACCAAGAAAACCGATCAAACGACGACATGATTCTCACGCAACGTGAGAGCAACATTCATCCTCCTCTGCACGAGGAAACTGTGCAAGATCACCCGGACGGGAAGACAGCATCACCTTCTCCCGATCGCGATCAACCTCTGGAAATTCGCCCGGAAACTCTTTTTCCCTTGACTCCTTCGGGGTCGGATTTCGCCGCACTGGCCGAAATCCTGAATCAGACAAACCTGCTGCTCCTCGCCCATGGCGAGAAAATCGCCCGTCTTGAAGATAATTCTCGTCGACCACCGTCTCCCGCGAGACCCCAAAGAAGGCGCACTCCCTCTCCTGCCAGGAGAAAGAGGAAAGGACACGCCGACGAATCAACGGGCGACAAACGTTCTCGCCAATCCTCTCCACGATCTTCTCCTCCAAGAAATTTAAGAAGGAGCAGATCAAGATCTGCATCTCCCCGGCGAACGAAGAAACGCGCTCACAGATCTCCTTCGTTCAACTCCAGCGACGACGAGGACGATCGGGGTCCCCTCTCGTCAGAAATCATGGCGGCCAAACTTCCCAGAGGTTTAGAAAACCCCCACCGCTAGGCTCGTACAACGGAACCACAGATCCAGACGAGCATATCGAGAATATCGATGCGCTGCTCGATTACCGAGGAGTACGAGGAGCAATCAAATGCCGCCTCTTTCCTACAACGCTGAGGAAAGGAGCGATGACGTGGTATAAAAACCTCGAGGCTGAGTCCATCACATCCTGGAAACAACTTAGACGCACGTTCTCCAGGCACTTCACCGCTTCAAGGCGGCACCCAAAGACAGAAGCCTCGCTCGAAGCGATCATCCAGGGGAAAGACGAACCTTTACGAACTTACATCGAAAGGTTCAATAAAGAGGCGGTCCAAGTATCCACAACCGACGACATGAAGAAGTACTTGTTGGAACGAGGACTGCGCCCGTCAACAGATTTTCATCTGGCAGTCGGCATTAAGACCCATGCCACCCTCGACGCGTTCTTACTGAAAGCTCAAGCCTATATCCAATATGAGGAAAAACAAGCAGTCAGCTCGGTAAGAGACGCTCGACGTCGTGAAGATGCGAAGCCCCACCGGGTCGATGAACCCTCGACATCTCGTCGGGGAGGAGACAAAAGAAAGGACGATCGCTCCCGTGAACCGTGGGAGCAAAGAGGACCCATCGGCCGGTTCCACGGATACACACCTCTCCTGGCCTCCAGGGAGAAAATCTTGTTCGAGTGTGCCAATTTGGAGTTCAGGCAAGCAAGGGTACATTTTCCAAAGCAACAACCCAGCAAATCGGGCACGGACAAAATGAAATATTGCAGATTCCACAAGAATCATAGCCACAACACATAAGACTGCATCCATCTCAAGGATGCGATCGAAATTCTTATCAAGGACGGGCACCTTAAGCAGTTCACCAAATCCAGAGACACTCCTCGACAAGATGCGCAGGAGACTCAAAAGGTCGAGGAGGCCATACACATCCCTGCAGATGTGAACATGCAGGTTGCCCTGAGCATTTATCGCCCGGAAGACTTCTTCCTACCTGATCACACCAAGAGTCTGGGGTACCTTTCCTCCCATAGTCCATGGGAAACCTTTCCATCCGCGATGGTTATCTCGGGAGGAGGGTTCAACAAAATCACGGTCGGATCCGTGAAACGAAAATTCGACCAACTGATTGCGAAGGGGCCCGCGCAAAATGCTACTCTGGACCCACCAAGAGAGGGCTCGGTACCCCTTTCCTTTTACCGAGAGGAACTCCTGGGAGGGGCGCCCAACGCCAGCATTCCTTTGCTCATCCGGGCGCGCATGGAAAATTTCGATGTGAGGAGAATCTTGGTGGACCAGGGCAGCTCCTGCGACATTATGTACTCCCAGTTGTTTTCAACGCTCCAGTTGAACGAGACACATCTGACTCCGTACGTCGGATCAGACCTGCAGGGTTTCAACGGAGCGGTTTCCCGACCGTGGGGCTATGTCGATCTATTTGTCACCTTCCGAGCAGCTGAGACAGCCAGGACGGTCAGAGTCCAGTTCCTAGTCGTGGACTGCCCGTCGTTGTACCAGTGCATCCTGGGACGACCAACACTAGCCGAGCTAATCGTCGTGCCATCCACCGCCCACCTGAAGATGAAGTACTACACTACTTCGGGCAAGGTCGCCACACTGCACGGGGATGTCGACGCTGCTCGCAGGTGTTTTGAAGCAGCATCGAAGGGTCTTAGCTCAATATCATACCAACCAAACCCCTCGACATCGAATTCACCTGATGTTCCCAGGGCTTTCCCTCAGGTAGAATCAATCAACCTGGACTGCAGGTTCTCGGATGATAACGAGGGCGTCCAAAGGCCAACAGATTCGCTATCCCGACCAATCCCGGATGGAGAGTTCGAGCTGATTCTCCTGGGAGAAGACCCAGCCCGGTGCGTTAAGATTGGAGCACATATGCCCGACTTGGTGAAGCGACAGTTGGAAGCTTGCCTCAGAGGGAATGCTGATTTGTTTGCCTGGAGCGCTGCAGAGATGCCAGGACTCGACCCCGAGACAGCCTGCCATCACCTCTCCATTGACCCAACGCACAAGGAAGTCGCCCAACGCAGGAGGAGGTAGTCGACCGAAAACACTGAAGCGGCTGAATTTGCTGTTAAAGACCTCCTAGAGGCTAAATATGTAACTGAGGCCAGGTACACAACCTGGCTCTCAAATGTTGTACTTGTGAAAAAATCTAATGGAAAGTGGAGAATGTGCGTTGATTATACCGATCTCAACCGGGCATGCCCAAAAGATGCATACCCTTTACCTAACATTGATAAATTGGTCGACAATTCGTCCGGCTTCAAACTATTGTCCTTCATGGACGCCTACTCAGGGTATAATCAAATACCCATGGCTGTGTCTGAAAAAAAATACACGGCCTTCATGACCGAATCGGGCAACTACTATTACAACGTCATGCCCTTCGGTCTGAAAAATGTGGGCGCGACTTATCAGCGCATGATAAATAAGTTATTCCGAGCAGAAATCGGGGATATGCTCGAAGTATACATGGACGACATGATCGTCAAATCTCAACAAGAAACGGACCACGCGTCCCACTTACGAAAAGTGTTCGATCAGGCACGAAAATGCAAAATGCGTTACAACCCTGAGAAATGCACGTTTGGGGTCCGAGCAGGGAAGTTCCTCGGATTCTACCTGACCGAACGAGGCATCGAAGCCAACCCCGACAAATGTCGGGCATTCGCGGAACTCCCGAATCCTACTTCTAAAAAATCCATACAATCACTAAATGGGGTCCTCACCTCCCTCGCTCGGTTCGTAGCCAAATCTGCTCAACACGCTCTACCCTTTTACAAGCTCCTCCGCAAAGAGGCAACTTTCGAATAGACGGAAGAGTGCGAGCTAGCGTTGTCCCACCTAAAAAGGGCACTAAATGAACCCCATGTTTTGTCTAGACCCGAAGAAGGGGAGATACTTTATCTCTACCTTGCCGTTGCAAACGAAGCAGTAAGCGCGACACTCGTGCGCGACTTACCCGAGGGGCAGAGGCCTATTTATTTTACGAGTAAAGCACTCCATGGCCCGGAAATTCGATATCTCCAGATAGAAAAGGTGGCTTTCGCCCTCCTTCTCGCAGCCAGAAGGCTACGCCATTATTTCATGGCTCACACTATCATCGTAAGAACTGATCAACCCATAAGACAGTTGCTCGGTCGACCAGATATAGCCAGACGAATGCTAAAATGGTCGTTGGAACTATCCGAATTCGACATCAAATTCGAGAGAAGACAAGCTCTCAAAGCTCAAGCATTGGCCGACTTCGTGGCTGAACTTACTTTCACTGAGCAAGAGCCAAAATCCTCCTCCAGGTGGACTATTTTCGTGGACGGGGCATCCGGCCCAGCAGGTAGCGGAGCTGGGGTTATCTTGGAGAACATGGAAGGAAACGTCATCGAAGTATCCTTAACCTTATCTTTTCCCAGTTCCAACAACCAGGTAGAATACGAAGCTTTCCTAGCGGGCATACGGCTCGCGACCGACTTGGAGGCAGAAGAGATCACAATCTGCATGGATTCTTAGTTGGTCGCCAGCCAATTCCGAGGAGACTTTCAAGCCAAAAACGATAACATGGCCGAATATCTGGCCCTCGTAAAAGATGAACTGAAGCGATTCAAAAGCGTGGAAGTCAAACACGTCCCGTGAGAGAACAATATTCGGGCCGACATCCTTTCCAAGTTGGCAAGCACTAAAAGGAAAGGAAACAACAAATCTGTCATACAGAAAACGCTTCCCCGACCAAGCATTGGGCAATCATCGGTCCACGTAGACATTAATCTCGTGGGCGACACGAGCTGCTGGATGACCCCAGTATTTAACTACCTAACTAAAGGAGAATTACTGACCGACCCAAAAGCGGCCAGTACAATACGACGAAGGGCATGCTCATATTCTCTAATGGGTGGACTAATGTATCGTCGAGGATTCTCTACACCCCTCCTCAGGTGCGTAGAAGAAGAAGACATCCCGCACGTACTAAGAGAAGTCCATGAAGGAATCAATGCGCAACATCCTGGCGGACGCTCGTTGGCTCGAAAAATTCTTCGGGCAAGATACTATTGGCCCACACTCCAACACGATGCAAAGGAGCACGTAAAAAGGTGCGACAAATGCCAACGACACGGGGATGTACACGTAGGACCCCCATCCGAGCTAAAATCATTATCGTCGCCTTGGCCATTCGCATGGTGGGGAATGGATATCTTAGGACCATTCATCGTCGGTTCCGACCAAAATAAATACTTAATTATAGGCGTCGACTATTTCACCAAATGGATAGAAGCTGAAGCCTTAGCCAAAATAACCGCGCTCAACATACTACGTTTCTTCAAAAGGAACATCCTTGCCCGGTTCGGGGTACCGCTCGCCATCGTGACCGACAACGGCACCCAGTTCACAGATAAACACTTCAAAGAATTTGTTGCATCAATAGGAACGAAACAACATTTCGCTTCTGTAGAGCACCCCTAAACTAACGGGCAGTAGAGGCCGCGAATAGGGTAATCCTAAGAGGTTTGAAATGAAGACTGGACGAGCATAAGAAGCACTGGGTCTAGGAGCTACATAGCGTGCTATGGGCATATAGGACCACCCCCCACTCAACAACTGGGGAATCCCCGTTCCGATTAGCGTATCGAATCGAGGCGGTGATCCCTATAGAAATGCACGTCCTATCCAGACGCACAGAATCCCCCATGGACCAAGACACCAACTCCTAGGCTTTGAGGGACGAGCTCGACCTGGTCGAGGAAGTTCGATCAGAAGCTGCTCATCGAGAAACCATTCTCAAACAGAAAATAGCCGCTCGGTACGATTCTAAAGTCATAAGATGAACGTTCGAGGTAGGCAGTCTCGTTCTCAGAAGAAATCACAGGGATCCCCGCGAGGGAAAGCTTACACCCAACTGGGAGGGCCCGTATCGCGTCAGAGCAAAAACCGAAAACGGAGCCTATTATTTAGAAAATTTACACGGGGAAGAGCTTGCTCGGCCATGGAACGCCGAGAAGCTCAAGCAATATTACAGCTAACTCACAAGTCGCCCTGCTCAACTCTCAAGCGAGGAGCGATGGGACCGACTGAAGACTGCGTGCCTAGGTACAAGCACGACAGCCCAAAAATGACATAATCAATCAGGATCTCCTTTCAAGGGAAAGAGAAACCTGCCGCACAGACGGATACTCAAATGAGTCCGACGTCGCCTAAGTACCACGACCAGGCAGAACCCCAGCTCGCGATGGGACGTTCAAGCCACGGAGCCCGGACCATTACCTTAGCCCGGGCACCGACCAGGAGTATAAATCCAGAATCTACTTGGTCCCCCAAACCAATGGATCATGAGCACACCCCGTATACATTCAATCGCATTCAATTGAGTGTAAAAACGCACGACAAACACTTAGCATTTGAAATTTAGAGAAAACAGTCCTCCGACGGACGAGCAATTAAACAATGAAGATAATAAAACAAACGACCATTAATTAACATCAAAATGTGAACACAAAATTACGACCTCGAAGGGCCGACTTGTTCATATTTAATTACAAAGGGGACTACGCCCCAAAAGAAAAACTAAGAAACATAAAATTACAAGGCACACAGGCCAGAAACTAATTACCCTCGCCCTTCGGGCGGCCTTCTTCATGGCGAGCCTCCTCCTGTTCCGGTTGCGCTTCAGGCTGATCGGGCTGAACGATCAACCCCGGCTGAGAATCATCCACTACCAGGTCCGAAGGAACCACAATCTGGCCATCCTCGACCTTGTACAGGTAGCTGATTCGACCAACGTCCAGGGCCAAGTCGGGGTGGAGGGCCCTTATCTGATCCACTGCATTCTGGAAACTGAGCTCAGTTGATGAGTTCAGATCTTCCATGTCTTGGTCGATCCGAGCAAGAAATTGAGCCCTCGTTACCATGCTTTTGGTCTCGTCATCCTCGTCCTCCTTCGGGAAGAAAGCATCCTTCAGCTTTTTGTTCTGCTCCAACACCCTTTTCTTGTCAACCTCCAACTTGGGAATGATGTTAGCCCGTTCAGTCAGCTCCTTGGCCGTGGCATTAGCTTCTTCAGTGGCCGTTTTCAGCTTCGCCTCAGCGGCAGCCAGCTGCTCCTTCAGCCTGCCCATCTCTCTCTCATGTCCAGGACTTCCTTCGGCCGTCAACCAGGCCATTGTCAAGACCCGGATGACCGTACTTGCGTCCTGGGCCAGGGACAACCATCGGGCAGGACGATCCATGCCTTCCAAAAATAAGGAGTCTGCACGGTCCACCTCCATGCTCGTCCCCTCGAAAAATTTGCGCTTCACAAAGCACGACGACAACCCATGCTTCGGCTTCGGAGGAGCGTTGGCCGTCAGGTCCACAGTCGTTGCGGACTTGATTTTCTTCATCAAGGAGCCAGTTGAGGCGCTCAGAGAGCCTTGGACCAAGGGGCCCGACCCAGAACCACTTGTCTCGGTCAGTTTGGTCTGCACAACCCTCGACCTTTTATTTTGCTGCTGGCGCAGGCGTTCCTGGATTTTATCAAGCGGGTTCGACAGAGAACCTGAAAAAGAAAAAGATTAGATTAGGCGTGGACGATAGAATTAAATCAAAGATATGACTAATAGAAATAAAACAGATACCAAAGAAGTCGGACACTTCCTGCCCGGTATTACAGGCCAGTAATTATGTAATGTCGATCAAGGGACGCTCCACAGCTTCCCCCCATCCTGATCGAGCATAACTTTCCCCTCCCCATCCAGCAGGGGGGTCGGAGTGAAAGACGTTATCAACCTTCGGAAGGCCTCGAAACTGGCCGCGTCATCTTCATTCAAAGCATCCCCCACCTGGACGAACTCGCCAACAGACCTCTCGTAATGGGCGTAACTCCAGGAAAAGGGGAACAACCAAAGCCTCCTCGGGATCACCTGCCCTTGATCGTCGAGCTTGGGTTCGTCATTCTCGTCGGTGTCTATCCCCAGAAAGCTCATTGCCCTAACAGCCACCGTGCTCGTGGGTTTAATCAGAAAGTAGTCCATCTTGAAGGCTCGGATGGATTCTGAATGGGCCTTGAAAATCTCTGTCCGCTGTTTAAAAGACACGAACCCCTTCCGATCGGTTCCTCGCCCGACTTGACGCTGCAGGGAAAACAAACGGAAGAACAGGGGGAGCGTGGCACCAACACCCAGATGGGCACACGTCAACTCAAACGCCTTCAGGAATGCGTACGAGTTAGGATGCAGCCGGGAAGGAGCGAGACTGCATACTCGTACATGGAGAACGCCCGACCTCCAAAATCCGAGAAGATGCGGTCGTCATCTCCTGGGCAAGTTACGACCCAATCAGCAAGGTTGCCAATGACAGGCAGCGGCTCCGCTCGAGGCCTTGAAAAAGAGGACACCTTGTCCAGCAGATCCTCTACCACCCATTCTTCGGGCGAAATCCTTGTCTGTTCGGGACATTGTGGCGAGTCTGTTGATGCTCCCTCTTCTGTAGTGCTCGCGCCCGAATCTCCCGAGGAACTCCCAGAACTAGAGGGGACTGACGCAAAAGATCCTGAATCTTCCGAGGACGTCTCTTTCGAGGACACCTCTAACGGATCCATAAGCGAGTTTTCACCTGAAAAGCAGAGGAAAGGTGTCAGTGAATTCGATTAAGAATATCAAATCCACCCTTCCACCGCTCGACAAGTGAAATGGCGCGCATCAGCTCAGGGATTAGGTCCCGAGCCGTAGCCCTGGCTGACCATCGCTCGGAGAGATGGCTTACGCCCAACGTCATGAGTTACGGGATCTAACCTAAGTACTTGTCAAATCCCAAGTCAAGGTCGACCATCATCTGTGTCGACCACGACTTAGGGCTTGCAGTCGACCAACAACGGTGGCAAAAGCCCTAAATTTTACCGGTTCTAACATCTAAGACTACCGTTAAACTATCCTAAACCACATGCATTTCTATGATATCTAACCTATAACCACCGAAAACAGCGAAAAGGAACCGTACCTTGTGCTTGGGAAGACATTTTTGCAGAAGATGAAGGTTCTGGAAACGGTGGACGATAATGAGATACGGTGGTCGACGGCTGGGAGCGGTGGCAGTTGAACGAGCAAGGCGTCGGAGAAGAAGATGAAGCGAAAAGTTCAAAATGGAGCCTGGGAACCCTATTTATAAGAGGGAAAACACGTGCAAGCACACGTGACCCATACACGCTAGCCCCTAGGCTAGCCGTCAAATCATTAATAATTGCGAATCCCCAAATATTCCAGCTTTTCGTTTCACATTCTCCCGTCGAGCAACGTATCAGCTGCCCGTTCCTCGAAGGTCGGCAGCATGAAATTCCTAGCCTTGACACTGCCAGCCCTTGAGCATGAAATCATTACTAAGTCACTGCTCTTCTGCACGAGCAATGACTTAGGGGGGTCCTGTTCTGGACTAGCCCAATTCCCATAATTGGGCCAAGCAAACCAACTTGGCAGAAACGCTTGACGTCGAGCAGCATCAAGGATAGTGGTTTCTATCGACCAAGAGCGTACCGACCAAGACAAAGCCCTCCAACGGCTAGTTTTGACCGTTACCTATTTTTACGGATTCCTCGATCCGCACCTCACAATATGGACCAATAATCTTCCATATAACCCCTTATATAAACCCTCTCATCAGAGAGGGTCAGGTATTCAATTCTCTGACCTTAATTCTCGTACTTGCTCATTCTTTGCTCGATTACTTACTTTAGCATCAGAGTGCCTTGCAGGTACACCCCTTTTCTCTCCTCACCGACCGTCTTTCAACAACTCTCGAAGCCAGCCATATCGGATCCTGATCTCCAGGTACGATCAGTTCTGATGGAAGTCCATGCAAAAATTCATATCAAAATTAGATTCTATGTAACTTTTTGAAATGCAAGTTTCGGTCAAAAAATCATAATATATTATACATAAGTTTTTACTAGTTTCGGTAAAAAAATCAAAATAAATCGAGGACTGTTTGAAATGATATTAAACTTTTCAGAACCATTATATATGTTATGAAGGATGGTTTGGATGGAAGTCCATGAAAAAAAATCATTTCAAAAAGATATTCTATGCAACTTTTCGAAATGCAAGATTCGGTCAAAAAGTCATAATATATTGTACACAACTTTGTACTAGTTTCGGTCAAAAAAATAAAAATAAATCGAGGACTGTTTAAAAACCTATGAAACTTATCAAATCATTGTTATATGTTACGAGGGATGGTTTGGATGGAAGTCCATGCAAAAAATCATCTCAAAATTAGATTCTATGCAACATTTCGAAATGCAAGTTTCGGTCAAAAAATCATTATATATTATACACAAGCTTGTACTAGTTTCGGTCAAAAAATCAAAATAAATCGAGGATTGTTTGAAATGCTCTAAAACTTTTCAGACCCATTCTATATGTTACGATGGATGGTTCTAATGGAAGTCCATGCAAAAAATCATATCAAAATTAGATTCTATGAAACTTTTTGAAATGCAAGTTTCGGTCAAAAAATCACAATATATTATACATAAGTTTTTACTAGTTTCGGTAAAAAATCAAAATAAATTGAGGATTGTTTGAAATGATATTAAACTTTTTAGAACCATCATATATGTTATGATGGATGGTTTGGATGGAAGTCCATGAAAAAAATCATCTCAAAAAGATATTGTATGCAACTTTTCGAAATGCAAGTTTCGGTCAAAAAATCATAATATATTATACACAAGTTATTACTAGTTTCGGTAAATAAATCAAAATAAATCGAGGACTGTTTGAAATGCTCTGAAACTTTTCAGATCCTTTCTATATTTTACGAGGGATGGTTTGGATGGAAGTCCATGCAAAAAAATCATATCAAAATTAGATTCTATGCAACTTTTTGAAATGCAAGTTTCGGTCAAAAAATCATAATATATTATACATAAGTTTTTACTAGTTTAGGTAAAAAATCAAAATAAATCGAGGACTGTTTGAAATGATATTAAATTTTTCAGAACCATTATATATGTTATGAAGGATCGTTTGGATGGAAGTCCATGCAAAAATTCATCTAAAAATTAGATTCTATGTAACATTTTGAAATACAAATTTCGGTCAAAAAATCATAATATATTATATACAAGTTTGTACTAGTTTTGATCAAAAAATCAAAATAAATTGAGGACTGTTTGAAAACCTATGAAACTTATCAAATCATTGTTATATGTTACAAGGGATGGTTTTGATGGAAGTCCATGCAAAAAATTATCTCAAAATTAAATTCTATGCAACTTTTTGAAATGCAAGTTTCAGTCAAAAAATCATTATATATTATACACAAGTTTGTACTAGTTTTCGTCAAAAAAACAACATAAATCGAGGACTATTTGAAATGCTCTAAAACTTTTCAGACCCTTTCTATATGTTACGAGGGATAGTTTGGATGGAAGTCCATTCAAAAAAATCATATCAAAATTAGATTCTATGCAACTTTTCGAAATGCAAGTTTTGGTCAAAAAATCATAATATATTATACATAAGTTTTTACTAGTTTCGGTAAAAAAAATTAAACTAAATCGAGGACTGTTCAAAATGATATGAAACTTTTCAGATCCTTGATATATGTTATGGAGGATGGTTTGGATGGAAGTCCATGAAAAAAATTATCTCAAAAAGATATTATATGCAACTTTTCAAAATGCAAGTTTCGGTCAAAAAGTCATAATATATTGTACTCAAATTTGTACTAGTTTCGGTCAAAAAAATAAAAATCAATCGAGGACTGTTTGAAAACCTATGAAACTTATCAAATCATTGTTATATGTTACGAGGGATGGTTTGGATGGACGTCCATGCAAAAAAATCATCTCAAAATTATATTATATGCAACTTTTCGAAATGCAAGCTTCGGTCAAAAAATCATTATATATTATACACAAGTTTGTACTAGTTTTGGTAAAAAAATCAAAATAATTCGAGGACTGTTTGAAATGCTCTAAAACGTTTCAAACCCTTTCTAAATGTTACGAGGGATGGTTTGGATGGAAGTCCATGCAAAAAATCATATCAAAATTAGATTCTATGCAACTTTTCGAAATGCAAGTTTCGGTCAAAAAATCATAATATATTATACATAAGTTTTTAAGAGTTTGGGTAAAAAAATCAAAATAAATCGAGGACTGTTTGAAATGATATTAAACATTTCAGAACCATTATATATGTTATGAAGGACGGTTTGGATGGAAGTCCATGAAAAAAATCATCTCAAAAAGATATTGTATGCAACTTTTCGAAATGCAAGTTTCAGTCAAAAATCATAATATATTATACACAAGTTATTACTAGTTTCGGTAAATAAATTAAAATAAATCGAGGACTGTTTGAAATGCTCTGAAACATTTCAGATTCTTTCTATATTTTACGAGGGATGGTTTGGATGGAAGTCCATGCAAAAATTCATCTCAAAATTAGATTCTATGAAACTTTTTGAAATAGAAATTTCGGTCAAAAAATCATATTATACACAAGTTTGTACTAGTTTCGGTCAAAATATCAAAATAAATTGAGGACTGTTTAAAATGCTCTAAAACTTTTCAGACCCTTTCTAAATGTTACGAGGGATGGTTTAGATGGAAGTCCATGCAAAAAATAAAATTAGATTCTATGCAACTTTTCGAAATGCAAGTTTCGGTCAAAAAATCATAATATATTATACATAAGTTTTTACTAGTTTCGGTAAGAAAAAAATCAAACTAAATTGAGGACTGTTTGAAATGATATGAAACTTTTCAGATCCTTTATATATGTTATGAAGGATGGTTTGGATGGAAGTCCATAAAAAAATCATCTCAAAATGATATTGTATGCAACTTTACGAAATGCAAGTTTCGATCAAAAAATCATAATATATTAACACAAGTTATTACTAGTTTCGGCCAATAAATCAAAATAAATCGATGACTGTTAGAAATGCTCTGAAACTTTTCAGATCCTTTATATATGTTACGAGGGATGGTTTGGTTGGAAGTCCATGCAAAAAATTCATCTCAAAATTAGATTCTATGCAACTTTTTAAAATACAAATTTCGGTCAAAAAATCATAATATTTTATACACAAGTTTGTACTAGTTTCGGTCAAAAAACCAAAATAAATCGAGGACTGTTTGAAATGCTTAAAACTTTTTAGACCCTTTCTATATGTTACGAGGGATTGTTTGGATGGAAGTCCATGCAAAAAATCATATCAAAATTAGATTCTATGCAACTTTTCGAAATGCAAGTTTCAGTCAAAAAATCATAATATATTATACATAAGTTTTTACTAGTTTCGGTAAATAAATCAAACCAAATCGAGGACTGTTTGAAATGATATGAAACTTTCCAAATCATTGATATATGTTATGGAGGATGGTTTGGATGGAAGTCCATGAAAAAAATCATCTCAAAAAGATATTATATGCAACTTTTAGAAATGCAAGTTTCGGTCAAAAAGTTATAATATAATGTACTCAAGTTTGTACTAGTTTCGGTCAAAAAAATAAAAATCAATAGAGGACTGTTTGAATACCTATGAAACTTATCAAATCATTGTTATATGTTACGAGGGATGGTTTGGATGGAAGTCCATGCAAAAAAATCATCTCAATAAGATATTGTATGCAACTTTTCGAAATGAAAGTTTCAGTCAAAAAATCATAATATATTATACACAAGTTATTACTAGTTTCGGCCAATAAATCAAAATAAATCGATGACTGTTTGAAATGCTCTGAAACTTTTCAGATCCTTTCTATATGTTACGAGGGATGTTTTGAATGGAATTCCATGCAAAAATTCATCTCAAAATTAGATTCTATGCAACTTTTTGAAATACAAATTTCGGTCAAAAAATCATAATATATTATACACATGTTTGTACTAGTTTCGGTCAAAAAATCAAAATAAATCAACGACTGTTTGAAATGCTCTAAAACTTTTCAGACCCTTTCTAAATGTTACGAGGGATGGTTTGGATGTAAGTCCATGCAAAAAATCATATCAAAATTAGATTCTATGCAAATTTTCGAAATGCAAGTTTCGGTCAAAAAATCATAATATATTATACATAAGTGTTTAAGAGTTTCGGTAAAAAAATCAAAATAAATTGAGGACTGTTTGAAATGATATTAATCATTTCAGAACCATTATATATGTTATGAAGGATGGTTTGGATGGAAGTCCATGAAAAAAATCATCTCAAAAAGATATTGTATGCAACTTTTCGAAATGCAAGTTTCAGTCAAAAATCATAATATATTATACACAAGTTATTACTAGTTTCGGTAAATAAATTAAAATAAATCGAGGACTGTTTGAAATGCTCTGAAACATTTCAGATTCTTTCTATATTTTACGAGGGATGGTTTGGATGGAAGTCCATGCAAAAATTCATCTCAAAATTAGATTCTATAAAACTTTTTGAAATACAAATTTCGGTCAAAAAATCATATTATACACAAGTTTGTACTAGTTTCGGTCAAAATATCAAAATAAATTGAGGACTGTTTAAAATGCTCTAAAACTTTTCAGACCCTTTCTAAATATTACGAGGGATGGTTTAGATGGAAGTCCATGCAAAAAATAAAATTAGATTCTATGCAACTTTTCGAAATGCAAGTTTCGGTCAAAAAATCATAATATATTATACATAAGTTTTTACTAGTTTCGGTAAAAAAAAATCAAACTAAATTGAGGACTGTTTGAAATGATATGAAACTTTTCAGATCCTTTATATATGTAATGAAGGATGGTTTGGATGGAAGTCCATGAAAAAAATCATCTCAAAATGATATTGTATGCAACTTTACGAAATGCAAGTTTCGATCAAAAAATCATAATATATTAACACAAGTTATTACTAGTTTCGGCCAATTAATCAAAATAAATCGATGACTGTTAGAAATGCTCTGAAACTTTTCAAATCCTTTATATATGTTACGAGGGATGGTTTGGATGGAAGTCCATGCAAAAATTCATCTCAAAATTAGATTCTATGCAACTTTTTGAAATACAAATTTCGGTCAAAAAATCATAATATTTTATACACAAGTTTGTACTAGTTTCGGTCAAAAAACCAAAATAAATCGAGGACTGTTTGAAATGCTTAATACTTTTCAGACCCTTTCTATATGTTACGAGGGATTGTTTGGATGTAAGTCCATGCAAAAAATCATATCAAAATTAGATTCTATGCAACTTTTCAAAATGCAAGTTTCGGTCAAAAAATCATAATATATTATACATAAGTTTTTACTAGTTTCGGTAAATAAATCAAACTAAATCGAGGACTGTTTGAAATGATATGAAACTTTCCAGATCCTTGATATATGTTATGGAGGATGGTTTGGATGGAAGTCCATGAAAAAATCATGTCAAAAAGATATTATATGCAACTTTTAGAAATGCAAGTTTCGGTAAAAAAGTAATAATATATTTTACTCAAGTTTGTACTAGTTTCGGTCAAAAAAATAAAAATCAATCGAGGACTGTTTGAATACCTATGAAACTTATCAAATCATTGTTAAATGTTACGAGGGATGGTTTGGATGGAAGTCCAAGCAAAAAAAATCATCTCAATAAGATATTGTATGCAACTTTTCGAAATGAAAGTTTCAGTCAAAAAATCATAATATATTATACACAAGTTATTACTAGTTTCGGCCAATAAATCAAAATAAATCGATGACAATTTGAAATGCTCTGAAACTTTTCAGATCCTTTCTATATGTTACGAGGGATGGTTTGGATGGAATTCCATGCAAAAATTCATCTCAAAATTAGATTCTATGCAACTTTTTGAAATACAAATTTCGGTCAAAAAATCATAATATATTATACACATGTTTGTACTAGTTTCGGTCAAAAAATCAAAATAAATCGAGGACTGTTTGAAATGCTCTAAAACTTTTCAGACCCTTTCTAAATGTTAAGAGGGATTGTTTGGATGGAAGTCCATGCAAAAAATCATATCAAAATTAGATTCTATGCAACTTTTCGAAATGCAAGTTTCGGTCAAAAAATCATAATATATTATACATAAGTTTTTAAAAGTTTCGGTTAAAAAATCAAAATAAATCGAGGACTGTTTGAAATGATATTAAACATTTCAGAACCATTATATATGTTATGAAGGATGGTTTGGATGGAAGTCCATGAAAAAAATCATCTCAAAAAGATATTGTATGCAACTTTTCGAAATGCAAGTTTCAGTCAAAAATCATAATATATTATACACAAGTTATTACTAGTTTCGGTAAATAAATTAAAATAAATCGAGGACTGTTTGAAATGCTCTGAAATATTTCAGATTCTTTCTATATTTTACGAGGGATGGTTTGGATGGAAGTCCATACAAAAATTCATCTCAAAATTAGATTCTATGAAACTTTTTGAAATACAAATTTCGGTCAAAAAATCATATTATACACAAGTTTGTACTAGTTTCGGTCAAAATATCAAAATAAATTGAGGACTGTTTAAAATGCTCTAAAACTTTTCAGACCCTTTCTAAATGTTACGAGAGATGGTTTAGATGGAAGTCCATGCAAAAAATAAAATTAGATTCTATGCAACTTTTCGAAATGCAAGTTTCGGTCAAAAAATCATAATATATTATACATAAGTTTTTACTAGTTTCGGTAAAAAAAAAATCAAACTAAATTCAGGACTGTTTGAAATGATATGAAACTTTTCAGATCCTTTATATATGTAATGAAGGATGGTTTGGATGGAAGTCCATGAAAAAAATCATCTCAAAATGATATTGTATGCAACTTTACGAAATGCAAGTTTCGATCAAAAAATCATAATATATTAACACAAGTTATTACTAGTTTCGGCCAATAAATCAAAATAAATCGATGACTGTTAGAAATGCTCTGAAACTTTTCAGATCCTTTATATATGTTACGAGGGATGGTTTGGATGGAAGTCCATGCAAAAATTCATCTCAAAATTAGATTCTATGCAACTTTTTGAAATACAAATTTCGGTCAAAAAATCATAATATTTTATACACAAGTTTGTACTAGTTTCGGTAAAAAAACCAAAATAAATCGAGGACTGTTTGAAATGCTTAATACTTTTCAGACCCTTTCTATATGTTACGAGGGATTGTTTGGATGGAAGTCCATGCAAAAAATCATATCAAAATTAGATTCTATGCAACTTTTCGAAATGCAAGTTTCGGTTAAAAAATCATAATATATTATACATAAGTTTTTACTAGTTTTGGTAAATAAATCAAACTAAATCGAGGACTGTTTGAAATGATATGAAACTTTCCAGATCCTTGATATATGTTATGGAGGATGGTTTGGATGGAAGTCCATGAAAAAATCATCTCAAAAAGATATTATATGCAACTTTTAGAAATGCAACTTTCGGTCAAAAAGTTATAATATATTGTACTCAAGTTTGTACTAGTTTCGGTCAAAAAAATAAAAATCAATCGAGGACTGTTTGAATACCTATGAAACTTATCAAATCATTGTTATATGTTACGAGGGATGGTTTGGATGGAAGTCAATGCAAAAAAATCATCTCAATAAGATATTGTATGCAACTTTTCGAAATGAAAGTTTCAGTCAAAAAATCATAATATATTATACACAAGTTATTACTAGTTTCGGCCAATAAATCAAAAAAATCGATGACTGTTTGAAATGCTCTGAAACTTTTCAGATCCTTTCTGTATGTTACGAGGGATGGTTTGAATGGAATTCCATGCAAAAAATCATCTAAAAATTAGATTCTATGCAACTTTTTGAAATAAAAATTTCGGTCAAAAAATCATAATATATTATACACATGTTTGTACTAGTTTCGGTCAAAAAATCAAAATAAATCGAGGACTGTTTGAAATGCTCTAAAACTTTTCAGACCCTTTATAAATGTTACGAGGGAAGGTTTGGATGGAAGTCCATGCAAAAAATCATATCAAAATTAGATTCTATGCAACTTTTCGAAATGCAAGTTTCGGTCAAAAAATCATAATACATAAGTTTTTAAGAGTTTCAGTAAAAAAATCAAAATAAATCGAGGACTGTTTGAAATGATATTAAACATTTCAGAACCATTATATATGTTATGAAGGATGGTTTGGATGGAAGTCCATGAAAAAAATCATCTCAAAAAGATATTGTATGCAACTTTTCGAAATGCAAGTTTCAGTCAAAAATCATAATATATTATACATAAGTTATTACTAGTTTCGGTAAATAAATTAAAATAAATCGAGGACTGTTTGAAATGCTCTGAAACATTTCAGATTCTTTCTATATTTTACGTTGGATGGTTTGGATGGAAGTCCATGCAAAAATTCATCTCAAAATTAGATTCTATGAAACTTTTTGAAATACAAATTTCGGTTAAAAAATCATATTATACACAAGTTTGTACTAGTTTCGGTCAAAATATCAAAATAAATTGAGGACTGTTTAAAATGCTCTAAAACATTTCAGACCCTTTCTAAATGTTACGAGGGATGGTTTAGATGGAAGTCCATGCAAAAAATAAAATTAGATTCTATGCAACTTTTCGAAATGCAAGTTTCGGTCAAAAAATCATAATATATTATACATAAGTTTTACTAGTTTCGGTAAAAAAAAATCAAACTAAATTGAGGACTGTTTTAAATGATATGAAACTTTTCAGATCTCTTATATATGTAATGAAGGATGGTTTGGATGGAAGTCCATGTAAAAAATCATCTCAAAATGATATTGTATGCAACTTTACGAAATGCAAGTTTCGATCTAAAAATCATAATATATTAACACAAGTTATTACTAGTTTCGGCCAATAAATCAAAATAAATCGATGACTGTTAGAAATGCTCTGAAACTTTTCACATCCTTTATATATGTTACGAGGGATGGTTTGGATGGAAGTCCATGCAAAAATTCATCTCAAAATTAGATTCTATGCAACTTTTTGAAATACAAATTTCGGTCAAAAAATCATAATATTTTAAACACAAGTTTGTACTAGTTTCGGTAAAAAAACCAAAATAAATCGAGGACTGTTTAAAATGCTTAATACTTTTCAGACCCTTTCTATATGTTACGAAGGATTGTTTGGATGGAAGTCCATGCAAAAAATCATATCAAAATTAGATTCTATGCAACTTTTCGAAATGCAAGTTTCGGTCAAAAATCATAATATATTATATATAAGTTTTTACTAGTTTCGGTAAATAAATCAAACTAAATCGAGGACTGTTTGAAATGATATGAAACTATCCAGATCCTTGATATATGTTATGGAGGATGGTTTGGATGGAAGTCCATGAAAAAAATCATCTCAAAAACATATTATATGCAACTTTTAGAAATGCATGTTTCGGTCAAAAAGTCATAATATATTATACACAAGTTTGTACTAGTTTCGGTCAAAAAAATAAAAATCAATCGAGGACTGTTTGAATACTTATGAAACTTATCAAATCATTGTTATATGTTACGAGGGATGGTTTGGATGGAAGTCAATGCAAAAAAAATCATCTCAATAAGATATTGTATGCAACTTTTCGAAATGAAAGTTTCAGTCAAAAAATCATAATATATTATACACAAGTTATTACTAGTTTCGGCCAATAAATCAAACAATCGATGACTGTTTGAAATGCTCTGAAACTTTTCAGATCCTTTCTATATGTTACGAGGGATGGTTTGAATGGAATTCCATGCAAAAATTCATCTCAAAATTAGATTCTATGCAACTTTTTGAAATACAAATTTCGGTCAAAAAATCATAATATATTATACACATGTTTGTACTAGTTTCGGTCAAAAAATCAAAATAAATCGAGGACTGTTTGAAATGCTCTAAAACTTTTCAGACCCTTTATAAATGTTACGAGGGATGGTTTGGATGGAAGTCCATGCAAAAAATCATATCAAAATTAGATTCTATGCAACTTTTCGAAATGCAAGTTTCGGTCAAAAAATCATAATACATAAGTTTTTAAGAGTTTCGGTAAAAAAATCAAAATAAATCGAGGACTGTTTGAAATGATATTAAACATTTCAGAACCATTGTATATGTTATGAAGGATGGTTTGGATGGAAGTCCATGAAAAAAATCATCTCAAAAAGATATTGTATGCAACTTTTCGAAATGCAAGTTTCAGTCAAAAATCATAATATATTATACATAAGTTATTACTAGTTTCGGTAAATAAATTAAAATAAATCGAGGACTGTTTGAAATGCTCTGAAACATTTCATATTCTTTCTATATTTTACGAGGGATGGTTTGGATGGAAGTCCATGCAAAAATTCATCTCAAAATTAGATTCTATGAAACTTTTTGAAATACAAATTTCGGTCAAAAAATCGTATTATACACAAGTTTGTACTAGTTTCGGTCAACATATCAAAATAAATTGAGGACTGTTTAAAATGCTCTAAAACATTTCAGACCCTTTCTAAATGTTACGAGGGATGGTTTAGATGGAAGTCCATGCAAAAAATAAAATTAGATTCTATGCAACTTTTCGAAATGCAAGTTCCGGTCAAAAAATCATAATATATTATACATAAGTTTTTACTAGTTTCGGTAAAAAAAAATCAAACTAAATTGAGGACTGTTTGAAATGATATGAAACTTTTCAGATCTTTTATATATGTAATGAAGGATGGTTTGGATGGAAGTCCATGTAAAAAATCATCTCAAAATGATATTGTATGCAACTTTACGAAATGCAAGTTTCGATCTAAAAATCATAATATATTAACACAAGTTATTACTAGTTTCGGCCAATAAATCAAAATAAATCGATGACTGTTAGAAATGCTCTGAAACTTTTCAGATCCTTTATATATGTTACGAGGGATGGTTTGGATGGAAGTCCATGCAAAAATTCATCTCAAAATTAGATTCTATGCAACTTTTTGAAATACAAATTTCGGTCAAAAAATCATAATATTTTATACACAAGTTTGTACTAGTTTCGGTAAAAAAACCAAAATAAATCGAGGACTGTTTGAAATGCTTAATACTTTTCAGACCCTTTCTATATGTTACGAGGGATTGTTTGGATGGAAGTCCATGCAAAAAATCATATCAAAATTAGATTCTATGCAACTTTTCGAAATGCAAGTTTCGGTTAAAAAATCATAATATATTATACATAAGTTTTTACTAGTTTTGGTAAATAAATCAAACTAAATCGAGGACTGTTTGAAATGATATGAAACTTTCCAGATCCTTGATATATGTTATGGAGGATGGTTTGGATGGAAGTCCATGAAAAAATCATCTCAAAAAGATATTATATGCAACTTTTAGAAATGCAACTTTCGGTCAAAAAGTTATAATATATTGTACTCAAGTTTGTACTAGTTTCGGTCAAAAAAATAAAAATCAATCGAGGACTGTTTGAATACCTATGAAACTTATCAAATCATTGTTATATGTTACGAGGGATGGTTTGGATGGAAGTCAATGCAAAAAAATCATCTCAATAAGATATTCTATGCAACTTTTCGAAATGAAAGTTTCAGTCAAAAAATCATAATATATTATACACAAGTTATTACTAGTTTCGGCCAATAATTCAAAAAAATCGATGACTGTTTGAAATGCTCTGAAACTTTTCAGATCCTTTCTGTATGTTACGAGGGATGGTTTGAATGGAATTCCATGCAAAAAATCATCTAAAAATTAGATTCTATGCAACTTTTTGAAATAAAAATTTCGGTCAAAAAATCATAATATATTATACACATGTTTGTACTAGTTTCGATCAAAAAATCAAAATAAATCGAGGACTGTTTGAAATGCTCTAAAACTTTTCAGACCCTTTCTAAATGTTACGAGGGATGGTTTGGATGGAAGTCCATGCAAAAAATCATATCAAAATTAGATTCTATGCAACTTTTCGAAATGCAAGTTTCGGTCAAAAAATCATAATACATAAGTTTTTAAGAGTTTCAGTAAAAAAAATCAAAATAAATCGAGGACTGTTTGAAATGATATTAAACATTTCAGAACCATTATATATGTTATGAAGGATGGTTTGGATGGAAGTCCATGAAAAAAATCATCTCAAAAAGATATTGTATGCAACTTTTCGAAATGCAAGTTTCAGTCAAAAATCATAATATATTATACATAAGTTATTACTAGTTTCGGTAAATAAATTAAAATAAATCGAGGACTGTTTGAAATGCTCTGAAACATTTCAGATTCTTTCTATATTTTACGATGGATGGTTTGGATGGAAGTCCATGCAAAAATTCATCTCAAAATTAGATTCTATGAAACTTTTTGAAATACAAATTTCGGTCAAAAAATCATATTATACACAAGTTTGTACTAGTTTCGGTCAAAATATCAAAATAAATTGAGGACTGTTTAAAATGCTCTAAAACATTTCAGACCCTTTCTAAATGTTACGAGGGATGTTTTAGATGGAAGTCCATGCAAAAAATAAAATTAGATTCTATGCAACTTTTCGAAATGCAAGTTTCGGTCAAAAAATCATAATATATTATACATAAGTTTTACTAGTTTCGGTAAAAAAAAATCAAACTAAATTGAGGACGGTTTTAAATGATATGAAACTTTTCAGATCTTTTATATATGTAATGAAGGATGGTTTGGATGGAAGTCCATGTAAAAAATCATCTCAAAATGATATTGTATGCAACTTTACGAAATGCAAGTTTCGATCTAAAAATCATAATATATTAACACAAGTTATTACTAGTTTCGGCCAATAAATCAAAATAAATCGATGACTGTTAGAAATGCTCTGAAACTTTTCAAATCCTTTATATATGTTACGAGGGATGGTTTGGATGGAAGTCCATGCAAAAATTCATCTCAAAATTAGATTCTATGCAACTTTTTGAAATACAAATTTCGGTCAAAAAATCATAATATTTTAAACACAAGTTTGTACTAGTTTCGGTAAAAAAACCAAAATAAATCGAGGACTGTTTAAAATGCTTAATACTTTTCAGACCCTTTCTATATGTTACGAAGGATTGTTTGGATGGAAGTCCATGCAAAAAATCATATCAAAATTAGATTCTATGCAACTTTTCGAAATGCAAGTTTCGGTCAAAAATCATAATATATTATACATAAGTTTTTACTAGTTTCGGTAAATAAATCAAACTAAATCGAGGACTGTTTGAAATGATATGAAACTATCCAGATCCTTGATATATGTTATGGAGGATGGTTTGGATGGAAGTCCATGAAAAAAATCATCTCAAAAACATATTATATGCAACTTTTAGAAATGCATGTTTCGGTCAAAAAGTCATAATATATTATACACAAGTTTGTACTAGTTTCGGTCAAAAAAATAAAAATCAATCGAGGACTGTTTGAATACTTATGAAACTTATCAAATCATTGTTATATGTTACGAGGGATGGTTTGGATGGAAGTCAATGCAAAAAAATCATCTCAATAAGATATTGTATGCAACTTTTCGAAATGAAAGTTTCAGTCAAAAAATCATAATATATTATACACAAGTTATTACTAGTTTCGGCCAATAAATCAAAAAAATCGATGACTGTTTGAAATGCTCTGAAACTTTTCAGATCCTTTCTATATGTTACGAGGGATGGTTTGAATGGAATTCCATGCAAAAATTCATCTCAAAATTAGATTCTATGCAACTTTTTGAAATACAAATTTCGGTCAAAAAATCATAATATATTATACACATGTTTGTACTAGTTTCGGTCAAAAAATCAAAATAAATCGAGGACTGTTTGAAATGCTCTAAAACTTTTCAGACCCTTTATAAATGTTACGAGGGATGGTTTGGATGGAAGTCCATGCAAAAAATCATATCAAAATTAGATTCTATGCAACTTTTCGAAATGCAAGTTTCGGTCAAAAAATCATAATACATAAGTTTTTAAGAGTTTCGGTAAAAAAATCAAAATAAATCGAGGACTGTTTGAAATGATATTAAACATTTCAGAACCATTGTATATGTTATGAAGGATGGTTTGGATGGAAGTCCATGAAAAAAATCATCTCAAAAAGATATTGTATGCAACTTTTCGAAATGCAAGTTTCAGTCAAAAATCATAATATATTATACATAAGTTATTACTAGTTTCGGTAAATAAATTAAAATAAATCGAGGACTGTTTGAAATGCTCTGAAACATTTCATATTCTTTCTATATTTTACGAGGGATGGTTTGGATGGAAGTCCATGCAAAAATTCATCTCAAAATTAGATTCTATGAAACTTTTTGAAATACAAATTTCGGTCAAAAAATCGTATTATACACAAGTTTGTACTAGTTTCGGTCAACATATCAAAATAAATTGAGGACTGTTTAAAATGCTCTAAAACATTTCAGACCCTTTCTAAATGTTACGAGGGATGGTTTAGATGGAAGTCCATGCAAAAAATAAAATTAGATTCTATGCAACTTTTCGAAATGCAAGTTCCGGTCAAAAAATCATAATATATTATACATAAGTTTTTACTAGTTTCGGTAAAAAAAAATCAAACTAAATTGAGGACTGTTTGAAATGATATGAAACTTTTCAGATCTTTTATATATGTAATGAAGGATGGTTTGGATGGAAGTCCATGTAAAAAATCATCTCAAAATGATATTGTATGCAACTTTACGAAATGCAAGTTTCGATCTAAAAATCATAATATATTAACACAAGTTATTACTAGTTTCGGCCAATAAATCAAAATAAATCGATGACTGTTAGAAATGCTCTGAAACTTTTCAGATCCTTTATATATGTTACGAGGGATGGTTTGGATGGAAGTCCATGCAAAAATTCATCTCAAAATTAGATTCTATGCAACTTTTTGAAATACAAATTTCGGTCAAAAAATCATAATATTTTAAACACAAGTTTGTACTAGTTTCGGTAAAAAAACCAAAATAAATCGAGGACTGTTTGAAATGCTTAATACTTTTCAGACCCTTTCTATATGTTACGAGGGATTGTTTGGATGGAAGTCCATGCAAAAAATCATATCAAAATTAGATTCTATGCAACTTTTCGAAATGCAAGTTTCGGTTAAAAAATCATAATATATTATACATAAGTTTTTACTAGTTTTGGTAAATAAATCAAACTAAATCGAGGACTGTTTGAAATGATATGAAACTTTCCAGATCCTTGATATATGTTATGGAGGATGGTTTGGATGGAAGTCCATGAAAAAATCATCTCAAAAAGATATTATATGCAACTTTTAGAAATGCAACTTTCGGTCAAAAAGTTATAATATATTGTACTCAAGTTTGTACTAGTTTCGGTCAAAAAAATAAAAATCAATCGAGGACTGTTTGAATACCTATGAAACTTATCAAATCATTGTTATATGTTACGAGGGATGGTTTGGATGGAAGTCAATGCAAAAAAATCATCTCAATAAGATATTGTATGCAACTTTTCGAAATGAAAGTTTCAGTCAAAAAATCATAATATATTATACACAAGTTATTACTAGTTTCGGCCAATAAATCAAAAAAATCGATGACTGTTTGAAATGCTCTGAAACTTTTCAGATCCTTTCTGTATGTTACGAGGGATGGTTTGAATGGAATTCCATGCAAAAAATCATCTAAAAATTAGATTCTATGCAACTTTTTGAAATAAAAATTTCGGTCAAAAAATCATAATATATTATACACATGTTTGTACTAGTTTCGGTCAAAAAATCAAAATAAATCGAGGACTGTTTGAAATGCTCTAAAACTTTTCAGACCCTTTCTAAATGTTACGAGGGATGGTTTGGATGGAAGTCCATGCAAAAAATCATATCAAAATTAGATTCTATGCAACTTTTCGAAATGCAAGTTTCGGTCAAAAAATCATAATACATAAGTTTTTAAGAGTTTCAGTAAAAAAATCAAAATAAATCGAGGACTGTTTGAAATGATATTAAACATTTCAGAACCATTATATATGTTATGAAGGATGGTTTGGATGGAAGTCCATGAAAAAAATCATCTCAAAAAGATATTGTAAGCAACTTTTCGAAATGCAAGTTTCAGTCAAAAATCATAATATATTATACATAAGTTATTACTAGTTTCGGTAAATAAATTAAAATAAATCGAGGACTGTTTGAAATGCTCTGAAACATTTCAGATTCTTTCTATATTTTACGATGGATGGTTTGGATGGAAGTCCATGCAAAAATTCATCTCAAAATTAGATCCTATGAAACTTTTTGAAATACAAATTTCGGTCAAAAAATCATATTATACACAAGTTTGTACTAGTTTCGGTCAAAATATCAAAATAAATTGAGGACTGTTTAAAATGCTCTAAAACATTTCAGACCCTTTCTAAATGTTACGAGGGATGGTTTAGATGGAAGTCCATGCAAAAAATAAAATTAGATTCTATGCAACTTTTCGAAATGCAAGTTTCGGTCAAAAAATCATAATATATTATACATAAGTTTTACTAGTTTCGGTAAAAAAAAATCAAACTAAATTGAGGACTGTTTTAAATGATATGAAACTTTTCAGATCTTTTATATATGTAATGAAGGATGGTTTGGATGGAAGTCCATGTAAAAAATCATCTCAAAATGATATTGTATGCAACTTTACGAAATGCAAGTTTCGATCTAAAAATCATAATATATTAACACAAGTTATTACTAGTTTCGGCCAATAAATCAAAATAAATCGATGACTGTTAGAAATGCTCTGAAACTTTTCAAATCCTTTATATATGTTACGAGGGATGGTTTGGATGGAAGTCCATGCAAAAATTCATCTCAAAATTAGATTCTATGCAACTTTTTGAAATACAAATTTCGGTCAAAAAATCATAATATTTTAAACACAAGTTTGTACTAGTTTCGGTAAAAAAACCAAAATAAATCGAGGACTGTTTAAAATGCTTAATACTTTTCAGACCCTTTCTATATGTTACGAAGGATTGTTTGGATGGAAGTCCATGCAAAAAATCATATCAAAATTAGATTCTATGCAACTTTTCGAAATGCAAGTTTCGGTCAAAAATCATAATATATTATACATAAGTTTTTACTAGTTTCGGTAAATAAATCAAACTAAATCGAGGACTGTTTGAAATGATATGAAACTATCCAGATCCTTGATATATGTTATGGAGGATGGTTTGGATGGAAGTCCATGAAAAAAATCATCTCAAAAACATATTATATGCAACTTTTAGAAATGCATGTTTCGGTCAAAAAGTCATAATATATTATACACAAGTTTGTACTAGTTTCGGTCAAAAAAATAAAAATCAATCGAGGACTGTTTGAATACTTATGAAACTTATCAAATCATTGTTATATGTTACGAGGGATGGTTTGGATGGAAGTCAATGCAAAAAAATCATCTCAATAAGATATTGTATGCAACTTTTCGAAATGAAAGTTTCAGTCAAAAAATCATAATATATTATACACAAGTTATTACTAGTTTCGGCCAATAAATCAAAAAAATCGATGACTGTTTGAAATGCTCTGAAACTTTTCAGATCCTTTCTATATGTTACAAGGGATGGTTTGAATGGAATTCCATGCAAAAATTCATCTCAAAATTAGATTCTATGCAACTTTTTGAAATACAAATTTCGGTCAAAAAATCATAATATATTATACACATGTTTGTACTAGTTTCGGTCAAAAAATCAAAATAAATCGAGGACTGTTTGAAATGCTCTAAAACTTTTCAGACCCTTTATAAATGTTACGAGGGATGGTTTGGATGGAAGTCCATGCAAAAAATCATATCAAAATTAGATTCTATGCAACTTTTCGAAATGCAAGTTTCGGTCAAAAAATCATAATATATTATACATAAGTTTTACTAGTTTCGGTAAAAAAAAATCAAACTAAATTGAGGACTGTTTTAAATGATATGAAACTTTTCAGATCTTTTATATATGTAATGAAGGATGGTTTGGATGGAAGTCCATGTAAAAAATCATCTCAAAATGATATTGTATGCAACTTTACGAAATGCAAGTTTCGATCTAAAAATCATAATATATTAACACAAGTTATTACTAGTTTCGGCCAATAAATCAAAATAAATCGATGACTGTTAGAAATGCTCTGAAACTTTTCAAATCCTTTATATATGTTACGAGGGATGGTTTGGATGGAAGTCCATGCAAAAATTCATCTCAAAATTAGATTCTATGCAACTTTTTGAAATACAAATTTCGGTCAAAAAATCATAATATTTTAAACACAAGTTTGTACTAGTTTCGGTAAAAAAACCAAAATAAATCGAGGACTGTTTAAAATGCTTAATACTTTTCAGACCCTTTCTATATGTTACGAAGGATTGTTTGGATGGAAGTCCATGCAAAAAATCATATCAAAATTAGATTCTATGCAACTTTTCGAAATGCAAGTTTCGGTCAAAAATCATAATATATTATACATAAGTTTTTACTAGTTTCGGTAAATAAATCAAACTAAATCGAGGACTGTTTGAAATGATATGAAACTATCCAGATCCTTGATATATGTTATGGAGGATGGTTTGGATGGAAGTCCATGAAAAAAATCATCTCAAAAACATATTATATGCAACTTTTAGAAATGCATGTTTCGGTCAAAAAGTCATAATATATTATACACAAGTTTGTACTAGTTTCGGTCAAAAAAATAAAAATCAATCGAGGACTGTTTGAATACTTATGAAACTTATCAAATCATTGTTATATGTTACGAGGGATGGTTTGGATGGAAGTCAATGCAAAAAAAACATCTCAATAAGATATTGTATGCAACTTTTCGAAATGAAAGTTTCAGTCAAAAAATCATAATATATTATACACAAGTTATTACTAGTTTCGGCCAATAAATCAAAAAAATCGATGACTGTTTGAAATGCTCTGAAACTTTTCAGATCCTTTCTATATGTTACGAGGGATGGTTTGAATGGAATTCCATGCAAAAATTCATCTCAAAATTAGATTCTATGCAACTTTTTGAAATACAAATTTCGGTCAAAAAATCATAATATATTATACACATGTTTGTACTAGTTTCGGTCAAAAAATCAAAATAAATCGAGGACTGTTTGAAATGCTCTAAAACTTTTCAGACCCTTTATAGATGTTACGAGGGATGGTTTGGATGGAAGTCCATGCAAAAAATCATATCAAAATTAGATTCTATGCAACTTTTCGAAATGCAAGTTTCGGTCAAAAAATCATAATATATTATACATAAGTTTTACTAGTTTCGGTAAAAAAAAAATCAAACTAAATTGAGGACTGTTTTAAATGATATGAAACTTTTCAGATCTTTTATATATGTAATGAAGGATGGTTTGGATGGAAGTCCATGTAAAAAATCATCTCAAAATGATATTGTATGCAACTTTACGAAATGCAAGTTTCGATCTAAAAATCATAATATATTAACACAAGTTATTACTAGTTTCGGCCAATAAATCAAAATAAATCGATGACTGTTAGAAATGCTCTGAAACTTTTCAAATCCTTTATATATGTTACGAGGGATGGTTTGGATGGAAGTCCATGCAAAAATTCATCTCAAAATTAGATTCTATGCAACTTTTTGAAATACAAATTTCGGTCAAAAAATCATAATATTTTAAACACAAGTTTGTACTAGTTTCGGTAAAAAAACCAAAATAAATCGAGGACTGTTTAAAATGCTTAATACTTTTCAGACCCTTTCTATATGTTACGAAGGATTGTTTGGATGGAAGTCCATGCAAAAAATCATATCAAAATTAGATTCTATGCAACTTTTCGAAATGCAAGTTTCGGTCAAAAATCATAATATATTATACATAAGTTTTTACTAGTTTCGGTAAATAAATCAAACTAAATCGAGGACTGTTTGAAATGATATGAAACTATCCAGATCCTTGATATATGTTATGGAGGATGGTTTGGATGGAAGTCCATGAAAAAAATCATCTCAAAAACATATTATATGCAACTTTTAGAAATGCATGTTTCGGTCAAAAAGTCATAATATATTATACACAAGTTTGTACTAGTTTCGGTCAAAAAAATAAAAATCAATCGAGGACTGTTTGAATACTTATGAAACTTATCAAATCATTGTTATATGTTACGAGGGATGGTTTGGATGGAAGTCAATGCAAAAAAATCATCTCAATAAGATATTGTATGCAACTTTTCGAAATGAAAGTTTCAGTCAAAAAATCATAATATATTATACACAAGTTATTACTAGTTTCGGCCAATAAATCAAAAAAATCGATGACTGTTTGAAATGCTCTGAAACTTTTCAGATCCTTTCTATATGTTACAAGGGATGGTTTGAATGGAATTCCATGCAAAAATTCATCTCAAAATTAGATTCTATGCAACTTTTTGAAATACAAATTTCGGTCAAAAAATCATAATATATTATACACATGTTTGTACTAGTTTCGGTCAAAAAATCAAAATAAATCGAGGACTGTTTGAAATGCTCTAAAACTTTTCAGACCCTTTATAGATGTTACGAGGGATGGTTTGGATGGAAGTCCATGCAAAAAATCATATCAAAATTAGATTCTATGCAACTTTTCGAAATGCAAGTTTCGGTCAAAAAATCATAATATATTATACATAAGTTTTACTAGTTTCGGTAAAAAAAAAATCAAACTAAATTGAGGACTGTTTTAAATGATATGAAACTTTTCAGATCTTTTATATATGTAATGAAGGATGGTTTGGATGGAAGTCCATGTAAAAAATCATCTCAAAATGATATTGTATGCAACTTTACGAAATGCAAGTTTCGATCTAAAAATCATAATATATTAACACAAGTTATTACTAGTTTCGGCCAATAAATCAAAATAAATCGATGACTGTTAGAAATGCTCTGAAACTTTTCAAATCCTTTATATATGTTACGAGGGATGGTTTGGATGGAAGTCCATGCAAAAATTCATCTCAAAATTAGATTCTATGCAACTTTTTGAAATACAAATTTCGGTCAAAAAATCATAATATTTTAAACACAAGTTTGTACTAGTTTCGGTAAAAAAACCAAAATAAATCGAGGACTGTTTAAAATGCTTAATACTTTTCAGACCCTTTCTATATGTTACGAAGGATTGTTTGGATGGAAGTCCATGCAAAAAATCATATCAAAATTAGATTCTATGCAACTTTTCGAAATGCAAGTTTCGGTCAAAAATCATAATATATTATACATAAGTTTTTACTAGTTTCGATAAATAAATCAAACTAAATCGAGGACTGTTTGAAATGATATGAAACTATCCAGATCCTTGATATATGTTATGGAGGATGGTTTGGATGGAAGTCCATGAAAAAAATCATCTCAAAAACATATTATATGCAACTTTTAGAAATGCATGTTTCGGTCAAAAAGTCATAATATATTATACACAAGTTTGTACTAGTTTCGGTCAAAAAAATAAAAATCAATCGAGGACTGTTTGAATACTTATGAAACTTATCAAATCATTGTTATATGTTACGAGGGATGGTTTGGATGGAAGTCAATGCAAAAAAATCATCTCAATAAGATATTGTATGCAACTTTTCGAAATGAAAGTTTCAGTCAAAAAATCATAATATATTATACACAAGTTATTAATAGTTTCGGCCAATAAATCAAAAAAATCGATGACTGTTTGAAATGCTCTGAAACTTTTCAGATCCTTTCTATATGTTACGAGGGATGGTTTGAATGGAATTCCATGCAAAAATTCATCTCAAAATTAGATTCTATGCAACTTTTTGAAATACAAATTTTGGTCAAAAAATCATAATATATTATACACATGTTTGTACTAGTTTCGGTCAAAAAATCAAAATAAATCGAGGACTGTTTGAAATGCTCTAAAACTTTTCAGACCCTTTATAAATGTTACGAGGGATGGTTTGGATGGAAGTCCATGCAAAAAATCATATCAAAATTAGATTCTATGCAACTTTTCGAAATGCAAGTTTCGGTCAAAAAATCATAATACATAAGTTTTTAAGAGTTTCGGTAAAAAAATCAAAATAAATCGAGGACTGTTTGAAATGATATTAAACATTTCAGAACCATTGTATATGTTATGAAGGATGGTTTGGATGGAAGTCCATGAAAAAAATCATCTCAAAAAGATATTGTATGCAACTTTTCGAAATGCAAGTTTCAGTCAAAAATCATAATATATTATACATAAGTTATTACTAGTTTCGGTAAATAAATTAAAATAAATCGAGGACTGTTTGAAATGCTCTGAAACATTTCAGATTCTTTCTATATTTTACGAGGGATGGTTTGGATGGAAGTCCATGCAAAAATTCATCTCAAAATTAGATTCTATGAAACTTTTTGAAATACTAATTTCGGTCAAAAAATCATATTATACACAAGTTTGTACTAGTTTCGGTCAAAATATCAAAATAAATTGAGGACTGTTTAAAATGCTCTAAAACATTTCAGACCCTTTCTAAATGTTACGAGGGATGGTTTAGATGGAAGTCCATGCAAAAAATAAAATTAGATTCTATGCAACTTTTCGAAATGCAAGTTTCGGTCAAAAAATCATAATATATTATACATAAGTTTTTACTAGTTTCGGTAAAAAAAAATCAAACTAAATTGAGGACTGTTTGAAATGATATGAAACTTTTCAGATCTTTTATATATGTAATGAAGGATGGTTTGGATGGAAGTCCATGTAAAAAATCATCTCAAAATGATATTGTATGCAACTTTACAAAATGCAAGTTTCGATCTAAAAATCATAATATATTAACACAAGTTATTACTAGTTTCGGCCAATAAATCAAAATAAATCGATGACTGTTAGAAATGCTCTGAAACTTTTCAGATCCTTTATATATGTTACGAGGGATGGTTTGGATGGAAGTCCATGCAAAAATTCATCTCAAAATTAGATTCTATGCAACTTTTTGAAATACAAATTTCGGTCAAAAAATCATAATATTTTAAACACAAGTTTGTACTAGTTTCGGTAAAAAAACCAAAATAAATCGAGGACTGTTTGAAATGCTTAATACTTTTCAGACCCTTTCTATATGTTACGAGGGATTGTTTGGATGGAAGTCCATGCAAAAAATCATATCAAAATTAGATTCTATGCAACTTTTCGAAATGCAAGTTTCGGTTAAAAAATCATAATATATTATACATAAGTTTTTACTAGTTTTGGTAAATAAATCAAACTAAATCGAGGACTGTTTGAAATGATATGAAACTTTCCAGATCCTTGATATATGTTATGGAGGATGGTTTGGATGGAAGTCCATGAAAAAATCATCTCAAAAAGATATTATATGCAACTTTTAGAAATGCAACTTTCGGTCAAAAAGTTATAATATATAGTACTCAAGTTTGTACTAGCTTCGGTCAAAAAAATAAAAATCAATCGAGGACTGTTTGAATACCTATGAAACTTATCAAATCATTGTTATATGTTACGAGGGATGGTTTGGATGGAAGTCAATGCAAAAAAATCATCTCAATAAGATATTGTATGCAACTTTTCGAAATGAAAGTTTCAGTCAAAAAATCATAAAATATTATACACAAGTTATTACTAGTTTCGGCCAATAAATCAAAAAAATCGATGACTGTTTGAAATGCTCTGAAACTTTTCAGATCCTTTCTATATGTTACGAGGGATGGTTTGAATGGAATTCCATGCAAAAATTCATCTCAAAATTAGATTCTATGCAACTTTTTGAAATACAAATTTTCAAAATTAGATTCTATGCAACTTTTCGAAATGCAAGTTTCGGTCAAAAATCATAATATATTATACATAAGTTTTTACTAGTTTCGGTAAATAAATCAAACTAAATCGAGGACTGTTTGAAATGATATGAAACTATCCAGATCCTTGATATATGTTATGGAGGATGGTTTGGATGGAAGTCCATGAAAAAAATCATCTCAAAAACATATTATATGCAACTTTTAGAAATGCATGTTTCGGTCAAAAAGTCATAATATATTATACACAAGTTTGTACTAGTTTCGGTCAAAAAAATAAAAATCAATCGAGGACTGTTTGAATACTTATGAAACTTATCAAATCATTGTTATATGTTACGAGGGATGGTTTGGATGGAAGTCAATGCAAAAAAATCATCTCAATAAGATATTGTATGCAACTTTTCGAAATGAAAGTTTCAGTCAAAAAATCATAATATATTATACATAAGTTATTACTAGTTTCGGTAAATAAATTAAAATAAAACTAAATCGAGGACTGTTTGAAATGATATGAAACTATCCAAATCCTCAATAAGATATTGTATGCAACTTTTCGAAATGAAAGTTTCAGTCAAAAAATCATAATATATTATACACAAGTTATTACTAGTTTCGGCCAATAAATCAAAAAAATCGATGACTGTTTGAAATGCTCTGAAACTTTTCAGATCCTTTCTATATGTTACGAGGGATGGTTTGAATGGAAGTCCATGCAAAAATTCATCTCAAAATTAGATTCTATGAAACTTTTTGAAATACAAATTTCGGTCAAAAAATCATATTATACACAAGTTTGTACTAGTTTCGGTCAAAATATCAAAATAAATTGAGGACTGTTTAAAATGCTCTAAAACATTTCAGACCCTTTCTAAATGTTACGAGGGATGGTTTAGATGGAAGTCCATGCAAAAAATCATATCAAAATTAGATTCTATGCAACTTTTCGAAATGCAAGTTTCGGTCAAAAAATCATAATACATAAGTTTTTAAGAGTTTCGGTAAAAAAATCAAAATAAATCGAGGACTGTTTGAAATGATATTAAACATTTCAGAACCATTGTATATGTTATGAAGGATGGTTTGGATGGAAGTCCATGAAAAAAATCATCTAAAAAAGATATTGTATGCAACTTTTCGAAATGCAAGTTTCAGTCAAAAATCATAATATATTATACATAAGTTATTACTAGTTTCGGTAAATAAATTAAAATAAATCGAGGACTGTTTGAAATGCTCTGAAACATTTCAGATTCTTTCTATATTTTACGAGGGATGGTTTGGATGGAAGTCCATGCAAAAATTCATCTCAAAATTAGATTCTATGAAACTTTTTGAAATACTAATTTCGGTCAAAAAATCATATTATACACAAGTTTGTACTAGTTTCGGTCAAAATATCAAAATAAATTGAGGACTGTTTAAAATGCTCTAAAACATTTCAGACCCTTTCTAAATGTTACGAGGGATGGTTTAGATGGAAGTCCATGCAAAAAAAAAATTAGATTCTATGCAACTTTTCGAAATGCAAGTTTCGGTCAAAAAATCATAATATATTATACATAAGTTTTTACTAGTTTCGGTAAAAAAAAATCAAACTAAATTGAGGACTGTTTGAAATGATATGAAACTTTTCAGATCTTTTATATATGTAATGAAGGATGGTTTGGATGGAAGTCCATGTAAAAAATCATCTCAAAATGATATTGTATGCAACTTTACGAAATGCAAGTTTCGATCTAAAAATCATAATATATTAACACAAGTTATTACTAGTTTCGGCCAATAAATCAAAATAAATCGATGACTGTTAGAAATGCTCTGAAACTTTTCAGATCCTTTATATATGTTACGAGGGATGGTTTGGATGGAAGTCCATGCAAAAATTCATCTCAAAATTAGATTCTATGCAACTTTTTGAAATACAAATTTCGGTCAAAAAATCATAATATTTTAAACACAAGTTTGTACTAGTTTCGGTAAAAAAACCAAAATAAATCGAGGACTGTTTGAAATGCTTAATACTTTTCAGACCCTTTCTATATGTTACGAGGGATTGTTTGGATGGAATTCCATGCAAAAAATCATATCAAAATTAGATTCTATGCAACTTTTCGAAATGCAAGTTTCGGTTAAAAAATCATAATATATTATACATAAGTTTTTACTAGTTTTGGTAAATAAATCAAACTAAATCGAGGACTGTTTGAAATGATATGAAACTTTCCAGATCCTTGATATATGTTATGGAGGATGGTTTGGATGGAAGTCCATGAAAAAATCATCTCAAAAAGATATTATATGCAACTTTTAGAAATGCAACTTTCGGTCAAAAAGTTATAATATATTGTACTCAAGTTTGTACTAGCTTCGGTCAAAAAAATAAAAATCAATCGAGGACTGTTTGAATAACTATGAAACTTATCAAATCATTGTTATATGTTACGAGGGATGGTTTGGATGGAAGTCAATGCAAAAAAATCATCTCAATAAGATATTGTATGCAACTTTTCGAAATGAAAGTTTCAGTCAAAAAATCATAAAATATTATACACAAGTTATTACTAGTTTCGGCCAATAAATCAAAAAAATCGATGACTGTTTGAAATGCTCTGAAGCTTTTCAGATCCTTTCTATATGTTACGAGGGATGGTTTGAATGGAATTCCATGCAAAAATTCATCTCAAAATAAGATTCTATGCAACTTTTTGAAATACAAATTTCGGTCAAAAAATCATAATATATTATACACATGTTTGTACTAGTTTCGGTCAAAAAATCAAAATAAATCGAGGACTGTTTGAAATGCTCTAAAACTTTTCAGACCCTTTCTAAATGTTACGAGGGATGGTTTGGATGGAAGTCCATGCAAAAAATCATATCAAAATTAGATTCTATGCAACTTTTCGAAATGCAAGTTTCGGTCAAAAAATCATAATACATAAGTTTTTAAGAGTTTCGGTAAAAAAATCAAAATAAATCGAGGACTGTTTGAAATGATATTAAACATTTCAGAACCATTATATATGTTATGAAGGATGGTTTGGATGGAAGTCCATGAAAAAAATCATCTCAAAAAGATATTGTATGCAACTTTTCGAAATGCAAGTTTCAGTCAAAAATCATAATATATTATACATAAGTTATTACTAGTTTTGGTAAATAAATTAAAATAAATCGAGGACTGTTTGAAATGCTCTGAAACATTTCAGATTCTTTCTATATTTTACGATGGATGGTTTGGATGGAAGTCCATGCAAAAATTCATCTCAAAATTAGATTCTATGAAACTTTTTGAAATACAAATTTCGGTCAAAAAATCATATTATACACAAGTTTGTACTAGTTTCGGTCAAAATATCAAAATAAATTGAGGACTGTTTAAAATGCTCTAAAACATTTCAGACCCTTTCTAAATGTTACGAGGGATGGTTTACATGGAAGTCCATGCAAAAAATAAAATTAGATTCTATGCAACTTTTCGAAATGCAAGTTTCGGTCAAAAAATCATAATATATTATACATAAGTTTTTACTAGTTTCGGTAAAAAAAATCAAACTAAATTAAGGACTGTTTTAAATGATATGAAACTTTTCAGATCTTTTATATATGTAATGAAGGATGGTTTGGATGGAAGTCCATGTAAAAAATCATCTCAAAATGATATTGTATGCAACTTTGCGAAATGCAAGTTTCGATCTAAAAATCATAATATATTAACACAAGTTATTACTAGTTTCGGCCAATAAATCAAAATAAATCGATGACTGTTAGAAATGCTCTGAAACTTTTCAGATCCTTTATATATGTTACGAGGGATGGTTTGGATGGAAGTCCATGCAAAAATTCATCTCAAAATTAGATTCTATGCAACTTTTTGAAATACAAATTTCGGTCAAAAAATCATAATATTTTAAACACAAGTTTGTACTAGTTTCGGTAAAAAAACCAAAATAAATCGAGGACTGTTTGAAATGCTTAATACTTTTCAGACCCTTTCTATATGTTACGAGGGATTGTTTGGATGGAAGTCCATGCAAAAAATCATATCAAAATTAGATTCTATGCAACTTTTCGAAATGCAAGTTTCGGTTAAAAAATCATAATATATTATACATAAGTTTTTACTAGTTTTGGTAAATAAATCAAACTAAATCGAGGACTGTTTGAAATGATATGAAACTTTCCAGATCCTTGATATATGTTATGGAGGATGGTTTGGATGGAAGTCCGTGAAAAAATCATCTCAAAAAGATATTATATGCAACTTTTAGAAATGCAACTTTCTGTCAAAAAGTTATAATATATTGTACTCAAGTTTGTACTAGTTTCGGTCAAAAAAATAAAAATCAATCGAGGACTGTTTGAATACCTATGAAACTTATCAAATCATTGTTATATGTTACGAGGGATGGTTTGGATGGAAGTCAATGCAAAAAAATCATCTCAATAAGATATTGTATGCAACTTTTCGAAATGAAAGTTTCAGTCAAAAAATCATAATATATTATACACAAGTTATTACTAGTTTCGGCCAATAAATCAAAAAAATCGATGACTGTTTGAAATGCTCTGAAACTTTTCAGATCCTTTCTATATGTTACGAGGGATGGTTTGAATGGAATTCCATGCAAAAATTCATCTCAAAATTAGATTCTATGCAACTTTTTGAAATACAAATTTCGGTCAAAAAATCATAATATATTATACACATGTTTGTACTAGTTTCGGTCAAAAAATCAAAATAAATCGAGGACTGTTTGAAATGCTCTAAAACTTTTCAGACCCTTTCTAAATGTTACGAGGGATGGTTTGGATGGAAGTCCATGCAAAAAATCATATCAAAATTAGATTCTATGCAACTTTTCGAAATGCAAGTTTCGGTCAAAAAATCATAATACATAAGTTTTTAAGAGTTTCGGTAAAAAAATCAAAATAAATCGAGGACTGTTTGAAATGATATTAAACATTTCAGAACCATTATATATGTTATGAAGGATGGTTTGGATGGAAGTCCATGAAAAAAATCATCTCAAAAAGATATTGTATGCAACTTTTCGAAATGCAAGTTTCAGTCAAAAATCATAATATATTATACATAAGTTATTACTAGTTTTGGTAAATAAATTAAAATAAATCGAGGACTGTTTGAAATGCTCTGAAACATTTCAGATTCTTTCTATATTTTACGATGGATGGTTTGGATGGAAGTCCATGCAAAAATTCATCTCAAAATTAGATTCTATGAAACTTTTTGAAATACAAATTTCGGTCAAAAAATCATATTATACACAAGTTTGTACTAGTTTCGGTCAAAATATCAAAATAAATTGAGGACTGTTTAAAATGCTCTAAAACATTTCAGACCCTTTCTAAATGTTACGAGGGATGGTTTAGATGGAAGTCCATGCAAAAAATAAAATTAGATTCTATGCAACTTTTCGAAATGCAAGTTTCGGTCAAAAAATCATAATATATTATACATAAGTTTTTACTAGTTTCGGTAAAAAAAATCAAACTAAATTAAGGACTGTTTTAAATGATATGAAACTTTTCAGATCTTTTATATATGTAATGAAGGATGGTTTGGATGGAAGTCCATGTAAAAAATCATCTCAAAATGATATTGTATGCAACTTTACGAAATGCAAGTTTCGATCTAAAAATCATAATATATTAACACAAGTTATTACTAGTTTCGGCCAATAAATCAAAATAAATCGATGACTGTTAGAAATGCTCTGAAACTTTTCAGATCCTTTATATATGTTACGAGGGATGGTTTGGATGGAAGTCCATGCAAAAATTCATCTCAAAATTAGATTCTATGCAACTTTTTGAAATACAAATTTCGGTCAAAAAATCATAATATTTTAAACACAAGTTTGTACTAGTTTCGGTAAAAAAACCAAAATAAATCGAGGACTGTTTGAAATGCTTAATACTTTTCAGACCCTTTCTATATGTTACGAGGGATTGTTTGGATGGAAGTCCATGCAAAAAATCATATCAAAATTAGATTCTATGCAACTTTTCGAAATGCAAGTTTCGGTTAAAAAATCATAATATATTATACATAAGTTTTTACTAGTTTTGGTAAATAAATCAAACTAAATCGAGGACTGTTTGAAATGATATGAAACTTTCCAGATCCTTGATATATGTTATGGAGGATGGTTTGGATGGAAGTCCGTGAAAAAATCATCTCAAAAAGATATTATATGCAACTTTTAGAAATGCAACTTTCGGTCAAAAAGTTATAATATATTGTACTCAAGTTTGTACTAGCTTCGGTCAAAAAAATAAAAATCAATCGAGGACTGTTTGAATAACTATGAAACTTATCAAATCATTGTTATATGTTACGAGGGATGGTTTGGATGGAAGTCAATGCAAAAAAATCATCTCAATAAGATATTGTATGCAACTTTTCGAAATGAAAGTTTCAGTCAAAAAATCATAAAATATTATACACAAGTTATTACTAGTTTCGGCCAATAAATCAAAAAAATCGATGACTGTTTGAAATGCTCTGAAGCTTTTCAGATCCTTTCTATATGTTACGAGGGATGGTTTGAATGGAATTCCATGCAAAAATTCATCTCAAAATAAGATTCTATGCAACTTTTTGAAATACAAATTTCGGTCAAAAAATCATAATATATTATACACATGTTTGTACTAGTTTCGGTCAAAAAATCAAAATAAATCGAGGACTGTTTGAAATGCTCTAAAACTTTTCAGACCCTTTCTAAATGTTACGAGGGATGGTTTGGATGGAAGTCCATGCAAAAAATCATATCAAAATTAGATTCTATGCAACTTTTCGAAATGCAAGTTTCGGTCAAAAAATCATAATACATAAGTTTTTAAGAGTTTCGGTAAAAAAATCAAAATAAATCGAGGACTGTTTGAAATGATATTAAACATTTCAGAACCATTATATATGTTATGAAGGATGGTTTGGATGGAAGTCCATGAAAAAAATCATCTCAAAAAGATATTGTATGCAACTTTTCGAAATGCAAGTTTCAGTCAAAAATCATAATATATTATACATAAGTTATTACTAGTTTCGGTAAATAAATTAAAATAAATCGAGGACTGTTTGAAATGCTCTGAAACATTTCAGATTCTTTCTATATTTTACGATGGATGGTTTGGATGGAAGTCCATGCAAAAATTCATCTCAAAATTAGATTCTATGAAACTTTTTGAAATACAAATTTCGGTCAAAAAATCATATTATACACAAGTTTGTACTAGTTTCGGTCAAAATATCAAAATAAATTGAGGACTGTTTAAAATGCTCTAAAACATTTCAGACCCTTTCTAAATGTTACGAGGGATGGTTTAGATGGAAGTCCATGCAAAAAATAAAATTAGATTCTATGCAACTTTTCGAAATGCAAGTTTCGGTCAAAAAATCATAATATATTATACATAAGTTTTTACTAGTTTCGGTAAAAAAAAATCAAACTAAATTAAGGACTGTTTTAAATGATATGAAACTTTTCAGATCTTTTATATATGTAATGAAGGATGGTTTGGATGGAAGTCCATGTAAAAAATCATCTCAAAATGATATTGTATGCAACTTTACGAAATGCAAGTTTCGATCTAAAAATCATAATATATTAACACAAGTTATTACTAGTTTCGGCCAATAAATCAAAATAAATCGATGACTGTTAGAAATGCTCTGAAACTTTTCAGATCCTTTATATATGTTACGAGGGATGGTTTGGATGGAAGTCCATGCAAAAATTCATCTCAAAATTAGATTCTATGCAACTTTTTGAAATACAAATTTCGGTCAAAAAATCATAATATTTTAAACACAAGTTTGTACTAGTTTCGGTAAAAAAACCAAAATAAATCGAGGACTGTTTGAAATGCTTAATACTTTTCAGACCCTTTCTATATGTTACGAGGGATTGTTTGGATGGAAGTCCATGCAAAAAATCATATCAAAATTAGATTCTATGCAACTTTTCGAAATGCAAGTTTCGGTTAAAAAATCATAATATATTATACATAAGTTTTTACTAGTTTTGGTAAATAAATCAAACTAAATCGAGGACTGTTTGAAATGATATGAAACTTTCCAGATCCTTGATATATGTTATGGAGGATGGTTTGGATGGAAGTCCGTGAAAAAATCATCTCAAAAAGATATTATATGCAACTTTTAGAAATGCAACTTTCGGTCAAAAAGTTATAATATATTGTACTCAAGTTTGTACTAGTTTCGGTCAAAAAAATAAAAATCAATCGAGGACTGTTTTAATACCTATGAAACTTATCAAATCATTGTTATATGTTACGAGGGATGGTTTGGATGGAAGTCAATGCAAAAAAATCATCTCAATAAGATATTGTATGCAACTTTTCGAAATGAAAGTTTCAGTCAAAAAATCATAATATATTATACACAAGTTATTACTAGTTTCGGCCAATAAATCAAAAAAATCGATGACTGTTTGAAATGCTCTGAAGCTTTTCAGATCCTTTCTATATGTTACGAGGGATGGTTTGAATGGAATTCCATGCAAAAATTCATCTCAAAATTAGATTCTATGCAACTTTTTGAAATACAAATTTCGGTCAAAAAATCATAATATATTATACACATGTTTGTACTAGTTTCGGTCAAAAAATCAAAATAAATCGAGGACTGTTTGAAATGCTCTAAAACTTTTCAGACCCTTTCTAAATGTTACGAGGGATGGTTTGGATGGAAGTCCATGCAAAAAATCACATCAAAATTAGATTCTATGCAACTTTTCGAAATGCAAGTTTCGGTCAAAAAATCATAATACATAAGTTTTTAAGAGTTTCGGTAAAAAAATCAAAATAAATCGAGGACTGTTTGAAATGATATTAAACATTTCAGAACCATTATATATGTTATGAAGGATGGTTTGGATGGAAGTCCATGAAAAAAATCATCTCAAAAAGATATTGTATGCAACTTTTCGAAATGCAAGTTTCAGTCAAAAATCATAATATATTATACATAAGTTATTACTAGTTTCGGTAAATAAATTAAAATAAATCGAGGACTGTTTGAAATGCTCTGAAACATTTCAGATTCTTTCTATATTTTACGATGGATGGTTTGGATGGAAGTCCATGCAAAAATTCATCTCAAAATTAGATTCTATGAAACTTTTTGAAATACAAATTTCGGTCAAAAAATCATATTATACACAAGTTTGTACTAGTTTCGGTCAAAATATCAAAATAAATTGAGGACTGTTTAAAATGCTCTAAAACATTTCAGACCCTTTCTAAATGTTACGAGGGATGGTTTAGATGGAAGTCCATGCAAAAAATAAAATTAGATTCTATGCAACTTTTCGAAATGCAAGTTTCGGTCAAAAAATCATAATATATTATACATAAGTTTTTACTAGTTTCGGTAAAAAAAAATCAAACTAAATTAAGGACTGTTTTAAATGATATGAAACTTTTCAGATCCTTTATATATGTAATGAAGGATGGTTTGGATGGAAGTCCATGTAAAAAATCATCTCAAAATGATATTGTATGCAACTTTACGAAATGCAAGTTTCGATCTAAAAATCATAATATATTAACACAAGTTATTACTAGTTTCGGCCAATAAATCAAAATAAATCGATGACTGTTAGAAATGCTCTGAAACTTTTCAGATCCTTTATATATGTTACGAGGGATGGTTTGGATGGAAGTCCATGCAAAAATTCATCTCAAAATTAGATTCTATGCAACTTTTTGAAATACAAATTTCGGTCAAAAAATCATAATATTTTAAACACAAGTTTGTACTAGTTTCGGTAAAAAAACCAAAATAAATCGAGGACTGTTTGAAATGCTTAATACTTTTCAGACCCTTTCTATATGTTACGAGGGATTGTTTGGATGGAAGTCCATGCAAAAAATCATATCAAAATTAGATTCTATGCAACTTTTCGAAATGCAAGTTTCGGTTAAAAAATCATAATATATTATACATAAGTTTTTACTAGTTTCGGTAAATAAATCAAACTAAATCGAGGACTGTTTGAAATGATATGAAACTTTCCAGATCCTTGATATATGTTATGGAGGATGGTTTGGATGGAAGTCCGTGAAAAAATCATCTCAAAAAGATATTATATGCAACTTTTAGAAATGCAACTTTCGGTCAAAAAGTTATAATATATTGTACTCAAGTTTGTACTAGTTTCGGTCAAAAAAATAAAAATCAATCGAGGACTGTTTGAATACCTATGAAACTTATCAAATCATTGTTATATGTTACGAGGGATGGTTTGGATGGAAGTCAATGCAAAAAAATCATCTCAATAAGATATTGTATGCAACTTTTCGAAATGAAAGTTTCAGTCAAAAAATCATAATATATTATACACAAGTTATTACTAGTTTCGGCCAATAAATCTAAATAAATCGATGACTGTTTGAAATGCTCTGAAACTTTTCAGATCCTTTCTATATGTTACGAGGGATGGTTTGGATGGAATTCCATGCAAAAATTCATCTCAAAATTAGATTCTATGCAACTTTTTGAAATACAAATTTCGGTCAAAAAATCATAATATATTATACACATGTTTGTACTAGTTTCGGTCAAAAAATCAAAATAAATCGAGGACTGTTTGAAATGCTCTAAAACTTTTAAGACCCTTTCTAAATGTTACGAGGGATGGTTTGGATGGAAGTCCATGCAAAAAATCACATCAAAATTAGATTCTATGCAACTTTTCGAAATGCAAGTTTCAGTCAAAAAATCATAATACATAAGTTTTTAAGAGTTTCGGTAAAAAAATCAAAATAAATCGAGGACTGTTTGAAATGATATTAAACATTTCAGAACCATTATATATGTTATGAAGGATGGTTTGGATGGAAGTCCATGAAAAAAATCATCTCAAAAAGATATTGTATGCAACTTTTCGAAATGCAAGTTTCAGTCAAAAATCATAATATATTATACATAAGTTATTACTAGTTTCGGTAAATAAATTAAAATAAATCAAGGACTATTTGAAATGCTCTGAAACATTTCAGATTCTTTCTATATTTTACGATGGATGGTTTGGATGGAAGTCCATGCAAAAATTCATCTCAAAATTAGATTCTATGAAACTTTTTGAAATACAAATTTCGGTCAAAAAATCATATTATACACAAGTTTGTACTAGTTTCGGTCAAAATATCAAAATAAATTGAGGACTGTTTAAAATACTCTAAAACTTTTCAGACCCTTTCTAAATGTTACGAGGGATGGTTTAGATGGAAGTCCATGCAAAAAATAAAATTAGATTCTATGCAACTTTTTGAAATGCAAGTTTCGGTCAAAAAATCATAATATATTATACATAAGTTTTTACTAGTTTCGGTAAAAAAAAATCAAACTAAATTGAGGACTGTTTGAAATGATATGAAACTTTTCAGATCCTTTATATATGTAATGAAGGATGGTTTGGATGGAAGTCCATGAAAAAAATCATCTCAAAATGATATTGTATGCAACTTTACGAAATGCAAGTTTCGATCAAAAAATCATAATATATTAACACAAGTTATTACTAGTTTCGGCCAATAAATCAAAATAAATCGATGACTGTTAGAAATGCTCTGAAACTTTTCAAATCCTTTATATATGTTACGAGGGATGGTTTGGATGGAAGTCCATGCCAAAATTCATCTCAAAATTAGATTCTATGCAACTTTTTGAAATACAAATTTCGGTCAAAAAATCATAATATTTTATACACAAGTTTGTACTAGTTTCGGTCAAAAAACCAAAATAAATCGAGGACTGTTTGAAATGCTTAATACTTTTCAGACCCTTTCTATATGTTACGAGGGATTGTTTGGATGGAAGTCCATGCAAAAAATCATATCAGAATTAGATTCTATGCAACTTTTCAAAATGCAAGTTTCGGTTAAAAAATCATAATATATTATACATATGTTTTTACTAGTTTCGGTAAATAAATCAAACTAAATCGAGGACTGTTTGAAATGATATGAAACTTTCCAGATCCTTGATATATGTTATGGAGGATTGTTTGGATGGAAGTCCATGAAAAAAATCATCTCAAAAAGATATTATATGCAACTTTTAGAAATGCAAGTTTCGGTAAAAAAGTAATAATATATTTTACTCAAGTTTGTACTAGTTTCGGTCAAAAAAATAAAAATCAATCGAGGACTGTTTGAATACCTATGAAACTTATCAAAGCATTGTTAAATGTTACGAGGGATGGTTTGGATGGAAGTCCATGCAAAAAAATCATCTCAATAAGATATTGTATGCAACTTTTCGAAATGAAAGTTTCAGTCAAAAAATCATAATATATTATACACAAGTTATTACTAGTTTCGGCCAATAAATCAAAAAAATCGATGACTGTTTGAAATGCTCTGAAACTTTTCAGATCCTTTCTATATGTTACGAGGGATGGTTTGAATGGAATTCCATGCAAAAATTCATCTCAAAATTAGATTCTATGCAACTTTTTGAAATACAGATTTCGGTCAAAAAATCATAATATATTATACACATGTTTGTACTAGTTTCGGTCAAAAAATCAAAATAAATCGAGGACTGTTTGAAATGCTCTAAAACTTTTCAGACCCTTTCTAAATGTTACGAGGGATGGTTTGGATGGAAGTCCATGCAAAAAATCATATCAAAATTAGATTCTATGCAACTTTTCGAAATGCAAGTTTCGGTCAAAAAATCATAATACATAAGTTTTTAAGAGTTTCGGTAAAAAAATGAAAATAAATCGAGGACTGTTTGAAATGATATTAAACATTTCAGAACCATTATATATGTTATGAAGGATGGTTTGGATGGAAGTCCATGAAAAAAATCATCTCAAAAAGATATTGTATGCAACTTTTCGAAATGCAAGTTTCAGTCAAAAATCATAATATATTATACATAAGTTATTAATAGTTTCGGTAAATAAATTAAAATAAATCGAGGACTGTTTGAAATGCTCTGAAACATTTCAGATTCTTTCTATATTTTACGAGGGATGGTTTGGATGGAAGTCCATGCAAAAATTCTTCTCAAAATTAGATTCTATGAAACTTTTTGAAATACAAATTTCGGTCAAAAAATCATATTATACACAAGTTTGTACTAGTTTCGGTCAAAATATCAAAATAAATTGAGGACTGTTTAAAATGCTCTAAAACATTTCAGACCCTTTCTAAATGTTACGAGGGATGGTTTAGATGGAAGTCCATGCAAAAAATAAAATTAGATTCTATGCAACTTTTCGAAATGCAAGTTTCGGTCAAAAAATCATAATATATTATACATAAGTTTTTACTAGTTTCGGTAAAAAAAAAATCAAACTAAATTAAGGACTGTTTGAAATGATATGAAACTTTTCAGATCCTTTATATATCTAATGAAGGATGGTTTGGATGGAAGTCCATGAAAAAAAATCATCTCAAAATGATATTGTATGCAACTTTACGAAATGCAAGTTTCGATCAAAAAATCATAATATATTAACACAAGTTATTACTAGTTTCGGCCAATAAATCAAAATAAATCGATGACTGTTAGAAATGCTCTGAAACTTTTCAGATCCTTTATATATGTTACGAGGGTTGGTTTGGATGGAAGTCCATGCAAAAATTCATCTCAAAATTAGATTCTATGCAACTTTTTGAAATACAAATTTCGGTCAAAAAATCATAATATTTTATACACAAGTTTGTACTAGTTTCGGTAAAAAAACCAAAATAAATCGAGGACTGTTTGAAATGCTTAATACTTTTCAGACCCTTTCTATATGTTACGAGGGATTGTTTGGATGGAAGTCCATGCAAAAAATCATATCAAAATTAGATTCTATGCAACTTTTCGAAATGCAAGTTTCGGTCAAAAAATCATAATATATTATACATAAGTTTTTACTAGTTTCGGTAAATAAATCAAACTAAATCGAGGACTGTTTGAAATGATATGAAACTTTCCAGATCCTTGATATATGTTATGGAGGATGGTTTGGATGGAAGTCCATGAAAAATATCATCTCAAAAAGATATTATATGCAACTTTTAGAAATGCAAGTTTCGGTCAAAAAGTTATAATATATTGTACTCAAGTTTGTACTAGTTTCGGTCAAAAAAATAAAAATCAATCGAGGACTGTTTGAATACCTATGAAACTTATCAAATCATTGTTATATGTTACGAGGAATGGTTTGGATGGAAGTCAATTGAAAAAAATCATCTCAATAAGATATTGTATGCAACTTTTCGAAATGAAAGTTTCAGTCAAAAAATCATAATATATTATACACAAGTTATTACTAGTTTCGGCCAATAAATCAAAATAAATCGATGACTGTTTGAAATGCTCTGAAACTTTTCAGATCCTTTCTATATGTTACGAGGGATGGTTTGGATGGAATTCCATGCAAAAATTCATCTCAAAATTAGATTCTATGCAACTTTTTGAAATACAAATTTCGGTCAAAAAATCATAATATATTATACACATGTTTGTACTAGTTTCGGTCAAAAAATCAAAATAAATCGAGGACTGTTTGAAATGCTCTAAAACTTTTCAGACCCTTTCTAAATGTTACGAGGGATGGTTTGAATGTAAGTCCATGCAAAAAATCATATCAAAATTAGATTCTATGCAAATTTTCGAAATGCAAGTTTCGGTCAAAAAATCATAATATATTATACATAAGTGTTTAAGAGTTTCGGTAAAAAAATCAAAATAAATCGAGGACTGTTTGAAATGATATTAAACATTTCAGAACCATTATATATGTTATGAAGGATGGTTTGGATGGAAGTCCATGAAAAAAATCATCTCAAAAAGATATAGTATGCAACTTTTCGAAATGCAAGTTTCAGTCAAAAATCATAATATATTATACACAAGTTATTACTAGTTTCGGTAAATAAATTAAAATAAATCGAGGACTGTTTGAAATGCTCTAAAACATTTCAGATTCTTTCTATATTTTACAAGGGATGGTTTGGATGGAAGTCCATGCAAAAATTCATCTCAAAATTAGATTCTATAAAACTTTTTGAAATACAAATTTCGGTCAAAAAATCATATTATACACAAGTTTGTACTAGTTTCGGTCAAAATATCAAAATAAATTGAGGACTGTTTAAAATACTCTAAAACTTTTCAGACCCTTTCTAAATGTTACGAGGGATGGTTTAGATGGAAGTCCATGCAAAAAATAAAATTAGATTCTATGCAACTTTTCGAAATGCAAGTTTCGGTCAAAAAATCATAATATATTATACATAAGTTTTTACTAGTTTCGGTAAAAAAAAATCAAACTAAATTGAGGACTGTTTGAAATGATATGAAACTTTTCAGATCCTTTATATATGTAATGAAGGATGGTTTGGATGGAAGTCCATGAAAAAAATCATCTCAAAATGATATTGTATGCAACTTTACGAAATGCAAGTTTCGATCAAAAAATCATAATATATTAACACAAGTTATTACTAGTTTCGGCCAATAAATCAAAATAAATCGATGACTGTTAGAAATGCTCTGAAACTTTTCAAATCCTTTATATATGTTACGAGGGATGGTTTGGATGGAAGTCCATGCCAAAATTCATCTCAAAATTAGATTCTATGCAACTTTTTGAAATACAAATTTCGGTCAAAAAATCATAATATTTTATACACAAGTTTGTACTAGTTTCGGTCAAAAAACCAAAATAAATCGAGGACTGTTTGAAATGCTTAATACTTTTCAGACCCTTTCTATATGTTACGAGGGATTGTTTGGATGGAAGTCCATGCAAAAAATCATATCAGAATTAGATTCTATGCAACTTTTCAAAATGCAAGTTTCGGTTAAAAAATCATAATATATTATACATATGTTTTTACTAGTTTCGGTAAATAAATCAAACTAAATCGAGGACTGTTTGAAATGATATGAAACTTTCCAGATCCTTGATATATGTTATGGAGGATTGTTTGGATGGAAGTCCATGAAAAAAATCATCTCAAAAAGATATTATATGCAACTTTTAGAAATGCAAGTTTCGGTAAAAAAGTAATAATATGTTTTACTCAAGTTTGTACTAGTTTCGGTCAAAAAAATAAAAATCAATCGAGGACTGTTTGAATACCTATGAAACTTATCAAAGCATTGTTAAATGTTACGAGGGATGGTTTGGATGGAAGTCCATGCAAAAAAATCATCTCAATAAGATATTGTATGCAACTTTTCGAAATGAAAGTTTCAGTCAAAAAATCATAATATATTATACACAAGTTATTACTAGTTTCGGCCAATAAATCAAAATAAATTGATGACAGTTTGAAATATTCTGAAACTTTTCAGATCCTTTCTATATGTAACGAGGGATGGTTTGGATGGAATTCCATGCAAAAATTCATCTCAAAATTAGATTCTATGCAACTTTTTGAAATACAAATTTCGGTCAAAAAATCATAATATATTATACACATGTTTGTACTAGTTTCGGTCAAAAAATCAAAATAAATCGAGGGCTGTTTGAAATGCTCTAAAACTTTTCAGACCCTTTCTAAATGTTAAGAGGGATTGTTTGGATGGAAGTCCATGCAAAAAATCATATCAAAATTAGATTCTATGCAACTTTTCGAAATGCAAGTTTCGGTCAAAAAATCATAATATATTATACATAAGTTTTTAAGAGTTTCGGTAAAAAAATCAAAATAAATCGAGGACTGTTTGAAATAATATTAAACATTTCAGAACCATTATATATGTTATGAAGGGTGGTTTGGATGGAAGTCCATGAAAAAAATCATCTCAAAAAGATATTGTATGCAACTTTTCGAAATGCAAGTTTCAGTCAAAAATCATAATATATTATACACAAGTTATTACTAGTTTCGGTAAATAAATTAAAATAAATCGAGGACTGTTTGAAATGCTCTAAAACATTTCAGATTCTTTCTATATTTTCGAGGGATGGTTTGGATGGAAGTCCATGCAAAAATTCATCTCAAAATTAGATTCTATGAAACTTTTTGAAATACTAATTTCGGTCAAAAAATCATATTATACACAAGTTTGTACTAGTTTCGGTCAAAATATCAAAATAAATTGAGGACTGTTTAAAATGCTCTAAAACTTTTCAGACCCTTTCTAAATGTTACGAGGGATGGTTTAGATGGAAGTCCATGCAAAAAATAAAATTAGATTCTATGCAACTTTTCGAAATGCAAGTTTCGGTCAAAAAATCATAATATATTATACATAAGTTTTTACTAGTTTCGGTAAAAAAAAAAATCAAACTAAATTGAGGACTGTTTGAAATGATATGAAACTTTTCAGATCCTTTATATATGTAATGAAGGATGGTTTGGATGGAAGTCCATGAAAAAAATCATCTCAAAATGATATTGTATGCAACTTTACGAAATGCAAGTTTCGATCAAAAAATCATAATATATTAACACAAGTTATTACTAGTTTCGGCCAATAAATCAAAATAAATCGATGACTGTTAGAAATGCTCTGAAACTTTTCAGATCCTTTATATATGTTACGAGGGATGGTTTGGATGGAAGTCCATGCCAAAATTCATCTCAAAATTAGATTCTATGCAACTTTTTGAAATACAAATTTCGGTCAAAAAATCATAATATTTTATACACAAGTTTGTACTAGTTTCGGTCAAAAAACCAAAATAAATCGAGGACTGTTTGAAATGCTTAATACTTTTCAGACCCTTTCTATATGTTACGAGGGATTGTTTGGATGGAAGTCCATGCAAAAAATCATATCAGAATTAGATTCTATGCAACTTTTCAAAATGCAAGTTTCGGTCAAAAAATCATAATATATTATACATATGTTTTTACTAGTTTCGGTAAATAAATCAAACTAAATCGAGGACTGTTTGAAATGATATGAAACTTTCCAGATCCTTGATATATGTTATGGAGGATTGTTTGGATGGAAGTCCATGAAAAAAATCATCTCAAAAAGATATTATATGCAACTTTTAGAAATGCAAGTTTCGGTAAAAAAGTAATAATATATTTTACTCAAGTTTGTACTAGTTTCGGTCAAAAAAATAAAAATCAATCGAGGACTGTTTGAATACCTATGAAACTTATCAAAGCATTGTTAAATGTTACGAGGGATGGTTTGGATGGAAGTCCATGCAAAAAAATCATCTCAATAAGATATTGTATGCAACTTTTCGAAATGAAAATTTCAGTCAAAAAATCATAATATATTATACACAAGTTATTACTAGTTTCGGCCAATAAATCAAAATAAATTGATGACAGTTTGAAATATTCTGAAACTTTTCAGATCCTTTCTATATGTAACGAGGGATGGTTTGGATGGAATTCCATGCAAAAATTCATCTCAAAATTAGATTCTATGCAACTTTTTGAAATACAAATTTCGGTCAAAAAATCATAATATATTATACACATGTTTGTACTAGTTTCGGTCAAAAAATCAAAATAAATCGAGGACTGTTTGAAATGCTCTAAAACTTTTCAGACCCTTTCTAAATGTTAAGAGGGATTGTTTGGATGGAAGTCCATGCAAAAAATCATATCAAAATTAGATTCTATGCAACTTTTCGAAATGCAAGTTTCGGTCAAAAAATCATAATATATTATACATAAGTTTTTAAGAGTTTCGGTAAAAAAATCAAAATAAATCGAGGACTGTTTGAAATAATATTAAACATTTCAGAACCATTATATATGTTATGAAGGATGGTTTGGATGGAAGTCCATGAAAAAAATCATCTCAAAAAGATATTGTATGCAACTTTTCGAAATGCAAGTTTCAGTCAAAAATCATAATATATTATACACAAGTTATTACTAGTTTCGGTAAATAAATTAAAATAAATCGAGGACTGTTTGAAATGCTCTAAAACATTTCAGATTCTTTCTATATTTTCGAGGGATGGTTTGGATGGAAGTCCATGCAAAAATTCATCTCAAAATTAGATTCTATGAAACTTTTTGAAATACTAATTTCGGTCAAAAAATCATATTATACACAAGTTTGTACTAGTTTCGGTCAAAATATCAAAATAAATTGAGGACTGTTTAAAATGCTCTAAAACTTTTCAGACCCTTTCTAAATGTTACGAGGGATGGTTTAGATGGAAGTCCATGCAAAAAATAAAATTAGATTCTATGCAACTTTTCGAAATGCAAGTTTCGGTCAAAAAATCATAATATATTATACATAAGTTTTTACTAGTTTCGGTAAAAAAAAAATCAAACTAAATTGAGGACTGTTTGAAATGATATGAAACTTTTCAGATCCTTTATATATGTAATGAAGGATGGTTTGGATGGAAGTCCATGAAAAAAATCATCTCAAAATGATATTGTATGCAACTTTACGAAATGCAAGTTTCGATCAAAAAATCATAATATATTAACACAAGTTATTACTAGTTTCGGCCAATAAATCAAAATAAATCGATGACTGTTAGAAATGCTCTGAAACTTTTCAGATCCTTTATATATGTTACGAGGGATGGTTTGGATGGAAGTCCATGCCAAAATTCATCTCAAAATTAGATTCTATGCAACTTTTTGAAATACAAATTTCGGTCAAAAAATCATAATATTTTATACACAAGTTTGTACTAGTTTCGGTCAAAAAACCAAAATAAATCGAGGACTGTTTGAAATGCTTAATACTTTTCAGACCCTTTCTATATGTTACGAGGGATTGTTTGGATGGAAGTCCATGCAAAAAATCATATCAGAATTAGATTCTATGCAACTTTTCAAAATGCAAGTTTCGGTCAAAAAATCATAATATATTATACATATGTTTTTACTAGTTTCGGTAAATAAATCAAACTAAATCGAGGACTGTTTGAAATGATATGAAACTTTCCAGATCCTTGATATATGTTATGGAGGATTGTTTGGATGGAAGTCCATGAAAAAAATCATCTCAAAAAGATATTATATGCAACTTTTAGAAATGCAAGTTTCGGTAAAAAAGTAATAATATATTTTACTCAAGTTTGTACTAGTTTCGGTCAAAAAAATAAAAATCAATCGAGGACTGTTTGAATACCTATGAAACTTATCAAAGCATTGTTAAATGTTACGAGGGATGGTTTGGATGGAAGTCCATGCAAAAAAATCATCTCAATAAGATATTGTATGCAACTTTTCGAAATGAAAATTTCAGTCAAAAAATCATAATATATTATACACAAGTTATTACTAGTTTCGGCCAATAAATCAAAATAAATTGATGACAGTTTGAAATATTCTGAAACTTTTCAGATCCTTTCTATATGTAACGAGGGATGGTTTGGATGGAATTCCATGCAAAAATTCATCTCAAAATTAGATTCTATGCAACTTTTTGAAATACAAATTTCGGTCAAAAAATCATAATATATTATACACATGTTTGTACTAGTTTCGGTCAAAAAATCAAAATAAATCGAGGACTGTTTGAAATGCTCTAAAACTTTTCAGACCCTTTCTAAATGTTAAGAGGGATTGTTTGGATGGAAGTCCATGCAAAAAATCATATCAAAATTAGATTCTATGCAACTTTTCGAAATGCAAGTTTCGGTCAAAAAATCATAATATATTATACATAAGTTTTTAAGAGTTTCGGTAAAAAAATCAAAATAAATCGAGGACTGTTTGAAATAATATTAAACATTTCAGAACCATTATATATGTTATGAAGGATGGTTTGGATGGAAGTCCATGAAAAAAATCATCTCAAAAAGATATTGTATGCAACTTTTCGAAATGCAAGTTTCAGTCAAAAATCATAATATATTATACACAAGTTATTACTAGTTTCGGTAAATAAATTAAAATAAATCGAGGACTGTTTGAAATGCTCTAAAACATTTCAGATTCTTTCTATATTTTCGAGGGATGGTTTGGATGGAAGTCCATGCAAAAATTCATCTCAAAATTAGATTCTATGAAACTTTTTGAAATACTAATTTCGGTCAAAAAATCATATTATACACAAGTTTGTACTAGTTTCGGTCAAAATATCAAAATAAATTGAGGACTGTTTAAAATGCTCTAAAACTTTTCAGACCCTTTCTAAATGTTACGAGGGATGGTTTAGATGGAAGTCCATGCAAAAAATAAAATTAGATTCTATGCAACTTTTCGAAATGCAAGTTTCGGTCAAAAAATCATAATATATTATACATAAGTTTTTACTAGTTTCGGTAAAAAAAAAATCAAACTAAATTGAGGACTGTTTGAAATGATATGAAACTTTTCAGATCCTTTATATATGTAATGAAGGATGGTTTGGATGGAAGTCCATGAAAAAAATCATCTCAAAATGATATTGTATGCAACTTTACGAAATGCAAGTTTCGATCAAAAAATCATAATATATTAACACAAGTTATTACTAGTTTCGGCCAATAAATCAAAATAAATCGATGACTGTTAGAAATGCTCTGAAACTTTTCAGATCCTTTATATATGTTACGAGGGATGGTTTGGATGGAAGTCCATGCCAAAATTCATCTCAAAATTAGATTCTATGCAACTTTTTGAAATACAAATTTCGGTCAAAAAATCATAATATTTTTTACACAAGTTTGTACTAGTTTCGGTCAAAAAACCAAAATAAATCGAGGACTGTTTGAAATGCTTAATACTTTTCAGACCCTTTCTATATGTTACGAGGGATTGTTTGGATGGAAGTCCATGCAAAAAATCATATCAGAATTAGATTCTATGCAACTTTTCAAAATGCAAGTTTCGGTCAAAAAATCATAATATATTATACATATGTTTTTACTAGTTTCGGTAAATAAATCAAACTAAATCGAGGACTGTTTGAAATGATATGAAACTTTCCAGATCCTTGATATATGTTATGGAGGATTGTTTGGATGGAAGTCCATGAAAAAAATCATCTCAAAAAGATATTATATGCAACTTTTAGAAATGCAAGTTTCGGTAAAAAAGTAATAATATGTTTTACTCAAGTTTGTACTAGTTTCGGTCAAAAAAATAAAAATCAATCGAGGACTGTTTGAATACCTATGAAACTTATCAAAGCATTGTTAAATGTTACGAGGGATGGTTTGGATGGAAGTCCATGCAAAAAAATCATCTCAATAAGATATTGTATGCAACTTTTCGAAATGAAAATTTCAGTCAAAAAATCATAATATATTATACACAAGTTATTACTAGTTTCGGCCAATAAATCAAAATAAATTGATGACAGTTTGAAATATTCTGAAACTTTTCAGATCCTTTCTATATGTAACGAGGGATGGTTTGGATGGAATTCCATGCAAAAATTCATCTCAAAATTAGATTCTATGCAACTTTTTGAAATACAAATTTCGGTCAAAAAATCATAATATATTATACACATGTTTGTACTAGTTTCGGTCAAAAAATCAAAATAAATCGAGGACTGTTTGAAATGCTCTAAAACTTTTCAGACCCTTTCTAAATGTTAAGAGGGATTGTTTGGATGGAAGTCCATGCAAAAAATCATATCAAAATTAGATTCTATGCAACTTTTCGAAATGCAAGTTTCGGTCAAAAAATCATAATATATTATACATAAGTTTTTAAGAGTTTCGGTAAAAAAATCAAAATAAATCGAGGACTGTTTGAAATAATATTAAACATTTCAGAACCATTATATATGTTATGAAGGATGGTTTGGATGGAAGTCCATGAAAAAAATCATCTCAAAAAGATATTGTATGCAACTTTTCGAAATGCAAGTTTCAGTCAAAAATCATAATATATTATACACAAGTTATTACTAGTTTCGGTAAATAAATTAAAATAAATCGAGGACTGTTTGAAATGCTCTAAAACATTTCAGATTCTTTCTATATTTTCGAGGGATGGTTTGGATGGAAGTCCATGCAAAAATTCATCTCAAAATTAGATTCTATGAAACTTTTTGAAATACTAATTTCGGTCAAAAAATCATATTATACACAAGTTTGTACTAGTTTCGGTCAAAATATCAAAATAAATTGAGGACTGTTTAAAATGCTCTAAAACTTTTCAGACCCTTTCTAAATGTTACGAGGGATGGTTTAGATGGAAGTCCATGCAAAAAATAAAATTAGATTCTATGCAACTTTTCGAAATGCAAGTTTCGGTCAAAAAATCATAATATATTATACATAAGTTTTTACTAGTTTCGGTAAAAAAAAAATCAAACTAAATTGAGGACTGTTTGAAATGATATGAAACTTTTCAGATCCTTTATATATGTAATGAAGGATGGTTTGGATGGAAGTCCATGAAAAAAATCATCTCAAAATGATATTGTATGCAACTTTACGAAATGCAAGTTTCGATCAAAAAATCATAATATATTAACACAAGTTATTACTAGTTTCGGCCAATAAATCAAAATAAATCGATGACTGTTAGAAATGCTCTGAAACTTTTCAGATCCTTTATATATGTTACGAGGGATGGTTTGGATGGAAGTCCATGCCAAAATTCATCTCAAAATTAGATTCTATGCAACTTTTTGAAATACAAATTTCGGTCAAAAAATCATAATATTTTATACACAAGTTTGTACTAGTTTCGGTCAAAAAACCAAAATAAATCGAGGACTGTTTGAAATGCTTAATACTTTTCAGACCCTTTCTATATGTTACGAGGGATTGTTTGGATGGAAGTCCATGCAAAAAATCATATCAGAATTAGATTCTATGCAACTTTTCAAAATGCAAGTTTCGGTCAAAAAATCATAATATATTATACATATGTTTTTACTAGTTTCGGTAAATAAATCAAACTAAATCGAGGACTGTTTGAAATGATATGAAACTTTCCAGATCCTTGATATATGTTATGGAGGATTGTTTGGATGGAAGTCCATGAAAAAAATCATCTCAAAAAGATATTATATGCAACTTTTAGAAATGCAAGTTTCGGTAAAAAAGTAATAATATATTTTACTCAAGTTTGTACTAGTTTCGGTCAAAAAAATAAAAATCAATCGAGGACTGTTTGAATACCTATGAAACTTATCAAAGCATTGTTAAATGTTACGAGGGATGGTTTGGATGGAAGTCCATGCAAAAAAATCATCTCAATAAGATATTGTATGCAACTTTTCGAAATGAAAATTTCAGTCAAAAAATCATAATATATTATACACAAGTTATTACTAGTTTCGGCCAATAAATCAAAATAAATTGATGACAGTTTGAAATATTCTGAAACTTTTCAGATCCTTTCTATATGTAACGAGGGATGGTTTGGATGGAATTCCATGCAAAAATTCATCTCAAAATTAGATTCTATGCAACTTTTTGAAATACAAATTTCGGTCAAAAAATCATAATATATTATACACATGTTTGTACTAGTTTCGGTCAAAAAATCAAAATAAATCGAGGACTGTTTGAAATGCTCTAAAACTTTTCAGACCCTTTCTAAATGTTAAGAGGGATTGTTTGGATGGAAGTCCATGCAAAAAATCATATCAAAATTAGATTCTATGCAACTTTTCGAAATGCAAGTTTCGGTCAAAAAATCATAATATATTATACATAAGTTTTTAAGAGTTTCGGTAAAAAAATCAAAATAAATCGAGGACTGTTTGAAATAATATTAAACATTTCAGAACCATTATATATGTTATGAAGGATGGTTTGGATGGAAGTCCATGAAAAAAATCATCTCAAAAAGATATTGTATGCAACTTTTCGAAATGCAAGTTTCAGTCAAAAATCATAATATATTATACACAAGTTATTACTAGTTTCGGTAAATAAATTAAAATAAATCGAGGACTGTTTGAAATGCTCTAAAACATTTCAGATTCTTTCTATATTTTCGAGGGATGGTTTGGATGGAAGTCCATGCAAAAATTCATCTCAAAATTAGATTCTATGAAACTTTTTGAAATACTAATTTCGGTCAAAAAATCATATTATACACAAGTTTGTACTAGTTTCGGTCAAAATATCAAAATAAATTGAGGACTGTTTAAAATGCTCTAAAACTTTTCAGACCCTTTCTAAATGTTACGAGGGATGGTTTAGATGGAAGTCCATGCAAAAAATAAAATTAGATTCTATGCAACTTTTCGAAATGCAAGTTTCGGTCAAAAAATCATAATATATTATACATAAGTTTTTACTAGTTTCGGTAAAAAAAAAATCAAACTAAATTGAGGACTGTTTGAAATGATATGAAACTTTTCAGATCCTTTATATATGTAATGAAGGATGGTTTGGATGGAAGTCCATGAAAAAAATCATCTCAAAATGATATTGTATGCAACTTTACGAAATGCAAGTTTCGATCAAAAAATCATAATATATTAACACAAGTTATTACTAGTTTCGGCCAATAAATCAAAATAAATCGATGACTGTTAGAAATGCTCTGAAACTTTTCAGATCCTTTATATATGTTACGAGGGATGGTTTGGATGGAAGTCCATGCCAAAATTCATCTCAAAATTAGATTCTATGCAACTTTTTGAAATACAAATTTCGGTCAAAAAATCATAATATTTTATACACAAGTTTGTACTAGTTTCGGTCAAAAAACCAAAATAAATCGAGGACTGTTTGAAATGCTTAATACTTTTCAGACCCTTTCTATATGTTACGAGGGATTGTTTGGATGGAAGTCCATGCAAAAAATCATATCAGAATTAGATTCTATGCAACTTTTCAAAATGCAAGTTTCGGTCAAAAAATCATAATATATTATACATATGTTTTTACTAGTTTCGGTAAATAAATCAAACTAAATCGAGGACTGTTTGAAATGATATGAAACTTTCCAGATCCTTGATATATGTTATGGAGGATTGTTTGGATGGAAGTCCATGAAAAAAATCATCTCAAAAAGATATTATATGCAACTTTTAGAAATGCAAGTTTCGGTAAAAAAGTAATAATATATTTTACTCAAGTTTGTACTAGTTTCGGTCAAAAAAATAAAAATCAATCGAGGACTGTTTGAATACCTATGAAACTTATCAAAGCATTGTTAAATGTTACGAGGGATGGTTTGGATGGAAGTCCATGCAAAAAAATCATCTCAATAAGATATTGTATGCAACTTTTCGAAATGAAAATTTCAGTCAAAAAATCATAATATATTATACACAAGTTATTACTAGTTTCGGCCAATAAATCAAAATAAATTGATGACAGTTTGAAATATTCTGAAACTTTTCAGATCCTTTCTATATGTAACGAGGGATGGTTTGGATGGAATTCCATGCAAAAATTCATCTCAAAATTAGATTCTATGCAACTTTTTGAAATACAAATTTCGGTCAAAAAATCATAATATATTATACACATGTTTGTACTAGTTTCGGTCAAAAAATCAAAATAAATCGAGGACTGTTTGAAATGCTCTAAAACTTTTCAGACCCTTTCTAAATGTTAAGAGGGATTGTTTGGATGGAAGTCCATGCAAAAAATCATATCAAAATTAGATTCTATGCAACTTTTCGAAATGCAAGTTTCGGTCAAAAAATCATAATATATTATACATAAGTTTTTAAGAGTTTCGGTAAAAAAATCAAAATAAATCGAGGACTGTTTGAAATAATATTAAACATTTCAGAACCATTATATATGTTATGAAGGATGGTTTGGATGGAAGTCCATGAAAAAAATCATCTCAAAAAGATATTGTATGCAACTTTTCGAAATGCAAGTTTCAGTCAAAAATCATAATATATTATACACAAGTTATTACTAGTTTCGGTAAATAAATTAAAATAAATCGAGGACTGTTTGAAATGCTCTAAAACATTTCAGATTCTTTCTATATTTTCGAGGGATGGTTTGGATGGAAGTCCATGCAAAAATTCATCTCAAAATTAGATTCTATGAAACTTTTTGAAATACTAATTTCGGTCAAAAAATCATATTATACACAAGTTTGTACTAGTTTCGGTCAAAATATCAAAATAAATTGAGGACTGTTTAAAATGCTCTAAAACTTTTCAGACCCTTTCTAAATGTTACGAGGGATGGTTTAGATGGAAGTCCATGCAAAAAATAAAATTAGATTCTATGCAACTTTTCGAAATGCAAGTTTCGGTCAAAAAATCATAATATATTATACATAAGTTTTTACTAGTTTCGGTAAAAAAAAAAATCAAACTAAATTGAGGACTGTTTGAAATGATATGAAACTTTTCAGATCCTTTATATATGTTATGAAGTATGGTTTGAATGGAAGTCCATGAAAAAAATCATCTCAAAATGATATTGTATGCAACTTTACGAAATGCAAGTTTCGATCAAAAAATCATAATATATTAACACAAGTTATTACTAGTTTCGGCCAATAAATCAAAATAAATCGATGACTGTTAGAAATGCTCTGAAACTTTTCAGATCCTTTATATATGTTACGAGGGATGGTTTGGATGGAAGTCCATGCCAAAATTCATCTCAAAATTAGATTCTATGCAACTTTTTGATATACAAATTTCGGTCAAAAAATCATAATATTTTATACACAAGTTTGTACTAGTTTCGGTCAAAAAACCAAAATAAATCGAGGACTGTTTGAAATGCTTAATACTTTTCAGACCCTTTCTATATGTTACGAGGGATTGTTTGGATGGAAGTCCATGCAAAAAATCATATCAGAATTAGATTCTATGCAACTTTTCAAAATGCAAGTTTCGGTCAAAAAATCATAATATATTATACATATGTTTTTACTAGTTTCGGTAAATAAATCAAACTAAATCGAGGACTGTTTGAAATGATATGAAACTTTCCAGATCCTTGATATATGTTATGGAGGATTGTTTGGATGGAAGTCCATGAAAAAAATCATCTCAAAAAGATATTATATGCAACTTTTAGAAATGCAAGTTTCGGTAAAAAAGTAATAATATATTTTACTCAAGTTTGTACTAGTTTCGGTCAAAAAAATAAAAATCAATCGAGAACTGTTTGAATACCTATGAAACTTATCAAAGCATTGTTAAATGTTACGAGGGATGGTTTGGATGGAAGTCCATGCAAAAAAATCATCTCAATAAGATATTGTATGCAACTTTTCGAAATGAAAATTTCAGTCAAAAAATCATAATATATTATACACAAGTTATTACTAGTTTCGGCCAATAAATCAAAATAAATTGATGACAGTTTGAAATATTCTGAAACTTTTCAGATCCTTTCTATATGTAACGAGGGATGGTTTGGATGGAATTCCATGCAAAAATTCATCTCAAAATTAGATTCTATGCAACTTTTTGAAATACAAATTTCGGTCAAAAAATCATAATATATTATACACATGTTTGTACTAGTTTCGGTCAAAAAATCAAAATAAATCGAGGACTGTTTGAAATGCTCTAAAACTTTTCAGACCCTTTCTAAATGTTAAGAGGGATTGTTTGGATGGAAGTCCATGCAAAAAATCATATCAAAATTAGATTCTATGCAACTTTTCGAAATGCAAGTTTCGGTCAAAAAATCATAATATATTATACATAAGTTTTTAAGAGTTTCGGTAAAAAAATCAAAATAAATCGAGGACTGTTTGAAATAATATTAAACATTTCAGAACCATTATATATGTTATGAAGGATGGTTTGGATGGAAGTCCATGAAAAAAATCATCTCAAAAAGATATTGTATGCAACTTTTCGAAATGCAAGTTTCAGTCAAAAATCATAATATATTATACACAAGTTATTACTAGTTTCGGTAAATAAATTAAAATAAATCGAGGACTGTTTGAAATGCTCTAAAACATTTCAGATTCTTTCTATATTTTCGAGGGATGGTTTGGATGGAAGTCCATGCAAAAATTCATCTCAAAATTAGATTCTATGAAACTTTTTGAAATACTAATTTCGGTCAAAAAATCATATTATACACAAGTTTGTACTAGTTTCGGTCAAAATATCAAAATAAATTGAGGACTGTTTAAAATGCTCTAAAACTTTTTAGACCCTTTCTAAATGTTACGAGGGATGGTTTAGATGGAAGTCCATGCAAAAAATAAAATTAGATTCTATGCAACTTTTCGAAATGCAAGTTTCGGTCAAAAAATCATAATATATTATACATAAGTTTTTACTAGTTTCGGTAAAAAAAAAATCAAACTAAATTGAGGACTGTTTGAAATGATATGAAACTTTTCAGATCCTTTATATATGTAATGAAGGATGGTTTGGATGGAAGTCCATGAAAAAAATCATCTCAAAATGATATTGTATGCAACTTTACGAAATGCAAGTTTCGATCAAAAAATCATAATATATTAACACAAGTTATTACTAGTTTCGGCCAATAAATCAAAATAAATCGATGACTGTTAGAAATGCTCTGAAACTTTTCAGATCCTTTATATATGTTACGAGGGATGGTTTGGATGGAAGTCCATGCAAAAATTCATCTCAAAATTAGATTCTATGCAACTTATTGAAATACAAATTTCGGTCAAAAAATCATAATATTTTATACACAAGTTTGTACTAGTTTCGGTAAAAAACCCAAAATAAATCGAGAACTGTTTGAAATGCTTAATACTTTTCAGACCCTTTCTATATGTTACGAGGGATTGTTTGGATGGAAGTCCATGCAAAAAATCATATCAAAATTAGATTCTATGCAACTTTTCAAAATGCATGTTTCGGTCAAAAAATCATAATAAATTATACATAAGTTTTTACTAGTTTCGGTAAATAAATCAAACTAAATCGAGGACTGTTTAAAATGATATGAAACTTTCCAGATCCTTGATATATGTTATGGAGGATGGTTTGGATGGAAGTCCATGAAAAAAATCATCTCAAAAAGATATTATATGCAACTTTTAGAAATGCAAGTTTCGGTCAAAAAGTTATAATATATTGTACTCAAGTTTGTGTAGTTTCGGTCAAAAAAATAAAAATCAATCGAGGACTGTTTGAATACCTATGAAACTTATCAAATCATTGTTATATGTTACGAGGGACGGTTTGGATGGAAGTCCATGCAAAAAAATCATCTCAATAAGATATTGTATGCAACTTTTCGAAATGAAAGTTTCAGTCAAAAAATCATAATATATTATACACAAGTTATTACTAGTTTCGGCCAATAAATCAAAATAAATCGATGACTGTTTGAAATGCTCTGAAACTTTTCAGATCCTTTCTATATGTTACGAGGGATGGTTTGGATGGAATTCCATGCAAAAATTCATCTCAAAATTAGATTCTATGCAACTTTTTGAAATACAAATTTCGGTCAAAAAATCATAATATATTATACACATGTTTGTACTAGTTTCGGTCAAAAAATCAAAATAAATCGAGGACTGTTTGAAATGCTCTAAAACTTTTCAGACCCTTTCTAAATGTTAAGAGGGATTGTTTGGATGGAAGTCCATGCAAAAAATCATATCAAAATTAGATTCTATGCAACTTTTTGAAATGCAAGTTTCGGTCAAAAAATCATAATATATTATACATAAGGTTTTAAGAGTTTCGGTAAAAAAATCAAAATAAATCGAGGACTGTTTGAAATGATATTAAACATTTCAGAACCATTATATATGTTATGAAGGATGGTTTGGATGGAAGTCCATGAAAAAAATCATCTCAAAAAGATATTGTATGCAACTTTTCGAAATGCAAGTTTCAGTCAAAAATCATAATATATTATACACAAGTTATTACTAGTTTCGGTAAATAAATTAAAATAAATCGAGGACTGTTTGAAATGCTCTGAAACATTTCAGATTCTTTCTATATTTTACGAGGGATGGTTTGGATGGAAGTCCATGCAAAAATTCATCTCAAAATTAGATTCTATGAAACTTTTTGAAATACTAATTTCGGTCAAAAAATCATATTATACACAAGTTTGTACTAGTTTCGGTCAAAATATCAAAATAAATTGAGGACTGTTTAAAATGCTCTAAAACTTTTCAGACCCTTTCTAAATGTTACGAGGGATGGTTTAGATGGAAGTCCATGCAAAAAATAAAATTAGATTCTATGAAACTTTTCGAAATGCAAGTTTCGGTCAAAAAATCATAATATATTATACATAAGTTTTTACTAGTTTCGGTAAAAAAAAAAATCAAACTAAATTGAGGACTGTTTGAAATGATATGAAACTTTTCAGATCCTTTATATATGTAATGAAGGATGGTTTGGATGGAAGTCCATGAAAAAAATCATCTCAAAATGATATTGTATGCAACTTTACGAAATGCAAGTTTCGATCAAAAAATCATAATATATTAACACAAGTTAGTACTAGTTTCGGCCAATAAATCAAAATAAATCGATGACTGTTAGAAATGCTCTGAAACTTTTCAGATCCTTTATATATATTACGAGGGATGGTTTGGATGGAAGTCCATGCAAAAATTCATCTCAAAATTAGATTCTATGCAACTTTTTGAAATACAAATTTCGGTCAAAAAATCATAATATTTTATACACAAGTTTGTACTAGTTTCGGTTAAAAAACCAAAATAAATCGAGGACTGTTTGAAATGCTTAATACTTTTCAGACCCTTTCTATATGTTACGAGGGATTGTTTGGATGGAAGTCCATGCAAAAAATCATATCAAAATTATATTCTATGCAACTTTTCAAAATGCAAGTTTCGGTCAAAAAATCATAATATATTATACATAAGTTTTTACTAGTTTCGGTAAATAAATCAAACTAAATCGAGGACTGTTTGAAATGATATGAAACTTTCCAGATCCTTGATATATGTTATGGAGGATGGTTTGGATGGAAGTCCATGAAAAAAATCATCTCAAAAAGATATTATATGCAACTTTTAGAAATGCAAGTTTCGGTCAAAAAGTTATAATATATTGTACTCAAGTTTGTACTAGTTTCGGTCAAAAAAATAAAAATCAATCGAGGACTGTTTGAATACCTATGAAACTTATCAAATCATTGTTATATGTTACGAGGGATGGTTTGGATGGAAGTCAATGCAAAAAAATCATCTCAATAAGATATTGTATGCAACTTTTCGAAATGAAAGTTTCAGTCAAAAAATCATAATATATTATACACAAGTTATTACTAGTTTCGGCCAATAAATCAAAATAAATCGATGACTGTTTGAAATGCTCTGAAACTTTTCAGATCCTTTCTATATGTTACGAGGGATGGTTTGGATGGAATTCCATGCAAAAATTCATCTCAAAATTAGATTCTATGCAACTTTTTGAAATACAAATTTCGGTCAAAAAATCATAATATATTATACACATGTTTGTACTAGTTTCGGTCAAAAAATCAAAATAAATCGAGGACTGTTTGAAATGCTCTAAAACTTTTCAGACCCTTTCTAAATGTTAAGAGGGATTGTTTGGATGGAAGTCCATGCAAAAAATCATATCAAAATTAGATTCTATGCAACTTTTCGAAATGCAAGTTTCGGTCAAAAAATCATAATATATTATACATAAGGTTTTAAGAGTTTCGGTAAAAAAATCAAAATAAATCGAGGACTGTTTGAAATGATATTAAACATTTCAGAACCATTATATATGTTATGAAGGATGGTTTGGATGGAAGTCCATGAAAAAAATCATCTCAAAAAGATATTGTATGCAACTTTTCGAAATGCAAGTTTCAGTCAAAAATCATAATATATTATACACAAGTTATTACTAGTTTCGGTAAATAAATTAAAATAAATCGAGGACTGTTTGAAATGCTCTGAAACATTTCAGATTCTTTCCATATTTTACGAGGGATGGTTTGGATGGAAGTCCATGCAAAAATTCATCTCAAAATTAGATTCTATGAAACTTTTTGAAATACTAATTTCGGTCAAAAAATCATATTATACACAAGTTTGTACTAGTTTCGGTCAAAATATCAAAATAAATTGAGGACTGTTTAAAATGCTCTAAAACTTTTCAGACCCTTTCTAAATGTTACGAGGGATGGTTTAGATGGAAGTCCATGCAAAAAATAAAATTAGATTCTATGCAACTTTTCGAAATGCAAGTTTCGGTCAAAAAATCATAATATATTATACATAAGTTTTTACTAGTTTCGGTAAAAAAAAAAAAAATCAAACTAAATTGAGGACTGTTTGAAATGATATGAAACTTTTCAGATCCTTTATATATGTAATGAAGGATGGTTTGGATGGAAGTCCATGAAAAAAATCATCTCAAAATGATATTGTATGCAACTTTACGAAATGCAAGTTTCGATCAAAAAATCATAATATATTAACACAAGTTAGTACTAGTTTCGGCCAATAAATCAAAATAAATCGATGACTGTTAGAAATGCTCTGAAACTTTTCAGATCCTTTATATATATTACGAGGGATGGTTTGGATGGAAGTCCATGCAAAAATTCATCTCAAAATTAGATTCTATGCAACTTTTTGAAATACAAATTTCGGTCAAAAAATCATAATATTTTATACACAAGTTTGTACTAGTTTCGGTTAAAAAACCAAAATAAATCGAGGACTGTTTGAAATGCTTAATACTTTTCAGACCCTTTCTATATGTTACGAGGGATTGTTTGGATGGAAGTCCATGCAAAAAATCATATCAAAATTAGATTCTATGCAACTTTTCAAAATGCAAGTTTCGGTCAAAAAATCATAATATATTATACATAAGTTTTTACTAGTTTCGGTAAATAAATCAAACTAAATCGAGGACTGTTTGAAATGATATGAAACTTTCCAGATCCTTGATATATGTTATGGAGGATGGTTTGGATGGAAGTCCATGAAAAAAATCATCTCAAAAAGATATTATATGCAACTTTTAGAAATGCAAGTTTCGGTCAAAAAGTTATAATATATTGTACTCAAGTTTGTACTAGTTTCGGTCAAAAAAATAAAAATCAATCGAGGACTGTTTGAATACCTATGAAACTTATCAAATCATTGTTATATGTTACGAGGGATGGTTTGGATGGAAGTCCATGCAAAAAAATCATCTCAATAAGATATTGTATGCAACTTTTCGAAATGAAAGTTTCAGTCAAAAAATCATAATATATTATACACAAGTTATTACTAGTTTCGGCCAATAAATCAAAATAAATCGATGACTGTTTGAAATGCTCTGAAACTTTTCAGATCCTTTCTATATGTTACGAGGGATGGTTTGGATGGAATTCCATGCAAAAATTCATCTCAAAATTAGATTCTATGCAACTTTTTGAAATACAAATTTCGGTCAAAAAATCATAATATATTATACACATGTTTGTACTAGTTTCGGTCAAAAAATCAAAATAAATCGAGGACTGTTTGAAATGCTCTAAAACTTTTCAGACCCTTTCTAAATGTTAAGAGGGATTGTTTGGATGGAAGTCCATGCAAAAAATCATGTCAAAATTAGATTCTATGCAACTTTTCGAAATGCAAGTTTCGGTCAAAAAATCATAATATATTATACATAAGGTTTTAAGAGTTTCGGTAAAAAAATCAAAATAAATCGAGGACTGTTTGAAATGATATTAAACATTTCAGAACCATTATATATGTTATGAAGGATGGTTTGGATGGAAGTCCATGAAAAAAATCATCTCAAAAAGATATTGTATGCAACTTTTCGAAATGCAAGTTTCAGTCAAAAATCATAATATATTATACACAAGTTATTACTAGTTTCGGTAAATAAATTAAAATAAATCGAGGACTGTTTGAAATGCTCTGAAACATTTCAGATTCTTTCCATATTTTACGAGGGATGGTTTGGATGGAAGTCCATGCAAAAATTCATCTCAAAATTAGATTCTATGAAACTTTTTGAAATACTAATTTCGGTCAAAAAATCATATTATACACAAGTTTGTACTAGTTTCGGTCAAAATATCAAAATAAATTGAGGACTGTTTAAAATGCTCTAAAACTTTTCAGACCCTTTCTAAATGTTACGAGGGATGGTTTAGATGGAAGTCCATGCAAAAAATAAAATTAGATTCTATGCAACTTTTCGAAATGCAAGTTTCGGTCAAAAAATCATAATATATTATACATAAGTTTTTACTAGTTTCGGTAAAAAAAAAATCAAACTAAATTGAGGACTGTTTGAAATGATATGAAACTTTTCAGATCCTTTATATATGTAATGAAGGATGGTTTGGATGGAAGTCCATGAAAAAAATCATCTCAAAATGATATTGTATGCAACTTTACGAAATGCAAGTTTCGATCAAAAAATCATAATATATTAACACAAGTTAGTACTAGTTTCGGCCAATAAATCAAAATAAATCGATGACTGTTAGAAATGCTCTGAAACTTTTCAGATCCTTTATATATATTACGAGGGATGGTTTGGATGGAAGTCCATGCAAAAATTCATCTCAAAATTAGATTCTATGCAACTTTTTGAAATACAAATTTCGGTCAAAAAATCATAATATTTTATACACAAGTTTGTACTAGTTTCGGTTAAAAAACCAAAATAAATCGAGGACTGTTTGAAATGCTTAATACTTTTCAGACCCTTTCTATATGTTACGAGGGATTGTTTGGATGGAAGTCCATGCAAAAAATCATATCAAAATTAGATTCTATGCAACTTTTCAAAATGCAAGTTTCGGTCAAAAAATCATAATATATTATACATAAGTTTTTACTAGTTTCGGTAAATAAATCAAACTAAATCGAGGACTGTTTGAAATGATATGAAACTTTCCAGATCCTTGATATATGTTATGGAGGATGGTTTGGATGGAAGTCCATGAAAAAAATCATCTCAAAAAGATATTATATGCAACTTTTAGAAATGCAAGTTTCGGTCAAAAAGTTATAATATATTGTACTCAAGTTTGTACTAGTTTCGGTCAAAAAAATAAAAATCAATCGAGGACTGTTTGAATACCTATGAAACTTATCAAATCATTGTTATATGTTACGAGGGATGGTTTGGATGGAAGTCCATGCAAAAAAATCATCTCAATAAGATATTGTATGCAACTTTTCGAAATGAAAGTTTCAGTCAAAAAATCATAATATATTATACACAAGTTATTACTAGTTTCGGCCAATAAATCAAAATAAATCGATGACTGTTTGAAATGCTCTGAAACTTTTCAGATCCTTTCTATATGTTACGAGGGATGGTTTGGATGGAATTCCATGCAAAAATTCATCTCAAAATTAGATTCTATGCAACTTTTTGAAATACAAATTTCGGTCAAAAAATCATAATATATTATACACATGTTTGTACTAGTTTCGGTCAAAAAATCAAAATAAATCGAGGACTGTTTGAAATGCTCTAAAACTTTTCAGACCCTTTCTAAATGTTAAGAGGGATTGTTTGGATGGAAGTCCATGCAAAAAATCATATCAAAATTAGATTCTATGCAACTTTTCGAAATGCAAGTTTCGGTCAAAAAATCATAATATATTATACATAAGGTTTTAAGAGTTTCGGTAAAAAAATCAAAATAAATCGAGGACTGTTTGAAATGATATTAAACATTTCAGAACCATTATATATGTTATGAAGGATGGTTTGGATGGAAGTCCATGAAAAAAATCATCTCAAAAAGATATTGTATGCAACTTTTCGAAATGCAAGTTTCAGTCAAAAATCATAATATATTATACACAAGTTATTACTAGTTTCGGTAAATAAATTAAAATAAATCGAGGACTGTTTGAAATGCTCTGAAACATTTCAGATTCTTTCTATATTTTACGAGGGATGGTTTGGATGGAAGTCCATGCAAAAATTCATCTCAAAATTAGATTCTATGAAACTTTTTGTAATACTAATTTCGGTCAAAAAATCATATTATACACAAGTTTGTACTAGTTTCGGTCAAAATATCAAAATAAATTGACGACTGTTTAAAATGCTCTAAAACTTTTCAGACCCTTTCTAAATGTTACGAGGGATGGTTTAGATGGAAGTCCATGCAAAAAATAAAATTAGATTCTATGCAACTTTTCGAAATGCAAGTTTCGGTCAAAAAATCATAATATATTATACATAAGTTTTTACTAGTTCGGTAAAAAAAAAAAATCAAACTAAATTGAGGACTGTTTGAAATGATATGAAACTTTTCAGATCCTTTATATATGTAATGAAGGATGGTTTGGATGGAAGTCCATGAAAAAAATCATCTCAAAATGATATTGTATGCAACTTTACGAAATGCAAGTTTCGATCAAAAAATCATAATATATTAACACAAGTTAGTACTAGTTTCGGCCAATAAATCAAAATAAATCGATGACTGTTAGAAATGCTCTGAAACTTTTTAGATCCTTTATATATATTACGAGGGATGGTTTGGATGGAAGTCCATGCAAAAATTCATCTCAAAATTAGATTCTATGCAACTTTTTGAAATACAAATTTCGGTCAAAAAATCATAATATTTTATACACAAGTTTGTACTAGTTTCGGTTAAAAAACCAAAATAAATCGAGGACTGTTTGAAATGCTTAATACTTTTCAGACCCTTTCTATATGTTACGAGGGATTGTTTGGATGGAAGTCCATGCAAAAAATCATATCAAAATTAGATTCTATGCAACTTTTCAAAATGCAAGTTTCGGTCAAAAAATCATAATATATTATACATAAGTTTTTACTAGTTTCGGTAAATAAATCAAACTAAATCGAGGACTGTTTGAAATGATATGAAACTTTCCAGATCCTTGATATATGTTATGGAGGATGGTTTGGATGGAAGTCCATGAAAAAAATCATCTCAAAAAGATATTATATGCAACTTTTAGAAATGCAAGTTTCGGTCAAAAAGTTATAATATATTGTACTCAAGTTTGTACTAGTTTCGGTCAAAAAAATAAAAATCAATCGAGGACTGTTTGAATACCTATGAAACTTATCAAATCATTGTTATATGTTACGAGGGATGGTTTGGATGGAAGTCCATGCAAAAAAATCATCTCAATAAGATATTGTATGCAACTTTTCGAAATGAAAGTTTCAGTCAAAAAATCATAATATATTATACACAAGTTATTACTAGTTTCGGCCAATAAATCAAAATAAATCGATGACTGTTTGAAATGCTCTGAAACTTTTCAGATCCTTTCTATATGTTACGAGGGATGGTTTGGATGGAATTCCATGCAAAAATTCATCTCAAAATTAGATTCTATGCAACTTTTTGAAATACAAATTTCGGTCAAAAAATCATAATATATTATACACATGTTTGTACTAGTTTCGGTCAAAAAATCAAAATAAATCGAGGACTGTTTGAAATGCTCTAAAACTTTTCAGACCCTTTCTAAATGTTAAGAGGGATTGTTTGGATGGAAGTCCATGCAAAAAATCATATCAAAATTAGATTCTATGCAACTTTTCGAAATGCAAGTTTCGGTCAAAAAATCATAATATATTATACATAAGGTTTTAAGAGTTTCGGTAAAAAAATCAAAATAAATCGAGGACTGTTTGAAATGATATTAAACATTTCAGAACCATTATATATGTTATGAAGGATGGTTTGGATGGAAGTCCATGAAAAAAATCATCTCAAAAAGATATTGTATGCAACTTTTCAAAATGCAAGTTTCAGTCAAAAATCATAATATATTATACACAAGTTATTACTAGTTTCGGTAAATAAATTAAAATAAATCGAGGACTGTTTGAAATGCTCTGAAACATTTCAGATTCTTTCTATATTTTACGAGGGATGGTTTGGATGGAAGTCCATGCAAAAATTCATCTCAAAATTAGATTCTATGAAACTTTTTGAAATACAAATTTCGGTCAAAAAATCATATTATACACAAGTTTGTACTAGTTTCGGTCAAAATATCAAAATAAATTGAGGACTGTTTAAAATGCTCTAAAACTTTTTAGACCCTTTCTAAATGTTACGAGGGATGGTTTAGATGGAAGTCCATGCAAAAAATAAAATTAGATTCTATGCAACTTTTCGAAATGCAAGTTTCGGTCAAAAAATCATAATATATTATACATAAGTTTTTACTAGTTTCGGTAAATAAATCAAACTAAATCGAGGACTGTTTGAAATGATATGAAACTTTCCAGATCCTTGATATATGTTATAGAGGATGGTTTGGATGGAAGTCCATGAAAAAAATCATCTCAAAAAGATATTATATGCAACTTTTAGAAATGCAAGTTTCGGTCAAAAAGTTATAATATATTGTACTCAAGTTTGTACTAGTTTCGGTCAAAAAATAAAAATCAATCGAGGACTGTTTGAATACCTATGAAACTTATCAAATCATTGTTATATGTTACGAGGGATGGTTTGGATGGAAGTCCATGCAAAAAAATCATCTCAATAAGATATTGTATGCAACTTTTCGAAATGAAAGTTTCAGTCAAAAAATCATAATATATTATACACAAGTATTTACTAGTTTCGGCCAATAAATCAAAATAAATCGATGACTGTTTGAAATGCTCTGAAACTTTTCAGATCCTTTCTATATGTTACGAGGGATGGTTTGGATGGAATTCCATGCAAAAATTCATCTCAAAATTAGATTCTATGCAACTTTTTGAAATACAAATTTCGGTCAAAAAATCATAATATATTATACACATGTTTGTACTAGTTTCGGTCAAAAAATCAAAATAAATCGAGGACTGTTTGAAATGCTCTAAAACTTTTCAGACCCTTTCTAAATGTTAAGAGGGATTGTTTGGATGGAAGTCCATGCAAAAAATCATATCAAAATTAGATTCTATGCAACTTTTCGAAATGCAAGTTTCGGTCAAAAAATCATAATATACTATACATAAGGTTTTAAGAGTTTCGGTAAAAAAATCAAAATAAATCGAGGACTGTTTGAAATGATATTAAACATTTCAGAACCATTATATATGTTATGAAGGATGGTTTGGATGGAAGTCCATGAAAAAAATCATCTCAAAAAGATATTGTATGCAACTTTTCGAAATGCAAGTTTCAGTCAAAAATCATAATATATTATACACAAGTTATTACTAGTTTCGGTAAATAAATTAAAATAAATCGAGGACTGTTTGAAATGCTCTGAAACATTTCAGATTCTTTCTATATTTTACGAGGGATGGTTTGGATGGAAGTCCATGCAAAAATTCATCTCAAAATTAGATTCTATGAAACTTTTTGTAATACTAATTTCGGTCAAAAAATCATATTATACACAAGTTTGTACTAGTTTCGGTCAAAATATCAAAATAAATTGACGACTGTTTAAAATGCTCTAAAACTTTTCAGACCCTTTCTAAATGTTACGAGGGATGGTTTAGATGGAAGTCCATGCAAAAAATAAAATTAGATTCTATGCAACTTTTCGAAATGCAAGTTTCGGTCAAAAAATCATAATATATTATACATAAGTTTTTACTAGTTTCGGTAAAAAAAAAAAATCAAACTAAATTGAGGACTGTTTGAAATGATATGAAACTTTTCAGATCCTTTATATATGTAATGAAGGATGGTTTGGATGGAAGTCCATGAAAAAAATCATCTCAAAATGATATTGTATGCAACTTTACGAAATGCAAGTTTCGATCAAAAAATCATAATATATTAACACAAGTTAGTACTAGTTTCGGCCAATAAATCAAAATAAATCGATGACTGTTAGAAATGCTCTGAAACTTTTCAGATCCTTTATATATATTACGAGGGATGGTTTGGATGGAAGTCCATGCAAAAATTCATCTCAAAATTAGATTCTATGCAACTTTTTGAAATACAAATTTCGGTCAAAAAATCATAATATTTTATACACAAGTTTGTACTAGTTTCGGTAAAAAAACCAAAATAAATCGAGGACTGTTTGAAATGCTTAATACTTTTCAGACCCTTTCTATATGTTACGAGGGATTCTTTGGATGGAAGTCCATGCAAAAAATCATATCAAAATTAGATTCTATGCAACTTTTCAAAATGCAAGTTTCGGTCAAAAAATCATAATATATTATACATAAGTTTTTACTAGTTTCGGTAAATAAATCAAACTAAATTGAGGACTGTTTGAAATGATATGAAACTTTCCAGATCCTTGATATATGTTATGGAGGATGGTTTGGATGGAAGTCCATGAAAAAAATCATCTCAAAAAGATATTATATGCAACTTTTAGAAATGCAAGTTTCGGTCAAAAAGTTATAATATATTGTACTCAAGTTTGTACTAGTTTCGGTCAAAAAAATAAAAATCAATGGAGGACTGTTTGAATACCTATGAAACTTATCAAATCATTGTTATATGTTACGAGGGATGGTTTGGATGGAAGTCTATGCAAAAAAATCATCTCATTAAGATATTGTATGCAACTTTTCGAAATGAAAGTTTCAGTCAAAAAATCATAATATATTATACACAAGTTATTACTAGTTTCGGCCAATAAATCAAAATAAATTGATGACTGTTTGAAATGCTCTGAAACGTTTCAGATCCTTTCTATATGTTACGAGGGATGGTTTGGATGGAATTCCATGCAAAAATTCATCTCAAAATTAGATTCTATGCAACTTTTTGAAATACAAATTTCGGTCAAAAAATCATAATATATTATACACATGTTTGTACTAGTTTCGGTCAAAAAATTAAAATAAATCGAGGACTGTTTGAAATGCTCTAAAACTTTTCAGACCCTTTCTAAATGTTAAGAGGGATTGTTTGGATGGAAGTCCATGCAAAAAATCATATCAAAATTAGATTCTATGCAACTTTTCGAAATGCAAGTTTCGGTCAAAAAATCATAATATATTATACATAAGTTTTTAAGAGTTTCGGTAAAAAAAATCAAAATAAATCGAGGACTGTTTGAAATGATATTAAACATTTCAGAACCATTATATATGTTATGAAGGATGGTTTGGATGGAAGTCCATGAAAAAAATCATCTCAAAAAGATATTGTATGCAACTTTTCGAAATGCAAGTTTCAGTCAAAAATCATAATATATTATACACAAGTTATTACTAGTTTCGGTAAATAAATTAAAATAAATCGAGGACTGTTTGAAATGCTCTGAAACATTTCAAATTCTTTCTATATTTTACGAGGGATGGTTTGGATGGAAATCCATGCAAAAATTCATCTCAAAATTAGATTCTATGAAACTTTTTGAAATACAAATTTCGGTCAAAAAATCATATTATACACAAGTTTGTACTAGTTTCGGTCAAAATATCAAAATAAATTGAGGACTGTTTAAAATGCTCTAAAACTTTTCAGACCCTTTCTAAATGTTACGAGGGATGGTTTAGATGGAAGTCCATGTAAAAAATAAAATTAGATTCTATGCAACTTTTCGAAATGCAAGTTTCGGTCAAAAAATCATAATATATTATACATAAGTTTTTACTAGTTTCGGTAAAAAAAAATCAAACTAAATTGAGGACTGTTTGAAATGATATGAAACTTTTCAGATCCTTTATATATGTAATGAAGGATGGTTTGGATGGAAGTCCATGAAAAAAATCATCTCAAAATGATATTGTATGCAACTTTACGAAATGCAAGTTTCGATCAAAAAATCATAATATATTAACACAAGTTATTACTAGTTTCGGCCAATAAATCAAAATAAATTGATGACTGTTTGAAATGCTCTGAAACGTTTCAGATCCTTTCTATATGTTACGAGGGATGGTTTGGATGGAATTCCATGCAAAAATTCATCTCAAAATTAGATTCTATGCAACTTTTTGAAATACAAATTTCGGTCAAAAAATCATAATATATTATACACATGTTTGTACTAGTTTCGGTCAAAAAATCAAAATAAATCGAGGACTGTTTGAAATGCTCTAAAACTTTTCAGACCCTTTCTAAATGTTACGAGGGATTGTTTGGATGGAAGTCCATGCAAAAAATCATATCAAAATTAGATTCTATGCAACTTTTCGAAATGCAAGTTTCGGTCAAAAAATCATAATATACTATACATAAGTTTTTAAGAGTTTCGGTAAAAAAATCAAAATAAATCGAGGACTGTTTGAAATGATATTAAACATTTCAGAACCATTATATATGTTATGAAGGATGGTTTGGATGGAAGTCCATGAAAAAAATCATCTCAAAAAGATATTGTATGCAACTTTTCGAAATGCAAGTTTCAGTCAAAAATCATAATATATTATACACAAGTTATTACTAGTTTCGGTAAATAAATTAAAATAAATCGAGGACTGTTTGAAATGCTCTGAAACATTTCAGATTCTTTCTATATTTTACGAGGGATGCTTTGGATGGAAGTCCATGCAAAAATTCATCTCAAAATTAGATTCTATGAAACTTTTTGAAATACAAATTTCGGTCAAAAAATCATATTATACACAAGTTTGTACTAGTTTCGGTCAAAATATCAAAATAAATTGAGGACTGCTTAAAATGCTCTAAAACTTTTCAGACCCTTTCTAAATGTTACGAGGGATGGTTTAGATGGAAGTCCATGTAAAAAATAAAATTAGATTCTATGCAACTTTTCGAAATGCAAGTTTCGGTCAAAAAATCATAATATATTATACATAAGTTTTTACTAGTTTCGGTAAAAAAAAAATCAAACTAAATTGAGGACTGTTTGAAATGATATGAAACTTTTCAGATCCTTTATATATGTAATGAAGGATGGTTTGGATGGAAGTCCATGAAAAAAATCATCTCAAAATGATATTGTATGCAACTTTACGAAATGCAAGTTTCGATCAAAAAATCATAATATATTAACAAAAGTTATTACTAGTTTCGGCCAATAAATCAAAATAAATCGATGACTGTTAGAATTGCTCTGAAACTTTTCAGATCCTTTATATATGTTACGAGGGATGGTTTGGATGGAAATCCATGCAAAAATTCATCTCAAAATTAGATTCTATGCAACTTTTTGAAATACAAATTTCGGTCAAAAAATCATAATATTTTATACACAAGTTTGTACTTGTTTCGGTAAAAAAACCAAAATAAATCGAGGACTGTTTGAAATGCTTAATACTTTTCAGACCCTTTCTATATGTTACGAGGGATTGTTTGGATGGAAGTCCATGCAAAAAATCATATCAAAATTAGATTCTATGCAACTTTTCAAAATGCAAGTTTCGGTCAAAAAATCATAATATATTATACATAAGTTTTTACTAGTTTCGGTAAATAAATCAAACTAAATCGAGACCTGTTTGAAATGATATGAAACTTTCCAGATCCTTGATATATGTTATGGAGGATGGTTTGGATGGAAGTCCATGAAAAAAATCATCTCAAAAAGATATTATATGCAACTTTTAGAAATGCAAGTTTCGGTCAAAAAGTTATAATATATTGTACTCAAGTTTGTACTAGTTTCGGTCAAAAATATAAAAATCAATCGAGGACTGTTTGAATACCTATGAAACTTATCAAATCAGTTATATGTTACGAGGGATGGTTTGGATGGAAGTCCATGCAAAAAAATCATCTTAATAAGATATTGTATGCAACTTTTCGAAATGAAAGTTTCAGTCAAAAAATCATAATATATTATACACAAGTTATTACTAGTTTCGGCCAATAAATCAAAATAAATCGATGACTGTTTGAAATGCTCTGAAACTTTTCAGATCCTTTCTATATGTTACGAGGGATGGTTTGGATGGAATTCCATGCAAAAAATCATCTCAAAATTAGATTCTATGCAACTTTTTGAAATACAAATTTCGGTCAAAAAATCATAATATATTATACACATGTTTGTACTAGTTTCGGTCAAAAAATCAAAATAAATCGAGGACTGTTTGAAATGCTTTAAAACTTTTCAGACCCTTTCTAAATGTTACGAGGGATTGTTTGGATGGAAGTCCATGCAAAAAATCATATCAAAATTAGATTCTATGCAACTTTTCGAAATGCAAGTTTCGGTCAAAAAATCATAATATATTATACATAAGGTTTTAAGAGTTTCGGTAAAAAAATCAAAATAAATCGAGGACTGTTTGAAATGATATTAAACATTTCAGAACCATTATATATGTTATGAAGGATGGTTTGGATGGAAGTCCATGAAAAAAATCATCTCAAAAAGATATTGTATGCAACTTTTCGAAATGCAAGTTTCAGTCAAAAATCATAATATATTATACACAAGTTATTACTAGTTTCGGTAAATAAATTAAAATAAATTGAGGACTATTTGAAATGCTCTGAAACATTTCAGATTCTTTCTATATTTTACGAGGGATGGTTTGGATGGAAGTCCATGCAAAAATTCATCTCAAAATTAGATTCTATGAAACTTTTTGAAATACAAATTTCGGTCAAAAAATCATATTATACACAAGTTTGTACTAGTTTCGGTCAAAATATCAAAATAAATTGAGGACTATTTAAAATGCTCTAAAACTTTTCAGACCCTTTCTAAATGTTACGAGGGATGGTTTAGATGGAAGTCCATGCAAAAAATAAAATTAGATTCTATGCAACTTTTCGAAATGCAAGTTTCGGTCAAAAAATCATAATATATTATACATAAGTTTTTACTAGTTTCGGTAAAAAAAAAATCAAACTAAATTGAGGACTGTATGAAATGATATGAAACTTTTCAGATCCTTTATATATGTTATGAAGTATGGTTTGGATGGAAGTCCATGAAAAAAATCATCTCAAAATGATATTGTATGCAACTTTACGAAATGCAAGTTTCGATCAAAAAATCATAATATATTAACACAAGTTATTACTAGTTTCGGCCAATAAATCAAAATAAATCGATGACTGTTAGAAATGCTCTGAAACTTTTCAGATCCTTTATATATGTTACGAGGGATCGTTTGGATGGAAGTCCATGCAAAAATTCATCTCAAAATTAGATTCTATGCAACTTTTTGAAATACAAATTTCGGTCAAAAAATCATAATATTTTATACACAAGTTTGTACTAGTTTCGGTAAAAAAAACCAAAATAAATCGAGGACTGTTTGAAATGCTTAATACTTTTAAGACCCTTTCTATATGTTACGAGGGATTGTTTGGATGGAAGTCCATGCAAAAAATCATATCAAAATTAGATTCTATGCAACTTTTCTAAATGCAAGTTTCGGTCAAAAAATCATAATATATTATACATAAGTTTTTACTAGTTTCGGTAAATAAATCAAACTAAATCGAGGACTGTTTGAAATGATATGAAACTTTCCAGATCCTTGATATATGTTATGGAGGATGGTTTGGATGGAAGTCCATGAAAAAAATCATCTCAAAAAGATATTATATGCAACTTTTAGAAATGCAAGTTTCGGTCAAAAAGTTATAATATATTGTACTCAAGTTTGTACTAGTTTCGGTCAAAAATTTAAAAATCAATCGAGGACTCGTTGAATACCTATGAAACTTATCAAATCATTGTTATATGTTACGAGGGATTGTTTGGATGGAAGTCCATGCAAAAAAATCATCTCAATAAGATATTGTATGTAACTTTTCGAAATGAAAGTTTCAGTCAAAAAATCATAATATATTATACACAAGTTATTACTAGTTTCGGCCAATAAATCAAAATAAATCGATGACTGTTTGAAATGCTCTGAAACTTTTCAGATCCTTTCTATATGTTACGAGGGATGGTTTGGATGGAATTCCATGCAAAAATTCATCTCAAAATTAGATTCTATGCAACTTTTTGAAATACAAATTTTGGTCAAAAAATCATAATATATTATACACAAGTTTGTACTAGTTTCGGTCAAAAAATCAAAATAAATCGAGGACTGTTTGAAATGCTTTAAAACTTTTCAGACCCTTTCTAAATGTTACGAGGGATTGTTTGGATGGAAGTCCATGCAAAAAATCATATCAAAATTAGATTCTATGCAACTTTTCGAAATGCAAGTTTCGGTCAAAAAATCATAATATATTATACATAAGGTTTTAAGAGTTTCGGTAAAAAAATCAAAATAAATCGAGGACTGTTTGAAATGATATTAAACATTTCAGAACCATTATATATGTTATGAAGGATGGTTTGGATGGAAGTCCATGAAAAAAATCATCTCAAAAAGATATTGTATGCAACTTTTCGAAATGCAAGTTTCAGTCAAAAATCATAATATATTATACACAAGTTATTACTAGTTTCGGTAAATAAATTAAAATAAATTGAGGACTGTTTGAAATGCTCTGAAACATTTCAGATTCTTTCTATATTTTACGAGGGATGGTTTGGATGGAAGTCCATGCAAAAATTCATCTCAAAATTAGATTCTATGAAACTTTTTGAAATACAAATTTCGGTCAAAAAATCATATTATACACAAGTTTGTACTAGTTTCGGTCAAAATATCAAAATAAATTGAGGACTATTTAAAATGCTCTAAAACTTTTCAGACCCTTTCTAAATGTTACGAGGGATGGTTTAGATGGAAGTCCATGCAAAAAATAAAATTAGATTCTATGCAACTTTTCGAAATGCAAGTTTCGGTCAAAAAATCATAATATATTATACATAAGTTTTTACTAGTTTCGGTAAAAAAAAAATCAAACTAAATTGAGGACTGTATGAAATGATATGAAACTTTTCAGATCCTTTATATATGTTATGAAGTATGGTTTGGATGGAAGTCCATGAAAAAAATCATCTCAAAATGATATTGTATGCAACTTTACGAAATGCAAGTTTCGATCAAAAAATCATAATATATTAACACAAGTTATTACTAGTTTCGGCCAATAAATCAAAATAAATCGATGACTGTTAGAAATGCTCTGAAACTTTTCAGATCCTTTATATATGTTACGAGGGATCGTTTGGATGGAAGTCCATGCAAAAATTCATCTCAAAATTAGATTCTATGCAACTTTTTGAAATACAAATTTCGGTCAAAAAATCATAATATTTTATACACAAGTTTGTACTAGTTTCGGTAAAAAAAACCAAAATAAATCGAGGACTGTTTGAAATGCTTAATACTTTTAAGACCCTTTCTATATGTTACGAGGGATTGTTTGGATGGAAGTCCATGCAAAAAATCATATCAAAATTAGATTCTATGCAACTTTTCAAAATGCAAGTTTCGGTCAAAAAATCATAATATATTATACATAAGTTTTTACTAGTTTCGGTAAATAAATCAAACTAAATCGAGGACTGTTTGAAATGATATGAAACTTTCCAGATCCTTGATATATGTTATGGAGGATGGTTTGGATGGAAGTCCATGAAAAAAATCATCTCAAAAAGATATTATATGCAACTTTTAGAAATGCAAGTTTCGGTCAAAAAGTTATAATATATTGTACTCAAGTTTGTACTAGTTTCGGTCAAAAATTTAAAAATCAATCGAGGACTCGTTGAATACCTATGAAACTTATCAAATCATTGTTATATGTTACGAGGGATTGTTTGGATGGAAGTCCATGCAAAAAAATCATCTCAATAAGATATTGTATGTAACTTTTCGAAATGAAAGTTTCAGTCAAAAAATCATAATATATTATACACAAGTTATTACTAGTTTCGGCCAATAAATCAAAATAAATTGATGACTGTTTGAAATGCTCTGAAACTTTTCAGATCCTTTCTATATGTTACGAGGGATGGTTTGGATGGAATTCCATGCAAAAATTCATCTCAAAATTAGATTCTATGCAACTTTTTGAAATACAAATTTTGGTCAAAAAATCATAATATATTATACACAAGTTTGTACTAGTTTCGGTCAAAAAATCAAAATAAATCGAGGACTGTTTGAAATGCTCTAAAACTTTTCAGACTCTTTCTAAATGTTACGAGGGATGGTTTGGATGGAGGTCCATGCAAAAAATCATATCAAAATTAGATTCTATGCAACTTTTCGAAATGCAAGTTTCGGTCAAAAAATCATAATATATTATACATAAGTTTTTAAGAGTTTCGGTAAAAAAATCAAAATAAATCGAGGACTGTTTGAAATGATATTAAACATTTCAGAACCATTATATATGTTATGAAGGATGGTTTGGATGGAAGTCCATGAAAAAAAATCATCTCAAAAAGATATTGTATGCAACTTTTTGAAATGCAAGTTTCAGTCAAAAATCATAATATATTATACACAAGTTATTACTAGTTTCGGTAAATAAATTAAAATGAATCGAGGACTGTTTGAAATGCTCTGAAACATTTCAGATTCTTTCTATATTTTACGAGGGATGGTTTGGATGGAAGTCCATGAAAAAATTCATCTCAAAATTAGATTCTATGAAACTTTTTGAAATACAAATTTCGGTCAAAAAATCATACTATACACATGTTTATACTAGTTTCGGTCAAAATATCAAAATAAATTGAGGACTGTTTAAAATGCTCTAAAACTTTTCAGACCCTTTCTAAATGTTACGAGGGTTGGTTTAGATGGAAGTCCATGCAAAAAATAAAATTAGATTCTATGCAACTTTTCGAAATGCAAGTTTCGGTCAAAAAATCATAATATATTATACATAAGTTTTTACTAGTTTCGGTAAAAAAAAAAATCAAACTAAATTGAGGACTGTTTGAAATGATATGAAACTTTTCAGATCCTTTATATATGTTATGAAGTATGGTTTGGATGGAAGTCCATGAAAAAAATCATCTCAAAATGATATTGTATGCAACTTTACGAAATGCAAGTTTCGATCAAAAAATCATAATATATTAACACAAGTTATTACTAGTTTCGGCCAATAAATCAAAATAAATCGATGACTGTTAGAAATGCTCTGAAACTTTTCAGATCCTTTATATATGTTAAGAGGGATCGTTTGGATGGAAGTCCATGCAAAAATTCATCTCAAAATTAGATTCTATGCAACTTTTTGAAATACAAATTTCGGTCAAAAAATCATAATATTTTATACACAAGTTTGTACTAGTTTCGGTAAAAAAAACCAAAATAAATCGAGGACTGTTTGAAATGCTTAATACTTTTCAGACCCTTTCTATATGTTACGAGGGATTGTTTGGATGGAAGTCCATGCAAAAAATCATATCAAAATTAGATTCTATGCAACTTTTCAAAATGCAAGTTTCGGTCAAAAAATCATAATATATTATACATAAGTTTTTACTAGTTTCGGTAAATAAATCAAACTAAATCGAGGACTGTTTGAAATGATATGAAACTTTCCAGATCCTTGATATATGTTATGGAGGATGGTTTGGATGGAAGTCCATGAAAAAAATCATCTCAAAAAGATATTATATGCAACTTTTAGAAATGCAAGTTTCGGTCAAAAAGTTATAATATATTGTACTCAAGTTTGTACTAGTTTCGGTCAAAAATATAAAAATCAATCGAGGACTGTTTGAATACCTATGAAACTTATCAAATCAGTTATATGTTACGAGGGATGGTTTGGATGGAAGTCCATGCAAAAAAATCATCTCAATAAGATATTGTATGCAACTTTTCGAAATGAAAGTTTCAGTCAAAAAATCATAATATATTATACACAAGTTATTACTATTTTCGGCCAATAAATCAAAATAAATCGATGACTGTTTGAAATGCTCTGAAACTTTTCAGATCCTTTCTATATGTTACGAGGGATGGTTTGGATGGAATTCCATGCAAAAAATCATCTCAAAATTAGATTCTATGCAACTTTTTGAAATACAAATTTCGGTCAAAAAATCATAATATATTATACACATGTTTGTACTAGTTTCGGTCAAAAAATCAAAATAAATCGAGGACTGTTTGAAATGCTTTAAAACTTTTCAGACCCTTTCTAAATGTTACGAGGGATTGTTTGGATGGAAGTCCATGCAAAAAATCATATCAAAATTAGATTCTATGCAACTTTTCGAAATGCAAGTTTCGGTCAAAAAATCATAATATATTATACATAAGGTTTTAAGAGTTTCGGTAAAAAAATCAAAATAAATCGAGGACTGTTTGAAATGATATTAAACATTTCAGAACCATTATATATGTTATGAAGGATGGTTTGGATGGAAGTCCATGAAAAAAATCATCTCAAAAAGATATTGTATGCAACTTTTCGAAATGCAAGTTTCAGTCAAAAATCATAATATATTATACACAAGTTATTACTAGTTTCGGTAAATAAATTAAAATAAATTGAGGACTGTTTGAAATGCTCTGAAACATTTCAGATTCTTTCTATATTTTACGAGGGATGGTTTGGATGGAAGTCCATGCAAAAATTCATCTCAAAATTAGATTCTATGAAACTTTTTGAAATACAAATTTCGGTCAAAAAATCATATTATACACAAGTTTGTACTAGTTTCGGTCAAAATATCAAAATAAATTGAGGACTATTTAAAATGCTCTAAAACTTTTCAGACCCTTTCTAAATGTTACGAGGGATGGTTTAGATGGAAGTCCATGCAAAAAATAAAATTAGATTCTATGCAACTTTTCGAAATGCAAGTTTCGGTCAAAAAATCATAATATATTATACATAAGTTTTTACTAGTTTCGGTAAAAAAAAAATCAAACTAAATTGAGGACTGTATGAAATGATATGAAACTTTTCAGATCCTTTATATATGTTATGAAGTATGGTTTGGATGGAAGTCCATGAAAAAAATCATCTCAAAATGATATTGTATGCAACTTTACGAAATGCAAGTTTCGATCAAAAAATCATAATATATTAACACAAGTTATTACTAGTTTCGGCCAATAAATCAAAATAAATCGATGACTGTTAGAAATGCTCTGAAACTTTTCAGATCCTTTATATATGTTACGAGGGATCGTTTGGATGGAAGTCCATGCAAAAATTCATCTCAAAATTAGATTCTATGCAACTTTTTGAAATACAAATTTCGGTCAAAAAATCATAATATTTTATACACAAGTTTGTACTAGTTTCGGTAAAAAAAACCAAAATAAATCGAGGACTGTTTGAAATGCTTAATACTTTTCAGACCCTTTCTATATGTTACGAGGGATTGTTTGGATGGAAGTCCATGCAAAAAATCATATCAAAATTAGATTCTATGCAACTTTTCAAAATGCAAGTTTCGGTCAAAAAATCATAATATATTATACATAAGTTTTTACTAGTTTCGGTAAATAAATCAAACTAAATCGAGGACTGTTTGAAATGATATGAAACTTTCCAGATCCTTGATATATGTTATGGAGGATGGTTTGGATGGAAGTCCATGAAAAAAATCATCTCAAAAAGATATTATATGCAACTTTTAGAAATGCAAGTTTCGGTCAAAAAGTTATAATATATTGTACTCAAGTTTGTACTAGTTTCGGTCAAAAATATAAAAATCAATCGAGGACTCGTTGAATACCTATGAAACTTATCAAATCATTGTTATATGTTACGAGGGATTGTTTGGATGGAAGTCCATGCAAAAAAATCATCTCAATAAGATATTGTATGTAACTTTTCGAAATGAAAGTTTCAGTCAAAAAATCATAATATATTATACACAAGTTATTACTAGTTTCGGCCAATAAATCAAAATAAATCGATGACTGTTTGAAATGCTCTGAAACTTTTCAGATCCTTTCTATATGTTACGAGGGATGGTTTGGATGGAATTCCATGCAAAAATTCATCTCAAAATTAGATTCTATGCAACTTTTTGAAATACAAATTTTGGTCAAAAAATCATAATATATTATACACAAGTTTGTACTAGTTTCGGTCAAAAAATCAAAATAAATCGAGGACTGTTTGAAATGCTCTAAAACTTTTCAGACTCTTTCTAAATGTTACGAGGGATGGTTTGGATGGAGGTCCATGCAAAAAATCATATCAAAATTAGATTCTATGCAACTTTACGAAATGCAAGTTTCGGTCAAAAAATTATAATATATTATACATAAGTTTTTAAGAGTTTCGGTAAAAAAATCAAAATAAATCGAGGACTGTTTGAAATGATATTAAACATTTCAGAACCATTATATATGTTATGAAGGATGGTTTGGATGGAAGTCCATGAAAAAAAATCATCTCAAAAAGATATTGTATGCAACTTTTTGAAATGCAAGTTTCAGTCAAAAATCATAATATATTATACACAAGTTATTACTAGTTTCGGTAAAAAAATTAAAATGAATCGAGGACTGTTTGAAATGCTCTGAAACATTTCAGATTCTTTCTATATTTTACGAGGGATGGTTTGGATGGAAGTCCATGAAAAAATTCATCTCAAAATTAGATTCTATGAAACTTTTTGAAATACAAATTTCGGTCAAAAAATCATACTATACACATGTTTATACTAGTTTCGGTCAAAATATCAAAATAAATTGAGGACTGTTTAAAATGCTCTAAAACTTTTCAGACCCTTTCTAAATGTTACGAGGGTTGGTTTAGATGGAAGTCCATGCAAAAAATAAAATTAGATTCTATGCAACTTTTCGAAATGCAAGTTTCGGTCAAAAAATCATAATATATTATACATAAGTTTTTACTAGTTTCGGTAAAAAAAAAAATCAAACTAAATTGAGGACTGTTTGAAATGATATGAAACTTTTCAGATCCTTTATATATGTTATGAAGTATGGTTTGGATGGAAGTCCATGAAAAAAATCATCTCAAAATGATATTGTATGCAACTTTACGAAATGCAAGTTTCGATCAAAAAATCATAATATATTAACACAAGTTATTACTAGTTTCGGCCAATAAATCAAAATAAATCGATGACTGTTAGAAATGCTCTGAAACTTTTCAGATCCTTTATATATGTTACGAGGGATGGTTTGGATGGAAGTCCATGCAAAAATTCATCTCAAAATTAGATTCTATGCAACTTTTTGAAATACAAATTTCGGTCAAAAAATCATAATATTTTATACACAAGTTTGTACTAGTTTCGGTAAAAAAACCAAAATAAATCGAGGACTGTTTGAAATGCTTAATACTTTTCAGACCCTTTCTATATGTTACGAGGGATTGTTTGGATGGAAGTCCATGCAAAAAATCATATCAAAATTAGATTCTATGCAACTTTTCGAAATGCAAGTTTCGGTCAAAAAATCATAATATATTATACATAAGTTTTTACTAGTTTCGGTAAATAAATCAAACTAAATCGAGGACTGTTTGAAATGATATGAAACTTAACAGATCCTTGATATATGTTATGGAGGATGGTTTGGATGGAAGTCCATGAAAAAATCATCTCAAAAAGATATTATATGCAACTTTTAGAAATGCAAGTTTCGGTCAAAAAGTTATAATATATTGTACTCAAGTTTGTACTAGTTTCGGTCAAAAAAATAAAAATCAATCGAGGACTGTTTGAAAACCTATGAAACTTATCAAATCATTGTTATATGTTACGAGGGATGGTTTGGATGGAAGTCCATGCAAAAAAATCATCTCAATAAGATATTGTATGCAACTTTTCGAAATGAAAGTTTCAGTCAAAAAATCATAATATATTATACACAAGTTATTACTAGTTTCGGCCAATAAATCAAAATAAATCGATGATTGTTTGAAATGCTCTGAAACTTTTTAGATCCTTTCTATATGTTACGAGGGATGGTTTGGATGGAATTCCATGCAAAAATTCATCTCAAAATTAGATTCTATGCAACTTTTTGAAATACAAATTTCGGTCAAAAAATCATAATATATTATACACAAGTTTGTACTAGTTTCGGTCAAAAAATCAAAATAAATCGAGGACTGTTTGAAATGCTCTAAAACTTTTCAGACCCTTTCTAAATTTACGAGGGATGGTTTGGATGGAAGTCCATGCAAAAAATCATATCAAAATTAGATTCTATGCAACTTTTCGAAATGCAAGTTTCGGTCAAAAAATCATAATATATTATACATAAGTTTTTAAGAGTTTCGGTAAAAAAATCAAAATAAATCGAGGACTGTTTGAAATGATATTAAACATTTCAGAACCATTATATATGTTATGAAGGATGGTTTGGATGGAAGTCCATGAAAAAAAAATCATCTCAAAAAGATATTGTATGCAACTTTTTGAAATGCAAGTTTCAGTCAAAAATCATAATATATTATACACAAGTTATTATTAGTTTCGGTAAATAAATTAAAATGAAACGAGGACTGTTTGAAATGCTCTGAAACATTTCAGATTCTTTCTATATTTTACGAGGGATGGTTTGGATGGACGTCCATGAAAAAATTCATCTCAAAATTAGATTCTATGCAACTTTTTGAAATACAAATTTCGGTCAAAAAATCATACTATACACAAGTTTGTACTAGTTTCGGTCAAAATATCAAAATAAATTGAGGACTGTTTAAAATGCTCTAAACTTTTCAGACCCTTTCTAAATGTTACGAGGGATGGTTTAGATGGAAGTCCATGCAAAAAATAAAATTAGATTCTATGCAACTTTTCGAAATGCAAGTTTCGGTCAAAAAATCATAATATATTATACATAAGTTTTTACTAGTTTCGGTAAAAAAAAATCAAACTAAATTGAGGACTGTTTGAAATGATATGAAACTTTTCAGATCCTTTATATATGTAATGAAGGATGGTTTGGATGGAAGTCCATGAAAAAAATCATCTCAAAATGATATTGTATGCAACTTTACGAAATGCAAGTTTCGATCAAAAAATCATAATATATTAACACAAGCTATTACTAGTTTCGGCCAATAAATCAAAATAAATCGATGACTGTTAGAAATGCTCTGAAACTTTTCAGATCCTTTATATATGTTACGAGGGATGGTTTGGATGGAAGTCCATGCAAAAATTCATCTCAAAATTAGATTCTATGCAACTTTTTGAAATACAAATTTCGGTCAAAAAATCATAATATTTTATACACAAGTTTGTACTAGTTTCGGTAAAAAAACCAAAATAAATCGAGGACTGTTTGAAATGCTTAATACTTTTCAGACCCTTTCTATATGTTACGAGGGATTGTTTGGATGGAAGTCCATGCAAAAAATCATATCAAAATTAGATTCTATGCAACTTTTCGAAATGCAAGTTTCGGTCAAAAAATCATAATATATTATACATAAGTTTTTACTAGTTTCGGTAAATAAATCAAACTAAATCGAGGACTGTTTGAAATGATATGAAACTTAACAGATCCTTGATATATGTTATGGAGGATGGTTTGGATGGAAGTCCATGAAAAAATCATCTCAAAAAGATATTATATGCAACTTTTAGAAATGCAAGTTTCGGTCAAAAAGTTATAATATATTGTACTCAAGTTTGTACTAGTTTCGGTCAAAAAAATAAAAATCAATCGAGGACTGTTTGAAAACCTATGAAACTTATCAAATCATTGTTATATGTTACGAGGGATGGTTTGGATGGAAGTCCATGCAAAAAAATCATCTCAATAAGATATTGTATGCAACTTTTCGAAATGAAAGTTTCAGTCAAAAAATCATAATATATTATACACAAGTTATTACTAGTTTCGGCCAATAAATCAAAATAAATCGATGATTGTTTGAAATGCTCTGAAACTTTTTAGATCCTTTCTATATGTTACGAGGGATGGTTTGGATGGAATTCCATGCAAAAATTCATCTCAAAATTAGATTCTATGCAACTTTTTGAAATACAAATTTCGGTCAAAAAATCATAATATATTATACACAAGTTTGTACTAGTTTCGGTCAAAAAATCAAAATAAATCGAGGACTGTTTGAAATGCTCTAAAACTTTTCAGACCCTTTCTAAATTTACGAGGGATGGTTTGGATGGAAGTCCATGCAAAAAATCATATCAAAATTAGATTCTATGCAACTTTTCGAAATGCAAGTTTCGGTCAAAAAATCATAATATATTATACATAAGTTTTTAAGAGTTTCGGTAAAAAAATCAAAATAAATCGAGGACTGTTTGAAATGATATTAAACATTTCAGAACCATTATATATGTTATGAAGGATGGTTTGGATGGAAGTCCATGAAAAAAAAAATCATCTCAAAAAGATATTGTATGCAACTTTTTGAAATGCAAGTTTCAGTCAAAAATCATAATATATTATACACAAGTTATTATTAGTTTCGGTAAATAAATTAAAATGAAACGAGGACTGTTTGAAATGCTCTGAAACATTTCAGATTCTTTCTATATTTTACGAGGGATGGTTTGGATGGACGTCCATGAAAAAATTCATCTCAAAATTAGATTCTATGCAACTTTTTGAAATACAAATTTCGGTCAAAAAATCATACTATACACAAGTTTGTACTAGTTTCGGTCAAAATATCAAAATAAATTGAGGACTGTTTAAAATGCTCTAAAACTTTTCAGACCCTTTCTAAATGTTACGAGGGATGGTTTAGATGGAAGTCCATGCAAAAAATAAAATTAGATTCTATGCAACTTTTCGAAATGCAAGTTTCGGTCAAAAAATCATAATATATTATACATAAGTTTTTACTAGTTTCGGTAAAAAAAAATCAAACTAAATTGAGGACTGTTTGAAATGATATGAAACTTTTCAGATCCTTTATATATGTAATGAAGGATGGTTTGGATGGAAGTCCATGAAAAAAATCATCTCAAAATGATATTGTATGCAACTTTACGAAATGCAAGTTTCGATCAAAAAATCATAATATATTAACACAAGCTATTACTAGTTTCGGCCAATAAATCAAAATAAATCGATGACTGTTAGAAATGCTCTGAAACTTTTCAGATCCTTTATATATGTTACGAGGGATGGTTTGGATGGAAGTCCATGCAAAAATTCATCTCAAAATTAGATTCTATGCAACTTTTTGAAATACAAATTTCGGTCAAAAAATCATAATATTTTATACACAAGTTTGTACTAGTTTCGGTAAAAAAACAAAATAAATCGAGGACTGTTTGAAATGCTTAATACTTTTCAGACCCTATCTATATGTTACGAGGGATTGTTTGGATGGAAGTCCATGCAAAAAATCATATCAAAATTAGATTCTATGCAACTTTTCGAAATGCAAGTTTCGGTCAAAAAATCATAATATATTATACATAAGTTTTTACTAGTTTCGGTAAATAAATCAAACTAAATCGAGGACTGTTTGAAATGATATGAAACTTACCAGATCCTTTATATATGTTATGGAGGATGGTTTCGATGGAAGTCCATGAAAAAATCATCTCAAAAAGATATTATATGCAACTTTTAGAAATGCAAGTTTCGGTCAAAAAGTTATAATATATTGTACTCAAGTTTGTATTAGTTTCGGTCAAAAAAATAAAAATCAATCGAGGACTGTTTGAAAACCTATGAAACTTATCAAATCATTGTTATATGTTACGAGGGATGGTTTGGATGGAAGTCCATGCAAAAAAATCATCTCAATAAGATATTGTATGCAACTTTTCGAAATGAAAGTTTCAGTCAAAAAATCATAATATATTATACACAAGTTATTACTAGTTTCGGCCAATAAATCAAAATAAATCGATGATTGTTTGAAATGCTCTGAAACTTTTCAGATCCTTTCTATATGTTACGAGAGATGGTTTGGATGGAATTCCATGCAAAAATTCATCTCAAAATTAGATTCTATGCAACTTTTTGAAATACAAATTTCGGTCAAAAAATCATAATATATTATACACAAGTTTGTACTAGTTTCGTTCAAAAAATCAAAATAAATCGAGGACTGTTTGAAATGCTCTAAAACTTTTCAGACCCTTTCTAAATTTACGAGGGATGGTTTGGATGGAAGTCCATGCAAAAAATCATATCAAAATTAGATTCTATGCAACTTTTCGAAATGCAAGTTTCGGTCAAAAAATCATAATATATTATACATAAGTTTTTAAGAGTTTCGGTAAAAAAAATCAAAATAAATCGAGGACTGTTTGAAATGATATTAAACATTTCAGAACCATTATATATGTTATGAAGGATGGTTTGGATGGAAGTCCATGAAAAAAAAAATCATCTCAAAAAGATATTGTATGCAACTTTTTGAAATGCAAGTTTCAGTCAAAAATCATAATATATTATACACAAGTTATTATTAGTTTCGGTAAATAAATTAAAATGAATCGAGGACTGTTTGAAATGCTCTGAAACATTTCAGATTCTTTCTATATTTTACGAGGGATGGTTTGGATGGAAGTCCATGCAAAAATTCATCTCAAAATTAGATTCTATGAAACTTTTTGAAATACAAATTTCGGTCAAAAAATCATATTATACACAAGTTTGTACTAGTTTCGGTCAAAATATCAAAATAAATTGAGGACTATTTAAAATGCTCTAAAACTTTTCAGACCCTTTCTAAATGTTACGAGGGATGGTTTAGATGGAAGTCCATGCAAAAAATAAAATTAGATTCTATGCAACTTTTCGAAATGCAAGTTTCGGTCAAAAAATCATAATATATTATACATAAGTTTTTACTAGTTTCGGTAAAAAAAAAAATCAAACTAAATTGAGGACTGTTTGAAATGATATGAAACTTTTCAGATCCTTTATATATGTAATGAAGGATGGTTTGGATGGAAGTCCATGAAAAAAATCATCTCAAAATGATATTGTATGCAACTTTACGAAATGCAAGTTTCGATCAAAAAATCATAATATATTAACACAAGCTATTACTAGTTTCGGCCAATAAATCAAAATAAATCGATGACTGTTAGAAATGCTCTGAAACTTTTCAGATCCTTTATATATGTTACGAGGGATGGTTTGGATGGAAGTCCATGCAAAAATTCATCTCAAAATTAGATTCTATGCAACTTTTTGAAATACAAATTTCGGTCAAAAAATCATAATATTTTATACACAAGTTTGTACTAGTTTCGGTAAAAAAACCAAAATAAATCGAGGACTGTTTGAAATGCTTAATACTTTTCAGACCCTTTCTATATGTTACGAGGGATTGTTTGGATGGAAGTCCATGCAAAAAATCATATCAAAATTAGATTCTATGCAACTTTTCGAAATGCAAGTTTCGGTCAAAAAATCATAATATATTATACATAAGTTTTTACTAGTTTCGGTAAATAAATCAAACTAAATCGAGGACTGTTTGAAATGATATGAAACTTACCAGATCCTTGATATATGTTATGGAGGATGGTTTGGATGGAAGTCCATGAAAAAATCATCTCAAAAAGATATTATATGCAACTTTTAGAAATGCAAGTTTCGGTCAAAAAGTTATAATATATTGTACTCAAGTTTGTACTAGTTTCGGTCAAAAAAATAAAAATCAATCGAGGACTGTTTGAAAACCTATGAAACTTATCAAATCATTGTTATATGTTACGAGGGATGGTTTGGATGGAAGTCCATGCAAAAAAATCATCTCAATAAGATATTGTATGCAACTTTTCGAAATGAAAGTTTCAGTCAAAAAATCATAATATATTATACACAAGTTATTACTAGTTTCGGTCAATAAATCAAAATAAATCGATGATTGTTTGAAATGCTCTGAAACTTTTCAGATCCTTTCTATATGTTACGAGGGATGGTTTGGATGGAATTCCATGCAAAAATTCATCTCAAAATTAGATTCTATGCAACTTTTTGAAATACAAATTTCGGTCAAAAAATCATAATATATTATACACAAGTTTGTACTAGTTTCGGTCAAAAAATCAAAATAAATCGAGGACTGTTTGAAATGCTCTAAAACTTTTCAGACCCTTTCTATATGTTACGAGGGATTGTTTGGATGGAAGTCCATGCAAAAAATCATATCAAAATTAGATTCTATGCAACTTTTCGAAATGCAAGTTTCGGTCAAAAAATCATAATATATTATACATAAGTTTTTAAGAGTTTCGGTAAAAAAAATCAAAATAAATCGAGGACTGTTTGAAATGATATTAAACATTTCAGAACCATTATATATGTTATGAAGGATGGTTTGGATGGAAGTCCATGAAAAAAAATCATCTCAAAAAGATATTGTATGCAACTTTTTGAAATGCAAGTTTCAGTCAAAAATCATAATATATTATACACAAGTTATTATTAGTTTCGGTAAATAAATTAAAATGAATCGAGGACTGTTTGAAATGCTCTGAAACATTTCAGATTCTTTCTATATTTTACGAGGGATGGTTTGGATGGAAGTCCATGAAAATATTCATCTCAAAATTAGATTCTATGAAACTTTCTGAAATACAAATTTCGGTCAAAAAATCATACTATACACAAGTTTGTACTAGTTTCGGTTAAAATATCAAAATAAATTGAGGACTGTTTAAAATGCTCTAAAACTTTTCAGACCCTTTCTAAATGTTACGAGGGATGGTTTAGATGGAAGTCCATGCAAAAAATAAAATTAGATTCTATGCAACTTTTCAAAATGCAAGTTTCAGTCAAAAAATCATAATATATTATACATAAGTTTTTACTAGTTTCGGTAAAAAAAAATCAAACTAAATTGAGGACTGTTTGAAATGATATGAAACTTTTCAGATCCTTTATATATGTAATGAAGGATGGTTTGGATGGAAGTCCATGAAAAAAATCATCTCAAAATGATATTGTATTCAACTTTACGAAATGCAAGTTTCGATCAAAAAATCATAATATATTAACACAAGCTATTACTAGTTTCGGCCAATAAATCAAAATAAATCGATGACTGTTAGAAATGCTCTGAAACTTTTCAGATCCTTTATATATGTTACGAGGGATGGTTTGGATGGAAGTCCATGCAAAAATTCATCTCAAAATTAGATTCTATGCAACTTTTTGAAATACAAATTTCGGTCAAAAAATCATAATATTTTATACACAAGTTTGTACTAGTTTCGGTAAAAAAACAAAATAAATCGAGGACTGTTTGAAATGCTTAATACTTTTCAGACCCTATCTATATGTTACGAGGGATTGTTTGGATGGAAGTCCATGCAAAAAATCATATCAAAATTAGATTCTATGCAACTTTTCGAAATGCAAGTTTCGGTCAAAAAATCATAATATATTATACATAAGTTTTTACTAGTTTCGGTAAATAAATCAAACTAAATCGAGGACTGTTTGAAATGATATGAAACTTACCAGATCCTTTATATATGTTATGGAGGATGGTTTCGATGGAAGTCCATGAAAAAATCATCTCAAAAAGATATTATATGCAACTTTTAGAAATGCAAGTTTCGGTCAAAAAGTTATAATATATTGTACTCAAGTTTGTATTAGTTTCGGTCAAAAAAATAAAAAACAATCGAGGACTGTTTGAAAACCTATGAAACTTATCAAATCATTGTTATATGTTACGAGGGATGGTTTGGATGGAAGTCCATGCAAAAAAATCATCTCAATAAGATATTGTATGCAACTTTTCGAAATGAAAGTTTCAGTCAAAAAATCATAATATATTATACACAAGTTATTACTAGTTTCGGCCAATAAATCAAAATAAATCGATGATTGTTTGAAATGCTCTGAAACTTTTCAGATCCTTTCTATATGTTACGAGAGATGGTTTGGATGGAATTCCATGCAAAAATTCATCTCAAAATTAGATTCTATGCAACTTTTTGAAATACAAATTTCGGTCAAAAAATCATAATATATTATACACAAGTTTGTACTAGTTTCGTTCAAAAAATCAAAATAAATCGAGGACTGTTTGAAATGCTCTAAAACTTTTCAGACCCTTTCTAAATTTACGAGGGATGGTTTGGATGGAAGTCCATGCAAAAAATCATATCAAAATTAGATTCTATGCAACTTTTCGAAATGCAAGTTTCGGTCAAAAAATCATAATATATTATACATAAGTTTTTAAGAGTTTCGGTAAAAAAAATCAAAATAAATCGAGGACTGTTTGAAATGATATTAAACATTTCAGAACCATTATATATGTTATGAAGGATGGTTTGGATGGAAGTCCATGAAAAAAAAATCATCTCAAAAAGATATTGTATGCAACTTTTTGAAATGCAAGTTTCAGTCAAAAATCATAATATATTATACACAAGTTATTATTTGTTTCGGTAAATAAATTAAAATGAATCGAGGACTGTTTGAAATGCTCTGAAACATTTCAGATTCTTTCTATATTTTATGAGGGATGGTTTGGATGGACGTCCATGAAAAAATTCATCTCAAAATTAGATTCTATGAAACTTTTTGAAATACAAATTTCGGTCAAAAAATCATACTATACACAAGTTTGTACTAGTTTCGGTCAAAATATCAAAATAAATTGAGGACTGTTTAAAATGCTCTAAAACTTTTCAGACCCTTTCTAAATGTTACGAGGGATGGTTTAGATGGAAGTCCATGCAAAAAATAAAATTAGATTCTATGCAACTTTTCGAAATGCAAGTTTCGGTCAAAAAATCATAATATATTATACATAAGTTTTTACTAGTTTCGGTAAAAAAAAATCAAACTAAATTGAGGACTGTTTGAAATGATATGAAACTTTTCAGATCCTTTATATATGTAATGAAGGATGGTTTGGATGGAAGTCCATGAAAAAATCATCTCAAAATGATATTGTATGCAACTTTACGAAATGCAAGTTTCGATCAAAAAATCATAATATATTAACACAAGTTATTACTAGTTTCGGCCAATAAATCAAAATAAATCGATGACTGTTAGAAATGCTCTGAAACTTTTCAGATCCTTTATATATGTTACGAGGGATGGTTTGGATGGAAGTCCATGCAAAAATTCATCTCAAAATTAGATTCTATGCAACTTTTTGAAATACAAATTTCGGTCAAAAAATCATAATATTTTATACACAAGTTTGTACTAGTTTCGGTAAAAAAACCAAAATAAATCGAGGACTGTTTGAAATGCTTAATACTTTTCAGACCCTTTCTATATGTTACGAGGGATTGTTTGGATGGAAGTCCATGCAAAAAATCATATCAAAATTAGATTCTATGCAACTTTTCGAAATGCAAGTTTCGGTCAAAAAATCATAATATATTATACATAAGTTTTTACTAGTTTCGGTAAATAAATCAAACTAAATCGAGGACTGTTTGAAATGATATGAAACTTACCAGATCCTTGATATATGTTATGGAGGATGGTTTGGATGGAAGTCCATGAAAAAATCATCTCAAAAAGATATTATATGCAACTTTTAGAAATGCAAGTTTCGGTCAAAAAGTTATAATATATTGTACTCAAGTTTGTACTAGTTTCGGTCAAAAAAATAAAAATCAATCGAGGACTGTTTGAAAACCTATGAAACTTATCAAATCATTGTTATATGTTACGAGGGATGGTTTGGATGGAAGTCCATGCAAAAAAATCATCTCAATAAGATATTGTATGCAACTTTTCGAAATGAAAGTTTCAGTCAAAAAATCATAATATATTATACACAAGTTATTACTAGTTTCGGCCAATAAATCAAAATAAATCGATGATTGTTTGAAATGCTCTGAAACTTTTCAGATCCTTTCTATATGTTACGAGGGATGGTTTGGATGGAATTCCATGCAAAAATTCATCTCAAAATTAGATTCTATGCAACTTTTTGAAATACAAATTTCGGTCAAAAAATCATAATATATTATACACAAGTTTGTACTAGTTTCGGTCAAAAAATCAAAATAAATCGAGGACTGTTTGAAATGCTCTAAAACTTTTCAGACCCTTTCTAAATTTACGAGGGATGGTTTGGATGGAAGTCCATGCAAAAAATCATATCAAAATTAGATTCTATGCAACTTTTCAAAATGCAAGTTTCGGTCAAAAAATCATAATATATTATACATAAGTTTTTAAGAGTTTCGGTAAAAAAATCAAAATAAATCGAGGACTGTTTGAAATGATATTAAACATTTCAGAACCATTATATATGTTATGAAGGATGGTTTGGATGGAAGTCCATGAAAAAAAATCATCTCAAAAAGATATTGTATGCAACTTTTTGAAATGCAAGTTTCAGTCAAAAATCATAATATATTATACACAAGTTATTATTAGTTTCGGTAAATAAATTAAAATAAATCGAGGACTGTTTGAAATGCTCTGAAACATTTCAGATTCTTTCTATATTTTACGAGGGATGGTTTGGATGGAATTCCATGAAAAAATTCATCTCAAAATTAGATTCTATGAAACTTTTTGAAATACAAATTTCGGTCAAAAAATCATACTATACACAAGTTTGTACTAGTTTCGGTCAAAATATCAAAATAAATTGAGGACTGTTTAAAATGCTCTAAAACTTTTCAGACCCTTTCTAAATGTTACGAGGGATGGTTTAGATGGAAGTCCATGCAAAAAATAAAATTAGATTCTATGCAACTTTTCAAAATGCAAGTTTCAGTCAAAAAATCATAATATATTATACATAAGTTTTTACTAGTTTCGGTAAAAAAAAATCAAACTAAATTGAGGACTGTTTGAAATGATATGAAACTTTTCAGTTCCTTTATATATGTAATGAAGGATGGTTTGGATGGAAGTCCATGAAAAAAATCATCTCAAAATGATATTGTATGCAACTTTACGAAATGCAAGTTTCGATCAAAAAATCATAATATATTAACACAAGCTATTACTAGTTTCGGCCAATAAATCAAAATAAATCGATGACTGTTAGAAATGCTCTGAAACTTTTCAGATCCTTTATATATGTTACGAGGGATGGTTTGGATGGAAGTCCATGCAAAAATTCATCTCAAAATTAGATTCTATGCAACTTTTTGAAATACAAATTTCGGTCAAAAAATCATAATATTTTATACACAAGTTTGTACTAGTTTCGGTAAAAAAAACCAAAATAAATCGAGGACTGTTTGAAATGCTTAATACTTTTCAGACCCTTTTTATATGTTACGAGGGATTGTTTGGATGGAAGTCCATGCAAAAAATCATATCAAAATTAGATTTTATGCAACTTTTCGAAATGCAAGTTTCGGTCAAAAAATCATAATATATTATACATAAGTTTTTACTAGTTTCGGTAAATAAATCAAACTAAATCGAGGACTATTTGAAATGATATGAAACTTACCAGATCCTTGATATATGTTAAGGAGGATGGTTTGGATGAAGTCCATGAAAAAATCATCTCAAAAAGATATTATATGCAACTTTTAGAAATGCAAGTTTCGGTCAAAAAGTTATAATATATTGTACTCAAGTTTGTACTAGTTTCGGTCAAAAAAATAAAAATCAATCGAGGACTGTTTGAAAACCTATGAAACTTATCAAATCATTGTTATATGTTACGAGGGATGGTTTGGATGGAATTCCATGAAAAAAATCATCTCAATAAGATATTGTATGCAACTTTTCGAAATGAAAGTTTCAGTCAAAAAATCATAATATATTATACACAAGTTATTACTAGTTTCGGTCAATAAATCAAAATAAATCGATGATTGTTTGAAATGCTCTGAAACTTTTCAGATCCTTTCTATATGTTACGAGGGATGGTTTGGATGGAATTCCATGCAAAAATTCATCTCAAAATTAGATTCTATGCAACTTTTTGAAATACAAATTTCGGTCAAAAAATCATAATATATTATACACAAGTTTGTACTAGTTTCGGTCAAAAAATCAAAATAAATCGAGGACTGTTTGAAATGCTCTAAAACTTTTCAGACCCTTTCTAAATTTACGAGGGATGGTTTGGATGGAAGTCCATGCAAAAAATCATATCAAAATTAGATTCTATGCAACTTTTCGAAATGCAAGTTTCGGTCAAAAAATCATAATATATTATACATAAGTTTTTAAGAGTTTCAGTAAAAAAATCAAAATAAATCGAGGACTGTTTGAAATGATATTAAACATTTCAGAACCATTATATATGTTATGAAGGATGGTTTGGATGGAAGTCCATGAAAAAAAAATCATCTCAAAAAGATATTGTATGCAACTTTTTGAAATGCAAGTTTCAGTCAAAAATCATAATATATTATACACAAGTTATTATTAGTTTCGGTAAATAAATTAAAATGAATCGAGGACTGTTTGAAATGCTCAGAAACATTTCAGATTCTTTCTATATTTTACGAGGGATGGTTTGGATGGAAGTCCATGAAAAAATTCATCTCAAAATTAGATTCTATGAAACTTTTTGAAATACAAATTTCGGTCAAAAAATCATACTATACACAAGTTTGTACTAGTTTCGGTCAAAATATCAAAATAAATTGAGGACTGTTTAAAATGCTCTAAAACTTTTCAGACCCTTTCTAAATGTTACGAGGGATGGTTTAGATGGAAGTCCATGCAAAAAATAAAATTAGATTCTATGCAACTTTTCAAAATGCAAGTTTCAGTCAAAAAATCATAATATATTATACATAAGTTTTTACTAGTTTCGGTAAAAAAAAATCAAACTAAATTGAGGACTGTTTGAAATGATATGAAACTTTTCAGATCCTTTATATATGTAATGAAGGATGGTTTGGATGGAAGTCCATGAAAAAAATCATCTCAAAATGATATTGTATGCAACTTTACGAAATGCAAGTTTCGATCAAAAAATCATAATATATTAACACAAGCTATTACTAGTTTCGGCCAATAAATCAAAATAAATCGATGACTGTTAGAAATGCTCTGAAACTTTTCAGATCCTTTATATATGTTACGAGGGATGGTTTGGATGGAAGTCCATGCAAAAATTCATCTCAAAATTAGATTCTATGCAACTTTTTGAAATACAAATTTCGGTCAAAAAATCATAATATTTTATACACAAGTTTGTACTAGTTTCGGTAAAAAAACCAAAATAAATCGAGGACTGTTTGAAATGCTTAATACTTTTCAGACCCTTTTTATATGTTACGAGGGATTGTTTGGATGGAAGTCCATGCAAAAAATCATATCAAAATTAGATTTTATGCAACTTTTCGAAATGCAAGTTTCGGTCAAAAAATCATAATATATTATACATAAGTTTTTACTAGTTTCGGTAAATAAATCAAACTAAATCGAGGACTATTTGAAATGATATGAAACTTACCAGATCCTTGATATATGTTAAGGAGGATGGTTTGGATGAAGTCCATGAAAAAATCATCTCAAAAAGATATTATATGCAACTTTTAGAAATGCAAGTTTCGGTCAAAAAGTTATAATATATTGTACTCAAGTTTGTACTAGTTTCGGTCAAAAAAATAAAAATCAATCGAGGACTGTTTGAAAACCTATGAAACTTATCAAATCATTGTTATATGTTACGAGGGATGGTTTGGATGGAATTCCATGAAAAAAATCATCTCAATAAGATATTGTATGCAACTTTTCGAAATGAAAGTTTCAGTCAAAAAATCATAATATATTATACACAAGTTATTACTAGTTTCGGTCAATAAATCAAAATAAATCGATGATTGTTTGAAATGCTCTGAAACTTTTCAGATCCTTTCTATATGTTACGAGGGATGGTTTGGATGGAATTCCATGCAAAAATTCATCTCAAAATTAGATTCTATGCAACTTTTTGAAATACAAATTTCGGTCAAAAAATCATAATATATTATACACAAGTTTGTACTAGTTTCGGTCAAAAAATCAAAATAAATCGAGGACTGTTTGAAATGCTCTAAAACTTTTCAGACCCTTTCTAAATTTACGAGGGATGGTTTGGATGGAAGTCCATGCAAAAAATCATATCAAAATTAGATTCTATGCAACTTTTCGAAATGCAAGTTTCGGTCAAAAAATCATAATATATTATACATAAGTTTTTAAGAGTTTCAGTAAAAAAATCAAAATAAATCGAGGACTGTTTGAAATGATATTAAACATTTCAGAACCATTATATATGTTATGAAGGATGGTTTGGATGGAAGTCCATGAAAAAAAAATCATCTCAAAAAGATATTGTATGCAACTTTTTGAAATGCAAGTTTCAGTCAAAAATCATAATATATTATACACAAGTTATTATTAGTTTCGGTAAATAAATTAAAATGAATCGAGGACTGTTTGAAATGCTCAGAAACATTTCAGATTCTTTCTATATTTTACGAGGGATGGTTTGGATGGAAGTCCATGAAAAAATTCATCTCAAAATTAGATTCTATGAAACTTTTTGAAATACAAATTTCGGTCAAAAAATCATACTATACACAAGTTTGTACTAGTTTCGGTCAAAATATCAAAATAAATTGAGGACTGTTTAAAATGCTCTAAAACTTTTCAGACCCTTTCTAAATGTTACGAGGGATGGTTTAGATGGAAGTCCATGCAAAAAATAAAATTAGATTCTATGCAACTTTTCGAAATGCAAGTTTCAGTCAAAAAATCATAATATATTATACATAAGTTTTTACTAGTTTCGGTAAAAAAAAATCAAACTAAATTGAGGACTGTTTGAAATGATATGAAACTTTTCAGATCCTTTATATATGTAATGAAGGATGGTTTGGATGGAAGTCCATGAAAAAAATCATCTCAAAATGATATTGTATGCAACTTTACGAAATGCAAGTTTCGATCAAAAAATCATAATATATTAACACAAGCTATTACTAGTTTCGGCCAATAAATCAAAATAAATCGATGACTGTTAGAAATGCTCTGAAACTTTTCAGATCCTTTATATATGTTACGAGGGATGGTTTGGATGGAAGTCCATGCAAAAATTCATCTCAAAATTAGATTCTATGCAACTTTTTGAAATACAAATTTCGGTCAAAAAATCATAATATTTTATACACAAGTTTGTACTAGTTTCGGTAAAAAAACCAAAATAAATCGAGGACTGTTTGAAATGCTTAATACTTTTCAGACCCTTTCTATATGTTAAGAGGGATTGTTTGGATGGAAGTCCATGCAAAAAATCATATCAAAATTAGATTCTATGCAACTTTTCGAAATGCAAGTTTCGGTCAAAAAATCATAATATATTATACATAAGTTTTTACTAGTTTCGGTAAATAAATCAAACTAAATCGAGGACTGTTTGAAATGATATGAAACTTACCAGATCCTTGATATATGTTATGGAGGATGGTTTGGATGGAAGTCCATGAAAAAATCATCTCAAAAAGATATTATATGCAACTTTTAGAAATGCAAGTTTCGGTCAAAAAGTTATAATATATTGTACTCAAGTTTGTACTAGTTTCGGTCAAAAAAATAAAAATCAATCGAGGAATGTTTGAAAACCTATGAAACTTATCAAATCATTGTTATATGTTACGAGGGATAGTTTGGATGGAAGTCCATGCAAAAAAATCATCTCAATAAGATATTGTATGCAACTTTTCGAAATGAAAGTTTCAGTCAAAAAATCATAATATATTATACACAAGTTATTACTAGTTTCGGTCAATAAATCAAAATAAATCGATGATTGTTTGAAATGCTCTGAAACTTTTCAGATCCTTTCTATATGTTACGAGGGATGGTTTGGATGGAATTCCATGCAAAAATTCATCTCAAAATTAGATTCTATGCAACTTTTTGAAATACAAATTTCGGTCAAAAAATCATAATATATTATACACAAGTTTGTACTAGTTTCGGTCAAAAAATCAAAATAAATCGAGGACTGTTTGAAATGCTCTAAAACTTTTCACACCCTTTCTAAATTTACGAGGGATGGTTTGGATGGAAGTCAATGCAAAAAATCATATCAAAATTAGATTCTATGCAACTTTTCGAAATGCAAGTTTCGGTCAAAAAATCATAATATATTATACATAAGTTTTTAAGAGTTTCGGTAAAAAAATCAAAATAAATCGAGGACTGTTTGAAATGATATTAAACATTTCAGAACCATTATATATGTTATGAAGGATTGTTTGGATGGAAGTCCATGAAAAAAAAATCATCTCAAAAAGATATTGTATGCAACTTTTTGAAATGCAAGTTTCAGTCAAAAATCATAATATATTATACACAAGTTATTATTAGTTTCGGTAAATAAATTAAAATGAATCGAGGACTGTTTGAAATGCTCTGAAACATTTCAGATTCTTTCTATATTTTATGAGGGATGGTTTGGATGGAAGTCCATGAAAAAATTCATCTCAAAATTAGATTCTATGAAACTTTTTGAAATATAAATTTCGGTCAAAAAATCATACTATACACAAGTTTGTACTAGTTTCGGTCAAAATATCAAAATAAATTGAGGACTGTTTAAAATGCTCTAAAACTTTTCAGACCCTTTCTAAATGTTACGAGGGATGGTTTAGATGGAAGTCCATGCAAAAAATAAAATTAGATTCTATGCAACTTTTCGAAATGCAAGTTTCAGTCAAAAAATCATAATATATTATACATAAGTTTTTACTAGTTTCGGTAAAAAAAAATCAAACTAAATTGAGGACTGTTTGAAATGATATGAAACTTTTCAGATCCTTTATATATGTAATGAAGGATGGTTTGGATGGAAGTCCATGAAAAAAATCATCTCAAAATGATATTGTATGCAACTTTACGAAATGCAAGTTTCGATCAAAAAATCATAATATATTAACACAAGCTATTACTAGTTTCGGCCAATAAATCAAAATAAATCGATGACTGTTAGAAATGCTCTGAAACTTTTCAGATCCTTTATATATGTTACGAGGGATGGTTTGGATGGATGTCCATGCAAAAATTCATCTCAAAATTAGATTCTATGCAACTTTTTGAAATACAAATTTCGGTCAAAAAATCATAATATTTTATACACAAGTTTGTACTAGTTTCGGTAAAAAAAACAAAATAAATCGAGGACTGTTTGAAATGCTTAATACTTTTCAGACCCTTTCTATATGTTACGAGGGATTGTTTGGATGGAAGTCCATGCAAAAAATCATATCAAAATTAGATTCTATGCAACTTTTCGAAATGCAAGTTTCGGTCAAAAAATCATAATATATTATACATAAGTTTTTACTAGTTTCGGTAAATAAATCAAACTAAATCGAGGACTGTTTGAAATGATATGAAACTTACCAGATCCTTGATATATGTTATGGAGGATGGTTTGGATGGAAGTCCATGAAAAAATCATCTCAAAAAGATATTATATGCAACTTTTAGAAATGCAAGTTTCGGTCAAAAATTTATAATATATTGTACTCAAGTTTGTACTAGTTTCGGTCAAAAAAATAAAAATCAATCGAGGACTATTTGAAAACCTATGAAACTTATCAAATCATTGTTATATGTTACGAGGGATGGTTTGGATGGAAGTCCATGCAAAAAAATCATCTCAATAAGATATTGTATGCAACTTTTCGAAATGAAAGTTTCAGTCAAAAAATCATAATATATTATACACAAGTTATTACTAGTTTCGGTCAATAAATCAAAATAAATCGATGATTGTTTGAAATGCTCTGAAACTTTTCAGATCCTTTCTATATGTTACGAGGGATGGTTTGGATGGAATTCCATGCAAAAATTCATCTCAAAATTAGATTCTATGCAACTTTTTGAAATACAAATTTCGGTCAAAAAATCATAATATATTATACACAAGTTTGTACTAGTTTCGGTCAAAAAATCAAAATAAATCGAGGACTGTTTGAAATGCTCTAAAACTTTTCAGACCCTTTCTAAATTTACGAGGGATGGTTTGGATGGAAGTCCATGCAAAAAATCATATCAAAATTAGATTCTATGCAACTTTTCGAAATGCAAGTTTCGGCCAAAAAATCATAATATATTATACATAAGTTTTTAAGAGTTTCGGTAAAAAAATCAAAATAAATCGAGGACTGTTTGAAATGATATTAAACATTTCAGAACCATTATATATGTTATGAAGGATGGTTTGGATGGAAGTCCATGAAAAAAAATCATCTCAAAAAGATATTGTATGCAACTTTTCCAAATGCAAGTTTCAGTCAAAAATCATAATATATTATACACAAGTTATTACTAGTTTCGGTAAATAAATTAAAATGAATCGAGGACTGTTTGAAATGCTCTGAAACATTTCAGATTCTTTCTATATTTTACGAGGGATGGTTTGGATGGAAGTCCATGCAAAAATTCATCTCAAAATTAGATTCTATGAAACTTTTTAAAATACAAATTTCGGTCAAAAAATCATATTATACACAAGTTTGTACTAGTTTCGGTCAAAAAATCAAAATAAATTGAGGACTGTTTAAAATGTTCTAAAACTTTTCAGACCCTTTCTAAATGTTACGAGGGATGGTTTAGATGGAAGTCCATGCAAAAAATAAAATTAGATTCTATGCAACTTTTCGAAATGCAAGTTTCGGTCAAAAAATCATAATATATTATACACAAGTTTGTACTAGTTTCGTTTAAAAAAAATCAAACTAAATTGAGGACTGTTTGAAATGATATGAAACTTTTCAGATCCTTTATATATGTTATGAAGGATGGTTTGGATGGAAGTCCATGAAAAAAATGAACTCAAAATGATATTGCATGCAACTTTCCGAAATGCAAGTTTCGATCAAAAAATCATAATATATTAACACAAGTTATTACTAGTTTCGGCCAATAAATCAAAATAAATCGATGACTGTTAGAAATGCTCTGAAACTTTTCAGATCCTTTATATATGTTAGGAGGGATGGTTTGGATGGAAGTCAATGCAAAAATTCATCTAAAAATTAGATTCTATGCAACTTTTGGAAATACAAATTTCGGTCAAAAAATCATAATATATTATACACAAGTTTGTACTAGTTTCGGTCAAATAACAAAAATAAATCGAGGACTGTTTGAAATGCTTATAACTTTTCAGACCCTTTATATATGTTACGAGGGATTGTTTGGATGGAAGTCCATGCAAAAAATCATATCAAAATTAGATTCTATGCAACTTTTGGAAATGCAAGTTTCGGTCAAAAAATCATAATATATTATACATAAGTTTTTACTAGTTTCGGTAAATAAATCAAACTAAATCAAGGACTGTTTGAAATGATATGAAACTTTCCAGATCCTTGATATATGTTATGGAGGATGGTTTGGATGGAAGTCCATGAAAAAATATCATCTAAAAAAGATATTATATGCAACTTTTCGAAATGCAAGTTTCGGTCAAAAAGTCATAATATATTGTACTCAAGTTTGTACTAGTTTCGGTCAAAAAAAATAAAAATTAATCAAGGACTGTTTGAAAACCTATGAAACTTATCAAATCATTGTTATATGTTACGAAAGAGGGTTTGGATGGAAGTCCATGAAAAAATCATCTCAATAAGATATTGTATGCAACTTTTCGAAATGCAAGTTTCGGTCAAAAAATCATAATATATTCTACACAAGTTATTACTAGTTTCGGTAAATAAATCAAAATAAATCGAGGACTGTTTGAAATGCTCTGAAACTTTAGAGATCCTCTCTATATTTTACGAGGTATGGTTTGGATGGAGGTACATGCAAAAATTCATCTCAAAATTAGATTTTGTGCAACTTTTCGAAATGCATGTTTCGGTCAAAAAATCATTATATATTATACACAAGTTTGAACTAGTTTCGGTCAAAAAATCAAAATAAATCAAGGACTGTTTGAAATGCTCTAAAACGTTTCAGACCCTTTCTATATGTTACGAGGGATGATTTGGATGGAAGTCAATGCAAAAAATCATATCAAAATTAGATTCTATAAAACTTTTCGAAATGCGAGTTTCGGTTAAAAAATCAAAATATATTATACATAAGTTTTTACTAGCTTCGGTAAAAAAATCAAACTAAATCGAGGACAGTTTGAAATGATATGTTACTTTTCAGATCCTTGATATATGTTATAGAGGATGGTTTAGATGGAAGTCCATGAAATAAATCATCTCAAAAAGATATTATATGCAACTTTTCGAAATGCAAGTTTCGGTCAAAAAGTCATAATATATTGTACACAAGTTTGTACTAGTTTCGGTAAAAAAATAAAAATCAATCGAGGACTGTTTGAAAACCTATGAAACTTATCAAATCATTGTTATATGTTATGAGGGATGGTTTGGATGGAATTCCATGCAAAAATTCATCTCAAAATTAGATTCTATGCAACTTTTTGAAATACAAATTTCGGTCAAAAAATCATAATATATTATACACAAGTTTGTACTAGTTTCGGTCAAAAAATCAAAATAAATCGAGGACTGTTTGAAATGCTCTAAAACTTTTCAGACCGTTTCTATACATAAGTTTTTACTAGTTTCGGTAAAAAAAAATCAAAATAAATTGAGGACTGTTTGAAATGATATTAAACTTTTCAGAACCACTATATATGTTATGAAGGATGGTTTGGATGGAAGTCCATGAAAAAAATCATCTCAAAAAGATATTGTATGCAACTTTTCGAAATACAAGTTTCAGTCAAAAAATCATAATATATTATACACAAGTTATTACTAGTTTCGGTAAAAAAATCAAAATAAATCGATGACTGTTTGAAATGATATTAAAATTTTCAGAACCATTATATATGTTATGAAGGATGGTTTGGATGGAAGTCCATGAAAAAATCATCTCAAAAAGATATTGTATGCAACTTTTCGAAATGCAAGTTTCATTAAAAAAAATCATAATATATTATGCACAAGTTATTACTAGTTTCGGTAAATAAATTAAAATAAATCGAGGACTGTTTGAAATACAAATTTCGGACAAAAATTTGTACGAGGGATGGTTTGGATGAAAGTCCATGCAAAAATTCATATCAAAATTAGATTCTATGAAACTTTTTGAAATACAAATTTCGGTCAAAAAATCATATTATACACAAGTTTGTACTAGTTTCGGTCAAAATATCAAAATAAATTGAGGACTGTTTAAAATGCTCTAAAACGTTTCAGACCCTTTCTAAATGTTACGAGGGATGGTTTAGATGGAAGTCCATGCAAAGAATAAAATAAGATTCTATGCAACTTTTCGAAATGCAAGTTTCGTTCAAAAAATCATAATATATTATACATAAGTTTTTACTAGTTTCGATAAAAAAAAACCAAACTAAATCGAGGACTGTTTAAAATGATATGAAACTTTTCAGATCCTTGATATATGTTATGGAGGATGGTTTGCATGGAAGTCCATGATAAATTCATCTCAAAAAGATATTCTATGCAACTTTTCGAAATGCAAGTTTCGGTCAAAAAGTCATAATATAATGTACACAAGTTTGTACTAGTTTCGGTCAAAAAAATAAAAATAAATCGAGGACTGTTTGAAAACCTATGAAACTTATCAAATCATAGTTATATGTTACGAGGGATGTTTTGGATGGAAATCCATGCAAAAAAACATCTCAAAATTAGATTTTATGCAACTTTTCGAAATGTAACTTTTGGTCAAAAAATCATAATATATTATACACAACTTTGTACTAGTTTCGTTCAAAAAATCAAAATAAATCGAGGACTGTTTGAAATTCTCTAAAACTTTTCAGACCCTTTATATATGTCACGAGGGATGGTTTGAATGGAAGTCCATGCAAAAAATCATATCAAAATTAGATTCTATGCAACTTTTCGAAATGCAACTTTCGGTCAAAAAATTATAATATATTATACACAAGTTTGTACTAGTTTCGGTCAAAAAATCAAAATAAATTGAGGACTGTTTGAAATGCTCTAAAACTTTTTAGACCCTTTATATATGTCACGAGGGATGGTTTGAATGGAAGTCCATGCAAAAAATCATATTAAAATTTGATTCTATTCAACTTTTTGAAATGCTAGTTTCAGTCAAAAAATCATAATATATTATACATAAGTTTTTACTAGTTTCTGTTAAAAAAATCAAAATAAATCGAGGATTGTTTGAAATGATATGAAACTTTTCAGATCCTTTATATATGTTATGAAGGATGGTTTGGATGGAAGTCCATGAAAAAAATCATCTCAAAATGATATTGTATGCAACTTTACGAAATGCAAGTTTCGGCCAAAAAATCATAATATATTATACACAAGTTATTACTAGTTTCGGCCAATAAATCAAAATAAATCGATGACTGTTTGAAATGCTCTGAAACTTTTCAGATCCTTTCTATATGTTACGAGGGATGGTTTGGATGGAATTCCATGCAAAAATTCATCTCAAAATTAGATTCTATGCAACTTTTTGAAATACAAATTTCGGTCAAAAAATCATAATATATTATACACAAATTTGTACTAGTTTCGGTCAAAAAATCAAAATAAATCGAGGACTGTTTGAAATGCTCTAAAACTTTTCAGACCCTTTCTAAATGTTACGAGGGATGGTTTGGATGGAAGTCCATGCAAAAAATCATATCAAAATTAGATTCTATGCAACTTTTCGAAATGCAAGTTTCGGTCAAAAAATCATAATATATTATACATAAGTTTTTAAGATTTCGGTTAAAAAATCAAAATAAATCGAGGACTGTTTGAAATGATATTAAACATTTCAGAACCATTATATATGTTATGAAGGATGGTTTGGATGGAAGTCCATGAAAAAAAATCATCTCAAAAAGATATTGTATGCAACTTTTCAAAATGCAAGTTTCAGTCAAAAATCATAATATATTATACACAAGTTATTACTAGTTTCGGTAAATAAATTAAAATGAATCGAGGACTGTTTGAAATGCTCTGAAACATTTCAGATTCTTTCTATATTTTACGAGGGATGGTTTGGATGGAAGTCCATGCAAAAATTCATCTCAAAATTAGATTCTATGAAACTTTTTAAAATACAAATTTCGGTCAAAAAATCATATTATACACAAGTTTGTACTAGTTTCGGTCAAAAAATCAAAATAAATTGAGGACTGTTTAAAATGTTCTAAAACTTTTCAGACCCTTTCTAAATGTTACGAGGGATGGTTTAGATGGAAGTCTATGCAAAAAATAAAATTAGATTCTATGCAACTTTTCGAAATGCAAGTTTCGGTCAAAAAATCATAATATATTATACATAAGTTTTTACTAGTTTCGTTTAAAAAAAATCAAACTAAATTGAGGACTGTTTGAAATGATATGAAACTTTTCAGATCCTTTATATATGTTATGAAGGATGGTTTAGATGGAAGTCCATGAAAAAAATGAACTCAAAATGATATTGCATGCAACTTTACGAAGTGCAAGTTTCGATCAAAAATCATAATATATTAACACAAGTTATTACTAGTTTCGGCCAATAAATCAAAATAAATCGATGACTGTTAGAAATGCTCTGAAACTTTTCAGATCCTTTATATATGTTACAAGGGATGGTTTGGATGGAAGTCAATGCAAAAATTCATCTAAAAATTAGATTCTATGCAACTTTTTGAAATACAAATTTCGGTCAAAAAATCATAATATATTATACACAAGTTTGTACTAGTTTCGGTCAAATAACCAAAATAAATCGAGGACTGTTTGAAATGCTTAAAACTTTTCAGACCCTTTATATATGTTACGAGGGATTGTTTGGATGGAAGTCCATGCAAAAAATCATATCAAAATTAGATTCTATGCAACTTTTCGAAATGCAAGTTTCGGTCAAAAAATCATAATATATTATACATAAGTTTTTACTAGTTTCGGTAAATAAATCAAACTAAATCAAGGACTGTTTGAAATGATATGAAACTTTCCAGATCCTTGATATATGTTATGGAGGATGGTTTGGATGGAAGTCCATGAAAAAAATCATCTAAAAAAGATATTATATGCAACTTTTTGAAATGCAAGTTTCGGTCAAAAAGTCATAATATATTGTACTCAAGTTTGTACTAGTTTCGGTCAAAAAAAATAAAAATCAATCAAGGACTATTTGAAAACCTATGAAACTTATCAAATCATTGTTATATGTTACGAGGGATGGTTTGGATGGAAGTCCATGCAAAAAAATCATCTCAATAAGATATTGTATGCAACTTTTCGAAATGCAAGTTTCAGTCAAAAAATCATAATATATTATACACAAGTTGTTACTAGTTTCAGTAAATTAATCAAAATAAATCGAGGACTGTTTGAAATGCTCTGAAACGTTTCAGATTCTTTCTATATTTTACGAGGGATGGTTTGGATAGAGGTACATGCAAAAATTCATCTCAAAATTAGATTTTGTGCAACTTTTCGAAATGCAAGTTTCGGTCAAAAAATCATTATATATTATACACAAGTTTGAACTAGTTTCGGTCAAAAAATCAAAATAAATCAAGGACTGTTTGAAATGCTCTAAAACGTGTCAGACCCTTTCTATATGTTACGAGGGATGGTTTGGATGGAAGTCCATGCAAAAAATCATATCAAAATTAGATTCTATGCAACTTTTCGAAATGCAAGTTTCGGTTAAAAAATCAAAATATATTATACATAAGTTTTTACTAGCTTCGGTAAAAAAATCAAACTAAATCGAGGACAGTTTGAAATGATATGAAACCTTTCAGATCCTTGATATATGTTATAGAGGATGGTTTAGATGGAAGTCCATGAAATAAATCATCTCAAAAAGATATTATATGCAACTTTTTGAAATGCAAGTTTCGGTCAAAAAGTCATAATATATTGTACACAAGTTTGTACTAGTTTCGGTCAAAAAATAAAAATCAATCGAGGACTGTTTGAAAACCTATGAAACTTATCAAATCATTGTTATATGTTACGAGGGATGGTTTGGATGGAAGTCCATGCAAAAAATCATCTCAAAATTAGATTCTATGCAACTTTTCAAAATGCAAGCTTCAGTCAAAAAATCATTATATATTATACACAAGTTTGTACTAGTTTTGGTCAAAAAATCAAAATAAATCGAGGACTGTTTGAAATGCTCAAAAACTTTTCAGACCGTTTCTATACATAAGTTTTTACTAGTTTTGGTAAAAAAATCAAAATAAATCAAGGACTGTTTGAAATGATATTAAACTTTTCAGAACCATTATATATGTTATGAAGGATGGTTTGGATGGAAGTCCATGAAAAAAATCATCTCAAAAAGATATTGTATGCAACTTTTCGAAATGCAAGTTTCAGTCAAAAAATCATAATATATTATACACAAGTTATTACTAGTTTCGGTAAAAAAATCAAAATAAATCGATGACTGTTTGAAATGATATTAAACTTTTCAGAACCATTATATATGTTATGAAGGATGGTTTGGATGGAAGTCCATGAAAAAAATCATCTCAAAAAGATATTGTATGCAACTTTTCGAAATGCAAGTTTCATTAAAAAAATCATAATATATTATGCACAAGTTATTACTAGTTTCGGTAAATAAATTAAAATAAATCGAGGACTGTTTGAAATACAAATTTCGGACAAAAATTTGTACGAGGGATGGTTTGGATGAAAGTCCATGCAAAAATTCATCTCAAAATTAGATTCTATGAAACTTTTTGAAATACAAATTTCGGTCAAAAAATCATACTATACACATGTTTGTACTAGTTTCGGTCAAAATATCAAAATAAATTGAGGACTGTTTAAAATGCTCTAAAACTTTTCAGACCCTTTCTAAATGTTACGAGGGATGGTTTAGATGGAAGTACATGCAAAGAATAAAATAAGATTCTATGCAACTTTTCGAAATGCAAGTTTCGTTTAAAAAATCATAATATATTATACATAAGTTTTTACTAGTTTCGATAAAAAAAAACCAAACTATATCGAGGACTGTTTAAAATGATATGAAACTTTTCAGATCCTTGATATATGTTATGGAGGATGGTTTGCATGGAAGTCCATGATAAATTCATCTCAAAAAGATATTCTATGCAACTTTTCGAAATGCAAGTTTCGGTCAAAAAGTCATAATATAATGTACACAAGTTTGTACTAGTTTCGGTCAAAAAAATAAAAATTAATCGAGGACTGTTTGAAAACCTATGAAACTTATCAAATCATAGTTATATGTTACGAGGGATGTTTTGGATGGAAATCCATGCAAAAAAACATCTCAAAATTAGATTTTATGCAACTTTTCGAAATGTAACTTTCGGTCAAAAAATCATAATATATTATACACAAGTTTGTACTAGTTTCGTTCAAAAAATCAAAATAAATCGAGGACTGTTTGAAATGCTCTAAAACTTTTCAGACCCTTTATATATGTCACGATGGATGGTTTGAATGGAAGTCCATGCAAAAAATCATATCAAAATTAGATTCTATGCAACTTTTCGAAATGCAACTTTCGGTCAAAAAATTATAATATATTATACACAAGTTTGTACTAGTTTCGGTCAAAAAATCAAAATAAATTGAGGACTGTTTGAAATGCTCTAAAACTTTTTAGACCCTTTATATATGTCACGAGGGATGGTTTGAATGGAAGTCCACGCAAAAAATCATATCAAAATTTGATTCTATTCAACTTTTTGAAATGCTAGTTTCAGTCAAAAAATCATAATATATTATACATAAGTTTTTACCAGTTTCTGTTAAAAAAATCAAAATAAATCGAGGATTGTTTGAAATGATATGAAACTTTTCAGATATTTTATATATGTTATGAAGGATGGTTTGGATGGAAGTCCATGAAAAAAATCATCTCAAAATGATATTGTGTGCAACTTTACGAAATGCAAGTTTCGGCCAAAAAATCATAATATATTATACACAAGTTATTACTAGTTTCAGCCAATAAATCAAAATAAATCGATGACTGTTTGAAATGCTCTGAAACTTTTCAGATCCTTTCTATATGTTACGAGGGATGGTTTTGATGGAATTCCATGCAAAAATTCATCTCAAAATTAGATTCTTAGCAACTTTTTGAAATACAAATTTCGGTCAAAAAATCATAATATATTATACGCAAGCTTGTACTAGTTTCGGTCAAAAAATCAAAGTAAATCGAGCACTGTTTGAAATGCTCTAAAACTTTTCAGACCCTTTCTAAATATTACGATGGATGGTTTGGATGGAAGTCCATGCAAAAAATCATATCAATGCAAAAAATCATATCAAAATTAGATTCTATGCAACTCTTCGAAATGCAAGTTTCGGTCAAAAAATCATAATATATTATACATAAGTTTTTACTAGTTTCGGTATAAAAAAATCAAACTAAATCGAGGACTGTTTGAAATGATATGAAAATTTTCAGATCCTTGATATATGTTATGTAGGATGGTTTGGATGGAAGTCTTAAAAAAATTCATCTCAAATAGATATTATATGCAACTTTTCAAAATGCATGTTTCGGTCAAAAAGTCATAATATATTGTACGAAAGTTTGTATTAGTTTCGGTCAAAAAAATAAAAATCAATCGAGGATTGTTTGAAAACCTATGAAACTAATCAAATCATTGTTATATATTATGAGGGATGGTTTGGATGGAAGTTCATGCAAAAAATCATCTCAAAATTAGATTCTATGCAACTTTTTGAAATGCAAGTTTCGGTCAAAAAATCATTATATATTATACAAAAATTTGTACTAGTTTCGGTCAAAAAATCAAAATAAATCGAGGACTGTTTGAAATGCTCTAAAACGTTTCAGACCCTTTCAATATGTTATGAGGGATGGTTTGGATGGAAGTCCATGCAAAAAATCATATCAAAATTAGATTCTATTCAACTTTTCGAAAGGTAAGTTTCGGTCAAAAAATCAAAATATATTATACATAAGTTTTTACTAGTTTCGGTAAAAAAAAAATCAAAATAAATCGAGGACTGTTTTAAATGATATTAAACTTTTCAGAACCATTATATATGTTATGAAGGATGATTTGTATGGAAGTCCATGAAAAAAATCATCTCAAAAAGATATTGTATGCAACTTTACGAAATGCAAGTTTCGGTCAAAAAATCATAATATATTATACACAAGTTATTACTAGTTTCGGCCAATAAATCAAAATAAATCGATGACTGTTTGAAATGCTCTGAAACTTTTCAGATCTTTTCTATATGTTACGAGGGATGGTTTGGATGGAATTCCATGCAAAAATTCATCTCAATATTAGATTTTATGCAACTTTTAGAAATACAAATTTCGGTCAAAAAATCATAATATATTATACACAAGTTTGTGCTAGTTTCGGTCAAAAAATCAAAATAAATCGAGGACTGTTTGAAATGCTCTAAAACTTTTCAGACCCTTTCTAAATGTTACGAGGGATGGTTTGGATGGAAGTCCATGCTAAAAATCATATCAAAATTAGATTCTAAGCAACTTTTCGAAATGCAAGTTTTGTTCAAAAAATCATAAGATATTATCCATAAGTTTTTACTAGTTTCGGTAAAAAAAAAATCAAACTAAATCGAGGACTGTTTGAAATGATATGAAAATTTTAAGATCCTTGATATATGTTATGGAGGATGGTTTGGATGGAAGTCTATGAAAAAATTTATCTCAAATAGATATTATATGCAACTTTTCGAAATGCAAGTTTCGGTCAAAAAGTCATAATATATTGTCCACAAATTTGTACTAGTTTCGGTCAAAAAAATAAAAATCAATCGAGGATTGTTTGAAAACCTATGAAACTAATCAAATCATTGTTATATATTACGAGGGATGGTTTGGATGGAAATTCATGCAAAAATTCATCTCAAAATTAGATTCTATGCAACTTTTTGAAATGCAAGTTTCGGTCAAAAAATCATTATATATTATACACAAGTTTGTACTAGTTTCGGTCAAAATATCAAAATAAATCAAGGACTGTTTGAAATGTTCTAAAACTTTTCAGACCCTTTCTATATGTTACGAGGGATGGTTTGGATGGAAGTCCATGCAAAAAATCATATCAAAATTAGATTCTATTCAACTTTTCGTAATGCAAGTTTCGGTCAAAAAATCAAAATATATTATACATAAGTTTTTACCAGTTTCGGTAAAAAAAATCAAAATAAATCGAGGACTGATTTAAATGATATTAAACTTTTCAGAACCATTATATATGTTATGAAGGATGGTTTGGATGGAAGTCCATGAAAAAAATCATCTCAAAAAGATATTGTATGCAACTTTACGAAATGCAAGTTTCGGTCAAAAAATCATAATATATTATACACAAGTTATTACTAGTTTCGGCCAATAAATCAAAATAAATCGATGACTGTTTGAAATGCTCTGAAACTTTTCAAATCCTTTCTATATGTTACGAGGGATGGTTTGGATGGAATTCCATGCAAAAATTCATCTCAAAATTAGATTCTATGCAATTTTTTGAAATGCAAATTTCGGTCAAAAAATCATAATATATTATACACAAGTTTGTACTAGTTTCGGTCAAAAAATCAAAATAAATCGAGGACTGTTTGAAATGCTCTAAAACGTTTCAGACCCTTTCTAAATGTTACGAGGGATGGTTTGGATCGAAGTCCATTCAAAAAATCATATCAAAATTAGATTCTATGCAACTTTTTGAAATGCAAGTTTTGGTCAAAAAATCATAATATATTATACATAAGTTTTTACTAGTTTCGGAATAAAAAAATCACACTAAATCGAGGACTGTTTGAAATGATATGAAAATTTTCAGATCCTTGATATAGGTTATGGAGGATGGTTTGGATCGAAGTCTATGAAAAAATTCATCTCAAATAGATATTATATGCAACTTTTCGAAATGCAAGTTTCGGTCAAAAAGTCATAATATATTGTCCACAAATTTGTACTAGTTTCGGTCAAAAAAATAAAAATCAATCGAGGATTGTTTGAAAACCTATGAAACTAATCAAATCATTGTTATATATTACGAGGGATGGTTTGGATGGAAGTTCATGCAAAAATTCATCTCAAAATTAGATTCTATGCAACTTTTTGAAATGCAAGTTTCGGTCAAAAAATCATTATATATTATACACAAGTTTGTACTAGTTTCGGTCAAAAAATCAAAACAAATCGAGGACTATTTGAAATGCTCTAAAACTTTTTAGACCCTTTCTATATGTTACGAGGGATGGTTTGGATGGAAGTCCATGCAAAAAATCATATCAAAATTAGATTCTATTCAACTTTTCGAAATGCAAGTTTCGTTAAAAAAAATCAAAATATATTATACATAAGTATTTACCAGTTTCGGTAAAAAAAATCAAAATAAATCGAGGACTGTTTTAAATGATATTAAACTTTTCAGAACCATTATATATGTTATGAAGGATGGTTTGGATGGAATTCCATGAAAAAAATCATCTAAAAAAGATATTGTATGCAACTTTATGAAATGCAAGTTTCGGTCAAAAAATCATAATCTATTATACACAAGTTATTACTAGTTTCGGCCAATAAATCAAAATAAATCGATGACTGTTTGAAATGCTCTGAAACTTTTCAGATCCTTTCTATATGTTACGAGGGATGGTTTGGATTTAATTCCATGCCAAAATTCATCTCAAAATTAGATTCTATGCAACTTTTTGAAATACAAATTTCGGTCAAAAAATCATAATATATTATACACAAGTTTGTACTAGTTTCAGTCAAAAAATCAAAATAAGTCGAGGACTGTTTGAAATGCTCTAAAACTTTTCAGACCCTTTCTAAATGTTACGAGGGATGGTTTGGATGGAAGTCCATGCAAAAAATCATATCGAAATTAGATTCTATGCAACTTTTCGGAATGGAAGTTTCGGTCAAAAAATCATAATATATTATACATAAGTTTTTACTAGTTTCGGTAAAATAAAATCAAACTAAATCGAGGACTGTTTGAAATGATATGAAAATTTTCAAATCCTTGATATATGTTATGGAGGATGGTTTGGATGGAAGTCTATGAAAAAATTTCATCTCAAATAGATATTATATGCAACTTTTCGAAATGCAAGTTTCGGTCAAAAAGTCATAATATATTGTACACAAGTTTGTACTAGTTTCGGTCCAAAAAAATAAAAATCAATCGAGGATTGTTTTAAAACCTATGAAACTAATTAAATCATTGTTATATATTACGAGGGATGGTTTGGATGGAAGTTCATGCAAAAAATCATCTCAAAATTAGATTCTATGCAACTTTTTGAAATGCAAGTTTCGCTCAAAAAATCATTATATATTATACACAAGTTTGTACTAGTTTCGGTCAAAAAATCAAAATAAATCGAGGACTGTTTGAAATGCTCTAAAACTTTTCAGACCCTTTCTATATGTTACGAGGGATGGTTTGGATGGAAGTCCATGAAAAAAATCATATCAAAATTAGATTCTATTCAACTTTTCGAAATGCAAGTTTCGGTCAAAAAATCAAAATATATTATACATAAGTTTTTACTAGTTTCGGTAAATAAAATCAAAATAAATCGAGGACTGTTTTAAATGATATTAAACTTTTCAGAACCATTATATATGTTATGAAGGATGTTTTGGTTGGAACTCCATGAAAAAAATCATCTCAAAAAGATATTGTATGCAACTTTTCAAAATGCAAGTTTCAGTCAAAAAATCATAATATATTATACACAAGTTATTACTAGTTTCTGTAAATAAATAAAAATAAATCGATGACTGTTTGAAATGCTCTGACACTTATCAGATCCTTTCTATATTTTACGAGGTATGATTTGGATGGAAGTCCATGCAAAAAATAATCTCAAAATTAGATTCTATGCAATTTTTTGAAATACAAATTTTGGTCAAAAAAATCATAATATATTATACACAAGTTTGTACTAGTTTCGGTCAAAAAATCAAATTAAATCGAGTACTGTTTGAAATGCTCTAAAACATTTCAGACCCTTTCTAAATGTTATGAGGGATGGTTTGGATGGAAGTCCATGCAAAAAATCATATCAAAATTAGATTCTATGCAACTTTTCGAGATGCAAGTTTCGGTCAAAAAATCAGAATATATTATACATAAGTTTTTACTAGTTTCGGTAAAAAAATCAAACTAAATCAAGAACTGTTTGAAATGATTTGAAACTTTTCAGATCCTTAATATATGTTATGGAAGATGGTTTGGATGGAAGTCCATGAAAAAAATCATCTCAAAAAGATATTCTATGCAACTATTCGAATTGCAAGTTTCGGTCAGAAAGTCATAATATATTGTACACAAGTTTGTACTAGTTTCGGTCAAAAAAATAAATATAAATTGAGGACTGTTTGAAAACCTATGAAACTTATCAAATCATTGTTATATGTTACGAGGGATGGTTTGGATGGAAGTCCATGCAAAATATTATCTCAAAATTAGATTCTATGCAACTTTTCGAAATGCAAGTTTCGGTCAAAAAATCATTATATATTATACACAAGTTTGTACTAGTTTCCGTCAAAAAATCAACATAAATCGAGGACTATTTGAAATGCTCTAAAACTTTTCAGACCCTGTCTATATGTTACGAGGGATGGTTTGGATGGAAGTCCATGCAAAAAAATCATATCAAAATTAGATTCTATGCAAATTATTGAAATGCAAGTTTCGGTCAAAAAATCATAATATATTATACATAAGTTTTTACTAGTTTCGGTAAAAAAAAAAAAACTAAATCGAGGACTGTTCAGGTTGATATGAAACTTTTCATATCCTTGATAAATGTTATGGAGGATGGTTTGGATGGAAGTCCATGAAAAAAAAATCATCTAAAAAAGATATTCTATGCAACTTTTAGAAATGCAAGTTTCGGTCAAAAAGTCATAGTATATTGTACACAAGTTTGTACTAGTTTCGGTCAAAAAAATAAAAATCAATCGAGGTCTATATGAAAACCTATGAAACTTATCAAATCATTGTTGTATGTTACAATGGATGGTTTGGATTGAAGTCCATGCAAAAAATCATCTCAAAATTAGATTCTATGCAACTTTTCAAAATGCATGTTTCGGTCAAAAAATCATTATATATTATACACAAGTTTGTACTAGTTTCGGTCAAAAAATCAAAATAAATTGAGGACTGTTTGAAAAGCTCTAAAACTTTTCAGACCCTTTCTATATGTTACGAGGGATGGTTTGGATGGAAGTCCATGCAAAAAATCATATCAAAATTAGATTCTATGCAACTTTTCGAAATGCAAGTTTCGTTCAAAAAATCAAAATATATTTTACATAAATTTTATCTAGTTTCGGTAAAAAAAAATCAAAATAAATCGAGGACTATTTGAAATGATATTAAACTTTTCAAAACCATTATATATGTTATGAAGGATGGTTTGGATGGAAGTCCATGAAGAAAATCATCTCAAATAGATATTGTATGCAACTTTTCGAAATGCAAGTTTCAGTCAAAAAATCATAATATATTATACACAAGTTATTACTAGTTTCGGTAAATAAATCAAATTAAATCGATGACTGTTTGAAATGCTATGAAACGTTTCAGATCCTTTCTATATTTTACGAGGGATGGTTTGGATGGAAGTCCATGCAAAAATTCATCTCAAAATTAGATTCTATGCAACTTTTTGAAATACAAGTTTCGGTAAAAAAAATCATAATATATTATACACAAGTTTGTACTAGTTTCTGTCAAAAAATCAAAATAAATCAAGGACTGTTTGAAATGCTCTAAATTTTCAGACCCTTTCTAAATGTTACGAGGGATGGTTTGGATTGAAGTCCATGCAAAAAATCATATCAAAATTAGATTTTATGCAACTTTTCAAAATGCAAGTTTCGGTCAAAAAATCATAATATATTATACATAAGTTTTTACTAGTTTCGGTATAAAAAAATCAAATTAAATCGAAGACTGTTTGAAATGCTCTGAAACTTTTCAGATCCTTTCTATATTTTACGAGGGAGGGTTTGGATGGAAGTCCATGCAGAAATTCATCTCAAAATTAGATTCTATGTAACATTTTGAAATACAAATTTCGGTCAAAAAATTATAATATAATATACACAAGTTTGTACTAGTTTCGCTCAAAAAAACAAAATAAATCGAGGACTGTTTGAAATGCTCTAAAACGTTTCAGACTCTTTCTAAATGTTACGAGGGATGGTTTGGATGGAAGTCCATGCAAAAAATCATATCAATATTAGATTCTATGAAACTTTACGAAATGCAAGTTTCGGTCAAAAAATCATAATATATTATACATAAGTTTTTACTAGTTTCGGTAAAAAAAATCAAACTAAATCAAGGACTATTTGAATTGATATGAAACTTTTCAGATCCTTGATATATGTTATGGAGGATTGTTTGGATGGAAGTCCATGAAAAAAATCATCTCAAAAAGATATTCTATGCAACTTTTCGAAATGAATGATTCGGTCAAAAAGTCATAATATATTGTACACAAGTTTGTACTAGTTTCGGTCAAAAAAAATAAAAATAAATCGAGGACTGTTTGAAAACCTATGAAACTTATCAAATCATTGTTATATGTTACGAGGGATTGTTTGGATGGAAGTCCATGCAAAAAATCATCTCAAAATTAGATTCTATTCAACATTTCGAAATGCAAGTTTCGGTCAAAAAAACATTATATATTATACACAAGCTTATACTAGTTTCGGTCAAAAAATCAAAATAAATCGAGGACTGTTTGAAATGCTCTAAAACATTTCAGACCCTTTCTAAATGTTACGAGGGATGGTTTGGATGGAAGTCCATGCAAAAAATCATATCAAAATTATATTCTATGCAACTTTTCGAAATGCAAGTTTCGGTCAAAAAATCATAATATATTATACATAAGTTTTTACTAGTTTCGGTAAAAAAATCAAACTAAATCGAGGACTGTTTGAAATGATATGAAACTTTTTAGATCCTTGATATATGTTATGGAGGATCGTTTGGATGGAAGTCTATAAAAAAAATCATCTTCAAAAAGATATTATATGCAACTTTTCGAAATGCAAGTTTCGGTCAATAAGTCATAATATATTGTACACAAGTTTGTACTAGTTTCGGTCAAAAAAATAAAAATCAATCGAGGACTGTTTTAAAATCTATGAAACTAATCAAATCATTGTTATATGTTACGGGGGATGGTTAGGATGGAAGTTCATGCAAAAAATCATCTCAAAATTAGATTCTATGCAACTTTCGAAATGCAACTTTTGGTCAAAAAATCATTATATATTATACACAAGTTTGTACTAGTTTCGGTCAAAAAATCAAAATAAATCAAGGACTGTTTGAAATGTTCTAAAACTTTTCAGACCCTTTCTATATGTTACGAGGGATGGTTTGGATGGAAGTCCATGCAAAAAATCATATCAAAATTAGATTCTATTCAACTTTTCGTAATGCAAGTTTCGGTCAAAAAATCAAAATATATTATACATAAGTTTTTACCAGTTTCGGTAAAAAAAATCAAAATAAATCGAGGACTGATTTAAATGATATTAAACTTTTCAGAACCATTATATATGTTATGAAGGATGGTTTGGATGGAAGTCCATGAAAAAAATCATCTCAAAAAGATATTGTATGCAACTTTACGAAATGCAAGTTGTAATACCTCAAAATTTGCCCTCTCATTTACACGCCATTTAGCATATCCTTTCGTACATTGCATTGCATTTAGATCACAATTGCATCATAAACATACATGAATATACATCTCCATTTGAGCTTTCACAGGTTGCGACTGGCCTTTATTTTTTCATGCGGAACGTGCACAAGAATCTTAGAAGAAACCAAAAGTTCTCGGTTGATTCAAAGGAGTTTAAGCAGAATATCAGTTTTATGGTGCAGTTTGCAAAAGTTGTAACTTATGCTCGGAAACTCATTTTGGCTTGAAACTCAATAGTTTAGACTATTTCGGTATTCTCTACAACTTTTGTGTTCGGCTCGGAGGCCAATTCATCAAGGAAAATGGCGGGAATTATTTGTTTTTGAAATTTCGGTTTCGCCGATTAACTGTGCTAGCGGTATTCAAGAGTTCGTAACTTCTGATTGGGTCAACATGTCTGAGAGATTCATATGCCAAAAGTTCCGTCTTGATATCCTTTCTAACTTTTGGTTTTTGGCCGAGAACTAATTCTTTGAAGAAGATCTCAGAATGTGCGAGTCTTTAGAGTCGACATAGTGAAAAACAGTGCTGAACCGGTGAGTTTTGAACACTAAAAAATTTATAACTCTTGGCTCGTTCATCGAATTGATGTTGTTTCGGTGCCTAAAATTCCGTTTAGATGTTATCTTCATTATGTGAATTCAGTTTGGGTTAGGTCCAAGCGGAAGGATCTCGAAAATGCGAATTACCAGTAAGGTTCTTTGATGCAGTGCACTGTCTGTCAGATTTTGTAAAATTCATAACTCGGTCAATTTTCATCGGATATCACCCGTTCTTGAAGCGTTGGTTCACAAATTTTATCCTCTTCAATTTCAAATACAAAAGTGAGTTCGAACGGTGCTCCAAAGATTGTCGTTTTGGTTTATTTCACAAAACTGAAGTGCTGAACCGAAGAAAAATGTTGAAAGTGGTTTCACGAGAAAATTCATATCTCCCTCGTCGTTTGTCCGGTTGAGCTTAAATTTTAACACCAGGTCACTGACTCATAGATCTACAACTTTGCTGACAAAGTCGAGTCGAGATTATGCTCTGAAGAGGTTGACCTCGTCACATTTTCGAGTGGCGGATACCAAATAAGCCGAAAAAACAACTTATTCAGTGACGTCTTGCAGCTTAAACGTATCGATCGCACTCGATTTTGATCGTATGACGTCCGTTCTTTTTGTGTTGCAACCGTGATTCAGAGGCGGACGATATTGTGGAAGGCTCAGAGTCGAAATTTCTTGCCGAAGATATTGTTATTTTCACTTAAGCCGAAATTCTACCTTTTGCCTTTCATTTTACACTCCACTATATATTCTTTTGACCTACAATTTGTCTCATAACTTCAATCATAATTTACAAACACCAAAAAACTCTCACAAACCCTCTCTAAAGGATCAAATTTCATTCTCTCAACTCTTTCTCAAGAACACAACAACAACTTCATCAAGAACTCAAGAACACAACAATTCCGATCAAGCTTCCGGTAGCCGAGCCGCCACGAACCACCACCTCCGGTCAACTTCACCACCGTAAGACCACCATCTTCCGCCACCGGCAGCCGCGCGGCCTCTCCTCCTCTCCTCCGTTCATGATCGCGTCTCACTTCCTTCGGATTCGCAATTTCTTCGTCGATTCTTCATTCGGTAAGCTTCTTAAACTTTAATTCATGAATAATTGTTGGATTGTTTCTTGAATTGAATTTTGAAGTTGAATTAATTTTGTGGAGATTATGTGCATTGATTCATGATTTGATTATTGATTGATTCTTGATTAATTTATCCTAATAATTGTTGTGGTGCATGATTGAAAAGGCTTGGTAAAGTTGACATAGAATAATCGGTGAATGTTAGGTGTTTGACAAAACTCCTAAGAGAGCTAATTATTATAACTTGATATTGATTGAAGTGCTTGACTTTTAAATTCATGCTTGTTTCAATGTGCAAATTTGAAATAGGATAGGTTGAGGCTTAATTGTTGATGTTGTTCATGTGTCGCGTGTCGAGAATATGTTTTGGTCATAACTTCCTAACCGTAGCGCGTTTTTGCGAATGTGAATAGTGTAAATTGACTTTGTTGATTATTTCGGAGCCATTGGTGAACTTTTTAGTCGATTTCGGACAATTTTTTCCGGCTATTTTGCTACTGCCAGCCGACGAAATCGGCCAAAAAGTATCACTTCCAAGCGGAATTTTCAAAAACCGATTGCATATTTGAATCCGTTGGCACGTTTGCAAGTTGCCATGCGATTTTCGTTCAATTCCGAGTCGGTGATTTTTGACGCGTTTTTTCGTTTTAAGGCTTTTTAAGTTCGGTTTGGTGCGATTTTGATGCATTGATCTTGTTTTGACTTGTATATATGTTTGTTGATCATTTGCCATTCATTGCATGTAAATTTGTTGGATTCCGGTTTGAGTTTGCATGTTGTTTATGTTAGAGCATAAGTGCTGCCCCGTTTTGAAACGTAAATTTCAATGCATGTCCATGACTCGTATATTCATATTTCTACTTGATTTGGAGTTGTGAGGCATAGGTGCAACTTCCGGTTGCACCTCTTTTTGGTTTCTAATGCGTTTGTTGAGTTCATGCAAGGTTCTCGCAAAGATCTTAACGACGGTTGTTTGGTTGGTATTCCACTTTATTTGTGGGATACCTTTGGATTCAAATGATATTTTGTGCCGTTGTTTTTGTTTCGATTATGGGGGATCTTCACAAAGCAATTATGGAAGATGAACATTTATTTTGCTCATGGGAGATTACAAGGCTTGGCTTGAAGTTTTTTTTTGGATTTCTTTTATGTGAAAGAATCGGCACTTCGACCAAGTAAGTAATCTCGATTCTCTACTTTAATGCATCATTCTAGTTGTATGCGACTTAGGATCATATAACTTAAGGTGCATATTGAGCCCTCCCACCTGAGGCATTGGATTTATTTGTGATTTTTGATGATATGTATCGATTCCGGAACTTAGGGATTAGGTTACGAACCATTAGGATCGATTCCTTTCACTTCCCCTTAAAATCCACTTTTTTGTCCGTTTCGTCGCAATTATTAAAAATAGTTTTAGGTGGGATAAAATTCTGGAAAAATTCATGAGTGATCCTCATCCTCTTAATTAATTTGTCATAATTTTTGTTTCCAGATTTGGGTGGTTTTAATAATTAATTTGGGTTTTAGATCACAAGCTGTCCCAAAAAGAAGTGTTTTGACATAAGGGACCGAAAATGATTTTTTCCCATAGGTGTGAGACCTATTTTTTGTGTGTGATTAATTACTGTAATTTGTGACATTTTGATGCTCCTTAGGCATTTTTTTCATAATTTTAGATGCCATTTTTGATCCACTTTGTGGAGTCATTTTTTGGATAACCATGCTTTGTTACCTTGCTAATCAAGGAATTGTTTTGGCACTTTGGTGCATAATTTTGTATAATGCTTTTGGACAATGTAAGATAATGACTATATCATTCCAGGGATTTAATTTCATAATTTTTAAAGGCTTTTTTCTATTTTTCCATGTCACCTAGATCCTAGGTTGATTCATGTGTTTATGTGTCGCATAACCTAAGTGTTAAGAAGGCATTCATGCCATTTGATTGAGGAACTTTTTGGTAGCTTTTAAGAGTTGATTATAGGTCATTTGTATGTCTTTAATTCCAGTCATAGGTCATTTTTTTGAACCATGCTCATTTGGTTTGTTTTGGTGCTTTAAAGTGCATACTTATGTGAATTAACTTTAACCTAAAATAGATTCTCTTCTCCTCTAAATAATAACTTGAATTATGTGCAAATCATTAATGCCTATTCATACATTCTCATTGCATCTCATACCTTGTATGCTACTGACCCATAATCATTTCATGCATATTCACATGCCATTCTTCCTTAACTTTCATCATGTGCGATCTTATGCGATTTTTGTTCGTTTTCTTCTCATATCTTCTTCTCATTGCTCCATATGCCTAATCCATTGAATCCATGATTGTATATTCACTCATCCATCTTCATAAGCATTCACTACTGACTTTTATGTTCATTTCATGTATTAATTCATGCTTGTAAGCCATACGCATTCATACTTCATCCATAAACCCTAACTTGCATTTAGGTGAACCTAGGTGAACTTTTTGTACATAGTTTGACATAGTTTGATATTGTGGGGTATCCTAGCATCCTTAGGAGCCTATAACATGTAGCTACTGACTTTAGAAGTCATGTGACCTTTAGGTACCTTCACCTTTAGACTTAGGTCTTATTTTGAACCCTAGTTCCACTCTAGGACGTTTATGGTACTTAATCGCTTTCATGCTTTGATTTTACTTTTAATATGCATTGTCATGCTAATCTTTGTTTTGTAGGGGGGAAGATTGAGGTAAGCCTCACTTCATTCCTATCTTTTATGCATTCTAAATGTGTTTTCCTTAGCACTTGGTGCTTGCTTATAGGTTTTCCCTTTCTTTAGAGACAACTTAACTTCCTTAGGAAGTAAGTTAGTTTCTAACTCTCTTTTCTTCCTTTCCTTTTCTTTCTTAGGATTAGAATACCTCATTAACCCCTAGGACATCCATGCATGTTAACACTTAGGATTATTTTAGTTCCCCTTTAAAATTTTTCCTTTGAGATCCTTTGGTGCTCTCTCTCTCTTCTCATCTTCAAACTTAATTTTAATTCACTTAATAAAGGTTGAGTACTTTCATGTGACATGAGACTTTGCTATGAGATGCTTGCACGCGCTCCATTTCGAGGCGAGGTGTGAGTCATCACTCGTGGTGGATAGGTCTTAGCATGAGTACCTCACAAAGAAAAGCTAAAAAACACTTCTTAACCATAAAACCACAAAAATACTTAATAATGGTAATAGGCCAGTGTGCTTAAGCCTTCACTTATGGGACTAGCTTTGGGGATTTCCTCCATAGATAGGTGTGCCTCTTGCGCATTCCATTTCGGGATGATGTGAGATGTAGACATCCCATTGAGTAAGACTTAGGTACACTTACCTATGCAAACCTTCACGAATAAAAGCTTCATAAAAAAAATCAAACAAACAATAAGCGTCTTTCCTTCGGGAATTCTTTTCTCACCTCATTCGCTCCGTACGCGAACTTGCTCCTACTTGTCACTTTGCAAGACGGTTACGCACTCGTCGTCCGAGTCTGCAACACCTGAGCAATGGCATAGGCAGTTCAAGCCTTTAATTCACAAACAAATAGTTCCCGCCTAGGTTAGGCGAACTACGTCGACTCTGATCCTCATTATTCCGATGAGGTACGTAGGCAGCGGGGTAGGGCCCGTTCGAGCACATTCTTTATTTTCCCTACATTTTCCCCCTTCTGTTCTTTCTCTTTTCCAATTCCCTTTCTCATTTCTCATTCCAGTTCCAGTAGCAGTTTTATTCGGCAGCATTCTTTATTTCTCACCCTTTGAAACAAGCAAGCAAGCGTGGATCCCGTCGGGTACGACGGACGGATTGGGGTGCTAATACCTTCTCAATTCGTAACCGACTACCGAACTCAGATCTTTGGTTCGCAAGGCCTTGTCCTTTCCTTCTTCCTCAGGTTTGTGCAACATTACCTTTCCCATTCTTTCGGGATAAAAATGTCTGGCTGGCGACTCTACCTTTCCGCGCCACTTTCGCGTTTGTACTAGGATGAAAATCCCGGGAGCGACACAAGTTTCGGTCAAAAAATCATAATATATTATACACAAGTTATTACTAGTTTCGGCCAATAAATCAAAATAAATCGATGACTGTTTGAAATGCTCTGAAACTTTTCAAATCCTTTCTATATGTTACGAGGGATGGTTTGGATGGAATTCCATGCAAAAATTCATCTCAAAATTAGATTCTATGCAATTTTTTGAAATGCAAATTTCGGTCAAAAAATCATAATATATTATACACAAGTTTGTACTAGTTTCGGTCAAAAAATCAAAATAAATCGAGGACTGTTTGAAATGCTCTAAAACGTTTCAGACCCTTTCTAAATGTTACGAGGGATGGTTTGGATCGAAGTCCATTCAAAAAATCATATCAAAATTAGATTCTATGCAACTTTTTGAAATGCAAGTTTCGGTCAAAAAATCATAATATATTATACATAAGTTTTTACTAGTTTCGGAATAAAAAAATCAGACTAAATCGAGGACTGTTTGAAATGATATGAAAATTTTCAGATCCTTGATATAGGTTATGGAGGATGGTTTGGATCGAAGTCTATGAAAAAATTCATCTCAAATAGATATTATATGCAACTTTTCGAAATGCAAGTTTCGGTCAAAAAGTCATAATATATTGTACACAAGTTTTTACTAGTTTCGGTCAAAAAAATAAAAATCAATCGAGGATTGTTTGAAAACCTATGAAACTAATCATATCATTGTTATATATTAAGAGGGATGGTTTGGATGGAAGTTCATGCAAAAATTCATCTCAAAATTAGATTCTATGCAACTTTTTGAAATGCAAGTTTCGGTCAAAAAATCATTATATATTATACACAAGTTTGTACTAGTTTCGGTCAAAAAATCAAAACAAATCGAGGACTATTTGAAATGCTCTAAAACTTTTTAGACCCTTTCTATATGTTACGAGGGATGGTTTGGATGGAAGTCCATGCAAAAAATCATATCAAAATTAGATTCTATTCAACTTTTCGAAATGCAAGTTTCGTTAAAAAAATCAAAATATATTATACATAAGTATTTACCAGTTTAGGTAAAAAAAAATCAAAATAAATCGAGGACTGTTTTAAATGATATTAAACTTTTCAGAACCATTATTTATGTTATGAAGGATGGTTTGGATGGAATTCCATGAAAAAAATCATCTAAAAAAGATATTGTATGCAACTTTACGAAATGCAAGTTTCGGTCAAAAAATCATAATATATTATACACAAGTTATTACTAGTTTCGGCCAATAAATCAAAATAAATCGATGACTGTTTGAAATGCTCTGAAACTTTTTAGATCCTTTCTATATGTTACGAGGGATGGTTTGGATTGAATTCCATGCCAAAATTCATCTCAAAATTAGATTCTATGCAACTTTTTGAAATACAAATTTCGGTCAAAAAATCATAATATATTATACACAAGTTTGTACTAGTTTCGGTCAAAAAATCAAAATAAATCGAGGACTGTTTGAAATGCTCTAAAACTTTTCAGACCCTTTCTAAATGTTACGAGGGATGGTTTGGATGGAAGTCCATGCAAAAAATCATATCGAAATTAGATTCTATGCAACTTTTCGAAACGGAAGTTTCGGTCAAAAAATCATAATATATTATACATAAGTTTTTACTAGTTTCGGTAAAATAAAATCAAACTAAATCGAGGACTGTTTGAAATGATATGAAAATTTTCAAATCCTTGATATATGTTATGGAGGATGGTTTGGATGGAAGTCTATGAAAAAATTTCATCTCAAATAGATATTATATGCAACTTTTCGAAATGCAAGTTTCGGTCAAAAAGTCATAATATATTGTACACAAGTTTGTACTAGTTTCGGTCCAAAAAAATAAAAATCAATCGAGGATTGTTTGAAAACCTATGAAACTAATTAAATCATTGTTATATATTACGAGGGATGGTTTGGATGGAAGTTCATGCAAAAAATCATCTCAAAATTAGATTCTATGCATCTTTTTGAAATGCAAGTTTCGCTCAAAAAATCATTATATATTATACACAAGTTTGTACTAGTTTCGGTCAAAAAATCAAAATAAATCGAGGACTGTTTGAAATGCTCTAAAACTTTTCAGACCCTTTCTATATGTTACGAGGGATGGTTTGGATGGAAGTCCATGAAAAAAATCATATCAAAATTAGATTCTATTCAACTTTTCGAAATGCAAGTTTCGGTCAAAAAATCAAAATATATTATACATAAGTTTTTACTAGTTTCGGTAAATAAAATCAAAATAAATCGAGGACTGTTTTAAATGATATTAAACTTTTCAGAACCATTATATATGTTATGAAGGATGTTTTGGTTGGAACTCCATGAAAAAAATCATCTCAAAAAGATATTGTATGCAACTTTTCAAAATGCAAGTTTCAGTCAAAAAATCATAATATATTATACACAAGTTATTACTAGTTTCTGTAAATAAATAAAAATAAATCGATGACTGTTTGAAATGCTCTGACACTTTTCAGATCCTTTGTATATTTTACGAGGTATGGTTTGGATGGAAGTCCATGCAAAAAATCATCTCAAAATTAGATTCTATGCAATTTTTTGAAATACAAATTTTGGTCAAAAAAATCATAATATATTATACACAAGTTTGTACTAGTTTCGGTCAAAAAATCAAATTAAATCGAGTACTGTTTGAAATGCTCTAAAACTTTTCAGACCCTTTCTAAATGTTATGAGGGATGGTTTGGATGGAAGTCCATGCAAAAAATCATATCAAAATTAGATTCTATGCAACTTTTCGAGATGCAAGTTTCGGTCAAAAAATCAGAATATATTATACATAAGTTTTTACTAGTTTCGGTAAAAAAATCAAACTAAATCAAGAACTGTTTGAAATGATTTGAAACTTTTCAGATCCTTAATATATGTTATGGAAGATGGTTTGGATGGAAGTCCATGAAAAAAATCATCTCAAAAAGATATTCTATGCAACTATTCGAATTGCAAGTTTCGGTCAGAAAGTCATAATATATAGTACACAAGTTTGTACTAGTTTCGGTCAAAAAAATAAATATAAATTGAGGACTGTTTGAAAACCTATGAAACTTATCAAATCATTGTTATATGTTACGAGGGATGGTTTGGATGGAAGTCCATGCAAAATATTATCTCAAAATTAGATTCTATGCAACTTTTCGAAATGCAAGTTTCGGTCAAAAAAATCATTATATATTATACACAAGTTTGTACTAGTTTCCGTCAAAAAATCAACATAAATCGAGGACTATTTGAAATGCTCTACAACTTTTCAGACCCTGTCTATATGTTACGAGGGATGGTTTGGATGGAAGTCCATGCAAAAAAATCATATCAAAATTAGATTCTATGCAAATTATTGAAATGCAAGTTTTGGTCAAAAAATCATAATATATTATACATAAGTTTTTACTAGTTTCGGTAAAAAAAAAAAACTAAATCGAGGACTGTTCAGGTTGATATGAAACATTTCATATCCTTGATATATGTTATGGAGGATGGTTTGGATGGAAGTCCATGAAAAAAAATCATCTAAAAAAGATATTCTATGCAACTTTTAGAAATGCAAGTTTCGGTCAAAAAGTCATAGTATATTGTACACAAGTTTGTACTAGTTTCGGTCAAAAAAATAAAAATCAATCGAGGTCTATATGAAAACCTATGAAACTTATCAAATCATTGTTGTATGTTACAAGGGATGGTTTGGATGGAAGTCCATGCAAAAAATCATCTCAAAATTAGATTTTATGCAACTTTTCAAAATGCATGTTTCGGTCAAAAAATCATTAAATATTATACACAAGTTTGTACTAGTTTCGGTCAAAAAATCAAAATAAATTGAGGACTGTTTGAAAAGCTCTAAAACTTTTCAGACATTTTCTATATGTTACGAGGGATGGTTTGGATGGAAGTCCATGCAAAAAATCATATCAAAATTAGATTCTATGCAACTTTTCGAAATGCAAGTTTCGTTCAAAAAATCAAAATATATTTTACATAAATTTTAACTAGTTTCGGAAGAAAAAAATCAAAATAAATCGAGGACTATTTGAAATGATATTAAACTTTTCAGAACCATTATATATGTTATGAAGGATGGTTTGGATGGAAGTCCATGAAGAAAATCATCTCAAATAGATATTGTATGCAACTTTTCGAAATGCAAGTTTCAGTCAAAAAATCATAATATATTATACACAAGTTATTACTAGTTTCGGTAAATAAATCAAAATAAATCGATGACTGTTTGAAATGCTATGAAACGTTTCAGATCCTTTCTATATTTTACGAGGGATGGTTTGGATGGAAGTCCATGCAAAAATTCATCTCAAAATTAGATTCTATGCAACTTTTTGAAATACAAGTTTCGGTAAAAAAATCATAATATATTATACACAAGTTTGTACTAGTTTCTGTCAAAAAATCAAAATAAATCAAGGACTGTTTGAAATGCTCTAAATTTTCAGACCCTTTCTAAATGTTACGAGGGATGGTTTGGATTGAAGTCCATGCAAAAAATCATATCAAAATTAGATTTTATGCAACTTTTCAAAATCCAAGTTTCGGTCAAAAAATCATAATATATTATACATAAGTTTTTACTAGTTTCGGTAAAAAAAATCAAATTAAATCGAAGACTGTTTGAAATGCTCTGAAACTTTTCATATCCTTTCTATATTTTACGAGGGAGGGTTTGGATGGAAGTCCATGCAAAAATTCATCTCAAAATTAGATTCTATGTAACATTTTGAAATACAAATTTCGGTCAAAAAATCATAATATAATATACACAAGTTTGTACTAGTTTCGCTCAAAAAAACAAAATAAATCGAGGACTGTTTGAAATGCTCTAAAACTTTTCAGACTCTTTCTAAATGTTACGAGGGATGGTTTGGATGGAAGTCCATGCAAAAAATCATATCAATATTAGATTCTATGAAACTTAACGAAATGCAAGTTTCGGTCAAAAAATCATAATATATTATACATAAGTTTTTACTAGTTTCGGTAAAAAAAATCAAACTAAATCAAGGACTATTTGAATTGATATGAAACTTTTCAGATCCTTGATATATGTTATGGAGGATTGTTTGGATGGAAGTCCATGAAAAAAATCATCTCAAAAAGATATTCTATGCAACTTTTCGAAATGCATGATTCGGTCAAAAAGTCATAATATATTGTACACAAGTTTGTACTAGTTTCGGTCAAAAAAAATAAAAATAAATCGAGGACTGTTTGAAAACCTATGAAACTTATCAAATCATTGTTATATGTTACGAGGGATTGTTTGGATGGAAGTCCATGCAAAAAATCATCTCAAAATTAGATTCTATGCAACATTTCGAAATGCAAGTTTCGGTCAAAAAAACATTATATATTATACACAAGCTTATACTAGTTTCGGTCAAAAAATCAAAATAAATCGAGGACTGTTTGAAATGCTCTAAAACATTTCAGACCCTTTCTAAATGTTACGAGGGATGGTTTGGATGGAAGTCCATGCAAAAAATCATATCAAAATTATATTCTATGCAACTTTTCGAAATGCAAGTTTCGGTCAAAAAATCATAATATATTATACATAAGTTTTTACTAGTTTCGGTAAAAAAATCAAACTAAATCGAGGACTGTTTTAAAATCTATGAAACTTTTTAGATCCTTGATATATGTTATGGAGGATGGTTTGGATGGAAGTCTATAAAAAAAATCATCTTCAAAAAGATATTATATGCAACTTTTCGAAATGCAAGTTTCGGTCAATAAGTCATAATATATTGTACACAAGTTTGTACTAGTTTCGGTCAAAAAAATAAAAATCAATCGAGGACTGTTTTAAAATCTATGAAACTAATCAAATCATTGTTATATGTTACAGGGGATGGTTAGGATGGAAGTTCATACAAAAAATCATCTCAAATTTAGATTCTATGCAACTTTCGAAATGCAACTTTTGGTCAAAAAATCATTATATATTATACACAAGTTTGTACTAGTTTCGGTCAAAAAATCAAAATAAATCAAGGACTGTTTGAAATGTTCTAAAACTTTTCAGACCCTTTCTATATGTTACGAGGGATGGTTTGGATGGAAGTCCATGCAAAAAATCATATCAAAATTAGATTTTATTCAACTTTTCGTAATGCAAGTTTCGGTCAAAAAATCAAAATATATTATACATAAGTTTTTACCAGTTTCGGTAAAAAAATCAAAATAAATCGAGGACTGATTTAAATGATATTAATCTTTTCAGAACCATTATATATGTTATGAAGGATGGTTTGGATGGAAGTCCATGAAAAAAATCATCTCAAAAAGATATTGTATGCAACTTTACGAAATGCAAGTTTCGGTCAAAAAATCATAATATATTATACACAAGTTATTACTAGTTTCGGCCAATAAATCAAAATAAATCGATGACTGTTTGAAATGCTCTGAAACTTTTCAAATCCTTTCTATATGTTACGAGGGATGGTTTGGATGGAATTCCATGCAAAAATTCATCTCAAAATTAGATTCTATGCAATATTTTGAAATGCAAATTTCGGTCAAAAAATCATAATATATTATACAAAAGTTTGTACTAGTTTCGGTCAAAAAATCAAAATAAATCGAGGACTGTTTGAAATGCTCTAAAACGTTTCAGACCCTTTCTAAATGTTACGAGGGATGGTTTGGATCGAAGTCCATTCAAAAAATCATATCAAAATTAGATTCTATGCAACTTTTTGAAATGCAAGTTTCGGTCAAAAAATCATAATATATTATACATAAGTTTTTACTAGTTTCGGAATAAAAAAATCACACTAAATCGAGGACTGTTTGAAATGATATGAAAATTTTCAGATCCTTGATATAGGTTGTGGAGGATGGTTTGGATCGAAGTCTATGAAAAAATTCATCTCAAATAGATATTATATGCAACTTTTCGAAATGCAAGTTTCGGTCAAAAAGTCATAATATATTGTACACAAATTTGTACTAGTTTCGGTCAAAAAATCAAAACAAATCGAGGACTATTTGAAATGCTCTAAAACTTTGTAGACCCTTTCTATATGTTACGAGGGATGGTTTGGATGGAAGTCCATGCAAAAAATCATATCAAAATTAGATTCTATTCAACTTTTCGAAATGCAAGTTTCGTTAAAAAAATCAAAATATATTATACATAAGTATTTACCAGTTTCGGTAAAAAAAATAAAAATAAATCGAGGACTGTTTTAAATGATATTAAACTTTTCAGAACCATTATATATGTTATGAAGGATGGTTTGGATGGAATTCCATGAAAAAAATCATCTAAAAAAGATATTGTATGCAACTTTACGAAATGCAAGTTTCGGTCAAAAAATCATAATATATTATACACAAGTTATTACTAGTTTCGGTAAATAAATCAAAATAAATCGATGACTGTTTGAAATGCTCTGAAACTTTTCAGATCCTTTCTATATTTTACGAGGGATGGTTTGGATGGAAGTCCATGCAAAAAATCATCTCAAAATTAGATTCTATGCAACTTTTTGAAATACAAATTTCGGTCAAAAAATCATAATATATTATACACAAGTTTGTACTAGTTTCGGTCAAAAAATCAAAATAATTCAAGGACTGTTTGAAATGCTCTAAATTTTTCAGACCCTTTCTAAATGATACGTGGGATGGTTTGGATTGAAGTCCATGCAAAAAATCATATCAAAATTAGATTTTATGCAACTTTTCGAAATGCAAGTTTCGGTTAAAAAATCATAATATATTATACATAAGTTTTTACTAGTTTCGGTAAAAAAAATCAAACTAAATTGAGGACTGTTTGAAATGCTCTGAAACTTTTCAGATCCTTTCTATATTTTACGAGGGATGGTTTGGATAGAAGTCCATGCAAAAATTCATCTCAAAATTAGATTCTATGTAACATTTTGAAATACAAATTTCGGTCAAAAAATCATAATATATTATACACAAGTTTTTACTAGTTTCGGTCAAAAAATCAAAATAAATCGAGGACTGTTTGAAATGCTCTAAAACTTTTCAGACTCTTTCTAAATGTTACGAGGGATGGTTTGGATGGAAGTCCATGCAAAAAATCATATCAATATTAGATTCTATGAAACTTTTCGAAATGCAAGTTTCGGTCAAAAAATCATAATATATTATACATAAGTTTTTACTAGTTTCGGTAAAAAAATCAAACTAAATCAAGGACTATTTGAATTGATATGAAACTTTTCAGATCCTTGATATATGTTATGGAGGGTGGTTTGGATGGAAGTCCATGAAAAAAATCATCTCAAAAAGATATTCCATGCAACTTTTTGAAATGCAAGATTCGGTCAAAAAGTCATAATATATTGTACACAAGTTTGTACTAGTTTCGGTCAAAAAAATAAAAAAAAATCGAGGACTGTTTGAATTCCTATGAAACTTATCAAATCATTGTTATATGTTACGAGGGATGGTTTGGATGGAAGTCCATGCAAAAAATCATATCAAAATTAGATTCTATGCAACTTTTCGAAATGCAAGTTTCGTTCAAAAAATCAAAATATATTTTACATAAGTTTTTACTAGTTTCGGTAAAAAAAATCAAACTAAATCGGGGACTATTTGAAATGATATGAAACTTTTCAGATCCTTGATATATGTTATGGAGGATGGTTTGGATGGAAGTCTATGAAAAAAATCATCTTCAAAAAGATATTATATGCAACTTTTCGAAATGCAAGTTTCGGTCAAAAAATCATAATATATTATACACAAGTTATTACTAGTTTCGATAAATAAATCAAAATAAATCGATGTTTGTTTGAAATGCTCTGAAACGTTTCAGATCCTTTCTATATTTTACGAGGGATGGTTTGGATGGAAGTCCATTCAAAAAATACTCTCAAAATTAGATTCTATGCAACTTTTTGAAATACAAATTTCGGTCAAAAAATCATAATATATTATACACAAGTTTGTACTAGTTTCGGTCAAAAAATCAAAATAAATCAAGGACTATTTGAAAAGCTCTAAATTTTTCAGACCCTTTCTAAATGATACGTGGGATGGTTTGGATTGAAGTCCATGCAAAAAATCATATCAAAATTATATTTTATGCAACTTTTCGAAATGCAAGTTTCGGTCAAAAAATCATAATATATTATACATAAGTTTTTACTAGTTTCGGTAAAAAAAATCAAACTAAATCGAGGACTGTTTGAAATGCTCTGAAACTTTTCAGATCCTTTCTATATTTTACGAGGGATGGTTTGGATGGAAGTCCATGCAAAAATTCATCTCAAAATTATATTCTATGTAACCTTTCAAAATGCAAGTTTCGGTCAAAACGTCATAATATATTGTACACAAGTTTGTATTAGTTTTGGTCAAAAAAATAAAAAATAAATCGAAGACTGTTTGAAAACCTATGAAACTTATCAAATCATTGTTATATGTTACGAGGGATGGTTTGGATGGAAGTCCATGCAAAAAATCATCTCAAAATTAGATTCTATGCAACTTTTCGAAATGCAAGTTTCGGTCAAAAAATCATTATATATTATACACAAACTTGTACTAGTTTCGGTCAAAAAATCAAAATAAATCGAGGACTGTTTGAAATGCTCTAAAACTTTTCAGACCCTTTTTATATGTTATAATGGATGGTTTGGATGGAAGTCCATGTAAAAAAAATCATATCAAAATTTGATTCTATGCAACTTTTCAAAATGCAAGTTTCGGTCAAAAAATCACAATGTATTATACATAAGTTTTTACTAGTTTCGGTAAAAAAAACAAAATAAATCAAGGACTGTTTGAAATGATATTAAACTTTTCAGAACCATTATATATGTTATGAAGGATGGTTTGGATGGAAATCCATGAAAAAAATCATCTCAACAAGATATTGTATGCAACTTTTCGAAATGCAAGTTTCGGTTAAAAAATCATAATATATTATACTCAGGTTATTACTAGTTTCGGTAAATAAATCAAAATAAATCGAGGACTATTTGAAATGCTCTGAAACTTTTCAGATCCTTTCTATATTTTACGAGGGATGGTGTGGATGGAAAATCCATGCAAAAATTCATCTCAAAATTAGATTTTATGCAACTTTTTGAAATACAAATTTTGGTCAAAAAATCATAATATATTATACACAAGTTTTTACTAGTTTCGGTCAAAAAATCAAAACAAATTGAGGAATTTTTGAAATGCTCTAAAACTTTTCAGACCCTTTCTAAATGTTACGAGGGATGTTTTGAATGAAAGTCCATGCAAAAAATTATATCAATATTAGATTCTATGTAACTTTTCGAAATGCAAGTTTCGTTCAAAAAATCATAATATATTATACATAAGTTTTTACTAGTTTTGGTAAAAAAAAATCAAACTAAATTGAGGACTATTTGAATTGATATGAAACTTTTCAGATCCTTGATGTATGTTATGGAGGATGGTTTGGATGGAAGTCCATGAAAAAAATCATCTCAAAAAGATATTCTATGCAATTTTTTGAAATGCAAGATTCGGTCAAAAAGTCATAATATATTGTACACAAGTTTGTACTAGTTTCGGTCAAAAAAATAAAAATAAATCGAGGACTGTTTGAAAACCTATGAAACTTATCAAATCATTGTTATATGTTACGAGGGATGGTTTGGATGGAAGTCCATGCAAAAAATCATCTCAAAATTAGATTCTATGCAACAATTCGAAATGCAAGTTTCGGTCAAAAAATCATTATATATTATACACAAGCTTGTACTAGTTTCGATCAAAAAATCAAAATAAATCGAGGACTGTTTGAAATGCTCTAAAACTTTGCAGACCCATTCTATATGTTACGATGGATGGTTCTGATGGATGTCCATGCAAAAAATCATATCAAAATTAGATTCTATGAGACTTTTCGAAATGCAAGTTTCGGTCAAAAAGCACAATATATTATACATAAGTTTTTACTAGTTTCGGTAAAAAATCAAAATAAATCGAGGACTGTTTGAAATGATATTAAACTTTTCAGAACCATCATATATGTTATGAAGGATGGTTTGGATGGAAGTCCATGAAAAAATCATCTCAAATAGATATTGTATTCATCTTTTCGAAATGCAAGTTTCGGTTAATAAATCATAATATATTATACACAAGTTATTACTAGTTTCGGTAAATAAATCAAAATAAGTCGAGGACTGTTTGAAATGCTCTGAAACTTTTCAGATCCTTTCTATATTTTACGAGGGATGGTTTGGATGGAAGTCCATGCAAAAATTCATCTCAAAATTAGATTCTATGCAACTTTTAGAAATACAAGTTTCGATAAAAAAAAACATAATATATTATACACAAGTTTGTACTAGTTTCGGTCAAAAAATCAAAATAAATCGAGGACTGTTTGAAATGCTCTAAAACTTTTCAGACCCTTTCTAAATGTTACGAGGGATGGTTTGGATGGAAGTCCATGCAAAAAATCATATCAATATTAGATTCTATGCAAATTTTCGAAATGCAAGTTTCGGTCAAAAAATCATAATATATTATACATAGGTTTTTACTAGTTTCGGTAAAAAAAATCAAGCTAAATCGAGGACTATTTGAAATTATATGAAACTTTTCAGATCCTTGATATATGTTATGGAGGATGGTTTGGATGGAAGTCCTTGAAAAAAATCATCTCAAAAATATATTCTATTCAACTTTTCGAAATGCAAGTTTCGGTTAAAAAGTCATAATATATTGTTTACAAATTTGTACTAGTTTCGGTCAAAAAAATAAAAATCAATTGAGGATTAATTGAAAACCTATGAAACTTATCAAATCATTGTTATATGTTACGAGGGATGGTTTGGATGGAAGTCCATGCAAAAAATCATCTCAAAATTAGATTCTATGCAACTTTTCGAAATGCAAGTTTCGGTCAAAAAATCATTATATATTATACACAAGCTTGTACTAGTTTCGGTCAAAAAATCAAAATAAATCGAGGACTATTTGAAATGCTCTAAAACTTTTCAGACCCATTCTATATGTTACGATGGATGGTTTGGATGGAAGTCCATGCAAAAAATCATATCAAAATTAGATTCTATGCAACTTTTCGAAATGCAAGTTTCGGTCAAAAAATCACAATATATTATACATAAGTTTTTACTAGTTTCGGTAAAAAAATCAAAATAAATCGAGGACTGTTTAAATTGATATTAAACTTTTCAGAACCATTATATATGTTATGAAGGATGGTTTGGATGGAAGTCCATGAAAAAAATCATCACAAAAAGATATTGTATGCAATTTTTCGAAATGCATGTTTCGGTCAAAAAATCATAATATATTATAAACAAGTTATTACTAGTTTCGGTAAATAGATCAAAATAAATCGAGGACTGTTTGAAATGCTCTGAAACCTTTCAGATCCTATCTATATGTTACGAGGGATGGTTTGGATGGAATTCCATGCAAAAATTCATCTTAAAATTAGATTCTATGCAACTTTTTGAAATACAAGTTTCGGTAAAATATTATAATATATTATACGTAAGTTTGATCTAGTTTCGATTAAAAAATCAAAATAAATCGAAGACTGTTTGAAATGCTCTAAATCTTTTCAGACCCTTTCTAAATGTTACGAGGGATGGTTTGGATGGAAGTCCATGCAAAAAAGCATATCAATATTAGATTATATGCAACTTTTCGAAATGCAAGTTTCAGTCAAAAAATCATAATATATTATACATAAGTTTTTACTAGTTTCGGTAAAAAAAACCAAACTAAATTGAGGACTGTTTGAAATGATATGAAACTTTTCAGATCCTTGATATATGTTATGGAGGATGGTTTGGATGGAAGTCCATGAAAAAAATCATCTCAAAAAGATATTCTATGCAACTTTTCGAAATGCAAGTTTCGGTCAAAAGGTCATAACATATTGTACACAAATTTGTACTAGTTTCGGTCAAAAAAACAAAAATCAATCGAGGACTGTTTGAAAACCTATGAAACTTATCAAATCATTGTTATATGTTACGAGGGATGGTTTGGATGGAAGTCCATGCAAAAAATCATCTCATAATTAGATTTTATATAACTTTTCGAAATGCATGTTTCGGTCAAAAAATCAGTATATATTATACACAAGTTTGTAGATGTTTCGGTCAAAATATCCAAATAAATCGAGGACTGTTTGAAATGCTCTAAAATGTTTCAGACCCTTTCTATATGTCACGAGGGATGGTTTGGATGGAAGTCCATGCAAAAAAATCATATCAAAATTAGATTCTATGCAACTTTTTGAAATACTAGTTTCAGTCAAAAAATCATAATATATTATACATAAGTTTATCAAAATAAATCGAGGATTGTTTGAAATGATATGAAACTTTTCAGATCCTTTATATATGTTATGAAGGATGGTTTGGATGGAAGTCCATGTAAAAAATCATCTCAAAAAGATATTGTATGCAACTTTACGAAATGCAAGTTTCGGTAAACAAATCATAATATATTATACACAAGTTATTACTAGTTTAGGTCAATAAATCAAAATAAATCAATGACTGTTTAAAATGCTCTGAAACTTTTCAGATCCTTTCCATATGTTACGAGGGATGGTTTGGATGGAAGTCAATGCAAAAATTCATCTCAAAATTAGATTCTATACAACTTTTTGAAATACAAATTTCGGTCAAAAAATCATAATATATTATACACAAGTTTGTACTAGTTTCGGTCAAAAAATCAAAATAAATTGAGGACTGTTTGAAATGCTCTTAAACTTTTCAGACCCTTTATAAATGTTACGAGGGATGGTTTGGATAGAAGTCCATTCAAAAAATCATATAAAAATTAGATTCTATGCAACTTTTCGAAATGCAAGTTTCGGTCAAAATATCATAATATACATAAGATTTTACTAGTTTCGGTAAAATAACCAAACTAAATTGAGGACTGTTTGAAATGATATGAAACTTTTCAGATCCTTTGTATAAGTTATGGAGGATGATTTGGATGGAAGTCCATGAAAAAAATCATCTCAAAAAGATATTTAATGCAACTTTTCGAAATGCAAGTTTCGGTCAAAAAGTCATAATATATTGTACACAAGTTTGTACTAGTTTCGGTCAAAAAAATAAAAATCAATCGCGGACTGTTTGAAAACCTATGAAACTTATCAAATCATTGTTATATGTTACGAGGGATGGTTTGGATGGAAGTCCATGCAAAAAATCATCTCAAAATAAGATTCTATACAACTTTTCGAAATGCAAGTTTCTGTCAAAAAATAATTATAATACATAAGTTTGTAGTAGTTTCGGTCAAAAAAATCAAATAAACCGAGGACTATTTGAAATGCTCTAAAACCTTTCAGACACTTTCTATATGTCACGTGGGATGGTTTGGATGGAAGTCCATGAAAAAAATCATATCAAAATTAGATTCTATGCATCTTTTTGAAATGCTAGTTTCGGTCAAAAAAATCATAATATATTATACATAAGTTTTTTCTAGTTTCTATAAAAACAAAATCAAAATAAATCGAGGATTGTTTGAAATGATATGAAACTTTTCATATCCTTTATATATGTTATGATGGATGGTTTGGATGGAAGTCCATGAGAAAATAATCTCAAAAAGATATTGTATGCAACTTTATGAAATGCAAGTTTCGGTCAAAAAATTATAATATATTATACACAGGTTATTACTAGTTTCGGCCAATAAATCAAAATAAATCGATGACTGTTTGAAATGCTCTGAAACTTTTCAGATCCTTTCTATATTTTACGAGGGATGGTTTGGATGGAAGTCCATGCAAAAATTCATCTTAAAATCAGATTCTATGCAACTTTTTGAAATACAAGTTTCGGTAAAAAAATCATAAATATTATACACAAGTTTGTACTAGTTTCGGTCAAAAAATCAAAATAAATCGAGGACTGTTTGAAATGCTCTATAACTTTTCAGACCCTTTCTAAATGTTACGAGGGATGGTTTGGATGGAAGTCCATGCAAAAAATCATATCAATATTAGATTCTATGCAACCTTTCGAAATGTTGTTTCGGTCAAGAAATCATAATATATTATACATAAGTTTTTACTAGTTTCGGTAAAAAAATCAAACTAAATCGAGGACTATTTGAAATGATATGAAACTTTTCAGATCCTTGATATATGTTATGGAGGGTGGTTTGGATGGAAATCCGTGAAAAAAATCATCTCAAAAAGATATTATATGCAACTTTTCGAAATGCAAGTTTCGGTCAAAAAGTCATAACATATTGTACACAAGTTTGTTCTAGTTTCGGTCAAAAAAATAAAAATAAATCGAGGACTGTTTGAAAACCTATGAAACTTATCAAATCATTGTTATATGTTATGAGGGATGGTTTGGATGGAAGTCCATGTAAAAAATCATCTCAAAATTAGATTCTATGCATCTTTTCGAAATGCAAGTTTCGGTCAAAAAATCATTATATATTATGCACAAGTTTGTACTAGTTTCGGTCAAAAATCAAAATAATTTGAGGACTGTTTGAAATGCTCTAAAACTTTTCAGCACCTTTCTATATGTCACGAGGGATGGTTTGGATGGAAGTCCATGCATAAAAATCATATCAAAATTAGATTTTATGCAACTTTTTGAAATGCTAGTTTCGGTCAAAAAAGCATAATATATTATACATAAGTTTTTACTAGTTTCTATGAAAAAATCAAAATAAATCGAGGATTGTTTGAAATGATATGAAACTTTGCAGATCCTTATATATGTTATGAAGGATGGTTTGGATGGAAGTCCATTTAAAAAATCATCTCAAAAAGATATTGTATGTAACTTTACGAAATGCAAGTTTCGGTCAAAAAATCATAATATATTATACACAAGTTATTACTAGTTTCGGCCAATAAATTAAAATAAATCGATGACTGTTTAAAATGCTCTGAAACTTTTCAGATCCTTTCTATATGTTACGAGGGATGGTTTGGATGGAAGTCCATGCAAAAATTCATCTCAAAATTAGATTCTATGCAACTTTTTGAAATACAAATTTCGGTCAAAAAAATCATAATATATTATATACAAGTTTGTAGTAGTTTCAGTCAAAAAAAAATATAAATTGAGGACTGCTTGAAATGCTCAAAAACTTTTCAGAACCTTTCTAAATGTTACGAGGGCTGGTTTGGATAGAAGTCCATGCAAAAAATCATATTAAAATTAGATTCTATGCAACTTTTCGAAATGAAAGTTTCGGTCAATAAATCATAATTAATTATACATAAGTTTTTACTAGTTTCGGTAAAATAACCAAACTAAATCGAGGACTGTTTGAAATGATATGAAACTTTTCAGATCCTTGATATATGTTATGGAGGATGGTTTGGATGGAATTCCATGAAAAAAATCATCACAAAAAGATATTTTATGCAACTTTTCGAAATGCAAGTTTCGTTCAAAAAGTCATAATATATTGTACACAAGTTTGTAATAGTTTCAGTCAAAAAAATAAAAATCAATCGAGGACTGTTTGAAAACCTATGAAACTTATCAAATCATTGTTATATGTTACGAGGGATGGTTTGGATGGAAGTCCATGCAAAAAATTATCTCAAAATAAGATTCTATACAACTTTTCGAAATGCAAGTTTCTGTCAAAAAATAATTATAATACATAAGTTTGTAGTAGTTTCGGTCAAAAAAACCAAATAAACCGAGGACTATTTGAAATGCTCTAAAACCTTTCAGACACATTCTATATGTCACGTGGGATGGTTTGGATGGAAGTCCATGAAAAAAATCATATCAAAATTAGATTCTATGCATCTTTTTGAAATGCTAGTTTCGGTCAAAAAAATCATAATATATTATACATAAGTTTTTTCTAGTTTCTATAAAAAAAAATCAAAATAAATCGAGGATTGTTTGAAATGATATGAAACTTTTCAGATCCTTTATATATGTTATTATGGATTGTTTGGATGGAAGTCCATGAAAAAATAATCTCAAAAAGAAATTGTATGCAACTTTACGAAATGCAAGTTTCTGTCAAAAAATCTTAATATTTTATACACAAGTTATTACTAGTTTCAGCCAATAAATCAAAATAAATTGATGACTGTTTGAAATGCTCTGAAACTTTTCAGATCCTTTCTATATGTTACGAGGGATGGTTTGGATGGAAGTCCATGCAAAAATTCATATCAAAATTAGATTCTATACAACTTTTTGAAATACAAATTTCGGTCAAAAAATCATAATATGTTATACACAAGTTTGTACTAGTTTCGGTCAAAAAATCAAAATAAATTGAGGACTGTTTGAAATGCTCTAAAACTTTTCAGACCCTTTCTAAATGTTACGAGGGATGGTTTGGATGGAAGTCCATGCAAAAAATCATATCAAACTTAGATTCTATGCAACTTTTCGAAATGCAAGTTTCGGTCAAAAAATCATTATATATTATACACAAGTTTTTACTAGTTTCGGTCAAAAAATCAAAATAAATCGAGGACTGTTTGAAATGCTCTAAAACTTTTCAGACCCATTCTATATAATACGAAGGATGGTTTGGATGGAAGTCCATGTAAAAAATCATATCAAAATTAGATTCTATGCAACTTTTCGAAATGCATGTTTCGGTCAAAAAATCACAATATATTATACATAAGTTTTTACTAGTTTCGGTAAAAAAATCAAAATAATCGAGGACTGTTTGAAATGATATTAAGCTTTTCAGAACCATCATATATGTTATGAAGGATGGTTTGGATGGAAGTCCATGAAAAAAATCATCTCAAAAAGATAGTGTATGCAACTTTTCGAAATGCAAGTTTCGGTCAAAAAACTCATAATATATTGTACACAAGTTATTACTAGTTTCGGTAAATAAATCAAAATAAATCAAGGACTGTTTGAAATGCTCTGAAACTTTTCAGATCCTTTCTATATTTTACGAGAGATGGTTTGGATGGAAGTCCATGTAAAAATTCATCTCAAGATCAGATTATATGCAACTTTTTGAAATACAAGTTTCGGTAAAAAATTATTATATATTATACACAAGTTTGTACTAGTTTCGGTCAAAAAATCAAAATAAATTGAGGACTGTTTGAAATGCTCTAAAACGTTTCAGACCCTTTCTAAATGTTACGAGGGATGGTTTGGATGGAAGTCCATGCAAAAAATCATATCAATATTAGATTCTATGCAACTTTTCGAAATTCAAGTTTCGGTCAAGAAATCATAATATATTATACATAAGTTTTTACTAGTTTCGGTAAAAAAATCAAACTAAATCGAGGACTATTTGAAATGATATGAAACTTTTCCGATCCTTGATATATGTTATGGAGGGTGGTTTGGATGGAAGTCCGTGAAAAAAATCATCTCAAAAAGATATTATATGCAACTTTTCGAAATGCAAGTTTCGATCAAAATGTCATAACATATTGTACACAAGTTTGTACTAGTTTCGGTCAAAAAAATTAAAATAAATCGAGGACTGTTTGAAAACCTATGAAACTTATCAAATCATTGTTATATGTTACGAGGGATGGTTTGGATGGAAGTCCATGCAAAAAATCATCTCAAAATTAGATTCTATGCAACTTTTCGAAATGCAAGTTTCGGTCAAAAAATCATTATATATTATACACAAGTTTGTACTAGTTTCGATCAAAAAATCAAAATAAATCTAGGACTGTTTGAAATGCACTAAAACTTTTCAGAACCTTTCTGTATAATACGAGGGATGGTTTAGATGGAAGTCCATGCAAAAAATCATATCAAAATTAGATTCTATGCAACTTTTCGAAATGCATGTTTCGATCAAAAAATCACAATATATTATACATACATTTTTACTAGTTTCGGTAAAAAAATCAAAATAAATCGAGGACTATTTGAATTGATATTAAACTTTTCAGAACCATTATATATGTTATGAAGGATGGTTTGGATGGAAGTCCATGAAAAAAATCATCACAAAAAGATATTGTATGCAACTTTTCGAAATGCAAGTTTCGGTCAAAAAGTCATAATATATTATACACAAGTTATTACTAGTTTCGGTAAATAAATCAAAATAGGACTGTTTGAAATGCTCTGAAATGTTTCAGATCCTATCTATATGTTACGAGGGATGGTTTGGATGGAAGTCCATGCAAAAATTCATCTCAAAATTAGATTCTATGTAACTTTTTGAAATACAAGTTTCGGTAAAAAAAATCATAATATATTATACATAAGTTTGTACTAGTTTCGGTTAAAAAATCAAAATAAATCGAGGACTGTTTGAAATGCTCTAAAAAATTTCAGACACTTTCTAAATGTTACGAGGGATGGTTTAGATGGAAGTCCATGCAAAAATCATATCAATTTTAGATTCTATGCAACTTTTCAAAATGCAAGCTTCGGTCAAAAAATCATAATATATTATACATAAGTTTTTACTAGTTTCGGTAAAAAAAAAAAAAACTAAATTGAGGACTGTTTGAAATGATATGAAACTTTTCAGATACTTGATATATGTTATGGAGGGTGGTTTGGATGGAAGTCTGTGAAAAAAATCATCTCAAAAAGATATTATATGCAACTTTTCGAAATGCAAGTTTCGGTCAAAAAGTCATAATATATTGTACACAAATTTGTACTAGTTTCGGTCAAAAAAATAAAAATCAATCGAGGAGTGTTTGAAAACCTATGAAACTTATGAAATCTTTGTTATATATTACGAGGGATGGTTTGGATGGAAGCCATTCAAAAAATCATCTCAAAATTAGATTCTATACAACTTTTCGAAATGCAAGTTTCAGTCAAAAAATCATTATAATACACAAGTTTGTAGTAGTTTCGGTCAAAAAATCCAAATAAATCGAGGACTGTTTGAAATGCTCTAAAACTTTTCAGACCCTTTCTATATGTCACGAGGGATGGTTTGGATGTAAGTCCATGCAAAAAATCATATCAAAATTAGATTCTATGCAACTTTTTGAAATGCTAGTTTCGGTCAAAAAATCATAATATATTATACATAAGTTTTTACTAGTTTCTATAAAAAAAATCAAAATAAATCGAGGATTGTTTGAAATGATATGAAACTTTTCAGATCCTTTATATATGTTATTATGGATGGTTTGGATGGAAGTCCATGAATAAATAATCTCAAAAGATATTGTATGCAACTTTACGAAATGCAAGTTTCGGTCAAAAAATCATAATATATTATACAGAAGTTATTACTAGTTTCTGCCAATAAATCAAAATAAATTGATGACTGTTTGAAATGCTCTGAAACTTTTCAGATCCTTTCTATATGTTACGTGGGATGGTTTGGATGGAAGTCCATGCAAAAATTCATCTCAAAATTAGATTCTATACAACTTTTTGAAATACAAATTTCGGTCAAAAAATCATAATATATTATACACAAATTTGTACTAGTTTCGGTCAAAAAATCAAAATAAATTGAGGACTGTTTGAAATGCTCTAAAACTTTTCAGACCCTTTCTAAATGTTACGAGGGATGGTTTGGATGCAAGTCCATGCAAAAAATCATATCAAACTTAGATTATATGCAACTTTTCGAAATGCAAGTTTCGGTCAAAAAATCATAATATATTATACATAGGTTTTTACTAGTTTCGGTAAAAAAAAATCAAACTAAATCAAGGACTGTTTGAAATGAGATGAAACTTTTCAGATCCTTGATATATGTTATGGAGGATGGTTTGGATGGAAGTCCATGAAAAACATCATCTCAAAAAGATATTCTATGCAACTTTTCGAAATGCAAGTTTCGGTCAAAAAGTCATAATATATTGTACTCAAGTTTGTACTAGTTTCGGTCCAAAAAAATAAAAATAAATCCAGGACTATTTGAAAACCTTTGAAACTTATCAAATCAATGTTATATGTTACGAAGGATGGTTTGGATGGAAGTTCATGCAAAAAACAGTCTCAAAATTAGATTCTATGCAACTTTTCGAAATGCAAGTTTTGGTCAAAAAATCATTATATATTATACACAAGTTTGTACTAGTTTCGGTCAAAAAAATTAAAATAAATCGAGGACTGTTTGAAATGCTCTAAACCTTTTCAGACCCTTTCTATATAATACGAGGGATGGTTTAGATGGAAGTCCATGCAAAAAATCATATCAAAATTAAATTCTATGTAACTTTTTGAAATGCAAGTTTCGGTCAAAAAATCACAATATATTATACATAAGTTTTTACATGTTTCGGTAAAAAACTTAAAATAAATCGAGGACTGTTTGAAATGATATTAAACTTTTCAGAACCATCATATATGTTATGAAGGATGGTTTGGATGAAAGTCCATGAAAAAAATCATCTCAAAAAGATATTATATGCAACTTTTCGAAATGCAAGTTTCGGTCAAAAAACCATAATATATTATACACAAGTTATTACTAGTTTCGGTAAATAAATTAAAATCAATCGAGGACTGTTTGAAATGCTCAGAAACTTTTCAGATCCTTTCTATATTTTACGAGGGATGGTTTTGATGGAAGTCCATGCAAAAATTTAACTCAAAATTAGATTCTATGCAACTTTTTGAAATACAAGTATCGGTAAAAAAATCATAATATATTATACACAAGTTTGTACTAGTTTCGGTCAAAAAATCAAAATAAATCGAGGACTGTTTGAAATGCTCTAAAACTTTTCAGACCCTTTCTAAATGTTATGAGGGATGGTTTGGATGGAAGTCCATGCAAAAAATAATATTAATATAAGATTCTATGCAACTTATCGAAATGCAAGTTTCGGTCAAAAAATCATAATATATTATACATGAGTTTTTACTAGTTTCGGTAAAATAACCAAACTAAATCGAGGACTGTTTGAAATGATATGAAACTTTTCAGATCCTTGATATATGTTATGGAGGATGGTTTGGATGGAAGTCCATGAAAAAATCATCTCAAAAAGATATTTTATGCAACTTTTTGAAATGCAAGTTTCGGTCAAAAAGTCATAATATATTGTACACAAGTTTGTACTAGTTTCGGTCAAAAAAATAAAAATCAATCGAGGACTGTATGAAAATCTATGAAACTTATCAAATCATTGTTATATGTTACGAGGGATGGTTTGGATGGAAGTCCATGCAAAAAATCATCTCAAAAATTAGATTCTATACAAAATTTCGAAATGCAAGTTTCGGTCAAAAATTCATTATAATACACAAGTTTGTAGTAGTTTCGGTCAAAAAATCCAAATAAATTGAGGACTGTTTGAAATGCTCTAAAACTTTTCAGACCTTTTCTATATGTCACGAGGGATGGTTTGGATGTAAATCCATGCAAAAAATCATATCAAAATTAGATTATATGCAACTTTTTGAAATGCAAGTTTCGGTCAAAAAATCATAATATACTATACATAAGTATTTACTAATTTCTATAAAAAAATCAAAAAAAATCGAGGATTGTTTGAAATGATATGAAATGTTTCAGATCCTTTATATATGTTATGATGGATGGTTTGGATGGAAGTCCATGAAGAAATCATCTCAAAAAGATATTGTATGCAACTTTATGAAATGCAAGTTTCGGTCAAAAAATCATTATATGTTACGAGGGATGGTTTGGATGGAAGTCCATGCAAAAAATCATGTCAAAATTAGATTCTATGCAACTTTTCGAAATGCAAGTTTCGGTCAAAAAATCATTATATATTATACACAAGTTTTTACTAGTTTCGGTCAAAAAATCAAAATAAATCGAGGACTGTTTGAAATGATATTAAACTTTTCAAGACCATTATATATGTTATGATGGATGGTATGGATGGAAGTCCATGAAAATTATCATCTCAAAAAGATATTGTATGCAACTTTTCGAAATGCAAATTTCAGCCAAAAAATCATAATATATTATACACAAGTTATTAATAGTTTCAGTAAATAAATCAAAATAAATCGAGGACTGTTTGAAATGGTCTGAAACCTTTCATATCCTTTCTATATGTTACGATGGATGGTTTGGATTGAAGTCCATGCAAAAATTCATCTCAATATTAGATTCTATGCAACTTTTAAATACAAATTTCGGTCAAAAAATCATAATATATTATACACAAGTTTGTACTAGTTTCGGTCAAAAAATCAAAATAAATCGAGGACTGTTTGAAATGCTCTAAAACTTTTCAGACCCTTTCTATGTGTTACGAGGGATGGTTTGGATGGAATCCCATGCAAAAAATCATCTCAAAATTAGATTCTATGTAACTTTTCGAAATGCAAGTTTCGGTCAAAAAAATCATAATATATTATACATAAATTTTTACTAGTTTCGGTAAAAAAAAATTAAAATAAATCAAGGACTGTTTGAAATGATATGAAACTTTTCAGATCCTTTATATATGTTATGAAGGATGGTTTGGATGGAAGTCCATGAAAAAAATCATCTCAAAAGGATATTGTGTGCAACTTTTCGAAATGCAAGTTTCGGTCAAAAAATCATAATGTATTATACACAAATAATTACTAGTTTCGGTCAATAAATCAAAATAATTCGAGGACTGTTTGAAATGCTCTGAAATATTTCAGATCCTATCTATATGTTACGAGGGATGGTTTGGATGGAAGTCCATGCATAAATTCATCTCAAAATTAGATTCTATGCAACTTTTTAAAATACAAGTTTCGGTCAAAAAATCATAATATATATTATACACAAGTTTGTACTAGTTTCGGTCAAAAAATCAAAATAAATCGAGGACTGTTTGAAATGCTCTAAAACATTTCAGACCATTTCTAAATGTTACGAGGGATGGTTTGGATGGAAGTCCTTGCAAAAATTCATCTCAAAATTAGATTCTATGCAACTTTTCGAAATGCAAGTTTCGGTCAAAAAATCATAATATATTATACATAAGTTTTTACTAGTTTCGGTAAAAAAAAAATCAAAAAAAATAGAGGTCTAATTGAAATGATATGAAACTTTTCAGATCCTTTATATATGATATGAAGGATGGTTTGGATGGAAATCCATGAAAAAAAATCAACTCAAAAAGATATTCTATTCAACTTTTTGAAATACAAGTTTCGTTCAAAAAATCATAATATATTGTATACAAGTTTGTACTAGTTTCGGTCAAAAAATAAAAATAAATCGAGGATTGTTTGAAAACCTATGAAACTTATCAGGTCATTGTTATATGTTACGAGGGATGGTTTGGATGGAAGTCCATGCAAAAAATCATCTCAAAACTAGATTCTATGCAACTTTTCGAAAAGCAAATTTCGGTCAAAAAATCATTATATATTATACACAAGTTTGTAGTAATTTCGGTCAAAAAATCTAAATAAATTGAGGACTGTTTGAAATGCTCTAAGACTTTTCCGACCCATTCTATATGTCACGAGGGATGGTTTGGATGGAAGTCCATGCAAAAAATCATATCATAATTAGATTCTATGCAACTTTTTGAAATGATAGTTTCGGTCAAAAAATTATAATATATTATACATAAGTTTTTACTAGTTTCGGTAAAAAAATCAAAATAAATCGAGGATTGTTTGAAATGATATGAAACTTTTCAGATCATTTATATATGTTATGAAGGATGGTTTGGATGTAAGTCCATGAAAAAATCATCTCAAAAAGATATTGTATGCAACTTTACAAAATGCAAGTTTCGGTCAAAAAATCATATTATATTATACACAAGTTATTACTAGTTTCGGCCAATAAATCAAAATAAATCGAGGACTGTTTGAAATGCTCTGAAACATTTCAGATCCTTTCTATATGTTACGAAGGATGGTTTGGATGGAAGTCTATGCAAAAATGCATCTTAAAATTAGATTCTATGCAACTGTTTGAAATAAAAATTTCGGTCAAAAAATCATAATATATTATACACAATTTTGTACTAGTTTCGGTCAAAAAATCAAAATAAATCGAGGAATGTTTGAAATGCTCTAAAACTTTTCAGACTCTTTCTATATGTTACGAGGGATGGTTCGGATGGAAGCCCATGCATAAAATCATCTCAAAATTAGATTCTATGCAACTTTTCGAAATGCAAGTTTCGGTCAAAAAAATCATAATATATTATACATATGTTTATACTAGTTTCGGTAAAAAAAATCAAAATAAATAGAGGACTATTTGAAATTATATGAAACTTTTCAGATCCTTTATATATGTTATACAGGATGGTTTGGATGGAAATCCATGAAAAAAAATCATCTCAAAAAGATATTCTATGGAACTTTTCGAAATACAAGTTTCGGTCAAAAATCATAATATATTGTACACAAGTTTGTACTAGTTTCAGTCAAAAAATAAAAATAAATCGAGGATTGTTTGAAAACCTATGAAACTTATCAGATCATTGTTATATGTTACGAGGGATGGTTTGGATGGAAGTCCATGCAAAAAATCATCTCAAAAATAGATTCTATGCAACTTTTCGAAAAGAAAATTTAGGTCAAAAATTCATTATATATTATACACAAGTTTGTAGTAGTTTCGGTCAAAAAATCCAAATAAATCGAGGACTGATTGAAATGCTCTAAAACTTTTCAGACCCTTTCTATATGTAACGAGGGATGGTTTGGATGGAAGTGCATGCAAAAAATCATATCATAATTAGATTCTATGCAACTTTTTGAAATGCAAGTTTCGGTCAAAAAGTCATAATATATCATACATAAGTTTTTACTAGTTTCGGTATAAAAAAATCAAAATAAATCGAGGATTGTTTGAAATGATATGAAACTTTTCAGATCCTTTATATATGTTATGAAGGATGGTTTGGATGGAAGTCCATGAAAAAAATCATCTCAAAAACATATTGTATGCAACTTTACGAAATGCAAGTTTCTGTCAAAAAAATCATAATATATTATACACAAGCTATTACTAGTTTCGGCCAATAAATCAAAATAAATCGAGGAGTGTTTGAAATGTTCTCAAACTTCTCAAATCCTTTCTATGTGTTACGAGGGACGGTTTGGATGGAATTCCATGCAAAAATTCATCTCAAAATTAGATTCTATGCAACTTTTTGAAATACAAATTTTGTTCAAAAAATCATAATATATTATACACAAGTTTGTACTAGTTTCGGTCAAAAAATCAAAATAAATCGAGGACTGTTTAAAATGCTCTTAAACTTTTCAGACCCTTTCTATATGTCACGAGGGATGCAAGTATCGGTAAAAAAATCATTATATATTATACACAAGTTTGTACTAGTTTCGGTCAAAAAATCAAAATAATTCGAGGACTGTTTGAAATGCTCTAAACATTTTTCAAACCCTTTCTATATGTCACGAGGGATGGTTAGGATGGAAGTCCATGCAAAAAATCATCTCAAAATTAGATTTTATGCAACTTTTCAAAATGCAAGTTTCGGTCAAAAAATTATTATATATTATACACAAGTTTGTACTAGTTTCGTTCAAAAAATCAAAATAAATCGAGGACAGTTTGAAATGCTCTAAACGTTTCAGAGCCTTTCTATATGTTACGAGGAATGGTTTAGATGGAAGTCCATGCAAAAAAAATCATATCTAAATTAGATTCTATGCAACATTTCGAAATGCAGGTTTCGGTCAAAAAATCATAATATATTATACATAAGTTTTTACTAGTTTTAGTCAAAAAAATAAAAATAAATCGAGGATTGTTTGAAAACCTATGAAACTTATCAGATCATAGTTATATGTTACGAGAGATGGTTTTGAGGGAAGTCCATGCAAAAAATCATCTCAAAATTAGATTCTATGCAACTTTTCGAAATGCAAGTTTCGGTCAAAAAATCATTATATATTATACACAAGTTTGTACTAGTTTCGGTCAAAAATCAAAATAAATTGAGGACTGTTTGAAATGCTCTAAAACTTTTTAGACCCTTTCTATATGTTATGAGGGATGGTTTCGATGGAAGTCCATGCAAAAAAACATCCAAAATTAGATTTTATGCAACTTTTCGAAACGTAAATTTGGTCAAAAAATCATAATATATTATACCTAAGTTTTTACTAGTTTCGGTAAAAACATCAAAATAAATCGATGATTGTTTGAAATGATATGAAACTTTCCAGATCCTTCATATATGTTATGAAGGATGGTTTGAATGGAAGTTCGTGCAGGAAATCATCTCAAAATTATATTCTATGCAACTTTTCGAAATGCAAGTTTCGGTGAAAAAATCATATTATATTATACACAAGTTTGTATTAGTTTCGGTCAGTAAATCAAAATATATTATGGGCTGTTTGAAATGATCTAAACCTTTTCAGATCCTTTCTATATGTTACGAGGAATGGTTTGGATGGAAGTACATGCAAAAAATCATCTCAAAACTAGATCCTATGCAATTTTTCGAAATGCAAGTTTCAGTCAAAAATCATAATATATTATAAACAAGTTTGTACTATTTTCGGTCAAAAAATCAAAAAAAAACTCGAGGATTGTTTGAAATTCTCTAAAACTTTTCATATCCTTTCTATATGTTACGAGGGATAGTTTGGATGGAAGTCTATGCAAAAAAAAACATCTCAAATTTAGATTATGTGCAACTTTTCGAAATGCAAGTTTTGGTGAAAAAATCATAATATGTTATACACAAGTTTGTACTAGTTTCGTTCAAAAAAAACAAAATGAATAGGACTGTTTGAAATGCTCTAAAACTTTTCAGATCCTTTCTTTATGTTACGAGGGATGGTTTGGATGGAATTTCATGCAAAAAAAAATATATTATACACAACTTTTTACTAGTTTCGGTTAAAAAATCAAAATAAATCAAGTACTGTTTGAAATGATATAAAACTTTTCAGATCCTTTATATATGTTATGAAGGATGGTTTGGATGGAATTCCTTGCAAAAAATCATCTATGAATGTTTTCAGAATGCAAATATCTGTCAAAAAACATAATATATTGTACACTAGTTAGTACTAATTTTGGTCAAAAAATTAAAATAAATCGAGGACTGTTTGAAATGCTATGAAACTTTTCAGATCCTGTTTATATGTTACAAGGGATGGTTTGGATGGAAGTCTATGCAAAAAATCATCTCAAAAAGATATTATAGGCAACTTTTTGAAATACAAGATTCGGTCAAAAACTCATAATATATTATACACAAGTTTGTACTAGTTTCGGTCAAATAAAATCAAAATAAATCGAGAACTGTTTGAAATGCTACGAAACTTTTCAGATCCTGTCTATATATTACGAGGAATGGTTTGGATGGAAGTCCATGCAAAAAATCATCTCAAAAAGAGATTCTATGCAACTTTTCGAAATGCAAGTTTCGGTAAAAAAAAATCATAATATATATTACACACTAGTTTGTACTAGTTTCGGTCAAAAATCAAAATAAATTGATGACCGTTTGAAATGCTATGAAACTTTTCATATCCTATCTATATGTTACGAGGGATGTTTTGGATGGAAGTCCATGCAAAAAATCATCTGAAAAAGAGATTTTATACAACTTTTCGAAATCCAAGTTTCTGTCAAAAAATTATAATATATTATACACAAGTTTGTACTAGTTTCGGTCAAAAAATAAAAATAAATCGAGGACTATTTGAAATGTTCTAAAACTTTTCAGATCCTTTCTATATGTTACGAGAAATGGTTTGGTTGGATGTCCATGCAAAAAATCATCTCAAATTTAGATTCTATGCAACTTTTCGAAATGCAAGTTTCGGCCTAAAAATAACAATATATTATATACAAGTATTTACTCTTTTCGTTCAAAAAATCAAAATAAATCGAAAACTGTTTGAAATGATATGAAACGTTTCAGATCCTTTTTATATGTTACGAAGGATGGTTTGGATGGAAGTCCATACAGAAAATCATCTCAAAATTATATTCTATGCAACTTTTTGAAATACAAGATTCGGTCAAAAATCATATAATATTATACACAAGTTTGTACTAGTTTCGTTCAAAAAAATATAAATAAATCGAGGAATGTTTGAAATGCTCTAAAACTTCTCAGACCCTTTCTATATGTTACGAGAGATGGTTTGGATGGAAGTCCATGCAAAAAATCATATCTAAATTAGATTCTATGCAACTTTTCGAAATGCATGTTTCGGTCAAAAAAGTATAACATATTATACATAAGTTTTTACTAGTTTCGGTAAAAAAATCAAAATAAATCGAGGACTGTTTGAAATGATATGAAACTTTTCAGATCATTTATATATGTTATAAAGGATAGTTTGGATGGAAGTCCATGAAAAAATCATCTCAAAAAGAAATCCTATGCAATTTTTCAAAATGCAAGTTCGGTCAAAAAATCATAATATATTGTACACAAGTTTGTACTAGTTTCGGTCAAAAAAATAAAAATAAAACGAGGATTGTTTAAAAACCTTTGAAACTTATCAGATCATAATTATATGTTACGAGGGATGGTTTGGATGGAAGTTCATGCAAAAAATCATCTCAAATTTAGATTCTATGCAACTTTTCGAAATGCAAGTTTCGGTCAAAAAATCATAATATATTATACATAAGTTTTTACTAGTTTCGGTAAAAAAAATCAAAATAAATCGAGAACTGTTTGAAATGATATGAAACTTTTCAGATCCTTTATATATGTTATGAAGGATGGTTCGGATGGAAGTCAATGAAAAAAATCATCTCAAAAAGATATTGTATGCAACTTTTCGAAATGCAAGTTTCGGTCAAAAAATCATAAGCACAAGTTATTACAAGTTTCGGTCAAAAAATCAAAATAAATTGAGGTCTGTTTGAAATGCTCTGAAACTTTTCATATCCTTTCTATATGTTACGAGGGATGGTTTGGATGGAAGTCCATGCAAAAAATCATCTCAAAATTAGATTCTATGCAACTTTTTTAAATACAAATTTCGGTCAAAAAATCATAATATATTATAAACAAGTTTGTACTAGTTTCGGTCAAAAAATCAAAACAAATCGAGGACTGTTTGAAAACCTATGAAACTTATCAGATCATTGTTATATGTTACGAGGGATGGTTCTGATGGAAGTCCTTGAAAAATATCATCTCAAAATTAGATTCTATGCAACTTTTCAAAATGCAAGTATCGATCAAAAAATCATTATACATTATACACAAGTTTGTACTAGTTTCGGTCAAAAAATCAAAATAAATCGAGGACTGCTTGAAATGCTCTAAAACTTTTCAGACCCTTTCTATATGTCACGAGGGATGGTTTGGATGGAAGTACATGCAAAAATTCATATCAATATTAGATTCTATGCAACTTTTCAAAATGCAAGTTTCGGTCAAAAAATCATAATATATTATACATAAGTTTTTACTTGTTTCGGTAAAAAAAATCAAAATAAATTGAGGACTGTTTGAAATGATATGAAACTTTTCAGATCCTTTATATATGTTATGAAGGATGGTTTGGATGGAAGTCCATGAAAAAAAATCATCTCAAAAAGATATTCTATGCAACTTTTCGAAATGCAAGTTTCGGTCAAAAAATCATAATATATTGTACATAAGTTTGTAGTAGTTTCGGTCAAAAAAATCAAAATAAATCGAGAACTGTTTGATATGCTATGAAACTTATCAGATCATTGTTATATGTTACGAGGGATAGTTTGGATGCAAGTCAATGCAACTTTTCGAAATGAATGTTTAGGTCCAAAAATGATTATATATTATTATACACAAGTTTGTACTAGTTTCGGTCAAAAAATCAAAATAAATCGAAGGCTGTTTGAAATGCTCTAAAACTTTTCAAACCCTTTCTATATGTTACGAGGGATGGTTTGGATGGAAATCCATGCAAAAAATCATATCTAAATTAGTTTCTATGCAACTTTTCGAAATGTAAGTTTCGGTCATAAAATCATAATATATTATACATAAGTTTTTACTAGTTTCGGTAAAAAAAAAAAATCGAGGACTATTTGAAATGATATGAAACTTTTTAGATCATTTATATATGTTATGAAGGATGGTTTAGATGGAAGTCCATGAAAAAAATCATCTCAAAAAGATATTCTATGCAACTTTTCGAAATGCAAGTTTCGGTCAAAAAATCATAATATATTGTACACGAGTTTGTACTAGTTTCAGACAAAAAATCAAAATAAATCGAGGATTGTTTGAAAACCTATGAAACTTATCAGATCTTAGTTATATGTCACGAGGGATGGTTTGGATGGAAGTCCATGCCAAAAATCATCTCAAAAATAGATTCTATGAAACTTTTCGAAATACAAGTTTCGGTGAAAAAATCATAATATATTATACACAAGTTTGTACTAGTTTCGGTAAAAAAAAATCAAAATAAATCGACGACTGTTTGAAATGCTCTAAAATTTATTAGACCCTTTCTATATGTTACGATGGACGGTTTGGATGGAAGTCCATGCAAAAAAAACATTTCAAAATTAGATTTTATGCAACTTTTCAAAATGCAAGTTTCAGTCAAAAAATCATAATATATTATACATAAGTTTTTACTAGTTTCGGTAAAAAAAAAATCAAAATAAATCGATGATTGTTTGAAATGATATGAAATTTTCCAGATCCTTTATATATGTTATGTAGGATGGTTTGGATGAAATTCCATGCAAAAAATCATCTTAAAATTATATTCTATGCAACTTTTCGAAATTCAAGTTTCGGTGAAAAAAATCATATTATATTATACACAAGTTTGTATTAGTTTCGGTCAGTAAATCAAAATAAATCGAGGACTGTTTGAAATGATCTAAAACTTTTTAGATCCTTTCTATATGTTACAAGGAATGGTTTGGATGGAAGTACATGCAAAAAATCATCTCAAAATTAGATCCTATGCAATTTTTCGAAATGCATGTTTCGGTCAAAAATCATAATACACAAGTTTGTACTAGTTTCGGTTAAAAAATCAAAATAAATCGAGGATTGTTTGAAATTCTCTAAAACTTTTCATATCCTTTATATATGTTACGAGGGATAGTTTGGATGGAAGTCCATGCAAAAAAAAATCATCTGAAAATTAGATTATGTGCAACTTTTCGAAATGCAAGTTTCGGTGAAAAAATCATAATAAATTATTCACAAATTTTTACTATTTTCGGTCAAAAAATCAAATCAATCATATACTGTTTGAAATGATATGAAACTTTTCAGATCCTTTATATATGTTATAAAGGATGGTTTGGATGGAAGTCCATGCAAAAAATAATCTATGAATGTTTTCAAAATGCAAGTATCTGTCAAAAAAACATAATATATTGTACACTAGTTTGTACTAACTTCGGTCAAAAAATCAAAATAATCGGGGACTGTTTAAATATGCTATGAAACTTTTCAGATCCTAACTATATATTACGAGGAATGGTTTGGGTGGAAGTCCATGCAAAAATTCATCTCAAAAAGATATTCTATGCAACTTTTCAAAATGCAAGATTCAATCAAAAAATCATAATATATTATACACAAGTTTGTACTAGTTTCGATCAAAAAAATCAAAATAAATCGAGGACTGTTTGAAATGCTACGAAACTTTTCAGATACTATCTATATATTACGAGGAATAGTTTGGGTGGAAGTCCATGCAAAAAATCATCTCAAACAGATATTTTATGCAACTTTTCGAAATGCAATTTTCGGTTAAAAAATCATAATATATTATACACAAGTTTGTACTAGTTTCGTTCAAAAAATTAAAATAAATTGATAACCGTTTAAAATGCTATGACACTTTTCATATCCTATTTATGTGTTACGAGGGATGTTTTGGATGGAAGTTCATGCAAAAAATATTCTTAAAAAGAGATTTTATGCAACTTTCGAAATCAAAGTTTCGGTCAAAAAATCATAATATATTATACATAAGTTTGTACTAGTTTCGGTCAAAAAATAAAAATAAATCGAGGACTGTTTGAATTGCTCTAAAACTTTTCAGATCCTTTTTATATGTTACGAGGAACGGTTTGAATTGATGTACATGCAAAAAATCATCTCAAAATTAGATTCTATGCGACTTTTCGAAATGCAAGTTTCGGTCAAAAAATCATAATATATTTATACACAAGTTTTTTCTACTTTCGTTCAAAATATCAAAATAAATCAAGAAATGTTTGAAATGATATGAAACTTTTCAGATCCTTTCTATATGTTACGAAGGATGGTTTGGATGGAAGTCCATGCAAAAAATCATCTAAAAATTATATTCTATGAAACTTTTCGAAATGCAAGTTTCGGTGAAAAAATCATAATATATTATACACAAGTTTGTACTAGTTTCGGTCAAAAAATCAAAATAAATTGAGGTCTGTTTGAAATGATTTAAAAAATTTCACATCCTTTCTATATGTTACTAGGAATGGTTTGGATGGAAGTACATGCAAAAAAATCATCTCAAAATTAGATTCTATGCAACTTTTCGAAATGTATGTTTCGGTCAAAAATCATAATATATTATACACAAGTTTGTACTAGTTTCGGTCAAAAAATCAAAATAAATCGAGGACTGTTTGAAATTCTCTAAAACTTTTCATATCCTTTCTATATGTTACGAGGGATGGTTTGGATGGAAGTCCATGCAAAAAATCATCTCAAAAATAGATTATGTGCAACTTTTCGAAATGCAAGTTTCGGTCAAAAAATCATAATATATTATTCACAAGTTTGTACTAGTTTCGGTCAATAAATCAAAATGAATCGAGGACTATTTGAAATGCCCTAAATCTTTTCAGATCCATTCTATATGTTACGAGGGATGGTTTGGATGGAAGTCCATACAAAAAACATCTCAAAATTAGATTCTAAGCAACTTTTCGAAAGGCAAGTTTCGGTCAAAAAATCATAATATATTATACACAAGTTTTTACTAGTTTCGGTCAAAAAATCAAAATAAATCGAGTACTGTTTGAAATGATACGAAACTTTTCAGATCATTTATATATGTTATGAAGGATGGTTTGGATGGAAGTCCATGCAAAAAATCTATCTATGAATGTTTTCAAAATGCAAGTTTCTGTCAAAAAAACATAATATATTGTACACTAGTTTGTACTAATTTTGGTCAAAAAATCAAAATAAATCGAGGACTGTTTGAAATGCTATGAAACTTTTCAGATCCTGTCTATATGTTACAAGGGATGGTTTGGATTGAAGTCCGTGCAAACAAATCATCTCAAAAAGATATTATATGCAACTTTTCGAAATGCAAGATTCATTCAAAAAATCATAATATATTATACACAAGTTTGTACTAGTTTCGGTCAAAAAATCAAAATAAATCGAGGACTCTTTGAAATGCTACGAAACTTTTCAGATCCTGTCTATATATTACGAGGAATGGTTTGGTTGGAAGTCCATGCAAAAAAATCATCTCAAAAAGAGATTCTATACAACTTTTCGATATGCAAGTTTCGGTCAAAAAATCATAATATATATTATACACGAGTTTGTACTAGTTTCGGTCAAAAATCAAAATAAATTGATGACCTTTTGAAATGCTATGAAACTTTTCAGATCCTATCTATATGTTACGAGGGATGTTTTGGATGGAAGTCCATGCAAAAAATCATCTGAAAAAGAGATTTTATGCAACTTTTCGAAATCCAAGTTTCGGTCAAAAAATCATAATATATTATACACAAGTTTGTACTAGTTTCGGTCAAAAATTAAAAATAAATCGAGGACTGTTTGAAATGTTCTAAAACTTTTCGGATTCTTTCTATATGTTACGAGGTATGGTTTGGTTGGATGTCCATGCAAAAAATCATCACAAAATTAGATTCTATGCAACTTTTCGAAATGCAAGTTTCGGTCAAAAAATCACAATATATTATATACAAGTTTTTACTACTTTCGTTCAAAAAATCAAAATAAATCGAGAACTGTTTGAAATGATATGAAAATTTTCAGATCCTTTCTATATGTTACGAAGGATGGTTTGGATGGAAGTCCATGTAGAAAATCATCTCAAAATTATATTCTATGCAACTTTTCGAAATGCAAGTTTCAGTCAAAAAATCATAATATATATTATACACAAGTTTGTACGAGTTTCGTTCAAAAAATAAATAAAAAAATCGAGGATTGTTTTAAATGCTCTAAAATATTTCAGATCCTTTATATAGTTTACGAGGAATGGTTTGGATGGATGTCCATGCAAAAAATCTTCTCAAAATTATATTCTATGCAACTTTTCAAAATGAAATTTTCGGTCAAAAAATCTTAATATATTATACTAGTGGTGTTCGCGGGCTGGTTTGGTTCGGTTTTGAGAGAATCCGATACTCGAACCAATGAAAAATAAATGGATTAGTTTGGATTAGATTTCTAAATTTTTGCAATAAAACCCAAACCAAACCGATCCAAAAAACAATGGATTAGTTTGGATTGGATTGATCGAATATATTTAAAATAAATATGCAAAAATATATATTTTTTAAATTATTTGTTTACACACCAAAATATGAAAAATAAATATTGAACACTTGACACTCACATATTTTTAAACAAGATATGATCACCATAATCATATAGTTATTGTATTTCACATAAATATTTAGTAACTTATAGCAATTTTATTGCATACTCATACTCCATTCCATAACATAAAATTGAAGGTTTGTAGTCTGTAGATACTTGTAATTTTAGGTTTTGCAATTTGGGAAGAAGCTTCTGGTTTACAGAGACTTGTAGTTTGTAATTTGTGAGTTTGATTTATAATGGTTATGACTTGTGATGTTTGATTTCTCTATATTTCATCATAGGTTGATATGTTTGTGATAATTTAAAAGATGTTGTTTTGTTTTTCATTGAAAATGTCTAGAGACTATGCCTCTTTAATTCTTTCATTATGGTTTGTACTTGATAATTGCTATAACAATTATTCTCTTCATTCAAATAGTAAGTAATAACTCAATTAAAATTAATAGTTTATTATATGAATTAATTATGTTGATTGTTATTGGTTTGGTTTGGGTTTACAGGTAGCAAATTAGAAATTTGTTGCCTGAACCAATTAACATCGATTTTAATTGGTTTGGTTTGGTTTTTACCCGAACTGGAAAAATGCTCAATCCAAACACATTGGTTTGTTTTGGATTCCAGTTTGGTTCGGATTTGTCCGAACCAATGAATTCTATTGTTTGGATAGAGTATTAAAGTGATTCATTGTTAAATTTTGGGGGTCATTTTCATAAATTTTAAAATTTTTGGACAAAATTTTAAATATGAAAAATAGGGACCAATTTGCAATTTTTAAAATTTTGAAGGACTAATTTGTAATTTTTGAAAAATTTTAGGGACTTATTTGCAATTTTTTGAAAAAATTTAAGATAAATTTGAAATTTTCATAAAATATGATGATCATCTTGCAAAATTTTAAAAATTAATAATAAACAATTTAATATTTATATTATAATGAGTGATGAAGCAATTTGAAATTCCTTACTTTTGGTGTCATTTGAAATTTCTTAAATTTAACTTGAACAAAATACTTCTTTAATTTACATCATTTTAAAAATTCTCCATATTTTTTTATCCAAACAATGGATTTTGATCAAGTCATTTTAAATTCCCTCAAAAAATTACTTTCCCTCGTTAAAATGTTTCATCCAAACACATTCTAATTGATTACAAGTGAAAGTACAAAGTATAATTTTGTATCGTTTATGTGCTTTGAGTATCATTTATGTGTTTTGATGTTTTTGTCAATAAGTAGATTTTTGATTTGTACTTTAAATATTATTATTTTTTGTGCTTATACACTTATATCATTTTTATTTTATTGTAATCGCTTCAGCTAGTGTTAATTTATACCAATGAGAATCCTCTACAATACATGAATTAAATTCCTTTGATCCTTGTTAGAATTTCACTTTTTAGCCTATGAAATTGTTTTATTTAATGTGCTCCAATAGACAAAGGCGAGACAAATTTTCTTTGTCTTCAAGCACATCTCCCCAGGTTTGACAGCTATTGATTTTCTCATATGCTCGGGACAAGATTGGACCAACTCAAGAATTGAAAAGATGTTATTAATCATTCTAGACAAATTACAACCATTTTCTTTTATTAGATTGATTATCATTATGCAATGTCACCTTTAAAAGTTTTGATTTTTCTTTTTCTGTTTGATTGATGACAAAGGAGGAGAAACAAATATGATTTTAATATATCTTTATCCCATAATAAATCTCAAACATGTTATTTTTTATGCCTTCAATTTTTGGGGAGAGTTATTAACCAAGAAATTATATTTGTTTTTAAGGTTATCAACCAGGCAATCAGATTTCTTATTGATAATAACCAAGCACTAAAAATCTTATGATTAACTGGTCAACGTTTATCATCATGCTGATTATTTTTTCTGGAATATCAAAATTTTCTAGTTTCAATCTCAGTAGGGGCTTACAAGCCTCGCTCTGAAGAACCTGAGAATAATTTTGATAGTGTAAAACTCATAGGAGATTTCAAATCTAACTTTGATGTTTTAAAAACTTGATTATCCAATTAAAAATTATTCATCAAAATACGTGGATTTGTCATCATAAAAAAGAAGATTGTTGAAATAAATATGATTTTGCAATTATTCTAGAGTTCTGATTATAACAAAGCATTATATGTATAAAGAAAAATTGTGTACTCAAATTATTTTGTTAAGTGCGTAGATCAAAGAAAACCAATTTTGACTCTGAAGAAATCAACTTTGGACAAACCCGACTCTGAATTGTAGATGCACTCTGAACCAAAGGAAGAAACAAATGTGTTTCTTAAATGAAAGTCAAGCATCTGGATTACCAAGTCAACGCTTCTGCAAGAATCTATCCAGAATGACTTTGATAAAGAATTTGATAATTCAAGCCTCTGAACTCTATTCAAGTTTCATCAACTTAAATACAAAGCGTTTAATTAGAAACTAATGACTGAAAGGAGAATATGTGGAAAGAGTATAATCAACACAAAATCAAATATTATTTTCACTACCCTAAATATCGGGAGAAAGGATTGTACTATTGTACCAATGTCGTTGCTTTTGTCTCATCCTCTCACCTGCTACATGATGCAAGCGTCACTCTATTGTTGTACTGTCAAACGTTTTCATACAAATGCGATATTGAGGATATTCCAATTTCACCCTTCAACAGATCTATACATCATCTATATAAACAGGTCTTGGAAGTTTGGAAATGTGACGAGAAAAGAAAAAGTAAAAGAATTGTTTTACGCAAAGAAAAATAGCATGTTCATACACTTAGAACATTTTCTTGACTATATCCCTTAAGTGTAATCTCAGTTTTTAACTTGTGTATATGTTTATTTTAGAAGTAACTTAAACACAATCTTGTATTCTTAACCTTTAGTTAAATACCTTAAGAGACTAGGTTATATTCAGGATTCTCAAGAATTCTTGGACATGTTGTCTTTGAGTTTGTAATTAAGTTTTGATTAGTGGATTAAGTCCTTATTGAGAAGGCAAAATCACTTTGGCGGGTGGAATGGACGCAACTTAGTTAACAGCGAACCAGAACAAAAATATATGTGTCTTTTATCTTTGTTGAATCTTTGTTGTTTGTGTTCTTGGGTAGCGAAAAAAATATAATCTAAAAACCCAATTATAACCCCCCCACTTCTTATGTTTCTTGAACCTTCACATGATTTTGATGTTGCTGAGTATGTCGGATCTTTTTGTTCATCTATTGCTCACGAGGTCGAGCTTCATTCCTCCAGAGACCGCCAAACCCCTCCTTTGGAAGAGGATTATGCATATTTAACCAATTTGTTTGGGCTTGTCCTAAAAGAAGAAGTTGTTACTATGACTCGTTATATCCGATGTCGCTCTGCCGCTTTAGCCCTCTCTGGAACTGACTGGTGGAGAGCAATTTGGTCTGACCAAAACATTGCTAAGAAGCAACGACTAGAAGAGAGTGTTTGTGAACTGAAGCTTCAGGGGGATAGGTACCTGCATGAAATACATATAGCTTCTATCTCTCTTACTAAAAGGGTTTTTTGGCCCTTCTTAACCTCATTATTTTTTTGGTTGGTCAGGTAACTCATCTGTTGAGCATAGTGAAAAGGAAGAACCAAGCTTCAATTTCTGGTCAGTGCAATTTATCTTAAACAGAATTAGAGTCTTTGTGCCTTGAAAATTATTCTCTGACTCAGCAGCTTTTTGACCGTACAAGCGTCAGCCTTGGAGTAATCTCGCAGTCGTTTAAGAATGTTTTACATCAAGTGGAGAATTTTCATCATCTTTTACTTATCTCAAGCGAGCAGACACAAATGGATTGGATGCTCAATGATAGAGATATTGTCTCTCTGCTGAATAGCCATGTTGGACACTTTTTTTTTAATGTACTGCATGTGTAGTACTGATATATTGGAAGAATATATGTGCATATATAGTCATTTTTGGAATGAAATGTTTTTTTATACCTTCTATGGTGTATTTGTATGATCCTAAGGGAGAGGCTCTGGATGTTCATATGTATGATCCTGGGTGCAAGGCATCGGATTCTTTGTGAACTTATGAGGTTTTCCCTCGAAGTTTATTTGGACATCATTCTGATCGTTCTCGGCTAAGGGTCAGTTCTTATTTCCGCCACCAGATGAAAACTCGATATGGGATAGACGTGAGGTCAACCCATTGTGACCTCTGGAGTGGCTAGATTTAAAACGAGGTGGACCGTTATTTTTAGTGGTGATTTGATTGTTGTGGTTGAACGTGCAAAGCGTCTCCAGCAACACATGTGACTTCTGGTGGAAGATTGATTGATGTAGTCACACATGCAAAGCGTCTCCGACAACACCCCTAACATTCGATAGGGGATTGACTACTTTAGCTGAACGTGTTAAGTGTCTTCAACAACACTCATAACTTTTGGTGGGGAATTGATTGCTTTAATTGGACGTCAAAATATCTCTGACAGCACCCCTACCTTTTGGTGGAGGGTTGATTGCATTAATCAAACATGCAAAGTGTTTCCAACGATACTCTCATGGATACCATTTGTTAGTTGTCACAACGAACTCTTGAAAAGAGTTACTAACATCCAAAAGTCATTTGACTTAAGAAATCATCATCTACTTAACAGGTATATTATTGCATAAATTCAAATCAACATATTTTAAAAACATTAAAAATTTCGTGCACACTTATGAAAGAAAGAATCAATGTAAGATTCCTCTATATAATAACTTTTACATCATCTCAAATTGTCAATATGGGTTCCACTATTTGGTCAAATTTGACAATGCTCCAATCTTTAGTTTTGAAATTTTGATTTTTACTAGAAACATACGTTTAACTCAAATTTGTATTCATGTGATACCAACACAATAAAAATTTGATAATTCTCCAGTCTTTAGTTTTGAAATTTTGACTTTTACTAGAAACTTACATGTAACTCTCAAATTGTATTCACGTGATACCAACGCAATAAAGCATATAATATACGAAATAGATTTGCAACATGTTGTTAGTGAAATATCGTGATTAGTGATAATCACATGTGACATATTATTTAGGTCCTTCAACAAATTGTGACATTTATAGAAACCAAGTAACATTATCTTTCGTCTCACATTTCATAAAACCAACAAATTCAAGAAAAATTATCTTATATTTGTTGGTCTTATGTGTTGAATTAATTACTAGTAAGTGGGAAATGTACTTAATGGACTTATGATGCGTCAAAAACATATCCTAAATTTCACCTTTATTGCCCCATATCAGATAAAGACTAGCTTGATTAACACAAGGGGAGATGCGAATAAAATAAAATTAGTGTTGTTTGAATTATTCACACCATCTAACAAAGAAAATGTTAGATCCTCATCTGCTTGTATAACGAGGGCAGCACCATTCTCTTCTATCGACACAATTTTCAGGGCTCAAAATAAAATTCCTTATCTACCCTCGCTTATTACAAAATTACAAATTTGCAAAATTTATTTTAAGAAAAATAAATACTTGAATCAAAAATTGGTCAAGGATACAATCAACTAAACCCAAATGGGAAATACCAGGTGATCAAAATCTCATCCCCTGCCTAAAATATCACTCGAAAAAAAGGAACTGAGTACTTTCATCGGAGCCTTCTATTTACTTTACAACAACATGGTTTCTGGATTCTCAATGTAGCCTTTGAATGCTTTTAGCCATTCTGCACCAATTGCCCCTGAACAGAATAAAGCATATTGTTAGCATGTTTCATCGAGTGAATTAAATTACCGTCGACCAAAACTAATGAAAAGTCTAAAATATTGAGCAAAAAGCAACAGCATCAGACTAAGCATGATTACCATCTATTACACGATGATCACAGCTGAGGGTTACAGCCATGAAGGAAGCAAATTTGAATTCTTCACCACCTGAACCTGGAACGACCCTCCTCTCAGCTGCTCGTGTAGAACCAAAGGAGAAAGATGGTCATTATGATAAACAAACGAAAGCAGCTAATAAATAAAGGTGGGAAAAAATATTAAATTTTTCTCACCAGATCCAACTGCGAGAATGCCTGATTGAGGAGGATTGACTATGGCACAGAACTGTTTGACTCCAAATGGCCCTCCCAAGTTAGACACTGTAAATGTACCTCCCTGAAAATGTACCCAATAATTTATAAACTAGTACAAGACGCTGTCGTTAGCAGATAAATAGGAATGAGCATAAAATTTCAATAACCTCGTAATCTTGGGGTTTCAAGCTGTTTTCTTTAGCTTTCTTAGCCAATTGTTTGACCTCTTCACCTATTTTAGAGAGACCTTTCTTGTCTGCATCCTGCAAATATCATGAATACAAGGTTGAGTTGGAATTGGTAAAAGCTTTGAATATGTCTTTGAACGGTTAGAAAGAGGCCCTCAATTACCCTGACGACCGGAACAAAGAGTCCATGATCAGTCTGCACAGCAACATTAATATTCACATTATGATACCTGCAGAAAAACATAATAGCAAATGTTACATTTTAGGTCATTCCCAAATTTTACGGCAATCCTTGTATTTAAAAATTGTTAACTTACTGGCGAATATAGTCATTTGTCCATGAACTGTTACACTGAGGAATTTTACGGAGAGCCAAAGCAGCAGCCTGAAATACAAAAGACAAGCATCAAACTCAGTTTATATTGTACAGAATACTCTCTCCTGCACAAGACATGTTGTTTAAGCAAAAGAAATGTCTTTTTTGCAACTTAAGAGAATTTTTTAGACAAATTGCAACTCAGATAATTGTAAAAGCCCCTCCTAAAAGTTGAGGAGCAATGATGTAACAGTATTGGGTTACAGCTGATTGATAACTACTAGCAAGTTAAAATTCTAGCTTTTCTATTGACAGTGTTCACACAAACAAATGCACTGCTCTTTGAATTGTTATAGCCGGAAATTCATGACGTTCTATAACTTCAGTAGCTGTTAGAACTTTAAAAAAAGGAAAGAAGATTTACAATTTAGAGACTAAAAAGAGATAAAGCAGAGGTCTGAGATATGATGCCCTTCTCTACTAAATTAAAAACCAAATTACAATCCAAAACAAAGGATAAAAGGTCGACAACCTGCGACTTAAAAACACATAAATTTTGGTCATAGAAAATTTGATACCTTGATTACAAGGTCATTTACTGATATACGGGCACCGCCAGAGGCTTCCTGTAATGAATTGAGTTGGGAACGCAAACTGCAGATAGAGGGTTTTAATCATCAGAATTTATTTGTATCGTCGGTAAAATATATAGACAATAATGGAGAAGCTCACCTCATTAGTTTGTCAACACATGTATCTACTGTTAAATAGTAATGAGGAATAGTTTGTTTTGATAGCAACAAACGTGAAGCCGTGATCTGTCAATTATATAGTTGGTTAGAAAAAAGCATCCCTTATGCATGCACAATACCAGATATATTAAGATCGGGATATTACTTTAAAAAACACACTGAAAGAAGAAAAAAAAATGTCCCAGTAATATTGAGCAAAACTATCAAGAAGCATTCCCAACTTTAGTTCACAAATTGAAAACATGTGGCAACGTGGTCCTAAACATATAGAGTTACTTTCAAGGAGAATGCACCACCCACCCATGCATGCACAATACAAGATATATTAGGATTGGAAAATTACATAAAAATCAGTGAGAGAAAAAAGTGTCAGGAATATTGAGCAAGACTATCAAGAAGCATGCATAATTCATGTTCATAAATTGATAACACGTGGCATGGTCCTAACAAATGGCCTTTGGTTCATGTGGGAAGTAAAGTATCATCGAAGATAAATTTCATAAACATACCACTTTCAAAGACTAGTTTGATAAACTACCTTTCTTATCTGAGACACAGGAATGTCGGTATAATCCAAAGCTACATCTGTTGCAGCCTTGGCCTTTGAGGGTGCTGAAACTTCTTTAACACCACTAGAAGCTGCATTAGATTAGATAGTAAAAAGGGTTATAATTTAATCAATAGAGTTAATGAATCAACTAAGGAGGAAAGTGATTACATGCACAAGGCTGAAATAGTGGCTTAACTGAATCAACTAAGAAAATGCACAGTATTTTATTAGAGTGTATTATTAACTACAGCTCTACTCACTTGCTTTAGAAAGGGGTTAATATTTTTTCCTTCAAAGTTGGCAAATAAATCAGCTAGCTCAGAAAACTGATGATTGTAAATTGAACTGAAAAGCAATTTGTTCAAGAGCCAAGACCAGTTGAGAGCAAAAGCTAATAATAACATGGGAGAAAAATGAAGTTACAAGTGGGTGACTGGGTTTTCTCACGAGGTTACTAAATATAAAACACCCAACAACAACAACCAAGCTTTATCCCACTGAGTGGGTTGACTACATGGATCAAACTCGTTGTTTGACTCCTCTCCATTTGATCTACTCTCCTTACAACAGAAAAGAAGGAGAGCAGAGGATTACAGCCTCTGAATAAATTAGGACAGTTCCAAAATTTAACAGAACAGCTAACCAAATGTTAGTTGAGATGGAAAGTAGATGAGGAAATCAAAAGACGAGAGGAAAGAAAAGAGACATTGCATGTGATCATTGTCGTGAAAGAGGTCTACTACCTACCCAGTACAAATTTGGGGGTAAAAAAATCCAATTCAATTGTTTTTCTGATCCCAGTTCTTATCAGAAAATATATCCCTATAACTAGCGAGATAGAGGAATAAATAGGGAAGCATGTGTTTCTACTATACTGTGTATATAATCAGACATACATATAGAAAATTAGAATTATACCCAAGTAATCATCAATGTCACCCTTCACAATGAGCCCATCAGGCCCTGTTCCTTTAATGCTGGAGAGGGTCACCTACATACATGTGGTAAACAGGTTATGTAATGTCATTTTTAACAAAAAAATCTTTAACAGAAAGATCTTTAACCATGGTATTTAAGTATTAGTAACTGACATTTTTCTCTTCAGCCAACTTTCTAGCAAGGGGACTAGCAAATATCCGATCTCCAGATGAAGGTGGTGCACTAGGCTTGGAAACCTTTGGCTCAGGTTCTCGGGCAGGCTCCTCTGCCACTTCTTTCTTTGGGGGAGGTGGGGCAGGTGTTTCTTTAGCAGGGGGGTCACTAGATTCAGATGCTGAAGGTTTGTAATCTTTAAACTTTGCAATGTCCCCCTCATCTTCAACAGTGATGGCAATTACCTATGAAAGAAATTCTTCCCATTACAAAGGTAGATACTTTTCATACAAAGATGGATACTTTTCATAAGAGAATAGAGTTTGGAGTGTGAAGAAAAAAAAATCTGGTAAATTCAAACTGTGGAGCAGCTGTATAAAATGCCATGTTTAAAAGAGAAAAAAAAGAAGTGGGAAGAGCTAGAAAATATCAATACCTCGCCAACTTGAATTTCTTTTTCCCCCTCCTGACGAACTATTTTGGCCAGAAAACCATCCTCCATGCACTCCATTTCAACAGTAGCTTTATCCTTCATTTGAAATTTGAAATACAATTCATACATCATTTCACACAAGAATCTAAATAGTAATATTTTCTAGGCAATGTTTATCTCGGCTACAAGAACCATACAGTTTCAACTTCACAGAGCACTTCACCAGGAGAAACTTTATCCCCTTCTTTCTTCAACCATCTTGCAATGTTACCCTGCATATCATTGGGAATCAGTGTTAGTATAAACCATTCCCATACTATAAGACAATCTCACGGGATTCACAAAAGTAGAAACCTCTGTCATTGTAGGCGAGAGAGAAGGCATTCCAATTTCCTGGTGTGGGGGGAGATCTGAAAAATATTCACCAGTTTTGGTAATGAAATTCTTAAGTATACAATCATTGATTACTAATATCCCAAACTTTACTATTAATTTAATAGAGAAAAATGAGAGAAAGAAAAAGTTGGGACTAAGGAAAAATCAAGGCCAACTTAACTATTGGAAAAATACCATTTCTTTTTCCAAACAGTTATATTTTTTGGTAACAACCAACCAACTACTTAATCTAACCTCCCCCTGTAAGGGGCGGACAAAAGTTGCCAACAAGATTAATGATGCCGCAATACAAGATACAGCATGGAGTGAAAGGTCTAATAAGCGTTCAAGACTTAAGAAAGCTCTTCAAGAGGTGTAAGACCATTCTTGTATCTCCACCAAAAAGCTTAGGTTTTAGAGAGAGTTGGACTTCGGGCCTGGTGTAAATAAAACCTATTACCGGGTTTTTAAGAGCTTGAATCTTCTACAATATTCATTGTAAATAAGTTAAATGTAGCACAAGGTAAAACAGGTACGTGCATTACCCATGCTTCAAGCTCAGAGTTCTAATGTAAGGGAGCATGTTAAAGATTAAAAATATTACCTCTACCTAACAACTTAAGCTTTTAGGAGAATAGTTCTCCATAGGTAATGGTGTGTATTAAGGAATACTTAACATAATGTCCAAAATAACCCATTAAAAAAGCCTCAAAGCTCAAACCATGGTCAAGAACACTAGTCAGAAACTCATAATGAGTTGTTCAGGCAGCTCAACATTTGCAGAGAAAACTTTCCATCCTATTATTAATTTACAGTAACAATGAAGCTGGCATAACAGGTTAAGAAAAGCGGTGGTTTATTTCAGCCTAATAGTATTGAATGCACATTTCTATTTGGTTAAGTTTCCAAATTCATTATACTGCTTGAACTGCAGAACAGAAGTTTTAGAATTATAGTGTTTAGATATAAATTTGCATTCAAGGCACCATTTGGTTGAGAAGCCTCACCCACGTTGCAAATCCTAGATCTATGGATGGTGGGTCACTCAAAATCAAAGCAATTAAACACAAAACCAAAGAGGAACAACAAAACAACTCATGAATATTTTATCCAGGGTAATCTAGATATGATCATGATACGTCAAACGACAAAGGAAAAAATATCAACGATGCCAAAAAATAGTGAACTGTACCTGAACCTGATGAATAGCTTCTCCTTGACAGAACCTGTGAATTTCTTTTGAAATGCAAAGTGGGATGAAAATGAAATGCAAGACAAATATACGGAAAATAAAAAATTAACTTAAAAACAACTTACTGTAAAATCTCTCTATTCAACAAGGACTCCCTCATGTAACCCCTTTTCATGGTGGACATGTTTCTCCTCTGTACACCAAATGAAGGTTTTAAGTAAAAGAAAATACGGGTCAGCAGAGAACATTAGCTCACAGAAGGAGGGTGTATAATAGCCAGGAATAGCTTAATCCGTATTGTCATATAAATGTAAATGAGCTCTACTCACAGTAAAGTTTGGGGCTGATTCAGAGACGCGGTTTCCTGCAGAAGACTCATAATCTTGTATTCGGATTTTCAACATATCTAAACAATAACCAACTAAAATTATAAATACTTAAAATAATATATATAAAGAACATGAGGTAGCAAAGCAATATCATCATGTCATGAGGTTCCTACACAATATTGCCAAAAGAATGATTTTCTCCCACAGAACCTCTAAGGTTAATACTCTTGCTCACACATACATAGATTAGTCAAAACCCCAATGGTCCATCTGATTGCTGTAAATGTACCTATAGTAAATCAAAAACTTCATATTCTCCCCCTTTATATAGTTTTTTTGTCTTAACCCTCCAATTCCAAAGGAAAAAGGACCTTGGTAATCCAGATTCCAACCAGGTTAAGTATAAAATCTAGCCGAATATTATTTCCGTCGGTGTTCAAACTCTGATACACTAATCATCGAGCTTAACTAAATCTCATTAACCCCTTGAGCTGAACAATTGGTTCCCTCCCAAAGTTTAAAACAAATCTGGTTTTTTATTCCAACTAGAAAATTTTAAATTTTTATTTTTTATAATATTATTATTATGCTGTTGTAATACAATAATCGAACCCAGAAGATGAATAACGAATTAGAATTTAGTCACAGTTGAAATTAAACAAAAAAACAAAAAATACCACGATTTCTGGTGATAGATAAGGGTTGAACATCGCTGCAAAACCAACGAACCAAAAGTGCACGGTCATAGTGTAACAAACTCGAAGCATTTCTTAACTGCAATCATATCATAAAATCCATAGCTTTAAATCAAAAAAATGAACTCAATGAATCAGAAAATAAAAAGCATATCGTGAAGAGGAAAATCGACGAACCTTTTTGGAGTGATTGAGTAAGTGAGAAGCCATTTTGAATTTGATTAACGTCGATGAGAATTGAGAAAGACAAAAAGGGGGGAAAGTTAGGGTTTGGTAGTGAGAGATCCGATCAAGTAGAAGATGAAAATGGCATGGCAGCAGCCACGGCAGCAAACCTACCCAGAATATTTATTCTTTCTTTCCTTTTTTTTAATTCTTTTTTACAACCTTTATTTTTTTTCTTGTTTAATAAAATAAATGTTAATTCACAATTATCAGTGTAAATTTATCCTTATTCAACTTTTTTTCAATTTTAATGACATGAATTTATCATTATTCTGCGGTCTAAATGGAACAAATTCAATTATATTTCCTCCATTTTCTTTTATACGAAATTTTTATTTTTTAATTGATTAAATAATTAACATATTTAGTCTATATATAACCTAAATACATCATTTAACCAATATGATCCATATTTCATGATCCAATATGATCCTTATTTCATGATCACACTCACGGCCTCAATTGCATGGTCACGTACGATCCATATTTCATGACCGCACCAACAATTGTGATTGAATTCAATCACACCACCAACAACGATTGCATCAAGAAATTCAGATGGACGTGGTTACCCTACCTTGGTACACCACCCCACAACTATGCACATGACATGCACCATCAATGACAATATGCAATGTCAAACAACAACAACGACCTCATGCAACAACATCGACTACAATATGTGACAACATCAACAACAACATATAACCACATCAACAACAACGTGCAACAGCATCAACAACAAACTATAACAACATCAATAACAATGTGCAACAACATAAACAACAACATATAACAACATCAACAACAACATATAACTGCATCAACAACAACGTGCAACCACATCATCATCAACAACAACAACATATAACAACATCAACAACATATATATACATGTTAACTCATGTTTTTATAACGTTAGCTCTAACATACTACAAAACAAGCACATAGCTTATCAATATATGCTTCTAACATAACATTCCATAACAACTCAAAAATAACATCATGCAACATCATAAGCAACAATGACAACACACATTCTTACGACTAACTCCCAAATTTCACACTTCCACATATAGGAACCTACACAGAAAAATATATGGCGCGTCAAATAGCTGGAAATCTATCATTGAGAATAATGTTAACATGAAGTTAGTTTTTCAACAGTTCGAACGAAGATCCAATCGGATTTACGAGTCAAAAGTTATGAATTTTCAAAGTTTTCAAAATCAAGCTGTCGAGGGGACCGCGTTGAGCGGGCTCTACGAACTAGCCAAAAATTTCTGCGATGACAACATTTCTCCCACTATGATTTTACACCCTTAAATTGCATTTTTAACCCAAATAACCTCAGTTTAAGTCATTAAAACCCATATTATCACATGTACATTATCCATAACAATCACAACAATTCAAATACCATATTTCGTCAATTCCAAACCTTTAGTTATAGATTTTTCCCCAAAAACCTCAATTAACCCACAATTAATAATTCATGGCATCAACCTAATGATTTCGACTCACTTACCCACATCATATAACCCTTGAGTGATTAAAGAAATCTCACAATTACCTTATAGTGATGAGCTTTCCTTATCTTTCCCTCTTCCTTCCTCTTGCCCTAGCTCTCTTCTTCCTTTATTTTGTTCACGTTCTTCTCAATTCCACAATCAGTTTTACGAACTCAATTTTCTTCCTTTCTCCAATTCCCCAACATAACCCTATGACCCCTAATATTGGAATCCCTATCTTGTCCTCACTAACCTCTCACCTATTTACCAACCTACAATTTCCACTTAATATTCCAATAATTACATTATTTCACTATATCAATATAATCATTAACCTTATATTAAATTAAAATAATATAATTCTTTTTACTCCACACACCAACCTACATCACAATGCCACTACCATTCGCTAAGGATATGTAACCAACGATACGACACAACAATGCACCATCAATCTCTACGATTCACACAACACACAACAATTTTTCAATTACACAAATAAATAATTAAACAATTAAATCAGGGTGTTACACAATGGCTTTTAAACCTGGTGATAGTAAGAACATCCCGTTCTGGGCTGCTAAATGGATGAAAATCGTCAGCTGATTTGTTTCAAGAGGTGTATGTTGCCAACAGTAAGAAGGATGCAATGGTGGAAGATATGGGTAAATGGTTAGAAGGTGTTTGTGTGTGGAGCAATTTTGGTGTTAGCCCTGCTTTTGCTATTTTGTTTTCCGAGGAGATCATTATTCTTCATCAGTTTCTAGAGAATTTAATGCCTACTACAGAGGTGGTCGACGATGTCTGCTAGTGTGAAGGGGAAATTCCTTCTTTTTCAGTTAGCGATGCTTATCATCTATTGACAGGTTCAGATTTGAGCAACATTATGCATGATTATTTGGGTAGGGTTTTCTTGGCTTTGGAGGAATAGGGTGCCTCCAAGAATTAAATTCCTTGGATGGATATTGTTAAGGAACAAATTACCTACTAAATCTCTTCTTATTTATATAGTAATTGTGGTGGATTCTTATTTATATCCATTTGTTTTTCTCTTGCAGGATTGCTTCAGAAGTTTGGAAAACTATTGGCCTTTGGAGTGGTATTAAGGTGATTTTTGAAGGGGATGTAGCAAAATTCTGTTTACAATGGAGTGAAGATGGTATGAAAAAATCCAAAAATTCACTAAAGTAACAATATGGCTAGCAATATTATGATCTATTTGGGTATATAGGTGTTGAATGCCAAACATGATTTAATTTGATCCATTATATTTGGCATTTTTCAACTCTTAAAGTGTGTTTTCAAGGATTTATTCCATGTTCTTGTGTGATTCTTAAATTTAATTAATTTTACTTTTGGACTACTTGATATGTGTATTATTATGCAGAAAATAGGCATAAAACATCAAAGATTAAGACACAAATGATTGGACAAGAAAGACAAAGAAGTGAAGAAAAACCAGGAAGTACGTTGTGCAAACAAGAAGCGAATATTCCCTGTGAGAACATATAGAGAAGTCCAGACGAAGAGGAAACCTTGGATGGCAGTAGGAAAAGGACCCAAAGTTCGTCGTGCGAGGATGTAGCAAAGAAGCTCGTTGTGCAAAGAATGATTTTACACGACGAATTCAGATATTTTCCTAGGGAGGTTTAACTATTTAGAGGCACTTCAAGTGCCTAAAAGTGCCTTAATTGTGCAAACAAGGCAAATTTTTGTTTTACTATTTATGTACTTTCTTGTACTTTTGAACAAAAACTTTGAACACTAAATATTTACTTTATCTCTCTTTATTCTGAAAGCATATATTAGAGAGAGATAGAGAGAGGGGAGAGAGAGAGAGAGAGAGAGTAAAGCTCAACCCTAAGGGGAAGAAGATAAGATCTCCAATCTCTTGTCGGGTTTTAGATGTAATATATTGATACCTTTTATATTTCATCCAATTTATGTATTGTGAACTAGTTTGATTCAATATTGTTAATTGTCTTTGATTTCTTATTTGCGCATCTTTACAAAACCCTTTACAAATTCTTGATCTAAGATTTTCATCTATCAATGAGAAAACTTTTGACATAGTCTTGTAGATTGACATTCACTAGTATCACTCTTATTTTATTGTGGTGATTAAGTATCATGAGTAACATGAGTAGGATTAACACGGTAATAACCACGATAATGTTATTAACATCAACAATATTGTGAGGATGCATGATAATAGAGATGAAGAACTATGTTCACATACATTTGGAAAATTGGTTGAATACATGTAAAAAGGGTCAATCATGCGTACATATTTTGATCTTGGCGTTATATATGAATAAATAAGGAATTTAATATGGATGTTTCATGAAAATCGGTCAGGTCTAAAATCTAGATATAGATTTGGGTCTAACAATCGCGTGAGTATCAGTTCTTAATGCTCTGTGTTGGTTGAGTTGTGTGAGACATCATCGATTAGACAATACGGTTGTTCTCTCGACTTTGTGCTATACATAACCTCGGTTGTGAGTGATACGTGGGGGTATTAGATGAATGATTGATTTGTATTTATCATGATCAGAAGAATACACATGTTATCAATTGATGAGATCCAATCCCAACAAGGCTCCATTTATATTTTAAGTCGTTACTTTATATTTTCCGTATTTATATTTTCCGCTTTTATCTTTTGTATTGTTGATCTATCAACCAATTTTTCATAAATTAGCTTGAAATGCAGAGACCATTAAATGATGTTTTTTCCTTCGCACCAATCATTATGGATACGATAAACCCCGAAATTCTTCCAAACTTAAACTTTTGCTTCTTGCCGTTTTATCGCAGTTCGAACAAAATGACGTCGTTTTCGGGGATTGGTGTTTAGATATTGAGTCACATCATAATAGTTTCTATATTTTTTAGCTTTGTAAAGTTGTTTATGTTGTATATATACTTGTTTTCTTTTATGTTTGTATCACACATTAGATCAGTTGCTCTTGTGCAAAAAAGTATCCAATGAAGATTCTCCCAAGTTTGGATGGTGATGATAGGATTTTGAATATCACGAATGCGTGAAAGATACATGATTATCGCTTTCTAGAATGTTAGAATGTTTAAGATTTTTGTTATTTGTGCAAATGTGTATTTTTGTTTCATTTTGCAACTTGTTTGAATGCTCTTTTCACTTAGGTCCAAAAGCCATGTTTGTGAGAAAATTCCATTGTTTATTATATGCTTAGGATGACTGATAGACTTTGTTTGATTCGTTTTATTCATGCTTAATATTTTTATTATTTTGATTTTGTGGAAGCATTAGAAATGAATAAGGCATTTGTTCATATTGAGCAGAACCATAACCAATAGTAACTTACCCGTGAGTAGTGAGAATTTACTAACCTTTTTAAGCCTAAACAGATTAGATCCTGATTTTAGTGATGAACTTGGTATGTGTGCATCGTTTGAAAGATAGTTCATCATTAAAGTTTATGGGATTCTAAATTTTTTCTATAACCTTTGAAAATTGTTCTAAATCGATTTCCTTGACATACAAAAAAAGGAGCATTCACTTGAGGTTTGGTTGAATTTAAGTTGGGGAGAGTGAAAAGAAAAGTGGTAGGTAACTCAAAATTTTGAAAAGTTTCAAACAAGCATAGAAAAAGTGTGAACATGAATGTAAACAAAGAAGAAAAAGAACGCTTGTTTGAAAGAGAAAAATAGAATGAATAATTATGCAATAAGGAAGTTTGGAAGGGTGAACAATTGAGAGAAAAAAGTGTGGATGGAGTTGTAATGTGTACATAACCTTGTATAGTGAATATTTATTTTTCATTGACAACTTTGATTCCATGGCCTTATAAACGTCCCTTTGTTGTGAACATAACCAAGCTACAACCTTTAAAAACCCTTAGCGATCTTCTTGCTTTGATGATTTTTTATTATTATTATTATATGAATGTATGATTTAAATTTCTATTAACATTATTTGTTAGACGAGTGAATTTCCCCGCGGTTGTAAACATGTTAATTTCTTCATTCTTATTCTGAAGAGGAGTGTTATTCAAGCATGAGAATTTAGTTGTTATTTGAAACATTGCATGATATTTGTTTAAGAACTAAACTCTTTATCATTGTTCGATTCTAGGAAGTGGTGAACATTGCTTGTACGCATTTGTATGTTTGATTTGAGCCATAAATTGATTCTTGGTTGAATTAAATGCTTGAGAAAATCCTCTTGTGTTAAATGAGAGGCATACTTTGCTTGAGGACAAGCAAAAATCTAGTTGGGGAGATTTTGTTGAATGCCAAACATGCTTTAATGTGATCCATTATATTTGACATTTTTCAACTCTTAAAGTGTGTTTTCTTGGATTTATTCCATGTTTTTATGTGATTCTTCAATTTAATTGATTTTACCTTTGGACTACTTGATGCGTATGTTATTATGCAGAAAATAGGCATAAAACGTCAAAGATTAAGACATAAATGATTGGACAAGGAAGAAAAAGAAGTGAAGAAAAACCAGGAAGTTCGTTGTGCAAACAAGAAGCGAATGTTCATTGTCCGAACATACAACAAAGTCCAAGCGAAGAGGAAAACTTGAATGGCAGTAGGAAAAAGTCCCAAAGTTCGTCGTGCGAGGATGTAGAGAAGAAGCTCGTTGTGCAAATAATGAGTTCACACGACGAATTCAGATATGTTCCAAGGGTGATTTAACTATTCAGAGGCACTTCAAGTGCCTCAAAAGTACCTTCGTTGTGCGAATAAGACATATTTTTGTTTTACTATATATGTATTTTCTTGTACTTTTTAAACAAAAACTTTTAATACTTAATGTTTACTTTATCTCTCTTCATTCTGAAAGTATATTTTAGAGAGAGAGAGAGAGAGAGAGAGAGAGAGAGAGAGAGAGAAGCTCAACCCTAAGGGGGGGAAGGTAAGATCTTCAATCTCTTGTTGGGTTTTGGATGTAATATTTTGATACCTTTTTGTATTTCATCCAATTTATGTATTATGAACTAGTTTGATTCAATATTATTGATTGTCATTGATTTCTTATTTGTGGATCTTGACAAACCCTTTACAAATCCTTGATCTAAGATTTTCATATATCAATGAGCAAACTTTTGACATAGTCTTGTAAATTGATATTCACTAGGATCAATCTTATTTTATTTTGTTGATTAAGTAGCATGAGTAGGATTAACGCGGTAATGGCCATGATAATGATATTGACAACAACGATATTATGAGGATGCGTGATAATAGAGATGAAGAACTATGTTCACATACATTTGAAAAAATTGGTTGAATACATGTAAAAAAAGGTCAATCATGTGTACATATTTTGATCTTGGTGTTATATGAATCAATCAGGAATTTCATATGGATGTCGCATGAAATCCGTTTGGTCTAAACTCTAGATATAAATTTAGGTCTAACATTCGAGTGAGTATCAGTTCTTAATGCTCTGTGTTGGTTGAGGTTTGTGAGATATCACAAATGAGAAAATACAGTTATTCTCTTGACTTTGCGTTAGACATAACCTCGGTTGTGAGTGATACACGGGGTATTCGACAAATACTTGATTTGTATTTAACATGGTCAGAAGAATACATTTGTTATCAATTGATGAAATCTAATCCCAACAAGCCTCCGTTTATATTTTAAGTCATTGCTTTATATTTTTTCATCTTTATATTTTCCCCTTTTATCTTTTGTATCGTTGATCTAGCAACCAAGTTTTCATAAACTAGCTTGAAATGTAGAGACCATTGAATGACGCTCTTTCCCTTACACCGATCCTTGTGGAGATGATATAAATCCCGAACGGAATCCTTCAAATCTAATTTTTTTCTTCTTGCCGCTTTACTGTAGTTCGAACAATAGGAACAATACTATTTTCAATGTTGAATCAGGTAGTATCGATAATATATGTTGGTATGTTAAATTTTTAGTTTGAAAGTGGGATTACATTGGGGAGATTCCTTACTCCAACTCATATTTTCATGTTTTCTGTATGAACCCTTATTAGATTTGTGTGTTGGTTGAAAATTTCCTTGTTGTAACGGGTTAGAATACCCGGAAGCGGGTCTATATAGTGTAGGTTGGGGGCTCTTGCCCCTACAAGAACTATATCTCTTTACTAAATTATATTTAGGTATTTCATATTTAATTAATTGAAATTAAAAAATTCTCCCAACAATTACATGGAGCACAATCTAGTGTATATTTTCTTAAATATTATTATTTATAATAAATAACAATTTTTTTATTATGAGTTTTTTTTCTTACAAATCCATCTGATTATTTATTTATTGTCTTTCTAGATATAGTTGAAAAATTTCAATCAAGAGTTAAATATTTTACCAATTTATATATTTTTAATATGATATAAATTTAAAATATTTTGTTGTGAATTTATATTAAATAGAAAATTTGATTAAGATTATATATACGATTACTAAAAGATGTATTGTCAAAAATTTATTAGAAAAGTTTTCTATTAACATAAAAAACAAGATATCATGCAATCATTTTAAAAGAATGACATTTGTAATTTTATTTGCAAAAAACATTTATGTCAATCAAGAGAATGAAATATTAACTAATTAAAAATATAATTTTTTTAGAATTTAACTCTGATTACTTGATTACTATACACAAGTATTTGCTTATTTAAAATACATGTATATAAAGTATCATATTTTATTTACATAGAAAAGAAGATGTTATGTTTTGTTTACAAAGTGATATTACATTATTGATAATATAAAATAGTTTAGTTACAATATTTAAAAAGAATCATAAAAAAACAAATGTAACTTGAAGAAATTTAATTTTTTATTAATATATAATTTTTGTATTTAATAATTTTTGTATTTAATAATTTTCTTATTCCATTTTAAAAATGTTTTGGATCCGTCCTGAGAATACCTTTGTATTCTTTTTTATTTTATTTTATGGGAATTGTATTCTCTTTTTTAATATAATTGTTTTTAGAAAGAAAAAAAAATCAAATCAAGACTAATAATGGAAACTATTTATGTTTATTCTTGTTAGAATCTGAGATTCATCATGCTAGCAAGAACAAGAAAGCATGAGCAACTTCACTCAGTGAGTTGAGAGCAACAAAAGTAGTTAGCATGAAAACATAGGGTTGAATGTGTATTTGCTTTGTAATCGTAACAGTACAAGATAAAAGTTTATATATAAGCAATCAAACACAAGGAAATGAACAAATAGACTAAGCTAAGTTGAACCACTAATATAATACTTAAACTGACTTAACTAAACTAATGACACACATTAACATATTTCTAACACTCCCCCTCAAACTGAAATGTGGGATGTATTGTAACACCCCGATTTCATAATTTATTTAATAAAATAATTATTATGTATATGGGTGGTGTTTTTGAGATTATAAGTGAAGAATTGTTTATTTAAATAATAATATAATGATAATATGGTATTATTTGAATATTATTACTAAATAAATAAAATAGTAAGAATTGGAGGTCTAAGGGGCAAGGTGGTAAATTGGTGTGGTTTATGAGAGGGGAAAAAGGAATCATTTTCATTCATCGTGTTTTGGGTGGAAATAAGAAGTTGACTCTGGAGAAAGAGGAAAAAGAGAGAGAAGAGCAAAAGACCTAAAACTCCAAGATCAAGATTGTTTAAGGAATCGATTGAATCTAAGGTAAGGGGGGAGAAAGGGTTCTTTATTGGTGATCTAACATGAAAGGGTAGTTGAGAGGCCCTTACTCTCCTAGGGATTGTGTGATTTGATATAATTTGATGATTTGTGGTATGAATATGGAATTACATGATTGATTGTTGTATTTGGAATAATCGTTATTTGAATTGTATAATTGGATTAATATGAAAACTGTTATATGAATGTTGTTGTTGATGATGTGAATTGAGAAGAGGAAGCGAAACTTAAAATCCCTAATTTGATTAGTAATATTAGGTTAGAAAGATATGTGGTGTTAAAGGTCTTAAAATAAGTATAAGAATGACATTGAGACTGTTTTGAGGGATAAAAATGAGATATAATCAATAGAACCCGAACTGGTATGAGATGGGGAATGAAAAGTGATTTTTGGGAAAAAGTTGATTTTGGGCACAGGGCTCCTGACACGGGCCGTGTCACACGACACGGGTGGCCGTGTCAGGCTACGGGAACAAGATTGGGAGGATTTTTGGGAAGATTGGAGATCAGAGGGTGTGACACGGGCCGTGTCACACGACACGGGTGGCCGTGTCACACGACACGGGTGGCCGTGTCACACGACACGGGTGGCCGTGTCACAGTTCTGTATTTTGGAAAATGATGTTTTCAGGATGGTTCGTCAGGCCGTGTGACACGGGCCGTGTTAGGGGACACGGGGGGCCGTGTCAGGCCTCTGTATTTGGGAAATTCATGATATTTTAAGCCGGTTTCGTCCTGTTCCCTTGGTCTACTTTCTTACCATTAGTCTAAGGCTTTGAGAATAACATCCATGAGTAACTATAGGACCTGACAACCGATAATTAGTGTGTGAGTTTTATATGATTATTGTGGATAGTATAACTTTATTAATTGGTTACTTAAAATGTGTTGAGTATGGTGATGTTATTATAATTCTTGTACAAACTATATGATGGGTTGTTTAATAACCGATGAAGATCACGAGGATCATGTTGATTGGTAATATTGTTGATTGTATGCTTTGCATAGACCCCATGAGGTAAGGTTGGTAGCGGTGAGGATCGGAAGGATCATGTTATATTGGAAAATGTATGGAAAATCATTGAGAGTGGAATTAATGGGGAATTCATATGATATGATAATTGGTAATTAGTGTGTAGGAATATATGTGCTTATGTTGATTTATATGACTCTTGATAATGAACCATATGAATTGTGTTGATAATATGTGTGAATATTGTCTGATTGTTTATGTGACCCATGTGATGGGATGTGTGATAATTGATGAAGATCATGAGGATCGTGAAGGCATGACTGTTGTCATGCGTATTTGTATTATGGTGTATGTGTTTGAGTCTGCATATGCATACACATTTGGTGGAATGATCATGTCTCGGTGGAGCGTAAGTGATCATTCGGATTCATTGCGAATCGTTGGTGCATGGATGATCGTGTCTCGGTGGAGCGTAAGCGATACATCCGGGTTCGAATTGATGAACCATTGTTGAAAGTTGGTACCGCATTTGCATTGTGTCATTGAGTCACTTTGCATTGATTGAATCAATGATGTATGATATGTGTTGATGAACTATTTGAGACATCGATTAATAGTATGATGTATGATGTGTATTTGATGAATAAAGGTGAGACTACCCTGTAAGATGTTATTTGCACCGTTGATTTATTGAATTGTTTTCTCACCCCTTTGTTGTTTGGTTGCGTCGGTGCTTCTTCGGAAGTACAGATGATTCAGGTACTTGAGTATGCTCGGAGTACAAGTTGTTTGGTCGAGTCTTAGGAGTCGCTCTGATACGTAACACGGGAAATAGGGATATTTGTTATTTAATTATTCTTGTTGTAATAGTTACGTATCATATTTTTTTGAAACTTATAAATTAAGTGAATTGATGAATTTTGTGGATATTTGGCGAATTGCCGATTGTTGAATAAAAAGATATTTCCGTTGTTTTTAATAAATGATTATACTTTTGGTTGATTTTGAAAATGTAACTACTCACTTGTTAATTAAACTCTGATTTATCTGAAAACTTGTGTTATTTTAGAAAATGGGAAAAATGGGTGTTACATGTATCATAAAACACTTTCAGTTTGCTCCTAAAATCTTGAAAAGTTGTTGTACCAAGCGGTTTTGTAAGCGTATCCGCAATTTGAAACGAACGGAACATGTTGAATATGTAGTTTTCCATCCACAACCCTCTCGCGCATAAAATGAGTGTCTAGCTCGATGTGTTTCATACGAGCATGCAACACCGGGTTGTGAGACAGAAGAACAACACTGAGATTGTCACATAGCAGAAGAGGCGGATGTGTTGGAATTTCTAGCTTTGCAAGTAATGATTCCAGCCATGACAACTCAGAAGTAGTATGCGCCAAAGCCTGATATTCAACTTTTGTGCTGGACCTAGCAACCAGGGACTGTTTCTTCGAACTCCATGACACCAGATTGGGTCCAAAATAGATACATGAATCAAAAGTAGATCTTCTGTCATCTGGATCACTAGCCCAGTCAGAATCACTATAGGCTCTCAAAGAGAATTTGGTAACTGTCTTGGAAGGAGAAAGAAGAAGTCCATGTTTATGAGTACCACTTAGATACCTGAGCAATATTCTAACTGCAGCCCGATGAGTATCCAATGGGGTAGCCATGAACTGACACAACTTGTTGACTGTAAAAGCAATATCTGGTCTTGTGAGTGTTACATACTGAAGTGCACCAACAAGTGATCTGTACAGATGTGGATCAACAATAAGATCTGACCCATGTTTACTCAACTTACAAGTACTCAACATTGGTGTTGGAGTGCCATTTGCTTGATCCATCTTTGCCTTACTAAGAAGATCCTTGATATACTTTGACTGAGATAAGAACATAGCACCACTACTGCAATTTTGCACTTCAATCCCAAGAAAATACCTAGGTTTACCAAGCCTTTTTAAAGCAAACTCAAGATGTAACTTATTGATAATCTCCTCTATAAGATCTTTAATAGAACCAGTAATCAAAATGTCATCAACATATACTAGAGCATACAGTGAAACACCAAGCCTAGAATATACAAACAAAGAATTATCACATTTTGAAGCAGTAAACCCAAAATGAAGCAGAGCTTGGGTTAACTTCTCATACCAAGCCCTTGGGGCTTGTTTGAGACCATATATAGCCTTGTGTAACTTACATACTAAGGACTTGTCACTGTCAACAAAACCAGTAGGTTGAACCATGTAAACTTCATCATGTAACACACCATTCAGAAAAGCATTATTAATATCAATTTGTTGTATCTCCCATTTGTATGTAATAGCAAGTGTAATAATCACCCTAATTGTTGTAGGCTTAACCACTGGAGAAAACGTTTTTGTGTAGTCAAAACCTTGTTCCTAATGGAAAACTTTAGCCACAAGCCTAGATTTATATTTGTTGATTTAACCATCTGCATTTTCTTTGATTTTGAAAACCCATCTGCAACCCACTACTTGTTTATCAGGAGGCAAAGTAGTTAAAGACCAGGTTTTGTTACCCAAGAGAGCATTATACTCTTCAGTCATGGCTTGAACTCACTCAGGCTTGGTTAGAGCTTATTTAACATTGGATGGTTCAGATTTAGAATGAGCTAGAAATACCTTAGGTTTAGATTTACCACTTTTAGCTCTAATCACCATGGGATGGTTATTCACAAGAAAATTACTACTAGGTGGAACTGTTCCTATAGATACAGATTGTGAAGAATCAGATATAGGAATGTGAGATGATATGGTTAGTTCATTAGAATTATGAGGGATGTTTGGAACTGAAAAGGATAAATCCACTCTATGTGAACTAACACTACCATTTGGAGAGATATCACAAGACATAGAAGTAGTATTGGGAGTTTCCTATGTTTCACTAGCATTAGCACTACTCTCATGACCAACTAAAGGACTGAGTTGTTTTTGACTGGCAGACTTTATGTTGTTAGCAGGATGACTTTTTGCAGTATGAGAGGGACTAGACATATCAGTGCTATTGGGACTACCAACAGTGTGAATAGGACTAACACAAGTAAGTATGATATCTAGACTGACCCTAGGTACAGAATGCTCTTGTCTAGTTTCAGACACAAGCTGTATTGTGCCAGAATTTTTAGATCTGAGATTATCCACAAGGCGAACTTCTGCAGGTCTTGGACCGCTGAACACAACCATCCTGTCTGAACTCTTAGCAATATTTTGTGGTAATACAGCCTGTTCTGAATTAGGACCAGATGAAATGACATCGGACATGCTATGGCCAGCTGGAATAGTGGGAATAATATGAGGACTTAATTGACTAGATGAAAGAATTATGTCCTGGTGATTATGCTTAGCATTTGACAACTCTTGCTTGTTATGCTGCCAATTAGAGTAAGGAAACTGTTCTTCATTAAATTTAACATCTTTTGACACATAAATCTTTCCTTCTCTATTAATACATTTAAACCCCTTATGTTGAGGTGATGGACCAAGATATATACACTCCCGACTTCTTGGTTGCAGTTTATGTTTATTGAAAGGCCTTAAATGAGGGAAACACAAACAACCAAAAACCTTCAAAGTAGAATAATCAGGTTGTTTATTATACAAGGCATGAAAAGGAGAATTGTGATTCTTAAGAGTAGAGGAAGGAAGCCTATTCATAACATGAAAAAAAGTAGTGAAACTATAATCCCAATAGGTCATAAGTAATGAAGCATGGGTAAGAAGAGTGATTCCCATTTCCATAATTTGTCTATGTTTTCTCTCAACTGTCCCATTTTGATGGGAGGTATGAGGACATGTTAGCCTATGGGATATACCTAACTCAGTTAGATATTTGGTAAACTGTCTAAACTCTCCACCAAAGTCAGATTGTAAAGCCTTAATAGTCTTTCCAAATTGTGTATGAACAAATACATGAAACAGTTTGAAAGCATGTATTGCCTCGTATTTTTGTTTCAACAAGTATAGCCATGTAAATCTAGTTTTAGCATCTACAAAAGTTATGTAATACCTAAAACCTGAGCTAGAGGGATGAGGAGAAGGTCCCCACAAATCAGTATAGACCATGTCAAAAGGTTCAACATATGAAGTATTCGTAGAGGGTGCATAAAATTTATGAGCTTTACCAATATTACAGGAAGAGCAAAAGAAAGAATTACTGCCTTTATTAATAGAATGAACATTACACAATTTGAGAATAGCAGAAACAGATTGCAAGTTTGTATAGCCTAGTCTATGATGCCATAACTTGGTCACATTGCAGTTTTCTAACGAATAAGAACAAGAACTAGAATGGGAGGCAACAAAACTTTGAATATCAGTTTGAGTGATCAAGTTGTTATTATGACTAAAGTATTGTTTGAGCTCTAAGGGCAGTTGAGGAAAGCAGTATAATCCACAATCATCTAAGACACCTTCAACAATGACTTTCTTAGAATCCTGTGATTTGATGTAACACTTGTTAGGAAGGAATTCAAACATAACATGATTATCACGATAAAACTTGGAAACAGATAAGAGATTCCTAGTTATAGAAGGAACATGAAGTATGTTAGCCAGAGTCAAGGTTTGTGTAGGATCACTTTTGGAACAAAAACGTGTAGTGCCTACTGATTCTATAGTGAGAGTGTGACCATTGCCTACAAACACTTTGTTATGTCCTACATATGGTTTACTATCTTGTAAGAGAAAAGCATGAGGTGTTAAGTGATGAGAGGCACCTGAGTCAGCAAACCAAGCATGAGATTCAAGTTCTGATGGGAGATTGTATTCTTGAGTGTAAGCTAATCCCTTCCCAGTCGTAGCCATGATAGCAACTGTTTGTAAATTCTTGGAGGAATCAGCAGCAGAATCTGGATTCGAAGACTCACCAGTGGCATTCTTTGTGTTAAAAGGCACAAAGTTTTCATAAAATATATGCCAACAATTAGCAACTTTATGACCATATTTTCCACAAAGCTGGCAGGTTGGGCGGTTCCCAGTTGTGTAGCGACCTCTCCCACGGCTTCGACCACGTGTAAACCGACCTCGTGCTCTATGATTTGGATATGTTCCTCTAGAACTAGTACCTTCTTGATTAGAATAAACAACATTTGTTGCAATAGTTGTAGTTGCAGCTAGTTCTTCATGAAATTTATCAAATTGAGCTTCTTGCACACAGAGTAATGCTTCCACATCACACAACGATGGAGATGATGAGTAGCCATACATCTGCATCACAAAGGGATTATATTCCTCAGGAAGCCCTTGTAATATTGAATCAACTTGATCTTGTTCAGTTATGGAGTCTCCAACAGCCAGCAGAGAGTTTGCAATGGCCTTGATCCGCATCACATACTCTGTAATAGATTTGGAACCTTTCTTGGTAGATTTTAGCTCGACACGTAATTGTCGAACACACGCTTTCATCTGAGCATTGAATAACTGATGAATGGTATCCCAAATTTCGAACGAATGCTTACACGCAAAAACCCTTGGTAGAATGGATTCAGAGATCGTAGACAACAACCAGATGAATAGAGCTTGATCTTGACTTATCCAATTCTCATAGTCATCAGAAATCGTACCTGAAAGTCGATCTTGATCAGTCTTGAATTTCATTAGGATCTTCAAATTCACTACCAGCTTGTGCAATTTCTGAGATAAAATCACACCTTCCACGTGTTGATTCCAGAGCAGGTAGTTGTTTTCTTGAAGCTTGATAGAGAGCTTTGGACCAAATGTGTTTGCAGATTTGGCCATGGAAAACCCTTGCGAAGCTTCTTGAGAGAAACCTTGATTGCGCACAAATGATTCTTGATTTTCTTCCTACGCCATTGATGTTGAGCACAGAAGCGGACAAACCTGGAGACGAGAAAGGACAAAGCGAACACACACAATAGAACGATCAAGGAAGCGTGGATGATCGATCGGCGAATGATACCATGTTAGAATTTGAGATTCATCATGCTAGCAAGAACAAGAAATCATGAGCAACTTCACTCAGTAAGTTGAGAGCAACAGAAGTAGTTAGCATGGAAATATAGAGCTGAATGTGTATTTGCTTTGTAATTGTAACAGTACAAGTTAAGAATTTATATACAACCAATCAAACACAAAGTAATGAACAAATAGACTAAGCTAAGTTGAGCCACTAATATAATACTTAAACTTACTTAACTAAACTAATGACACACATTAACATATCTCTAACAATTCTTTTGAAGACTATTAGGAAATTTTTGAACTTGCATTGTTAATTGAACACTTGTCATAGCTTGACTTGAAGCTTGTAAATTAGGTACCATTTACATGCTTTTTCTTTTGTATTTGTCTTTTGAATATTCAAAATGGTATGTAACTATTCATACAAACCAGTATAAATGAAAAAAAATTGGTGCCCAACTAAAATGTGGCCCTGCACAACAAACTGCATAACAAGCTACTAATATTTTTATATACTTGTTCATTTAAAAAAGTAAGTTCTTAATATTTAATGATCTATTGATTATTTTTGAAAAAGATTACAATTGGTAGTTGGTCGACATCAAAGAAGTATTAACTGAGAGGTTCAAGGTAGGGGTGGGAATAAGCCAAGCCAACTAAGATGAACTTAAGGCCTAGCCTGTAATACCCCAATTTCATAATTTATTTAATAAAATAATTATTATGAATATAAGTGGTATTTTTGAATTGTAAGTAAAGATTTTTTTATTTAAATGATAATATAATAATAATGTGGTATTATTTGAATATTGTTATTAAATAAATAATATAATAAGAATTGGAGGTCTAAGGGGCAATGAGGTAAAATGATATTGTTTTATGAGAAGAGAAAATGAGTCATTTTTCATTTCATCGTGTTTTTGTGGAAATAGGAGAAAACTGATACTGGAGAAAGAGGAGAAAACTGACACTAGAGAAAGAGGAAAGGGATAAGAAGTGTAAGAGACCTAAAACCCTAAGATCAAAGTTTTGCAAGGAATCCATTAAATATGAGGTAAGGGGGGAGAAAGAGATTTTATATTGGTGATCTAACATAAAAGGGTAATTGGGAGTTCCTTACTCTCTTAGGGATTATATGATTTTGATTGGTTGTGGTGAAATTGTGTTATGGATATGAAAATTACATTTGTTGATTGTTTGTATTTTGAATGTTGATTATTGAGTTGTATAATATGCGTGTTATGAAATCTATTTTATGAACATTGTTGTTGGTAATATAAATGGAGAAGATGAAGAAAAACCTAGGGTTTCCTAATTTGATTAGTAAATGTTAGGTCGAAAGATAGTGTAGTGTTAGAGGTATAAAATTAGTATAAGAATAATAATTAGACTGTTTTAGGTGATAAAAATGAGATGTAAGTGATGAAATTTGAACTGGTATGAAATTGGGATAGAAAAAGTGATTTTTGAAAAAAAATGATTTTTGGGCGCAGGGCTCCTGACACGGGCCGTGTCAGCCCTCTGTGTTTTACGAAATCTTGATTTTTTAGGGAAGTGTTCAGGCCGTGTCAGGGGACACGGGGGGCCGTGTCAGGCCTTTGTTTTGGAAAATTTTCCATTTTCTATGATGGTTCCGTCCCGATTTCTCGGTCAATAATCGTACCATTAGTCTGAGATATTGAGGATAATATTAATGAATAGTTTATAGGATAGGATAGCCAATCATTAGTATTCAAGTCCTGTATGCTTGTGTTGGTTTGTATGATTATGTTAGTGGATCAAATGAATCGTGTTGGTTGGGGATATTGTTGATTCTATGCTTTGTGTAAACCACATGATGAAATGTTTGGTAACTTATGAGGATCGGAAAGATCGTGTTATGTTGGGTAAATATATGAAGAATAGTTGAGGATGGAATTAATGAATAGTTCGTAGGATATGATAACCGGTGATTAGTGTGTAAGATATATGTGTTTGTGTTGATTTGTATAACTTTTGATGATGAATCACATGGATCGTATATGATAATGTGTATTGACTATTGTATGATTTTTATGTGACCCATGTGATGGGGTGTGTGGTAACTTATGAGGATCAAGAGGATCGTGTTATGTATGATTATGTTCATGCATGTATTTTTTTGTATGCATAATCGAGTGTTGCATATGTATGTATGGTGGATGGGATAATAATGTCTCGGATGGAGCGTAAGTGATTATCCAGATTCATTATGAATCAATGGTGCAGGGATGGTCGTGTCTCAAGAGGAGCGTAAGCGATGCATCCGGGATTCGAATTGATGAACCAATGTTGAGTCGGTACCGCATTTGCATTGTGTCATGTAGTCACTTTGCATATGATTGAATGAATGATCTATGATAGGTGTTGATGAATTGTGTGAGACATTTGATTGAATGAATGATATATAATGTGTGTTGATGAATGAAGGTGAGATTACCATGTAAGATGTTATATGCACCGTTAATATATTGAATTGTTTTCTCACTCCTTTGTTGTTTGGTTGTGTCTGTGCTTCTTCGGAAGTACAAATGATTTAGGTACTTGAGTAAGCTCGGAGTACAAGTTGCTTGGTTGAGTCATAGGAGTCGCTCTGATACGTAACACGGGATTTGAGATTTTTTGTTGTTTTATTTATACTTATTATTAGTAGTTATGTATCACATTTTGTTGAAACTCATAAATCAAGAGAATCGATGAATATTGTTGATGTTTGGCGAACTGTCATACGATGAATAAAAATATACTTTTTCCGCTGTTTTTAATAAAAGAATTTTAGTCGAATTTTATTGTTGTAGTAGCACTCCACTTTTGTTTAAAACTCTAATCTTTCTTGAGAAAATAATTATTTTTGTATTTGGGATAGTGGGTGTTACATAGCCTACATAGGCCAAGGCCAGACCAGATTTATTTTTAAATAGAAAAGGCATAGGCTTTTTCATAAGCCTACTTAGTTAAATAGGCTAGGCCGCATGCCATAGAAATAGTCTTATAAGCATATCAGACTGACCTACTTATTAAATATTAATGAGTTTATTGTTTTTATATTGTATTTTATTCTTTATATTAAAATACAAGAGTAAAACTTAGTTATATTTAAGAACTTATGAAAATAAGTTGAAAGAAATCCTATGAATAATGTTATAATGTGTTTTCAGAAGTTCTGTCAAACAAATAATCTCACAAAATTTATGCTACTAGGTAAGCTCAAATAAATCAATGGAATAAAACATTTAGTCTCATTATACTTTTGATTCTCTAGTCTATTTAAACCTTTGTTGAATTTCTTATTTACACATATTTAAATGATATAGGCTTTTTAAGTAGGCTAATAAATCAATCAGGCATTCAAAAATATCAGACTCAAGCCAAATATAAGCCTTTGATAAGCTACAAACCAGGCTTAGGCTTGAAATTTTTTAGCAGGCCAAGCCCAGGCTTGACAAAGCCTATCCCGACCTAGCCTATTCTCACCCCTATTTCAAGGTTACCAACATAATTTACTAACATTATCAACTGTTTGGAACATATGGATTTGAGAAATGGTATTTTGTTCAACCGAGAAAAATACAACGTTTCTGATCTCGTTTGGAACATCAAGGTGTTGGTTTGACGGTGGAGTCATATAAGTGAAAATATTCATTTCAATTCCAATTGTAATTTTTATGACTTTTACAAAGATCCTCTATATTTATTTGTAAAGTTTTAATTGGTTTTTAATTTCCCTTTTTTGTTTCGGTCTTCGACTGTCTTTTGTAATCGGGTTAGAATACCCCTAAGACTCTTTAGTTAGTCATTGCTTAATTTTTTTTACTAACATTATGTCTTCTAAAGATATATTTCCACTATCTAAATGAGCCAATCACTATTTTGAATGATTTCAGAGTAGTCAATAGTGGCGTTATCTCGCTATAGTGGAGGGGAGGTCGGTCGCGATGGGAAGAGCCTTAGCAGTGGAGAACACTATAGCGGTCACTATATTGCTACAAGGTATATAGCAGGTAATGAGGGATGAGTAGTTCTCAGTCTGAAGTAGTTTCTATTCTGTTATCATTGTTTCCTCTAAAAATTTGAAATTACACCTCACCTCTCTCTGCACTTCGATCCTCCCACTACACTTCATATATTTATAATTATTATTCATGTATTTTGTTCTAACAACTAGTAAGATATTTGTGCTTCCGCATGAGTAAAATCGTATAATATGGTATAAAATATATTTAACTGTATATGTAAATTTGATACGATATAAAATGTATGTATATACGTATTTAAATTTAAAATTCACTATTAATTTTAAAAGCAACAATGATTATGTAAATCAATTAAATTAAAATATAAAGAAAAAAAGGACTCGTGAGATGATTTTTTATTTATTTAAAAAAAGAGTTTATTTTTTAAATTAAGATAATTATTGATTAAAATAAAATATGTATTGTGTTTTATAGTGATCTATAAAATAAAAAGTTTATTTGATACAATATAAAACGTATTTATATACAGACGTAAAACAAAAATTAGTTATTTAATTGTAAAATAAAAAATAATTATACAATTTCAATTGTATTAAATAATGATGCAAAAGAAAAAAGACTCATGACATAAAGAAAGAAAGAAAAATTGTATGCGATAATGACCCGTGAAATAAAAATATTATTTGATGTGTATAAATAAAAAATTTAAAATGATTTACTTAATTGTGAAATGAACAATAATTATACAATTTTAATTCTATTAAATAATTATTAAAAAACGAAATCGTGAGATAAAAAAAATTGATATTTAAAAAAAAGTATTTTGTCTCTTAAATTAAGATAATGATTGATTAAAATAAAATAGATATTGTGTTGATAGTGACCTGTGAGATAAATATATATTGTTTTTTTATTAAAATAAAAAATATATATGTTGCTGATAGTGGCTCGTAATTTTTTTTACATTTGAAAATAACACTTTTATCCTTTAAATAAAAAAAATTGTTATTTAAAAAAAAATAGGTATATTGCTGATAGTGGCCTGTAAAAAAATGACATTTAAAAATATTTTTTATCGCACATAATAAAAGATAATTAATTAAAATAAAATCAATATTTTTCTAATAATAATATATCTGACCCATTATCGAATTGAGTCAAATTCTCTATATCAGAGAGAGAGAGAGAGAGAGAGAGAGAGAGAGAGAGAGAGAGAGAGAGAGAGAGAGAGAGAGAGAGAGAGAGAGAGAGAGAGAGAGAGAGAGAGAGAGAGAGAGAGAGAGAGAGAGAGAGAGAGAGAGAGAGAGAGAGAGAGAGAGAGAGAGAGAGAGAGAGAGAGAGAGAGAGAGAGAGAGAGAGAGAGAGAGAGAGAGAGAGAGAGAGAGAGAGAGAGAGAGAGAGAGAGAGAGAGAGAGAGAGAGAGAGAGAGATTTGAATAAAAAATGGAAACAAGAAATAAAATTTAAGAGAGAGTGATATCATATTTGAATTTCAAATCTGAAAATTTGAAATTGATAGAGTATGTGTGTTTGGTGGAAAATTCTTTTTTAGATTGTGAGGTAATTGGTATTTGTTATGTGTCAAATAAAGAGATGATGAACAAAAATTTAATTGTGGAATTTAGTTATTTACAAAAATAGTTTTTTAGTAGTATAATTTTTTAAAATACAATGAACAAAATCGACAATTCATGCCATTGAATTTTGATATGTAAATTGCTGATTAAATAGCTGCAATCTAAGCTATCCGATTATCTCATTTTTGAACCATAACATCTTCTTAACAACCTCAACATTTGTATTTTGTATTTGTATTGCTATATACCTAACTAATTCAATTACATTCATTCCACCCCATCACGCCATCACCAGCCACTCTTTCTGATATTCCAACATTTCACTCTCATATCTCTTCCATCCTCATATCTTTTGCACCCTTGCACTCAAATAGTTTTTTCTCGTAAAGACAATTTTTTATGGAAAAAATGACAAATGTTTAGAAATGGATTTGGTATTAAGCACGGACACCAAAATACGACACCGACACTAACATAAAAAAATATCGATAATAATTTGAGAAAATGAATAAATGAAAGGTAATCATAAATGTCATTGTCCGACATGGACACTAACACGTCATTTTTCAGAGGTATTAGTGCTACATAGAAAAGGAGAGTAGGCTGTCGATGTTCAACAGGGAAGAGCCGAGACAAATGAGTGAGATGTAATAGCTTGAGATTTTTTATTAGAAGGGACAAACCATTGTTAGATTTCAGATTGAAATTCTTAAGCCATTGTGAGAGTTAAGAAGCCTTTTTGCTTGCTCAAAGAGAAAGCACACTAGTTGCTGTAGAGAGCAGTAGGTAAATACTCCTTGTTGCAGAAGCACCATTGCCTCTTTTGAAAAAGTTTTATCTTCTTCATCTTTTCATTTTTGTTTTCTTCCTGTTTTTCTCTTTCTTTTTCTTCACATATTTGTCTTTTGTTTTGCTTTTCGTTTTAGCAATGAATATCATAAATATGAACATTAACTACCAAATCTTTAGAATGACTATTTTCACATGATATTAGGAAGATTCAAAATTACATTTATACAAAATCAAATTTTATTTATTTATTGTACAACTATGATTTATAGTAGTATACAATAAATTTTCACTATTCACAAACTAATCTTTTATGTTAAAGAATAAAATGATATTCCTTTATATTTGAAACAAGTTAAAGTGACATTTCATCTTAAAGAAAAGAGAACGATAATGTATCTATTCTAAAAAGACAAAAAGAAATGAACACGATTCTTTCCCCCATAATATAATAGGACTTTTATCCAAAGCCAAACAAAAAAAATTGTATTATATATATATATATATATATATATATATATATATATATATATATATATATATATATATATATATATATTATAAAAGAGTATCTTATTCAAGTAAGTATCTCATTAGAGTAAAAGTTCAATTGATTAAGTATTAGGTTAGAAAATATTACACCACAACTTAAAGCCAAATAAGTATATATCTTTGATTATGCAGGGAAGAGAAATGATTTTGAGTGAATAGATTTTATAGAATTGATTTTTATTAAAAGTGAGTTGAATGCAAAATATGACTAATGAATTCATATGTATTATTTCAAAGGGCAAGATATGAATAATGTGCATTTGAACCAAAATGTTTCCTGGATCATTAAAAGTGTGTTTAAGCAGCGATACGTTATGGATAATATGCAAACTTGGTATTTGATGCAGGATCGGTTTAATATGAAGATGGTCTATAATAACATTAGAGGAGGCGCTCCAACTGTCACATGGAAGGGGTTGATGGAAAACAACATTGCAAGACTGCGCACAATTTTTATCCTATGGCTTGTGTATCATGAGAGGGTACCTACAAAGGACAGACTCAAAAGATTTGAAATGGTTGGTGATGATAAATATTTTTTCTGCCATGAAATTGAAACTATTGATCACTTGTTTTTCTATTGTACCGAGTTGAAAATGCACCGGAGGAAGGTCCTAGGGTGGCTTGGAGAAAACCACATGCCATTTGGTTGGAAAGACGGAGTAAATTGATTGATTAGTAATGGAAAAGGCAAAGGGTGGAAGGCTTGTCTACTCTGTAGTGCTGCGGCAGAAACAGTTTGTGAAACTTGAAGGTATATGAATAATAGGATTTTTGGGAGCCATGTGAATAATAGTGATATTGAGAGTATAGTAATAGATACTCTTATTTATAGAGAATGGTGTTATCCTAAGTTTAGACACCATCTTGCTAACCTTATGTTATTATAGGATTAGTTTTGTTTTGTTAGTTAGTCCTTTTGTCTTGTACTATGTTTTTCTATTTGGTTTTAATAAAAGTTTTTTTATTTCCAAAAAAAGTAAAATCTGGATGAAACAATCTTTTGAATTTATTTGTATAAAAGTGAATTGAGTAATAAACTTTAATATAAAAATCATATTTAAATTCAAAAATTATAAATCATAAATTGTAACTTTAAGAATAATTAATTTTAAAGGCATAATAAATTATATTTTAGAAGAACCAATCACCTTCAAATTATTCCTGAATTTATTCTTGTAAAATTATTTTTACTTAATTTTGTTGGATATACTATATATATGTAGAAACTATTAATTTAAAATATAAATTTAATAAAAAATATATACAACAACAATAATCAAATCTTATTCAACTAAAAATGTGTTTGATTTGTAAAATAATAAGTATTTGATAGAACAATACTAAACAATATAAAATAATTTTTTGTTTTGTATTCTACTCTGTTTTAATGGTCGATGTATTTGACAACTTTGACTATTTTATTTGATATATCTATGCATTAAATAATATAATTTTTACAATAATATTTTTATTGATATATAAAATATTGATATTCATAAATCAAAATATTAAATAATGAGAAGGAGAAGAAAAATAATGAAGAAAAAAATAATTACTTTATTTTATTTGATATGTCTATGTATCATATAAAAATAAAATAATTTTATTATAATAATTTTTATTAATAAATAAAATATTAATATTATATTCATAAATCAAAATATTAAATAGAAAGATTAAAAATTATATTTTGATATTTTTTATAATATGTGTTTAGGATAACAAATTATTTCATAAGAAACAAAAAGAATTATATTTTTGTCATATCCTTTATCATGTATTTTTTCTTTAAATTTCTGTATCAAAGAGTGAGAAAAATTGTCAGAAAAATTGTCATGTAAGGTCCTTAATTTTTAAGCAATCAAACACAATCTAAATGATGTTATTTCGTAATTCTGTCAAAAAAATTGGTTGTTAAAAATCAAACCAGCAATATTTTCTTATGTCCATACTTACCCAATATGGATAACAAAGTTAGGCAGAGTTAAATTCAATCTGACAATGATACAATTAAAGTACTGGAGTACTCCCAAAAATTTCCATCTCATTGATGGTTATAAATTATAATAATAATAATTTATTTTCTTTTGCCATATGAAAATTTTCCCATTAGTTATTTTTCATATATTAAGTATAGTCATTAAAATATTAGCTATTTTTAAAACTATTACACTAAAAAAAAATTCATTAACGACAATTGAAATTAGTATTTTATTAAACAAAAATTATTTTATTATAAAAATTGATAAAACTAATTATTTTTAAAAGTATCAATGAGAACACAAGACAGTTTTATTTGAGAGACAGAGAGTTATGTGTTATATTATTACCATTCACGTTTGGCACGTGGACCTGAATTTTGATTAAAATAATATATATGATATAACAGTGGTATTCTATACTTTATACTTTTCATCTATAAATACCTTATCTTCTGAATAAACAATTCACACACCAATCTTCTTTCTCCACCACACTATAATATCAAAAGAGTGAGCAAAAATGTTTGGCATCTTGAACACTAACAAGAGCCAGAAAATCAAGGGAACTGTGGTGTTGATGCCCAAAAATGTTTTGGACTTCAACGCCATCACTTCCATCCCTAAGGGCAGTGTTCTTGACGCCCCCGGTAAAATCATCGGCGGCGTCACCGGCATTGTTGGCGGAGTTCTTGACACCGCCACTGCCTTCTTAGGCCGTAATGTCTCCATGCAGTTGATCAGTGCCACTAAAACTGATGGTTTGTTTTCTATATTCTTCTCAATAATAAAACCAACTCTCAACTCTTAACGATAATTCATCTATATTTTTTGGACAAATATCTAATGAGATAAAGATTATTATTAAATGCCTTTAGAATGGCCACACAATTATTTAATGTGCTTGCTATCTAAAAATGACAAATATATAATCATTAAACTTAAAAAATAACAAATAATAATAATTTAGATAAAAGTGTCTCATATTGATTGATATTTCATTTTTTTTGGAATTTTTTTTGTGTGATTTAAATTTGTGTAGCTGGTGGAAAAGGAGTAGTTGGAAAGGAAACGTTTTTGAGCAGTCATCTTCCTCGGTTACCAACATTGGGAGCAAGACAAGATGCATTCAGTATATTTTTTGAATATGATGCAAATTTGGGAATCCCTGGAGCTTTTTACATAAGAAACTACACTTCTGCTGAGTTCTTTCTTGTCAGTGTAACTCTTGAAGATATTCCTAACCGTGAATCTGTTCAGTTTGTTTGTAACTCATGGATTTACAATTTCAGAAGTTACAATAAGGATAGGATCTTCTTCACCAATGATGTAAGCATTTTGAGTCTATATTAAGAGTTAAACATGCGAATGAAACTTTGAATAATCAATGTATTTGGACTGTATTATTACAGACGTATCTTCCAAGTCAAACACCAGGTGCATTGACTCACTATAGAAAAGAAGAGTTGCTGAATCTAAGAGGAGATGGAACCGGTGAACGCCAGGTGTATGATAGGATATATGATTATGATATTTATAATGATCTTGGAAATCCTGATTCCGGCGACAAATTTGTTCGTCCGGTGCTCGGAGGGTCTAGCACTTTTCCATATCCTCGTAGGGTTAGAAGCGGTAGAAAATCAACCAGAAAAGGTTAGTTTTATATTTTTCAGATTCATTGAATAACTAATGTATTTGATAATCGGTATATGTCAACATTGATGTGTCTGACATATTGATGGTTTTGGTGTTCTAATTTTTTTATGGTATTTGATTCTTGACAGACCCTAAGAGCGAAAAGCCGGGTGAAATTTATGTTCCGAGAGATGAAAATTTCGGTCACTTGAAGTCATCGGACTTTCTTATGTATGGAATAAAATCGATTTCCCAAACTGTCATGCCTTTGCTTAAATCTGTGATTTCTGGTGAGTTCGGTAGCTTCGATGAAGTTCGTGGACTTTTTGAAGGCGGGATTAAGCTTCCTACTGATATACTTAGCCAAATTGCCCCCTTACCGGCTCTTAAGGAAATCTTGCGCACCGATGGTGAACAAGTCCTCAAGTTTCCACCACCTCATGTAATCCAAGGTACATTTTTCGTCTTAATCGCACTGTCTATAGATAAAACGTTCCTCACATTCGTATATTAGTATCGTGTTAAGCAGCATTAGAAATTGTTTTTTGAACAGTTAGCAAATCTGCATGGATGACTGATGAAGAATTTGGGAGAGAGATGGTTGCTGGTGTAAACCCTTGCGTGATTCGTCTTCTTCAAGTAAGTACCAAATGAATTCTCAATATTAGCCAAGATATCTATTTCATCTCATCGAATTATTCTTTGATATCGCAGGAGTTCCCGCTGAAAAGTACTCTTGATACCGCCATATACGGTGATCAGTCTAGTACAATAACAAAAGAACAGTTAGAGACGAACCTCGGTGAGCTCACCGTAGAACAGGCACTAAGCGGAAAGAGATTATTCGTCTTAGATTACCATGACGCGTTCATGCCGTATCTTGAGAGGATAAACATAAGAGCAAAGGCTTATGCCACTAGGACAATCTTGTTCTTGAAAGATGATGGAACTTTGAAGCCAATAGCCATTGAATTGAGTCTTCCACACTCAAATGGGGTTCAATATGGTGCTGAAAGCAAAGTAATCTTGCCTGCAGAAGACGGAAGTGTCGAAAGTACAATTTGGCTATTGGCCAAGGCTCATGTGATTGTAAATGACTCATGCTATCATCAACTCATGAGCCATTGGTATGAAATTGGAATCTGCTAATTCCTATCATGCAATGTATGACATGATTATTAACAAAAAATTTCGGTGTTGCAGGTTGAATACTCATGCGGCGATTGAACCATTCATCATAGCAACAAACAGGCATCTAAGTGTGCTTCACCCGATTAATAAGCTTTTATATCCTCACTTCCGTGACACGGTAAATATCAATGGACTTGCTCGACAATCTCTAATCAATGCCGATGGCATTATAGAGCAAACATTTCTGCCCGGACCAGATTCCGTTGAGATTTCTTCAGCCGTTTACAAGAATTGGGTTTTCACTGATCAAGCATTACCTGCTGATCTTATCAAGAGGTAACAATAATCTAGTCAAATTTTCTTGTCATTTTGAATGTCATTCTTGCCATATCTAATACAAATTGTTTGATTGATTCAGAGGAATAGCTGTCGAGGATCCTTCTTCTCCCCATGGCCTTCGTCTTGCGATAGAAGACTATCCTTACGCTGTTGACGGGCTAGAAATATGGGATGCTATCAAGGCATGGGTGGAAGAGTACGTCTCGTTATATTATCCAACCGATGAAGCAGTGCAAAAGGACACCGAAATACAACCTTGGTGGAAGGAAGCTGTAGAAAAGGGTCACGGTGACTTGAAAGACAAGCCATGGTGGCCTAAGATGCAAACTATTCAAGACTTGGTTCAATCTTGCTCCATTATCATATGGATTGCTTCTGCTCTTCACGCAGCTGTTAACTTCGGACAATATCCTTACGGAGGATACATCATTAACCGTCCAACTCATAGCAGAAGACTCATCCCAGAGAAAGGAACTCCCGAATACGACGAGATGGAGAAAAGTCCTCAAAAGGCTTATCTGAAAACAATTACATCAAAATATCAGACTCTTATTGATCTCTCCGTGATTGAGATACTGTCAAGGCATGCTTCTGATGAGGTGTACCTCGGCGAGAGGGAGAGCAAGTATTGGACATCTGATTCAAGGGCAGTACAAGCCTTCACAAAGTTTGGAACCAAACTAGCTGAAATTGAAGGGAAAATCCATAGCAGGAACAATGATCCTAGTTTGAAAAACCGCACCGGACCAGTGCAATTGCCCTACAGTTTGCTCGTTCGTTCGAGCGAAGAAGGTTTAACTTTCAGAGGAATTCCCAACAGTATCTCCATTTGAAAACTTGTGTGGTTTTCTTATCTTTTATGAGTTTGTGCTTTCCAATAACAATGATTTGATGAATGTATGTTTATAATTATTTTCTGTGTGTACTACTTATTGTACCACTATTGTATCTGTGTGCTCTTGTTGAAATATAATAAAGTGCATGAACTTTGCACTATGTTTTGCTATTTCTTCTTTCAACTACACCAATTGCATTTGTTATTTTGCATAGAATCTCCAGTTTCTGAATTTATAAAATCCAATTTAGGACCAAATGGGTGTTCAAAGATAAGTATGATGAGCACGATGTTATCACTAGAAAATAAAACTAGGCTGGTGGTGCAAGGATTTACTCAAATTGAGGGGGTTAGATTTTGATGAGACATTTGCACCAGTTGCAAGACTTGAGTCCATCATATTGTTACTGGGAGTTCATGTTTGCTAAAATTCAAGCTCTTTCAAATGGATATCAAGAGTGCTCTTCTGAATAAATTTCTATAGGAGGAGTTGTATGTAGAACAACCAGAGGGATTCATCGATCCAATATATCCTGATCATGTCTATAAACTGAAAAAGCTTTATATGGACTGAAACAAGCTCCTCAAGCTTGGTATGAAAGGTTAACTGAATTTCTTGTTAAACATAGATACAAGAAGGGTGACATAGACAAAACTCTCTTCATGCGAGAGCACGAAGGACAACTTATGATTTCTCAACTCTATGTGGATGACATTGTCTTTGGAGGGATGTCAAATAACATGGTTCAACAGTTTGTTGAGCATATGCGCTCAGAGTTTCAAATGGGTATGGTAAGTGAGCTAACTTACTTTCTTGGCCTTCAAGTAAAACAAATGGAAGACTCCATTTTTCTCTGTCAAGGGAAGTATGCCAAGAACATTGTGAAGAAACTTGGAATGGAGAACGCCAAACACAAAAGAACACCAACACCAACTCATGTAAAACTATCCAGAGATGAACAAGGTGAAGGAGTTGATCAAAGTCTATACAAAAGCATGATTGATTGTCTGCTATATTTAACGACGAGTAGACCTGATATCACTTTTGTTGTGGGAGTTTGTGCTAGATATCAAGCTGATCCGAAAGTGATTCATATTAATTAGGTTAAGCGAATTCTGAAATATGTGAATGTAACATGGAACTATGGCCTCTTATACTCTCACAACTCAAATTCCATGCTGCTAGGTTACTATGATGCTGATTGGGTTGGATGTGCAGATGATAGAAAAAACACTTCTAAAAGGATACTTCTTTTTGGGAAGCAATCTAATATCGTGGTTCAGTAATAAACAAAACTGTGTAACTTTGTCAACAACTGAAGCTAAGTATATAGCAGTTGGAAGTAGCTATTCTCAGTTCATGACATTGTTCTGTGACAACATGAATGCTATTAATAATTCTAAGAATCATATTCAATACAGCTGAACCAAGCATATTGATATCAAACATCACTTTATTAGAGATCTTGTGGAGGAAAATGTGGTAAATTTGGAACATGTGACCACTGATAATCAATTGGCTGATATTTTCACCAAAACTTTGGATGCGGTCTAGTTTGAAGTCTTTAGAAGCAGACTTGGAGTCTGTGTATCAGAAGAATAATAACAATCAATATGGTTTGAGATCACTACGTCAACATCAAAGTATGTGATCTCTAATGGCTTTTCTCCCTCTGCCATATTCTGGCTAAAAATGGGGAGTTGTATTAGTTGATGATGGTGCATGTGTTGAGGGGGAGTAATCCCTGCCTCTTGTGATTAGTTGAGGCTATTTATTTTTTCGCTGCTATCTGATATCTTTTGTCTCTGTGTTTGTTTTAGCCAAAATCTGGCAAAAGGGGATATTGAAGGCTCCTGTGAGTTGACATTGACTTTGGTAAAACAAACTATTTGAATATGTTGGACAACATGTCCTATGTTGTTTATTATGGAGATGTCAGACAAGATGTTCTAACTTTGATATTCGACATCTTGGTCTGCTAAATGATAAATGTGAATATATTATGTTATGAGTTTTTTAATATTTCAGGTTATTGGATAATTATCCTATGTGAGACTTAGATTAAGGAATCAGGAGGATTATCAGAAATGCACAAGACTGCACAAGGGTTCCTAAAGATGTGGAGACATTTTAGGAAACTTGTGATTGAAGGAATCACTTTATGAAGGAATATTCGGCAGGTTTCGTGGATGGTACTTATTGCAGATTGGAAGCCCAAGTCCAGTTCTATTAGGGTTTTAAATAGAATGGACTTGACCTAGATTTTGTATTGAAAATAAGGATTTTTATTTTCGTTGTGCTATGGTTTTAGCTATTGTGAGCCTCTCTTATATTGCATCGAATACTTGCTGAGGACTGTGTGTTTATTGAGTTGTAACTTTGTTTCTGTCACTGTTGTGATATAAAGGGATTTGAGAAGGGTCTCATACCTAGGAAGTATCTTAGGTAGAAGACTAGGATTTGGTAGTTTTAGATAAAGTTACAAACAGTGAAGTTTGACTTTAACTATACTGCATAGTGAAGATCCTGGATTGGTATCCCCCAGAGTAGGTTGTTAAACCGAATTTGGTAAATATTTTTTGTGTGCTTTACTTTCTGTAATGTTACTATATTTGTTGTTCTATCTCTACTAGGCAGAGAATAAGTTTTCTAACATCTTGTTAGGACATCTTCGAGTATATGTTATACCAGAATTTCAATTATAATTTTGATCTTCCTATTTTCATTTGATACTCTTGCTTTAAAATTCTATTTTATTATAAAAAAAATTGAAAAAAATTGATATATTAGTTTATTTATACTAATACTACAAAAGATTTTATTTTTATTTTTATAAATTAACTAAAGTTTTGGAAAAAAAATCATGTTAAAAAAATGAAATTATAGTTTCACATTATTTTAAGTATGAATCTTATTATTTAGAAAAAAAGTTTATGTTATAAAAAATTAAATTAAATTTTCATATTATTTTCCATATGAATCTTATTATTATTTTGAAGTAAAAATGACATTATTTTTTTAATTTTTTATTTATAGATTTTTTTTTTTTACTCTATCTTATAATTTTAATTATTTATATAGAACGTAATATTTATTTATGATCTATATTATGTAGTATTATATCATACATTTTTTTTTATACTTTTGTTAATTTATGAATATCAATAAATTATTACGTTTAGAAATTGTTATTCAATTTAAAATTGTTATTCAATTTATTTGCATATGTAACGTTCCAAATTTTCATCCAAGACAAGATTTAAAGATTATTAAAAATACTTGTTTAAATAAAATAAAAGGTTTTGAAATTAACCAAATCCGAGACAATTAAAATTCACAAGAGATAAATTACAACGTTTTCAATTCATTCGAAGTAAAACAAATAAATAACTAAAACAACTGATATATTTATTTTCTGAAAACTCATACTTTCCCACAATCATGCATCAAACAAGCATCAATCATCTTGGAACTTTATATTTATATCTAAAATGTTGTTGTAAGGGATAGCTTAAAACTTACAAACACGTGTTATATAGGTTGTTTGTAGTGGAAATAAATTTAAAGTCAATGAGGAAAAGAATTATATGTATTGAATGTGACAATTGTGAACGTGACTAAATGTATATAAATAGTTCTCTCTCTCTCTCTCTCTCTCTATATATATATATATATATATATATATATATATATATATATATATATATATATATATTGAATTCGAAATTATATAGTCTGATAATGATCTACTGATCGGACCACTAATGAAGCAATCTAATATCTTGATCAGATTGTGATTGATCCGAGTTTTAAAACATTTATATATAGACTATAGTTGAATTTATTATCCATAGACCATGTGTTACTTTTTATAAAACATAGACAATATACATGACTTGTCATTGATACAAATCTTATTATAAAATGTGAGCATTAATTTGCTTATCCAAACCTTACATGTACTGCTCCCTATCCAGCACCACCTACTCCACAAGCCATTTTTTTTAATGATCCATTATTCATCCACCACCTCCCAATAAATTAAACGACAGAGAGCCATGAATTCAAAATATTACTAGCACCGTGATTATACAAAAAATAAAATAAAAAATGAAAATGTTAATGTTAATTAGTTTTAGTCCAAAATTAAGGATAGAACAATAAAGGAACTGATTAGTTTTAGTCTAAAATTAAGGATAGAACAATAAAGGAACTGATTAGTTTTAGTCTAAAATTAAGGATAGAACAATAAAGGAACTGATCCAGACCAAAACAAATAAAAATAGAGAAACATATGTGAGCCGGTGAAAAAAATAAAGATTAAAACTGAAATTAATTTTAAGAAGATTGTACCATATACCCATACGATTTGACTTATATCCCTACACAATTTATTTTGGATTAAAATGCCCTCATATAAATAGTTAAAAGATAAATTTTTCTTTCCATTTTTTCTTTTCACATTTCACAGCACAAAAGAAGAGCCCTCTCAAAAACTTACCGGAAAACATACAAGTCAGTCTTCCAGTTTGAATTTCAATGTACCGGAAGTCTTTTTTCAAGTCATCCGGTTTGCAAATTTTCTGTGTTGCATACCGGAAGACTTTATGAAAGTCTTCCGATTTTATGTGTTTTTTGTAGATGACTTCCGGAAGACTTGGAAAAAGTGTTCCGGTTTGGTTATGCAAAAAATGTGTACCGGAAGTCTTTTTTCAAGTCTTCTGGTTTTAAAATTTTTTCTTATTAATTTTTTTTTTATTAATTAATTTTTTTCCAGTGGTGCGCACACGAGACATAGATGGTAGGATACTTGTTCGATCTATGGGACAGGGCGATACGTCTAGAAGGATACAAGAAGATGATATCGGTACATCTGCAGCAGATCCAGTTGGATATCCAGGAGGTCTGTACGATACCGTATGAAAGTCTTGTTATGATACTCTCTTGTCATTGTCTAATGAAGGGTATATTTCAGTAGATGTCTTAAATGCTTTATAGCTTATTTGTAGGAGGCTAAGGTGTTGCCGAACATTTCTTTTTTTTGTGGAGATTTATTCTCAACAGAATTCTTACTAAAGATCAATGGTAAGAAGGGGCATTTTGACGGATGCTAGAGATAATTGTTGTGTTTTTTGTTTGTTTTAGGGAAGATGAATCTTAGATGCATCTTTTTAGTTTGTGTGATTTCACAAGAATTTGGGTAAAGGTTATGTCTTGGTTATGAAACAATTGTCTTTGTCTTTTGAGGAGTTTGTAGACTACTTCTTGTTCTGTAAGAAGGTGAAAAGTAAGTTTGATAGAATAACAATTAGTGTGATTTGGATGACCTCCGTTTGGAGCATTTGTATGATGTGAAATGTTGTTCTCTTCAAAGGTTCCATTTAGAATTTCGATGAATGCATGATGGCGATCATTCGTAGGTCTTGGATTTGGATGAGCATAACTTTTAAATCATATGTTTCTTGTACTTTTTATGATTGTAACATTTTACCTCTTCTTTGATGTTTGCATGTAATTGGTACGTAGTACCTCTTATATTCCTTTTATTGAAACATTACTTATTAAAAAAAACACCACTACAATAACAATACCAACTTTCCAGAATCATACAATTTAAATAACAACGCAACAACCACTAATAATGAATTCCATGATATTATTCATAAACTAGATCCTAAAACTAATCGAAGAAAAAAAAAAGAAATCAACCTAGCTTAACAAACGATGATCTAACAATGAGAAACTCAAATTTACCATAAAATGTTTTCAAGAAGAAAGACAATGGAGCGGAAGAGCAGTAAAATGTGAAACTACGAATTGTAGGAAGGAATAACGATAATCTCAAATTTGAATTATGAGGTTTCTAACTTTGAAGGATTGTTAAGGTTTCATATCAACATCGATTAGAGAGGAAAAACGTAAGTGCGCTTTTGAAATGTTTTATAAATAAATTATTTAAATAATGGCGGTCAAAACCGCCATTTTATTATTAATATTACAAGGTTGATAAAACTTTCATAGTTTATGCGATTTTTTTTGTAGTGAAAAGTTCACCACCAAGCTAATCCTTAGAATTTTAGAAATATACCACTAGGGCAAGGTGGAACATCTAGTTAATATATAGTGGTATGGTACATATTCCCTTTTAATACCAATGTTGGTAGTTGAGCTGGTATAAGGATGTCCTTCTCAACTTTTTCTTCATCCCAATTCCAAGAAGCATTCTCACCAACTTCAACATCTCGACTGAAGAGGAGTTTTTTGGTTTGCAAGTTGTAGACATGGTAGCCTTTAGAGATTATTCTATACCCCAAGAAGATACCTCGTATAGTCTTGTCTTCAAGCTTGTGCCTATTCACTTCTGGAATATGAATGTAGCATATAGATCCAAAGATGTTTAGGTGCTTTGCTGATGGCTTCTTTCCGTTCCAAGCTTCAATTGGAGTCTTATCTTGCACTGCCTTAGTTGGACATCTATTGATTATGTAAATAGCAGTGTATACTACTTCAGCCTAGAATATGTTAGGAAGTCCATTCTCCTTGAGCATCGATCTTGCCATTTCGATAAATGTGCGATTCTTTCTCTATGACACACCATTTTGTTGAGGAGAATATGCGACCGTAATTTGTCGCTCAAGGCCTTCATCATTACAAAATCCGTCAAACTCGTGGGAGGTGTACTCTTTGTCGCGATCACTTCTTAGTACTTTTATCCGTTTTCCACTTTGATTTTCAACAAGGGCCTTGAACTTTTTGAATACTCCAAAAACTTCTAATTTTTCTTTTAGGAAATAGACCCATGTCGTTCTAGAGAACTCATCAAAGAAGAGTATGAATTACATGTTGTTCTCGTGTGATGACGTCCTCATTGGTCCATAAACATCAGTATGTATCAGCTCCAACAAATCTTTCGCCCTCCATGCTCCGCTTGTTGAAAACAAAAATCGATGTTGCTTTCAAAGGAGACATCCTTCACACACTTCATTATTCTCCTTTATGCTTGAAAGATCTCTCATCATGTAGAGAATTGTTTAGAAAGAAAGTTATGTCATTGATTTCTTAGATGATAAATTACAAGACACCAATGACCTATTTATAGGCTGAAGTCACCAACCTCTACATTACATTAGTTCTTCTAGAGTTTTCATGATAAACGAGTATCATGATAGTTCTAGGTTCTTCTATCATTTTAATATACTTATAGTCCTAAATTGTTCTACCAAATTCATAAACATTATAATTATAGGATATTCTACAATTTTCTTACATATTATATTTAAGAATAATCTTAAAATTTGTAGCAATTTCAACCAGACGTTTGAGACCCACTTTCTGTAAAAATAAAATCGCATCAATAAAGTTTTTTTTCTTCTTTTATTTTAAATATTTTCCGATGTAGTAGGATAATACTTCTTTAAATACTTCTCATTTATGCTTTACCTAAGTTCTACACACCTTCCATATTCAGTAGTTGATAAGCTCGTCCATTATATACATTACTATTAATGAAGGATCCTTCCATGATTTAATATTACATGTCATAATCTCTAACAATATATTTCAAAACAAACTATTATAGTTTAATCTACAATGATAACCCTATAAGATTATAAAAATACATCCCAATCTCATCCTTATTATAATTCATGTTTAATTAATATTTCACGTTTGCCATGCGAAGCTCAGCTTCTGATTAAAAAATGTTTAGCATCATGTTCATACTTATATCTTCCATCTATAAATACATCACCTTCCTCATCAACCAAACCAACCTTCTTTCTCAATAACTCCACCAAATATCTAGTGTTAATTATTCTTTTAATATGGCAACAAAGGTCTTTGGCATATTTGATAAAGGCCAAAAAATCAAAGGGACTGTGGTGTTGATGCCCAAAAATGTTTTGGACTTCAACGCCATCACTTCCATCCCCAAGGGCAGTGTTCTTGACGCCCCCGGAAAAATCATCGGCGGCGTCACTGGCATTGTTGGCGGAGCTATTGACACCGCCACCGCCTTCTTAGGCCGTAACGTCTCTATGCAGTTGATCAGTGCTACCAAAACCGATGGTTTGTTCTCTTTTATAAATTATTCAATATATATATATATATATATATATATATATATATATATATATATATATATATATATATATATATATATATATATATATTGCATGTATTAAACAATATTTTAGGTGAACAAGTGCTGACACGATAGATTATATATAATTGGTGTCTTGTGATTATTTTTCATGAATTGAATAGAAACAAGTGGCTAGTGTAATGTACTTTATTATTTCTTTGGTCTTGAACATGACAATAATAATATATTACATATTTATTATTATTATTTTTATTTTTTTGAAATTTTCTGTTTGTGATTTATTTTTAATTTGTAGCAAGTGGAAAGGGACTAGTTGGAAAGGAAACGTTTTTGAGTAGTCATCTTCCTCGGTTACCAACATTGGGAGCAAGACAAGATGCATTCAGTATATTTTTTGAATATGATGCAAAGTTTGGAATCCCTGGAGCTTTTTACATTAGAAACTACACTTCTGCTGAGTTCTTTCTTGTCAGTGTAACTCTTGAAGATATTCCAAACCGTGGATCTGTTCAGTTTGTTTGTAACTCATGGATTTACAATTTCAAAAGTTATAAAAAGGATAGGATCTTCTTCACCAATGATGTAAGCTTTGAGTTTTATAAATTTAGGGTTTACTATGTAAATGAGAAAATAAAATAAAAATAATTTTTTTTTCTTTTTTTCAGACGTATCTTCCAAGTCAAACACCGACTTCTTTAAAGCCATTTAGAGAAGAAGAGTTGCAGAATCTAAGAGGAGATGGAACTGGAGAACGTAAGGAATATGATAGGATATATGATTATGATGTTTATAATGATCTCGGAAATCCAGATGGTGGTGACAAACTTGCTCGTCCGGTCCTTGGAGGGTCTAGCACTTATCCTTATCCTCGTAGGGTTAGGAGCGGTAGAAAACCAACCAGAAAAGGTTTGTTTTATATTTTATAATTTTGATTTCGACCATTGAAATATAATTGTTAGAATTTATTCGCACATATGTCTTTTGATAACTATAATCAATAAAAATTCATTTTTTCATATTCATTGAATAACTGATGTATTTGATTTATAAACAGAATGCGTACATTTCATAGTTTCATGTGTGTAACATATTAATGATTTTGATGTTCTGATTTATTTATGTGATTTGATTCTTAACAGATCCTAAAAGTGAGAAACCGGGCGCAATTTATGTTCCAAGAGATGAAAATTTTGGTCACTTGAAATCATCGGACTTCCTTATGTTTGGAATAAAATCGCTCTCTCATGATGTCTTGCCTTTGCTTCAATCTGCAATTTTTGACCTTAATTTTACACCAAATGAGTTTGATAGCTTTGATGAAGTGCGCGGACTTTATGAAGGTGGAATTAAGCTTCCTACCGACATAATTAGCAAAATTAGTCCTTTACCCGCCCTTAAGGAAATTTTTCGTACCGATGGTGAACAAGTCCTCAAGTTTCCACCACCTCATGTAATCAAAGGTACATTTTAATCCAACTTAAATACTATATTACTAATTTATTTTGACAAAATTCATGTATTTTTTTTTATTTAACTCTAATTGACAATTGTTTTCTTCTTTATTACTATGAGTAGTTAGTAAGTCTGCATGGATGACTGATGAAGAATTCGGAAGAGAGATGGTTGCTGGTGTAAACCCTTGTGTGATTCGCCGTCTTCAAGTAAGTACTCTCTGTTGCGAGTAGCCAAATATTCATATATTTATTCAAATCTAATTATCTTTTGATATAATAGGAGTTCCCACCTAAAAGCTCACTAGATGCAACCATCTATGGTGATCAATCTAGTACAATAACAAAACAACACTTAGAAACCAACCTTGGTGGACTCACAGTAGAAGAGGTAATTAAATAAATATGTTTTAGTTGAAATTTACTAGCTTGTAAATATATTAAATCTATAAAATCATAATCATGTGATTGGAATTACATTTTGAAACAGGCACTTAATGGAAAGAGATTATTCCTCCTAGATTACCATGATGCATTCATGCCATATTTGGAGAGGATAAACATTAATGCAAAGGCTTATGCTACTAGAACTATCTTGTTCTTGAAAGATGATGGGACTTTAAAGCCATTAGCCATTGAATTAAGCTTGCCACACTCAAATGGGATCCAATATGGTGCTGAAAGCAAAGTATTCTTGCCTGCAGAAGAAGGTGTTGAAAGTACAATTTGGTTATTAGCCAAAGCTCATGTAGTTGTAAATGACTCAAGCTATCATCAACTTATGAGTCATTGGTATGCATTCTTTACAATATCATCCTTACATTTGACATGCGTTTTTTTTAATTTTTATCGCTTAGTATAGGGCTATTAGCGTTGTTATACGCGTCTTTTATCATATTAGTTGGAATTACGAGACTATATGACATAATTATTAATAAGATTTATAATTGCGTTATAGGTTGAATACTCATGCAGTTATGGAACCATTCATTATAGCAACAAATAGACATCTGAGTGTGCTTCACCCGATTAACAAACTTTTATATCCTCACTACCGCGATACAATAAACATCAATGGACTTGCTCGACAATCTCTAATCAATGCTGGTGGAATCATAGAGCAATCATTTTTGCCGGGACCAAATTCCATTGAAATTTCTTCAGCGGTCTACAAGAATTGGGTTTTCACCGATCAAGCATTACCCGCTGATCTTATCAAGAGGTATATAGCTATATATTAATGTACATTACTATTGAAAAACAATTGATAACATGATATTTTCTTGATTCAGAGGATTAGCCGTCGAGGATCCTTCTTCTCCACACGGCCTTCGTCTTGTGATAGAGGACTACCCTTATGCTGTTGATGGATTAGAGATTTGGGATGCTATTAAAGCATGGGTGGAAGAGTACGTCTCGTTATATTATCCAACTGATGACACAGTTCAAAAAGACACTGAGTTACAAACTTGGTGGAAAGAAGCTGTAGAAAAGGGTCATGGTGACTTGAAAGACAAGCCATGGTGGCCTAAGATGCAAACTCTTCAAGACTTGGTTCAATCTTGCTCCATTATCGTATGGACGGCTTCTGCTCTTCACGCAGCTGTTAACTTCGGACAATATCCTTACGGAGGATATATTCTTAACCGTCCAACGCTCAGTAGAAGATTCATCCCCGAGAGAGGAACTCCCGAATACGACGAGATGGTGAAAAATCCTCAAAAGGCATATTTGAGAACAATTACTCCAAAATACCAAACCCTAGTTGATCTTTCTGTGATTGAGATATTATCAAGACATGCTTCCGATGAGGTGTATCTCGGCGAGAGGGATAGCAAGTATTGGACATCTGATTCAAGGGCAGTACAAGCCTTCACAAAGTTTGGAACCAAACTAACTGAAATTGAAGGGAAAATCCATAGCAGGAACAATGAGCCTAGTTTGAGAAACCGCTATGGACCAGTGCAATTGCCCTATACTTTGCTGCTTCGTTCAAGTGAAGAAGGTTTAACTTTCAGAGGAATTCCCAACAGTGTCTCTATTTAAAAAAATGCATGTGTTGTTTTCTTATCTATTGTGTAATTTTTCTTTCCAATAACATCTATGTGATGATTGTTATGTAAAATTGTTGTCTCTATGTTTGTACTATCACTACTTAATCTGGGAGGTCTCATTCACATATAGTAGAGTGTGTACAATTTAAGTTATTATATTTTGATAAATGTTTTGAACTTTAAACATAAGTCTACACATGCAAACACTATATATTTCTTGTTTCTGGATCAACATACAAAATTCTTTGGTGAAGCACTTAATTTAATTCTTTTTCTAGAATATCTTCTCATGCATCTGTAAAAATTGATTAGTTGGATTTACAATATTTTTTTTAACCAACGCTATTAACTGTTTATTATGTCAGTGTTGTAAAATGCTATTGTAATCAGTATATTACGTCAGTTTTAACTACCATTATTAACAATATTTTATTTTATAATTCATATTATACATATTTTTGTTGACACTATACGGTTTTGTTTTCCAACTTTGGCTCACTTACATCAAAGATTAAGTTTCAAACACATACTTACATCAAAGATTAACTATTTCATTATAGGTATGTGTCTGAATTAATACTATAAGCTGTTAAGCTCTTCCACACAGTGTTACAAAATTTGTAACATAAGATAAGTTCAAATAAACAAATCTAAATAGACTCTGAGAGGCTTATTATATCAAAATATGACGCACTGATATCTTGAAGTCATTTGATTGCTGCAAAATTCAATTCATTCTTGTATCATCACAAGCAAGCAAATCAAAGGATTATGCTATAAAATGCATGTCAATGACTAAATCTTTTCGTGCAAATGCACTACTATACCTTTTGAGGTTTTAAGGTTTGGCCTAAAATTTTAACTTCTTCTCACTTAAAAAAAAATTGTGGCGGTTAAAAGTTCTGTTAAGACGGTTTAAACCGCAATAATTAACAAAATCATAAACATGCATGTTTAAACCGCAAAGAAAAAGTAACAGTTTTTGTTGTTGTTGATAATGACAGTTTTGACCGCCATAAATAAAACATTGGGTTAAATATATTTTCGGTCCCTATAAATATCTAAATTTTTATTTTTACTCTCTATTAAAAAATGATAAATTTTAATCCCTAAAAAATTTGTATGTATGCAATTTTAGTCATTGTTGTTTTCAAAAGTTTTGAAAACTGTTTAATTACCCTAAAACTTTTAAATTTTACTAAATGATTTTTTTCATCCTTATTTAGAATACTATAAATATTTTTTTACTAAATTTTAGAATTTTTTAAAATGAGAATAATTAAATATGAATTTTTTAAATTTCAAAATATAATGATAAAAGTAATTAAAACCTCGACTTAGAAATCAAATTTTGAATTCTTTTTTTTTTTCGAGAAACTTTTTATAACATTATAAAGATGTCTGCAAAATAATCATTGAAAAATACACATTGGTTTAATAGGAGAGACTAAAACTACGTCCATACTAATTTTGCAAGGATTAAAATACCGTATTTTTTAATATGGACTAAAAATGAAAACTGAGATATTTATAGAGACTAAAAACATATTTAACCCTAAAACATTTTTCACAAATAAAAACATGATTTTTTTTGTACTTTTTTATGCAATTAAGCATATATTACATCAATTTTTTTTTAATATTATAATATTTAGATTCAACTACATTACAAAAATTGCAAAAATTGAAATAAAGAATAAAGTTGCAATTTAGGACCAAATTAAACAAAATAAAAAATTAATACTTTGGAGAAATAAAAATTAACATAAAAGTAGCCGCTACGTACTAAAGAAAATATAACTCTATATAATTCTATATATCAATTTCCACAGTTATAAAGAAAATATAAGATGTTAAAAAACAATAAAAACAAAAATCACCATAAAGAAAAAGACGCGTCAAAATAAAGACGATCAAAACTGTCATTTTTCTATTAACATTACGTCAGTTTATAAAACCGTTATATTTTACTGTAAATAGTGGCAGTTTTATTAAACTTCATTTTAAAATCGCCATATTTCATGCTTTTTTTTGTAGTGTTTTTACGGTGAGATACTTCTTACGATTTTGTTTTCATAATTTCAAGTTAATTTTTCAATATAATTTCGAGGCAGTTCTGATTTTGCAGTTTAAGTATTGATTCAAAATACTAGCATACAACATTATGAAACTAACTAGATGAATGTTTACCTGTTAAAAATGCAGAAAAGTACAGTTTTTAGTATTGCCCGCAAGGTGTTTGATAGAATGCTTTAACCAATTTCGCACCTCTTTTCGCTTCAATTCTTTTACTTCATGATGTTGAATTATAGTTGTTGTTGATTATTGTTGTTGTTGTAGGTTGTGGTTTATGAATCAAAATCAAATTGTAGAACAAACCGACATTAATGGTGTTGCTTATGTACAATTGTCGATTTGTTCCATGCGGTAAAAGACATGTGTGTGAACCAACAATTTGTCGTTGAACTTCTGTTATTCCAAATGGTCCACGATTTCCATGTTTGACCTGATAATACCTATTAAGTGAAAATATATAATTCAAGTGTTGTAACTGGTTGCCGCGAGAGTGTAACTGATTACAACTATGAAGCAAATTTAAATAAGCTAAAGGAAATTCAAATAAATTGAAGAAAAGTGATTTTGTCGTGGGTGTAATCGATTACGCAACCGCAGTAACCGATTACCACTATTATAATTCACTTTTGTAGCAATTATAACCGGTAACCAAACGATTACAAGTACAAAATTTATGTTTTTCTATTATTTGACTTGTTACTTGTGTTCCAATCCACTTGTAATTGATTAAATACCTTGGATGTATCATTATCATTTCTTACACTCAATTATACTCTCTCTAATTCTCTATCTCATTTTTTCCCTCTCCACACTCTCAATCATTCTATTTTTACCAACCAGATGATTCCAAGTTCTATCATTTTTCATCAAGAGTCTGGTTCGATTCATCAAACACCTAATATGCAATATAAATTTTGTCTCCAATGAAAGAACTCCTACAAACTTACCCATATTTGATGCTAAGAACTACGACAAATGGGGTAAACAAATGAAGGTGTTGTTTGGCTACCAAGATGATCTTGAAGTGATCAAGAACGGGGCAAATCCTCTTGTCGAAAGTGCAACAGATGCACAACAAAAATGCATAAGGAAGAAAAGAAGAAAGATTTCAAGGCATTGTATTTGATCCATCAATGTGTGTATGGTGACAACATTGAGAAAGTTGGTGATTGAGAATCGTCAAAGTAAACGTAAGAAATATTAAAAAAGACATGCAAGAACTAATAAGAAGAAGGTGGTGAGAAAGTTGATGATTGCAAATCATTGTTATTTAATGAGAATAAACATAATATTTTTCTTAGTTTCTTTCTTTATATTGGTATAGGTGATTTTATACGATTTAGTTTGTTAGGTAAAATTTTTTTAGTGACAATACATATTCATTAACTTTCTTTTAAAAATATTTGTTTTACTAAATAATTATTTAATAAATATTGACATCTATAAAACTCGTGTACATTATTCTCCTATTTTTATTTGTAGAAACTATTAATTTTTATGTATTTATTTATTTTAATTAAAAATATATATTTTATTTTTATAATTTGATATATTATTGTCAATTCATATTTTGTAAATTTTTATTTTTTCGGTCCAACTTTATTTAATTTCATTTATATATGATTTGATTGTGTGTTAGTGATTACGAGTAGTAAAATGAGTTTGGTTCGTTGGACATGTCTGTTTTTTCTGTACTTTAATGTGTGACGGACCAAGATTTTAAACTCTCACCTTTTAATATGACTGTCTCGTTCTGTCCAGTTTTGTTTTTTGCTTGCAGATGCGATCATTAATGTAATTTTATACTTAAAAAGTGCAGTGCTCGCAAACTCATCCTACTCCGTCAACACTTTAGCGCGGGACATGTTAAGATTTTAAACTCACACCCTTAACTATATTCGTTCCATTTCACCTTAATTTTTGTGGACTTTTATAAGGTCGGTTTAAACGGAGCTGACTTGCCCGTTGCCACCCCTATTAGTGATATACTTTCTTGTTTTACTAACTATGAAATATATTCGAGGTTGGCAAGGCTTTGTCCTTCCCTTCCTAATATCCTTAAGGTTACGTTTTAATGATTAACTTATGTGATGAGAACACTTTCTCTTAATATACTTAATTAAATAGTGGCGCTGGTTATTAAATTAATAAAAATAAATAAATATGTTTGTAGTCCTTCTAAATATGATTAATGTTACAGGAAGTTTCTTTGAATAGATCTACCAAAGCCGTGAATCAACGTACAAATACATTAATAACAAAAATCATTATTAGGTAATAAGCCCTAAGCACTTATAAGTTGTTTTCATTATGGATTACAAAGGAATGGAAGTAAAACGTGCAACAAGTTTTGTTTTTATAAGATGAAAAACTCAATTCACTTAAAACTTTTCATTTATTAACATTACTCTGTATGAGTCTCTGATCTCTCTGTAAAAAAAAAGATCTATTGTTTTTAGCATTAAGAAATCAAAAGTGTTAAATATAAATAATATGAAAATATCTTAATTGTCCAAACACATTTTCTTATGAATGAGCATTTTCCTTGAAGTGGTTTTGAGAATAGTTTATTTTACAAGAAAATTTCAGACTCTTAATCTCACAAATGTAGAAATTTCAGGAAATCTACACATACATAGAAATGTAGAAAGTGTCAAAAAAAATTATGTTGGTTGGCTGAAATGTTGTTTGGTTGCCCTTTAATTTGGTCATCTCTACTGAGACTTTATCACTTGAATTTTTATGTGTCTGACTCGTGACTATTTATTTTGGATGTTACAGGAGGAGGAGGATTATGAGGATGAGGAGGAGGAAGTTGATGTTGGTTATCATGATTAGTATGTAGACCATTTAGGAGATTATTAGTATTTTGGAACTTTTGGAACTCACTAATATGTTAATTTTGGAACTCAGTAATATGTTGATGTATTTTGGAAGTAAATTTGTTTTGGATCACCTAAATTGTGGATTGATGAATCTTGATGTTGATGTATTTTGGAACTCATTAATATATTGATGTTGGTGTATTCAAATTATGTATTTGTAAGTAAATTTGTTTTGGATCACCTACATTGTGGTATTGTAAAACAGGTCTTGATCAAAATAGGTGGTTTAAGTGGCAATGGTATAAAGCGAACGTGACGATTTCAAACAAAACCAAACTAACAATAATCCCAGTAGTGTCGACCACGAGGCCGACGCTAGTAGAAAAAAATACATTGTTCAATATTATTAGTGGTGGCCACGTAGCCGACGATAGAAGAGAAAAATCATTGTCTAATATTATTAGTGGCGGCCATGAAGCCGACGCTAACAACAAAAAATACACTGTCTAATATTATTAGTGGCGGCTATGAAGCCGACGCTACAAGCAGATAATTCGCTGTCTAATATTATTAGACGCGACTACGAGACCGACGCTGCCAGCAGAAAATACGTTGTCTAATACTATTAGTGGCGGCCACGAGGCCGACGCTTCCATCAAATATCATGATGTCTAAAGCCACGTGACAAAAACTTCGACGACAGTCAACCAAATTAAAAAACGACACCTGGCAGTATTTAGCGGCGCTGAAAACCGACGCTAACTCAGTAATTAGCTGTCTAAATTTGGTCAGCAGTTAGCGATGATTTAGTGTGGATATTTGGCCGACGCTATGTGAGTGTCACACAAAAGGCCGACACTAATATTATTAACTTTCAACTTTAGAATATCCGCCTGATACCCACGCTAAGCCGACGCTATACCCATTAGCGTCAATTTTTTACCGTTAGAGAGGGCTTTTCGGCCGACACTAATACTGTGTTTTCTTGTAGTGACTTTTTATCCTTCTTGTTAACAACTGTTAACAGAAGCTAACGTGGTATGCCACGTGAATTTCTGTTGATGACTTGGCATAAATGTGGCAATGCCATTTTGACAAAAAATGTTGACATAATGCCACATGGAAATTGTTTCCATTATTTATTTTTGGGTTAAATGTTGTTTACCCCTGTCAAATGAGCAAGATTTGGCTTACCCCCTTAAGGAAAAACAAAATGCACTACAAACCACTAGGCCACAATGCAACTTATGTCTTATGTTTCTATTATATTTGTATATATTACTTAATTATTTTGTAATTAATTTGTTTTTTAACATAATAAATTAATGTTTTTTAATTAATCTATTATATTATAGTTAAACATTTATTATATTATACCGAAATTAATTTTTTTAAACTAAAATAATGTAATTAATTATTTAATTAAACATTTATATTATACTGTAACAAAATAAATATTTTATATATTGTTTAATAATTTTTTTAATAATGGATACATGTCATATTTAACTATTTAACTAATGTTATATTTAACTAATGTCATATTTAACTAATATCATATCTACCTAATTAAGTTTATTTTTAACAAACTATAACTATTTAACTAATGTCATGTCATATATTGTAACTATTTAACTAATAATTATACTAATTATTTAACTAAACTAAAACATTATTAAAAATTAAAAAATAACTAAAATGTTACAAAAATGTAACAAAATAAATAGATAAATGTTATATAATGTAACTAAAATGCCCAATTGTTTTAATAAATAATGAAATACTAAATAATATAAAATAGTTAGATTAAATTAAAATAGTTAGATCAAATTGATTTATATAAGTGTGTTTCAAACATATAACACAAGCTACTTTGTGGCCCAGTGGTTTGGAGTGCACCTTGCAACTTTAAAGTACCAGGTTCAATAACCCTTTATTTTTTATATTAATTAAAACAATAGCGACATAAAGTCTATCGCTAAATTCGTTAAGATGAACATCATACATAAATCCTAGAAATTGTAGCTAATCTATAGCTAATTTCTAACTAATTCCTAACTAATTTAAACACATCATTCTCATGAACTAAAATTTGTTTTTTTCATTTTTTTAGCATGACAGTTTATAACCTTAAGGATTTCTCACATTATTATTTTTCTTGAGATGAATTAAATATAAATTTGTTTAACGTCGATTTTCCATAAAACGGAAACAACACAAACATTGACATATGATTGAATTTTGAGATAATCATTAACAAAGATCTATATGATAAAATGGATTTTCAAAATTTCATGTCATTTCGAATAAGTCTCAAATTATTTTGATTTTTTATTATCAAAAATACGTATAAATTATATTTTTATAAAGAGGTGAAAACCATTATTATGACCTAGACTTTGCTTCTATGATTTTTTTTTCATGAAAGTTTATCACATTATAAGGATCTCTCCCACTAAAATTGATTTTTTTAACATAAGATAAATTTAATATGAATTTGTTAAGAGAAAATTTTCTATGATATGGAAACAATGCAAATGTTGGAATATGATGGAATTTTGAGCTAATATTTTGCATAAACCAATATCATAAAACACAAAATGGATCTGAAATGTTTCATAGAATTTCGAATAAGTATCGATTTATTTTAATTTTTGTTATCGAAACACACACACATATAAATTCTAGACACATTATTGTGCCCTAGACTTCAATTTTGTAATGATTTTTGCCATGAATGTTTATCAAATTACAAGGATCTCTCCCACAAAAATTGATTTTTTTTTACGTGATGTAAATTAAATATGATTTTTTTAAGCGTCATTTTTTCATGAAATAAAAACACTACAAACGTTGACATATGATTGAATTTTGAGCCAATATTTTACATCTCATAACACATAAAAATATTATGCTTAAATTAGGTATATGTTATATATGACTTAGCTACCATTTCTGAGTTTATGTAAATTGTTCATCTTAGCAATATATTTTCAGTCGCTATAATTTCATTAATATAAAAAATTATATAAAATGGGAACAATTGCCATGTGGCATCCATGACAATATTTTTTGTCACACTGACATTGTCATGTATATGCCCAATCATAAAAAAAGTTCATGTGACTTGTCACTTCCGTTTATGTTAACAAACATGATGGATCAAAAGTATGATTGAAAAATATTAGGAGGACTATTCTTTAAAGATAATATTTAGAGAGATTAAAAATAAAATTAATCATATTTAAAGGGATCAAAAATATATTTAACACATAAAAAATTGAGATAAAAATATCTTATCTTTTAAAATAATTAGCTAAAAGAGTTTGTCTAAGCTAGAGGTGTAAAAATGGGTTAACCCAAGGACGATTTGTCCGCCCAAAATATCGTTGGGTTTGAATCTTAAAATTAGAGTCCATATTTTCTTAGGACCTTTTAAATGCATCCCTAAAAAATCCACTATGCATTAACGCTAACCCATATGGGTCGTGGGTAGCCTGTTAGACCCACGTAGTTATAAATTTAATATATATATATATATATATATATATATATATATATATATATATATATATATATATATATATATATATATATATATATATATATATATGAAGCATATTTAGTGAGAATGACATTTTTATGTGAGAACATGAGAATGAATCTGAACCATTAGATTTTAAAATTAATGGTTGAGATTATGTTTCATTTATTTCTCTCTTCATCATTATTAAAATAAATGAATTAAATTAAAATATTATAATAAATGACGAATAATCTCAACCATTAATTTTAAAATCTAATGGTTCAGATTCATTCTCATGTTCTCACATAAAAATGTCATTCTCACTATATATATATATATATATATATATATATATATATATATATATATATATATATATATATATATATATATATATATATATATATATATATATATATATATATATATATATATATATATATATATATATATATATATATATATATATATATATATATATATGGATGTCAATGGGCAGAGTACTATAATGTCAATCCCCATACCCGCAGTTTATAAAAATTCTCGTACCTGAGCCCATATCCGCGTGAGCATTAATATTTATACTCGTACTCATATCCTATGGGTACTTAAGTGTCCATATACATACATGTTTACCCGCATTTCTAATAAAAATAATTGATGAACTATTATTTATCATGTAATTTTATGTTTTTAATAACACGATAAAAAATCCAATAATATTATTATTGAATTAAGAAATAAACAAACATTTATATAAATATGCATACAAGTTTAATAGTGATGTATTTACAAAAATTGATAAATTAACTTTTATAAATAATTTTAAAAATAAAAAATACATAAATATATATTGTGTGGGTATGGGGTGAGCTAGGTACTAAGGTACCTGTACCCGCGCCCATACCCGTAATTGTTTGTGCCCGAGCCCGTACCCATTTTGCGGGTTTTTACCCTACTCTTTATGGATAAATTTTGAAGGTACTCACTGAGAATGAGTCCAATTACCATCTCTATCCCTATATATATGTGTGTGTTCGTTCGTGCGTGCGTGCGTGCGTGAGAGAGAGAGAGAGAGAGAGAGAGAGTGAGAGACCTGTTTGTTTTTGCTTTTTAAGAACATGATTTTTAGAGGGTAACATAATTTTGTGAAGCTATTTTAAAGAATCGGGTATCGAATAGTTATTTTAAGGAATTAGATATTTTAACATAATATAATTTTTGAAAATTCAATATTTTAAAGAAATAGGTATATCGAAAATTATGCTAACATAAAATAATTTCGAAAAATTGGATATCTAACATAAAATATGATATCAAATAGTTATTTCAAATAATTTTGGATATCTAACATAATTTTCAAAAAATTGGATATCAAATAGCTATTTCAAAGAATTAGATATTTTATCTTTTTATCGAGAAAAAAAATTGAATATTAAAATTTCAAAAAATCACTTAATTTTTAAGCTATTTCAAATAGTTTTTCATAAAAATCATTTTTAAGATACAATGTTTTTCAAAAATTGTGATTTCGACTATATTTTGATCTTCAATAATGTATGTTTATGTTCTACGATATCAAAATTAGTCTTACAATTTAGAAAAAAAATTAATATAGAAAAACTTATATTATTTTGAAAAACGATTTTACTAAATCTCTTTTGAAAATACAAAGAAAAAATTCATATTTTTAAAGGTAAAACAAACAAGCCCAAATATTTTCTTATGCTAAAATAATACATTGAATTTTATTTTTATTTTATTCAATCTTTCTCTTTTAAATATTGTACATTAATACAATCAGTATTATTTTCTCGTATTCTATTAGTTTATGATCTTATTTCGAGTATTATTTTATATAATTTAAATATATGTTGTATTTAAATACACATTATAGTACTTATAAAAGATAATATAGTACTTAAATATATATTATCTTTAAAATAATATAATTTTTAATTTCATTTATAATAAATAATTTGAGATTTTGTTTTAATTTTTTATTGATAAAAATTCCGCTTAAGGTCGAGTAGTTTGAAACTCATCCAGATTTGGATTCAAATAATAATTTTTAAGTCCATATTACAATAGGATTTTTTTGCCCCAATCCTAAAAAATCTGAAATCCATTAAAATCGAGATTTGGATTCAGAAAATAAATTTTAAATCCATATTACAATAGAAGTTTTTTTTGCCCCAATCCTAAAAATCTGAGATCCACCAAAACTGATTCATTTATGATGGGATAGTTTATTTTTGACAATTTTAATCCAAAAACTTTAGATTTTTTTTAATGTATTAGATGAATATTTAAGAATTATAGATGAGATATTTAAATAATATAAAAATATAATATAATTTAAAAAATTGAATGAGACTCATTTAAAGAACTCAAATAGATATAATGGATGTGAATATTGTTACACGGTACTTTAGTTTGGCAAATTTCTTTCAATAAAAGCATATTTTTACAATGTTTTTTCAGTTATATTCTTCTCTCTCTTTTATTCTTTTCATTAAAAATCCAAAACTAATGCAAATGTTGGAGATATTGTTAGATTTAGTATGACTTATTTTAAATTTTTGAAAAAATTATAAAAATATTTGAAAAATATAATTAAATTGTTAAAGAATTAAAAAGAGTGAAAAATATAAAAAAATTGAGTCTTTAAAAAATTCATATGAATATAATGGATGTCGATATTGTTAATTTCTCTCCATACTTCCGTTTTTATACATTTAATAAATAATATTTATTCTAGCGTCAAAATAAAAAAGGTTTATGAATTAGAATTAACCTTAATCGAGCGTGGAGAAGTCCAAGTGTTGAAGGTTTCGACGGATCATAATGTTGTTGAAATGATAACCGATATATTGTCCAATTGCAAGTTTTTTCACTGTATGCAGTTGATAATACTGCATGAAGAAAGCTAGTTTTTCTTTTTTGTTGGTATAGAGTTTGGTCCAAGGTGGAGATTTGTGGAATATTTGATCGAACTTTGATACGCGAGAGGTTTAGCATGAAGTCGGAGCTGGTTCACATGCTAGTGCAAAAGTTATACATATTGTAGTCGAAGTCAGTTCTAGTATGTATGTCTAATTGGACCTTGTGTTATGGATCCAATTATTTAAGTTAGTTTATAGTACCCTAAGTTAACTTGTAATAGATAATTGTTAAAATTCCTATTAGATCAGTGTGTTAGTTTTCTTATGAATAACATACTAATCTCTCATCTTTTGAATAAGGAAAAATAAGAAGATAAAATTTTAATTCAAAAGTGAGAGAGGTTATTTGTTATTCTTGTATATTTGTAATCTTATTTCAAGAGAAATGAAATAATAACAGTTTATAATCAATCTTTGTTGTTATTTTTGGTTACTATAAATCCTAACTCTTGTGGGTTTCTTAATCATAAAAAGATCTATTATATTTTATTTCTAAAGTATCCGATTCATAATAAATATAATTAAATTTGACAAAATCCCTAATTACAATTATTTAATTAACTAGAAATTGGTTAATAATTTTTTAAAGAAAAGAGTTGATATATAATGGTTAAGAATGATTAATTTTATCATTAGTAGAGGCTCATTTAAAAGCAAGGAAGCACACTACTAAAATTCAAGAGCATTCACCATGAAATTAATCCTTGAAGTTAATAAATAATAAATAAAATGCTTTTTTACTTTATGGTAGCAGTAATTACATTTCACAATTCTCAAATTTAACATCTCATTTCAATTTTGCAATGTAAAAGTGTAATAGAATGTTCTTTTTTTTTTCCAATAAAAAATAGTTGCCAGGAGATATTAGTATATTTTATATTCTAATTTAACATCTCATTTCTGTTAGTTGCCAGGAGATATTAGTATATTTTATATTCTAATTTAACATCTCATTTCTGTTAGTTGCCAGGAGATATTAGTATATTTTATATTCTAATTTAACATCTCATTTCTGTAACCTCTTTTAGGATCTGTTTTTTTAAAATGATTTTTATATTATATTACGGATTCGTTTGTTTTGTTTTTTTTTTAAATGATTTTTATAGTGTAATATAATTTTGTGGAAAAAAAATTTATAATTTTTTTTTCATAAAGCTTTAAATAAAAATTTGATTTTAATTATTATTATTAAAATATTATTTTAGATATTTTATCATCTTATCAGGAAAAAAAAATCGGATATCAAAATTTCAAAAAATCACTCAATTTTAAAGTTATTTCAAATAGATTTTCATAAAAATAATTTTTGAAATAATTTTTTTTTCAAAAATTATGATTTCGACTATATTTTGATCTTCAATAATATATATTTATGGTGTACGATGTCAAAATTAGTCTTGTAATTTAAAAAAATGAATATAAAAAACTTATAATATTTTGAAAAACTGTTTTACAAAATCCATTTTTGAAAATACAAAGAAAAAATCTATTTATTTAAAAATAAAACAAATAGACCCTACATTTTAGTTTTAAAAAAAAATCATAAAAATTCTAAATGAAAATTTGATTATAATAGTAATTATTAAAATATTATTTTATATATTTTATCATTTTATCAAAACTTTTTTTTACTGTCAAAATTCTAAAAAATCACTTAATTTTGAAATTATTTCAAATAATTTTCCGTAAAAATCATTTTTGAGATATAACTTTTTAAAAAAAACTATAATTTTGACTATATTTTAACCTTCAATAATGTATGTTTTATGTTATAGTATATCAAAATTTATTTTTAATTTAGAAAATTGTATAATATTTTAAAAAACATTTTTGTAAAATTTATTTTAAATAATAAATAAAAAAAATCCATTTTTTAATCTAAAACAAACCTACATTATTTTTATCAAATTGTCGACTACTATATTTACATAGTAATTTATTTTTGTTTGTCTCAGAAATCAGAATCATTAATCAACACCAACCAAATGAATTGACTTTAGATAAATACGTAAAAGCATAGACCAATAAAGAGAAAGCTTGTTTAATTTATTTTTCAAAGCGTGGCTCGCGTGTGAATTATATTATTATTATTTTTTCTTGTTATAGCAAACAAGTACAATTTATGCAAAAACCAAAAATGTATTTGTTCATAATTACGTATCAGAATGTAACTGGTCATGCTCATGCAGACAAGTGAGGATAAGATATTTAAAGTTATGCAACAACTAGTGCAACAAAATTAAGTTGGCATTTTGTATGCTGTTTGGAATAATGGAAGGGACCATGATGACACAACTAACTTGGCAATATGCAACATATCAAGAAGGTTAGAAATCCACGTTATTAGGCAAAGAATAATAGCTACATCACATGACTCACATTTTGTATAATCGAATTCAGATAATGACTAGTTCTATTTCCTACTCTCTTCGTAGCCGATCCAAGACCATGGTTCACGGGTGATGTAAAATATTTCATATTAATAAATTATTATAATTATATCTATAAAAATAAAATATTTAACAAAAAATTATTATAATTTATTCAAAAAATTACGTATATGTTCTATAATTGTCTTTTTCGCGATTTTATAATTTAAAATCGTTGAATAATCGGTTCATTATCAATATCCTTTAATACATCACTCTCAATATAAGTCACCAAACAATCGTTTATTCATTCATCCCCCATTCGATTACGCAATCTAGTTTTCACAATCTTCATAGCAGAAAAGGAGCGTTCGACGGTTGCCGTGGAAACAGAAAAAATCATTGTTAACTTCAAAAGTTGATAAACCAATGGATAAATAACATGTCTTCTAGTTTCAACCAACTTTTTTAAAGATCGTCAATTTCTTTCAAGGATGCAAATTCAATACTACTACGCATATCAATGATATAAGTCTCAAGTTGATTATCAAGCAACATCAAACTAGTTTGACAAAATTCTTCTGGATAAAACTTTGCAAATTCAACTAATTTTTCCATGTCAAAAGAATAGAACAAATTTTTTGAATTCAAACAAGACATGCAAATGAACAATCTACTATTTGTCTCATTAAAATTATTCTTAAGTTCTTGAAGTTGCATGTCCACGACAGTATAAAATAATTCAATGTGATCATGTTTTTCTATTGTGATAGACTCGACATTACTTCCACGCCTTGATCTTCCCAAAAAATATATATCATCCATTTTTGGAATGTGAATGTTATGCATATTGCAAAATAAATTTACTTCATCCAATAAAGATTTCCATCAATTAAACACTCAACAAAGAGGCATACTTAACAACAATTTCAAACACTCAATCAAACAACATCGTTAATTTCGTCTGATTTCAAAATTAACACAGTTCTAATTTAACAACAAAATCACCAAACCATAATTTCTAAATTGACTATGATTTAACATAATAGCTAAAAACACATCCGAAATCGATAAAAAATTGCTAGTGAGAGCATGATCAAGTTTTATACACCGTTGGAGCTGTCAATGGAAAAGATGAGAGAAACTATGGTTAGTGAGAAAATTAAGAAAGAAGTGAAAAATTTAATTGAGAATGCAATTTTTTTTATTAATCTTTTGATATCTAATTATTTGTTATTTAATTCAATTTATTTACAATAAATAATTAAGGGTATTATTTATAAAATCATTAATATTATATTAATTAGAAGAAAAAAAACTAAATATAAGTATTATTTTTAAATATAAGTATTATATTTAAATAATTCGTATTCTTTGACAGAAGAATTGAAAAGTGGCTTAAGTGACTACGGTGAGCGCAAAGTACAAACCTACAAAATCCAGGAGGTGTAAATAAAATAAAATGTAGATTATTAAGGTAAATTTAAAAAGTTGAGAGGGTGCAGTTGCACCCCCTAACTACCATATAGATCCGCCTTTGTACCCTACCAACCATTTACATATGATTGAGTCAAGTTAAACCACATTTCTTAACATGATATCGGAATCTCGTTTGAGATCTGAAAGACCACCTACTATTAGGTTTCCGCTATCAGATCACCCATCATGTATTTCCAGGTTTTAGATGTCCAATCTTAGATGTGAGAGAATATGTTAAGCATCTCACATTAGATATATATGACCTAAACATATTTTTATAAGTGACAGTAATTTTCACTTTTCAATTTTGTAGGGTTGAGTAAAATTCAACTATATTTTTAATATAACTTAATAAATATCACATGTGAAAATATGTTTTTTTAACTTTAACGTAGTAGTGATTACATATTTTTAACATGTTGCAAAAATCAATAGTCGCCGGAGATATTTTCATATATTTTATATTCTTATTTCACATTTAATTTTTTAATCTCTTATTTCTATAAAATCACCGATTATCACATGCATCACATATTTTATTTCTCTCTCTCTCTTAATCATTAATCAACAACAAAAAATGGATAGTTACTTTCGATAAGTACGTAAGCTTAGACCAATAAAGAAAAAGCTTGTTGATTATTTTTAATTCATCTTCTTCATGATTGCTGAATTGTTTATTCAAGCGTGGCTCGCGAGTGTATTATAATATTACTATTTTCTCTTGTTATAGCAAACAAGTACAAATAATATAAAGGCAAATATGTATTTGATTATAACACGTGTCAAAATATAATTGGTCATGCAGATAATAGAGGATAATATATTTAAAGTTATGCAACATCTAGTGTAACCAATATAAAGTTGACATTATGTACTATGCTGTTTTGGAATAATGGAAAATGACACAACCATGTAGACAATATATGCAACATATCAAGAAGAAGAAGAAGAAGGTTATCGAATCACATTATTAGGCAAAGAAAAACAGCTCACATCACATGATTCACATTTTGTATAATCGATTTCTGATAATGACAACTACTACAATTTACTACTAATATTATTAAGAAGAAGAAAAAAAAATACTAGTTTGTGTTTTAGAAGAAGGTTACCGAATCATATAAAATATTAATTAAAAATTGACACATAAAAAGAATTCAGAGCAAACTTAAATAATCATATAAAATAATTAACATAATATTTAAAATTATCTGTTTTGAAGACAAATTGAGAAACAATATTTTTATTAATTTCTGAGAAACGATAGGTTTGATTACTTAGTCTTTGACGTTCAATTAATTGCATGCAAGCAGGGGTGAGAATAGATTGGGTCGAGTTAGATTTTGTCAAGTCTGAATCTGGTCTTTTCGAATATCTAATTGGCCTATTAGTCTACTTAAAAAGCTTATATCATTTAAATATATGTAAATAAGAAATTCAACAAATATTTAAATAGACTTAGAGAATTAAAACTATAATGAAATTAAATGGACTAGACTTTAGATCCCTATTAATTGGTCTGACCTATTATCATTCCTAAATGCATATGAAAAATAGTGTAGTAAGTATATTATTTTATTTTTGGTCTGTGGAGTAGTAACTATTTTAAATAAATTTATGAGAAATGATCCTTTGATATTATTTTTTGTCACTTCTAATTAAATGCATGTAGGTGGATGGATAAAGTAATCAAAACACAGCACGTGATATAGGCACAGTACCATTATTAAATAGTTCTGTACAATAAACTTTTTTTTAATAAAGGCCAATATAAGACTTTTTGACTGGCAATCTGAAATTTAATGTCACAAATGCCACATATTAATAAAAAATAAATTCAAACAACCAATTAATGTCCTCTTCTGCCTAATTTATTATTTTTTTATCCCCCTCCATCTTAAATGATGGACGGACCAGACAACCAATTATCGTCCACCATCGTGGATAGAGAGTTTTTTTTTACATTTTTAATTAATTTAATTAATATATAAATTAATTAATAATATAATATTAACTTAAATCAAATTTTTAATATATTTAATAATTAATTATTTTAGAAGAATAAATATTATATTAATATAATATGACATATTAAATATTATTAAAACACAATTTAAAAAAAAACTCATAATTAATATATAATATTCTAAATTACAAGTAGATGATGACATAATTAAATAAAAAAATCTATGTTGATTGGGATCTTCAACGACGAAATGACTATCAAAATTTAAGAGAGAAATTGTTGGTCTGTGCTATCGAAAACCATAAATGAATGTGAAAGGAATAATCAATGAATGTGAAAGGAATATTATTTGTATGCAGAAGTTGAAATTTGTAATGATGAAGATGTACAAAGGGAAGTTTGAAACTTATTTAAATTTCATTACATCATATATAACAAACTGAATGTTAGATTTCTAAATAGTATATTTTTTTAACAAACAAAAAGAAAATATTATATTATATATATATATTCTTTTATAAATTTCTATTATAATATTTTAGTTAATATTTACGGTATCCAATAAGATCTGTTAATGTCTTTACATATAGAATACAGTAAGAAATCACTTTCAAACAAAATAAAAATAGTGATAATTTCTCTATCAATTACAAAAAGATGGATAATACCTCAACTAATCACATGTCATTATTTGATTTTTATTCATTTAATTAATTATAAAATACTATAATTATTTGTTGCTTTTAATTCAATATATTTTACACTAAAGGTAACCTTACCCAATTTTTTGAATTGAATAAATAAGAATTCACCAATAAAAATACTTTTCTCCTCAACATATTTTGTTATTTTTTTCTCATTTATAGATGACATTATTATGAGTTTTTTTTACTCACCCTATACTTAATTTTTGTGATTTTTTTTTTAAATAACCCACTTTAATAAATAAAATATCAAAATAACAAGTGTTTCAAAAGAAATATCAAACTGACGTAGTTTTATAACAGATTCGCCATTTGATTTGACAAACATGTTCAAAATATAATATGATTCGTCAATCCAAATGACTAAACAATAAAATTTTACACACACTCACCAATCCAAATGACGAACATGGCTAAAATTCAAATGGATTCGCCAATCCATTTGGCGAATATGTGCAATGTGATTATTTGATTTTTTTTAATGTTTTCCTAATTAATTTCACACACACACACACACACACACACACACACACACACACACATATATATATATATATATATATATATATATATATATATATATATATATATAATTTTTTTTCTATGTAAAACACTTATATTTAATTTTTTATTAGTATATATGATAAGAATTATATATATTTTTTACTTAATAATGATAAGTTAATAAATTTAATTAAAAGAATTCGACAAAGAAAAATATAATAGAAAATTATTATTGATAATTCAACAGTGGTATTACAAAAGATTAATTTCCCGCCCGATCTAAATGTCCCCAGTACCACATCCATGGGGATGGCCCCGCCTTCGAACTCTACCACGAGGTGGTTGAGGTGCCTCTTGTCTTTGTGTGTTTGGTGGAGGCGGTTGTTCTTGAGCCAATGATTTTGTTATGTTTGCAACCGTTTGTCCCCAATAACCAGGAGGGTTCCTGCCAAAGGCGCTGCCGTAACTCAGTTGAGTGTCCATGTTTTCAAAGTTGGGCCGTATTGGTTGGGCTGAGTTGGATTGAGTTTGGTGAGGACGATACAATTGACCGATTGAGGATATTGCCTCGTTTTGAAAACGAAACAAAGCTGGGGGCTATGGTAGGCTGGCGTGGAGTTGAAGGAGTTATCGAGGGTATATTGGAATGAGTTAGGCTTATGTTGTTGTGATTGAGTTTGTGGCATAAATGGGTTACGGGTTTGGAAGAATGGTTTATGGGTGTTTGAAGTTGATGGCTGGAATTGGGTGGGTAAGTCATGGTGTGGGGTAGGTGGTAGGGCGTATCCTGCGGCCTGCGATCGGGGGTCAATCAAGTATGGGTTATCAGACACCCACTGTTGCGTTGTAACTGACCTAAACCAAACTAAATATTCTCTAGTTGGTCTAACATTTTGTAGAACTGGAAACCTTAGGACATGTTGGTGGCGATCTCTCCATTGTTGACGCATCTCCCTAGCAAAGTCTTTCCAATCATCCATATTCCACATGTCATTTACTCTTTTCAAATGTCATTCTCCCAAACATGTCGGAGGGCTCGAAATATCTTGTTGCATTCCGAAGTGCATTTTCACCCGATCTGTCTGGTGTATTTCAATTGTAGTGAACCAGATGGTTGGTGTTTTTGTTGTCCAATCACCAAAAATGAAATAAATCAAAAAATAAAAAAATGAAATAAAAATTAAAAAAATATATAATATAAAATGAAATAAATAAAAAAAATAAAAAATAAAACATAGTAACGATATCATTGACGAGGAAAATTGTTGCGGATGCGATTGATTTTATTGCAGATTATTTTAATATTAATAAAGGAGATTCCAATATTGAAACAATTTTTCTTCCTTTAAATTAAATTTGAGACACATTTGAGTTATTTTGTTATAAACTATTTAATTAAATTATGTTGCAATTAAATTTTGTTTGCAATTAGTATTTGTAGTTTTATACTATTTTGTTATTTTATTATGTTTGATATCTTTATTTAAAATTTAAATTTATATTATGAATTTGTGAATTTATTGTATGATATTTTAAAAATAAATAAATATTATTTATATTTTGTAGAGATTGAATCATCTGGTTCAATCAACTTCATATCTATATAGTTTTCTTATAAATACCAATATATTTAATCGAGTTATTCGATTTAATCCAATTTGGTCATAGAATTCGACTAATGACCAATGATTCAATCAATAAACCAGTAATCTAATATCCTTATTGGTTTGATGACCGATCTAATTTTTAAAACAATTAATATGGATAAATAATTTAAACGCAGCACGTGATTGACCATGTGGTGGGTGTACAACGATATGCAGCCAAGTACCCATCATGGTAGTATGTGGCTGCCTGACTCCGTCATGAAAATTAAAATGAGTTGTAAGATTTTGTCGTCAAATGATAAACATTACTATTATATTTTTAAAGTTATATATATATATATATATAAAAGATTTTTTTCTTGTATTAAAAACCAAAGAATATTTATCAATTGGTAGCTGGATCCGGTTAAGTATAGCGTGTAATTATTGAGTTTTTTTATATTTAAATAAAGTTTTATTTAAAAAAATATAGAAAAACCAAAGAATATTACTTTTTAATCTCCTTCAAGCGGAGAAAATTTTGCTTCACAAATTTTATTAAGGGTTACTATAATTGAACAAGCCCCCTCGTTTGTCTAGTGGCTACAATTTTGAGATTTTAAAACTAAAGAAAAAGGTAGTCGGATATATGTCACTTCTGAAATAATAATAATTATTGGTTTTTCTTTTATTTTTGTCAGCTGGACGGTGAGTGGTCTGATATGTCACCACCATGCCTCATCATGCTTGTTTGTACATGAAAACAAAGTTTCATGGAACAAGTGAATTTCTTTTGTAGATAGATTAAGACAGAGGATTTCTTAATACATTCTTTACATTTTATAGACACTATGCAGATTAGCGTGTTTGATTATAATTATTTTTGCCAATTTTAAAAGTATTAAATACTCTAAACCATACAAATTTAGCGTTTTTAATTATTATTATTACCATCACCATAAAGTTATTTTTTTTAATTATAATCATTTTTGCCAATTTTTCAATTTTTAAAGATGACAAAGGTTGTTTTTTTGAAATTTTCTTTTCCAATTTTTAGATGTTTCAAATTCTCTCATGACCTATTTTGTACATACATTTTAAATATTTTGAATAATATATACAAATCAAAATATCAAAAATTGATTATATTTTTGATATTTAAAATTATCAAAAATAAATAAAAACATTCATAATAAAATAAATTAGACGTGTTCGGGGTGAGTACTAGTGTTCTCGTTACTTAATCCTTCTTTCTATTTTGTAATTGGAGAAAATTCAAAGCTGATTAACTTTCAAACATAATCAAAGCAGATTTTCCCCCATCAACTTCGAACATATTTGGATGAATATCTGCGTGTACAGATTATGTTATCATGGCGGAATTAATGTGAGACCAAGATTTTTGGAAGCAGCCCCACGTTCTTAAATTGTGATATTTGCAGGGTCCCGTTTAAATACTTAAGCATTTATATAGGGGATAGTCCGTGGAAAGTGAGTATGTGGAATGATGTTATTGAATCTATTAGAAGACAATTTTCTTCGTGGAAGGGTAAGAGTTTGTCAATTGGAGGTCGGGTGGTTTTGATAAATTCCGTTCTTAACGCCATGCCTCTTTATGCGCTTTCGTTTTACAAAGCTCCCAAGGGTGTCATTAAGACAATAAAGAACATTCAAAGCAATTTTCTGTGGGGCGGTAACTCGGATAAGAGAAATATTCATTGTATTGGTTGGGATTCAGTTTGTTCTTCTAAAGAGTTGGGAGGATTGGGTATTAAGGACATATGAGTGTTTAACAAAACTCTTATGTCAGAAATATTGGTTTGAGGGGTTCCTCTATTTTTTGTCCTTTCTGCGATTGCGAGGTAGAGTCTAGCGTTCATATTTTTCTCCGTAGTAGGTTTGCTACAAAAGTGTGGAGAGGTGTTTGTCTTTGGTCAGACCTGGTTTTCAGTCCAGAGAAAATTCGTGCGTTGCGGCTTTCGGGTCCGGACAGTCATCCTCTTTGCAGCATATCAGTAACGACAAGGATCTTGTTATATGGGCAGCTTCGGTTTGGAGCATTTGATTTAGTAGAAATAGCTGGATATTCAAGGAGGAAAATGTCTCGGTAACGGACACGATTTACTCTGTTATTTTTCTGTCTTAGAATTGATTATTCAGCAGTTTGGATAGAAACTCAGTGTCGTATTATGAGTGGTTTAATGCTCCCTTAGAATGTTTGAAGCTGAATTTATAATTCGATTTTGTTTTCTTGTAATCGGGTTTCAGCACCCCTTGTGCTTTTTAGTGAATCATTGCTTATTGAAAGAAAAAAAGGTCTCATCAATAGAGGTTTTCTTCGATGAAACCATAACCAATTTTCACGGACGGTAAATAATTAGACCAAACAAACGAACACTAACTAATTTCAAAAAGTTTCACATACTTGATATCATAAGCTTACTTAATAGATAAATCTCCAGAAAAATAAAAGTTCCACATAATCTTATGCAAACAAAGACCATTAAGAATGTGACACCTTAATCTTTAACAAAATTTGGTATTGGAGGGTTAATGGCAACAAAATCCAATTATGGTTTAAAATCAGCTTATTGACAATGGAGTCTTCCATCAATAATAATGAGTCTTCCATAACTTGTTTCAAAGGGGGACCACACTATATGTCTGGCCATAAATTGATTGAGTTTAAGAGATTGGAAAACAAGATAGAAACATCTAGTAGTTTATTTATAGAATGATCAGTTTGATATGAATATTCTTGTCTCTTTGCATGTCGAAGTAATTGCATAGGCTACTCATAAAGTAATTATAAAACACATCATGTGATGTGGCCATATGAGGAGAAAGATAGCTACTACCACATAACCAATTATGAGTTATATGATTGGTTTGGTGATAATAACAAGAAAATATGCATGGACACCTCCATGTCAAAATAAAAATCATTTTAGATTTTTCAGACATATTAAAAAATGTAAAAAAATAATAATTAAATGTAACAATTTTGGTTCCTTGTTTTTTAGTTTTAGTTCCTTTATTTTAAAAAATTATTACAACAATACATATCCATCAAACTGTATTAAAAAATGGTTTGCTAGCTAAATGTGAAAACTTGAATTAAACCATTTTCAAAGGTTTTTATTAGGCTGGTCCCCCACGTTTGTGTCGTGGCTACAGTTTTGAGATTGGAACATGACAAGTACTACTATATAAATGACTTATACTTTTATAAATCATTTTTGGAATATTATTACTATTGCTTTGTTTTCTTGTGTTATGATGTGGATTTGGCACGTGACTTAATCACTCACCATGCTCCACTAAACTCAAGTTTGGTTATGTGATATAATAAATTAATTCTAATGACAAAATCAATTTTATTTTAGAATTATTAAATATTTCAAAATCAGTTCTGCATTTTAAAATTATCTGTCTCTTTCAGAAATGAAACCAAACATACACTAATTTATAACAATGTAATAAAAATCAGTTTGAATTGGCCGGTTCGATCGGTTGTTTAATTTATTTAATCACCAAAACCGTTTATACGATTTTGAAGGCCAGACCATATTTATCGATTTTCTGCATTTCTTTGTCATCAACCGATTTTCTTTGATGTCAAATATTGTTATAGACAAGTAAGTGAAAACTAAAATTGGAAAATGAAAGTTGATATTATAACATTTATGTGACATATAAAGTTCGAAGTAAGATTATATATAGCTTGAATAAACTTAAAAATATAGAAATCATAAGAATAAAATTAGAGATAAAAATAAATATGAAAAAAAAAAGAGAAACTTGACCAGCTGCTGCTACTTATCAAACTAATTTGATTTTTGGTTATAAATTAGGGTTTATTGATCCATTGGGTTTATAAAAGAAGCCCGGTATGTTTTGTGTATTTTTTTTCTCTCCCTTTTTTTTACCTTAGCATTTATTGGATTTGAACACCTTTAACCAAAAAGTATATCTTAAAAAATCTTTGAAAATTAAATTCAGCTCATCAAAATGTTAGTATAACTCTTAATTATT